>JAVTVJ010000030.1:6296875-7712500 GCA_034509425.1 Eopsaltria australis
TCTTGACACTTGTCATTATTTTCTATTTACTCTGCAAATATCACATAATCTTCCCAACCATTCCTTTAGCTGTGACATGTCTTAGGGATTTTTGTAGCTTCTTATCAACAGATCTTTTAAAATATGATTTTTTTGAGATATACATGTGTATAGAAAATACACCAAATTCCATGGAGTCAGTAGCACTTCTTTTCTCCTGCCAGCTTTTCACTTACTTGTACTTCTTTTCCCACTGTTCTGAGTGCTATTTGTAGTAAAGTGATTTTCAAATAATGTGCTGTTTGACTGACATTGTAGATTTGAGGTAGAATTCTTGTTTTAGTTCATGTAGATGGATTGGATGACTTGAGATTGTCTAGTCTTAGTTTCCATGATTCAATGATCAAATTTTAATCAAAATGCTTTGATACATATAGGAATAATAGCTGAAAGTTGCCATCACTCTAGAAAGAGTAGATATAAGTTCTTGGATAGGTATCTTGCTTTGTTGCCACTTGCCAAAACCCTCAATGAAAGCTCCTTCTGTTTTTTGCTGATTCAGCTCACAGTGCTTTGCCTTCAAATCCAAGCTGGTTGTTACAGTAGATGTAAGGGATGTGGCAACTGACAGCTGTGCTCAGGGTGTTTTACCATGAACTTTGCTAGGAATGCATTATGGGAAACTAGCATTTAAAATGAGATACAACTGATATTTAGGAATAAAACTGTAAATCTTGTATTTACTGCAAAGAGAAGCAATGCTGCTTTTGACTATGACGCATGTTTGTCCTTAATATGAAAATAAAAGTGTTCCATGAACAGAAGCCCCCAGTTCCGTTACAGCTGTGGAACTTTCCATTTCATGTGCAGTGGTAGCATGACTTTGTACAAATTGCTTTGACAAAAATAGTATTTCTATAAAGTGGAAAATTCCACTTGCAGTGTGAGAGGGAATCTTAGCAACCTTCTTTTCCCAGAATTTGCAACTGCTTCTGTATTGAGAACTACTAAATTGTTCAATTGTCAACAACCAGATTTGACAGAAGTGTAAAAAGTTTTTCTGCTTTACTTCTCCACAGGAATAGGTGCATAATTCCAGAGTGACACTGTTAGTGTTTATATTGTCTTCTGCACTTCAAGTGAAAAAGACTGCAAGTGCCATCAGAAAATAAAAATGCAAATTTGAAACAGAAATAAGTGTTCTTGTTTCTTAAGCTAGAAGCATTTTACTGCTCTATACAGACAAATACAGAGCTATTTCTATCTATTTCCATTTATAATGTTAAGCTTTTGACAACTCTGTGGAGGAAGGACCCACTTTTTTGCTGTAAAATGGACCTGATAAAATACATTGTGTTGGGGTTATCATTGATGTTAGATGGTAACTTATGTTGTTGTTTTGTTTGCTTCTGTTAAATTTTGTTTTATTGATCTCTTAATCAAAACTCATGATAAAACTTTCTGAAAGATATAGCATCCTTGAAATGAAGCAAGGCCATGCTTGTACTTCATAAAATAAAAGTTTGACTATCGATACCTTATTGCAAATTGTCCTTAATAACTGCAATCATGATACCCATTGCTGGTCATCTAATCTTCTCCTTGCCAATGTGGAATTGCTTCTCTTCTACACACAGCACTGTTTTATTCAGTCCTGATACAAATGAATGTGCTGTTAAGAATCTCCAAATCTCTTAGGAGGTTATTTCTGCAATTTGGTTCACCTAAAAAAGGCTGAACATTAAATATCTCTCAGAATAATCTTGGTGTTGAGAAGCTTTCCATGATGTTCAAACCTGTTTTTCTCACATCTTTTTATTTCAGTTCTGTCTATTCTCCAAAACCTTTCAGAATTCTTCTAAGAAGTCTTTTAAATACCTGTGCCCCCTCTAGCCTCCTACATCTGTCATGTATTGTTCCAAAGGTGTCCATATTTAACTTTTTGTGTTTTCCAGACTTCCCAGAGCTTGCTTTACCTCAGTCTCTTTTCAATTTGTAAATCCTTTTCCAGTTAAAAGGTACCTGCTGCTCAGCACAATAAGCTTTATTAGAGATGGACTTACGAGTCCTTCCTTCATGTAAGGGGTACATGGATAGTTTGAGCTTTGTCCTTCATGCTGTGGCCAGGTTATTAGGCTTCTGTTAGGCTTTTTCCTCCTTCACCTTAATTGTGACTCTGGCAGGTCAATCCCTTGCTCTTTCAACTCAAATGTTATTTGGAAGCACATCAAACATTTTTACTATTTATACCTTTTTCTTATATTTCTCACCGCGTGACCAAGGGCACTAAAATTTTTTTCAGGCAAAATGTCCAGATATTTTTATTTTCTGTAGTTTTTTGTCTAAGTCTTTTTAACTCTGCACCACTGCCTGATAGAGTGATTTATCAATCTATACCTAGCCCAGCATATGAAGACTGGGTGGTTTTAGATTGATTTACAGATTTTCTCCGCTGTTATATTTGAACATGTATGCACAGAAATAGAAATGCTGGGCAGTGCTCATCATGTTCAAACCACTGTTCTTGTAGCACCAAAGCCCGAAATCTCCAAGTTAGCTGAAGTTTTCTGATGGTTGCCACACTGCAATCCAGTTGCTCTTATGATCTCTTCTTATTCCCATTTTAAGTTAATTTTTCCTATCCTTCTCCATGGATCCCAAGGATTAAATAATTTGCAGCAGGTGAGCACTTACGTCACAGGATGACTGTTTCTCATTTTGGGATGGAGACATGTTTTCTCTTTTTTCCCCAGTTGAGACATAAGTCATGGTACTCAATTCATGCTTATCCCACAATTCAAATGTGTGTTCCACAAAGCATTTAAAATATGTGGCATATACTTCTGTTCTTTTATAATAGAAAATCTATCTGAGGAGTAAATTTTACTTTGCATGAATTTTTTGGGTTTTTTTTTGGTTTTTTGGTTTTTTTGTGTGCAGCTTTCAAAAGCATTTAATAGAAGATGTTTGAATTTCATGTCCTGGGGAAAAGGTGTTGTACAAGCCTGAAACGCTGTGTTGGCAGAAAACTGTAAGATTAAAAACTGTCTTTGCAAAGATGGTGAAATGGACCGTAAATTAAAAAACAAACCAAAGAAAACTATACCCCAAACCACCAAAGCCTGATACATATTGCATCTCTCTGAGGTAGATTTAGACTCATTTACATTTTTCTCATAAATCTAAACATTCTTCTATTGGCAAATGGACTTACTCTTCTATTTCCTTCCTTCTGACTACACTTTTTCAAATGCCTCAAAATCCTTTTCTTTGGAACCAGCTAAGGTCATCATGCATTTTCCTGGTCAAAGTGCATAAAAGCAAGTTAATGCTAACTTCAGTTATCTGATCTTCTCTCTACTGACAGACATATACTGTAGTAATGGAGAAATTTCACCCAGACTCAAATCAAATAGTTCCCCAGAACTGTTTGGAAAATTCTGGGAAAAGGGCACAGAAATTAGAAGGGTGTAGCAACCACCAGTGGAAGTGGAGGGAGATCATTTATGCTTCTACTGGAGGTGGCTGTGTTAAAAAATGTGGGATCCTTCTGCAGGTGATTGAACTGCAACTGCAAAATGCTGAGTACAGAGTTGCCTACTTTATCACTGGCTTAAGGAACTCCAGCTCCTGAATTAGGAACTTTGGTTAGAATCCTTAGGTTATGTGGCACTGAGTGTATTCTGGGGTATGGTTTCACTCTGAAAGGCTGTACTATTGGGAAGATATGTAGCATATTTTAAACTCATTCTGGAATGCGTGATGAACTGTGAAACTATGTCTGGTCTATCCACAGAAACATACCAGCCTTGACCTTAACTAAGGACCTAGTGTTTCATCCCTCTCTTTGCAGCCTTCTCTTGCACATTTAGCATGCTACTGGAGCAGATATTTCTGTGAGATGTTATAACTCAGACATGTGCACAGAAATGGAGGGAGAGTCCAGTAGATGTGGTAACAGATAGAGGAGTGGGTGAGCTGTGATGCCCTCCCTGCACTCCAACTCACTCTGCAGAACTCCCTTGCTGGGCTCCTCCTGCAAGTGCTGCTCTGTGGAATGTCAATTGCTCACCTCTTTCCAGTCAGTGTTGGCATTTTTCGTGTCCTCACTGCGTTCCTCTGTGCAGCAGTTTGAGAACTATGAGTCAAATAAGAGCACGTAGCAGTTTCTGTGGATGTAGTGTCAAACTGACCACATGAAACTGATAACAAATACTTTGGTACCTTGTCTTGCTACTGCTTTGCACTGGGAAAGGTTCACTGTAGTGTCTGACCTGGCAGCTGCTGCTTCTAGACAGAGCTCCTCCTGCTGAAGTTATCCAGCCAAATTTCACACTTGAACTGCTGCTAATCCTGGTGATTCTCTGGACTTAAAAGGAATGACGACAGATTTGCACCAGGGTAATAGATCCATGCTTGAATTATTTGCCAGAGTTTTGTACATCACACACCATAGCTGCAGGTCTTAAGTTTATAAAAGCAATCTTGCTTCTCTTAGTTTTGTAAGTATAGGCAATTAAAAGGGAAAAGCAGAGGTATAGATAAAGCATTTTAAAGATTTCTTTGTGTCTAAACATATACTCATGAAATGCCTTCAACTGTGACGTCAAAATCTTACCTGAATAATTCTCTCCCCAAGAAACTGGGTTGCATTTCAGTGATTTTGTTCCCTCTTTTGCTGGGAGTGTCATTATAGCTCCTTGAAACATCACTGGGGGTGGAAGCCATGCCTTTGCAACAGCAGTATTTTTCCTCCTTTGTGTTTTTTTGCCGGTTTTTTCCACTTCACAAAATCAAAACACCTTTTCTTTGAATCATACAGTTACAACTCTCATTGTTAAGCTTTAAATATTTTAGAAATCTAAAGTCATATTTCAAACCATATGCTTTCTGTTAAATGTGCATTTCCTTTCAGTCAGAAAATCCTCTCTTCTGTTTTGCCAATCACAAAGTATGAAGTGAGGTTAAAGATGTGTAGTACTCTTGAGAGAATTAATAAGAAAGTTTAAATTTTAATTTAAAGCCCAGTGATTGGGAATTTAAGCGCATTCTTAAATCAGGCATCAGAACAGAGAGAAAAAAAATTGAAGCACTCATTGCTTCTTTCTCACTACTCAGAGTTATGGGCTCAATTATTTACCACAGCATATAACCAGGGATTTAGAAGTGAAAGGGAAATACACTACCTGTTCCAGAAGGCAAGCTGGAGTCTTTCTCCTACTTAGATTCATCTTTAAACTAGCATTTAGGATACTGAATATGAAATATTGATTATTGCTTTTAAAATTAGAGTGAAATCTTACACTTATTTTAAGATAGGGCAAAGCATTATTTATTAGAACTGATGGGGAGTTGCTTTTTAGTAGAAGAAAAACTTGAGAGAATAGCTATCTTGCCTGGTTTTTAAGTTATGCAGCAAAATTTTGCTATATGCTAATACAGTTCTGAAATGAGGATTGAGTTTTTCTCTGTAAGATATCCTTATCAGGATATTTCTTTTTATCAAGCATACTGTAAAGGTTTGAAAATTCTTCTAAAGAAACCCTAAAAAGAACCCAGCTGCAAACCGTCCCATGACAGAAGCAAGTTAGGAAATGTAGCAAGAATAATGTGGCTAAGTTATAAAATTCTTATGGACTTAAGCAGAAGAACTGTATGTAGAGGTAGGAAATGGGAAAGGGTTTAAATTGCTACGAATGATGAAGAAAGAACAACATGAATCTGTAGGAACAAAATAGAAAATAAAATGAGACTGAAATAAGCATCAAACTTAAATAAATCTTTCTGTAAGTGCACTTACAGTGCTTACAGAATACCCAAGGAAGAGGTGGATTGCTATCGTGAAAGTCAGAGGAAGCAAAGGAGTTTGTGTTGCACAGTGCCAGCTTTTAATTACTTTGTGTTAGAAAGATCAGTTGTGTTCATGTGACAGTCATCAATATTAAGAACAAAAGTCTGCAAGAACCTTCAAAGCATTGGCTCTGACAGGCACACCACAAGGACACTTGCATGGATGAAAATACTCATCTGTTGTACTTGCAAAGAGGTTCCAGAGCAGTGAGAGCTGAAGGGGTCACAGTAATTTTAAAAGAGAAGAACAAACAGACTGGCTTTAAGAACTAATAGGTTATCTTTCCTTTGAAGAAAAGGAAAAATGAATTATGCCAAAGTATAATGAAGGAAATCAGGAGCTGAGCAATAACCAATGCAGCACGTGAACAGGAATCACTCTTCAATGAATGTAGGACTGGATTGCTGTGTCCATGTGTTCATAAGGTGAACTTGAGTTAACACTGCCATATTGTCAACTTAAACAGATACCATCCTGAGAGAAATAACCAGAAACACAATGTGGCAGGCATGAAATTTGACTGTTACACTGCAGGAAAGATTAGGGCTAGTTCAGATGAGGCTGGATGCATCAATGCTCACAAAATACTTCTTTTCTGCTGCCCCCATCTACTCTCTGTTTCACAACCATGACTTCAGCTTGAGCAGCTCACTAGTCTGCTCGAAGGCAAATTTCTCTTTTGTTGGTTTGTGTTTGTTTACAACTGGTCTGGTTCCCTGTGCTGGCTCAAGGGGAATGTGAGGAGCTGAGGGGCAGTGGGGCTGCCCAACTGACTCCTGGTGTTGTCATGGAAAGTAGATGCGGGCTGTATGGCACATTTCTTAGAAATGCTCTCACTCTTCTGTTTATTTGTCTTTATTTTCAGCATAGTGTTTGACTAATTACATTTAATTTATGAAATAAATCATATTAAAGTGATATTAATTGCTCTCTGGGAAATTGGAGGAATAAAGAAGCCCTTTTTCGAAATGCTTGTATCAGTTGAAGCCCTATTAAAAATCAGTTCAAATATTTTGGTAAAAAAAAAAATCTTTTTTGATCCAATCTCAATTTAATTTAACAGAAATATTCTGTTACATGCTTCTTCTCCTTTTTTGGTTTTTTATCTTCTCTCTTGCTGAAGGTAAGCTGAGGGTAGAATTGTCGAAGTTCATGTCATGCATTCTTTGAAAACATAACAGCATCAAAAGTCTTTATGTACCAGCCCTGGCAGGGCTGGAGCACTGCTGCACCCCAAAGCAGAATAAGGTTTTTAGTCAGATACCAGTGTTTAATTAATGTTCAGTAACATCCCAAATGGTCTGTGCTAGCAGATCTGTTAATTTGGAATCTGTTGTCTTCGTTCTCCCTGTGTAATAGAGGGTAGATATCATCTATTATAGTTTTATCAGTTTTCAAGTTCTTACTTATTCATCAATGCTGACTTTGAGAATAAGTAAAGCAGTGCACCTTAATTCAAGAGAGACAGGATTTGTGGACTTTGATCTTCTGAATGCCATGACCCCATGCTGTCTGTAACCCTGTGCTCCGAGGTCCCCTTTTATGAACTCTACAAAGAATTCAAACAGACGCCATTTCTTTTCATTTTTTGTTTCTTTTTTCCCCCAGAAGTTATTTTAAATGCAGCTCTGGAGAAGACAGCTAGCTAGTAACCCTTTTAAGTTTAATTCTAAGAAGAATATTAGGGAAAATTCCCCTGAAATTTGGTTTATCAGTCTTTTAGGTTATATTTTCATGTTGAATAGTAGGCTGCCCTCCTTCCAGGGTCACGTTGCAAGCACTCACAGAATCACAGATTATTCTGAGTAGGAAGAGGCCCACAGGGATCATCAAAGTCCAGCTCCTGCCCCTGCAATGGACAGCCCCAAGAATTAGGGGGCACATTTCAGACACATGGTGTGCTCTTCTCACAGATCATCATAGCTAAACACACAATTACAACAGCCCAGCTTTGTTCAGGCTGGATAGTTGCTCACTGTTTCACAGCACCAGAAGTCACAAAAGCACCATGTTGAAATGAAATTATTATTTGTCTCTGAGTCTTAAGCTGTGTGTTTATATGTGTTTAAGTGCTGCAGAGGTGGGGAATTATAACCTTAGTGACTTAAGTAAGCATCATGGCACTGATTAATAGTGGGAAGCCTTTATGGGACTACATGGTGTGTGTTTTATTATGCCTTTTGGTTTGCTAATATCATTCATGATTGTGTGGTCACAGCAGAAACATCTGAAGCTTCTGAATATTGTAAGTCACTGGTAAATGTGTAATATCTGCCTTCCTTTTGTAAATGGCCTAAAGAACTTTAGAAAGCTAGAAAAATGATGTAACTCTTCTGCTCTTTCCACAGGCAGGTTCAAGTACTTTGTATTTTAAGGTGAGAGAAGTGCTAAATCTGGCTTCTACTCACATGTGTGGGGTGAGCTCTCTGCGCTATTTGTTTCCTGGTACAGTGCTACAGGATGCACTGGTTACTTGTAAAGCTTGAGCTCTGACTTGTCCCTTGCTGTAGCTTTTCAGGTGTGGGCTCTGAAAAGAAGTAGGTGTAGTATGGCATCTGATTAGGGGGAAGCTGAAATCCTCCAGGAAATCCTATGAAGATGTTCTTGTTGCTTTAGTTGGGGACAGTAGGTAGAACAAACCTGTACATGTTTGACCTCTTTTAGAGAGGTGCTTGTATGCTGCATGCCCTATGCTGTGGCAGAGCAGTTAAATTCAGTGTGGTACACGTGTAGATTACGTGGGAAATATTATTAAGGCCTTTGAATCTGCCTGTCTTTCCTCTACTGTTGTTTTTAATTTCTAAACAGAAGGATAGTGGTTCTAAAAGCATGTGCCTAGCTGTGGAAATTATGGCAAGTAAGGGGAAGATTGTGACTGGTATTGTGATGGTTTGGACAGAAAAGGGGCGAACTGGATGTACAAACTTCTTTTGAAATTTCTGAAAATTCGACAATTATAATTGAAAAGAAACTAGATTTCATTTGGTGGAGACCTGGGTTTCCATTGCCAATATTTTCAAGAGAGCACTTTGAATAACCTAAATTAGTTCTTGCTGCAGTGTTTTGTCTGAAGGATATTTAGGAAGCAATACCAATAGAAAAACTTGAAAAATAAAACAAGAAGCAACTTGAGTAACTCTACTTTTTATGGGTGATTATGTGTATTATGTGGAAAAAGCAAATGAGGCATGAAATTCTTGGAGCTGTGGTGACTTTCAAGAGAGTTGGAAATTGTGTAATGTGGTTAAGGGATTAGACACACCTGTAAGGGTGTGTGTGCCCAGACCCCTCTTACCTTTGTGCACAGCACTGCTGAGCTGGTGGGTTGGCATATTAAAGTGGAATAAGGAGCAAGAAACCAGCTGCAAATATAAATCTGTTTGTCCAACAAATAACAAATGAATCACCCAGCAGGATTCCTGGTGATAGACTTGTTTGGGTTAGCAGCTCAGTACCTCCCAAAAGAAAGTCTGTGCTCAGGCTCACTGAGGGTTGGATGGTGACCTCAGTGGTGCCAGAATCATGAGTAAGAGTGGGATTTTGAGAAACATCAGGTTATATGAGAGTTGAAGAGATGACAGATTCTAAAAAATTAACTGCAATTAAGTGCTTTACTCCAAATTATGAAACTTTCAAGGTAATATATACTGGGGTATTTTGCTCCAGTTTATTGTTTTTTATCAGGGAAGATTCTGTTTTTCAGAAAACTTGTGTTTCGTGAACTGGAAGGGAAGGGCATGCAGTGCTTTAATTCTGGGACACTTACAGCTTGATGCCCAGTACCAAAAATATGCACTGAGGAAAAAAATGGAGACTGTTAGAGAAGTTGCACCATGCTCTGGACAAGACTGTGACTTCAGTAGGCATTACGTGATGTGTTTTCAGTTAAGGGTGACAGCAGAAAAGCAAACACCTTCTCTCACTGTGTTTGGGTTGGGACAGTGCAAAAGGCAAGGGTGGGGGCTGGTTTAAATAAATCAAGTTAAAGGATCCTAAGGATTTCAGAAAGATCTCCATTAGTCCAGATGTCAGAAGAACAGAGATCTGAAAAAGATGCAGCTGTTTTTTCTTTTATACTTGGAAAACTTCAAAGTGAAAACTAGTCCAAAACAATGTTTCCTAGAAGCAGATAAGAACAGAGGAGGGGGTAATGCTGCTCACTCAGTCTGTAGAGGGAGAAGCTTGACCCAGCCTGGGGATTCTGAGAAAAAGATATAGGGATAGACTGCAAAACTCCAGCTGACCTTAATGCAGGCCAGAACATTGCATTTTTTAATAGTTGTTACTGTGTTATTAGAAAAAATTCCAGCTTACTGAGCTTGATCATGTTAAGCCTTGACATTTCTCTCTGTTTTTCAGTCAAACAGTCTGGGCTGCTTTAGAAGTCTAGAGAATTATCTCTTTTAAGAAACTAATGGCAAATATTTCCATAATATCTACAGATAATAGCAAACTGCAATTGTACTCCAGCCAGCATGTTTCTTCTAAATATAGTAAAGGATGTTTTGTAATTTATTTAATTGCTTAGACTTGACAAGGAGCCAGTGCTAACAAACTTGCTCTGATAGCAGCATAGTGCTTGTGGCATTTGCTTGGCTTGGGAATGTAAATACTGAGGAAAAATGTGTGAAATGAAGAGTGAAGCACAAGTGCTGGAAACTCTCTGCTGTGCAGGTGTCCAAGTCCTGAGCTGCAGGAACACGAAGGGACAGCTGTGTGAGGCAGGGGACAGGAGCATGAGTCACACATCCTGCACATCCAGGAAGGACAGGGCTCTTCCTGATGCCATGATCAGGCAATCGTAACACAGCTATTTAGGGAAAATGCAAAATAATCTGTTCCACTTCCAATTATTGGACTTCACTTCCCACTCCATCTGTTCTGGTATCTGCCGTAAAAAACCTGTGGGAATTCCTGTTGTTATTGAAAACTATAAGAAAGGCAATACAACTGCAAGAAGAATAAGATTTTTTTATTAATTTTCTAATGTATTTGTCTCTAAAATACTGAAATTCCAGTTTCCTATTGTTTTGTCTCTTATCTTCTCCCTTCTCAGCACCCCTGTTCCCAGTAGACATCTTTATTTGTTCATATATGTGATGTTGATATACTAAATGTACAGATTAAGGCAGTAAGTATGGACACAGTTTTTTTGAATACTCATCATCAGAAATTTTCAACATCAGTTTTTTCATTATTATCTTCCTATCAAGTATGTGGTAATATTTATAATCTATAGTCTACTTTTTTTTTTTAATGACCATCCTTACATCATAAGGCATTGGATATGGAAAATAATTAGCTAGGCAAAGGAATATCAAAAGTTAAGGGAAGGCCAAGTAATTCCAAACAACCATCTGTTATTTCAATGCAGAAGGATCTGATCCAATGAAGACAGGCTTACTTTTAAGGCTTGTTTTTATTTTTAGAACTCTTACATGAAATTACATGCAATATATAGCTATACTACTTTTCTAAACAAGTTATATATAATTATCAGTATTAGGTAAGTGATGGTTGACTTTTTGGATTGACTAAATACCAGAGCTTCCATTCATTTCAGAAGCACCAGATTTCAATTCATTTTTCGTGTTGACCTTGTTAGTGGAAGCCTACATGTATTTGAAACATAGAAATACCCCATTTCAAGGTATCTGATTTTATACAAAAGAGAATATGGAATTCTGTTAGTACACCTTCATAGACCATTCATTTCTATATGGATAATAATGGAGAAACTAACTTCATGCTCAAGCATACTGGAAATCGTGTTTTAATTTTTAGAGAGAGAGTTATTTTCATAATCTGACTTTTTTTTTAGGTAAGTAATTCTTGAGTGTGAGGAGGTTAAACTGTGCGATATATAGATAATTTTTACATTGCAGTGGAGTTGCATCAAATACCTCCAGGTTTGCTGAAACATCTACTGAAAAAAATAAACTCTAAATGGAGTGCAGAATATTTGGCATGTCATTTTGTATCCATATGTTGCTATGGAAGGCTGGACCTGGACCAATACTTTCTTATCACTTGACTTATAAGTGTTCCATGCAGGGGTTCTTCTTTAGTGCTGTTGAGTAGCCATGATTTCTACACCAATTCTTGCTGCCTTTCCTTTTGGCTTCTGAAAAAACAAAAGAGCACATCTTTTGGGGATTTACCTGGTTTTATTTGCCAGACACTGATGGGTGTGTATTGTCCTGTTTTCAAATTCATTAGTAAGCCAATGACTGTTCCATTGATATCTGAATAATGTTTAGGAGATATGAATCCAATGCACTCTCCAGGTTTTAAAAGATGTGTATCTCAATCTCTGATGCTGATCATGTCAACTCCCAAAGGAGTATCCTCATTCATTAGTGTTTTAGTTGGTGTGATGGCCAGGGGGTAGAAAACTTGTTAGCATTTTTCCTGCTGTCAGCTAGGGGCTGTGCCATGTCACATATATTCTGGGCTTCTGCTTCAAGTTACTTGTAAAAATAAGTTGCCTGAATAGTGAGTTATCTCTTAACATCGCATTAATTTGGGAAAATTTAATGAAGTAATGGTCTTATCTCTCCACAACTTCTTTTGATAGACTGGAATCCATATGGGTGTCATAGGTCTCATTTCTCGTATTATAAAGAAGAAATGTTTGGTCTGCAGAGTGAAACATGAGAAAAAAATTAATGAAAATTCTGTATTTACTAACTTTTTTTTATAAGAGGGGTGCATGTGTTAGTATTCATCTTCAGGAGTATTATTAATGGGATGCTTCTTGAATAGACTTTTCCTTAAGCGTTTTGATATCAACACCTGCTGTTCACAAACTCAGAATTATTTTACTTGCACTTAACTTGTTTTTATGAGCTTATCTTAGGCATAAACAGAAACAGATGACACCCTCTAATACCCATGTATAGCTGTAAGTAAACAAACAAAATTAGAAAATTTCTAAATCCTCTAAACTGGTCTAACTGAAAAAGAAAAATTACTAATATTAACCACTGTGAAATATCTCAGGGGCCGGTGTCTTATAAATGCCCAAACAACAAAATGTAGTGACTTGCAAGTGATTGGTTTTTACCTCTCAGGTAGGGGGGAAAAAAACTGTGGTGGAAGCAGATCTGAGGCATGATGCAATGGGGCATCAGGTAAAAGGGAAGATCATTGTGAATCTTTTATCATGTAGTTAGGTGGAGGGATTTTTATCAACACAATTTCTTCTACATATCTTTCCATACAGTTGTGTATCAGTAAGTGTAGGAAAGTCTTGTGTAAGTTGGGGTTTTTCAGCAGTGCTGGGGTTTTTTTGGGCTTTTTTTGTGAGTCATAGGCAATAGAGCTGAAGAGACTTTTATTCAATATGAAAGCCCTAGGTACTACCTCTGGCTCTAACCTGTTTATAAAACTGGATTTCTGAGCCACATGCAGAAGTAAATATTTCTGAAAATGTTGAAAACCTCCTCTGATAAAATAATAAATGGTAGTGATACTGGAGGGTCCCAGAAAAAGCTCATAGGTGAGCACATGCAGAATTGTCTCAGAATCCTTCCAGGGAGCTGCTTCCACCTTCTGGAGCTCAGAAGGAAAATGCTGTAAATGGAGATGACTGTGAGGTCTAGAGATAGGGTGACTGTGCACACTCTGGCTGCAGTCCAGAGCTAATTCACCCAGTGTGGGCAAAACAAAAGGAGCGGTTTGCCACCACCCTCAAAGAGGTACTGTTGGCTCAAAAACACAGTTCTAAAGAGGTGAAGGGGAGGAAAAAGCCCAGAGCTGGTCCATCACACCAGTTACATTGCTACTGTTCTGGGACCAGATAAGACTACTGCCAAAACTGCTGTCTTGCTAGTCTGGAATTCTATGTTTTTTCTGTGAAGCTGGAAGAGGGGGTTTCCTGTGTCACCTGTCCCCTTGCTGGCAACAGGCTAAAGCTTGCCTCACTGGCCCTGGGAACACATCTTGCCACAGGAGTGACAGATGCAAGACTTTCTACTTGCTCCACAAAAATATCTCTTGCATGACTTAATTCATTGCACATTATTTATTAGAGGTGGATTATTTGAGTAGAAATAAACCTTTCCTAACTTCTGTAGAAACATCAGTGTCCCAGTGCACTGCAGTGTGTGTGAAGCTGTGTGGATGTGGCTAAACAGGAGCAGCACCTCTTACACAGGGACTTGTTTTTTCAGGTAAATATGTGTACGAAGAAGAAAAGCTTCTAATAAACTGAGACAATATCGGTCATCTGATGAGATGAAAACCTCTTTTCCTCCTGCTAGACAAGGGTCAAAGGCACCAGTGAAGATCAGTGCCTTTTGCAAAATCTGTCCACATCTTGCATTCCCAGTACATACATAGCTCCTGCTGTGGGAGTCAAAATCGAAGTTATAAAGTTAAAATACTGTTGAACACATATGAAGCTGAATTAAGCAAATGCCTTTACAAGAAAGAGCAGTTATATTTATTCCAGAGATTTACAGGTAGTTTAAAACAATCTGTGTTTGACGTGGTAAGTTTTCTTTGTCATTAAAATGCTAATGAAATTGTAAACATCTGTAAAATTTATGAAGATAATGAAGCTTGTCAGTGACATCTTTCTCATGCCAGTATTCCTGCTTAGTTCAGGTCTGGATATGGATTTGGTGGAGTAGTGATGAGAATCTATTTGACCATTGGGAGCAATGCCAGTGTAAAACTGCCCTGTTGCATTTGATTTGATGTTTTTGTCATGAAGTACTTCTACTTGTAATTTAGGTCACCTTTACCTGATAATTCCTTCAGAGGCTTTCAGAGGTGTGTCTGAAAGCCAAATTTCAGTCCAACAGGGTTATCAATCTTTGACTGGCAATTGTTGAAGTAGTAAATTGGCAAACAGAATTAACAAAATTTTATGATTAATGCCTTCACTAATCAGTCTGGTAGGTGTGTATGCTTTCTCTCCTGTGTGGACTTCAAATGTATTCAGTCTGGTCATAAATTACTCTGGCAGCAGAAACACATGGACTGCAAAACCACAGAGAGATTTCAGATGTCTTTTTCACATGAAAGATTCTGTATTCAACCAAGGAGTACAAAGAAAGTTGCATTTTTTTTCAGGAGGATGCTAATTGGTTTTTAATTTTTAAAGATTTTATGCCAATTGCTTTCTATACATTGAATAAGGACAGCATCAGAAAAGTAACTTTGATTTCAAATGTCATTCACAACTTAAGTCTATTCTGTTGTATTTTTTTTCTGTAAAATTGAGTTAAAATATGTAACCACAGCTTCATTGAACTACATTTATGTAAAGAGAGGACAGGTCTTCCTTAACTTCACGGATCTTTAATTGCTTATGAACTTCAAAGAGAAACTTGCAGAAGTTAGATTGATGATGGCCCTTTAGGTAATTGACTACAACATAGTTCCTGTTTGAATGCAACTCTGAAATCCAAATTATGTAAATCTACTGTTTCAGAACCAGCTAGTAGAAATAATCATCATTTTTGCAGTTGAAGATAATTTCTTTGGATAAATACTCTGACATGCTGCCTTCCTATTGATTATTCTTTTCCATTATGGATATGAATAAGAAACTATAGGCATGTTAGCCTTTAGCTTTTTGATATTTGTGACTCCACTTGAATAAGCTTTGACTTACAGTTAATTAGGCACAGCTGTCAGTTAATTTCACAAGTTTATGCAGGAACAAACCTGACATTTATGAAAGTATTGGGATAGAAGAAGGGAGAAAATCTTCTGGGAAAGTTTCTCAAGCATATTTTTCCTTTCAAGTTGTGCAGCTCAGTTGGGATGGTATGAAATAATTCTCTCTCCATAGCTGTTGTTGACCCATCTTTGTGCAATCGTTATGCTTCCTATAGAAGAAACAGAGAGTAGATTACAGAATGCTATTCATCTGCTAGGCCATAATATAATGTTTACTATGCTGCAGCTGGGATCAAAATGACTCTCTCCAGCATCAACAAAATTTGAGCTCAGGGCTAGTTGTAAGTGTTTGGTCATCCAAAAAATCCATGCAGCCCCATCTGGCTTCTGAACTTAGCTCTCCTCTTGGATACTGTAAAATGGGTTTGAAATTCTGACTGTGGAGGCAGGACAGTAAAAAGGAAGCAAATCTCTATTCTGCCTTCAGTTTTGTGTGTCCTTATCAGGCAGAAGCGGAGATCTCTTAATGGAAGACTGGTACTCAGGCAGCCCATACAGATTGCCTGGCATTTTGCAAGTGGATACAAATGATTTGATTTTATGGGAAAAGAGAAGGAAAATTGCTTGTTTACTTTTCTAACCCTCTCCTTCTGGCTCCCTCCAGTCCCTCTCCCCTTCCCCCTTGCCCGTCCCCTTCCTGGCTGGGTTAGAAAGGCTCAGATGAGTTCTATGAGGAAAAAGCTCAGGTATTGTGTAAGCTGTGCTTGAGACAAGGGAAGCTCCTAAGAGGCCTGTTATGCTCCCAGCTGCTGGCCACTGATGAGTGAGAGAAGCAGGTAATTATGGAGAAATTGTGACAGAGGTAGGAGAGACAGAGAGTGACTCACCCTCCTTTAGAGGTGTGGGACACTCATGTTCCACTGCCTGCTCCTGTCAGTGCTGAATTATTTATTCAACCCAGGAAGGAGACACAGAATTTTTTTTTTTTTTTACTTCATATTTCAATGAGGGAAATCTTATTTGAAATCTATTTTGTATGATTTTGGGGAAAAAAAAAATACTCCCACAGGCATAGCTGGGAGCTCTGCACTAGGCACGCTTATTGTGTGATTAGGGCAGATAGCTAGTTAAAAATGAATATCTGGATGTCTGTGCCTGCCCTTTGGGATCTTGCTGAGCAACGATTCTTAAGCGTATATAGAAAAAAAAATCAGTATCTAGATTTCTAGAAAGCTTTTGTTTGGAGAGCTCCAGTTCAGAAAAGGCTAATTAGCATTGCATGTAAAGAATTGTACTCATTTATAAGCTAGCTGATTATTCAATTATTGGCTATTTTCTGATACTTGCCTTGCACCATAAAATAGGCAATTTTTTACATGTTAGATGAAATGGTGTTTGTGTAGCACCTGATAGTCAGAAGAGGGACAAAATAACATGCAGATCACTATTTGGAAACAAACCTCTGGATTTCAGCATACATTTATTGTCTGTGCTGGCTGATCTAGTAGGCAACCATGAATTGCAAAAGCATCCGACTTTCATGGGCACCCATCCTGGTCTTTTTGGCACAAGAAGAATTTTGCAGCTGTAGAAAGGATTTATTCTACCTGCCAGTGTGATTTATATACCATATGTCTTCTCTTCAGCATCTGAGTGTCCATGGCCATAGGGAAGTGCTCTGCCTCATCTGTACTGTGTGTAAATAGGTTCCTTTTAATGATATTAACTCCTACAGAGCCTTTTCATCATCCCCTGTATAATTTTTTCTTGGCAGTTGTGTCAGCTTTACTGTGTGTGTTGGAGAAAGGAGAATACTATGAATTCCTGGTTTTGTTTGCTCTTGGCAGGCACTACTACACTTCCCACCCTTGTGCGCACACCTACCTTGATGATGCAGCCTTCCCTGGATATCAAACCCTTTATGTCCTTCCCTGTGGACAGCAGCTCTGCTGTTGGATTCTTCCCAAATTTTAACACAGTAAGTAAAGGTGTTTCCACATTTAGTTTCAGTGTATGCTTTCCAATCTGGTTCTAATATCCAGTACTGAAGCTGCCTTACAACAGTGCAATGCTCACACAGTTCTAGGGAGGCTTTTTTTTTTATGCCAGGGAAGACTTGGAGTGGTGTCCAGTCTTCTCACTGTGAACAGGGCTGATTGGTTTTTAATTTGGTCTATTGAGGTGGTGTTTGCACATTGAAAACAACAACCCTGTGCTATGACAGAGATTTGAGAAATGATAGAATGATTTGGAGCATTTGCCTGGACATGTGTATACACTGTAAAAAGGGAAAAAAGAAAGGCTAACGGAGAGACAGGTATGACAGGTAAGACCTAGATCCTACACTGCTGTGAATCAAGATAAATCTAATAAGCCAGCTAAGCAACTGGAGGATATTGTTAATTCTGTACAATTTCAACACTAAAGGATAAAACTGCACAGCCAGCCAATATGAAAAATGTGAACCTGTTATTTTTGCTTTATGGTAAGGCATCTTGGGGATTTTTCAAAACAACAACAAATAGAAATTGCCAGAATAATACTTCTGTGGTTCTTCATGTGTATCAGAGCAGCAATAGAGACAATACTCTCTTCCGTAGTTCTCGCTTCCTTATCAGCTCATAAAAAGGCACGGAGTGTTAAGAAAATGCTTATTTGCCATTGCACTTTATCATTACCTTAAATGTTTAAGCTAATGGCAACAGGAAGGAAACTGTTGTGAGTCATTTCTGCCCAGTCAGTGGGCACAGTGTGTTTGTAGGTGACTGTCACCTGAACTGCTGCTCTGTCACTGTGGCTGCGGGGGGGCAGAGAGGGGCAGCAGCCACCACCACCACACAGTCACCAGCTGAACCACTGCCAAGTGTTTCCTTTCACAAACAAACTGTCTGCCTGAAATTAAGACAGCAACAGCATTATTTTTACTCCTGCCTTGCAAACACACCTTGCTGACAGGCCCAGTGCCACAGCACGTGGTGATGAGGGTGCTTGTGAGGTGACACTGAACCAGCTTCTCTCATCTGTCAGCAGCCCCGTGTATAACCAGCAAATATTACTAATTCCTTGCAAAACATGTATGTGAAAATTCTGTGTTTAACAGGGAGATGTGGGGATGTCTGTGTGCATAAAGATATAAAAGATTTTTTAAAATCCAGGTACATTAAAAGGGCAGGATCAAAATTCAATGCCATATTAAGGAAGCTGTGTGTCATTCCCATATCTAGGCATGATGCAATTCATATAATATTCCATCCTCTTCCTAATACACTCAGGAATTTATTTGTTACTGATTTGTCTACTTTTCAGTTGCACAGGTTTTCTGGATGAGCTTTTTCAAGAACTGTTCATTATGACTCAGAGAAACTTTTCTTTAGAGATGTAGTTTTAGAGCAAACCGACCATTATTTGCTTTCTGCTTACTGAATATCAGTCACAGTAGCCACTAGAGACAGATTAATTTGGATATTTACACTGGTTTTGTCTAGTTTATATTTATCTGGGTTACATTTCATTTGCCTAATTCCTGGCATGTTTATCCTTCACAACTCTCATTCCTCTCCAGACTTCCGTAGGTTTTATTACAAAATAGACCTGGGATAATCAGCAAACATTGTCAACTTGGTGTCTACTTCCTCCCTTGGAATTCTTGATAATTATATAAAATTATGCTGCTATGCACCACAGACATTGCATGTTTAAACTCTTTATTTTGAGAAACAGTGGTTCAGTACTTCTCTATTTCTAATTTGCAGACTTTGCCATTCGTCTTGCAGGTATTGATTTTCCTTAAGAGTCTTTCACAATGGACTTCAAAGCTCATTGGAAAACTAAATCATTCATGGTTATCTACTGACAGGCACAATGAATGCCAGCTGTCATGTACTTCCTTTATTTCTAACTTAGCACAACCTTTGCAAATGTAGATTTCCAGGTTTGTGTCTATATAACCCTTTTTCTTTTTCACTCTAAAGTGGAGGCAATAGAATGTAAAAGTGTCTAAAAACCATTTTTCCAGAAGATAATTTTGAGTGATAGAAGCTAAATCCAGTTGATCCATAAAATATGCATCATCCAAAGAGCAACAATCTTTCATCTTATGTAGGAAGTGAATACTAGAAGAGCCAAAAAAGACATGATTTCCTTTATGGATCAATCAGGAAATCAATGCACTTCATTCATAGGACCACTTGTCAAGGACTGCAGGCAGGGAAACTTCCAGTGTGCTTCCCTTCATCTCTTTGCCTTCCAAGGGACTGAGGGGACCCTGCCAGGGTGCTGCTTGTGCTTGCATGCGTTCATTGAAGGGGGCAAAAAGAAGCAGTCTGAGACAAAACTTCTTTGGATCCATTTGCATTTTCATTGGTTGTCAGAGACAGAAGTATTTTTCTAAACCTTTCCAGGAGGTGGTTTCTAACATCAGTGGCCTTAGAAAAGAAAACTTTCTGCAAGGGAGCTTAATACAGTAACTACCAGGGCAGAAAAACAAGGTAAAATGTATTAACTACAAACATCTTCAAAGGAAAATCCCCTACAGTTTTCTCCCTAAAGAACTTCTCTTATTTATGGAAACATATTTAAAATCTGGGGTAAACCCTTTCATATTTAGTTAACTTTGACAGTTTTCAGTTCTGAAAACATCTGTGATTCTCCAGATAAAACATTAGCATTCCCATTTTGTTTGTGGAAGTGTTCTGATCACTAGCTTCTCTCCACATGGGGTACTTTCAGCTGCAGCACTGAGCACACCCTGATTTTGTAAAAGAAATGCCTACCTCAGTCATATCTTACTTTCTTGATGGAATTGTGTGATTTAGTTTAAGGTGTCTCCCTTTTCCATCTCTTTAAATCATTAATAGCTCTAAATATGCTGTGGATGTATGTGTAGAAATTGTCAATTCATGCCCCAATTAAATTTGTCATTGTTCATTAGGACTTATTATACCGGAAAAAATATTTGGGGAATTATTGTACTAACTCACTGGATACATATCTTTATTCCTCAGTAAGGGGAATAAAACTTTTCTGTTTCAACAAATCAGCCAGAAGGGGGTCTTGTAAGGGCAGGATAAAGGATTCTGAGCAAAGAGGTATTGCAGAATAGGTGCTGTCTTCCCTGGTCTTTTCATATCAGCAGCTAGGAGTCTTGTTATAGCAGCAGAGGCATGATCAGACTGTCAGAGTCTGAACCTGAGGTGCTGCATGGAAGGACAAACCCTCTCTCAGAAATGCTGCAGCAGTGGATCCAAAGGTGACATCATGTTTCTCCTGGCATCAAGTTTCAAATGCTCTCACTCAATACCCCACTGTCCAAAATGCAGAGCTTGAATCAAATTATCAGCTATTAATGCTTTAAATGTTCTTGTTTATAAAAAATTGGGAAATATCATTATAGGAACTTCCCAAATTGGTAGTTCCAGTGCATGTGGACCAGAAGGTATTTAAACAGAGTTCTTTGTCAGCACACTAAAATGACTCTAAAGATGCCTTCACAGCTTAACAACTTGCATATTGATTATATTTAAAATGTGTAAGTCAAGTATATAGTCAGTGGAAATCGAAGTTAAGAATACTATGGTCCCCATTGTGTGTTTATCTTAACATACTCTTGAATTTTACACTTGCTGGCTTCCACCACAGAGCTTTGCCTTATGTAGCATTCTTTATCTAAAACCTCCCTGATTCTTTATCTCCTGTCATCCATCTTGTGTACTGAATGATGAAAGGGTACTTTGTGATCACATCATGGTGCATGTGCTAAAGTGGCTGAAAGCCAGGATTTATCTTGCAAGATAAACTTCATGATCACTGTCTTCATCTCCTTATACAAAGGCTGTGTACTCCCCAAAAAATATCTCAAAACTGCAACATATTCTACCTTGTTCTGAAATGAGACCAACACTGCATGACTCATATTTAGTTGAAGTGGTACAGCCAGGGACCCATCAGTCTGCATAAAAACATTATCAGCAACTTCTCAGATTCTATCATCATAGAAAATAATCAGCAATTCATATGCTTCTTTCTGAGTTTGTTATGGCCTCAGGGGTAATCAAAGATTAGAGCATCTCTTGTAGCTTTCACATTAGAGAAGCATTTTGCATCTAAGTAGCCCTGATTGGTTTCTAAATGCTAGTTCATACCCTTCCTGTTTTAGAGGACACATGGGTTAATGTGGCCTAGTTATTGCTTCAGTGTCTTATTTCTCTTCAAGTAGCTTTATGCTGATTCTTTGTATTAGAGCTCTCTCAGTCCCCTTGCAAAGTGGACCAGAGATATTTTACATCTGCCAGTGAAGGTGAGCCAGCTGGAATGTGCTACAGGAAGGGAAGAGGAGCTGACTAGTAACTTAGTCAGAAATTTCTGACTCTTCTCCAACATTAGCCCTGCCTGGACTAAGTATCCCTGGCCTACCCCCAAGACAACCACTGGGAGGAACTAATTTGCTCTTTCCTCTTCTGCATTTTCAATTATTGCCCACATTTTTGTTTGCTGCCTATCTCTTTCTCATTGGAAGGGCCCAGTTCAGCAGATAAGAGCACAGGGCACTCGTATCACCAGCTTCACTCACCCCTCTGCGCCAAGTGCCTCTTCTGCCTTTGGCAGGACACTGTGGCTTGGGAGCTTTCCCTTTCCTTAGCAGGGTCTGAATTCAGCCACTTAACACCCTGCTGCAGTGCCAAAGTACGCTTTGCAGCACAGGATTGTATATGGCAGGAACAGATTACAAACGCAGCCAACTGGATGCTGCCAACCCGTTATCTATGGTCCTTTTTTTCCAAGTATCCTGTCCCTGTGCTGATTTCCCCTTTTCCCTTTTATGGAGTGCTGAAGGGAAGTGACCTTTTCTACTCTTCCCCATCTGACTCCAGAGAGGAGGTGAAATTTTATAAGAGCCATACTTTACACTCATTATCTGCACTGAAAGGAAATTTAAGCAATTGACTTAGGAGAGATGTTTTGCAGGGTAGCTGGATATTTTTCTTGAGGATTTTTGTTGGTTGGATTTTTTTTTAATTAAGAAATTGTTATGTTTTTCTTTCTAACCTCCTATATGCTTTTTTATAGTCTGCAGGCACACAAGGACTTCAAGTTTGCCTTTTATTCCTCTTTTGAAAACTTAAAAACATTCCTATTTCACTTTTAGTTGTTATGGATATAAAAGTTTGTGTTTTTTAAGTTATAGCCAGAATCATCCAATTGACAACATGAGAAGTCATCCTGCTGCCATTTATTATGGGAATGAAAAAAGGAATAGGTGTTTTCTGAGATACAGGTGAGGAAAGCAGAAGTTCAGGGACCACAATAACAAAGCCCAGATTCTGTCAGCAGAGACCTCTGTTCTGTGTCTCATGTTTGTGAGCTCCTCCCCAAGTACCTGGCTACAGAGCACCTTTACTCTCCATGTCAGCATTTTCTCAATTTTCTGTAGTCTCTTTTCTTCGTACCCTTAGGCATTTTTTTACCAAGCCAGGAATCCCTCCTTGTCTTTCTGCAGCTTTGAGGCAAAGCAGTAGAGAATTCTTTCAACTGTGGTAGAAGTTTTTGGAAAAATTCTTCTCAGCGTGTGGAAGCCCTGAAAAATATTTATTGGTGGTCTATTTTTCCCTCAAAATTCTTGAGTCTTTTCCTGAAACTTTCAAAAACCACTGAGCTTGAAGAAAACACCTGGTAAGATACACTGAATTAGATATGGGGGAAAAGCTGCCAAAAGCAGAGAGTCATCAGTTGATTTTTGACAGATGTTATGGTTTCTGATATTTTGACAGAAAGATGTAGGTTCCCTAGGTCCTGTCAGGAATCTTTCAAAGAGCAATGCTGTTAAATTGGTGAGCCTAAATAAGCACTTCTCTGCCTCTTTTTCTAGTCTATCATATATACAATTATGAGGGGAAAAACGTTTATTAAAATAATAGTCAGGCTTTAAGGGAGAATCTCTTCAAACATCAATTATTTTATAGATTTTCCTGTTGCTGTTGTATTTTGTTGAAGAGGAATTGGATGGATGAGCTTTCTTCTCTCAGTTTCCATATCAGCAGCCAGATAGGAAACTCTAAGGAGAAAGGGCACTGACATGCACTGGTGGAGAACAGAAGTCACCAGGTGCAGAAGCCTTTCCCTACCCCTTTGCAGGACCTGGCACCCTCAGTGTGGATTTTGAAAAATGGTTCCTAAATTGCTGCATTATGTCCATTATTGCATGTAAAAGTAATCAGGTCATTCTAATTCTTTAAAGAAATACAGTTTCTGTGTGCAAATCCTACAATTTGCTGAGTCCTCCAGAAAATCTGGTCCTTGGCTATGTGTTTTATATCTTTCTTAACAGAAAGTTTGGAGTTACTCTTTCTAACAGTTCAGCAATATTTATTTATTTTACTGGTCAGCACAGGAAAGCTCAGAAGCCTTTATCTTCATTGAATTGCTTTCTTCTCAAGTTAGTAGTATGTCCCGACAAAAGAAAGCTTTTTAAAGGGAGAGGGTTGTTAATCATAAATATTTTAGGCATTAGGTACCTTGAATGATGTTTTGCAAATAGACTGTGATGTAAACATCTCCCCTCAATGCAAGCAGTCACAGAATTGTAGTTTAGGACAAGTAAATGTGTTGTACTACTCTGCTTACAAAGATTTTGCTAGTTTCTAATTGCAACCCTAAATTCTACAAGTTCTAAGCAAAATTCCAGAGCAGCTTTAGAGAACAGTAATTCTCCATATGTCTGATACAGTGGCTGCTTTTGCAGTATCCTGGCTGTAGCTGGCTAGATTTCCTGCCCTGCCTTGGACCTTTGTCACATTGTTCCATGAGAAATTGAGGATTGCTGCAATAATTATTAGTTAATATATTATAAAAATATAGCTAAAATTTAATTCTTGTCATATTCATTCCTTCTGAATGTGGGTGTACCTAGTGGTCTTCTAATCTGAATGCAGTCACTTTTATGACAATCTGAAGGTACTGTGTGGCAATTCAAAGCCCTACTGCAAAACTTGTCTTTCCTTTGCATACCTGGAAACCAACAATACCCAGGTTTGGAGCACAGACCAGCTCATTTCAAGTAACAGAGCAAGGATGATTTGAAGAGCTGTGCCTTTCCAACCAGTCTTCTCTATATTCAATCTGTCTGTTTTCATCCACGGACTTCAGCTGCCTCCCCAAGTTACCACTAGGGAAACAGGATCTCTTTTTTTGCCCATGGATTTGTTAGACAAGACAGGTTTCTACCTGGCATTGTTTCTCATTTACTTAAAAAAAAAAAATCCCCAGCAAACATAAAAAAAAAACCCCAAACCAACAGCCTTTGATACTACATTAAGTTTCAGAACAGGCTTAATTAGAAGAATCCTTTAAACATTCATATCTAACTATAGTGCTTTATTAATCAAAAGCATTTTGAAGTTCATTTGTGTAGTGTATGTTATTGATAAAAAAACCCAAAACAACAACAAGAAAACCAAACCCAAATCAGAAATGTCATTATTCATTTTTAAGTGAAAAAGGCCTTATTTCTCATATACTGTGAAAAGAAGAAGACAGCTGTGAAAATAGTGAGGCAGTTCTTGGTTCTGATTTGCTTCTCACTTACATTTAGACATTTTATACATTTATATTCCAGTCTCTATATACACATAAATTTTATCCTCTTATTAGGTTTTTTCTTCAGTATGTGAAAACTAATGATATTAATTCCCTTCAGAAGACTAGAGTTCTTGTGTCTTTATTCTCTCCTGTTCACAGAATTAATCAAAAGCTCTGAATTTGTCCTTAACCTCTCTGCACAGTTCAGAACTGTAGTGGAAATTCAAGTGTACCTAATGCAATACCATTCATCTTTGTTTTTTGGTGTTCTGGAGCAGACTGGGAGCAGGAAAACTCATCAAAACTTAGAGCAGACTTTTAAGGAGAAAAGGGTCATTCCTAAGGACCATCTCAGAGATGAAAGCAAAAATCAGGCTTCTTGATTACCTTATGTACTATCTAAGCTCCTTTTCTGAGTACAAACTCTTGGCCTTGAATCCTTTGGCAGGATTTTGCTGAAAGGAACCTTTTTGTATTATTTTACCTATTTATATTATTTCACTGCCAGTTGGTAATAGGTATTGTAACTAGAATACTTTTGCTCTCAGAGTATGTCATTGGTTTGCTTTTCAGCAAGTCTCAAACAACAATATGTTTTTATATTTTGCTGGATCTGAAGGCAAGATGGAAATGGGTTTTTTTGTTTAGCTGAACACTGCTGAGTGCTCTGAATAACAGCAACTTTAATAATAAATAGCAGTTATATAGCACCTTCTATCAAGTGATTTTTACATGTTATTTAGACCTTTCAGCTTTTTTTATGGGATTATAAATATTTTTATCCCCATTTTGCAAATGAATGATATAAGGCTCAGATGAAATGACTCATGTACACTTAAACCTGTGAGCCAGCATAGCCACAGAGGGAAAGAAAACTGTCATAGTCCTTGAGCATTAGCCATCAGATTTGGACTTTACTCTTTTTCTCAGGTTTGGTGTGTCATGGTCCCAGCAGTTCATTTTACAGATAAAAAGTATTGCACAATGGTAGAGGAGTGATCTGGATGGATTAGAAAAGAAGCTGCCCAATACTTAAAGCTGGCTCAGTTTCATATAAGAAAAAGCCCTGAGCTGCAGATACTTGCTTTTTTACTTATTCTCCATTTGTTTGGTGGGGAATTCTCTTTTATCCTAAAGCATTCTCAGCAGCTTTCTGTTTCTTCATTTTGCCCACAAAAGTCTCCTGTCTTGTCTGGAGCATAAAATACGACAATTTTACCATAAAGGTTAAATCTATTTTTGGTGTTCTCATAACAAACTCAATCCTTTAATGTATTTATATCCTTGCTTGAGAATAAGCCTTAGGAGAAGCAGAGACCAGATTTAGATTTATTTTTTTTCTGTGGCGTCTCATCAGTTCTTTCTTTAGGTCAAGTACTTCTACAGGAATCAAATATTACCTTTTCATAATCTTTTACACAAATATTTCTAAAACAGCAAACAACAGTGGTATTTGATTTTCAGAAAATTCTTTCTAAGACTATCCCGATTATGATTTTCTAACCCAGAAATTGTGTTTAGCATGCAATAAATATACAAGCATGAAGGGAAGGAAGGGCAGAGGAGATATTCACAGCACTGAAAAAATAATAGTAAAACATAGTTAAAAGGTGTTTTCTCAATTACCTTTTGACCTCTGTGCTTAATTATATCACATTACATGGAAAGAAGAGAGAGGTAGGAAGAGTTGAGAGTTTATCTTTGATTTTGATTTTTAATATCAGTTACTTGATGTAGGCTAGAGTAGTGCAAAAGATTACAAAATTCTTGGGTTTGTTTCAGTTGTTCCTTTTGATTATATTGATCTAACCCATGATTTTAAAACTGGGTTAGGAGAAAGAAAATTCTACTGTGAAGACTGGGATTCATCAGTAACCTCTCCTGATCTTCGTCTGACAATGGTTTCAAATTCCTAAGTGCAAACCTTGCTGAAAGCAGTCACTGCTTCAACATAAGATTCCCAGAGTGGTGCTGTTTTAGCCCTCTACGAGGCTGGGTCAGAAAACATCCTAAGAGAGAGAGAAGGATGCATGATGGTGAAATTACTTGTGCTAGCACACAGGAGGGATAAATGTGCATGTCAGTAAGGATTTAGGGCTCTGCTTCCCAGGTTGATGCTGAGGAAAGATGATGAATGCATTTCTTGTTGAAACAGAAAGGATGTTCTTAAGTAGTAAAGAGAAAATATGTTTGAGCATGTGTTCTGGCTTTTAGTACCTGTGTTTCAATGGCATATTGAAAATATGAAAAGAAGTTGGAGAAAAGCTAGCAAATGAATCAAGGTTTTTATTGTGAGCAGTTTAAGGAGCTTGGTTTTTCAAAGACAAGGTAAGAGCTGACATGATTGCAGTGTGAGAGTTCCTGCACTATTCGGAAGGTATTTGAGGTTGGAATGACCTTTAATAGAGAAGCACAAAAAGATGGAGTGGCTTACAGTAATTCAGAAAGCATTGCTTCCACTGTGATGTAGATCAACTTGTTTGGAAACTTTTAAATCAAGCTGTTGAGTTGGGTTTTTTTCCTAAAATTTAGGCTCTGGTTGACCACAAATTAGTGGACTTTGTAATAGAAGGCCATTTTCATTCACTTTTCAGTGAATGAAATTGTCATAAATTTTTTGGGAAATCAGATGTAATGGTTCTTTCTAGCCTAACCCAAATCTGTAAATCACTTCAGACATCACTTTCAGTGTTCTGTGTGATTGTGAATACAGGCACACAAAGAGAATCAGCCTCTTTTTCTTTTTTCCATGCAAACTTTACTTTAAAAGGGGAACATGCTCACTCAAAGGCTCTGCATTATACCATAGGACAGCATATAAAAACATAGGGAGAGGAATTTAGCTGCTAGGAGCTGAAGATGAAAAATGGGACTGTGAAGTCCAGGGCTACAGCCCTGCAACTCTGTTAACCGAAATAATGTGTAATTTGGAAAAGCAAAATTAGCTGAACCTTAATCTAAAAGGAGAATTAGGAAGCTGAATTTATTAGTATTTCTAATACTTCTTTTAAAATATAAAAGGTTGTTTCCAGCTCTGGGTGTCCTTTTAGTTGTCTTGTACTAAAAATGAAGTAGAAGTGTAAATGCCAAAGGTGTCTCTTTCCTTTTTTATTTTTCAGTACTCACTCTTATTTCAGCAACTCTTCATGGATAGCTGTAGTATCTGATGTTAACAAGTGAATTACAGCAAGATTTTTGGTTTGTTTTAAGATGCTTCCAGGCTGATTACACTGACTGGTAGTAGTGTGTGGAGGTCACAGCTATCACAGCCACTGCTTTCCTTAGAAAGTGGAGCTTGCTACCAAATTGTGGGGACAGACAAGCACAGTGAGAAGTTGCATTCAGAGAGATTTGCCTTCAGAGTACAATTTTGTTGTTGTATTTTAGGAATCATGTATAAAGAAAGGGAGATGTTAGTCCCTGTGGTGTGAATTCTTTAGTGGATGCTTATGTTTTTCTGCACTTGGGGAAAGACATCCACTCAGAATTTTAAAAGTAAAATCATGGACTTGCTGTAATCTGAGTATGGTTTGGTTTGATTTCCCTAAGATTCAGATTTAATGCTCTGTGCAAATGTGCTATGTGTAAGTACATTGAGAGAGCCACCTTAAAAAAATAAAGTGATTAAAGCACCCCTCAGTTGGACGACAGGACTGCAGTAAAAAACCTACTCCAATATTATAAATTAATTATTCTTTTTGTTCAATGGAGCATTTGCACAAGTCTCCAAATCAGCTGCTGAGAATCTGACTCACCCCTGGTTTGGTTATTGGCCATTTATATCTGCTTGTTTTTTAAGAACCCCCAAAATGTTGTGAGGAGCATAAGGACACAGGTGTAGGGAGGTAGTGTTTAGAGAGCTGCAAGCTCACTGTGCAGAAACACATCTCTGTGCAGACACTCTGTGCTACTCAAGGAGAGCTGATGCACAGAGAATATTGATGGCTTTCCTGCAAGAAAAAAGTTGTTCACATCACGGAATGATTTATGTTGGAAAAGACCCTTAAGATCATTGTGTTCAGCCATTAATGCAGCACTGCCAAGTTCACAACTGAACCACATCCCTCAGTGCCACATGTACATGTCCTTTAAATATCTCCAGGGACAGAAACTCCACTACTTCCCTGGGCAATGTTGCAATGCTTGATAAGCCTTTCAGTAATACATTTCTCCTTATATCCAATGTAAGCCTCCCCAGTACAACTTGAGGATGTTTCCTCTTGTCCTGTCACTTGTTACCTGAGAAAAGGTATTGACTCTCACCTTACTACAACTTCCTTTCAGGTAGAGCTCCATCAGTAGGGCTGATACAAGTGTTCCTGGTGATGCAAAATAAGCAATGAAATGTATAACAGAATTGCAGTGACTTGAACACTAAATTATGCTTAGAATTAGTCAAATGAGAAATATGTTCCCTGTTGGAACAAAAGCAGCAAACAAACACGGAGAGAACAGATTTTTGCTGGTTTGTGTAGGCCAAGCACGCCAAGCATTACATCACAATGTTAATGTTTCTAATTTTATGCTGGACATTTTAAATATGTGCTTTGTTGAGTATGTGTATTCACTTCTGTCACTCCTTTAGTCATTGTAATATGTTCAGTTATGGTAGGGTGCTGTGTATATCTGGCAGGATTTATGATGAGCCTCAGTGTATGATCATTCTCCACAGTGGAATTGTGCTTGGCTTTCATAGCAACTGGAGCTCAAACACATGAGGTGTTAATTTAGATGTTGCATTAGTAATTTATATATGCCAGTGGTTTTTTTTCTGCAGGGAAATACTGGATTATATTATCAGTTTGTTCCACATATGGTCTAAAACTTCTTTTTATCAGAATAAACAAACATAGTATGCTGAAGGCTGCTCTGTGTTTTTCAGAAGCTTATTATGCATGCTGGATAAGTGATACTGAATTATATCTTTATACCCACTACCAATATTATGTTTACAAAAGCTTGTCTAACAGTTAATTCTATATTTGACTCAAGAGTTACATCATGCTAAGAGGTAACAGGGCATGCATTGCCAGTCACAATTTTAACCCTCACTCAGGTTTAATGCTTCTGTTACAAAAAGACAGTGCTTACTTCTCCTCAGGATCATTGCAATTTATTTCTGATGCTCACAAATTGGTGTTTGTACAGTCTGCTGTGAATAAAGAGATCTTTCAAAATAACCAGAACTTTAGTTTCACCAAAAAACTTTCCCAGGAGGTACCAGAAGAATCTGTGGTAGCATGATATACAGCAGGGCAAGGGAGAGTTTCTGGTAGCAAGAATAAGAGAATTCAAGGATGAAATTCTTGAATTGCTGATGATAAGATGTAGCAGCTCATCTAAAACTGCCGTTGTACCTGAGGACTAAAAGGTGCCAAAAAATGATGCAAGTTTTTAAAACCCATTCCATAGATAACCAGGCAAATGAACAGGTACCTCAATAAGAACAGGATAATAGAATACCTCGTCCTGTAAACTGCCCATAAAGTGTCAACATAATTCCTTTGCAAAGATAAGCCCTTCTTTACATGCCTGTTTGTAGGGGTCAACAAATAAGGATGAATAAGTATGTTTAAATCTGCATAGTCTGAATTACCAACAAGGTTTTCCACAAAACTGCTTAGCAAAGATTTTTTTTTTTTAAATTGGCATAAGAGGATCCTTGCATGACAAAAAGGTGCCTGGGAGATAAGTGAGACGAGGAAATTTGCAATTGGCAAAGGTCTCCAAGGTAGTGAGGACTAAGAAAGACCACAAAAATTCTGAAAAACCTTGGTGAGACTGACAAGCCAGACAATAGTGGTTGGTAAAGTTACATCTAGGTAATTCTAAAGTGAGGCACATGGAAGTAAATACTCACAAAACTTCACAGAGAAAGGTAGTGTGCTAGGAATTGGCTATCAACACTTGGGAGTGAGATCTCAGATATATTATAGTGATTCCTTGAAAACATCAGCTCAGAGTTCAATACTGAATCTACCCAGAGTATTTTATATGGTTCCTGTCCATATCTTCAATATATTTAATTGAATAAGTTAAATTTTTGTAGAAGTGAGATGGGCAACAAGAATGTAGAAAGGAATGGATTGATTTCCATACACAGAATGACTGAACAGCGCAGATGGAACTTGGGATGTGGTACAGGTCTTATAAAATTGAATTGTATGGAACTATATTTAAACAAAAAGAATTGTTTCTTGGGACAGGGGACTGTAGGCATTGGAACTGCATGCAGGAGTGCAAACTGGTTCACATCAGTTTCGGGGCTATCTATGCAAGAAAAAGTCACTGGAATTTATCGAATACACAGAAATCACCCAAGTCTGGAAAATTTTTGGTGGGAAAATACAAAAAAAGAAGCAGGAAATACAGTGTTTGTGCTGCTCCTGTTCTGTCCTGTCTGTTGCTACACTTGTAGTTTTAAAGTGCTTTTAAAGTTCTTGTTGCAAATCTCAGTTGCTGTCGAGTATTACTGTCTGAACTCTCTTAATCCTTGCTCACTTTGATAGTTTGGGTGGTTTTAATGAGATTCCTTGCAAAAAACATAGTATCTTAAACTTTCTTGGAAAGACATTTTTAAATCTAACTTTTTATTAAACCAATCGAAATAGGAAAATTATACCAAAAGATTGTTAAACCTAGTTACGGCTATCAGGGCACTATGAATTGCTTTGTTAATTCTGCCGCAGCACAAACAGCGTAGTGCAGATTTTTATTTGCATTTGTGGTAGCCATTAACTTCTGTTATTATTTTGTTTTATAGATCTGATTCTTAAATACTGGTGCTCCCCACTGGGCAAACTATGCTGCATTATTTCCTAATAAATACCTCAACAAATAACTCTCTCCCTCTTTCCTACTCCCTCCCTCCCTGCAATGACGAGGATAATTTTGTGTAGGGATCTAAGATCAGTTTACCCTGCAGCATTAACCTTCTAACAGAGAGATACCATTTTATTTTTCCAGCATGCTGTAATCCACCCCAGTTTCTGATATATTTAACACGTATTAATTGTTAATGTTGCACTTCTTGAATTCTAATCATGACCAGCCTGCACGCAGGGCTCAGCTTTGGGAAGGATCATTACCCGCTCCCCTGGGGATCACAAGTGGTGCTTTCTGGAGGCAGCGTGAGCTGTATTATTTTTGTAGACTTTTGTCCTTGTGCTGCTACATCTGTTTGAAACTGGGACTTTGTGCACAGTCTGCATTGTGTGGTTGGGAAGTGCCTTGCCTCGCGCTAGCGCTGTGGATTGTTATTGGAATGCACAGAGGACTCATTGATCACTGCTTCTTCTCTTTGTATTTTGTTTTTTAAACGGGACTGCAGACACTAGTGGGTATTTTTGCCATTTCTTTTCACCGATCTCAGACACGTCAAATGGTTGAGGTACTTTTGAGCATTACTGTTTTCTTCTAGGTTAACTGATTAACACTTAGTAGTTAAGTTGAAACATAAAACGGATCTTCCATTTAAGAAAAAATCCAGCCAATTATTCCCTAATAATACAACCATCTTCTAACATGTATTATAAATGTAATAATATATATTGACTGTCATCTCTATTATAAAGTGGATGCTCAAAAAACTTTTAATCTGCATGTATAATTGTGATATACTATGTAGGGTGATGCCATAAATGGTACAAGTCAGAAAAAGGGGTTTCATGTTGTATTTTAAGGTTTTAAACTTTGAACTCTCGCTATGTCCTAGAAATTGAAGAAACAAGGGCATTTATTTGGTTTTTTTTAGATTTTGTCACAATTCATGGTAACAACAATGCATCATTAAATAATTCAGAAGATCGTTCCAGATGAGGTGGTTTTACATTTGTATTGTCATGTGGCACCCCTGTGGAAATGAAGTACAGTATTTAGTGGTAAAAGCTGACAAAAATTAAATTACCTGTCTGAAAAATTTATTACTAATGCCATTTACAAAATCATGCATTGGTTTAAAATGAATGCAGCAAGACACACACGTCGTCATCATCTGCAAAAAATTAAGTGTTTAATGTTAGGTAATACATTGGGAGAATATCTTCTTAGGCAGATACAATGCAGTATGTTTGTTTTGATTTTGGGTTTTTGTGTGTGTTCGTATATGTAAAGAAAATCCTCAGTAGTGCAGACTTCTCTGGAAGCTTAAAATTTGTATTAAGGGAAAATTAAAGTCTTTATCTTCATGTTTAGAAAGTCTGGAAGTAGCTAATTTCCTGGTCCAATTCTTCGGTGAATCAGTTACTTCAGCTGTTGTCTCCTCCTTTGGCAACACACACCAAGTGTGTGTTTGTATCACCTGGGATTAAACAGCCAGGTCTGGCTTCTTCCAGTAGTACTGCAAAGGAAAAAACCATCACTGTGGTTGAAAAGCAAGCTTCAGAAAAATCTAACTTTATAACAAATCAAACTACTTTCTTCTGAACTTGTTTACAAACAAAATGGGGAAATGAGCACTGATCTTCTGTTGTAAACTGCCATTTTTTCCCCTTTCCTCTTCAGAATCCAGTGCTTATCTTAGATAAGGATGAAAGACCACTCATACATAGATGGTCATAGGATCATTTGGGTTGAAAGGGGTCTCAAATGTCATCTGGTCCAACTGATCCTGCTCAGAGCAGGATCAGTTGTGAGACCAGACCAGATATTCTGGGGTTTTTTTTAAATAGAAAATATGTTTGAATATTTTTGCATCAGAAAATTAGTTTTAGTCTGTATTCATGTCACATCAGGAATAATGACATGTTATGACTGAGGTCTCGATACAGTAGTTATGAAGAGCAGTTACAAACTCTGTTTTCTGAACATCCTGTGTCATTCCCCAGGTTGTGCAGTGTTAACAGCAGAGTGCCCTGTGATCCTGAGCATATTCATGACAAACAGGAGCCCTGATATTTAGCAAAGATGTAATCAGTTCTGAGCTCCTGGAAAGGTTCAGTCAAATTTAGGAGTAATGTATTCAGTTTTTTCACTTGTCTCACATTTTTTTACAGTGTTAAAATATTTTCTGAAGCGTGCAAACTTTCCTGGTACAAACACTGCCTTCATGTTCCTCCGAACTTCAGCCTTCCCCTGGGTTCTGTCACTCATCAGTTCTGCATGGCAATGCTTGGGGATTGCAGCCTCTTTTCCCAGCAAGTGGCATTTGTGATGGAGCCTGCAAAGGACCTCCTTTCACAAAGACATCTCCAGGAGAGAATAGTTTTCAAATAAGTGCTAATATTTATCACTCAAAGGAAAACGTGTAGAAATAAATGACAGTGACTTGTCAGGGTGCAAAAGTGGCTTCTGTAATATCTCTGTTGGATCAGTGGGTGATAGGGGAGGGCTCTCATTTGCAGTTCAGGTGTGGTAGGGGGTCCTGCAGCCCAGAGGATGTGCAGTGTTGGTGAATGAACTATTCAGTAACCTGGAGATGACAGCAAAAATCAAGCTGCCTTTTCTTCATCAGCTTTGGCATGCTACCAACTCCCTAACCTATGTTAAATCTAATTATTGTGAGGGCTGGAATCTTATTTCTCTTGTTTATCTCAAAAAAGAAAAGAGCTTTCTGCTGGAAGTGTTATTTTTTTATTTTTCTTCTGTACCCTTTATTGCTCTGAAAAATTGTAAATTGGTTATTGTTTGTTCTCCAGATGGATCCTGTGCAGAAAGCAGTAATAAACCATACATTTGGAGTGTCCATTCCCCCAAAGAAGAAACAAGTAATTTCCTGTAATGTCTGCCAGCTTCGCTTTAACTCTGATGTGAGTATTGCCTATTTTCCTTCCTTTTTTTTTTTGGTTTTTTTTTTGGAGGGTGCATTAGGTATAATTAATCTAAACCTTTTTTTCCCAAATACCTCATTCCAATTCTGCCTACATTCTGCTCAGCCTGGTGGGTTGGTATTTTGTCCACTCAGAGGCAGAAGTCCATAGAGCATGAACTCCTAATTTTCTGGGATAGCTCCGGTATGATATCCAATGCCACATCCATAGGTGAGATCCCATTTGATGGTACAGTAACTTTCAAGAGGTATTGCAAAAAGAAATGCAGTCTGAGTTGTTGTTTTTTTAAAAAGGAGGTGAAGCAGAAAAGCTTCCCAGTGAGTTCTCCAGGTCATATTTGCTTTTCTTCCAGAAGAAATAGCTTTTTCTTGTTGTTTATACATCCTTGCTGATATGTCTTTCAATTTCTGATAAAATCACTCTTCCAATAACCTTCATTCATAATAAATATAAACACTTAGTTCTAGCTGTCATTTTGAGTATGAAAAATTCAATGAAACTGTTTCCTGAAGGTTAATTTTTTAAAAATCATTACAAAAGAGTACACTGATATGTTTAAAATATATAACCATTTAATGTTTTTCCTGAGTAGCTTGAAAATGAAAGAAATTCAAGGAAACTATATGTAAGAAAATTATGACCTTTGACAGTTTAAGAATGTTATTTGTTCTTGGGGACTACATACTGATGTCATTAAGTTAATAAAAATAAACCCAAACTCCCAGATTTTTTTTTAATCTCCAGGATAAGAATAAATCCCTTTGTGATGTGTCAATACTACATATTTTGCTGTCATTATTTTGGTCTCGGAAACAGTTTGCAGGCACCTCCTCAAAGACTTTGAGTATTTTGTGCTCCTAGAAATTTGCAGTAAAACACCCATATCCATTACCCTGGTTTTCTCTGCCTCTAACATTGCACTTTGAAAAGTGTCTTGTAAAGTGTTTTCCCCAGTTTGGCTTTCTTGTCTAGACTGGTAAGGATTTTGAAGCAGTGCTATCTTAGCTTCAAATTGATTTCTAAATCTGTCATCATTTGACAAGCTGATTAAACTTCCTTTGAAGTGGCAATATCTGCTTAGTTAACTCATCTCAAAAGACATTATTTTAAATTTAGTTTGCTTGTCTTTCTACTTTAAGGTTAAGATTTAAGGGGGAAAAAAGAACTTTCTGCTCTGATACTTGGTCCAAGAATCTCCTTTTACTGATTAAATCAAGGAACCAGTAACATTTTTAAAAATTTCCTTTGGCTTCATGGATCTGTATCTTGCTTCTGCACTGGATCTTAACTCCATCACCAGTGAGGCAGCTCAGGCTGTCCTCATTCTTCCCTCTCCTCTTGAGGTCAGGGTTCTTCTGATGATGGGTCCTGTCCCCAGAGGAGTCACTCACTTTGTCTGTGCTGACATTCAGGTGGACAAACAGTGCTTCAGGCAGACAAATCGAATCACAACTGAGTGGCTTGAAACAAACAAACAAAAAAAGAGTTGAAATGTTATTTTGTATGTCTGTCAACCAAGCAGTTTTTCCCATCTAGACTTACAAAGAAGAACAAAAAGTGCATATCATATTCTGCTTCAAATGGTGGCATCACAAAAGCATGGCCAATTATAGCCATGCTGCTGCTTCTGGGCCAGGTGTATTCAATAGCATGGTGTGCTCTTTCATCATAAATCTGATAAATATATTCAGTTGTAGTTGCTAGAAAATACCATCATCCTTTTGTAATGAATGATTTTAAGAAAGGATGAAGCACCATGACTGTCTTCTTTCTTAGCTTGTTGAAACTCTTGCACAGAAATAAAAATCTGGACTCTGCATGTATTTTTCATTTTGGTCCCTTTTGGACCAAAAATAATGTGGAATTATGCTTGGGAGGTTGAATAATCTTTACAATCCATCCTTTGTTTGCTGACTGGGGAAGAAGGGAGTCAGGTGTGAACCTTGTAACTGCTGCATCTTTCAGAGAATCAGTTCCATGCTTTTGAGTAGCATCAAACTCTGTTAATCTGCATTAAAACCTCAGTGTAGCACATTGCAGACTGAGATTTGTAGTACAGTCACTTCACACTCACAGTTTCTTCTAGCTCTACAAGGCTGACATACTTCTTGGTTTTGGTAGGCATTTCATTCCTTTGAACTTTCTCTGACCTGAATTACGCAATTAAATGAAATAAAAATGGCAAAACTAAACTATTAAGTATCTTTTTTGGGTTTTTTAAAATTTTAATCCTCCTAAATTAATTCCACTTGCATAGTATTTGAGGATTCTGACCTCATTCTGGTGGTGTTTTATCGATTGCACAAGAAACACACAGTCGGTATTCATCTGTGAGAAGAAAATTGGTTTCCTTGCCTGCAATCATTTCCTTGTGCTGTGGATACTCACTGGTCTGAATCAATAGACAAAAAATAAAATAAAAATCAGACTAGTCAATTTATACTTGTCAAACCTCCCACTAAATTAATACAGTCAATTGAAAAGGTTTTGGGTTCCTTTTGCTTATGCGTCTGCAGGTTTAGCTTTGGTGAGAATGTTCTGGCATCAGACTCAGAGGCAGGGATCTGCAGCTACCTGCAGGAAAAGAAAGATCAGGGATGGGAGGAAATTTTAAAATTTAAATACTTAAAAATAGGTTGTCTTGAATGTGGGAGTAAACATATGTTGAAGTGATGGCTTCTCTATTTTCAAAAATAAAGTTCCTAGAATGATTTTTCTTCTGCCATATTATAATTTGAACAGTATTTTCTGACTGAACTCTTCAGGATCTCCCAGTCTTCACTTTTTAAAAGTACAGCATGAAGAAAGCCTCTGTGTACAAATTCTAAATTTCGTCTAGTCTTAACCTGATATGTCTATCCTTTTCCAAAAAAAGAAATGGTGGTGTTTGACTCATACTTAAAGACATTCACCATCAGACATACTCTGCCTGTCCTTTTTTAATATTTTTAGCTACATTTTAGTCAAATTAGAGGTTGTCTTTTTCTGCTAATAAATTCTGGTGCAACTAGTTTGGACACTCCTTCCAATCTCTGTCAACTCCAGAAGAAACTGTAGTACAGCACAGGTGATCCAAAGTCTTGTGAAACAGAAAAGTAAAATGTCATCTCTGAAGAAACAGCAAACTAAAATTGTCTTAATAGCCTGAACTTTGGAGTCCTTCAGGGGAATTTTATCTGTGAAAGCAGTATCAAAATTACAGCAATGATAACTGAGGTTGCTTCAGTTTTTTGCATGATCTGCTTAAGATACTCCAGCTGGAACTCAGAGGGGAATTAGCTGCCTAAATCTAAGTGTCTCACTGTTCAAATGTCTGAGGTGTCTGGGACATCCACAACAGGCTGATTACCTGACAAAGGACACCTGAGGACATGCCAAATCATAGGGGATGCCTGCCTCTAGAACTGAACCCCCACTCATTCAGTTTGCCTTCTAGTTTACTTTTCCTTCCTTTCCTTTTATTTTTTGCTTCCTTTTTCTTTAATTTTGAGGGGGGAAGAGAGAGAAGCAGCATTCAGTGAGGGGAAAAAAGCAAAAAAGTATAGGACTAGAGGAAGTGAAATGGGGAAAAAATGTGAGAAGGGAATAGAAAAAAGGGCTCTTTCCTAAACTCATTTTTAGTGGTGGTAGATACCAGGAGTCAAGTGCAGTTGAATTAGGTTAGAAATCTCATTTGAGGAAGGATAATGTTATGAGGATTGATAGTTAATGAGGTTGACTAAACAGTATGGTCAATGAGATACTTACTCTAGGCTGCATAAACTTTATTCTTTCATGCAGAGGAACATACTCTTTCTGAAAATAGCTTTTAAAGAAAGGTAAAAGCAGTATTATGTATTAACAGTTGCAATTGGATGTATTTCAGTGTTTTAGGATAAACACAGGTGTTTCCATCTTTGTATCAAATGATCTGTAAAACCATGTTACGTTTTAATTTCTTCATGGTGATGACACAGCATGTGCTCCAGTGCAGCAATGACTAATGTGTCAATGAAGTTCAAGCTACGGTCTTGAGTTATAATCCAGCTCAGAAAAAATGAGAAATACTCAGTTATGTTTACTACCATGAGAGACTAGGCAATGGAAGAGGAAGAATCCTCCCCGTGGAACAGACTGTGATAGTGAGTCAGATTTTATGTTAACTGTATTCCACCAAGAGGAAGCAAGATACGCACTGAAAAATCCAGCTTAACCTTTCAAAAGAATTTTGTTTTCCTTTTAACAATTCTGGGATTAATCACATTGGTTTGGTTGGTGATAATAATTATATATATTACAGACATTCTAGCAAAACTAAAAATCATGAGGGAGTGTCCCTGATTAGCCCTCTGCCCAGGACAGGGCTAATTTTTTGCGGTAGCTGGGAGAGGCATGGCCAGGGACTGGGGATTGTTTTATACAGCCTCACATCATTGCTAGGAGCAGGCTAAAGGGACTCTCTTTTAGAAGGAGATCCTTCCACTCACGTAAATGTGGCAGATGGAGCAGTCCTGTATTTTTTATTTTTGGGAGCTTCTTTTTCTTATACCTTTTGTTTTTAATATTGTTGGTCTTACAGCTCATATTCTTACCTCACTGCTGTTTCCATTAAATTGTTTTTATCTGAACCCAGGATCTTTTCCTTTTATCCCTCCATTTGGAGGGGGAAGGGAAGTGACAGATGATTTTAGCTGGAATACTGAATTGGAGAATACTATTCCTGAACCACGACAGCGAGTTACTGCATCCATAATACCAGTAAGGGGGTCCAGGAGCAAAAGGGCAACGGGTAAAATGGCTCTTTTTTATCCCATATGGACTCCTTCTCTGCCTACCCCTGGCTCATTCTTTCTCATCCCTTCTGGCCACCAGATGAATCTGCAGCATTTTCCTCAGCTGGTGTGTGGCAATAAGTGTTCCAGCAGCTGTGGAGCTGTGGCCCCAAGATGTCTGTTCTGTTATGGCATCTGACACTGTAGCTTGCAGCCATAAGGGAAAAGTGAATTCTTGTTGGGAGAATATTTGTTTGGTTTCTGCAGAATTGCTCTTTCCTCCTTATCTGAATCATTATCTCATGTTCAAGTAGTTTCCCTGCTCTTCCGCCTCCTTATTTTTATTTTATTATTTAGTCTTGAGGTTGTTGCAATTTTTTAGCCTGCAGAAAAGGAGGCTCAGGCGTCACCACCATATAATTTTGATGCCTACCTGAAAGAAGGTTGTAACAAGGCGGGTGTCAGTCTCTTCTCCCAGGAAACATGTGATAGGATGAGAAAAAACTGCCTCAAGTTGGGCTAGGGGAGGCTTAGATTGGATATTAGGAAAAATTTCTTCACCAAAAGAAAGTTGTGAAACATTGGCACAGACTGTCCAGGGAAGTGGTGGAGCCACCATCCCCTGGAGATATTAAAAGATGTGTTTCAGTGGTGAACATGGCAGTTCTGAGTTAACATTTGAATTTGCTCTTAAAGGCCCTTTCCAGCCCAAAGGGTTCTGTGATAGTCCACAGAGTTTTAAGAGCTTAGGTACTATACAGTAATGTCAGTACTAATCTAATCCCTTTTTTCAGCAGCCAGGCTTCTCTGTAGTCCAAACTTGCAAATATATTATGCCTGCAATCCACTTGTTATTGTTCTGATTTTTCTTTGGTGATGTTCTTTTAGTAAACAGATTTTGTCATCTGTTGATTGCACCTAAAATAAGTGTCTGCTTCCCACTGCACCCTTTCTGTTCTTTATAGAAATGTCTTTGGCTGTGGTACAGCCTGGTAGGCACCATCTTGTTGATAGGCTATAACTGGATTGAAAATAAACTTGTGTTTGCACAGTGTGTTGCTCCATGGGTAATGACTGCAAGTCAGCCCTGATCTTCCATATCATGTGTGTTGACTCAAAAATCAGGAGGAAACACCTTGTAGGCAGATCAGAAAAGCAGATGTAACTGTTTGGCATTAAGAGACAATGAAGGTCAGCTTATTGTTGAATGCATTTAAAGCTAATAAAAATGATGTGATGAGAGTGCTCATCTTTTTAAAAAGCCAGAAAGCAGATTTTCAAAGTTTAAGCAAGTATTACCAAAAGTTGACTTTGCAAATTTAAATGAATCATTCATGCTGTCAAAAAGATGATAAACAAAATAATCAATGGCATCACATAAAAATCTACAGAACTGTCACTGTCTTTTGTCAAATGTTTTACATTTTCCTTATTTATAAGACTATATTGATTCTTTGGGTATGGAGGGTAGTGAAGCGGATAGGAGGTAATTAAAAGCATAAATCTCAGGAACTTGTGAAGGTAATTTTCTGTTTTGTAGACAGAACTGACAGAATGATGAAAGTTGTTAGCTCCAACATGACAGAAATACTGCATGATTATAGGGTACAGGGTTATAACATGATGGAAGTTCTGTTCAAATAACACCTTTTTAATGGAGCTTTTAACTAAGTTTGGTAAGGTATTTAAAATATGAGTTGACTTCTTGCAACAGGGCTGATATTCACAGTGCCTTGGTTTTTCTATGTTCTTTTCAATAATAATCTACCTTATTATTTTGAGCAATTAGGTTTTAGAAATCTGTAAGGATAGAACTGAAAAACGAATGCATATCTTTGGTGTAAAAAATGTATGAACATGCTGGGTTTGCAGATTCCTTCAATTACGTCTATTATTAATAGAAAATGAGATAAAACTATATTTTTCATCACTACTTCCTAATTTATCATGTCATGTAATTTTTATGAGAGTTATGATTCTAGTCTAAATTCATCATTTCTGTACTCAAATAAATAAAAACCATACTCTTACAGAATGGTTCTAACAGGTAAACTAAGTGATCAAACATTTGGCAGGCATCTTACTATTAAGAAAGAGAGTGTTCTTGTTTAGGATCTGCTGTGAGTTAAAATAACAGTATATTGTGAACAGAAGTACCTCTCTGCTCCTATCTTGCACAGTTCTTTTCCTTCTCTGACAGGAACTGACATTGCCATTGTAATCATCTTGATGTATAAAAGTAGGCAGGAGCACAGGTATTGAGAGGTGGTGTTCTTTCTACAATGTAAATTATGACTATATTTAGGACATGTTTATTTTTATTAGCTTAAATTTATGTAAAATTTTTTGTGGTATGCAGGAAAAAATTTCATCTTTATAGCTACTCCATAACAGAATGGAAGTTTTCAGGATTAATATATATCTGTTCTGTCTTTCAGTTGTTCATTTTCTGTGGTTGAACTGTTACTGGCAGAAGCTTTTGTGGTATTTTCAGCAAAATATTTTTCATTAAAGATTACCAATTGTATCGACACTAAATTAACACAGGATTTGAGACAGAACATAGAACTATTGAGGGTGGAAAAGAACTCTCAGATAATCAAGTCCAGCCACCACCATGTTCACCACTAAACCATATCCCCAAGTGCCACACCCAGATGGTTTTTTAACAGTTTCAGGGATAGTGGCTCCACCACTTCACCAGGCAGCCTGTTAGAGTTAGAATTGCTGTTGAGAATATTTCCCATCCAGGGTTGAATTCCCACTTTAAAAAGGTGCAGTGGCAAGTGATAAGAAATAGAAGCTGTGAGCTACCATGTTCAGTTCCATTTAGTTGTGGCACTCACTCAGTACTGCACAGCTCAAGGCATGGACCCACATTTCCCACATGGATGCCTCAGAGTCTCCCTTTATTTCTGCATTTCTCCTTCTTTCTGCCCATGCAGATCTGGATATATTTAATTGTATATGTTAATTGCCAGACTGGATAATGTGGTAGCAGATTCAAGCATTCAGCTAAAGAGTCAATGGTACATTATCCATCATTTTCATGATATCCATCATTTCTTATTTCCATGAAGACCTAACGAAGGGCTACTTCAGCTGATCTTGAATAAACCTGGAAACAATTCTTGATCTCACACACATAAACACTGAACCTTTAGACTTACTCAAGCCTTTCCTTAGGTTAATGGTTTTCTGTGTAGCAATAAATTCAGTTAATTAGTCATTCACATCACAAAGAAATTCTAAAACTCAGTCACTTGTGAACTGTCAAAATGAATCATGTGGATTTCAAATACACTGTCAGTCATTGCTCCTGATGGGGAATGTTCCGTTATCTTTTGAACTACAGTCCTGCCTGTAGTTCAGAGTTTTATTAAAGGTAATACTGCTATCAATGAATTCATATCATCTAAGTGTTTCCTGGCTCTCTAGATCTTTTGATATATGCAGCTTTATAAACATTTTTAACTTTCTACAAAGTAAAGCTCCTGAGCTTGTGTTAACACTACATTATGGTAATGGCATCCACGTTTATTTTCAAAATAATGTTTACATGTAGAAGATAATTTAACTTGTTGATGTTTTATTAAATGCAGTTTAGTATATTAGGCTATTGTATATGTATTATATGTAGTCTCACAGTTTAACATCCTGCTTGGATTTCAAACAGTAGTTTGTAGTTGAAAGTAGCAGTTAAATGTGAATTTTAAATAAAATACAGCATTTGGATAATTTTCACGAGCAGAAAAAGCTATCCTTTCTTACAGCTGAGTTATTAATCCTTATAACATAGAGGCTTTCTTAAAATTAAAACATTTATTAGGTTTGACTGGTTGGGGGTTTTTAATTGGTACTAAAAGACTGGATAGAACTAAGGTATATAAATTTTAAGGTTTATAAATCAGAAAAAATATGGGAAAAATTACATTATTATTTGTCTGTCAATTATATTCTTAATTATTTGCAACTTAATTTAAAATACAAGTATTCACTAAGCCATGGTCTTACAAATATGTAGACTATTGATCAAAAAATAATGCCAGACAAATGCATGAACACTTTTTTGGAAATTGGCCTGTCAGTGCAAAGGTATTTTTTGCATTCTGATTCATAATATCACATTTATGGCAGCTTAAAGTTTTCCTGTTAATTAAGTTTTCCTGTCGTTAAACCTTACTAGCCAGTTCTTGATGATTTTCTGTGCTGTCTAATGAGTAGGCAGGTTCTTTTTTAAAATGTTGCAATGTATAAATATCAAGCTAGTAGATCACAGTCAGTTTTAGATTCAATTGAAAATTAGGCTTCCCTTTCAGTTAAGGAGTTCTTTCATATAAATATTTTCTTATTCCACTTTCTCAAAATGTATCGTCCTTAACCTATTATGCATTTAATTTAAAAATTTTAATAATGATAATGCAATGGCGACATTTAATATCAACTCTGTGAGCAATGTAACTTAATCTTTTTGAAAAGAAAAATAAATATTTAAATAATATTGAATTGTGCCACAGATAAATTATTTTACTGCAGAATGAATTAATCCCTACAGTAAATGCAGTTGTATTCACTGGAATAAAGTATTTTGCAATTAAAATCATTATAGTACATGAGTATAGAAAGATATTTTGTGGTAAAAGATTTTCATTTTGGTTATTCCTAATTTTTTTATTTTCTCAAATATTGTTTTGCTGATACAGAATTTGCATGAATTAGTTATACTTAATGATGATCAAAAAGTACCTTCAGTATCCCTTTAAAACATGGTATCCCTAAGATATTTACTCTTAAGTTAATTTTGTATTTTATTGGGGTTTATATTGAAATTGGTGAAGTATCTTTCTTTTATGCACATGACTTTTGAACGCTATGTATACACAACTTCCTCTGGATTACCAGAGCAAATGAAAATAAATTTTCAACTTCTTGCCTTAACTCGAAATGAAAATTGTGTATGTCATGGCTTATTTCAAATATAAGTTTAGTATTTCAATGATATAGCCTACAAAGCTCATAACTTCTGCTCTACTGCTCTATTTGTGTCATAGCAAGATTTAAGTGAAACTTGGAACAAATATTTTTGCCTTTAATATGGTGCTTTTGCAAAAAGTTTATAAAATTAGGGTTATTAATGATCAGGAAATTAATAATCACAATAATTGGTAACAGTCCGTAATAATCAGAACTTGAGTTCCAATTTCAGATTGCCTCAGCTGCCCTTTTTTCTTTTGCTTGCTGTGACTCCAGAAAACCCCAAGTTTGTGTTATGTAGTGATACAGCATTTCAGTTACCAAAAGGCAGCTGAATCAATTTATCCCACAGTGGATAAAAAGCAAACTCTTAACTTCAAGTGTTTCTGAAAGGACTAGAAAAAAAGTGCTTGTGTGGTTAGGAAACATTGCTTCAATACTTTAAGGAATGCTCCTCTAACTTTATGCTTGGAAAGAGTATCACAGAACAGAGGTGAATTGAAAAAGTCTGAAAAACCAAAGGTTTAACAATATCCAGCCCCTGGAACTGAAACTTGACAATGTCAACGTAGAAATGAATCGTCTGTACTTAACCGACAAAGTGAGGCACTGAAACATTTTTTTAAAGGTAGATTTTGCATCCCCTAACTACTTTAAAATCCAACCTGGAGAATTCCCCTCTCTCCCCCTCCCAAAAGGAATATGGTATAGTTTGAGCAGAATTGAAGAAGGATGGCATTTCCAAACCCCTACTTAGATCGGTCATAGCAATACTTTTTGGCTGTATAAAGTACAACTATGAATTGGATAGATTATGATAATTAGGAAACTTTAAAATTAGTCCATTCGCCATGTTTTCATGAAGCTTCACTTGTTATTATGGAAATCTCAATTTTAATTCTGCCTGGGCTTGTTTGTTCTAACAGGTCTCATGTACACTATATGAGGATTGAATGAAGGGAATCAAAGACTGTAGTAGGTTATTACTGATATTGCAGGCATTTTTATTGCAAATATCAGCAGAAAGGCTTATTATCAAGGAATTGACTTACTAAGTCTTTCTCTTGAGTGCATTCATGTCTCTGATGTCATAGCTTTGGCCTCAGGCAGCATATGATCCTACCAGCAGCACACATATGCGCAGAGCATAGAGTTCAAATATTTAAAGGGACATCATCAACTTGAGGACGCTCGAGTGGAAAATCTTGTACTTGCTGTAATTTAAAGTTAGAAGCATTGGAATGGAAAGGATATATATTCACCCCAATTTTTAGCTCCACTTGTTGTACACTGCAGGGTGTGAATAGTTTATTGAATTCTATTGGTGGAAAACGCCCCTTCTGGTGCATCATGTCACAACTGCAAAGCTTAAGAGAAATGGATAAAACCCAGCAAAGGTGGAGAGAGACAGGGCAAGACTCCTGTGCCTCATAAGGCACATTGGCATAACAGGGCACAAACAGGACTGTGCTCCTCTGCCCACATTCAGAACTGGAGAGATCCAACCCAGAAGTTGACAAGTGTCCCTTTAAGTAGTGCATGTAGTACTAGTGGTAGAGCTGGCTAGTTGTTCCTTTATAATCCTTAAATTGTGTTTGTATGCGTGTTAATATTTCAAAGGTTTTAAAATCAACAAATATTTTAATAGCCATTGATGAGTAAACTTTTCACTGTTTTTATAATAAAGTTTTTTAAAGATATCTCACTTCCAGAAGAATTCAAAATAAAACTAATCTAGCAGCCTTTCTTACTGAATGCTTGCTTACTGAAATCGCCTGTGAAAGATGCACCCACAACAACAGACACTGTCCTTCTGAGGTGGAAAGCACTGTGTTTCACAGGGTATATAATCACTTAAGAAATTCTGGTGTGTAAGAACTTCACTCCTCTATTTTAGCAACTATTCTCCATCACTTAACAGTGCCAGTAACTCGTGTGAGGACTCCAACATGCTGTCTGTTCTCTTGTCTGCTCCAGCTGTTCCTACGTTTCACTTCTACTCTACCATGTGATAAAGCTGTTCTTACATGCTGTCCCAAGGCAACTGTATTGTAATACCCATTTCTGCTGATCTTAAAACAATTTTCCTCAATATGGCAGCACTCTTTATGGAGTTCAAGCATCTTAGATATTATAATTGCTCTTTATAAGAAGCATGTGACTTGTTTCATGGCTCACTTCATTTAACACAGCGAACTAAATAAAATAGCAGATTGAGGAAAGAGAATGAATGTGGTTTTGCATGAACACAGTGAAAGTTTACTTGCACTAATGTCTTTATATGCCAGGTGCCAAGATGTGCTTACAAGAAGCATGCTTTCTCTGAGTGTTTTAATTTGAAGTAAACAACAATATTAACTGCTTTGGTTAATATGTAACCTTCAATAGAGGCACCTAGTGGTATGCCTGAAATAATGTTTTAAAATTGTGTTTGGAAATATTAATCATGCAAAGCTATAGCCGAGTAGTACAATGTTATGAAAACAGACTGTTTTGGATAGAATTTTTTTCTTGCCCATTATTTGGTAAATTATTTTATTAAGAAATCAAGAAAAAGACTTAAATTCATTAGCTGAGATTTCTAAACTTTGGAATTTGTATTAAGTATGCAGTTCCTTAGTTTTGTTTCTAACAAAGTGCCCTGATTTTTCAAAGCATCTGATTACATAGAGTCAGGAGCAATGAAGGGGACTCAATATCACTGAAAAAAAATGGGAGATATTTATGTGTCTCGCTTTAGCTGTGCAAGCTTCACAAACTTCACAAACACTGTCCTAGTTTCTGAAGATGGTTTAAAGGCAAAGGTGAAGTGAACATCTCAGTACATATTTCTACTGTTCTGTTTGGGCAGATTAAGACAAGTGTGTTATATATAAACCACTCCAAACTAAATAATACTTTTAAAATGCTCCTCTTCTCCTTGTCCTTCAGGTTCCAAATTTCTTCATATTTAAAAAAATAATATTTAAGACAATTTATAAAGCAGTCAAAACTGACAAGTATTTAGTTTTCTGTGTTGTACTTGGGCCTACTGAAGTTTACATTTATGTGTAAATGTGAGTGGTGTTTCCTCATTTTAACCCTTCTTGTTTGATCTAATAGTGAAGTCATATTTTTTCAATTTTCAATTGTTTCAGTTGCTGTTAGTGTGAAGCTGAAAGTATTTTATGACATTTGTACTAGATCAAACAGAAGGAAAAATGGATTACTTAACTGTGTTATAGCACTATACATCTTTCTACCAGCAAGCAATAAAGACTAGGGAACACTACATGAAAATTGAGTAGCATCTTTCTGAATTGGATGTGTTTAAATCTTTAAGGACCATAGAAGTAAAGAATTACATTAGGAGTGACAAAGCTTTATGTAGTCTCAGAGCCTCTTTTTCCAAGTTACTCAAAACATGCAATATTCATTAAAATCTTGTCATTTGAATATATAAGAACTTGAAGCCACGAAAAGTGTTAGTATAAAGCTATTAAATTTTTTTTAGGTGGAATAATATGGTGCCTACTATTGAAAGTGTCACTTTTCTGCCTTGTCATCTATTGTATTATATACAAGTGCAAAAAAAAGTGAGCCTGATTTGTTCTCCTTTGTAGAGCCAGGCCGAGGCCCACTACAAAGGAAGTAAACATGCCAAGAAGGTCAAAGCACTAGAGGCAACGAAAAACAAACCCAAAGTTGGTTCTTCCAAGGACAGCGCAAAGGTTAACACGGGCTGCTCCACCACGCCAGTCACAGCCAACATCTCTGACAAATCAGGTCAATGAAAACTTTTTGTTCTATACATCCTTTACTTGCTCCTTTTTTTGTGTTTGTATGAGAGAATTTGGTTGCATGATAGTGATCCATAACTTGTGTTTTCTAAACTATTTACTGTGCTTTCTTGAACAGAATTGATTTGGATTGATGCTCTCAAATTGCTTTTTCACATCTGTGAAACAACTGGTGCCCCTGAATGCTAGTGTTTTTTTTTTTTAATTTACTATTATAAGGTGTGGATATTCTAATGGCAATAGTGGATGGATGTGGATGGAGGGTGAATTCTGAAGTTACGTATTTAGCTAAAGCACAAGAAACCTTCATAAGAAATTTTTCCTTTCTGAAGAATATAATGTTGCTCTACTAGGAAAACACACCTATAGAAATGTGAAGCCTTGTGGCCTGGGTATTTCATGACTTTCATAAGTCATTAGTGCTTCAATATCCCGTTTGTTTTTTTTTCTACCCTCCAGATGAGTAATCTGAGGAAGATCAGCAACACTAATAGCAGTGGAATTGCTTGAGTTTGTGCTCTGTCAGTGTTGTATTACTGAATGAAACAGGAGACTTTCATGTACTTGCTGACAGTGCTGTTCAGAAGGCTCCTATTGTGGATTACTCAACTGTCAGTCCAGTAGATTACTGCTGATAAATTTGTTTCTGCCTAGGCAGCCATTTATTATCCTCTTCAAGAGCTGATCTTGACTCAGGTGCTATGAGGTGAATAACACAATTTTTTGACATATGCATTAAAAACAATAATAAAAACCCCCCAACCCATAAAAATATCAGTGACTATTTGTTATCCTTCTCTTATTACAGTAGTTTCAAAACTATCTGTGGATCCTTAACAATGACAGTGGGTGCCAAATTTTGGATTGATTTACCCAGCAAATCACATTTTAGTTTTGAGAGAGATGAGCTAAGTCCAAGTAGCATCTTCAGGTCAAGCCATGCTGCTATAAAACAGTAGCAATCTACCATTGATGTAAATATAATGTGGACTGTTGAACAGAGATTCAAAATATTTGGTAAATATTTTACTCTCTGAAATATCAAAAATAGCTTTGTTTAAGATAGCTCCAGGTGTACACGGTGAGAACTCAGGCAACTGCCAAAGTAAAATATCAGTTTAGACCTTAGAGGATTTAGCATGTTAAGAATTCATCTGTGATAACATAATTCTATAACACCCCTCCCTCTCTGATGCCAAACATTGAGGTCCAGATAACAAAAGTGTCGTCATCTTTTTCAAACTCCATCATCTCTTCCATAGGTCTGGAGCTGTTTCATGTTTCCTTTGCCAGACTGTGAGGTCTGCAATTGAATTAATTCTTTTCTTTCCTCTCCAATGTATCTGAAATCTACATTCAGCTTTTGATACAATAATACAATCAATCAAAAGCGAAACCTGCTCTTGATATTTTTTATAGCCCTGTTGTGACAGTGTGTTGTTATGCTATTAATTGGTCTGTACAAATTAGACAGATTACCATCTGTGTCTGTTGGATTACACCACTGCAACTGTTTCTACATTAAAAATAAATCCCAGTGGCAATTTAGTTAAACACTTTCCTCCCATCAGGAGAACAGTGGGATTCTCTGTGGAGAGCAGGCTCCTCAGAGCCTTTTACTGATGTATAGGAGACTGAGGATGGGATGCTTTGGAGCAAAAAAATTACCTTGAATAATTTTTTCTGAATCTTTTAACACAGCTTTCTTTCTCTGAGAAATGCACTAGTACTATGTACTAACTTTTTAGGAATATTTTCATTTTCCTTAGAATATCTCTAATACTAAGTATTTCAGTTCATGTGTATATTTGTGGTCTTTTTTAATCCTGATTTCCAGAGGAAATGAGACTTACAGTCATATCATCTGTTTCTATCTTTGTTATTTTCTGGTTGTGTCTTCACAGTTTTGACTGTATTCCCTGGTGTCCAAAAACAACAAAAAAAAGAGATTAAGATATTGTAATCCTATAAATCCCAGAAATTAGTCCTATAAATCCTTTAAGGTTGATGAAAATTGGCACCTAGATAGAAGTCCTAACTTATGGTCCATCCTGAAAGATGCTGTCACATGAACTCTGTTTTGCTTGACCTGCAGACTGGCCAGGGGCTCTGCCTTCAGGAAGGGTCATTTGAAAGTGTGTATGTATGCTGCAGGTCTGAAAATTTGCATTAGAAGCATATAAACTAAATGAAAGCAAGGAAGAGAATTTAATTCCACCACTAAGGTAGCTGTTTTTTAGCCATTGTACTTTGGAGAGTTCCTGAGGAATGTTCATCAAGCAGTAAATAATATATGGTGTCCTTTTCTAGTGTATGGAAGAGTAGAAAGAGAAGCTAAACAGAGAAGACAGCTTTAAGTTCTTGTGATCTTTTGTTATCTGCTGTACTTCCATGGGTATTAGTGCAGAAAGGGTAGGGATAATTACAGTAAACTGATAAACTGCAATTATTCTCTTACATAGGTCTGCTAATAAAGGGGCACAACAGGCATGAGTAGCACCCTTTCTGATGTGCTGTCATTTTGAATGAGATAATGATGAATGATTTGGAGCTCTCCAGACAGAACAGTTGTTCTATATTGAACTAAAATGTCAGGTTAAGTTTGCTACAGAGCCACGTGTTTGTTGGGTCAGACATATCATGAAGCCCAAAACACACACTTGTCAGAAGTCACCAGTGTAGTACTAACAGGAAAAGTAATTTCACTGTTAGCTCAGCTAGTGATGAATGTATCAAAGGCAAACACAAATTCATCCAGTCCTTATTTTTCAAAACTTATGAGGCAGTGGTCTCTCTACAGCTGTTCCTTTCAGCTTGAGAAATCTGGCTGCTGGTAGAGCTACAAAAGTTAAATTAATCTTTAAGGTTTTTTGGGATGTCTCCAGAGGAATGTGGATTCCCGTAGACAAAAGTGGCCTCAGCCAAACGGAAAGGGGTGACTGTGGTCTGAGCATGACAATGTCCACATTGTAAGAGAGTGTCCTTTCCTGCTAATGTTAATACAGTGTGACTCAGAAATGGCATTTTTAAGTTGATCATCAGCAAATATATAACAATAAAGCCATAGTGCAGGAATGGTGCAGGTGGCTGCAGCCTCAGGTAAGTGGATAGCAATGGGTTTAATTGAGCAAGTTTGCACTCTAACTTCGTTAGGCTACTATGTGATGTCATTGTCTAAGCTCAAAACTCCTTGCTGTTCAGAAAATACTTATTTATTGGTACTTGTAAATACCACCATGCTACCCCGTTCACTCTGCAGACAGGAAAAGATCACCACAGATTGTGTGACAAGGTTGCTGTTCTCCTACACTAGCTGGGCCATCTCTGCTTTTCCTACTCTAGCTGGGCCCATCTGCTTGTCCTGATGGATATTTGCAGGTTGGAGGTGGCCATAAGGGATGTTTCATAACCTGTCTCCCACACAGTTTCCCAAACAATGCAGTAAGAGTCTAGCAATGGCTATAGAACAGTTTCATATGCTAGAAAATCACTGCTGTGACCCTGCGAGCTTTTTCATAGCTGCTTTGAGATGTGGTTACAGAATAGGTGTGTTAATAGCACTGGGAGCTGCTCTTGCTGTGGTAGGTTGATCCTGGCGGGATGCCAGGTGCCCACCAAAGCCACTCCACCACTCCCACACTCATTTGGGCAGAGGAGAGAAAATACAGCAAAAAGCTTGTGAGTCAAGTTCTGTCAGACATAAGGGGAACTTCTGACAGCTTCTCACAGAAGCCACCTCAGAAGCCCTCCCACTACCAAAGCTTAGCCATGCAAACTCAGTGGCAAAAATTCCCTTCCTTCCCTGTGGAAGCCCAGGGTTTTCAAGATGGCTACACAGAAGGATATGTGTGTGTATGGCACTCCTTTAGAAAAGGGCAGGGGTAAGAACCAGTACACAACATAGTTTAGAATATTTAAAGTGTGGTTTAAATATAGCTCTAAGAATGCAATAGAAGATGGTGTCTGTGACCCCAGGTCAGCATAGTCTCAATGCTTACAGTGATGAATCCTTCAGGAATGCATATGATAATGACTGGATTGAAATGACACTGTTTGCTTATTCCAAGAGGAATTCTTTGATCATACTTCTAAATCAAAATAAATAGTTCAAAATAAAGCATACAAATGATGTGGTACCAACTTCTTTGCATTTTGCTTTGATATGAAAATCGAAAAGTAAATGCAACTGTTTTAAACTACTCAAGAGTCAAACTCGTATTTCAGCTTATAAAAGACAATCTTTTTTCGGCCTTTGATCAGTCACTATATGCTCTATTGGCCTTGTGCCTGTTTGTGAAATGATAGGTATGGGCATTTCAGGTTCAGTCCTCATTCCAACAAGAGCAGAAAACTCTGCTACTTGGGAATTAGTAGGTAGAGATAAACCCTTTTAATGATCTTTTTTTTTCTGCTGGTACAGGAACAGAGAACATTACACACCTAACTAGGCCTAATGCTGGAAGCTGTTTCAAATCCTGACCCTTTGTAGTACAGTTTTGCTCTGTGGCACTGTCTCAGGGCAGCTCTACAGGCAGTGCACAGGGTCATAGTGATGACATCCCAACATGTGAGCAGCCCTGTGCTGATCTGCTGTGTATAGCAGGAATGAGCTGTGACTGCAGAGTTTTTTGCCCTATTCTTGATCCTAAGTGTGTCCTGTAAGAGTTACTCCAGTCATTAACAGCTGCATGACTCACACTAGCTGGAGGTTATTCTGAAGAACATTGCCATGCTGGAGTGTGATACAGTGTCTGACACTGAGTGAACTGGATCACATTTGGAAAATAACCTGAACCTGTTGATGGACCTGATAAATGACTTGATGTCGTGTAGACATATGGTAATTAGTTGGACCATTAGACAGGACTGGCAACTCCAAGCTTTATCTGACTTAGAAACATTGACCTTGAGGTCTTGTCTGTGGATTTTAGTTCATCAAGGGCTATCTGTGGATGCTTTCACAACAAAACTGAGTGTTTTTTCCTTTTATTCCTAAAGTAGCACGCAACATGTTGAATTACATTTACTCAGGAAGTTTATGATGGGTTGGATTTCTCCCCATTGCCAGTGGTGCGTATTCATCAACTACCAAAGAGGTGAAATGTCCCAGTGGAGGGCTCAGTTTGTATTTCACAAGTCCGCCATTGGGACACTCCCTTAGTCACCTTGCTTTCATTGCTTAAATTCTAAACTTTTACATATGTAACTCTTTACTTGGAGTAATGCTAAAAACAATGCCAGGTCTCTTATCAAAATCCCTTTTCACCTTAACATTTGTTTCCATTTATCACCTTGTTTTCCAAACTTTTTAAAGGAATGGCTTGTTTACATAGCTCAAATAAACTGTTTCTTAAATGATCCTTCAGAAGTAGCTAGGAGCCAGAGACATGCAGCATTCCCAGCTGAATTGTGTTGTATCTGTTCTGGAAAATTGGAGGTTATTTGTCACACAGATGCCATTATAAGAACCTCAAAGCTTAGGGTATTTCTAATTATTCTTCAATCTTATAATTTTGTGTAATGTACCAAAGTCCTCCAGACCTCAAAACAGGTTGTGACAAAGTTGGATTTTGAGGGTGGGGCAGGGACAGGGAGAGGCTCTAGGAGAGGAACAGGACAAGGATGTGCTTGGCTTGCTGTCCCCCAGAGTATCAGTGTGCCCTGTTCAGAGATTCTGCCTTGTGCCCTTCAAAGATACTTCTGCTTCTGTCTGGCCTCCTTCAAAAGCTACTGATGAGCCTCATCAGTTCTTCACATTGTGCTGACATAAAGAATTCTATACTCTATAAAACAACCATGCATCTGTGTTTATGTGGATTCAGATAGTGCCTGCTAAGCACAGGCATATTTCTGTTAGAAAAAGGTATCAGTTTACGGTCAGCTGAGTAGTAAATTCAGTCTGATTCAGCCACCAAGGAGAGTCATTGCAAGGGCATTTTTCCATTACATCCTCTGAGGATGGTAAACTTTGTTCCTTTTTCATTCAGTGTTTCACAGCCATATGAAGATCATTCTGTGTTGCCATCTGTTGAAACTCTACCCCCAAAACAGAGGTAATGGCACGGTATAGAATTTTCTGCTTGACCACAGTGCTTTTACAATTGATAATATAAAATGTGATCAATAAATCCTCACAAATTCATCACAGTTACACTGTTGCAACTACCACCTGTGTACTTACATCCATGGCACATACAATGCCTTAATTTGATTTAATAGTAAATAGCTTCTGGGCATTTTCTGGCAGGTAATTTCAGCAGCTCTTTCAGGAAGTTACTGTTTAGTTTATGCTCTTAGGATGAAAGGTGAGCCAAAAGAAAAATTAGTAAGTCAAAGTCTGTTAACAGGAAATCATTATAATAGGTTGGGATCTTTAAACACTTTCTTCCCTTCCAGTCTGATTGTTAGCAAAAGTCAGGCTTCATCTTTCCATTTGTGCCTTTCCATTTGTGTCTTTAAATCTGAATGGAAAAGCAGTCAAACTGCACATTGTGGTATTGATAAGCTCCTGGGAGCTCCTGGAAGTCTTTGGTCTGTCTATAATGCTAGCACATTTCAAATTCTGCATCTCTATTGAAAACAGATTATAGGTGCCATTAACTGAGAAACAAGCTCTGCAGCTGGCACACATATATTGATGAGCTGTTGCAATTCTTGTTCTATCTGGGAAAGTTCAAACTTTCCTCTCTCCAGTTATTATAGCAATCAGAAATATATGCAACCCGGATTTTCTTGTGAGGGAATGGTAAGGTTTTTCTTTTCCTGCAGTTAAATAAGCATAAGCTTGGGATCAAAAATATATTGTAAGATGAAATAAGACTATTTTGAATGTTCTGCCCTGTGCCTGAGCACTCAGGTCCTGTATCATTAACACTGTACACTTCTAGTATTTGTACTTACTCAAGATCTAAAAACATGAATTTCAAAGCATTTTTTACCAGCTTAAAATGATACAAAGCTTTTCTTTCTTCGAAAAGTAGAGATAGGCATTTGGCCCAGCAAAATTGACTCTACTAGTAGTGTTGCTGGATGATGGGAGCAGGGCCAGCTACTGGGCTTTTTTTAGCTAGATGTATGTGGTCATTTAAAGAATCCTTTTATATACAATTAATCTTTCAGCACCGTTTTATATTGTGAAATTAGGATTCAGTTTTTCTTGTTTGTTCTGTTAAGGATTGAATATGGAATTGCCTGTTTAATATCCCAAGAGAATTTTTTTAATAGGATGATGGTGATAATGGAATGATAGTAAGGTGAATATGAAATAACAAAAGTTACTAGCAAATGGATGTATGTATATTCCCACACAAGAGAGTTGGTACCATCAGAACTATTATGTATCACATCCTTCTTTACTCATCATTGTCTTTTCAACGTGTTATTATAAGAGTTCTTTAGATTTCAGGTGAGGAAATGGAAAAGGGGGGAAAGTGGGACAAAAAACAAGCATCTGGCAAAAAGAGAGTTGAGACTGAGATACCAGTATCACTCATCTGCTTTGCAATTTTCTGTTAGGATGAAAGATGATCCAGAAGTATCATAAAGGAGTGAGGGTTATGTAATGAGACTTTGTAAAATTTGCATATGAGAGAAATAAAATCTGTCCTTCTATCACCTTTAAATGGTTATTGTTTTGATGATGAGTGACAGCATTTTTTTGTCTGAGAAAAATTACTTTGTGAACCAAGACATAGTTTTGTTTTTAGATTACTAAGAAAGCCAAATCATTAAAAATTCTTTTTATATATGAAGGGTTGAAATTAGCCCTTTAAATCATCAAGAATGGAAAATTTGCTGAAAGGACAGCAGCTGGCTGTGTTGGCTTTTTAGACAACTTTGGGAGGAATAATTTCATCTGTACTTAATACTATCACAGAACTTATTGAAGGAACTTATTTCTAGGGAAATAAGGCAGTTCTTCTGATATTCTTTAGATATGTATTTTTCACTGGTATCAGAGAATAAATAACAGGTTTCTAGTGATTATTCATTCAGTTGGTAGCTGAATAAAGTTTTCTCTGTGTCCAGTTGTGTGAAGTTAAAGGCTGTGTTGAATCTGCACAATTTAAGGTTTTTCCTTTTCTCTGAGCCCTTGACTGAATTTAGTGCCCCAATATAAAAAAAACAAATGGGTCAGGACAATGCTTTTGCTTCAACAGTGAAGAGTGAAATACACTACATTTCCTACAGTAGAAAAATTATTTATGCAAATATTAGGCTACTCATTATTTCCTTATTACTTGTTTTCAAGGAGCGTGAAAATATTTTTATGTTGGTTAGACAAGTTATATCTGAAATGCAATTTATTTGTCAAATCTTGAGGGCATGACTGAATACTCACAGTCCTCAGGCAAAACTGCTACAGAAGTGGGTGAGAATGCACAATTATAGATGTCATTTAACTGAAATGAAGACAAGTGTTTCATAGCTGACTTTAACTGCAGTTCTGCCTGGGCAAGTACTGAGTGAGTAGTTCAGACACAGACCCATGAGAACTTACTTGCAGAGTGTGTCAGTTCTCCTTGATTCTTTTATTTAGATGCCCGTAAATTTCATATTGAGTTCCAAAGCACTTCAGCACAGAGTTTTAAGATTTTTGTTTTGCACAAGCAGCAATTGAAATATGTTTCTAGGAATATATTTCAGATTCATAATGGTGGAGCCAATGTTTTTACAGCTGAGATGATGAACTGAGACTAAACAGAAGTGAAGGATCTCTGGGCAAAATGCTGTATATTTGTTATAATCTTTGACAGTTATTTTTCTAAGCATTCCTACATTATTAAAAAGTTTAAAAGACAGTGCAATACTACAGAAAGTTTGCATTCCAGGACATCAAAAATAGATGTAGCAGAATTTGGAATGAGAGTATAAGATATTTTCAAAATAAGAGATGTGTGGTGTCAGAAAAGGGTAAGTTTGTAACTAGCAAAAAACTCATGCTTTCACCCAGAGGAAAGCCATATTTTGTAATAGCAGATCTTACACTGTATTTCAAGATTTGCTCACACTGTATTAAAATTTTCCAACTCACAAATTCTTCTATTCCAGCCAAAACAGACTAGCATGTCTTAGAAAAGATGAAAGTAAATATGCTTGATTATAAAGCAACAGGACCCAGGAAGACTGAGCTTCTGGATGATCTCACTTTATAGATACTCTGTAAATTGGCATTCACACTTGCTAGCTGTGTTTTAGATCTGCCTTGTTTTCAGTTGTCAGCACTGTAATGCCACAGTTCTTGCTGAGTTTTATGAACAAACTTCCAGTAATAGTTTTCCCAACCTGTCAACATGACACTGAGAAATTAGATACTGGCACTGCACACTAGAAAATTACTCTGTATTGGTGTTTGTAGATAAGTTTATTTTCTCCAGAAGTAACACGCTGCAGTTGCCATTGTTATCTATTCACCCTACTAGGTCTAAAAACTGGAGGAGGAGCAGGAAGCTGGAAATTGTAATAATCTTTTTTCAAATTAGGAAAAGAGAAATCTGATACAATATGCATTCTGTAAGATATCATTAAAGACCAGCAGGTGATGTGGAAACACAATGCAAATGGCCTTAATTGAGTGTTCAAAGTTAGTTTGTTTTCTCCAGACATACTCCATACACTCCTGCATTTTGGCTAACAGAACAAGATTGACCCTTCTTGTTCCTCCAGCTTTTGCACCAAGAAATTGCATTGTGTTGAAGCATTAAAGAAGAGTCTTTTGAAATGTGAGCACCCTTTGTTGATACATAACAATTTTTGCAGTTATTTTGCTATATGTTTTGTATGTATGTGCCAATGTATCCCATACTGGTGAGTGCATACAGATTTTTCTTGATCTTGTCTTGTAAAACAGACACTAGCCAGCCCACCTAAACCAATTCCCTAATAACCTCCAAACGTGTAAGGAATTGATTAAAAATCATAAGCAATACAGCCGGATCACCTCAGACACCCCAGTAATTTAAGCAGCAGGAACTTACAGTTCAGGAAAGTGTACAAATAGGTACAGGAATAGATTTTGCAGGGCAAAGTTTTACACTTGCAGAACTACGTGTACTTCTGAATATTTTCTAATTCTCATCAGTTGACTTTCATAAAAATTAAACCCAACCAAAATTGCAAAACCAAACCTTTTTTCACATTGCATCTTTACTCTGATCAGTCCCAACTATTTTCATAATATGAAGAAAACACAGGTTCCCTTGTAAGAGTATTTGGTAAGCCAAATCAGAAAGAAAATATCTAAGAAATTGTCAACATCAGTGCTGTAACATAACCATGCAAGCAATACTTCTGAAGTGAGAAAAGATACTTGGGTTCAGCCTGTTGGAGAGTAGTGATGCAGTTAATCAAATAATCATTCTGGCTACCGAGTTCACCTAATGTTGCACAGCCATCCAGACATCTCCTGATGTAGCTTCAGTATCTTGAGAAAATATGTTACAGCTTATTTGAGGGCACATTTGTGTTTGTGATGAAAAGCTTTATATTTATATCTTCCATGTTTTTCTCATCTTTGTATACAAACAAAATTTGTTCTCTTCAGAATGCATCAAACAGATTTATTTCATTATATAAAATGTAGCTCTTTTTCATACAGGCCTGAAGTATAGGAAAAAACAGTTTACAAAAACTAAAAGTAACCAAACAGTTAATAGATACACTGTGCTGTCTGATTTGCATGTAGGTTTGCAGTGGAATTTTTCTAGAACAGAGCCCTACGGGTTTTTCAGCCTCATTTCTCAGTAGACTGCACAACTGGTGAGAAAGTAGGTATTTTGTCTGACAGCCTTTAGAGTCTCATTATTCAGCAAATGTGCAGATAGAACAAAAAAGATTTTGAAATACCTTATCCAAGTTTGCTAACTCAGTCTTAATGAGTGTGAAGAAATAATCTAATGCTCTGTTGTTTGTTTTGTTGGGGGTTTTTTGAGTGATGCTGAGATGCAGGACAGAGTACGTACAAATGCTGTAAAAGTTGTGACCACTACTGACTTAATTGCTGTCCTGCTATTGTCTTTATGGCATATATTACTCAAAGTGTTTATCTTTTCCTTCATCAGAAGAATAATTAATTATGTGTGTGTTTTACTCCTCTACAGCGTTGTGAACCAGAAGAAAACACTTTCTGTGAAGAACAGTGTTTTGAAACTTGCTTTTCTATCTGGAGCTGTTGTCTGACTTTCTATTCATAACTTTTCTGCCAATAGACTGAAAGAGGCTCTTCTTTTCATCCTGTTAATTCAGTCACTGATCATTTCCTCCCTTCAAATCTTATTTCAGGCTAAGGAGATGTACAGCAGCTATTGTTTCCAACGTAATTATTTGTGGGTGTTCTCATTCTATCCCCAGATCTGTGTTCCAGGGTCGATCCTAAGGTTTGGTTAGGCAGTTCTACAAGTACATTGTGACTAAATAAGTTTTCCCCACCTTGATTTTACATTCAGCCAGGCTTGTTATCTCTTTGACTGTGATCTCTCTACTTTAATGTTTTTTGTTTTAAATGCTGCAAGTTTTGTAACAGTATTTCTGTGGTACTGATTTTTCTGTCTCCAGATTTATGTCCTTCAGTTTCAAAGCTCCCCATACCTATTTATGTCTTTTTAAATACACTTTCAAATATACTGTCTTGCACCTTCCACACACAGCCATTGAAACCAGCATCTGATACAACTTCCTGCTTTGTCTGGGCCTATTTGTGAAGAGTTCCCTGCAACCAGATGCAAAACTTGCTTCTTTTATTCTCACCTCTGAAAATTTCTCTGTGATGGACTGAAAAAAACAGAAAAACACATGTGAGAAGTTTGACAGCCACAGTGGTGCCTGTGTCAGTGACTGGTTGCTGTGTCTCTGGGGTTTCATGCTGTCTGTCTGTCTCTGCTCCTAAACTGATCATTTGGTCTGGGGAGCAACTTCTGTGTGCAGAAAGCTTAGAACAGAGGTCAAATGGGTAGCTATTGAGTAACTATTCAAGTAACTCACCTACCGTCAGCATTGCCATTGGGTATATTTTGTAAAGTGTGGGGAAAATATGTCATTAAATTTGTCACTTTTTAGATTTATTTCATATATGCCACACATTTAACATGTCAAATTTAAACTGAGAATTTTATTTTCAGCAGATGAATTTTTGCTTTGCATCTATTGATGCTAATTTAGCTTTACTGATAAGCTTTTCAGCAACATTTCTTGGATTGTCTACTACTGTAATTAATGCATCTGATTCTTCCTTTGCTGCACAGTTGTTTGGGGAAAGAATGTTTAATACAATACTCTGACAGTCTCATTGATTTCCTTGTCCTATTCTGTAATCACTGTATGCTTCAAAGGTTGTTTAATGCAGCCCAATACTCACCAGCATATCTGGAGCTGTTGAAATTACAGGGAGAATCTGATAATCTGCTTCACTCAGTACAGATTTACCAGTATGGGAGATATGTTTGCCTTCCCTCAAACTCTCTCTTAGTCTCCAAAATCAACACTTCAAACTAACAGCAGCTCCTGTAGCACAGCTGATGTGAACTCAAGGCTATCATAAGCCAATCTTTGCACCACACTAGGTATCTCAGAAATAAAATATGAACGTTTACTTCCAGAAATCACTTTTGACTTTGGTTACCATAGGAAGTGGCACAGTTAGAAGTTAGTTGAAAGTGTTCAGGATCACCAAGCAGCCCTTTTTTTCAAAAGGTTGTTCTTTCAGTAGTGACGTGGTATTGTAAGGCACCACCGTAAACAAGGCTGACTGAACCAAAGGCTTTGCCCCTAAGTGTGCATCAGTTGTGCTCACCAGTTGTATGGCCCTGATAACCATGACTGAGTTACACTGTGTTTTCCTAACAGGGCAAAAAAAAATGGGGCTGGTTTAGGCTGGAAACTGCATTGGAAATTGTGTGGTTCTTTCTTTCATGTTTTTCAAGGAAAAGAAGCACAAGTTTTTATTATTTTTTTACCTTTACAATGGAGAATAATAAACATTTTCCTGCCAAAAGTAATTTTTCCATTATGCTCTCTTCTAACTTGGTAACGTGCATTATTGTGCGAGCAGGTAAAAGAAATAGAAAAACAGAAACAGATTTCTATAGCTAGAATGGCAAATGAGTGCATCTCACAGAAGAGTTTCAGTGCAGGGTTGTAGAGCAGCAGTGGCCATTCTGCAGTGTCTGTGCTGCCCTTTTGCTGTCAGTGCTTTGTGCACAGCTGCTGTTCAGGGCCTGGAGCTGGGGGATGCAGGGAAGGGCCTGGCACTAGGCAAGGTGTGAAGCTGAAGCTGGGCAGTGGGTGGTTGTAAGCATGGCATGGTCTCCTCCCAGTGGGGAGCCAACTCCAGCACAGTCAGCATTGGGCAGCTGTTCTCAGTCCCAGGATCCTTCCTTCTCTGTGTGCTCAGCCTTCAGCACAGGTGGTGGGCAACAGTCCCAGTTTCTGGTGGAGAAGAGAAGCAGGCAAGTGAAAAGCTATACTTTTTATTACATGCAGACACACACAAAATACGTATTTTCAGTAATTGAAATGTTATTGTTATTGTCACAGCAAAAGCAAATTTGTATATTTATTACATGCAGCAGAAAATTTATGTGACAGTTTTGTAAGGTTTATTAGGATCGTAGCAGAACTTCATAACTGAAAGCTTTTAGCTTCTGTATTGGAAAGGGTTCTTGCAAGTGTATCACATATCATCTGTACCTTGGATATTTTAATTCTAACTGCTATTTGAGCAAGCTGTTGTGGAACAGAACTTTATTGTAAAGATGTTTTATGCATCATGAGTGATAAAAACTGGGCAGATAGGCATGTTGGGAGGTGCAAGTAGCAATGCACATTTTTGATACTGAAAAACTTTATCAGATTTCTAGATCTATACATGATTTTAAATTGCCATTATTTTTATTTTATCAAGAATGTAAATTCTGAATTAAGGATCTGAATATTAAGTTACTTTTTTTGTTGTTGAAAATAGCATGTATGATTTCATCATAAAGTCCAAATTAAAACTTCTTTCTAATGGGCACCAAAGCATCACTCTGACTCATGAAGAAAAAAGCCATTAATGGGTAGGACCTACTGTCTATGCCACAGCAACTGTACTGAGAGTGGCATGACCTGCAAAGGTCAGTGAGTCACTTCAGCTGTAGAAGGGAGGCAAGAGAACCTGTGGGTTTGAGCCTGTGAGGTGTTACCCTGCAGTGTCCTGGCTTTGCTACTCAAAATGAGGCAGTACTGATCAGATAAATAAGTCTTGAATTTTAACATGGCGCTGACACAAGCATGAGTCAAAAAGACGAAATATGTGAAAACAACTTCAAAGCAGAATTAAAACAATGTAATGGGTGAGAAAAGCATTAATATTACCGAGCCCAAAGCAATACTTAATTAGCTTGCTTTAGTTATTTTCCCTGGGCTCTACTTCAAAATAAATTCAGGCTTCAGTAAGAACCTGAATCATCAATTTACTTTTCTGGAATTAAGGACAGGGATTTAAGACAGATGAAATATGGCTTTTCTGCATAGAAAAGGAAGACAGATAGAAGAAAATGGTACAAACTAGATTTTAAATTAACTTCTTGCACATGAGTTTTAGTGTGAGCCTTTCAACCTGAGCCTGATGCAGATAGAATCACAGCTACTGCCTGCAGGGGGTGGGCTGCTACTGCCTTGGTCTCAGGCATCCAGCTGTGCTCTGCTAAGCTGTGCAGCAGAAGCTGGTGTGTCCATGATCCGGGAAGGATGGACTCACTCCTGCACTCATTTGGGCTCTGCTGGGCTCTGTTTGTCCCCATCCAGGTGGAGATCAGAGCAAATCTGAGCCTATTCTCAATAATACCCTCAGAAACAGCGAGAGGGCTGTAATCCTACAGCTGCATCTCACAGTTCACATGTATTTCATAAGGTGATGGTAGTTTGGAATATGGGTATGCACGCAGCCATTAACAGCTACATTTTTTGATTTCTGCATGCAGATATTGTTAGCTGTGTCCTGTAAGTATAAATAAAAGAGTAATTGTCTTTGTGCTCTGTATATACACGCAGTTTGCATTTCCTGTGCTTTGCACTGTTGAATAGTTGGCATTTCTGTCTCAAACACAAAACTGTAAGTAATGGTGTTTTGAAATCTGTGGATTGAAACAATAAGCCGTTATCAAAAGCCCATTCGGAGAAGTGCAATTTTCTGATTTTAGAAGCCAGGAAAACGCAGTTCTGGCCCTACTGCAGTGACAAATATGCACTTAGCTCCATGTACTTTCTGTGGGAGTTAACTGTATAATAACCTTACAATTATGATCTTTGAAGATGTTCTGCATTAAACATTTAGAATGGTGGAAGGAAACATTAATTCATAGAGGGGCGTGTGTCTCTCCTTATATATCCCCATCGATGAAGAGCTTATTTGTGTCAGGAAGCTTTCCAAATGATGGAATTATTATGTGAACTGAGGTTCTTTCCAAAAGCTGCGATACTGGCAGAATTGAGCCCAGCTGCACGCTGGTAACTTCTCTCTAGTTTTGTAGAAGTTTTCTTGTTAGTTTGTTACATGTTGTATACTGTAGAATTGTTGGAATATGAATAGTGGAAACACTGTGAATCTAGGGAGTATTACAAAAATCAAAATACTATATCAGCTGTTGGCCACCTAAGTGAGGAGAAGTGTGAAATGGAATCTGTAATTTTTCAATCATCTGTTAAAATCGGTGTTGGAAAACCATCACTCTGTGATGGTAATTGGTGGCCCATATAAAATGGATCTTCTTCTGTATCTTGGGATCTTACTCCACAGACACTTGACAGCAAAACAAAGTCTGCTCCCTCTTGTTGTGGTCAATGAGATCAGTGCAGGCAGGGTCTGTGGGCAGGAGGGGGTAAGCACTGTGCTTGGTGTACAGGGATGATGATTTCTATCTCCAGGAGATGTTTCAAAAGCACCAAATTTTTATGCTTACATTAAAAAAATATACATGAGGAACAACATAAAAGAAATGCATGGAGAGCAACATTTAAAAAAAACCCCAAAGCGAAACTAGAAGTGTAGTTGGTATCTGTTAACATGCAGCTTGCAGCTCTGTAGGTGTATTTTTCCTTTAAGGCCTGAAATGCAAAACACTGTGGAGCCTTCCTTTATTCCACTCTGGTTCACATATATTCTGGTATAATGCCTTTTGCAGTTTGGCATAACATTGCATAGAACAAAAACAGCAACAATAACAATTCTATTTTTCAATGATGTAAATTTGCAAATGACAGCTGTTCAGTGTGTTTCATTTGTAGATGTTAGCACCTCTGAGAATTTTCCATCTTGAAAACTCTTTCATTTAGACTGTTAGCAAATGCTATTTATTAAAACTATATTTTATGAAGAGTCATAAATCATATAAAGTATTCTAGATTTTTGCAGATATGACTTACTACTTGGAGACTAAAATTGAATAGCCTATGAAGTACAATTTAACATCAGTTTCTTTTGTCATACTTTATCAGTCAAAATACCTTCAGAATCTGGTTTTAGCATTAATTTGGTCATAATAGTAGTCTTTGTACTTGACTCTTGTCAATGTTTAGTACAGTTCATAGTAAGTATTTTTATTGTTATTTTAAAAAATAATAGTTCTTTTATTAGAATTTTCTTTCTTCTGGTTTATAACAACCTAAAATTGATGTATGGCAATACACTTCCGGGAAATGTGCCAACAACTGTGAAGTTTCGTTTCAGGATGGGTATTCATAGCTCATACACACTTTCAAGTGTTTGTTTGAGTGGGTACAATCCTGTTTTCAGAGTTCTTGGTAGCAGTCTTGGCCTGATACACAAAGGCATGTTAAGACAGAGTCTGGTAGCTGGAAACATAAAGTTCAAGGGTCCATGTTTAAAAATAAATGCTCAAAATAGAACCTAGTTTTTCAAGTCAGTTCAACTCTGTTTAAAACTAAACCATGGGTTTCAAATGGGGAGATTGCTCTTATGTAGATGATGTCCTTGCTTAGATGATGCAATTTGATTCTGGTTGTTCAGAGGGACACCCATTCAGCCATTTCTCGTGTCAGGTTTGTCTGGGTTGTTCATACCAGCACCGCTGCACCGTCCCCTCCCATCCCATGTTTGTTATGGATGGAGCTTGTTTTACTGCTGGCAGCTGATATGGCTTGTGGCCACAAGGCCTGCAGTGGAACAGCTCCAAATGCAATGAGCTCTTGAAGGCAGCATGTAAGCAGGGACCATTTGAATACTGGCTCTGGCATGAAGTTCCTCTGTAGGCACAGCTGGGATGTTTTTTCTCTTGTTATTCTCTTGTGATCGCCATCTGCAAAATGAAGTAATACCTGCCTGCCTGTCTTGTAGGAGCTCATATGATTGACTCATGCTTGTGAAGTGATAAAGGAGTGTACTGAATGCACCCAGAAGACATCTGATCCAAAAATATATGGGGAATTATTCATGGAAAAACCTAAAAATATTAGCAACTGTGTTCATGTGTGTAGTATCATAACTACCAGAACTGAAATAAGGGGTGTATGTCAAGATGGCACTGGAGCCTTTCAGTGTCCTCCCAGTGAGTTTGAGACACTTGAGCCCTTCCAAAGGCAAATGGATTGCTTTTGAGAAATACTTTTTAATCCCTAGTGCAAAGCCTTGCATGTTTCTGAGTGCTGTCCAGTCCTTAACCCTGGCTTCCTTTGGGATTTCTTGGGCTTCTTTCAACTGGCCATGCCTGCTGCACGGCAGCAACAACAGCAGGCATTAATTTTTTGAACTTGTTGGTATTCACTGGTAACTTTAAAAACATAAGAATCACCCCTTTGGTCAAATTACACACATTTCATGGTAGGACTTCTAACAAGATTTCAAGGATGCTGCTCTCTTTTGTAAAATGAGATGAATTAGCCCCCTGTTGTGTTATGTTTACTAAACCCACAGGACTATTACTGTATGATTTTTGTGTGTATGGAATAAAACAACATATGTATTTTGTTTCTTTTAGAAGATAAAGGGAAAGAAAAACCCGACAGTGCAAGTCAGCAGTCCAATACAGAAGTGGATTCTTTTCTTCCCAAACCTGGAGTGGCACCTGCAGCACCTGCCTCCTCCTCCAAGAGCACAAATGGAGCTGCTAGCACAGTTACTGAATCAGAAGAGGAAAAAGCCAAAAAACTCCTTTACTGTTCATTATGCAAAGTGGCTGTGAATTCTCTTTCACAACTAGAAGCCCACAACACAGGTGAGTATCCATATGGTACAAGCCAGTTGTGTCTTAACATTTTTAAAATTCAATGTAACAAGGTGGTAGTGACATTTCATTGAAGCATCTTTTTAAAACTCACAAAAGCAAGTTACAAAACCAGTCCTGTTAATGCCAGTTTCTTGTGTGGTATTTGATATTCTATTAAAACATTCTAATTTTTTTTAGCTGTCCTTCATGTACTCTCTAAATTTTTAATTGACAAAATCCTTACAGTTCATGTTAACTAATCAGATCCCTTCATACCTTCACACTCAGGATCACAGTATGATCATAGTGGTTTCTGTAACACTTAATGTTTCTAAAATGTCAATTTTCTCTCTCTTTCATATTTTGTTTCATTATCATTGGTATCTATTATTTTGCTGGTAAAACTTACAGTAATTTTTCGTTATTTGATATTTTTGATAATTTTAGGGTGGGCTTGTTAGGTTTCCGAGATGTCCTAGAATATTCTGATTATTGAAGATTAGGTATGTGTCTTTTTTTAGGCCACAAGCCTCAATCCCTAGTGTGCTCCGTCTGTGTATGGAGTGCTGGTGATGTAAAGCTTGTTAACAAGCCATTGAAGCTGGTTTTACAGCTGTAATCCATTCTTGAAATGGGCAAAGCAGCCGTATCTTGTGAATCAGAGGATATTTATTGAAGTATTACTGTTCCTAGGCAGGTTTTGAGCGATTGCTGTGGTTCCTGTCCCAGTCTTGGCTAACATCCTTTTCTGCTATTCACTGGCTCTATGGAATTTGGCAAAAGAATAAGCAGCAAACGCTTTGGCCATCCAGTCACACACTGCCCCAAACAATGAGGTCCAGCATGCCTGCTGTTCCCTTTTTTGCACAAAGCCTTCTGGCTTGCCTTTAGATTGAGGATGCAGGAACTACACTGACCGAAACAAGAGGGATCATTAGTCCCAGTCTGCAGTGACTTTAACCATTCTGTCTTGAAGATAAACGTGTTACAAAGTCCCAAGGCTGAGGGACATCTTTTCTGCTGCTGATCATGAACTCCCCTGCATCTCCTTGCCCATTAGGCTCCAAGCACAAGACCATGGTCGAGGCTCGGAATGGTGCTGGTCCCATCAAGTCTTACCCTAGACCTGGATCCCGAATGAAGGTGCAGAATGGCAGTAAAGGCTCAGGACTGCAGAACAAGACTTTCCATTGTGAAATCTGTGATGTTCATGTTAATTCAGAAATTCAGCTTAAACAGGTAACTTGCACACACCTGGAGCTTTTTGTTGGTTTTAGCTGCATTGCAATGTTGTAGGTGCAGTGTAAGGCTGTGTGAGGATGTGTTGGTGAATACTGAATGAACTTAATATTTCTTATCTGTTATCCCACAACTATTTCTAAATATTTCATCATAGGTCAAGTTCACCTAATTATTTCAGCTGGGAAAAATGGCCTTGAGAGTTGTAAAAGCAGAGGAGTCAGTATCAATGAATGACATAGCAGATCTCATTTAAAAGTTTTCTGTGGTTCAAGATAGAGATTTGAACCTTTTTCTCCCAAGTATAAGAAATTCTGGGTTGAGGTTCCCTGAATTAATCTTTGGGTGCTGTTTTCAGTCTGCTGGAATAATGGTTAGTGCTATGTGAGAAGAAAAACATAAATCTATTGATTTTGGGACATCACCAGTAGGATAATACTGTAGATATGTCTGAATTATGTAGAACAACATTATCATTACCAGTGTAGCTGTTGTGTGACCATGGAGCTGTTCTCTGCCTGAGCCAATTAGCCCTGGGTTCAGAGCTGTGCCCATACAAATGCAGTGATTCTGATACTCAAAGGGGAATCTCTGACTGGATGGTGCTTTGCTGTGTGGATGTGTCCTCTCATTCCCTGTAATTTTTGTTAGTTCTAAGATAATATTAAATTGCATGTGTAGACATATCCCTGGGTACTGGTTCTTCCTTCAGCTAATATTGAATTATTTATACAACTGAACAGTATCAGCAAGATGGAAATTTACCTCTTACTTCTGAATATCCCAATACAGCTCTGCCTGGTTTAAAGCTCCTCAAGTGGAAAAAGGAAATACTAACCAAAATATCCATAATTTGCAGAGCCTGTCTTGGGTCACAAAATATGCTCTATTTGATTAGTTTCTGATTCTCTATTTGATATGCTCCAAATTGTTATGTTTAATTTAGCAAAACTCATCTTTGCTCTCTCTAAAGAACCTACTTTATCTTACAAACAGGGGCTTAGGCATATCCTGCTGATAAATCAATTTCAAACTCAAAACCGAGAAATGTTTAAAGAGCTAATTAAATGTGAGGATTTTTATTTCAGCACATTTCCAGCCGAAGGCATAAGGACAGAGTTGCAGGGAAGCCTATGAAACCTAAATATAGTCCTTACAACAAACTGCAGCGCAATCCAAGTATTTTAGCGGTAAGTGTTTTTATTCCTCATCACTGTCTGTGTGAGTTTGTGACCTTGGGGACTCCCACTGCACAGAGACAGGAACATGACAGACCTGACGCTTCGGCAGCCTCTCTTCCCCTGCAGGCTGAGTCTGCACAGGAATCAGATTTGAAGATAGTTATGTATTCTGTCTGCCCATTCCAAGGCATACAGACAGCACTGCAAGTGTTATTTACTGCTAGGAAGAAGGGAATAATCAGTGGAATTGGGAATGAACCATATGCCCCGCGGAAAGGTATCAGCTCTGCTAGGCAAGGGCTCTTCTCCTTGAAGCCAGCAACGGGTATACTCTGTCTTTTTGCACACCTGAGATAACTCCAAGTTATGAAGGATGCAGTCAGGGAAAAGGATATAGGATCTTAAGATATAAAAATATCATAAGGAGAGACCACCAATTATAAAGGAAGAACATGAGTATCTTTGCTTCCATGAATGTATGATTGCAAACCATTTTCAGTGAGAGATATAGATATGAGTGTATGTATTTCTGATTAGCTGTTTCACCACAAGCACCAGCAATGGTTGTAGCTCATAAACTGGGTTATATATAGTTCAGAAAAAATTCTTTTTGGTCTCAATCTTAAATAATAATTCTACTTTGAAAAGAGCAGGTCTGTATTGGAAGGTGCAAAGCTGACTGGACTAATAACACCTTCCCATCTTGTCCATTCTACTTTTCTGCAATTCATTTATGCAAGTGGAAAGTTAGACTTTTGATATTGAAGTCTTAATCATGGGAGTATTTTTAATATTTCATGCACAGTTATAATTTATATAAAGTTACTTACTTGCAAATTATGCTTCCTTCTAAATATCAGTGTGTTGGTCTCTGGACTCAAGAGATTTATTTATCTTTAGATATAGGATTTGGTTGCTTTAATTGCCCTGGGAGTAAGAGGACAGTGCAGGTAACATTTCTAAGCAGCTGATAATAGACCTTTGTGAGAAGCCACAGCATTCCCTCTGTCGGGGTTCACTTTTTCCCATACGTAAAAGTGAGTGTTGGGAAAACTGTACTTACACTGCTTTTGTGTGTGTGTTTTATTCCAGGCAAAACTCGCATTCCAGAAGGACATGATTAAGCCGCTGGCACCTGCTTTCCTCTCCTCTCCTCTTGCTGCAGCTGCAGCTGTGTCATCAGCGCTGTCCCTCCCTCCCCGGCCCTCGGCATCCTTGTTCCAGGCACCAGCAATTCCGCCAGCTCTCCTCAGGCCGGCCCACGGGCCCATCCGGGCAACGCCTGCCTCCATACTCTTTGCACCGTATTAATTTATTGATGTAAAAAACAGATAACCATGGCCAGTACAAAGGGTAAAGGAAAGCAGGAAAGGGGTGGAGATTTAAAAATGTTTCTCTTTTGCAATGCCATCCAGCGTGACACCTCATCCAACCACATCGTAAAATCCATCATTGACGGCACTGCGATTTGGAGTCTAGAAAACTCTGTCTCTCTTTCTGTCTATTTTTTTTAATCAAAATAGTGTGATTTGCTTAAAAACTAAATTGCTCATAAAATTTATACCATTAAAGATTCATGCATCTGTTCATTTTTTTCTTTTCTTTTTTTTTCAATTTGTATGATGCACCTTGGAATCAAGGAACGTAAAATATTTTCCTGACAGACTTGAAAACTAGGGTCTTCCTTGCTCACACCTATGTAAATACTTCTCTGAAAAGCAATGGGATATAATCTAATGTGGAAAAAAGGAAAAGGTAGAACCAAGTGCTTGATTGCAAAAAACATCTCAAAAAAGAATTGCATCCGTTCTTTTTGTGTGCTCTTGTTGACAGGGACTGTGTGCTGTCCTAGACCCCAGTACTGGTGTATCTTGTGTAGTATTACTGATGTATCACGTCTGATTTTAATATTTTTAGTTTCTGTGCAAATGTTTGAAAGCAATGCAATGCTGAAGATTTTAATTATTTCGTGTCATACTTTATTTAGAGAAATCAAAAATAGAAAGCCATATAACATAGTTAAGATTACTGCTTGTTTGCTACTTTCATTTAACTTATTTTTGTTGTTTCTTCACTGGTGTTGCTAAGCAATGTTTAAAGAGAAAAAAAGCTTTTCAATTGCACATTGCCACAGTTCACATGCGTTGCTCAAGACGACAATGGATCCATGTGTTTGTACGTAAATATCCTGTTTTCTTAATTTCTAACTAGTTTCCTTTGTAATGATGCTGCATAACATTGTGGCTCCCTAATGCAATAATGTACAGAACATAAAATATTTATAATTGACCATATTCTCTGTTTACTGAATATATTGCAGTAATGTCCCACCTATCTTCTTACCTCCCCAACCCTTTTATAAAGGTGAATCAATATGCAGTGCTCAGACTGGAGTCATTATGAGATAATGGGGACTACAGGTGGAAGAAAGGAAAAAAAGAAAAGAGAATTAACTTTTAGAGCATCTTTATCAGCAATCCATAATAGCAAGATGTCTGTGTATTTTTTTAAATGTACCTTTTCAATAAAATAATAAGAAAATGATACATGCTTATTGTGTTTTAATTGGTGCAAGAAAAAAAAAATGCCTGAAACAAATTTAGCTAAAGGAGTTTTCAGGAGCAGGCAAAACACTGGAGTTGCAATAAAGTATAATTACAGAACCTGTGTTTTTTTTCCCTTGTGTTTTAATGTTTTTTCCTCACTGTAGCCTGTAACAGCTTTTACTGGGGCTTTTTTGCAGCACGACTGTAAACATTCACTACATCAGAGTTTTGGAGGAAGACGCAGCAGAGACAGATGTGTGATTATGCAGGTGTTTTACTATACCACCAAAATGCTACACCATGGTTATGCCATTGCTAATGGAGATTAAGGATTAACTTTAAAACCAGCCTGGGCAAACCTCAGACTTAATTGTCACACTCAGACAAACACAATCAGCTGCTTTTTTTGTAATGCTAGGATACCTTCTCCTGAAGTGTTACATCATTACACATGGCTGGCTATGAAATTCATGTATTTGTTGTAACAGAGAGCAAGTATTGAAATATAATATTGACAGTGCAGTTAGCTTTTTGAATAAAGATACCAAATGTGGAAACCACTAAGGTAATAAGGTTACAATAATGGGATCATAACCTCTAGCATGTCTGTTATTCTAGATGTAGCAACTGCACTCTGAGCTACAAGTTGTTCCTGTATGAAAATTCAAAAGTTTTAAGGGCACTCTTTTGGTCAGGAATTATCACCTGGCATTGTCATCTTTCTGTTGCAGAAAAATAAGGATCCAGAGCACATCAGCAGAACTGCCTTCTGGTACGTGTGACTGGATCATTGTCCCTGTATCACAAAAGATTTTCACAAAGGGTTATCAGAGATGTGGTCCACTTGTCTGTACAGATTGAAGATTTATATAAAATGCTTTTTAAAAAAGAAAAATAATGGTGAAAGGATCTTCTATAACCACTGCCGGTCACTAGTGTGTGTGTGTGTCTCATTTTGGCAGGTCAAAATGTAATAAAATCTGTATTTCCTGTTGTGGTCAGCAGGAGAAGACAGGAGCTACCTGGGACATTGCCCAGTCAATATCATCACTTGGACTCTGATGATGTTACACTGGGCCCATCTACCGATAAACTAAGAGGCAGTTCCTTTAAGAAAGAGACTTTTTCATTAAAAATAGGTTGCCTTCTTTTACTTCCTTACAATCTCATCTTGAACTATGAATTTTATGGTCAGAAAGTTTTGCAAAAGATTTTGTCACATTTTTCTGGGAAAAGAGAAAGAACATGGTGGTTTTAAACTCAGCAGGAAGTGTTCCACTATCTTTATGGATCTGGCAATAACCCAGTGAGCCTCACTGTATATCTTTTGAACATGTCACCTTGAATAAGTGAGGTACTACACTATTTATTCATGCTTGGTTGGACATTAAATCTCCACAGCCATCATCTGGTCACAGTGGTCACAATAATTTTCTTACTGTGGCTTTTTAACAATTCTTTCCTTAATGCTCTTGTTTCAACTTACAACTGAAGCATCCTCAAGTATTTATTGGAATGACCAGCATGTCAGGTAAAACTATTTTTTTGAGTATCTAGAATTCTTAGATATTACAATGTTTCATTATTGAACTAACACTGTTTTAGAAATGTTTATATTTGGTTTCATGTCCTTTTCATATTTATTTGTATCAATAGAGAGTTGTGCTAGATGCCAAGAGCCAGGTCCTGCTGCATACCTGAAGTGGAGGAGGACGATCTGACACTGCTGCCTTCGAAAAGCTGCAACTGGGGGAGCTCTCCCAGGGCTGGGAAAGGGACAATTTTATACCTGTCTTCACAAACATCAAGAATGAGGATCTGGACACATAAAAGCAAGTAGGTGGTTGGGATTGGCCAGTGTGAGTTTACAGAAAACAGCCACATCTGAGTGGTCCGAGTGCAGCCTGTCTGCCATGAGGGGCCTGTCTGCACAGCCAGGGGGAGCCAGGTGCCTGAGGCTGGCTTTGGTCAGGCTTCCAACACTGGCTGTCCCACAATCCCAGCAGGCAAATGTGGGCTGCAAAGACAGCGGGAGTGGGTACAAAGAGCTGTAGGAGATCCTGGGCCACCAAGCTCCAGGCACTGGACAGCCACTGGCAGCCTGTGACAGCCAGCCAAGCACTGTCCCTTGGGCCAGTAACACCAAACACACTCAGCAGTGACCTGTGCAGAGCAGAGAGCCCCTGGGAACCTCTGCAGTGGGGTGGGGAGTCCTTGGGGAGAACATGGATGTGAGTGCCAAACCAGGAGCCTGCTTTTCCAGTGGTGTGCTGGAGGGTAAGGCTGCCCTGCCTTGGCAAGCAGGATACCTGATTTGTTGGGAGCCTGGTAGGACTCAGAGAGATGCCAGGGAAAGGAGCTGGGGAAGGAACCTGCTGTGCAGTGTGACTGACCAGCCAGCCCTGTGGAAAAGGGCCAGGGCAGGCAGGGGACACCTGCCTGGGGATGTGTGGTGGACAAAGGGAACTCGAGTCTGCAGTGCACCCTGGAGGCAGCAGAGCCGGGCTGAAAACGCTGCTGTGTTAGCAGAGCCACAGGCAGCAGCTTAAGGGACGTGCAGAGCCCCTTTGCACAGCTGGACCCACAGGAATGTGTCCAGCCTGGGGCTTCTGGTGTGAGACAGGCACTGACAAATGGCAACAAGTCTGGGAGAAGGGCAAGAGGTGATCCGGAAATGAGCACATTGTGTTCAGGAAAGTGAGGTGGGTGACCTGAGCCCAGAGAAGGCTGCAGCAATTCTGGCTACTGTCCTCAAGTGCCTAACCCAGGGTCACATGGAAGAGAGATGGATGTTTCTCAGAGAAGCACCATGAGAGGATGAGAAAAGGCAGCCAGGAGCTGCAGGAAAGAATATTCTGACTGTATATATGAAAAAAGGTTTTGAAGTAATAGTGGATAATGCCTGGAACAGGTGCACAGGAAGGTTATTGCAATATCCACCCTTGTGTAGCTGGCTGGAGTAGGTGACCTCCAGAAGACCTGTCATCTTAAATGAATCAATAATTCTAAAAGATAACATGGTCTGCTGAAAAATCAAAAGTAATCATTGTGTTACAGGGCAATTAACAGCTGATGGAAACTTTGCAGCACTAAATACTGAGTAATGATTCACAACACGGTGGGCACCTGCTAAGCCTGAAAAAATGAAGATGAACATCTTGCCCGCAACAGGCTGAAGAAGGAGAACTGGAAGGAGGATATACCTGGAAAGATAAGAAAGTCAAAGTGGCAGGGAGGGGGAAATATTTGTACTGCAATGTTGTTCCTGGATTTTGGAAGGGCTGAGGCTGTATTTTTCAGACCAAGAAAAGGACCTCGCAGTAATTGCAATGTGATGTGTTTCAGGCCTTTGTGAGTTTTGCTAAAACAAATACATCCATCTTACATGAAAGTATTTGACTGTAGTGGTGCTGAAAAACACATTTGTCAGAAGGTGTTAGCTACTGTGACCTATTTTGCTAGGCTAGAAGCAGCCACAGCACAAAGGCTTCTTTTGCAAAAACAGCAGTTTGCACTTTAGATATACAATGTAATTTCAGGAGATTTAAATGCCCAACATGCTCAGCAGCCAGTTGGTGCTGTTGGAGTACTAAATCTGAGCTACAGCTTTCAGAATACTTCAGGCAATGAGCACCCTCTCTGGAACTCCAGACCCAGATACAGACCTTGTCCAGAAAAGGACATTTCCATTTTGTTTTCCCGGGATTTTTTATTTTGTTCAGGAGGTATCTTGCTCATAAAACATGTCATTTTTTGGTTAAGGTGTCTCCACAGAGCCATCCACCCAAGCTACTTCTCCATTTAGACACTTTCCCTCCTCCAGCTGTGAGAGGAGGAAAGTATTCCCACTGTTCAAGGATTGATTTCTGCCAGTCAGTCTCTTGCCATCCCATGTCTGAACCTATTGCTGTATTGTCCTGCCTCACCGTCTGATTACATCAGCTGACCCTCTCTAGCTCCCTCCTTGACCACATCAAACCATGCCCTTGTTTCTCCAGCCCTTTATCAGCCTCTTAGTTATGAGTTCTCATAGCTTGTCAAGATGTCAGCTCCCGTCTCCATCCCCTGAGTGAACTCTGTTTTCATTTTCCAGTAGGTGCTGGTGAGATTTTTCCATTCTGCCCTTGAACTTAAAAGTTCAATTCCCTAAATTATGAAGTCACCAAACAGCCTTCAACATCTTTCCTAATGTTCACTCATGGCAGCAAAAACCCAAACCCACCTCCTACCCCTCCCCTAAAAATGAACCACCACCACAGCAGGGAAAGTAGAACTGTCATGAGATTTTGTGATGTCAGATTTTAGCAAATAAGAAAGCTTAAGAATAGGGGACAGCATAACCATGGCTCTTCTTATTTTATCTGTCTAAACTCTGTCAGCCTTGACTATACTAAGCACATTTTCTGGCAGATCTGATGCTTGCCTTAGAGGGTCAGTGATGCCTGCAAACTCTTCGTTTTCAGGATATATTATCTCCTCAGTAAGGCAGGTGGTAGCTTCATTCAAAACTAATTTTCACGTTGAACTGTGCCAAATCAGGTTTTCATATGCAATTTGAATTTTAAAACATTCTCTAACGTTTTCTGCAAAGGCTGAATGAAAAATGGATCTTCACTGATTGACTTCACCAGAGCTGCTCAGAGGCTCTCACAATTGAATAGTGTGAGTTTGCCCCTTGCCCAACAGGGCAGTGGAAATAGTGGGGGTTTGTTTTATATGAGAACAAATGCACCCTCCCCCTCTTTCTTGCCTGTATAACTCCAATGGGAGCTATGTTCCTGTTTGGAGCACAGTCAGCCACTCTGGAGAACAGCACAGAGGGTGCACATGTGCCTTATAATGTGTTCTGTGCTGGGGGTTTTCTTCCTTTCCTGCAGAATACCTGATTTGCATCAGAGAGACAGGAGATCTGTCTGCATGTGAGTTCAGGGCTACAGAAGTGCCCTTCCATACCTTGAAAAGCTAATTCTCCAGAGTGTCTCAAGTCAATGCCTCACTCCTTCACAAAGGTTTTTCCTGCATCTTGGCTTCCTGTCTCCCCCCCACAGTGCAGAGGCAATCAGAGTTCATGTGGAAAACCCCATCTTGTATGAGGTTTACTTGTGACTTTCCCAGGTGAGTGTTTGCTGCTGAATTATGCAGCCCCCAAGTACCCAAGGAAAGGGAGAAGGGAACAGGAACACAATGGCTGACACCAGCTTGAACTTCACAAGGAAATGCTTTTTACCTGCGACAGAAAAAACCCATAAATCCCAGACTCCAGTTCCTTGCTGATGCTAAATAGATTTCAGTTATGTTCTCCCCCTTCTCTGCTACCCATCTTTGGAATACATGAGGGTGGGAGACCGCACAAACACAGATACTTTCTACCACATGTGCCCTTTGTGGTGCCAGACAGGGCACCAGGCTCATAAATCAGCTTTAGGGGCTGCTCTCTGTAAATGATTTAGTGTGGGAGATACTGATTAGTGGTAGCAAAAGCACCAGAATTGTTCAAATATAAAGGGTGATAAGAATTACATCCACATTTTCAAATGTAAAAGTTAATTTTGAAATAATGACTTGCTGTTCCCTCCCTGGGACTGAATGCCAGGAACGCTCTGGTGCCTTCTAAATCATCAGAGCTGGCCTGCTCTGCAGTCCTCTGTCACGGGAAAAAAAGCATTAAATAGTTTTAGTCTCCTTCTGAAAATACTTAACTCCTTATATATGTTGCCTGCCATTGCTCATATCTGTTTTTCAAGGAAATTCAAGGGAAATTTGAGACACTTTAAATCTGCATTGCGACTGCTGCTGTGTGCTAGGATGGTGCTCCAGCAGCACAGGGAGGAGGCAGCAAGATGAGAGTGGGCAAGGTAGGCTGCAAGAGAAGAGGGAGCTCTCCCTGCACTGCAGGGATGTGTGGGCTACTGAGAGGTACAAGGCACTCACAGGCATTTAAGGAGGAAAACACATTTACAAATGTGGGGTTTCAGACTGTCAGTTTTTGTTTAGTTGTGAGTGAGCAAGAATTAAGTTGTGATTCGAAATGCACTTAAGTTGTCACTTAAATAATATTTAACTGAGGGCTTAAACTAAAGAGCTGTTTGAGAGATGCTTGACAGATCTTATGAAGTGACCATTCCACAGTGCCAGGAACTTCACTTCACCACTCTAACCCATTCTACTGGCATCTCTTTTTCTGTGACTTATAAAATACATTTGCATGCTAAACCACTCAATTTCTTTTCTCATTTTCTTTTGCTAGGGCTACAATTTTAACTGCCAAATCTTATCCTGTGACTTGAAAAAGTTCTGATATGCAGTAAGCTCAGAAACCCTATTCATTTTTCACAAGGCACATTTACATTTACTATCAACATCTCCAGACTTGGCAAATGTTCCAAGTCAAGGAATTACCAGAAAGCAATGAAGAAATTGGGATGGTGATGGTTATTTCTTTCTATTCATATGCTCATTGCATGTGTTTATTCTAAAGTAGACATTCAACTCCCTACTTCTGTAAGACAGAACATTGATAATGAAGATAGACCTTTAATAGAACTTTAACTTGGTATTGACAGGGCCAGACATGTCTTAAAACATGCCACGTGGGAAATTTATTCCTAGTTTGATCACAGCTTAATTTATCTGATTCTTCCAAAATACACCTGGAGGTGTCCCAGAGAGTAAGGTCAATAGAAATGGACTCAAGATAGCAAATAAGGTTTCTTATAAGAAGATAGGAATAAAAAAATTACGACCATCCTCTTTCATTTTAGGAATGTATTTCACCACTTTGTCAAAGGAATTGTCTTATCATGACAGATAAAGAACATGAAAATCATCAAATTTTTTTTGGTTGGTATTTGGAAGGCTGATAGTGGTGATTGCTCCCACCTTCTCTCAACTCTTGGCTGCATGCTTTCAACAAGCAGTTCACACAATGATATGTTCCAACACATCAGCTACTTGCTTTATAGTTTCATTTAAAATAAGAAAATTTTGATTCTGTGAGTGTCTCTTTCACACGCAGTAGAGACAAAGGGAGTTTTTTATACTGTGTGTTCATGAAAAGAAACACCAGGACCTTAAAGCCAGCTAGTGATTTTTGGAAAAAAGGAAGACATGGGCAGTTCTAGCAGGACTGGATCAAAGCAGCCTATGAAACAGACTGCCAGGACTCTGTGCTGATGGGAAGTCAGCCTCTCGTCCATTATCTGTTATTAAAGGGAATAGCTGAGAAAGTAAATTGGGGATCAAACTGCAATTCTTTTTTTTGCCTTGCAACAGCAAAGATGAACAGTGACGCCATTCTCCTCAAACAGCTGAGTGTCCTGGCCACAGCTTTTGGAAATCTTGAATGCTTGGCTTCTCTGATCTTTGGCACTTATCCTGCAGCTCATGACTGATGCCATCAGCCCACAGGTGGGTCTGCCTTGCTGTGGTAGAGGACCTGGAGCCATGTATAAGCTGATCTCTGTGAAGTATGGACAGGTGTTGTAAAGAGGAAAAAATCAAATTGTAACACTAGAGCAGTTTGACTAATCTTCTTATTTCTGTGTACTGTTAAGAAGGCATGATATTTGGTCTGCATATACTGCTGATAGGAGGATTTTTTCCCCTCTTTCCTGAGATGGATCTTCTTCCTTCTAGCAGCATTAAAACAAGTAAACAAACAAAATGCTTCTGCTGTGTTGAAACTCAATTTTCAGCATTAAACCTTGGAATAACAAGACTGACTAGAGTCACTTTAGAGGATGAAGCAGCCAAAAAATTAACACTACCACTCCCCAGGAGAAATGCATTTCTTCTTGGCACTGATTGAAAGTATAGAGGGTAAATATGGAGCGTCAAAGAAGTCTCTCTGTAGGCATTGTAAGGAATTGAGAGCTGATGCCAAGCATGTCTGAAGCTCCTACAGAGACTTCCTACCAGGAGGACTACAGACCAAAGAAAAGCTCAGTAGAGCTTGTCACACCTGGAACAGCTGAATGTAGGTTTACAATAGAAATATTCAGTCTGCTAAGAAACTTTCAGATTGATTTAAAAACAAACAAAAAAAAAAGAAACAAAAGGAAAATAAAACATGACTTACTGTTGCCTGCAAACTCTGTATTGAATGACCTTCTTTGGTTTCCTTTTCTTAAATATATTTTTATGTACTGAGAAGAATTTTTAACATTCTCAAGATATGGCTAAGTTAGAAGAACTCTTTGAGGTTTTTAGTTAGGTAGAATCTGATTTTGTAATAAATTATATTTTCAAAGATTCCTTCCATACTGTTATTGATTGATCTGCCCAATGCCTTTTGGAGATACAGCCTTGGCTATGACAAGAAGCCTTGTGACTGAAGTGCAAAGCTCAGCCCCGTGTTCTGGCATGGCCTTTGTTTGATCTCCTGATGAAGGAAAAATACAGTGGAAAAAAATGTCATAAAACTTCTGCATAAAGGATTTCATTTAAGGAATTCCCTTTTCTTCACTAATCCAGGAATGAAGGAAACAGGACAGAAGGAAACTGGAAAGAATCGCACCCCTAAAATCTGTAAGTCTCTGACAAGCAGAATCCTTGCATCCTCACTGCAGCTGTCTGACCAGCTCTGCTCCTCCAATAGGCATACCTGCTGGAAAGAAAATCAAGAATCTGTATCTTAGAAATTCTGACTTGATGTGCAGATAAAGACCAACAATCTGTGATTCTTTCTGATGCTCCATGCTACCTTGAAATGGAAAACTAGGAGTAAAAGTGTAACTCCCTTGAGTATCTGTTGAGTTGCACTAGGGATATTTGATTTATTCTGCATCTCAGAGTAAAGGAAGTAATGCAGAAAGATGGATTTTCTTATGGTCAGATGCTGTTATTTTAAGATGAGTGCAGTTAAATTTGCATATAGCTTTTTTCCCTTTAACACTACAGCTTTAAATTGTAGAAGTTCTGCATGTCTGTAAAACTGAGTCTACTAAGGCTATGTTTGAAGTATGATGCATGTGCAAGAATTATTTAATTAGGAGAGCCAGTTGTACCAACATTGCTTCCCTAAAAGCCCGAAAGCCAAAGACGCAAAGCCCTAAATCTGGAATTGTTTACCTCATCTAGAACCACGTTACACTGGGCAAAGATCTCTGAACAACGGAGATGCATATACCATAGTGCAGTTAGAAAATCTTTATGCTTCATAGTAGTACAAAATTCTGTTGGAGATGTTGTGCTGAATGAAATTATTGCAATTTGAAAAAAAAAGGTGGAAACCCAAAGCACCTTGAACTGGAGAATCAATTAGATGTAAGAACAAAGAACCTCTCAAACTGGATTATGGTAGATTTTCTACAGAAATTCCAAATACAACTCACAGTTGACAACTGAAGAAGCCTAAAGTTTGAAGCAAGTTGAACACGTTGGATTTCACCTTGGACTGGGGCTATCCCTACAGTCCTAGAAAGGTGCAGAATGGTGGAAATGGTACCATATGGATTGCAAAGGACAATCACCCACAAAAGATCACATCTAGCACAGCACTTCCTGCATATCAGCAGGAATACCCTTGGGAAGCAGTCTTTGATCCCCCTGCCAAATCCTGGCCTTGCCTGCTTGTGCAGGAAGCAAATAAAACTTGTCTGCTTCAGCTGTGGCCTTTTGAACCATCCAAAGCCCCTGGTGGCAATTCCTGCCCCTTGTCTTCTTGTCTAACTAATAAGTTAGTCAAAGAGGGTGTAAATGGATACATACCTCTGAATATGTATGCTATATGCCAATTTAGGCTCATTAGCCAGTGTGTAATTATGCCTGATTTCACATCACTCCTGAACTTGATCCATTAGGAAAACTTTTATTCTCTGAGACAGCAATAACTTGACCTTAAATGAACTGAATGTGAAATTGCCTAGTGATTGATTTTTCAATTCAATTATTCTTCCTTCAGAAGTTAAATTTAAATGTGGCACTTTACAGTCGACAGAATCTAGGTCAAATAGATGGGATATTAATAATAACCCATCCTGTGTGAAATCTAGAGGTTATACTTAGCAGTAAATTCAGTTTGTGGAATTCTCTGAAGACTGAATTTTATGTAAGCAGCTATCTCATACAAGACAAAGGCACAGGCCAGAGTTTCCCAGACTTTTCAATACTGACCTGGGACCCCTTCCTCCCTGCTGTGCTTCCTTCCTCTCTACGAATTCTGGGCATCAAGGACACAGAAAGTAGAGAGTTTCTAGATTGAGACTCTCCTTAGCTTTGTTTAATCAGTTTTCTTTCTACCTTCATAGAGATTGTCTGAAGAAGGCATTGCTATTTGCCTTGCATAAGAATAGCAGCAAATGAAGACATAGGGTTGCTCCCCCAAATCTCAGAGGGAAGCAGTCCTGGCCCAGCCAGAAGCCAGCTGATTTAAAAGGTGTTAGACAGCATCCAGTTCAACTAAACCACCTCAAAAGGGAAAAATCCAAAAACTAGACCTTGAAGGAATGATAAATCAAGTAAAATCTTGTATGAGCTGAAACAAAATAACAAAAACTTGGAAATATGCAGTTTATTTGTGTATTGAGCCAATCTGCTTGTCTGAAAGATCCTAAAGACTTTAGTGGTGCTAGTCTTTCCTTACTGCAATGTGCTTTCTGCAGATTGCTGATAGATGATATCTAAGAAAATGAAGAGGTGATGCTCTCCCTGTGTTTGGCTTTTGTGACACACCCAGCCAGTGCCAGCAAAGTGGGACCATGGCAGCAGAGCTGGCACAGGGGGCTACAGGCCATGGCCAGCACAGCACAGCCCCTGGGCCCCATGGTGAGCGATGGCTGTGCCACCTTGGCACCCCACTGGCGGGGCTTGCTTTGCTTCCATGCAGACAGCAAATCCCACAGTGTCCAGCTGCCTGTGTGAAGTGAGGGCAAGTTTATTCCTTTGTACCAGGTATCTGATGAACAGCCCTGGGGAACACTAAGTCATCCAAGCTTCTGGTCCCGATGAAAAGAAAGAAACCCCCTACCCAGTAAATTCATGTAGAAATGGAGAACTGGCCAAGTGATGGCCTCCAGAAATGGGCAGGTAGACTGTGATAGACAGAAAGAGTGCTGAATATTTTTTGTTGAAAAAACAAAAATTTGGAGAGGGAGAGATGGAAAAAAAAGATGAAGACCTTAATTTGCTTGGAAAAAAATACTTCACAATCTACCAGGAGGAGAGGAAGGGAGTAAGCACATTTTTAATGAAACCCTGGAATGAATGAGTGTGTCCTATCTGATGCCTTTTCAATTTGTGGGATTTTTTTCATCCTGCAGTTCTCATGTAAGTGGGAGTTCCAGTGGCTGGTTGAAAAGCCTTTAAGGCCAGACACAAGAAGAATGACTTCTTCCAGGCTTGCTTATGAGGTCTGTAAATCCAGGCAGACTTTGGAATAACTCCTAGTGAAACCAAAGGTAGCTGGTGTCACCCACCACGGTGCAAATATCTGGAGCGTGTGGTTTGCATTCTGTTGCTGTAATGCAAAGTCTGGCTAAACAAAGAGAGCCATGGGGAAATCAGAAGTGTGGCCCCCTTACTACCGTGTCAGTTTATTGGCAGCTAATGACACACCCATACACCTCCCCAAGCACACGCCCCCGAGATCCCAAATCCTTCAGGAAGCTCGAGCCATTGCGCTGGTGAGCCTTTTGATGACACCTGGTGGCAAAATTGGAATAACGCACCAGAAATTGAATAATTTATTGGTGATAGCCATGTTACTGAAACTAAAGGAAAATTAAATCCACGGGGAACTAATGTGAACTAGAGGCTGGTAGCTAAAAGTGGAAAATAATATGCTAGGAATTAAATGGAGAGGCTTAATAGCATTATTTTAAGAGGCAAACCCAGCTTTGATAAATGTATCACATATCTTTATAAAGCAGTCCGTATGGAGGAGTCATAACAGGCTCTTCGGGATCAGTTACTGCCTGCTTAAAAAGAGCTGTAAACAGCAACAAGAGAGGATTAATTAGTTCAGTTCAGTGAAGTTGTCTCCTTGGATACCGTTCAAGTGACTTCCACCATTGTTTGTGTGAAGTAACCTGGAACACAAGGATCAGAGTAATAAATACCTGTGTTCCAGATAAACATTTGTCACGTGAATTTGATGTGGAATAATCTCTTTTCACAGGAGACACTTTGGGTGTGCCTCTAAACACCTTTTAGCAGGCAGAGAGAAGGGTGTAAAGAAGGGGGCCTGCCCAGGGCAGTCCTTCCCAGCATCATCTGGAACCTGCCAAAGTGGCCAGGGAAAAAGCCACAGACACCTTCCATGAGCTGTGGACAGGCTGTTTGAGGATGTTACAGATGGTCTTTTATTGCCAAGCTGGATCTGTGAGGCTGTTAGAGTGAAACACCAGGTACAAGCCCTGAGAAAGCCCTTTCAGTGACAAAAGGGTTTAGTGCTTTTACTTTTGTTTCATTATTCAAACATGCTCCTCCTGTACCTTGCTGATGAGTTACTGAGAGAAGTCTGTCATTGCTATCACAGGCACTCAAAATGCTCCACATTTCTACCCTGTCTCACATGATGATTCCATTCACCCTTGAAGGTTTCCATTACTTTGCTTTTAGCTGTTCTGTGTTGTGTGTTTATGTGCTATCTTCTGTTTGCTTTATGGAAACAGCCCTGAAATCACCAGAGAAGCTTCAGTTTAGCTTCTAGTTGCCATGTGATGTCTGCTGATATATGGTCCAGATAGGGAGATGTGTGCATAGCACACGAGGCTGTGACATTCATATTCTCCTGCTCCTCTCCTGCTGTGTGTCACACAGTGGAAACTCTGGGGCTGCATTCAGCCTGCCACAGTTACTGCTGAGGGCACAGCCAAATTGCCAGTTTGAGATTGCTCAGTCAATTGAACATTCATTTAAAAATGTAATAACTTACACTTCACAGAGAATGAGTGAAATTAAATAGTTGGGTTTCTCTTTGTTTTAAATCTCTGAGAGTTTCCTGGCTAGTCAATTATCTGAGGGCACCAGCATTAATGATTAGTACATGATGACACACATAGCTCCATTTTCCTATCAGAATGTCCTCATTTTCATTCTGTAATATCACAGTTAAAGGTCAGCAACTATTTCAGTATCAGGACTATAAGCTAGAAAAGAAAGCAAGCAGGGAACTTCCAAAAGCTTCCTTCCTCCAACAACCTCTCAGTAATTTCTTTACTGTTGGGACATAATCCTAAACTTTAAAATCCCAGTTTGGGACTTTTAATCTCATTTTAATATTTTCCCAAGGTTGAATAGCATATCAGTCCTGCTTATGTGGAGTTTTTTTATAAATATATTATGTGAATAGGTCAAACAAAAAAAAATGGTGAAGAAGAAGAAATAAAATATTAATATTCTCACAGTATACAAGTGATGTCTGTGTCCAAGCTCTAGCTAAAGCAAGAATTAGTTCTTTTGCTTACAGGTAAGGAGAGGTAAATGAGAGCCCTTGTCTTGGCTTAGATAGCAGAGACTGGATATGCAGAGCTCCGTTTGTCCTCAGGGCTGAACTGGATATATACACCCCCAGAGGTGGTGCAGCCCCCCATCCTGCCCTGCTGCTGCTGGCACAGGAGCTGCAAGAGCAGTGATTTGCAGAGGATGGGGTAAGGGGAGGGTGCAGCCCTCATCAGCCCTCATGCGACATTTGTTCTGTGCCAAGTCTGTGAAAGACTCCAGCAGAAAATAATGAAACAACCTGTTCTTTGTGCTAAGTGAGGCTAGCAGAAGAGGCAATGAGCTTAAATTCCAGGAAGATTTAAATGAGATGTTAGGAAAAATTCTCATCGTTCTGGTGACTAAGCATTGGCATAGATTGTCAATGCTTTGTTCTTAAAACCTACAACAGAGATTTCACAATCCCTCAGCAAACCTTTGCCAAAAATGACTCACTGCAGGGGAATGTGTTGACTGATACCTTGAGATCCCTCACCACTCTCAATTTTAATAATCTGTATAAGCACAGTTCATTGATTTGCTGCTTTGTTCAATCATTTGACATCTAAGCCCCAGTAATTACATCAAACATCCTTTATCAGCTGCTTGATGGTTGCATTGCACAGTACTCAGATGCATTTTTACTAATTGGCTGCCTCTGCTTTATTATTTAATGTGTATTAAGTTTTAGCCTGACTCATAGAGAACACTTCAAGAACAAAAGCCAAACAATAATCAATGCTGTTAAAAATACATTACAGCAAAAAGCAGAAACCAAGAGTGATGAGTGGCATATTTGCTGTGTTTTCCCCAGAAGACCCCAGTGTGAAAGATTATATGGCATCAACTGCTTAAATAACAGTGGGGGCTTGTGGCCTTCCTACATTAGGTAAATGTATTTCCATCAAGAATTCACTAATTTTTTTTTCTGGAAAAATACCAGTAATTCACAAATTAATAGTAACTGTGAGGTGCTTTCCCCAGACTAGCAGTCTGGCAGGACCACCAACTTCTTACAGCCTTTCTGATCCTTTTCCTGCCAGGTACCTGGTAGCACAGAAATGATATCTACAGACAGCGACCAGCAAGGGCAGCTCTTGACTTAGAGGGACAGCTTGTTAACTGAAAAATAAGTTGCACTTATATGAAAAGTCATCTTTATTTTGTCTAGGAAAGATGAGAACAGCTGTCTGGCTCATGTTGTGAAACATGTCAGGAAAGCTGCTGGGGCACAGTTTAAAGAAACTCAGTCTTACTTTCCTGCTACCTCTAAATTAATAAAGATCCCAAGATGTCCCCATTGCTCATTTTGCAGATGCTGGAAGGGTTTGTTGCAAATACAATTTTCAGCATCGGTCCCAGGTCTGATGGATAGGGAAACGTAATTTGGGAAATAAATATTTATGATGCATTGTCACTTAGATTCTTTTATTTATACATTGCTCAGTACAGATGCCCATCACAACAGTAAAACTAAAATTGTGCTAGGTTTCAGCATTTATGATTCATTCACTATGGAAGACTTAAATCATCAGCCCATTAAACAGAATGGTTCTGAACTAAATCATGAAGTCTTTTTAGGTGTCAGCCTTTCAGAGAAAAGAAATTTGTTACACAGTGTTTGCACTGACCAAAAAAGGTTGTCTTGAATACAGGATTTACTAAATATCCTTCAAATACCAACAGCAAAACTTAGAATACCCGACACTGGAAAAGTAGCAACTGGAGCAGACATATATCTAAGTGAACTATGGGTTTCAGCAGTGATCTCTACCCAGCTGTATGCCAAAGGGTTTCCAAAAGTCACAAACTCTGCAAAAAGCAGTGTCTGTCAAACATACTGTGAAAATTGTTGTGCTGGGCATGAGGAGTTGGTTGAAAAACATCTTCTGCCTGGCACTTTACTTTTCGAAACCCCAGGTACATATTTTTAATGCAATTTAACTTCTAAGAGAAATAGTCATATCTGGCTACCAGAAACTAACATTATTAGTCTCTAGCTCTGCACTTCTCCTCTGAATGGGAAATGATTGCAGGTGAAATACCTTCAGGTAGGAAGATGACTCTGTGTGCTTGTAACAAATCATTTCAGCCTCTCCTCCAAGGTCAAAAGACACTACTTCAAATCTACTGACATGAACCAACCTTAATAGACAAGAAATCTGTCTTACATTAAATACAAAGAACTTAAGAAAAAGTCATCCCAAAGTGAGCACGAAAGCTTAACAGTCTATTGTATCCTTCTCTAATTGAAAGGTTTGGAGTGAGGCATGGAGATGTGAAGAAGAGATAATGAAGAGCAGGAGAAAAAACAGCTGTGGGTAGTCTTGGCTTTAAACATGACTGGCAGAAAACCAGCCCAGAACTCAAACCATTCTCTGTGCTTCAGCAGTCCAGGAAGAGCACCTGTTTCTCACTAGTATGCTCATACTTTATTTACCTGCTTATATGGAGGTCTATTTCTGTTTTCTTGGAATTAAATACAATTGACTTTCAGGCCTTTCAGGGTTAATCCAGCTGCAAGAAAAGGGAAAATAGAAATTCTGAGAGAAAACTTCACACAATTATGCTGGAAAGGTAGCAAATGTGTGATTTAAAAAAAGATACAATCATAAGAAAGATTTCTCTCTCAAGTGGTGAGAGGTTTGTGGGACTGCGATGATCACTGAAAGTCAATCTTTCAGCTGCTGGTGCCTCTTGTGAAGGATTCAACCTGCCCTGTTCAGTCTCACAGCAAGACTTTCATGTTTGCCATTGCTGCAGAGAATATGCAAGTCAGCCTTTCACACCTACACCAGCTCAGTGACAATTCCTGCAGGGTTCAAAAGACTGAAAGAAGAGATGGTAATGCATTGATATTCCTCCTCTGAAACTCTTAAAATGTTCATATTTCTATCTAAGATTTTGCAGTCCTGTTCCACTCCTCTGCTTACTGTAAACAAGTTTCCAGTTCATTGAAACTTTGTATGGCAGTCCTTGCTCTCCAGGACAAACTGTGGAGGAAACTGCCATTTTTAAAGTCCAGAGGTAAAGAGAGCTTCTTTTGGCAGCAACAGGCTGGGATAAGAGCAGCAGGCAGACGTTGCTGCTGGGTACTTGTTAGCACCAACATCTTAGGAGAGGGTTTTTTCTGCCAAGTGCAAATGAACACACATTCCCTTTAAAATGCTTGATGCTTGACTGAAATTTAAGACCAAGAGAAGCCCAGCTCACAATCCCTTTTTGACCTTACTTTTCTCTCTTTCTGATACTTCAAAAAGACCCTTTAACTTCTCTCTTACATTTGACAAGAAAAAAGTTGTTTTATGAAAATGTAGAATATGATAGCGGCAGACCTGCACCACATCAAACACTGTGAGAGTGCACCGTGGATTTTTGTTCCAAAATCTTGAAAAAAATTTAGTTAAGGGAGAGTTTTTGAAGAATGTTTTACCTTGAACTGGTTTTACCTGCAAACAAATTTGAAAGCAAAGCCCGGTGAGTATGTGAGGTTTATTGGCAAAAGAATATTTCAGTGGGAAACATGATTTCTTTTTTCATTTTGATGCACTTAATTCCACAGAAAACTTCTAATGATTTGTAACTGCCAGCACTTTTGCTGAAATGTGACATAAGAATAATAATTAAGTATATAAACCAATTCTGGTCTCTGATATTTTGTATTTAAGACTCTCCTTGCACTGGAAGATACATGGTCTCCTGATGAAACACTGCTAACTTATAAAGAAAACTGCAATGCTAAATTTCTCAAATTTTCAAATTTCATAAACATAATAACCTCCTGCTGGGAATTGTAGTGATAACTCATAGTATCACTACTTTCAGTTAAGACTGTCATTTCTTTCAAAATATGATTAATTCCTTCCTAAATTATAAACGTCAAGCCAAGAAGTTATGTTAGATTGGCAAACATATAGAAATTGTATTATGTCTGCTCCATGCCAGAACGTACATGAAATCTTCACCTTTTAAAGTAAATCAAACTTTAAATCCTGCCTGAGATGGTAGGGATCTGTGAGGAAGAGGGGTCCAGTCAAGCGAGAAGGGGATGATGTGTTTGTCCACATGAGCAGATTTTAACAGTGTGCATGAAACTCATTGGCCAGCAGAGGTGTCTCTGTGCTTCCTTCTGCAGTAGCCAAGTTTCCAATCCTCCAGAAAGCCCATGAATGTTTGTACTTACTCTTTTTCAATAGAGGGAGCAGAATTGCACTCCCTGTAAATTATTCCTGTTGAGGTTGCTTTCCCCTCCCAGTGACAGGGATGGTACTTACCTCCAGAAGCCTTTGGTCAACATACCATTCTTCATTTTGTTGCATCTTTCTGCCCCTCATGTGAAACAGAGAAGATCTAGTCATAAGATTCTGGATTGCACATCTTCAAAGCTAAGTTAGACATAGCTTTGATTTTAAATAGTAGAAGCTGATTTAACACTGTTCAACAGTTGGTGGTGCATGCAGCAAAGACAGCCCCATGTATTTATGCACATTGAATGTTAATATGGTATTTGCTTTCTTTTTATTCAGCTCAATTTGCTTCTAATTTTTCTCTTCCTTTACATAATTTCTTTTTTTAATCCTCAGTGGTTGCTAAGTAACTGTAGCAGTGCTGCTGCAGATGTGCAATAGGCATATCTGATTACTGTGGTGGTCTTTCTTTTAAGGGAAAAAAATCTTTCAGTAAAATAAGAAAAATGAAAGTAATGATGGCCTGATAAAAGATAGAAGTTTTTTATTATCCCAAACTTTTGCAGTGCTTCATACATTGTGTCAGCCAATGGTAGTAAGTATTTGAGAGGAGTGCATTATTGTCAAATGGATCAATCACCTCTGCCAGAGATTTATACTGCATTGAATATGGCATAAGGCAGCCTTGTCACACCTGGCTGCACCAGTGGAGGGACTTCCTTCATAGCACACTCATTCTAAAACAGGGTAGGCCAGAAGTTCAAGGTCATGGACCCTGATTTTTGTCAGCTTCTGTAAATATTTCTCTGTAGATCATGAGTCTTATCACTGGCCAAGTTCTAATATTTCTGCCCATGGAAGCTGGCAGTTTCTCTTTGCCTCTGTCAGTACAGCACTCCAGAGTTTAGCCAAAGTTTTATGGGAATGTAATGCGGGTGGCTCTCAGGGCAAAATGAAATCTCTCAGCTCATTTTCATGACTCTTCACAGTTACTCTGTGTGTTATTCAAGTGTCACAGGTGGCCTTCCTGAATTCATTTCCCTGAGCACTGCAGATCCCCTCGGGCTCCTGGTAGCCAGGAATCTTCACAGCAAGCAAGCCCTTGCTTGTACCCTGTCACCCTTTGGCAGACAAGATGCCATGCTGCTGTTTACTCTATCACTTGCTCCTCTTCTTAAGAGAACTGTGTGTGAAGTGCAAGAGTTAAAATCGTATTGATCATTAGTTTGGGAGGAAAGGAGCAGAATGCACATGTGACAGTGAATGATCACTCTACTGATAGATTTCATTTTTGCATTTACTAATTTGGGTGTGTTTGACGTTGCATCTGCAGCAGGATTTTAATGGAGATTTTTAGAAGCAATTATATATAGATATATTGTCCTCTTAATGCAGGAAAAACAGAATTTTAATTGTTGACATTATTCAAAACTAATAAATGGCATTTTGAAGATGCAGATAATGTGTTGATTCTTAGCTTTTTGTAGCTAGGTTAGAATGGTTCCATTTTGTCCTTGTGTATTCAGTTTAATCAAATGTGTCCATTAAGTGTAGGATGTGGCATTTGAATTCTTTTAGGGAATGCTTGCAGGAGATTGATTTTTGCCTGTTTGCAGAGAGTGAAGGAGTTTGCCCATGTAATCTCCAAAAAGGTCAAATCTTGACTTAATAAATGTATGATTCAGGAATATAAACCTCATTCTTTAGGACATCACATTAATATTTATTGGGGTCTGAATGTTACAAAGACCTGCTAATTAGCTACAGAATCTTTTGTATGTTGGTTACACTGGCTCAAGAGGGATTAAAATTGCTTCCATTATGACAAATCTGCTAAGCAGTGGACTCATATTCCCATTAATTCCTATGGTTCAGGCTAGTGTGTAGGTACATCTTTCTGCCATGACTAATAGTGGTTATGATATTTTTAATAAATTCAGTGAAGAACATTTCTAAGAGGAATCATCCCCTATTGCTGATGGTAGAGTAAGGACCAGGCAGCAGCCAGGAAGTCCAGCAGGAGCTACGCAGCTGCATCTGGAGGAGACACTGACTGTCCCAATCCATGCAGTGCTCACCCTGTGCAGGAAGGAAGCAAAGACAAGAAACCTGGGCTAGGAATTGCTTAAAGAAAATACCCCAGATATGCCAACAGAATGCTAACAGCCAGTTTTAAAAGTACAGAAAAATAAAGATGGCCACTGTATTGAGAGAGTAACACAACAACAACTGTGAAAGTGAAGCAGGGAGAGGAGGGTACTGTCCAAGGAAAGGGCTGCTGTGCACAGCTATGGCTGCAGCATTGCCTACGTGAGAGAGAATATGTCTATATAACATGGAAGACAACATGGTACAAACATCACCAGGCTGAACTGAGTCTGTAAATCCACAAAACTCATTCTGGATCTGGCCCAGAATGAGTACAGCTATATTTGCATAGTGCCGGCCCTAATCAAATATGCCTCGCTTCTGGTCTCTATTCAGCTGGTTTTCAAATACCTTTGATTACAAAGTTGTGGGTTGGAAAAGATAAGATTAGATAAAGCAACTAGTAATCTCAATATTTTTCTAGAGTAGGAAAGAGAACGTATACAGTGTAACAGTTGAAAAAATCTTGATGCCCTGCTAAAAAATTCCTGGAACGAGTGGGTTTAAGAAACACTTGCAACTAAAAGCTCATGCCTTATGTTAAGAAGCCACAGAGTCAAAACTGAACTGAAAAAATTAAGTGGGCAGGAAGATCTAAAAAAGAATCATATGGCTCAGAGGACACTAAGCAGAATCACCAAAATCACTTTTTTTCCCCTAAGAAATGTGGCAAGTGCTGTTCACAGGCATGCAGAGCCATGTGGGGATAAGAGTATGTTCTGTCAGCCCAGGATCCTACAGCTGAAACTGCTTCTTGACATTACAAATGGTGATACAGACCGAGGTGGGAGGATACAGAGGAGGCAGGCTTATGTCTCATGGGGATGTTGAAGTGGAGAAAGGGAAGTAAGCACTATATATGTTTGAGGAAATTGAAGAGAATGCACTCAAATGTACCTGTGGTTGACCAGTTTAAACCTTGGAGGCAGTTTCTGGACGAGTCAGTAAGAGATAAATATTGATGGAACTTGTCTAACCTTGAATCAACAAAAACTTTGTTTTCACAGAGCACATGGCATCTGATAACAGAGTGATTCAGCTAAAGAACTTTGCACCTCTGCACAGTATCAAAAATATTGAGCTATGTCTGGAGGGATAATGACATTTTAAAAAATACTTGGATGCAGCTGTGAGAATTTTAACTCCTATAATTTTTTGTTTGTTTGTTTTTCCTTCTGACAGGTTTTCTTCTAAACCAGAAAAATATCATTTCATAAAACTTCATTTAAGTCCCATGCTCCAAATCTTCATGACTCTCATCTTTCACAGAAAGGAAGAATAATGGGAAGGGAGCTAGCCCATCTGCATAAACTATTTACCCAGAACTCCTGATGGGGTAAAACCACAGAGAAGCTCTCTCTGCTCTTAGTTATTGGCACACAGAGAAAGCCAGCCCTCAGAAAGCTTCATCTGCATCAACTTTCAGCTCAGCACTTCCCTACTGGTGCTTTTGAGCCATCATAACAGGAAGAGCCAGAAGGACTCCAAACAAAGTGAAGGTTCTTCCAGAAGCTGGAGAGCATGAGAGAAATTCTGGGTTAGCTCCAAGAGAGACTCTTTTGTCACAGAACTGAACAGAGCTGAAACAGTCACCGTTGGCTGAGCTGAAGGACAGGGTTGGGCAGTGTTCCCAAGCGGCTGAAGCCTCTCTGCAATCCCTCTTGTATGGTGCTGCACAATGAAATCCATGCACCAGAGAGATGGTAGCTAAAAGCATCCATGCCTCCTGCATGCTCTTTTTGGTGAGTGAGGAGTCAAAATAATGGACTATTTCTAACACTAGCTTAAGGGATATGTTATGTATCATCACAAGCACATTGCTGGGGGCAGGGTTGGGTTGAAGCTGTATTTGTCTATTAATAGTAATCTTTCTTCCCAGCCCCAAGAATACAGTGCTTGGAAGTGGGGAACAGTTTAAGAGGTCTCTCAGGGTTTAGTGGTTCCAGAAGTCCTGGGTGGGGGCATGAACTAGTGGTATATGAGACCCCTGAAATACATTGAACTGTGAGGTTTTTTCTGATTATTCCAATCAACCAGGAGAGAACTCATACAGTTTGAAGCTTTTATTTCTTGCTAACACATGTTCACACACACAATATCATTCTGTTGAATTGTTTCCAGAAAATTAATTATTCTTTAGAAAGATTTTGGCTTTCTCTGAGGACAATTGCTACTTTTCTACATTAGAGAAATCTTTTGTCTTTGTTTAACAAATAGGTGCAGTGGGGAAATACTTGCCTGGGAAATTACTGGAGGGAATAAGATGTACAAAGATCTTGATGCTGCAGTCCAAGATAAGCAGGACATTGTAATACTCTTAACAAATGAAAATGCAAATCACGGAAAAGTAAAGAAGGAAAAAATACATTCCCTTGCCTGAACATTCAGAGAAAGGGAGTGGGACTGGAAGGTGTTTGACAAGCTCATTATTTTCAGGCTCCTGCTAATTTAGTGTTATCAGAATTGCTCGCGGCTGTCATTCCATGAGCAAATATATTTGTAGAAATGCCAGTAGTTTCAGAGAGATGATGCACTTATCAGACAAAAATGTGAGTACTGTGAGGAGACTTCAAGCAAATGATAACTGGTAGAAGAAGTGTTCAGGAAGACTTCTTGTGCTTATCAGGAGTGTGTTCTTAAAACCTAATCAGTGTGGTGCTAAATTATTAGTTACAGCTAAAGAATCTAATTGGAGTTTTCCTTGTTTTTATATATGAGTTCGACTTATCAGTGCTTGGCTTCTCTGCAACCTAACAATGAATTAACATCTAAGCAGTGAGATGCAGGTGAGGCCAATGCAGAGACAGAGCTGGCAAAGAAGGAACTATTTTTAAAGGGGCTCAAGAAGTAGCCATACAATTCTCTGAGACTTAAGAAGCACCAAAAAAAACAAACAAACAAACAAAAAAAAAAAACCAAACAAACAACAACAAAAAACCAAAAAAAAACCCCAACAAATAAACATAAGTTGAGAGAAGAAATGTGGAAACTATGACAGAAGAAATTTGAGAAAATATGGTGGAAGAAAGAGGAATAGAATTGAAGGAAAGAAAGGTTGTGGGAATGTTTGAAACATAGACGAACAGAAATAGCATTGAAGAGGAAAAATATAGAATGGTATCAGGAAAGAGACTAAAATAAGAGAAAATGGGAAAATGAGAAAATAAAAGCAATCACTAGAATTATGAAATGCATAAAGTCCATATCTAGCACTGTGATCACTGAGTTTCACACTACTTGTCTAAGTATTTCTGTGAAACTATGCTATCAAAATCCATGAAGCCTTGATGTGCCACTGATGCACAGCGATGTGTATCTTTGTAGGATGAGGCTGCATAGCCAGATTGAAAAGTGCTTTGGCTACAAGCAGCTGTGTTGCCACGTTGTGATCTCAAATGCAGCTCAACCTTTAGTCCCCCCCACAAAGAAAATCGCTCTTCCATCTGTCTTTGGCTGCTACTAAATTATAGATTTGTGATAAATACACGAGTCTGAAGGATTTTTCAAAAATAACTACATCTCTGTAATTCATATTTTTGTTTAGCAGATAAAGTTTAACAAGTCTTCTGACATATATGATTTTATTCCTGTAGGAGTAAAAGGCTGTGTGAAAATCTTATGTATATTTTTAATCCTTTTAATGACACAAAAATTAATATTCATGTTAATTTTCGAGTAGAGTTTTTCTTTTTGGAAAACCAGTTTTATGGAGATGAAGCAATCCAAATTAATGCACCCAACAAATTCCCTTTCAAACTTCTACTGTGTTGACACCAAGTAGATGCTTTGAAAAACGATCTCCAAATGTTCCAAATTCTTCAGAGCTGGATTTGCATTGAGGGATCCCGCTGCTAGCAATACCAGTGTCAGCCCTCGTGGTATATTGAATAACTTGTGATGCTTTTGCCGTGGATTATTGATTGGGAACTGTGGTCAGCAGAGCTTTAGTGATTCTGCTCCTGCCTTTGGTTACAGCTGCCTGCAGACATTGTGGGTATTTGCTCCAGCCATCCCAGGGCAACTGTGTTTCCTAAAGCATTAATCATTGCAGAAGAGCAAGGAGAACAATTGAAGTCCTGTGGGCATTTGAAATAGTTCAGCCCCACTCTATACTGTGAAGGCAGCCAAGCTCTGTGTGTTATGAGACAAATAGAGAATGTTAGAATAGAGTGCGTGGGGAGAGAGAAGTAGATTAAAAGCCACTCACAGCACCTTTCCCAGAGTGCTGACTAGCAGTTTGTGTTTAGACAGTAATTTGGGGGGGGAGGATACTTTAGATCTGCTCCAACCTGGCTGTGAGGAAGGTGGAGAGGAGGATTTCCTTACTGACTGCATTGATGACGCTCCTGATTTCCAGCAGGGTTAATTTCATAGGCCTGGGGACCTTCAAAGGCACATGGATACCAAGCTTAAGATAAGAGTGGTCTGGGCTTATTTTTCCTTGAAATATAGGTTCATTAATTTCTATGCTTCTACAAATGGGGATCATTTTAGGTATATTGCCTCACCCTTGAAGCCTCTCAGCAGGTACTGCTAGCTTGTTGTTTGGAAGATCACTTCTAACACAGGTTTGCACAGATAAATTAAATAACTGCTACTTGCAACTGTATGTGCAACTTTGAGGAACTTTGGGTTATCTAAAACATAAAAAATCCAAACCAAAAATGATCCCCCCCCAAAAAACCCAAACAAACAAAAAAACCTTACAACAACAAAAACTATGAAAAAAACCAACCAAAAAAAACCCAAACCAAGCCCAAACAGAAAAGGAAGGGTATGATGCAGTTCAGATGTATTTGCCCTGAAACTCTGGATGTTAGAAATCACAGAGGAATACAGACAGACACAATTCAGCTTAAAAGAAATTACCCCCATTCATATAAATTCAGAAAAAAGTTTTCATTAAAAGGAATGAAATATAATGATAACTCTGTCTACTATTATGACTAAAATGACTTCTTAATCTGTACCACAGTTTATTTTCACATAAGGATTCAGTCAATCCATTTATTTTTATCTGCTCTTTTGCTATTTCAAGAAAGAGCCAGGAAGATTGGCTACAGTTTTCTCTCATTTTAGACAAATGCAGTCCTGATGGCTGTGGCCTGAAGGGAAGAACTGCCTTCCTGACAGAAGAGGAGGAGAACTGTTAATATCTGGCACCAGGAGAGGAACAAAAGGATGGCTCTCAGTTTGCTGCTGGTGTACAAGGTGAGATATTTCTCTTTGTAATAAGCAGAAGCATCATAACATGAGGGAAATTGTGTAGCTGCAATCCTGAGCAGACAGCAGGGCAAATCAGCTAAGTGTGATTTGGGGTGCAAACATTGAAGACTGACAAGGCAGGATAGGAATTCTATTTAGCAAGCCTCCTTTAAACAACAAAGGCCCCTGTGCAGCCCTGGAGAGCAGAGGGAACTGAGGAGCAGGTGCCTGCAGCAGAGCAGCAGGGATTACTCAGGTGAGCTTGGGATGGCAATTGGGGCACCAGGGCAGCCAAGGCACGTGGCCAAAGCCACCAGCAGAGATGGCAAATGATGATCAGCTTTGGACCCACGGAGCTTCATTAGCTGTGGGCCTTGTTCCTCAGCAGTGTAGGGAACACATCCCCCCAATCCAACAGCTGTAACCTGCAAGACTGAGGCGTTACCACAGCATGAGAATAACAGCCACAGGGCCCAGTACAAGAGGTGAAATAGAAGGACCGTACATTATATGCTTGCACTTCTAGAAAGAAGTGGTTATATATTAAATACCTCCCTTCTCCCTCCCTGCTTCAGTGAAATATTTTTCTAATATTTAAGTTCATCTGCCATTTGCAAATGGGAATAATTAGTTCACTTAGTTTTCTATTTTCAACTTCCAGGGTATAAATTAAAGCTGGTGTTTATTAGAAACTTCTGAACTTAGAACTCATATATTTTTGCTGTCAGTAAAAACCTGACAGAAAGGTTATATTTCCCCATCTTCATAAACATGGTATTTCCTAAAATATGTTGCAGTTAACTTTTGATACTAAGCTCTAATAAATACTTAGAAATGCTTGAGAAATTCCATATGCTGCCATATACTTCCATATACTGCAAGGCATCATTGAATCTTCAAATTTGTTCTTAGATTATGTGTGCTGATAACTCTCCTCTTACTACAGCTTGAACACATGCTCTAGGTATCTCTAACACATGCTCCAGGTATTTCTAACACAAGTTCATTGATTACCTCACAGCTGTTTACAGCATGCAGAATTATGTTAAATGCCTCTGCCCTACTCAAAAGAGTGGCTTATTTTTCAGTGGAGATTTTAGAATGTCTGAAATGAGGCACCAGAAGTGATTGGCAACCTGAGATCAATTTGTGTGAGCAGGCTACATTCCTCCTCTACTTCCCTCTGGGGTCAGGGATGCAATTGGTAAAGGTGCTTATAATACACCTTCCTCATTCTAAGTGTGGGTGCTTGGCAGGATATTCTTCACAGGAATCCCTGATGGCTTGGAGATGTTTTCTTGCTCTTCCTCTGAAATGTTCTGGAGTTATTAATTTTGAGGCATAAGGCTTGGCTCATTTATTCTGACTTTCCTTTAAAGAGAGGAAGAAATAACAAAATGTAGGTTCTCTGTGTACCATGGAAAACTAGCTATTGTTTGTGGGAGAAATTAAACAGATTTCATTTTCACTTCATTTTCAATTTAATAGAACTTGCTGATAGTTCAGGTATGATTTTTAAAAGATACTACACCCACCATTGACTTAGCTTTTATTTTTCATTTAAATATGCATGACTTGCTGCATTAGTAATGCACGAAAATATACCCTGCTCTTTCTTAGAAAGGTAAAGTTTCTCCTAACGTTCTTATCTGTAGTCTCTGCCTACTTTACATTTGAACCCCAACATATAAACCTCCTGTTGTGGTTTTTTGGTGGTCATCAAGATGTTAATTTGTAAACTGTGTTTCTGTAGGCCTCTACCATGTAATAATCTCTTGGTGGAAATGCTTGTCTGTTATTTAGCTCACCATACTTTTCTAAACCATTTTCTAATGCTGAAGTTTCTAACTAATCAACTGTTACTTCCAGTAATACAAAAATAGCATGTCATTACCATTAAGCACCAACTGCAAGAATTTAATTTTAAACCATTTCTCCTTTCCCTAACTGAAGAAATGCCTCTGCAGTAGTTTTTAACCTTTCATCAGCATAATTGCTAAATAATTAACAATGGTTAAATTATGAGAACCTGAGAGATTTGAAAATTATTACTGAAGTATGTATTTCACCAAAGCCATGACCTATATGTATCTGTTTCAAAATAAAAGCAAACTATAATTACTAGCAGCACAAAGTCTTTCTGTGTACCAGATCTTCTGATACATGTACTTATTCCTAAGTCACAGCTGCCTTTGGTCCTTAGGAGAAAGACCCATCTTACTGCAAAGAACTACTTGTGTGCTGAGGCTGAGCTCTCCTTCTCCAAGGTTATCTCATAATGCTTTGCAATGTCTTCATTTCTATTAACAAAAATTAGTTATTCCACAGAATAAGCCATGAAAAACAATGTAAAGGCTCTATAATACCTTTCTATTTTTATAGCAGATATTATTTCCTTTCCTCTGTTAGCTGAACTGATTTGCATTTGCATGCTGAGCTTTTCTTCAGTTTCTCCAATCTTCTCAATGAACTCCATGTGCTGATTTTGGATATGCATTTATACACCATTTAGGAGCAGACAGTCGTCAGTCTCTCTGTCCTGTCCCAGCTCTGTGAGTCATCGACATTTACTCACTCTCCTTTGTCTCCTAACTTGGGTATGCTTAAAAACTGCGCACAGTCTGCTGGCATCCTGATGACCCACTAATCTGGGTTCCAGCAACACGTGGTCCCTTATGTCCTCTCCTGCCCTTTGTTCCAGGCACTCTCAATCTTTCTCCACTCACCACAATCTTAACATTTCTACTACAACTCTATGTAACAAGGGGAGGAACAGGAGGTGTTTGCTGGTGGGGATAGGAGAAACCATGGGAGCATGAATGTACAGCATAAATCTGTCAGAAGCCTGGCTGATCCCTAAATGATTTATTTTTTCAGGTCCTTCTCAGTTTCATCCTTTTGGTAAATGTTTGTCTTCTGGGTAGTTTTTGGTAAAATCATGGAAAGTTCACAGTGACTTTCATTCACCATTTTGAGAGTGTGGATATATCTTATATCTTATCACATACTTGCATCTCCTCTGCCCACAATATTCTTCTTTTCACATGCCTTTGGTGGTGGATGTGACTCTGCAGCCTGGGGCTGATGCAGCTACCCTTTGAATTGCAATTTCAAATTGCAGTTTCATCCAAGCATCTCAACAGCCACTTCTTTCTTTCTGCATTCTTTCATCTCTTGTGGTGCCATTCATATTCAGCCAATTTCTTTTATTCCTAAGGTTTTAAGGGAAGTAGTGGCAGAGAGCTTGTTTTGTTTTGGTTTTTTGTTGGAGGTTCCAAGTACGCAGCCTGCTGAACTATCAGTAGTGTCTATACAATTCTAATAACTCTTCACTCCTGTCACTTTATTTATGGCTTTGAGCTGTTTAAATCAGAGGCACCTGGATGTAAACAAAGTGAAGTGGCTGCCTGAGTGTTTTCACAAATAAAAGTAATATGTCTGGTGCTTCAACTAAATCCCCACCACTTCCTCCCAGAGTATTTAGCACAAGGGTGTTCAGCAGGCTTTGGCTTTGTTGAACACCTGCTCAGAAAATCTGCTGACTACCGGAGGCCCCAGGAGCACAGCATCTCCTTCGTGCTTGCTTTTGAAAACATTGGTCTAACACCAGCATGGGACTGTGATCCTCTCCAACAAAGTCCTCTAAATGCAAATTTTAATCAATGCCATTTCCGCATAGATCAGTCCCTCTAGCTTTCTAATTATCAGCACCAGCTCTGAATTGTCACACTTCTCATATCGATGTCCAGATTGAAAGTGATACCTTCCTGTGCTGCACAGGAAAGGATTATCATTTTGCTACTCTATCAGGGATCTGAGCATAGGATCTGAAGCTGATTAGCACACCTTCCTCTCTCCTCTGCACAACATTCCACCACTGCAGATTTCCTGCTATAAAGCTATTTATTTTTTATTCCTCTTTTGAAACAACCCAAATAAACAAAATCTTCATTATGCTTGTGCAGTACTCTTATTTACAGCTATTTTTAAGAAATGCCAGAATGAAAGTTGAACCAACATCAGCCTTATTTTATTGTGCAGTTCATAACTAATGTGGCCATAATTGCTGTTTCCTTTTCCTCCTGTGCTAACATTTTTGCAGCCTCTTTTTCTGAGCAACTGAAAACCTCTAGATCAATAAAAATAAAGTGAATTTTTGCTGGAATGGCATACAGGTGCCTAACATTTCAAAACCACTATGAAATAATTCCCCTCTCCAGCAAAAATTATGTGAAATTTGTTGGCAAGCAAGTGCATGTACTGTTTCATGTATAGCTAGAATTAAAAAAAAGTATGATTTCTATATTATAATTATATGGAAGATAACTGTGCAAATCCTGTTTTCATTACCAATAAACGGAGCTGCTTTATTGATTTAATTATGTAAAAATAATCTTATGCTTTTATTTGGCTGTTTAGTTTCCTTATGATTGGATGTAACCTGGTTATAACTATTATATATATATTATTGCTGGTGTTTATTGTAATATAACAATGAAAATGAGGATATGATCTTATTAAAAAGTACAATCCTTTTACTGCAACAAATGATAAACATTTTGCATCTTTCATAAAATTTATTTTCAATACTTTTAGTGGAGAGTTTTAAATAGATTTTTGTAAAGTGGTGAGAAAAATCTATCCTTTTGCATTTAAACCTGAAATTAGAAATGGAGATTATATTTTTAAAAGTTTGTATATGACTCAGCACTCACGATACTGCAGTTAATAAATGACTTTGGGAGGCATGCTCTGCCAGGGAAGCCTAAAAAGTAATTGAAAAAATGCATGGAGGCCACTGATAAAAATAAAGACATTAGTTAATATGTAGAATGGAAAAACTTTAAATTTATTCAAGGAGGGAAATTTTGAGGCATAATCTGGATTAACCCCAAATACAATGCTTTATTTACCAAGTATGACCCAAAAATACTTAGGGTTTTATTTGTTTTCTGTTTTGCTTTGCTGCAGATTAACTGCTGCAAATGTTCAAAACTGAGTGTCCGTGTCCTGTTCCCTGTGAGCAGCAGAGAAATGCCATGCATTTTCAGTTGTGGTCTGAGATGGATCTTAAACACTGGCTCTGGGAAGTAAACTGCCTTTGGTAGGAGCAACTTGGGTCTGGACTCAAATGGATGCTTTACAGAACAGAGGTACTCAAAGACAGGTTTGTTGGTTTGACTCATCTTTCATTCAGCTCATTGTGCTGTTCCAAAAGACTTCTGGTAATGGAAATCTGCTTTTAAATCTTTTATATTATTTACATACTTATATGTTTATAGGTGATCTAAAGTTCAAACCTGCCAGTGGAGCTACAGAAATGTTTGAGATGAACAGGGCTCCTTGTCACCAGAGGCAACCTATACAAGATTTGCTGCAAAAAGCATGTCTGTTTCTGCAGATATTTTACTGAAACAAGCAACTTCATACACATGAGTAGTCAACTTCAAACAAGAGCACTAATTGTACTGATGAGGCTTAGCAGGACTCAAGCAAGAATTATGAAAAGACTTTTCTTCCCGTTCGATCAAAAATGGTTTCATTTCTTACAACTGGTTGAAAACTAAAAAGAATGAAGGAAGGAGTTGTACATAACTTCCAGAGAAATGTCTGTGCGACTGAGAAATTCTGGTCAATGTCCAAACATTTGTGTGTTACAAAATACCACAGCATAGGTGTAACCTGCTGCATTCTGCCAGAGGCTGACATGATCAAAAACTGGAATACTGGAGGACCCCTGACCTTTGCTGTTGCATCAGGGGGAAGCCACTTGAAGAACGGCACAGAAGCAGCTTACAAAATCTTGGCAAATCAAATTTGTCATACAGCAGGAAAATTTTTGAAGAGAAGGATTGATACCAGGAAAGACACAATGGACCGACTGAGTACTGTGAGGGAAGGGCCTGTATGACTAAACAGGAAAGATTTACTTTTTAACTCGGGCAAGAGTTTGATGAATATTTCCTTTCATGGAAGTGCTGGATAAATCAAGTTTGCAGGGAGGGAAAGAAGCTGGTTTTGATCTTAGTTGTTTCTCCAGCCTGGCTCACTGTGCAACAGCACAAATTAAAATGCACAACAAAAGCCAGTGGCAAGAAGGGCAGGTGAAAGTGAAGTTAGGGCTTATCAAAGCCTGTCTGAGATGACCCTCACATGGAGGAGAGCCTGTCTGGAGAGACTTGTACCAACAGAGGCATGGGTAGGCAGAATGGATGCAGTGAGAGCCCTTTGAGCTAAACTCAGGGCATGTTTGGTAGGAGGGAAAGGCAGGGAGGAAACCTAAACAGAGAAATGCGTAGTGAAGTTTCTACTGTTAGCGGGAGGCAAAGCTGAGCAGGCTGTTTGCTTCCCTTATGGCACAACAATGAAGTGTACACTCCACGTACTAAACAGGCCAGCAAGCCTGAGTCAAGAAAATAATTTCACTTGACCTAGAGAGGGTGCTGAGGAAGTTATGGAAAAGTTGGCATTAGCACTGGTGACACAACCAATAGGATAAGGACCTCTTTCTGTGAGGGCTTGTAGCTGGCCAGTCAATGAAAACATCTGGGGCCTGTTTATCCTAAAGAAGGTTTAAAAACATGCTGGTTTTGACTGCACATGCTTAGCATGCTCACAAATTTTAAGAAGGAAGGTTCATTAGGACAATTTTCTGTTATGTCAGGATACAGAAAACTGAAAGCTTAATTCATACTGCATTGTGTTTTCAATCTGCTCACTGGTACATGGGAAGAATATGAGGGATTTTAACTATCTTTTCTTTAGAAACGATCATTTGCTGAGGTAAAATTTGCTATGAATCTCTAAGGGAAGGCGTTCTTATCTTTTTTTTACATATAGGAATGTAAATTTTCACATTTTGCAAAATTTTATGTAAAGTAACTTAGTATATTATAATATTCTTTAACAATATTTGTTTTTATCAAAGGTTTTCAGTATGACCTTATTAAGTAAAAGTTGTTGCATGATTTTGCTAATCTCTGCCCTATTTTTCTTCTCTCTCAGTATGAGCTGTTCTGAAATTGTGTTCATGTACTAGAAGACAAAGTGCCAAGAACCTAATTTAGTACTCAGCAGTTACATCCAAATTTCAGTTGTTGTATAACACCAAATACTGTCAAGACGACAAGCTCAAGAAATACTTGCCTCAGACTGGAAAGTTATCAGCACTTTGGATTAGAAAGTATTATTCAAATTCCATTTAAATGGCACTTTATCCTCAAGGTGGCCTGAATGACTTTAACAACCTATTGGCAATGTGTGTGACCTCCATGACTAAGATAACTATTGCAGCCTGATTGCCCACAATTGTGCAGAAAAAAGATACAGGAAGAGTTTTACAAACTACCTGAGAACTATGCAAAAAAACCAACAAAAACAGGACCAATCAGTGGGATTTTAAAACACTACTGTGGATTAGAAACATGTACTGAGATCAGGCTCCGAGGGCTTTTGGATGTGTTTGAAAATTCTTGCCATTCTGACAAAGATTTCGGAAATAATTTATGTTAAGGATAAACATACTTTATTATGTTTGAAACGACCCTTTCAAAATGCATTAAAGTAAAGCTTGCATGCAAAAGTTCTGATAAAGCAGTGAGACATATACTCCACACATTCCAAGATGTTTTATTTTTTCATTATAGCTATAGATTTCATTATATTCCTTGGAAAAATAGTTGGATTTTTAGCCATGATATTTCCTCTGTCTTGAAGAGAATTTCTGACTCTGGATGAACACTGAATACTGAGTAACTGAATATCAAATGACACTGAATCTCTATAAAATAAGCTCTTTTTGACACAAAGAGTTACAATTTAAAGCTTCTATATGAACATAATAAACTATGAAGTTATGTAACTCTAAGGACATCTATGCAGATATAGAGAAGAATTTTAACCAGCTCAGCCACTCACTCCTAAAAATGACTTTTCTCTGAAAGTGAAGAGCTCTGCTTCTTATTGCCTCTAAAAATAGCTCATATTTCTTACCCTCTTTCAATTCACTTTGGCTAACAATGACTGTGATCAGTGTTAGTGTATAACCTAACCTTGAAGCATGTTGCTGTTTGTAATGTTAGATATTCAAGCCATATGACGAGAAGCCTATGCAGAGAATCTGTAAATGACTAGTTCTTGTCAACATAGAAAGATAAACTATTTAGACGTGGAGAAAAAACTATTATTGGGAAACTGTTCAATTTATCCTCTTTCCAAACACCCCCCTTATGGCCCTCAACAGAAACTTAGAGAAGATTTTTTTTCTCAAGAATATGCTTGGTAACACCACCATGTCAGAACTGTACTAGAATCTAGAATCGCACAATAATGGGAAATGCACACAAAAATTGTAAGGCTGTCTTTGTCTTCCCCTTTTCTAAGACCACACAAAGTAACAGCTACACTACAGGACATCCATTTCTCAATCCCTGACCTACATTGCCATATAACCTCTTTTATGCTGTGAACATTTTACTAATAGTTAATTTTGAAGCTGGAAACGAAATGTAAATATAGTGTAAGATGCAGGGAGATGGTAATCAAGTCTCATTAGAAAAATCCCTGCTCTTTCCTTTTAAGTGGTGCAAGCAGAAGAAAGCATCATGGAGCTGAGAATATGGTTCCAGCGGAACATTAGGTGCTTTGTACAGGAGTCATTCAAAATGCCATTGACTATCAGCTCTCTCTTTGTTTTCCTTCTATAGTTAGCATTTCAGCCATGTCTTTTCAGAGCTGTTATGCCTCATGTGATAACTAGTATGGTAAGCACAGTTCTCTTTCTTCAGCAAACACCAGTAGTAATCCCTGATCAGATTGAGCCATCAGGAGACAGAGTATGCTGCAGACATCCCACCAAACCTGCTCAGTGGTGTGCCACAAGCACCTAACAGAACAAGAAAGTTGGTTCTCGTGTCCTTCGCCTGCAGCCACAAACATGACCTGAGACATGCCCATCTCCATTCTGCTGCTGTGCTCCTTCTGACTGAAGCTGTAGGATCAAGATCCCTGCCCTTGTTATTTATTGCATGTAAGACTCAAGCCAGACTCCATGGATCAAGTGTGTATCTCAGGTCATGTTTGTGGCAGCAGGGAAAGTACATGAGAACCAACTTTCTTGTTATGTTAGGTGCTGTGCAGAAAGGAAGGCATTCCCCCTTGTATTAAAAATGCTCAGGGTCCACTGCCAGTCCAAAACCATTTTCCCTTCACAATATGAAATAAATTTCTGAGGAAACCATGTTCATATTTAAGAAATCTGAGCAGCAAAATACTGACCACAGATAGCTTTGTTTCCTTTTAAATATTTCTCAGGAAATGCAGCCTTTAGGCTTCTATTTTATTTTATTTCATACAACAAAGGTCAAGTTATGAAGACTGTATTTCATGGAAAATAAAAAGTAATTAAAGAAAGTAATAAAAGTCACTGCAGAGTTTGCTGCAGGAAGCACAATCCAACAGCCTCTAGTAGTTTGAAGGATATTATGAGATCAGGGGATACTTTATTGTTTCTACCTGAGCACTAAGAAGCACATAAAAAAAAAAGTCAAAACACTCCCAATTCTTCAGAATCTTGCAGACTTTCATACTGCTGTATCTCATTACAGGCATGTCACTCATGCCTTTATAAAATGAAGGCTTTATCTTTTTTTATATATAATTGAACTGAAGAACTTTAAAATTATGGCCAAGCTATTTAAAATACTATTTTACATACCCTTTGATAAGTATGAGTACAATAAAACATAAATCCTCCAAAACCTGCTAGGTGCTGCCTCCACATAGTGCCAGGCTTTCCGACTGTGCTAGTCAGTAAACGAAATCTCATGGGTTTGGGCTATTTGGGACTCGAGTTTCAGATTCTATTAAGAGCACAATTTAAGGCTTTGTTGTAATTGTTTCAGAAGAAACAATCACTCCTCAGTTCAGGATTAAAACCTAGTATTTGTGCTTAAAGGGGCATTTCAAATCTCCATGCTAATAGGTGAATGTGGCTTACCTTCAGAAGCCAATGAATGGTAGCTCATGTACTGAATTCTGCAGATCTTTTGTTTGGTTCAGTGGTGTTTTGAATGTGCACTGAATGCTTGTATTTTTCTGTCCCTTTCACTTCCCAAACCTCCTGATACTGTTTATCAACATAGAAGGGGCTTTTTCCACTGTTTTTCCAACATGAATCTGGCTGTATGACAAACACATAAGGTTTTAAAGTAGTAGCTGCCTCTGCTGCTTACCCGTGAATATGATGATACCATCTTGCTATGACCAGAAAGCTCCATATAGAAAACATTCTACAGCTTTTATTTACAATTCATTGCTGCCAGCCTTTACATATCCCACTGCATATAGTTATTTGCTTATTTTCTGTATATACCTTTTATGGATTGGACTGTTCTGTAAGTCACATTTCTAGCCAATACACTGCATACTGTTGGCTTACATTAACTTAACTGCTCACATTCATTTTTGTGCTACAAGTAAAAACAATTGCCTATCTGTTGCAGGGAGATGTGGAAGCAAGGCAGCAAGGTAAATAATTCCAGGTGGAGGATTTCCAACCCACCAGGTGCAAGGCTGTGCATGGCAGCACCTCCCTGTGCCCAGTGGCAAGTGGAGCAAGATTGGAGGTGTACTATAGGCCTGTGGGATGCTACACAGGATGGCCAGTGTCACATCTGGTGGCACCCAAGATCAATGTCACCAGTGCCACCATGAATTGGTGTCCAGTGGAAGTGTATGGGGGTTTTGTTTGTTTTTCTTTGAAGGCTGATTTTTCCAGAAGTGCAGCAACTGAAGCTGGAAGCAGTAACTCTGTTGTGAGAGCAGTGCTCTGCCTTGTAACAAAGGCTCTGTTGTGCTGGCATGCAGCACAGTGCCCAAAGCTCAGGATGTTTTCAGCCTATTTACTTTCATTTGTATTTGAGCTAATCTGGCACAGCTGCTGGAGAACAACACCATATATTAAGGGTCGTTTTAATCAAATAGATCCTTGATACTGTGATTTCTTCCTACTGGCAGTTTGCATGGAAAAGGCAATTAAGTACAACTCTAAACCGACGGTATGACCTTAAACAAAATTAATTATGTCAGATTCTGTCCTGGCAACTCATTCAGCAGAGCACGCATGGAAAAGAAAAGTCAGAAAACCTGTTGCAACATCTTTATATTTAAACTAGCATATCTCCAGCCAGAGAACAAATGAGAGTGACTTTTGGGTAACTCTCTCTTATGGAAGGCACTGCAAGAATTCTGTCCCTCCTCTGCAGAAGAAGCCTTATTCAATCCATGAGAAGAGACTCCAGTTGCAACAAGAAAAATGGAGAAATAGGGTCTATGTCCTTTTGGCCTGAATTCCTTTCCTTCTCCCTCATCTTCTCTCTCTCCCACTCCTCTCTTCTCCCAAAAGTAACCATAAGAAAATTTATTAGGATTAATGACTTCATGTGTACTGAAAATTTGAGATCCACAAGCCAAAGCAAAACTACCCAATTTAAATAGGTGCATTTTCCTTTATTTTGTAGGCTATGTGATACGTATGGTACACAAAACATAATATCTGCAGTATGGAGAATCTTAGACATGTGGTCTAAGATTTTGCCCACAAGTATCCAATAAGCATAAATGGAGGAGAGTGATCTAAAAGTTCTACCTGGCACATTCTTAAATCATTAGTGAACACATTTAAAATATTACTAAAGTTTTCCACTTTTAATAAAATAAAAAATAATTTATTTGCTTCTCTACAGCTATTACTTTTGGTGAGAAGCTGATGAATCATCATGATGATCATTTCTGTCTGTTTATCCCTACAGGTTGTGAAGGACGTAATTCTGCTCTTCTTCTTTCTTTGCTGCTGCCGTTTTAAGTATTCTTCCAAGAAAGAGATGTTTTCGAGGCTGGCAGGCCTTGGCTGATTTGCCTCATCTGAAAATCTGAATGACAATGTCTTTAGCTCTTGCATGTCCAGTGGGTGGTGTTGCTGAGAGAGGGACAGCTTTCTGAGCTAGCAGAGGCCAGGGGTGAGGTCAATACCGCAGGCGTGCCCCGATGGTGACGGTGAGGGCGATGGCTGCAGCAGATGTTGACTGGACAGCAACCAGGAAAGGCAGTGAAGAGGCGGTTCTGCAAACTCTTGTTTTGAGGGAAGAACAGAAGCGGTTGCAGCCTCCGTGAGACAATTTTCATATTTGGAATGAGATCCACTAAACTATATTCAATCGCTGAGCAAAATTGTGGTTAAGATAGAGTCTGCAGAAGCCAATTTTTTAAAGAGCAATTACGTAGCCTAGTGATGTATTCAGAGATTTAAGACTGCAACCTGTCCTAGGATAGTTAGGCTGAATGCAAGGTAAGTGTCCCAGCCAGCTTTCTTCACAGCATTTCTTTCTGAATTTTTGCTTATATTATTTAAATCTTGGCATGACAGAGTTTTAGGGTGTTTGTCCAGAAGCTAAGACAGACAATGGGTTATTATCTGCCATCGGAGGGGAAACAAAATACACGTCAGTGCTGAACTTGACTTAATCATTCTCGCGGGTCCGTTCCAAATCAGGATATTTTGCGATACAATGAGTGCAGAAACACCGGTGGCGAACGGCCCCGGGGGCAGCTCAGGGCACACCTGCCTGAGGCACTCCCAGCGTTCACCTGGGAGCCGCTGGGCTCGCATCCAGCACGCACAGCGCGTCTCTCCAAAGCGCAGAGCGACAGCACTGTTACCTTAACGCGGCTGCCAGTGCTACAAACTCGGCAGCCGGACAGACTCCCGCGTGTCCCACGCTGGGTATTTATCCCGACCCTCAGCGGCTGCGGGTGCCGGGCCGGGCGGGGCCGCGGCCTGCGGGCGCAGCGCTCGGCACGGCCGCATTGTCTCCCGGCGGGGCGGGGCGAGCGGCCGCGGCGGCTCCGCGAGGGGCGGGCGGGCGGCACGGCGGCTCCGCGCCCGCGGGCGGGGGCGGCGCTGAGCGAGGGCAGCGGAGCGGGGGCGGGCCCGCCAGTGCCCGGCGCTCGCCGTCTCCTTGCCGACGGAGGAGGGGTCGGAGCCGCCCCCGTCCCCAGGGGCTGCCGCCGGGCGAGCGAGGCGTTGCGAGGCGGCCGAGGTTAGCCACCGCAGCCCGGCCGGAGCGGGCGGCTCCAGGCTCCGCCCCGCGTCCTCACAGCCTGGGCACCCGCAGCGCCGCAGCGGGTAAGTACCCGCGCTCCGGAGCGGCTCTGCCCCGGCCCCAGCCCCGCGGAGGGCGGCACAGGCCCTGCGGCCTGGCCGCGCTTTGTTCCCGGGCGGCGGCGGCGGCGGCGGCGGCGTTGGCGCCGCGGGGCGCTCCGCTCCGCTCTGCCGTGCGGCGGCGGCTCCCGGCCCTTCCGCGGGCGGCGGTGGCGGGGCCGTGCTGAGCTGCAGAGCAGCCCCCGCTGCGAGCTCGCCCCTCGCCCCGCTCGCTGCCCTGCGGTGGGCGCCGCTGGCCGCTCGCGTGCCGGGGGCACGGCGGGTCGGTGCGGCCCGGGGAACCCGCGCAACAGGTTCGGGCATTGTTCGTGCTGCCGCTACAGACGTGGCCGCGGTGGCGGCGGGGGGGCTTCCCGGGGGGCTCCCGAGTGGCCGCCGACGGCGGAGCTTTTGCCTTTGTGCGGGCGCGGGAGGGCGGCGGCCCCTCCCGGCAGACCCCGCCGCGGGTGTCACGGCAGGCTCGGCACGGAAGGAGAGGGGTTCAGACAAGGGGAGCCAGCCGGAGAGAGGCGAGGGCAGGGCCCGGCTCCCCGGCTCGCGGAGCCGCTCGGCTCCTGGCGGGGATTTTCGCCGTGCGTGGCCGTCGGTCAGTCCGGCGGCGGGCTGGGGACGAGTCACTGCCGTGTCACTGCCGCGGCGTCGGGCGCTCCTGGGTTTCTGGAAGCGCTGCCTGGTCGGGAATCTGATTCACTGCTGGAGACGTGGTTGCTCATAGCTGTGGTTACCCTTTTCTTTGATTTTTACAGGTCTATTGTCCTGCAGTTTTGCCTTTCCCTCCGTAATTGTAGTGTCCCTTGTTATCCCCTAACAGAGCTTTTTAGCCAGGCAGTTGTTCGAAGGCGATTCTCTAAAGCGCTGTTTTTGTTAAGGAATTTAAACGAGTGTATGAAAACAAGAGTGGAGACAATTAGGGGAGAGTGGTTCTTCTTTTTTTTCCTACTTTTTGTAAGCTTTTTAATGAGCAAAATTGGTGAGGTTTATGTGGATATGGTTTTGTCTATTGCTCTCTCATCTTTCTGCATCCCAAAGGAAATATTGGTCCTCTCCATTTTTAGTATTGCAGTGTCTGCAGTGTCCTAACAATTGGATCTTGACTTAGTTCATGCATTAAAATTCACTGTGATGAGGAAGTACTGGAGTTTTTCCCGCTTATCTCCCTTCTGTGACATCGCCTGCTAAGATTCAGTGTACAGTAAATAATGAATACTGTTACTACATTATAGGATTACTGATGGTTATTAATTACTGTGTTAATAAGATATTGTGCTTTATCAGAATGTGAGCATTTATAGTCCTAATGCCATTGTCTGTACCAAGCAGAAACCAGAGAGAAAAGGGGAAAGGTGTACTACAGAATAGAACTGAAGCTTGCTCAGAGAGGCCTACGGCTTGGTGAGGTGCTTGTCATGTCTTGCTCTGTCAGGAGAAAAGCAAAGAGGCAGAGCAAAAGGGAGATTGTAGGGTCTCTTCCTCTCCAGAGATGTCCAAACCCTCTGCTAAGGCTGGGTCACACCAGCAGGTTACACAGGAATGTGTCCACATGGGGTTCCATTAAAACCATCCAAATAGATGATCCCTTCCAATCTTAACAATTCTGTGATTCTGTCAAAATCTCCCACCAAATCTAGGAGCAGTTACAGTGTGGTTTTAGGGGTGGATTTTAGGATTTTGCACAATTCTTTACGTCATAGATTGCTGCTTGAAGAGTCCTGTAAAATCATCTCAGCTAACTGTTTTTCCTGGAGTAGAATGTAATAGATGATATTTTGTTTGAAGTTGAATTGATTGGTAACATCAGTTTTCCTAGAAATACAATTTAAGAGAAGGAAATGGATGTATTTTTAAATTGCTTGTAAGAATATTTAGTCTACGAAAAACTGGTGTGATGTCTTGTTGAGTTGTAGGCTATAATTCTAAGTTGGCTGTGGATCTGAATTTCTCAGTCAAGCTTATGTAAACGGGAAATTCGCATAGTTTTGTTATTTTCTGTCAACAAAATGAAGGAGTCGGGTGAAGTTCAGCTCAGTTTCAGTTGGCTGTTGCTTGAGAGTGGTAGGAGGAAGGGAAACCAGAGAATTTCTGTAAGAACTTTAATACAATGCTACCTAACTGTCAAGAATCTTAAGGAATAGATTACAAAGAGCCTTTATTCCCCAGTGACTGTGATTGGGTGGGGAAATACAGAACCCCTTCAATAGGCAGCTTCTGATAAAGTAGGCAGATGTTACCCTGGAGATGATGTTGCAGGATTTTCAGTGGGTCTCTACTTAAGCTGTCTCAAGGACATGATGTTTATATTTTTGTTCCCGATCTATAGGTGTGTCCTCTTGCCTTCTCTTCCACCTTTTTGAGGCTGACTAGAAAACTTCCATTAATAGAAGGGCGTTTTTAATTTAAAACTTATCATGAGTTAGATTACTGTAATGACTGATCTATCAGAATTACTGTAAAACCTGTGAAGTGTGTTTGTCACCTTGACCTTGCCTTTCACACTGTATACACTAATTTGAACTTTTGGGTTTTGTTGTTGGGTTTCATTTCACGGGTGGAATTTGATCAAGTTATAAGGTTTCATGCAAGTTTTAAAACATTTTCTGAGGTTTAACATTTGATACGTTAATTCCAAATCTTCTAATACAAGCAGGGACTATTTCTATTTTCTTACTCAAGTTACACTTTGCCTGTTTAAATTTTATAGCAGTGAGTACCTCTGTAGAAGTAACTTCTTCCTCTTCACAAAAAAACAACTAACACTGTTGTATTTTCAATTTAGCCTGAAACTCTGTGTAGGTTACCTCTGATTGAAAGCATTCTACAGGGATTCTGGTTCTTGTTACTTCCCTGCTGCTTCCGGTGCTGCCTCAGGAGCATTGCCTGCTAACTATAAACAATGTTGATGTCTACCATATGTTTTGGTAGAAAGTGCGGGATTCCTGCTGTTCCACTAAACTCAAATGCCTAGCTTACTAGTATTTGTGAATATACAATGGAAATGTTGACTCCCCTATCATGTAGCTCTGTAAGAAACCCTTGTTTTTAACCTCCAAGGAAATACAGTTTTAGATTGAGTAGCAAAATCAGAAAAAATCTGGTCAAACACTTTTTCATTTAAATTTACAGAACCCGGGATCTGGAGCTCAAACTTGTAACCCTAGCAGACAGTTTTGCATTCCAGTACCAATGGTAAGTAAGATAGGTATCTTCCAAAAAGAAATCTTTATCATTTTCCTGCATTATATTTGGTTCTTGGGAAGCTTTGATACTGATGAATGTACTGCCTAGAACATGATCTTTGCAGTTGGTTTTGTGAAAACTTAGTTAGAGTTTAACTCATGTCTTCTTTAATTTATCTGCTTTACTTTGTTTTCCTTTTGTGACTTAAAAAAAAATCTTTAAAAGGTGCTATAATATAAACAAAATTGGTATTAAAGTTAAATTACATTGTTTGACCATGCAGCCCACAGTGCACCATGTGTTGCTGTGTCTTGTAGTGGTAGTGTCTCAAAAGGAGAGGAGTCTGCAGATGTGTTAGAGGGTGTTTAGGCATAGGACTAGAGATAAGTGAATGCTACTTTTAAGAGGGTTCTGTGGTAGTGGGTGAGAGTAAGGAAAGAAGTTTTAATAGCATCAAGGTAATTGTTGCTGCTCAGATGGTGTCGATAAGCTTGTGCTGGAGGATAAATGAGAGACTTGAGAACCTTGGTTGAGCAAGTAGAAAAATGTGTTGGCAAAGCTTTTTGCTCTTCAGACTAAATAAGAGTGAGAGATTTTTGCAGTGAGGATAACCTTACAGCAGATGCTAAACTCAACAAGGAAGCAAGTGAAAATCAATCTGGAGTGTTGTTTTCCTGTTTCCAGGTGAGAAGATGAACTGCTGCATTTTGGACAAGCTGAAGTTTGGAATGCTGGGACATAAAGAACCCATTAAGAAGGAAGTTACAATAGTTAAGAGGAGATGAAGGTATGACTTAGGGCTTTGCAGAAACAATAAGTCAAGGGAGATAGATGTTGTAGGTACGTGAGAATTCAGAGCCAAGATAAATTCCTATGACGTTGCTGAAGTTGTATTTGAGATGTGTTCTTAGTGAGGTATCATGAAGGATAAGTGTTGACCAGACTAAATAAGGCCCAAAAATTGTGTTTGAAGAATAAGATAAATGGATTTGATGTTAGCTTGATGTTTTGGTCATTAAATGATACCTGTGGCTGAATTTGAGAAAGTAAATGCCCATTCTTGAGGGTAAGGATCATGATGGACACATAATACATAGATGAAAGTTGCCAAGGATTACCTACATTTTGGTGTTGGCAAAAGTGATGTTTTCTCTCTAATAAGTATAGCCTCAATGTGGGATGCCTGTTTTCTCTCTTTTGGTGTTCTGTTTGCTAATTCTTTCATTTTGCATTCTCACTTGACCCTAGAAAATAATATAATTGGAAAACATATGAGTGTTGCATCTATGCAGGATGCTCCAGGGAGCAGCTTAGAGCGCCTGTTTTATGTTCTCATGTGACCATTTATTTATTGATTTATTTATTGATAGTGAAAGGCTACATGTTTTATTTTGAGGGGGCAGGAGAGAAGGAGAGGTGCTGTGATTACTGCAGGTCCTTGCTGTGGCCGATTTAATTTGTGATTTGCAGTTGAAATATTCAGAGTTTTTAATGTGAGTACAAAAACTGAAGGCACCCATGAAAGTTAAGATTTATTTCTCCTACACCCACTCATTTAAGGACTTCTTAGATAATTGTTTTTACTTTGTAGAGCAGTGAATTCATGGATTTGTGAATTATGTAAACAAGGTATTTATTTACCATTATCTGGTATATTTCAATCTCTTATACTTTCATGTTTGCTTATCGTAAGCAAAATTTTCAAGTTTTTTATTTCTTATTGAAGGGATTTTTATTATTACTCTCATCATGGATACTTTGTGTATTGTGCAGTGAGGACAGTGGAACACACCACTGTACTTTTTTAATGTTTTTCTTTTTTTAGGCAGAAGAAATTGTTCAGGGTGTTTCCAGGTCCGCACAAAATATTACTCTTGAGCTGGTAACTTTTTGATCATGTATCAAACCCAGAGTTTTAGAGATTTGTAAATAGACTTTTTATTAACCCCTTCTTCATTGTCAGCTTGTTTTGGTTTTCTCCACTCCAAAACGAAGACTGCTTTTGTGTCTGCTGCACTTTTGTTCACACACCCTACCTGACTGACCCTTTCAAATAGTACCTTTCCCTTTCATACCCAGCTGCTCAAGATGGCTTTCAGTGTAGGTAGCATTTTTTTTTTTTGCTTCCACTCAGTGGAGTGTCACTGTACTGAGCTGGGAAGTGAATCCTGAGGCCCTGAGCCACATGCACTTGTAACCAATGCCAAATGTGTGTATTGTTATGAAGTGGTAGATTGTTTTCTTATATAAGTGTTGCAAAAAGAACAAGAAGTTCTAATCTTGCACTCCAGAGGAAAGTGTTTCTCATTTGTTCCCTACTGCCAACAGTTGCACTCACCAGTACAGCTGTTTGTCTTTTGACTTGGCTGCTCATGGCCTGGATTGTCCAATCTCATTCCACACACTGTCCTAGTTAATTTCCTGAAGTACTGAAGGCATGGGAGCTTTCTGATCTTTCATCACAAACTGGTTTTGGACAGTTCCTTAAAGAATTAGTGATAAGGTACTCATTTTTCCAAGCACTTATGACTTGTGTGTTGGTTTTAGTTTTGTTTTGTTTTGTTTGTTGGGGTTTTTTTGTGTTCGGTTTTGTTTTAAGAAGAGGGAGCTAGGAGAGAACTACATAACTTTATTTTACTATTTGTTGGTTATTTTTCTTCCCCCTAACCTATTACTCAGAAAGTATTTCTGTGGGAGAATTTGTAATCTCTGTGATTCTATACTATTTCCATGTGACTTCTGACTAAGGAAAATTCTAAGACCTAAAAATGAGAATTTTTTTGTAATGAGTTTCAGCAAAGTATGATGAGGAAGAGGAAGTGTCTCAGCTATGCTTTGAACATAGCATTTCAATTGCCATATTGCTGTGTAGAAAGGGATGGAAGAAGCAGCCTCTGAACGTGCATAATTTTATGTATTCTGTGGTCACTTGATGGTGTTAAGTGAGGTGGGACTATGCCAGATGGCTGCAACTTCTGCTGATTTGGCTGCCTGTTGTAAGGGAAGGCAGGTATGAGGTAGATTGGTCTTCTGTTGCTGGTGGGCAAGCTCTGGGGTTCTGCAGGAAGGTAAATGGTGTCTCTCACTGTATGTGAGAGAATGGCAAAATGTGGCAGGAATGTTGCACAAAAGGGAGTATGGAGATGCATCCAAAACCCGTGGCTTATTTTCTCTACTATTCTAGATTGAAGTGGCCTGAAAACTGCTATAACTTAGCATAGACCATGTGTTTGGCTTGGACTGAGGCTGGAAAGGGTAAAAAAACTGTAGCAGGCTGTCATCTTTGATGTCACTTGTTATAGCATCATTCTGAATGTCTGCATGTGTTCCTTTGGGTGGGCAGGTTTGCTCTCTGAACACGGCCAGTGGGTCCAAGCAGTGCTGTTCTTTGAGAGTGGGCTCATTGCTGCACAGGATCCTGTGCCTGCTCTTGCTGAATGGAAAGACTGAGGTGTTGGTATTGCGTTTCACAGCTGTGCATGCAGGTGTTATTGTGCAGCCCTGGTCACATTGTTTCTGTGCTTGGAACTCTTCCGTTTTTTCCCTCTAGCACTTGCTTGAAGTCTGGGGAAAGGCTCTGCCCTTGTGTGAAATGAATAGTTGATTGTGATCTAAGTTAGAACTCAGACACACAATGTCTTTTTCTTCATTGATGGCATAACCTCATACTCACCTGTTCTCCATTTGCTGGTTTGCTATTCATTATATTGCTCTTCACTTCCTTTTGTAGCTCACCTTTTTATATCACTTTCCACAGAATGCTGAGGGGTTGAAAAAGGGTGGGAAATGAATATGGAAGATGGGTTAAATAGAGGAAGTAGTTAACAGGCAGTTCTTTGGAATTCTGTTATAAGCTTTAGTTAGAAGACAAGTTAAGATTTGAACCTTCCGGTGAAAATGGAGTGGAATTGGAATTTTTCCAAGCTTAAATTTGTTGTGGCTGTGACAATGTGCTTTTGGATCATGGCCTAGCATGCTGTTAACCTCAGCTTTAACCCAAGTCAGAGCACATTTGCAGTCTGTCCATGGAACTGCCATGGCAAGTTGCAGAGTTAGGGTACTAACAGTGCATGTGTAATGGAAAGGGCATTGTATGGTTGCATCTTGCTTTAAAATTAAAGGAGCTTACATACTCATGAAATTATTCAGTCCGTGTTTTTTTTTCCTGACTTCTTTAGTGTGAATTAGCAGGTTACAGAAGGAATATTTTTGTTGTATACAACTTCAGACGTAGTATAAAACTTCTGTGGGTTTTTTCTGTCTAGTTTTTACAGATAGTAAAAAAATTAAAAATATGAAAGTGGCTGAAAAAGGGAAAGATTTGATTTGCTCTTCCTTAAATATCTGGAGTTACCTTTTCTCCTGAGGGCTCTCATGTTAAATATTTATTAGTGCTGCTCATAATACCTTAAAGAGTAAAAACCAAATATTGCATTTGCGAACGTAAGCTGATGTTCATCTGTTAGGTTTTATTGTTATTTTGAAACTGTCCAGCTGAGTAGCTGAGTTCCAGGTGCTTTTTAATTGAAGACAGCATTTACTAATAAATATTTACAGCCTTTTTCTATTTTTGGGGCAGGTTTGTGCTTCTCAAATTACCCTGCGGCATCAGCCCTGGAGACACCTTCATTCGTGTTCCCTCTTTGAACAGCTTTGCTGTGGGAAAGGTGACATCCTTTAATGTAGCTTTAAAGAAAGGTGCAATAATAATCTACATAGATAATTGTGATGCTCAGCTTTTTCCCTGTCTTTTACACATGGATTTTATTTCTGTGTGGAACACATGAACTTGTTTTAAGCTGATTCAGGGAAAAAGAGGGCAATGCTTTGTGGGTTGAAGTTAGCATCTGAAAAAGGCTGCATGTTGGCTTCAGAGAATGAAGATGTTAATTTTAAAGGTCTGCAATTCAAAAGTTGATCTAAAAGAAAAAGTGTTTTCTTTCTATATGATTTGAGGCTTTTTTCCTTTGGTACTTCTCAATGTCTATTGTTATTTGTGCTATTGTTTGTGCCTGGACTTGCAAGCTGCTACAGTTTTGAATGTAGCTGCCCATCTGCTCCTTGGTTATTTATAGGCAGATTTGTGGAGCTTCTTCTAATCTCTCAAGTCTTCAAAAACATTAATGAATTAAACATCACAATACTCTTGTAAAAAGAGAATTAGACGGAGGAACTGAATGGAGACTAAAAAGGCCATATGTATATTTCATAGCAGAGCAGGGAATAGAAACCAGATTTTTTTTCTTATTTGTAGTCCTGTGCTTAACAGGCCAGCTCCATGCTCTTGTGAGATACATGCTAAAGGAATGAAGAAAGAACTCATTCTTTGAAAGTTGCAACAGATGCTCATGTGCAGACTAACCCACTTCAAGACCTTGCACCATGTACTGACAGTATTAAAGCTTTCAGGTCTAATGAACATGAATAAACGTGTTAATATTAATTCTCATTAAGCCTGAATTTGTTTTGATTGTTAATGTTTTGGACCAGTGGTTTCCACTGGGCTGCTTAGAAGGAAAACACCTGTTACTTGCAGGACAGCTTCTCTCTGACATCTTACTTCCAGTTGTTTAGTCAACTTTAACAGACTTTTAAAATGGCTTTAAACAGTGTCTGGACATTGGTTCTTATTTAATTTTTTTAAATTCAATGACAATGAAGATGGGTAACACAAAATGCAGGTGATACTTCCCATTCATCAGAAATTTTGCACTTTGATGAATTGCACATAATACTTACTGTGTGTGGTTTTTTGATTTTTGGATGGGTTTTTTTCTTTGTTTTTTTGGTTGGATTTTTTTTGGGTCTATGTTTTTTTAGGTTGGGGGGATTGTTTGTTTTTTGTTTTTGGAAAAACTTCTGGAATTTTAGATGTGTGGAGTAAAGAATGTAATTTACAGTCATTCCAGAGTCTAGAAATGATAGAGGATGCAGCCAACTGCGTTTTGATTTGATTCCACATTGAAGTACAGCCTGAAATATTGTTTGCATTTTTACCTGTTCTGTAATTTTTAAAAATTATTTGTTTACTATTTCCCCAATTTCCCATTCTCTCCTTAATATATACATATTTCATATCTGTATGTAAGAGAATTTTCTCCACAAATAGTATTAGTTTCTGCTTGACAAAGGGATTGGAAGAGTCTTCCATTTCACTGGAATGCCGTTCACATATTCAGGTTTTAAATACAAATATTATGTGAATTGAGTGTTGCCACCATCCTGTGGAAATCTTCAGAAGAATACGTTGTTGGAGACTGACAATTGCTATATTGGTTTCATAACCTGAAAGCCCATGTCATTCTAAACAGCTTCAGTGAGGTTCTTCAATGTGTATTGAATGTGTCCAGGAAACGTGTTAAATAAAAGAATTAGAAGTTTACAGTTTGGTTTATGGTATTATGGCAAAGGAGATTGTAGGTGGGCATGCAGCACTCTGGATTGTTTCTGAAATTCAACAAACAAATTTAACCTCTTTGTTTTGTATCTGTAACATTTCACCATATAAAAGTTATGTCTTTTGATTTGGAAGTGATAAAAATGCGGCTTCCTGAAGTATTTCACTTTCCTCATGTGAAATCTGTCCTCTTCAGTGCTCTTGTTTTTCTTCAGTATCTTTTTCTGTGTGTAATGAAACCAAATGGTTTTTTTTATTGATGAATAGACACTGAATCTGTTTCTTTCAGCTAAACAGTGATAGGCTATTGAGTAAGAAATCATTCTTTGCTCATGCTAAATTGAGAGCTTGATGGGCAATTTTAAGAGCCTGTCATTTTCTCTTCCTCCCAACAAATTGAAGACTTTACATATATTTTGTAGATCTAAATACATTTGCATCTGCTTTTAAGCTTTTCAAAACACCTTTAGTAACTCCCATTGGAAAGTAGGTGCCAGCTGTCTTGAGATTGTTTCACTTTCCAATATTAAAAACAGACATTTAGTTTAATTCATCTGGGAACTATTTGGATGTCAAAAATAGAGAAGGATGCTAAGCCTGTTTTTTAAATGTGAAGATTTTTTTTTCTGATCTGTTCTAATAACCTGCTCTGCTGAGAGTTTTCTTCTAGATGAAATGTATCAAAGCTCTGACAGAAGAGAGGTCATTGTAAACTTCGTGAGTTTCTGGAACAAACAAAGGTGTTTGGAATTATCAACAGTTGGAATTATCAACAGTTGTTCTAATTGGTCTGACTCACCTCCCTCCACTCTGAGCAGAATGGTTCCTTTGGTTCCAGGAAATACTGAATAAAAGAACTATTTTGATCCATGGACAGTGCCACTGCTGTGGCAGAAAGCCAAGCGATGCTTTCATATTAAATAAATAGGTCTTTTCAGAAGAGTAGAGAAACATGTTCCCCAGAGTCAGTAAGCTGATGCAGAGTTTTGTTCCTGTGTGAAAGTATGAAGATAATGAAGTGTGTGTAGGTTTGAACTTCATTCATTGATCATAATAAAGAGGCATTTGTAATAATTTGGAAATATAACTTGGAGAGGAAGGGGGAAAAATCATTCAGGTATGTGTTCCACATCTTGAAAAAAAGAAAATAAAGAGAACTGCCATAGTTAAAAAACTTACAGAGAGTGGTTTTGAGAGACAAAAATGTCTGAGTAATTATGGAGTTTTGTGTTTTATGCAGCAAATAACTACAAATCTTTGTCTGAAGCGTGCAGGAACCTTTAATAGGATGTTTTTTTGAGTAGCTGTTCAAAGTGCAGGCTGTCATGGGACTCCATTTCCTGAGAGAACTGAGAGTTGTTTGTTTCCTTCTGTAATGTGTGAAGTGTGAATTTTATATAATTGGCAAATATTACACTTCAATATGGAGATTTTGGGATAAGAGGTGGGAATGAACATTGTGACACATTACACATTGGAACAGTAAGAGACAGTAAAAAACTGTTGAAATGTTTTTACTTTTTTATAATAATATGGTAGTTCTCTTTTTGTTTGTTATGAAGCTCATTGTTTTAACATGAAAAGGAATAACTGTTTTACCTCAGGCTATTTGGATTTCCCTGGATTTGTTGGGTTTTCTTTTTTTTTTCTAGATCATTTATAGTATTTGTTCAGTTAACTTCCCCCATGCCAGGAAAAGAAGTTCTCTTTTTGTGCATTCTGAAGTATCCAGAGGGAGAATTCCAGATTGCAATCCTGGGCCTGGAATGGGGAAAAAAAAAAAAATTCTGATCTGTTTTTATTTTGACTGGATACTGGCACATATCTTGAATTTTGTGTTTCCGAGCAGAATTAGATTTTTTTAATTATATGGATTGATTTGTGAAAGTTACAGTAAGTTACAAGCAGATGCCAGTTGCTACTTTGGGTAGGCTGGAAGAGGAGGTTGCAGTCCAGGAAAAAAGCTTCATCACGGTGAATATGCTGACAGTGCAATAAAAATTGCATGAGAGTAAGGAGGAGCCAAAAGAAGCAGAAGCATTTCCAGGTATCACAGTTAGGCCATGGTTATTCAGGCTGTTAGATGTTTTTCTTCAATTGAAGCACTGCTAATGGCAGGGTAATGGCAGTGTCCTGACATAAATGTAGCATAACATTTTTAGATAGTTCTTATATTCTTGGTAATGTGAGACAGACTGTGCAAAAGCCCGATCTTATTTGCACTTACTTTACATCTGAATGAGCAAACAGATGACCTACCTGTAAACTAATTGTAGTTTAATAGGGTTGGGAAATGAGATTTTATATAAATTATTTGCTTGTCCTTGGTTGAGATTCTGCTTTGGTTCTTGTGGTTGGACTGTTTGTTCCCCCCAATAAGGGGAAAGAAATCTCTAATTAAATATTTGTATGGATAAATGTCTACAGTGATGTTTTTACAGTATTTTAGATTTTGGTTACAGTGTTCTGTGCTTCCTTCGGAAGAATACAAAAGTGTAACACTGTGAGACACTGTAACTGGTTTCCCATGCGTGACAACTTCAACTTCTTGTGTTTCAGAGCTGCGAAAAGTATCTGAAGTAGAATGGAAGCCTCGGTAATATTACCCATTCTGAAGAAAAAATTGGCATTTCTTTCAGGTACTATTTCAGTTTTCCTCAACCAGTTCTTCCCTGTATAATTTGGATGGGATATTTAAGTTGGTTGTTTGTATTTGCTGGATGTATTTAATAAAAATACATTGTCGGTTAGTGCTTTGTCATATTCCAAAAGAATCTCTGAAAGTTTTCATCTAGTAGCTGATGTGTTGGTGTTTAGAACTTGGTTTTGCTGTAGCTTGTAGCTCAGCCTGCAAAGTTGTTAAGAAGTTTCAGTCTATATGTAAGAGAATGATGATTTAATAGACATCCAAAAATAATCCTTGCTGGTTTGGCTTACTTGTTTTAAGAAATAAAGAGTGAATACTTTCAGGATTTTCTATAGAAAATTTATCCTTCCTTTTCACCTGCCTTTTCTTCAACATAGAAACATGTGGAGGCAAAATTAGCCATGCATTGCAACAGTTTGATTATTTCCAAGCAGTTAATTAAGGGAAAGCTGTAATTATCATTGTATTTATTAAAACGTCCTGAATCTTACATTGAAGGTAACTTCTCCTCTCTATGCCAGAAAAAAAAGGGTATACTTCAAATGGTGAATGACATTCTCTTGCTGGTTTCACTGCTGTCACATGTTTTACTGTGTTAGTTCCTGGTGCTTGATTGTCTGATCTAGTCTAGGTAGGTAACTTACAGAACACTTGTCAACATCAAAAATTGACAAGTGTTGCCATAAATATTCTCCTGGTTTAGTTTATTCTGGTTAATTTTTTTAGCTAGTCTTGTTTAGCCTACTCCAGTCACTTGAGAAATGAAAACTGTTCTTTTTGTTAATAGAATTTATTTTGCTTTGAATTTGCCCACTGTTTTCAACAATTGCAAATCAAACTATTCTTGTTTAAAAACAAACAATCAAATCCCTAAAACTCAACTCACATTAAAGCTCGGGACAGTTCTTCCACAGCAACAGCAGATCTGTAGCAAGTTGATTGTTCAGCATTATATTGCAAGGGGATATTCTCATTAACTAGAGTGCATTTTCAAATTGCTATTAAAGCTGCCTGATCCGTTTTGAAATGCAGACATTCTTAGTGGAAAGTAATTTATTGAGTGGCATTTTAAATGCTAGGAACCTTTTTGGACCTATGTATTTCTAAGTAGGTTTGATCATTTTGGAATTGGTTAGTGTTAATGGATGCTTTATTGTATGGTAAAGCTTGATATGCAGCAGGTTTTTTTAGCATTGTTTGGTATGAGTAAAGGAATTTGACGGGCACAAATCAGTTCATCATGTCTCTTTACATCAATTTTACTCCATATAGTTTTGTAAATAAAAATATATTAATGATTAAAAACATGTTCAGGAAAAGAATATTTTAGGAAAGTGTTCTGCATTGTGTATGTGCTGAAGTCTGTTGTGATTTTGGAGTTAAATTGGTACAAATAATATTGATCCTGCCTTTTTCTGGAAGCAAAACAGTGGTTTCTGATGGAAATCTATGGCTGGTGTACCTTTCCTGTTGATAAGTCATTACACAAAGCACAGAAGCAAAGACAAGCTCCTAAGTCAACACAAAGCTTTGAACAGCTACTTTGGTGCAAAATGAACTAAAAAATTTGATTTTTTTTCTTTTGTGATGCTCTCAGTTGCTTTCTTTAACAGTGTTTGCAAACTGGGAGAAAAACCTGTCAGTTGTTACACAAGATGACTTGTCATGAAATAGTAATTTAGATAATTATTGTGGCGTTTTTGTGAAATGTCAAGGGATTATATTTCTGGGATTTGGGTTGTGTTTTGTTTAGTCAGTTCAGCAAATGCTGTTTAAATCCAAGTATTTTTCCTCTGCTTCCTCACTCCAATTTTCAGGCTTTCTGCCATTCAGAAACAGAAGGGTGGACAGTCTGCTGCTTTAGATTGTTTCTGCAAGAAGCATCTGTCCATTTGTCCTTTCTCATGCAGCACCACTCTTCAATTCTTTAGTTTAGGAATACAGTTACTAAAAAGTGTGCTGCTGTTTTCCAGCAACAATTCCCTCCCAAAAAACAGGAAAGGAGGGGAGCACAACTACTGCTCAAGCAGTAGGTCCTTTATGAAAATTTGGAAAATATCTGTGGATCTTTCAAACTCCGAATTTAGAGAGTTTGCACAGCTTTGGAAACAAGGAAAAATGGCCTGTCGCGATTAAGATTCCAACATATGTTGTGTAATCAGTGTTTGTTCATTATCTTGCCTGCACCTCATGGATGGGGAGAATTCTTATCAAATTATGTCAACATATGTGATGAGTCTGCAAGCATTACTGTGCTCGTGCCTTTTCTTATTTCTGCACGGCTATTACTATTCTGTAAAAAGTTGTTCTTACTGATTAGATGGAACTGCAGTTCTATTGAAGAACTTTATGAAGCAAAAGCATAATTTAATTGCTTTAGCCATGTGATTAACACAATTTGAGAACAAAGATGTTCTTTCTCAGGTTATGGAAATTTACTTTGCTTCATTGTCACCCAAATAAATCTGTGATTACAGCTGTCTTTGTACAATTTTTTCTAAAATATGGAGAAGGTTGTTTAGTAGTTGACTCCTACATGTGCTTAAGTGCATTGTAGTCGTGTTTTTTTCCTTAATAAAGTAGATAATATATTAAAATTTGCTGTTTCTAATATTGTTTGTATAACTTTTACCTTTTAAGGGTTTGAAAATGCATTTGAAGATTAAGGCAAGTGGTTGGAAATATTTATCTTAATCATGAAGTGTCTGTTAGCTATTTTTAAGTAGGTCTAGAAATTGTTCTGTGTTTGAATGAGGTGCCAGTTTAGAGATCATGCCATGGGCAGCCTGTGTGGTACAAGATCCTCCTTTGGGAGTCTGTGGGACTAGAAAAGTCCTCCCTTTCTAGGAGCTCCAGTTGGAGCTTCTGAGGATGTGCTCAGCTTGGGAGCTGCCAAGGTTTCTGATAGGCTGGTAGTGTGGAAAGTATAGGGGATACTTTATAATAAAATAATCTAGAAATGCCAAAATAATGTTTTAGGAACACTTCATTTGTGTTGTTTATATTGAAAGTATTAGATGAAAAATTGTGACAGCTGTGGACGTGGGCTATGCTCTGATGCCCTGGTGATGTTTTAAATATCCCTGTGGTGCATGAATCTTCTCAGCTGAGAGGTGAAGTGTCAGTTGAGGTTTTCACAGCAATTTTAAAGATTGCTTTTGTGATGAAGTTTGAGACCACTTAAAACTGCAAAGTATTTCTTCTGCTTAAACCTCATCACAGTAACTTTTTAATTACTTTTTCTTTCTGAAACAGGAGGGAAGGACAGAAGAAGTGGCCTCATTCTGACGATTCCATTATGCCTTGAACAGACGAGTATGGATGAGCTGAGTGTCACACTAGACTATCTTCTAAGTATACCAAGGTGATTTGGAAGGCATTCTGTTCCAAGCTTGTTGGTTTTTTTCCAGTTGTAGATCTTTCTATTGTTTTTAATTTTATTTGCTCTTCTGTACCAAACTAATTTTACATAAATGTTTGTTTGGAATGTGATACTGTCTGAGTTAGAAACACACATCCCAATAAGCTAAGGGATATGTGCTAAGGCTTGTCTGTGTCCTTTTATGTCCTTATGTTCTCATTTTGTGGGATAGCTTTTTTCATTATTTCTTTTTAATGATAATGCACTTAGATTGCTAAGTAAATTAATGACCCATTCCAATCAAACTCCTAAGCTTGCAAAGGCAGCATTGCCCATTGCCCTTTCTGTGCTACGTGCCTAAGCTTTGTAGCTTCAGTTTAAAGTGCACTAAGTTTAGAAATATACTGTCTTACTGAAGTTAGTGAGCAACTCGTGTTTAAAGTTAAGGTACTGCTTAAATGTGCTGCATGACAGCTTGAGTATCCTGTCATCCATAGCTTGCTGTAAAATCATTGTTGAAGTTCTGTGCATGTGCCACTGCAAGCTTATAGTGACAGTTTTTAGTCCTGGCTTAGTTACCTGCATTTCTATTTTCTTAAGATCCAGGGATTGATCTTTATAGTATTTTTTTTTCTCTTGTGGCATTGCTTTATAAAGAAAAGGAGCCTCTCAGATAAATGCCTGTTGTTGTGTCTTTTCAAATTTGTCTTCTGGAAACAGAGCAACAATGGCATAACTGAAGATATCCACTGTATTTTGCATATTGTAATCTATAAATGTTTATAAAACACAGTTAAAGGACCAATGTTGAGTTTTTGGTAGATAAGACTTAAAAAAAATTCTGGTTGGTGTGGAAGAAGTAAAGAAATTCAAATTACTTAAAAGTAAAACATCAGTAGGTATATGAGTATACTGCACAACACTTCAGTTGTGTAAGTTTTAGGGTTTTTCAAACAGCTTGTTGTCTTTTGTAAAGTGATGAGATAGCAAATGGTCATCCACACAAGTCATGTCATTGACTTAAGGACTTGGCCATATTTATGGAACAGATGCAGGCATTCTTGTTCTAGTAAGCATTAATTATTCCACAGTCCCATCCTGATGTATGTCTTTACATATATTAGTGTAACAATAACTGTCTAAAAGCTGAACCAAAGTGCTCTTTGTACTCAGTAGAAACTGGGAAATCTGTTTGAAAGTGAAGTCAGTGTTCCCACATTTAATGCTCTGTTTGTCAGTTCTGGAAAAAATGACCTCTCTTCTATGGTGGCAGTATGGAAAAATCATTGTCGTTTTGGTTCGCATGTTGTTTTTCAGTGGGAAATGCAAACTTTGGCCTAAGCGCTTCTCTTTTTTGTTCTGGAAAGACTTACTGAACAGTGTTTGGGAAAAAGAGGGCCGAGGGGAGGGATATTATCCCAAGCCCAGATAGCTGTCAAAGCAGCATTAATACTACTTTTTTCCCCAAGTTCTATGTGTAAAGTAACCTAATATGTTTAATTTTTAACTCAGTTGTGCATGACATATGATGTAACTACAACTGGTTTGAGATCTGCAGGCTAGTGTGGATGGCTGGCTGTGTCCAAAATTTGAGAGGCATAACTGCTTAAAGTGTCTTGGGTAGAATTTCTTTGGAGTATGTGTGTAAAGCCATCCTAAAACTTCGGACAACTTATTCCTAGTGTTGAAGTCATCTATTGTTATGCCTTTCTTTGATGGTATTTAAAATACCCAGATTCTAAAAAGGTCTACTTAGAACTGAAGAAGAAAAAAAGTGGCAACGTTGTGCTGTTGTCTTCATACTAAAGTTTGCTTCCTTTATTGTATGCTGTCTAGTGTGTCTCAAATCACCAAGCTTTTTATTTTTTATTTTAACTTGCATACAAACATTTGCATTGGCTAAACTTTGTAGAAATGGTAGGTCACTTCTGAATTTGATTGGTTGTGTGTTTTGTTGGGTTTTGGGGTTTTTAATAGGTTTAGTAGTAGAGGAGCAGATGCTGATACTGCTTGATTCCCATGATCCTAAGGAAATCATGTCTCAAGATGCTGTAGTAACACTCTTAACCTTATTCTTAAAAGCAGTAGTAGTGTGCCTTTTGAGTTGATTTTGATTGGAAATTGTGCTCATGAAGCCTGAATGTTCAGACTGCTTCCAGAAAAATCATGTGTGTGATCTTAGAGGTTCCTTTAAACCAAAAGCATTCATGGACTGGCAGCCAACTTTGTAGTTATTTTTTCCTAAACAGCTTAGTAAAATGCCTTTTTCCCCCTCTTTTTTTTTTTTTTTTTTTTTTTTAACTCTGAGATGAATTCGTCTTCCACCCATACTGATGAAGCTCAGCTTAAACATTAAATAAATAACAGTTAATTTCTTGTTGTGAAACATAACGCTTACTGTTACATGTTTTTTTTTTTTTTTCTTTTTTTTTTGTAAGCTAAGGAGATCACAGGAGTAGCTTTGTTTTGTAATTGCGGATTTGGCAAAGATTACATAATGCTTTCCTACCTCATGGATTTTATTTTCTTATAACTTTGCCAACACAAGAATTTCAACCTGGGACACTCTATCTAGTGTGGTAACTAATGTTAAACCGTGGGCTCACTTACAAGTCCTCTTTTGGATGCTCCAAAACATCCCTTTGTCTTCCTTATGGCACTGTAAATTGATCTCTTTTCTGAGGATTTTGTCAAGTTGGTGGTTATGAGACCTTTTCAGAGTGGTTACAGTTTAAAGAAACACTTGTATTATGAGATATACTTCAATGCTACTGAAAAATTGTAATTTGTAATATGTAATAAAATGCTGTAGCATTAAAATTGGAAATTATTTTATAAATGAGTAAACTGTTTATAAGACAGTGTTTCTATAAGGAAAAAAGGTATGTAGTTATATTTCACAGGAGGCTTGAAATCCAAAGTAGTTGTGATATGACACTTGTTGGACTGAATTTTATGTTTTTCTAAGTGTTTTTCTTCTTCTAGTGAGAAGTGTAAAGCTCGAGGATTCACTGTGATAGTGGATGGCAGAAAATCTCAGTGGAACGTGGTGAAGACAGTTGTGTTAATGCTACAGGTAAATAAATACTTATACATTCATAGTTGACTAATCCGTTTTATGAATGTGAACCCAATGGCTGTTTTATTGTAGAGACAGTAATTTCCTTAAAATGTGGTTCTGTGCAGCAGATAGAAATTCTAAAAAGCAGATGCTACAGCTCACTAAAGTGAGAGACAAATTCTTTATGTGCTGAGAGCACACAGTTGTAGACCTTTTTCTAAAACAGAGTTTTAGATTAAAAAATACAGAAATATGCTCCTGGCATCACCACCATGAGCAGTAGGATTGTGTGCAGAGCTGCAGTTCACACAGATAGTGCAGCAGAGCAGGTTTTGATGTGATATATGCTGTACTGCCTGGCTTCCTTTGAAATAGAATATAGTTGACTTAGTTGTGGTTCATAGTTCCAATCACAAATTATGTTCTTCATACTTCAAAAAGTAGGAAAAGAAGAAAAGTGACAATGTCCAATTAAAAAAAAAATCTAAAAAATATTTTTTTAATTCTTCAGAACTGTGGACTTACAATAAAGTCTTATTTCTGCTGAACAGTATAGATTATTTTCTGGTCTCGGTGGTCAGAAAATGCAAGATGCAGCATTTCTAATGCATTAGAATACTTGGACTCTACTGCCTTTCTTACTGCACAGATGATTTTCCACAGTTTTCCTCTCAGACTTGGGTGAAGCCTCAGAAAGTGTGTCAAATACGAATAATTTCTTTTTTCTTTCATCCTGCGGGGTCATTGTTGCTTCTGGGTTTTGAAGTCTGTGTCAAGGTATCTTTCACCTATTCTTGACTAAGATGGTTTTCTTATTAATAGAGTCACAGTATTTGAATCCCTTGTGTTCAGATTATGATCTTGACTGGGTTTTGCTTCAGTGTGTGGTTGTGAAGTTCAGTGGGAACTGCAGCTGGTGGGGAAGGTCAGCACTTTGCCCACACTCTGATTTCCCTGGATTCCTGGCAGCACTCATCCCGCATATTCTAAACTTGCAGAAACATGGGTTGAACATCTGTACATTGAATTTGAGAAGGAAGCAATAAAGATTGTCCTGTGTGAATTGATCACTTGTGCAGTTCACATGTACATAGTTCTCAAAAACACTTCAATGTTCAAAATACTGTCTACTTGTTAATAGTTTTTGCATATTCATTAAAATGGTGCAAGAATGATTTGGGGTTTTTTGTTGCTGATTTCTTTAACTTCTTTTGAGTTAAATTTTTATGAATCAAATTAGGTATTTAAAGAGAAATCCCATTGATTGTGTCACATTTATATCACTACTCTGATTATTTAAATTTTGCTTATTGCTATAGCTGATGAGTTTAGAGTAATCAGGAGTCTTTGTTCCTTGTTCTACATTCAGTGTGACATCATAAAATCAACTTAGTACATGAAATTACTTATTTAGGATGAGAAATGTTTTCCTGGTAGTATTTTAATGAATTAATATGTTGAAATGTCAATATTCAACCTTTTCATTTTAGTCTAAGTAATATGTACTAAAGAGGTGTAAGATATAATCTTGACATGTGATTTGATAACAAACCATATTTTCTTCCCTCTATGGTTACTGTTTCCTTCTACATAGAAGATAACATTGCTGGAAAGCTTTATTTTCAATATTTCTTCTTCTTTTTCATGAAATACCATAAATTAAATTAAGTCTAGCCAGTAATTCATTCTTCTGTACTAACACAGCATAAACTAGTTGTTTTTCCTTAGGACTGGGAGTAAAGAGGTTATTATTTTTCCAGTTTTCACACAGTTTTGCTGTGAAATCTTGTGCAATCTGTTGCAAAGCAGGATGGAACTGTGGTGTAGATGAAGCAGACTTCAATTTCTGTCTGCAGTCTTTAAGTTCTTGTATAGATGATGAATTCTAAGTAGAATTCAGTTCTGTGGTAAATGAAGATTTAATCTTGAATGTTTTACTTATTTTTTCATTTGGTTTACAGAATGTTGTTCCAGCTGAGGTGTCACTTGTTTGTGTGGTAAAGCCGGATGAATTCTGGGATAAGAAGGTTACACATTTCTGCTTTTGGAAAGAGAAAGATAGACTTGGCTTCGAGGTATGTTGTGCTTTTGTCTACTTCAGTCAAAAATGCTGTTTGTGAAATACTGGTGTAATTGGATGGCAACTAAAATGCCTTTAAAATAGTAATATTCCAGATGCTTTGTGGATAACCTTAACAAACCACTGTGGCTTCTTGACTTGTTCCATTTTTAATGAGACTTTCTTCATTTAATAGTCTTAACTTAGAAATGTGTGGAATTTAATTCTTTGCTTAGTAAGAAAATAAAGCTATTTGATACATATTGTGGATGTTTTGAGTCAGTGTTGTATAGAGTTTAATGTGAAATTTTTCATGATTTCTCTAATAGACTGTAGAGATACATGGTCTATGGTGTCACTCTATCAGCTGTAACCATTCTGACAAATATCTTGTTGCTATTGCATGCATCTTCTCTCATTTTGTGAGTTCTTTGACATCAGTAACAGATTATAGATCCCTTGCCGAAAACAAGCTGACACTGCTGAGTTGTGAGGCAGAGTGTGTACAAGAGACCACATATTAATGTTAGCAGATCCATTGTTATATCTGTCTGGGGGGTTAATGGGAACGTCAGTTTTCCCTGTTTTCCTAGAAAATATCTGTGTCATCAAACTTTCCACTCATTTTTTTAAGCTAATCTTGTTTGAACTACAACAGGCATTGTAGTGTGCAGCCCAGTCAAAGTGTCTTTAATCAAAAACCTGAGTGTGGTGGTGCCCACTTTTATAAACTAGCCTTTTGTTTGGAGCCACATCCAAGATGAGAATTTAAAAAGCCTCTGAACAAACCATCTCTACTCAAAAATATTATTTAAGATCTGCTGGTTAGAAAGTGACTTAAGTTTGCAATATTCAGTTTCACACAGAACTTTCACAACATAAGGTAAATGTCAGAGAGCAGCAGTAGTCAAGGCAAAGCCCCTCTTTAGAAGTCCCTACTGTGTGGTTTAGGCTCTCTTTTCCCAGCTACACTCCTGTAAATAAAGTGCTTGGGTAAGTTCAGGAAGTCTTTGAAGTTGCAGTATAAAAGTGTGTGATATAGCAGTTGTTAGTGTATATATGATGGTGTTGCTAGTTTGGAAGTTAGTCCTTCTTGAAGATTGTTTTTGGGTTTTTCTTTGGCTTGACTCAGCTAGAATGTATTTTTAGACAAATAAGCAGAAAGTCTACAATAAATATATCAACAAAGCAGGGATAATTTTACATGACTATGATAATAAAGGATTTTTTGTTTCACTTTAAGGTTTGGCTAACTGTCGTTAAATGATAATCCTTTAATTTAGTAATCTTAGTAATTTTATAAAGCATGTTCTGTGCTAGTAATCAGGTTGGCATTGTTGGCATAGACCACTGGAATTATGTAACAAAACCTGTTGGTTTCTGTTACTTGGTTGCAGTCAGGAAAACTGTTTCAGTAAAAATGACCCACCTTCTCTGGGCTCCAAATAATATTTGTGTCAGAGACGGGAGTATATCTTTCCACTATTCCAAATACGAGTGCAAAGCACTGATAAGGAAATGGAAGGCTCCAACTCATGCATAAATCTACAGCTGCATAATTTTGCATTACTGGCACTAAAAACAAACAACATCCAACTCAGGTGTTGGATCACGGGTTAGATTTGTGTAACTATTAGGAGAAACCAGGATTGGTTTTGCACCAGTGAAATAATTACGAACTAAAAATTTTAATGAAAATATTAAATCCTTTTATTCACTTGGGTATAATCTCATTTTATATGAAGTAAATGTTGTGTAACTGTGATTTCTAATGGGGCATCACATCTACCTCCAATTTCCTTCCACCTGATCTGTTCTTAATACCTTGCTTAATATTACCATATGAAGCCATTAATCACAGTGTCTTCCTTTCTGTTCAAAGGCAGAGATCCTCTGCTTCAGAGTTAGATGTGGTGATGATGAGTTTGCAAAGCACTGGTAGTAAATGTGGGAACTGAGATCAAACAGTACTGGGTGGATAAGTACAAAGAGGTGGGCTGATTCAGCTGAGTAAAAGTTCATATCTTTATTTCTGGTTAGTTTTAGTGTTGGTTTTGGACCTGCCTCAGGACAATTCCCGTTTGTCCTCTAGCAGAACTTAGTTCTGTAATTTTATTCCTCCCTTATTAGCAACCAGTTCATGTATTAACTGAAGCAGTTTTATCTGGTCCTGTGCCATGCTTCGTAAGAGGAGAGTTGTCTTAATTGTTGCAAAGCTGTCTTTCAGCTGAAATGTTGCATATATGACACTCTAATACTTAATACCATTAATGTTTTAAAAGATTGAAGAACAGGATTTGAGGATAAAAATTGCTGTGTTTTATAGAGTTGAGAGGTGGTGCTTTTTGTTCCTATACTCTATATGGTGATGTGAAACAAATGGCTCTTTTAGTAGATATAGTGTGTGAGCTTTTCATATGAGGACAAAGAGCATAACTGGAAGAAAAAAATTGACATAAAAATAGAAGAAATGTACAAATTTGTACACAATGCAAAATCGCCTATAGATTGGTGGAGTTATTTTGCACATGCCATTCGTTTAAGGAACTTAGAGGAAAAATAATCTCTGAGCCTGATTTAGGTATTAGATTAGTACTTTAAAAATCAGTTTGTCAGGAGCAGGAAAGAAGAGGATGTGCTTGCTGTTCTTATCCTTGTGGAAATCAGGGAGCAAAATTTTACGTTTCCAAGGACTTGGAGATAAGAAATCCAGTGCTTTAAAAAAAAAAAAAAAAAAGGAAAAAGATAAAGGGAAAACTAGGTGGTAAACTACTAGGAATTAGCTGAAAAAATTAGAGTGTATTGCAAAAGGTTCTTTATAATCCTGAAGTCCAAAGTCTGAGTAGTTCTAAATGCTTCACACTTCTACTGTAGCAGCTGACAGCTCTAACTCTCTAGTAAACAGTGTCAGAAATTTCTTACGTCAATTTATCTGCAGCATCTGCTCTGGAAAATCTCAAGTCTCTAATTTACCTTTTAAGAATGATGCTAATAAAGCAGAGTATTGCTCCACAGAATAAAGAATGAGTAACACTTTGTAGGAAGTACCTAATTTTTGTCCATTTGCAGTTCAGTATTTTAAGACTGAAGCATCAGAATTTGTAGCTTCCATGGACTTTCCTAAAAAGGCATATAGGAGTTCCAGTTAAAATGGTTTATTTGTGATTGCATCTCTTTTCATCTGCATGCACCTCTGTTGCTATTTTAACATGGAAGGCAATGGGTTCTTTGACAAATCAGGGAATTGTCTGTGTGGAGCTGGAGCGTGCAAGCCTGCATTTAAGTTATGTCCTGAATTCTGTCCAAAAAAAAGAGTGTATTAAAAAAAACCAGAATCTTTGCCTATTTTCTCTTCTCTGGGATGTAAAAATGAGAGTGTGCTAATTATTATGAGCCCTGGAGGGCAAGGTGAGTGAGTGGGTAAAAGCACGAGTGAAGGAGGCAGTTCCTGGCAGTGGAGCCGACAGTTCATCTTGTGTTTATCGAGGTTCTGCCAGCTGCTCTTGGGTTTCTAGTATGACAGATTTCTATGGCACTGGCCAGATAAATATTTAACTTGTGTTTCTTAGTGTAATGTTAAAGAAAATGGTCTTTATTTAGATTAGTGTTCCTTATTAAATAATACCCTATGCTACTCAGCATTTAATCAAACAGTGTTTCAAAAAATGGATTGAAATAGTATTTAACGTTTAAAAAATGGGATTATTCTCCTCAGGAAGAGGTGGCCTTTGCTTTACGGTACTGGGGCAAAGAAGATCATAATTAGATTACAGTTGTTTATATTTTATATTCTCAAGGGACCATGTGTATTGTTCTCTTTTGGATAGTAACTGCTCCAGATTCACTAGTGTGGCTGCTCTGGTATTACACTCTTCAGAAAAAGCTCCTTGTTACTGAAATTTTGCAGCATCCAGTTTTCAAGTAGCTCCTGGTTTGACTCTGTGACATTTGTATTAAAGAGCTTTTTCATTTCTTTCCTTAAGAAAGAATGTTCAGATGGATGTATTTAACATTTTGGGTGCACTTTTACATCTCCTGTTAAATATCTAGAATTCTTCTCTCATCTTGACATCTGTCTCTGTCTCCTTGTAGATGATCAATGAAAATTGCAGAAAACAGCAAATGACATAGAGAGGTCAGCCTACTGCAAACAGTATTTAAAGCTATTTTATTACAAAAGATATATGTTGCATGGATCGAAATAATGTATTTTCGCTCCTGAGAAATAGAATTCTGCACATAAAGCACAAGACTTTGCAGTCCATGTTTTTAGCTTTGTCTTCTTTTGCCTGACAGTTTTTAGAAAGGTTGTTTTGATTTTGTTAAAAAATACAGCACTTCTCCTTTTCCCAAAACACTGTTCTGAGTTACTTCTTTGAAGGCTTTCACAATGTTTTAGCAGGCCAGTATTGTACAGAGCAAGTTTACTGACTAGAGTAGAGTGAGGATGAGAGCTGCTACCACTCCTTCAGGTTTTAAAAAGAACGGAGTGCAGATGATGATTCCATGACTCTGATCAGCAGCAAACAGGACATGTTTGAAACCTGCTACCACTGTCAGCTTATTAGCTGTCTCTGTTGTCAGAAGTGGGTGGATCAAATGGGAAGGGAAGCAAAGATTAAAGGATTCAATAATCTATACTTTTTTTCCTGTTTTACCATCTGTCCAGATCTGTTCTTTTCTCCCTTGGGAAATTTAGGCTCTTCATTTTAACATCCAGCTATAATCTGCTGTCCAAAGGCTTTTACTTTGGATTAAGCAAGCTGCTTTTTTCCCCTTTTTCTGGAATCAACGTAGTTCGACTTGGAGAAAAAAAAAAAAGAAAACAAAAAAATCATTTCAGTTGCAAGCAAACAGGGTTATTTCTATTTTTACAGCTGTAAATTACCTTGTCTTTACCTGTGGTAATACATTGAAGAGTGAAATTCAAAGGCAAAGGTGGAACGCTAATTCATAAGGTACAACTTTTTTAGGATGTGGTAGTTTGACATTTATTTTTACAAAAGGTCAAAGACAATTACTGTGATTGGATTTTGAAATGTTTTGGGAATCTGACAGCAGAAGTTTGCTGAGCTTGAAATAGGATTCATACCTGTAAAAGAGAAGTGTCTTCTCACTGTGCACATTGCATTTTTCAACATTTTTTTCTTTGGCTCTTGGTCTGTGTCCTTATTGACTATTAGTCTGTAGCAACTAATAAAAACATTTTTCTGAAGCTTCAGAGAGGCAAATTGCACTTCTGACACCTAGAAAATATCAAAGCTAATTTACTAATTTAAAGCATATAGAGGATGTTAGGTTACCACTGCCACTAGTTCACGTCTAGAACACGAGCAAAATTCTGCTCAGGAGCCTTCATTTTGGCCACAACCTAGTTAAAAATTCAAATGTTTGTTTATATTTTGAAAAGTTCAGACAGGAATTTAGCAGATAGCCCAGTGAACAGTCCATAAACAGTTTAAGAAGTGTTTTTTAAATCAGAAACCCAGAGAATGAATGCGTTTGGGAGTAATGCCTTAAGTTGCAACAAGGTTTATTAATGAGGTGGAAGTTTTTATTTTTCAAAATTTTTCTAATAAGATGTAGAAAGTTTGGGTTTTGATCAAATCTGTTTTGTGGATGTTTATTTTTTTGTCAGAAGATTATTTTCTCACATGGCTAAAATACGTTTTGTGTGGGCTTTCCTTTTTCAGAATTTTTTTATTTTAAAAATCATCACCCTAGTACAAGTTCCCGAGGGCTATCCCTTGCCCCCTCTCCTTCCTGAAGTATCTCAGTTAAGAAAATTTCTGAAATGAGTGGTCTCAATGCAGTCCATCCATTTTGTCAGTCAATTTGGGTCTTTTTAGAACTTGTATTTTAGTAATGAGAACCAGCTGCCAGGTTTGCTTTAGTTCCCATACCAAAATATCCATACCAAAATTAATTTATTTTTTTTTTATGAACTCATAGAGATGAATATAAAATATTACCTAAACTATAAAGTGTTCCAAAAGAAGGAAGGCTTCTTCTTCTTTCTTGGACCTAGAATCCTGTGGGGTTTGGGCTGGTTATTGGCATTACTTAAAGAAACTACTAGCCAATTCCATTTACAGCAGCTATGTACCATTAAGAGTACAGGACAATAGTGTATATTTGGATGTTGCTGAAAGGTTTTCCTCTGCAATAATAGACTGTTTGTTTGGAGCTACTCTGAATTCTTTAGTTTCAGTATCTGCAGGAAAATGGAGCTGGAATAGAAGGCTCTTTCCACATATTCTTGTGCCCTGCAAGAGTATGTGAATGATTTGATAGGTTATGGAAATTTTCTTTCCTTTTTCTTTTTTTTTTTTTTAGTTTCTGACTCTATATTGCCAATATGCCTGCTTCCATAGAGAGGTTGTTTGTGGGGTTTTTTTTCCACAGGAGTTATTCCGGGCTTAGCATATCATGCATCAAAGCAAGCTGTGCTGCCAACTTTTGGTTTAGGCTTCTATGAATAAGGCTCATTCAGGAGCCTCTAGAATGCAGAAATGAAAGCAAGAATTTAGTTTTTCACTTAGCAATGGACCTGTGTTCTCCTGTATTCCCTGATGTAGCTGATGAGCTAGATTTGTCTCCTGGGTGAACGACTTGGGCTTTTAGCATACTAAGATTTGAGTTTTTGACTACTCGTGGAAGGGGTATGGTTGATCCAACTTTTTCCTGAGCGTATTTGCACAGTAAATGCAGGCACTTAACTTTTATGGCACAAACTCACCTCTGGGACTGAAAGTATTGCCAGAGAGTGGTAAAAGTACCGAGTACTTTACAGTATGATAACCTGCTACTATAGTCACTAGAAATAGGCTGTGTGGTATGTGACTTAATCACAAAGCATCAGTTCCCAGCAGGAAAACAGATATCCAGGGAACACGTAGATGCTTTTACAGGATGCATGAGATACACAGTGCATCTCAGAATTACCTGTCTGGTTTAGACCCACATTAATTGGAAACAGCCATATTTCATTAAACATTTAGCAGTAAAATCTGACTCACAGAAAGATCTGCTCAGTATCTCTAGGCACACTTCTCAAATACTTAAGGAAAATATAAGCATTACCTACAAGTGACCTATTTTGTTGTTGCAGGTTATTTTAGTATCTGCTAACAAGCTGACACGATACATAGAACCATGCCAACTAACAGAAGATTTTGGAGGAACTCTCACCTATGATCACATGGATTGGTTGAATAAGAGGCTGGTTAGTTATCTGTGTTTTGGGGTTTGGGTGTTTTTTAATGTCTTCTTCTTGAGCCCTGAAATCTTTATTTGTGTAGGAAATGGTCACGTGTAGTAGTGAAGTTTATTTACATGAATAATCTTGGGATCAATAACACTGCATTTACTCAAGGGATGATAAAGACAATGTCATCAATTTGTTGAACCAACCAATTCCTTACTGAAGCTCTTTCAGTGACACTAACTCTAGAAGAGCTTGAGTGTATGGTATAGTTGCTATTAAGGGAAATTGGCTGCTATAGGAGAAGACCAAAACAAGGAGAAAACACTTGGACTCTGCAGATCCTCCTGGGTTATCTCTTAGGCCTTGGTTCCTGTGGACTAAGATCCAAGTTTTAAGCTGTCCTACACCAAAATCTCTGTCAGCGCAGCTTCCCCAGTAGACCAAGAAGCAGAAAATATCTGGGAGCAACTACACCTGCTAATTATTAATCAGCACAAATTGTTTAAGCAACTGTTGGTGTGCATAGCTCTCCAGAATGTTCTTAATCTTTTCTTCATTGTTACTTGCTTTTCAGTTACTTAAATAGAATTTTCAAATCAATATTTAATTTTCATTGATACAGCATGTTCCCTTCCTGTGTAACCTGTTCTTGAAATGTGTCTCCAGGTGGGATCTCCAGGTGTGTTGCAATTGCACCTGCTTTGCCCTGAAATTTTAAGTAGTCCTAGATAAGTTAAGGAAAGTTCATTGGCAAGGTATGGATTAATAATTTAACAACAAAAAGACCTGAAAGTTACTGTGCATGTCACGTAAGGCACCCAGTCATGCTCAGTTCTGTTAAAAAGCAAAACCAACCTTCAGAAGTCAGGTACAGAGGAACTCTCTGAACTCTACACAGTGTCTTGACTGTACAGACCTTGTTATCTGAGATCAGAAGCCCCTGAGTTCAAAGAAGCTGATGAGAATATTTCTTTCTATATAATATAATACATCTTTCTTTTATTTTAGTTACTCATTACAATATAGTTCATTTTAATAATGATTAGAATGTGAAAACTTCACAAAATTGATCTTTCAAGTAAGCTGTCCTGTAGTTGTGTAACATGCCTTGATTGTCTAGCATTATTAAAGGCTTAAATGAAGATATAGAATAAATATGTCCATGAGATCTAGCAGAAATCCCAATTTTTTTCAGTATTCATTATATTCAGTGTAATATTTACCATCTTCCTAAGGAATGTTAGTGCTCTTAGGAATCTCAGTGTTCCCTGAACAGAACTTTGTATTTTCTGTTGTTTCCTCTCTACCATTTGAATGTTGGGAAATAATTACACTGTGTAAAGATGAAGTATATTAATGGAAATACTGGATAAATTTGCACTGCTGCCTTCAATACAGCTACCCAAAATTTTCATTTCTTAAATGAAAACTTTCCTCTTATTTAGGTATTTGAAAAGTTCACGAAAGAATCTACATCTTTACTGGATGAACTTGCTCTAATTAACAATGGAAGTGATAAAGGAACTCAACAAGAGCGAGAGAGGTGTGTGGTTCTCTTTTTGAAATCAATGCTTTCAGATTATAAAATTTCATTTTACTTCCAAAAAATACTGAAAAAATGATACACCTTAAATACTTCAAAATGTGTAAAGAAATTCTAAACATTTATAATGTAGACTACAAAATATATGAGCATATGTGTAGGTGGATGCTCATTTAACTGATTACATGCACCTCCACTTGTGTTATGAGTTGAAAAAGTGAGGACTTTACCAAGTAAGGAAAAAACCTAGTCTTTTGACGCCATTAGGTAGTTCTAGCCTTAGCTGAAGTTTTTAGTGCTACTGTAATACAAATTTTAATGATGTGTTTGTTATTTTTTTCCAAAGATCAATAGATTTGAACTTCCTTCCATCAGTTGATCCTGAGACGGTATTGCAGACAGGTATAGTAAGTCAAAAAATTAGAATGTTGGTCAGTAAAGTGACATAATTCATTTTAGGCCCTAAGTGAAAGAGTGAAAGCACAGAGGGCACTGTTATTATCTTATCTATCTTCACAATGCAACAACCTTAACTACTGTAATCTTTAGGTTAAAAAAGTGATGCTATTTTTATACTCCTAGTAACATCTTCACGATATTGCCAAAACTATTGCGTTTAATCTGAGAATGCTTTGTTTCTAGCTGGTGATGATATATTTGCCTTATAGAATGAATTTATCTCAGTAGCTACCAAATAGTGGCTGACAGTTTGCATCAGTCTAGTTCTGAGCTGATTATCTATCAGAAAACTGAAACATACTTCACTTCTTGAACTCTCCATTCAGCATTTAATGATTTGGGATTCTTTGAAATGTTTGGTTGAGGGTGAATTTCAGATTAACAATAAAGTATAATAGTCTGTTGATTTGGACTGGAATTTGTTTCTTTAATTAGTGCCTTTGTGGAATAGGAAGTAATGCATAGTGTTAGATGGTGATCAGAGTCTGAGTGCTTAAAATTTTTTACCTTATAACCTCCTATAAACTAATCTGTGGATCACAGGTAATTCTTGTCACAGAGAGCAAGTGGCTTTATTGTGCCCTCTAGTAAAATTTTAGGTTATCTAGATGTGGGATAATATTGGTTTGAGGTAAAATGTGGAGTAATAGTCTGGTCTTTGAAGTTTTTTAAAACATAAAGTGTCTGTAGACAATGTTGCTAGATTTTAGCCTAATTGTGTGTCCTTGTCTAATAGATTTTTGGACAAAACAACACTTCAGTTTTGTGTAAGCAGATGGCTCCTTAGCCCATTAGTTTATATGCATTCTCTGTTTCCTTAATTACGGTGTAATGAATTTTTTTTGGTGTTATGAAAGGATCATCCATGGGACTGGATGATCCTTGTGGCTCCTTTCCAACTCAGCATATTCTGTGATGAAGTCATGGGAGCTTTAAGAGGTAACCTTTCTCAGTTAGAGTGACTGTATTGAAAGCTTGAGAAACAGAAAAATAAAACCAAATTAAATTTTTATCTCCTGAGAATAGATGTGAACAAACTGAGAGTTTAGATAAAAGGCTTCTGTCTTCCATAACTATAAGTACTCTTCTTTTCACAAGCTCCAAATCCATGTATATAGTTCTTAGAATTTGATAAGAACTTAGTTTGAAAAAATATTTTTACCTGGAAAAATGATGATCCTTTGCTGCTGAAACAATACAGTAAAATTTCAAAATTACCTCAGAAGAGCAAATTGTACAAGTCTTTAAGTCTGTTTGCTCTGCTGCTGTCTGTGCCTGTGTAGTATTATGAAAGATTAAATCCAAGATATTTGTTCTACAGTATGGCAAAATGTATTTGAATTCTTAAGACATTTTCACAGTAATATATGCTGAGTAATTTAAACTTGTTTGCTGCAATCTTCAAAGCCCTTGGCATTTTGAATGTCTCAATAACAGCAGTTGAACTTAGTCTTTTGTTTCTGCATTTTCCTTGAGGTATTACAATTACTCAAGTAGTAGGGTTTTTTTCTTTTAGTGAGTTGTCATGTTACCTTTTTAAGACCTGCAGAACTAATGATCTCCAAGTGGCACATTTTCACTTTCACACCCACATCTCTTTAGTGACCAAACACTGTTTTATTTTAACTGTTCCACTGAGCTTTTGAGGAACAAGTCGATGACCTGGGTTTACTTGTAGCATGGTGTTTACATCCTGAGAACTTTAACACAATAACATTCTTCAAGCAGTTTAAGCAGTAGATTAAATAGTCAAAACATACTGGTTTTGTGTATATGAAAGTCACTGCACTCTAGAGAATTTGTATCCTGATATGATGCTTAAGAGCACAAAGAAAAGGGGAAATGAGAACAGAATACTGAAAAAATAGTTATTATTCAGCTTCACACTCTCTATGAAAGCATTGTACATGCTATAAAAATCCTGAAAGACGACAGAAATTATACAGTCAGGTTTTTAGTGCCTCCAGAGCATTCATTCAATATATGAATATGAACTGTTTGAGAAAAATACTTTGGATGCTACTCACCATTTTGAAGTAAATCAGAATACTTCAGAGTTGTTTCAGACTCAGGGTTGTGCTTTTCAATTTTCTTTACATTAATCAATGCTATTGTCAATTTGAATGTTAGTCACAGTATCTCTTATATATCTGAAATACACCACATTTCTTTTTGTCTGTTTTATGACTGATCCAACCTCACAAACTGTGAGCACAGCTCTGCATGAAACTGTAATATTAAATGTGCCCAATGCATGAAAGATCATTAGCTGAAAAAATGCACTGTTGCTGGTTTAAAGCAGGCAATCTTACTACTAATTTTAGTGGGTTTTTTCTTTGAATCTACTTTAACCACATCATAATATGTTTTCTTAAAGGTCACGAGTTACTCTCTGAGTTACAGCAGCGTCGATTCAATGGATCTGACGGAGGGGTGTCCTGGTCCCCAATGGATGATGAGCTGCTGGCTCAGCCACAGGTGATGAAGCTGTTAGACTCCCTCAGAGAGCAGTACACCCGCTACCAGGAGGTTTGCAGGCAGCGAAGCAAACGCACACAGCTGGAGGAGATTCAGCAGAAGGTAATGCAGGTAAGCCTGGAGTTGTTCTTGAATGCGGTGAGGCAGAGCTTTGGGCTCAGTCTCAGACTGTGCTTTCTGCAAACTGAAAATCAGACAGAAGGCCTTCATGCTTTCTGTCACTTAACAAATGTCAGGGTGCTAGTTCCGCTCAGTGCTTCATATTCTGGCTGCCACAGTGACATTGCAAATGCTATTCTGATGTGTGGAGGTTGTTACAAATGTGCTGTCCCGCCTTGGGCTGTCCTTTTGCTGCGCACTGTGGCAGTTCATGGAGGCGTTGTTGGAGGCACAAATGCCTGCCCTGCTGGCAGAGAGAGGAACGTTCACAAGTGAGACACCTTTGACTGAGACTCAGCTTTTCTTGAGAGTTGAAAACCTTCCCCTGCCCATGTCATTCAAAGTTCCTGTTACTGAAGATAAGCTGTTATTTATTCCTTTATTTGTCTAATGCTTGGTGGTTTAACCTAAGCTGAAGTGCTTAAACTCGCTGTATTTCAAGAACACCCTGACAAGAATGAATAGAAACTTCCTAATCAATTGCATGTTAAAGGTCACGATGAACTGGTTTGGTCCTTTGGAAATAAGCATGTAATTAGCACTTTCAACATTTTCTCAGCAGAGTCTCAGTAGAGAAAATCAAGGAAAAGGAATTAATTTATTCTTCTTGTGTTTATCACTTGAAATTAGATTTGTATATTTTTAAGATTCTGTATAGTTTCAATATGCAGAAAATGGAATAGATAATTGCTTTTAACCTTTCGACATTGGCATTTCTAATGTGTGAGGAGTGCAAGTCAAGTACTTGCACTTTACAGCATTGTAGCTATGGGTAAAAATAAAAACTAATCAATTTTGTGATGTTTAGCAGTGGAAATAAAAATCTACTGAGGAGATAATTTTAATTCCTATAGTAATTTGCTTGCTGTAAAAAAATCTAAAAAGCAAATGTCATCTGTTGGTATATTGAGCTGGAAGTATTAAAATATATGAAAGATTAATATAATCCTATATAGAACATATCAGCACAGCTGTGGGTATAATCAGGTGAGATTTTTTTTCCTGTGTTTAAGTTTTAGGGGTTGAACAAGATGTGATTTTTATTGTACTTTGGCAAACTGAGATTTGTAATGCATTTAAATAGAACTGTTTACCATTACTCAGCCTCATTTTGCAATATTTGTAGTAGAAATAGTTACTTGTTTGCTCTGTGTACACTACAGATCTTACCTGGCATGTGAACTGAGTTTCAGTACACAGGAAGAATGTGTTTTGCTCTTTTGAGAAACTAATCAGTTTTATAAGGTGCATTTAAAAGCTTTCTAAATGGCATACAAATATTTGAGAAAAACTTACTAAATCTAGGAAATTATTTAGTGTCCTTTGGGTTTACAACAAAAAATCAGGCTAATAGAGTTAAAGTAAGAAGCTCATGATGTACAGAAGGAAACCAATAGAGGCAAAAGTACTGTGGAATTTATTTGGAAAAAATAAGCAGAAGTTGCCATATACTTTCAGTTAGAATGGGTGTTTTTCCCATGTGCTGTTATTTTTTTCTATTATATATTGATCTTCTGCCAACCTTCTTCACAGTTACATTCCTATTTCATTACTTTTATAGAATCTTATATTGGTAAACACTCCTGGCTTGCTTTTGTGTTCCTGTTTCAATTTCACTATTTCTCCTTACTGACCTGCTTAGTTCTTACTCCTGTCTCAAAACCCTCTTATCTGTAACCAACTCTCTCCCTTATGCCTTCAATATCCTTCCCTCTCTTTTGAATTACCCTTTTTGCTTCTGTGCCATGGTTTTGTCTCCCTCTCCTTTGTCTTTCATTCTGTAATGTAAAGGCTGCAATAATTGTAAGATGTTTTGTAATAAGCAGTTTTTCTAAAGGCTGCTTATTTGTGTAACTCTGTAGGTTAGTATAAAATCTGGCTTTGGACTTCTTAGGCAGAGGTGTTAATTGGTATTTTCTAATCTTAATTCACAAAAAATGAATGTGAGGTCTTGCAGTAGTCTTCATTAACAATTTTAAAGTTTATTTTATGAAAATTACATCACATTTTCCTGTGTATCCCCTAGTAACTTTTCCCTCTTCAGTTTAAGCATCTGTCACAAGAACAGCCATGTGCTGGCTGAAGCAGTTGCAGGGCCAATGCAGTAGTTGCTGGAAATTTCTAATGGGGGGGTGGTCTTGGCCAGAGAGGGCAACTGCTCAGCAGTAGCCTTGTTCACTGTTTCAGACTTGCATGAGAACTGTCATTTCCATGTGTAAGTTTTCCAGGCCACTCTGACCTTGCAGGGGGACATCCGGGTCCCTTCACTTCTAGGTCAGTTCCATATTTAACCCGTAACAGCTGTGCAGAGGTGCTGAGCACAACAGGAAGTTTCTCTTTAAACAGAAAGGACCTGCAACTGTAGGGTCCTAATTTGTCCTAGAAATGATAAAAGCAACGAAGACTTGGAATGCTTTTGGAGCGATGAAAATATGTTCTGAAACAGTGCTTCAGTATGGGGCAAAATAGAGCAGTGGGAAGGCAGATACATAATGACTCAAAGATGGAGTGCATTGAGTCGCCTTCTGTAACAATGATTATTCTTGATTTCTGTTGCAGTGCAGTCTAGCAGTACTAGGGGAAATGGTTCAATTAGTCCCTGTTTCATTTGTCTTTGTGGTTATGGAGTTACATTGTGTATTGTGTTATGTTTCCTGAAAATCTGTGTGAAGCTGTTTTGTGATCGATGTGTAAACAAAAAGTCACATTAAAGACAGGAAGCTGGCTTCCTATGCTTTTTTATTAAGGTTCAGAATCTGGAGGTATTCCTGCATTTCTTTACTTCAGGACTCCAGCAGTAAGTGATTTCTGCAGTAGGTTTCATTGCAGCTATCTCTGTTTTCTAGATATTTAAAAAATAATCAGGAAGTTTTTCCATTATATCATCTGATAATTCAAATGTGTGTAAAGAAACCAAAATTGGAGACATTCTGCTTTGTTTTGAGTAATATTTGCATCCAAAAAATAGTTTCGAAATAATAAAAGGAATCCAATACTGTAGTCCAAAGTTGTATTGCTGTGACCCTACAAAGACAAATTCCATGAGATGTGGCCACAAAAATTCCATTAGGTTCCTTTTATTTGAACGGAGCAAGTTGGTGTGTAAGTTTAATTTTGAAATAAGTATGTATCCTGTACTTGAGTGTTGGTATATTCAGCAAAAAAAGGAGAAAGCTCTTAGGTGTGAGGTTGAATACAGCTGTGCATTGTAATTACTTTGGCAAAAAAATTCTGGTTTGAACACAAAAGGTCCATTATCATTGTGTTTTGAGCCTTTTTATTGACAAGAGATATGAAATGACAAGTGTCTATATGAAAAATCTTGTCGTAGCTGCCACCTAAAGCTGACAGTCTATGGTTTTTGAAAAGTGGTTTCTACTTAAAACTTTGAAGGATGTGAATGGATTCAGCAACAGGATTTCTACAGAGCTGAAAAAGATCTGTTTTTTTTCATAAACATATGCTTCTTTTTATTTCAACTTGTGTTACAAAATTCTGTTTATATCAGTGTTTGTATAATTGATTTGCTACTTTGTTTCTATCATCTTTTTTTTAATGACAGGTAGTCAATTGGCTTGAAGGACCTGGATCAGAACAGCTGAGAACCCAGTGGGGAATAGGAGATTCCATCAGAGCTTCACAAGCTTTGCAACAGAAACATGAAGAGATTGAGAGCCAGCACAGTGTGAGATTTCCCATACCCTTTTCAAGTATCAAAATAATTCTAAATACATGTAGTTATGAGCAATGTGTTTTGGTTATGAGTATCTAGGAATTTTGAATAGTGCATCATGTTATGGGTTACAGAGGAAATTATCTGAGTAGTTACAGAACTAATGTGGTCATCATATTTGCATGCTGTTTATTTCTTTTCCATTGTAGAAAAATACTGATTTCTGTGATTTTTCTTGGGTTTAGTATATTATAGCAGCTGTTAAATTTTCATGTCGAGTAGAAGGAATAAATTTACCTATTCCTCCCTGTTAAAATGTCTGAAAAGTCCTGCATTTCTCAGGTGAATAACTTAATATTTTTGTCTTTATTGGACTACACTTACCAGTAGCTGAAACTGGCTTAAGACTTTCATTGATCAAGGCTTTAGATATACTTTATGTTCATAATGAAATCATGAGGATGCTGTTTTGTAACTACACTAACTTGGTGCCTTTGCTTCTAATTTTGAACACTTCCTAAGCTTCAGCAGAATTTTGTCTTTCCATCAAATGATTAACTATAATTAGGTTATGAATATTCAGTGCTCCCAAAGGGAGTTTTGCTCACAGTGCTGTTCACCTTTTCTGACTTTCCTGGATGTAGACACTGGCAATTCTGTCCACTTTTCCTAAGTTCCTTTTATAGTCATTGCAACAAAAATATTCACTGGGTTATAGTTTTTCAGATATAATTTAGGGGGAAGAAAACCCCAAACCTTTAGTCTGAGAGACACAGCACCCTAGACAACACTGGTTTCCTTGCTAGATGCAGCAGTGTAGGTGTCTGTGTTTGGTAAAGTAAATCCCATCTCCCTCTTGTTGTTGCTTCAAGCTCTTCATCTTCTGAAGCATGAAACATCTTGCAGTTGAAATCCTAATAGGAAAGAAAAAAAGAAACCAGAAACACCCTAGACTACCTACTTCATTGACAAAAATAAATTTGAGTGTCTTTTAGTTATATTGGTATTTCAAACTGAAAGAAGAAAACAAGACTGAACATACTTTGCTTTCACTTGGATATCTATAACAGGGAGCTGCGATTTAGCTGGGGCTAAGTACAGTCTTTGAAATAATTGAAATCCTACTGAAGTTTGCAGGCTCCCCTACAGTGCCCTAAAGCACTGGCAGCATGGAACACAGTTTGGTTCTCAGGTGCAGGCAGGAGTTTGCAGAAATAACAGTCAGAAAAAATATATTTTATTTTACACCAAACAAAGTAATTGGAAGAGCACTGCCCTACCTTAAATTTAGATGCCTGTTTAGAGATTAAAACCCTTTACTGTCAGCAGCATTAGAAAAATGTGCTTTACCATTTTCTTTGATTTTTAGTGTGCGCTTCTTCTTTCATTGTTTTCCTGTTTTTTCTCTCCTAATAATTGAATTAACAGTTTGTATGCCTGCTTTCATCCCCCTCTGTTTAATGTTGATTATAGTTTTTTGAAGAGACTTGCAAAAATATTTGTTTTGAAGATATTTTTTTATTTCAATTTACTCTGAAGTGAAAAAAATCATTTCCATAGGGTGTGGTTTTGTTTACTTTTTTGTGGGGAGAGCGTGGTTAGGTTTTTGGGGGTTTTCTTTTTCAGACAGTTTTGATCATGAGCAATACACTAGAATGGTTGTTTTTGAGCAGGTCTTTTTTGCATGGGCTTGAGCTGTCATATACAGCTGTACCTAAGTTCTCATGGAAAAGATCAGAAACACACTTTGTATACCTGGTTTGCTGGTATCTTGATTATACTGATAGCTCGATCAAAATCAATTACTGCAACTCTTACTTACTTTAATGCTAAAAACAAAAACTTAAAAAAAACCAAAAACAACAACCCCCCCCCCAAAAAAAACAAAATCCAAAACCCCCTAAACATTATTAATCTATAATTTTTTTTACTTCTTATATTATAGTTGATTTGTCACACTCAGCTGGATTTGTTCAGTGTAAAAGAGCTATGTTCTGTGAACTGATTGTGCTGAATCTATGGATCTATAATACACGTGTCACAATGGAAGATGTTTTCACATTATCTCATCGTAGTTACCCCTTTTGGGACAGATGATTTATTCTGCTCTCAAATTTTTGACTGATTGCTAATTTAACTTTTTCATTACTTTCTCTTTTCTCCCCTCCTTGCTCTTTTCATATTCTCTTTTTTTCTGTGAGCAGATGGTAGAGGCAGCTTTGGGTAAAAAGAAAAAAAAAAAAACAGAGTATGGATATTTATACTCCGTTTTGCATGATTTGTAAATAAATGATGCAAAAGCTGAAGACATCGTTTACAAAATTCTAAACATCCCAATAGGAGCAAGACAAGAATACAAATTAAATCAAATATTGTCGGCCAATAGATGGTGCTGTTCCATAGAAATGCACAGGACACTTCAAGGTCAAAATTAGAGCTGTTGAGCAAACACATTTTGCTTTACAGGCATCTCAGTCATGTAACATGTGAATGTGATACGGATGTATGAAGCTGGTTTTAAACCTCCCCAAATTGTTAAATATTTGAACTATTTTCCTCTGTAAATATGTATTCAGTAATCCAGCCATGTGAAAAACTAATCTGCAGACTTTGAATTGAATAGTATAAAGCTTTCCTTAAATAAGAAACAAGGATCATTTTGAAGTTTCTGTGCATGGACTCTCTTGTTTTCAGAAGATGGAGATTATTTCCACTTTGTCAACAGCAGTATTTTTTTCTAAATATTTTAAGGAAATTGTTGCTAGTTTCACTCATGTCACTGAAAGTAACACCTGGATAGTCCTGTGAACAGCTTTTTGTAATAGCTTATTGTTTGGGAGAAGCTCTTTTGTTTCAAGTAGACCACTACAGATATTTAAGCACTAGAAATTAGTTTAAGAATGGTAGAATTCCTCTTTTAGTGGAAATTTGTGCTGGGACTAGGAGCCATCCCTTGTACTCTTCCCATCTTTCTGCACTAATTTTTTGTGCCACAATGCATATATTAACATGTACTAAGCTCTTTATTGAGAGTTGATTTGAAATTGGGAATATTTTTTCCTTCTCTGTGAGATGTCATAATTATAGTGCAATTTGTAATAACCTCCTTTTTCAATCTGATTGTTTATTAGCCTGCAGTAGGATGTATGCCATTTAAGAGAAATAAAATTGTATTTGCCATTCTTAATTGTTCATCTTCTTGTGTTTCTAGGAGTGGTTTGCTGTTTATGTTGAGCTTAATCAGCAGATAGCAGCTCTTCTAAATGCAGGGGATGAGGAGGACCTTGTGGAATTGAAAGCATTGCAGCAACAGCTGAGTGATGTGTGTTACAGGCAGGCCAGTCAGCTGGAATTCAGGCAGAACCTATTACAAGCAGCACTTGAATTCCACAGTGTTGCCCAGGATGTAAGTGTTCTTTTTAAATTTTTTTTAAGACACTGTCAATGAATTTGTGCCTTAGAATTGTTAATGTTGAATACGTTGGAAAAATATTCAGGGAGATTAGGGGAAATGTAATGTCACTTGGAAAATGCTGTAAGTAATCATTTAGTGTAATTTAAACATTGTGAAAATTGGCTTCCCCTTTTTAGGAGGGAAGTACTTTGTAATATGTCCTACATTTCAGTAGTATTTGAAATAAAAAGGCTAGTAGTTGAAAAGTAGAATCTTGGCTTCCTACTCTCCCACCATTTAGGGATGTATGCTCTTGGAATTCTATGAGACAGATAGGTCTTTTATCTTTCATTTTGACTTTTATTTCCTATAGCTGCAAAGAGAAGTTTGAAAATGACAACTTTTCAAACATTTAGAAGATTGTAGAAGCTCAAACTTTTTAAATATCAGCATTTATGTTCTTACATTTTAGTTGTCTCAGCAATTGGATGGTTTACTGGGAATGTTGTGTGTGGATGTAGCACCAGCAGATGGAGCATCAATTCAACAAACATTGAAACTACTGGAAGAGAAATTGAAAAGTGTTGGTAAGCAAGATATTTCTGCATTTCAGACACACATTCTAATTAATGCATTATGGGGGGAAGAAGAATAATCCCATTTAAGAAATCACCACAAGAGCAGAGGAAAATACTCAGTTCTCATTGCTCACTGTGTAATGTTCCACTGAACTACTTGGGGTTGGCTTATGCCATCTACTGTATAGTAGTTCTGTCTGGGGAAATTATTTGGAACGGTTTTCTTTCCAATGTTTTACATCTAATATATATATATATTTGTTATATGCCATTATCATGCATTTAATCTGTAAACAAACTTCTTTTCCCCATTAATCTTTCTTAGTGTCATGGGATTATAGTGTTTAGATGATCTCTTTGTCTCCAGAATGGATCCCTTGATGATTAAGGTTTTATCCACTCAGTTTTAGAATGCTTGTATTGAGTGTTTTGTAGTAGCTTTGACTGGGTGTGTTAGTAAATTTATTAAGGTTGTTACACTGTCAAGCATATGGAATTAATTATTCCAGTTGGAAGGGGTCTACAGTGATCAGCTTGTTCATTAAGTTGTGGGAGAAGGGCTCTGAAGCAAAATCATTTACAGTAGAAGTAGTTATGGTTGGAATATAACAGCTTGATGCATAAATGAGATTTTCTTTCAGGAAAACAGATAGTGGAGCTGCCAAATAAGAGGTGTAACAGCAGATCTCAAGGGTTGGCAAATTTCAGTGTAGAAAATTGTATCAGCTATATCAGATGTATTATAAAGTAGGAAGTTCTGCCAGCAGTGGAAGAACACTTGGGCTACAACTGCTTAGCAGTGATAAATATTTTAGGAATTGTGCAACTGTGTGGATGAAAGACATTAATTAGCTGTGTATATGCTGAGAAGCTGACTCACTGACAACTTTTATTCCTTTTCTTGTTATGTGCTAGGTCATAAAATAGCAAAGCCTTAGTTCTTCCATATTATAGACAAATGCTCACTCAAACTTGAGTAATGTCCTTTTCATTTTCCAGGTTCCAGTCTTCATCCGTGTATGATTCTGTTGCATTTTATATCTCTCCTTTGAGGAAAAAACCCACCAAAATTCTGAGTGATCATTGACTTTTTTTCCCCTGTCTTTTATTAGACTTAGGCTTGCAAGGCTCTGCGTGAGAAAGGTCAAAGTCTTCTTGATCAGATATCTAACCAGGCATCATGGGCCTATGGGAAAGATGTGACCATTGAAAACAAAGAAAATGTGGACCATATCCAAGGAGTAATGGAAGATATGCAGCTTAGGAAACAAAGGTAAGAACAGCAATTCTAGTCATTAAGATTTTTGTGTGTGAACAAGTCACTTTCCATACAATTCACTTTGTTTTAAAGAGCCCATTTTGTTTTATGTTCAGTTAAGGGATGTAATACAACTGTAATTTATATTTGTAGTATGTTCAAATGGGTCAGAAGCTTCCCTGAGTAATCTGTTGTAGCATATTGCTAAAAACAAGCACCTTTTGTATTTTGGTACTGGATGGAGTACTTGAATGCTTTCCTGTGCTTGTAAATGCTCAAAAATGATACATTTCTTTTATATGGAGTTATGAAAATATTCAAGTGGCATCTTCTATGTGCTAGCAGTTTGAGATGGAAGTATAATATGACTACAGTAGTGGTGATGGTTGTAAGATAGAGTGTTAAACAGCCTTGTTTATCTTCTTTATCAGGAGTGCTATCCTTTGAGTATAGTATTTTCATTCCTGAAGATAGAAAGACAAATGAGATGGTGTTGAAGGGGACTGATACGAAATGGAGGCATAGATTTCAGTTTTCAAAGTGTGGGGGTTTGTGAGTTTTGGAAAATTATTAAGTGGGGGATAAAGTTGCAGTTGAGAAAAATGTTGGAGAGAGTTGAATTTATAAGAAGAATGGATTTTACCATCATCCTCTTCCTCCAAAATTTGGTTGTTTTTAATTAAAGATGTAGTGGTATTGGATTTTCTGTAGTGCTTCCTTTGTTTTTTTTTCTACTGAAGAGTGTGAAATAATTAGATGCTATTGCCAGAATTACTGCTGGAACCCCTGAGACAGTGTAATACTGTCCATAGAAAGGGCCTGAAGTTCGAGGGCATTGGCTGAGCAAAAAGGTGCCTCTAGGCAATAACAAGGTCTAGTGAGCATCAAATTGCCCATTTTACAAATTAATTCTACTATTCATAAACTGTTTTCTTAGGAGCTTAGTATAAGAAACCATGTGTTTTGGTAGTGCTTAGAGAAAATATTGTTTTAAGTATGCCCTCTGAATCCTATTAATTTAAGCAATACTTGTGTTTAGAGGGCCAGCTGCAAAAAGCTACAGAGGACGTGTCACTGCAATAAAATAGCAGCTGGAATTCTGTACTGAGAAAAGAGATGTACATGGGAGAAGGGAAGACTTATATACACAGTAATGGACTCTGAATCAGCTGTGAACTCAAAGATAAACATTGGAAAACTTGCAAAAACTGCATTCATGTTCAAACATGCAGGGAAAAGCAAGTAGAATGCTAAGAATTGTTAGGAAAGGAATAAAAAACTGCAAGAAGAATGTCATTTTGTCACTGTACAGATTGGCAGTCCATTTCTGTTTTGTGTTACACAATTCTGGTTCCTATTTTCAGAAGGGTTAAAGAATTGTGGGAAGTCAGTTAGAGGACTAAAACATGAATAATATTTCCAGACAAAGGTATGAAGCAGCTTTCAGATGGTGAGTGATTGAACAAAGTTTTTTTAGCCTGGATGAGAGACAACAAAGTAAAAGGACGAAGTATGTCTCAGTAGCATGTAATAGTGCTTTTTGCAACATTTAATTTTATTTTTTTCCAAGTTCTGTTGAACATTTCTTGTTATTTACATACACACGTGTTGTAATGCTTATTTTTTGGGGGGTTTTGTTGCTTTATTTATGCTTTTGGACCCCATAAAGTGTTTCTCTGTGCTATTAGAGCAGACAATTTCCTTTCTGTAAGCACTACAGGACATGTAACAAAACACAGCGTGCTAACAAACTGTTCTTTGGAAGTGCTTATGTTTGTAACCAGTTTGGAAAAACCATGCACACAGTCTTTTGCATTTGCTTATAAAGCCAACTGTTGTTGACATTAGTAATTCCATTTGCACTGAACGGGAGCATGAGTGTTGCTCTGGAATTGAAGTGGAAAGCATTCTGCTAGACGTGTTAGCTTAGCTCTCATTGTGGAAAGAGAAGGACTTTCAACGCTTTTATTGGAGTTCTGGAGAAAAAGCTGCAAACTGTGCTCAACTCAGAATAAGATAATTAGGGTCAGTTTTTATATCAATTAGATGTTGAAATCCTTCATGACAAGTATAGCGAAGGACATCATCATATAAGGGTTCAGATATTACCATCCTTAGTCAGCTAAAAAGAAAAATGGAAAAATGTATTATCTTTTAAACAGTCTCATCATATTCATCAAGAAAACATTGCCTCCAGAAACAGTACAATTCAGAATTATGCCTGGTTTAAGCCAACTTTTATCTGAATTTTATTAGGATAAAGTGTGTCTTAGCCACTTAGAGCTTCCCAGTGCAGCAAGGTAAGGAATCTGCAATGCTGCTGCAAGACCTTGTAGCTGTCTCTGGTGTTACTGCCTCCAACTTAGCCATTTCAGGAATCTTGAGGATCATGATTTTGGTGACGTGTAGTGCTGTTCTATTTACTGCAAGTTTCTTACTGTTCTCTGAGGCAATTAGGTGTTTTGGCCAAGCTAAGCAGCTCTGGTCACCTTTTCATGAACACTTGTATTTAAATGTTTCTCACTTGAAAACATTGTTGTCAAATTCAGGGTGTTTTGTGTCTGCTGTACATGTGTTGATGAGTCTTTCTGTGCTGCTGTTCAAGGTGTGAGGATATGGTGGATGTGCGGCGACTGAAGATGCTTCAGATGGTGCAGTTGTTTAAATGTGAAGAGGATGCTGCCCAGGTATGGAAATATCTCTAGAATTTCATCATTCTGGTTTTTGTAGTCCACTGGGTTAATTTATGGGGGCTGGTGGTATAACAGTAATTTTTGTAAGTACTGTTTTTTGTAACTTTCAAATGTAGTTTTAGTTAGGGAATATGTACAGTGAAAATAAAGGATTTTCTGAAAATAGTGTATTTGGTATTTGCATGCATGATCTACCAACTTGTGGCAGCTCATTTAACTATTTTTTCTGTATCAAAAGTATATGCTAGTACTGAAGTAATGTCACTCTCCTGGATTCATTTCTTTTTAATGTATTAGTTTTTATTCTTTTGGCTTGTTTTTAAGGCAGTAGAATGGTTAAGTGAACTGTTAGATGCTCTGCTGAAGACACACATCCGGCTGGGAGATGATGCTCAAGAAACAAAAGTTTTGCTGGAGAAACATCGGAAATTTGTTGACGTTGCACAGGTGAAATGTGTTAATTTTTTTTAGCAATATGGGGTTTATGCAGTTTCCTGCATAAACATCCTCTCCTAAACAGAATCAATGCCTGTATGGATAGTCATTGAACAGCTGTCACTGGTCTCACTGGTTTGCCTCAATGCTTAAGGGAAAAAATTGATTGCTGAAGTTGGTGTTGGCCTAATGAGATGTTGCAGTTCCATCAAGAACAGCAATGCTGCAGTTTACTACCTTAGTTAACTTTCACACAGGCAATGCAAACAACCAAAGTTCGTTGGCTTTTGTGAAAGATATATTTCAAACAGTCTTTAAAATTATTTTTGACAAGCTGGGCCTTTGTCAAGTACTTTCAGTCATTTGCTGCCTTTAGGAGTGTCTAATTTGGACTTAATTAGTTAACAGATGTGATGTTTTCTAATTCCACCTGTTGCACTGGAACTGATTTTCTCTTTTGATGAGTAAGAGTCGATGATGACGGGAAAGTCATTTGCTGTTACAGTGATGTGCCTCAGTGCACCTGGATGCTGGCTGACCATGGACCTGGTGCCAGTGAGGTCAGGGAGACAGTCCTCTTGGCAGTGGATATCAAGTAGCCCTTGTAAGATCCAAACAGCTGTTCAGAATTTTGGGAAGCTCTCTTGTTTTGCCAGTGTGAATGCTAGACAGCAGGGTGTATTGGATTTTTTTTTTAACACTGAAAGCACAATTTAGTCATTACAGTTTTATTCCTAGTTCATCAGCATTTTCTAGTAGACCAGATTAGTTCAGTGTATTTTGTGAACCTCAATTACAGACCTTTCATAAACTTGCTTGCTGTTGCTTTAAGATGCTGTTTCACTCCCAGGTTAAGTGCAGAGTTTTCACATGCACTTACTCTCCCATCCCCTCCAATTTTTAGAGTACTTATGATTATGGGAGACAGTTACTGCAGGCAACCGTGGTCCTGTGCCAGTCCTTGCGATGCACTTCAAGGTCCTCAGGGGACACACTTCCCAGGCTGAACAGAGTGTGGAAACAGTTTACAGTGACCTCTGAAGAAAGAGTACACCGGCTGGAAACAGCTGTTGCGTTTCATTCAACCGCTGAAAAGGTGAGCCTTGTGTTTTATTAAGAAGAAAAATTTGTTACCAGAGTTTAAGCAAATAAAATGTAAGAAAAATGAAGTTGCCATTGTATATTTACCCTTTCTAAATACTAAAAAATAAGGTAGAAAGAAGAATTCAAGTGTATTTTTCCAACTGTTAACTTTAGTACTTAATGTAATAATTGTTCATATACCTATGTTGGTATAGGCCCTGCTTAACAAAAAGGAGAACAGCCCTCTTCAAATGGGAACTCTGATACTGATGATAAAGCATTTCTTTGTGTCTTTTAGACTGTAGTTCTTTAAAGCCAGGAACACTTCTTTATCCAAGGTATGATACAAAGCTATTAGGTCACTTAGGTTCTTGGGAGAGTTAAAGGTGTATTGCCCTTTAAGCTGTATGGATTTTGGATGGAATAATCTTCTCACAAACTGTAAATGAGGGCAGCTCTTGCCTCTTTAGTTTCCACTCATGCTGTCTTGTTCCATCTTGTGTTTTGCACCTGGAGGGGTTTGAATGTGGTTTCTTCTTCTTGAACACACCTCTACCTTGGTATGGTTGTCAAACTCCTATAACCAAGTGTCTCACTGCTGCACCTGGTCAGGTGATGCAAGAAGCCACAGAGGAGGATGAGCAGTCAGCAACAGTGGGATGAGGAATAGTTGCTATTCAGTAACAGCTTGCTGAGAGCTTTCAAATGCTTGAATTTGAGACAACGTCCTTTAATGTAGATCATGAGGGGTAGGGTCTTTTTGTCAACAGCTGCTTTTCTTGTGAAGCAGTACGTTCTAAAAAAGCAGTGTAGAGTATGTCTCTCAAATATGGACAGTAAAATTGCATGTAATGGCAAAAATACCCAAATCTTCCACATGGTAAAATAAATTAATTCTGTCACTAAAAGAGAGCATGTGTTCGGAGTTGATTTATATGCTCGTTGGTTTTATTAATTTCTTATTCATATTAGTGGAAGATATTTTGAATTTGCTGGCATTGGGAGTTGATGGAGGTTCACAAAAGCTGAAATACATCTTCTATGCTTCCAGAGATTTACCTGATACCAAATTAAATTTCAATGGTTCATAAACTCCTAAAAGAGTAGAATTTCTCAATCCATATTATGAGCATTCTTTCATTATTGCAGTAGTTAATTGCTGGGTTTAGGCAGTCTTAAGTTTAAAGAAAAATAAATTAATGGCTGGCAAAACAATGCTCTTGTTGAGAAACATAATTCTTCTTTCACTATCAGACATATAGTAATGAGTCTGTTTGGAAAATAGACTGTTAATATCCATTCTGCTTTGGGAAAAAGTAAGAAGTGGCAGAGTGAGAAGTGGAAGAAAATACCATACTGAGTAGTGGATTGTCTGGAATGACCTGTGTTCATACTTTTTTAGTCCTACCTGTTCTGTGCCAGATGTGGGTTTTAGTTTTGAAACATCTTGTAGGGGGCTCTTCAGTAACCGTGTTTTTTTACACTTTGTGTGACTGTCTTGTGTGCTTAATGGTGTAGGTTACTATTTTTATATTTGTTGCAGGAATATTTTCTAGAAGACTATGGTGGTAGCCCTGAACTGTCTTCTTAATGGACCTTCATCAATATTTTCTTTCCTGGGATTATAGGAATATGTCAGTTATCTCATGTAAATGTGGCAGTGAAATTGCCAAAAGAACATTCACTCTGCCAGTTAATGGCACTTAAAAAAATACATGCTATCACTTGCATACTTTATTCTGTATTTTCTTACTTTTTTTTTAAGCAGATTTTGCAGGAATGTCCAGAGCAGCCTGAAGCTTTTAATGAAATGGATCAATTTGATGAAATTGAAGCAGTTGGGAAATCACTGTTGGACAGACTAACAGTGCCTGTAGTTTATCCTGATGGGTATGTAGAATGTTTGTTCTAATACCTTTGGAATAATGCTTTTGCTAAAGTTTTATAATAGTCTTATATGCAGATGAATCCTGAAGGCTTATTACTCAAATAGAAAAGTGAGCCCATTGTTTTTAAAAAGTTTGAAATAGGACCTGCCTGCTTTCTGTGAGAAGATGTGAAAGAATTTTTAATGAGTATTAGTGTGCTGCCTTTTTAAAGCAGTGACTTTTTCCACAGTGAATGATTATTAGATTTACGCAGTCTTTGCACCAGCACAGTACGCAGAAGAAACAGAATGACCAGTCCCAATCTCCCTGATAAAAGATACCAGATGAGGACTATGGGATTTTGATTTATGTGCAATTCTAGCTCTCTGAAGTCTTAAGCCAGTATGTTGAAGATAAATTTGTACTTGATTTTTTGGGTAAACAAAACAGTACTTCCCTCGAGAAGTATTCATACGAATTTTAAATTGGTAGTTCTCTTGAGCTACAAAAGCAAACTGAATTTGGAATCTCAGCCACAATAAAACTCTTCTGTGTTTAATAATGTCTATTGTTATGCTGAGCTCGTAGTTGTCTTCTGTGTGAGGTACAGCCAAGCTATGGAACAAGTCTCTGGTGTGTAGGATGCTACACCATAATGAAAAAGGTCTGAAATCAGTATTTTGAATTAGAGGCTGAAACCCTCTGAGGTAGCATCAGGCAACTGCATTAAGAGTTACCTGAAGTTCATCTGAAAAACACATTTGCTGGAAACTGGTCATGAAAATTTATTGTCATCTTATTTCCAAAATACCGTATTCTTTCTGCAGTGTAGATCCTTCAAGGAGGAGTGCTCATCATAAAGATGGACCCAGGCCTGAATTAGTAGTGATTTTTACTGTTACTTCAACAGTGTGTTTGAAAATAGTGGAGGATTTTATAGCTGTGGAAAAAAAATCCAAAGAAAATAAAACACCAACCCAAAACCAGATCAAGAAGTGTTTGTTGAAGTACTTTTGTATAACTTTTGTACAGCAGATTCTAGTGACCTGGTAAAAGTAGCAACTGTTCAATCCTGAACATTATTTCTGACTTCTCTGGCATTTCAGTAGAGTTTTCTATATCCCCCTTCACAAAAATGGTATGGTAGTTGTCCTGTATCTCAGGCCCCCCTGCTCATCATCCTAGCCATTCTGGTTTTGACATGTTTAACAATTAATTTGCAAAAGGTTTGCTCATTATTAGAAATAATTTTAGAGATTTAAGAACATGCAAAATGTCATAAATGCTTGGGGGTGTTTTCATCAGGCTGTTCACCTGTTCAGGCTTTTGCCAGTATCTTTTTGGAAGTTCAGAACACTGTTCCCTGTCCAGGTCATGGCTTCTGCTCTGTGTCAGGAAATGCTGTGATCCATGTGCAGTTATGCAGTCTGACCAGTTACCTCCTCAAATGAGTCTATTTCTGTGTAGAAAAACTTTTCTGTCACTTTTGCCTGTCTGAAAGTCCTTTGTCCTACTGCCATTTCCAAACTGTGCAGCTTCTCTGCTTTGTAACTAGATTTAATACCTTTTCTTCTAAAACACATATTCTGTTCAAACCCTCCCTTTGCTGACAGCTTGTGTTTGTGGTTTTCCTAACATTTCAGCTGTTCTTTGTTGTGTTTGAATTGCACAGCCATGTGTTCCTTTCAGTTTGAGAGGTAGATGGCATAATTTGACAGCATGTGGTTGACTTAACGTGTGAAGAGTCCTTTAATAATGCAGCAATTTTATGAATTCAGAATTCATGTATAGACAGGTATCACAGATTGTCACAGTGTGCAAAATTGCCAGACTGACATGGGGGAGAGCCAGAGAAGGGAGGTAAAGAAATAGTGTTGGAAAGTATCCACTTGATCTTGTAGAATAGTGCCTTGCTGTTCAAATCTCACACTGTTTTGGGTTGGGAGGGACATTAAAGATTATCCAGTTCCAATCCCCCTGCTATGGGCAGGGACACCTTCCACTAAACCAGGTTGCTCAAAGCCCCATTCCCGCCTGGCTTTGAACGCTTCCAGGGACAGGGCAACCTGTCTCACCACCCTCAAACTTCTGTTGAGAGTATCTTTTGGATGTGAAAGACTCATTGAGTATTCGTAACAATTTCACCAAAACTTGCTGTCAAGTCTTGTCACTGAGTCTCCAAAGCCTTTTAAAGGTGGCTTTTAATGACAAGAGGAAAAAGTGGCTATTTTTCTTATCTGCTTTGTGTTTCCTACTGCAATTACCAGGTATATTCATGTACTGACTTACTTTCTATTGATAATTTCTTGTGGTTTGGGTTTTTTCTAGGTCTGAGCAGTACTTTGGGAGCCCAAGTGATATGGCTTCTGCAGCAGAACACATTAGAGAGAAGATGAAGTTAGTTAGCCTGAAAAAGCAGCAGCTGAGACAACCAGAAGCCACTACCCCAGAGAGCTAATACTCACCTTGTCTATGAATTCATAACAGGACTTCAGTTTGTAATCCAGCATGTTGTTTGCATATTACAGAATTTGGTATAATATATTAAAATGCATTTCACAGCCGTTACGAGTCTCATCTTTTTTTCAAAGTAAATGTTCTCAGCATCTTAATACTGTACATCTATCAAGCCATAATTATTTAACATGCTATGAAACCATAGACTCCAAGTATCTTATGAAAAGGAACTGTAAACTTTGCACTGAAATTTGCTGTAAAGCTTTCCCTGACCTGTCAGCTGCTGCTTAGTTAGACAGCTGATGCAAGCTTTGAGTGGTGCTAATTAAAGTGTTAGAAGTTCCATATTATGAAACTCTAGTTCTTTGCTTCCCCCATGCCCAGGTGATGTTGTAATTTTAGACTGTAGGGAAAGTACCTGCAGTGTAGACTGTGGTAACCCTGTAATTTTAATTTGAAATACTTTAAAAAAAAATCATTTTTATTGTGCCAGTATGCGACCTGCCCATCAGATATTTGATATATCAAATTCATTAAACAGATGTTTTCCTATTTGTATTGATAATGTATTAAAAGCTGTTTGTGCTTAATAAAAATCATCTTTTTAAAACCTAAGATAAATTTGTTCTGGTCTGTATTTCCAAATATTGTTTACGTTACATTTTTATGGTAAATGGTAATAAAAATATTTATTCCCCCAATATATTTTGGAAGTCTGTATAATTTTTCTTCTGGAATACATTGTAGCTATAAGGGAACTATTACTGATGGGTGCAAAAGTTCATGCTATTTTTTTCTTTCTTTCTGATAGCAGTACTTGAACAAAAGTAAGATGGTATTTGTATAGGTCAGTGTTATATTAATCATAGTTTTGGTCCCTTGTAAGACTGGCACATATCTCCTGTGCTTTATTTCTAAGTCCTTTGTTTCCCTTTGAATGGAGAATTCTGAATAATGTGAATATCCCTGTTGGTACCTTTGTGGTTAAAGGTTTTCCTGTAATGAAAGAGAAATTAACATGAGGTTCATAACTTAAAGCCATGAGATTAGTAATGAAATGAAATTTATTCAGAGAAAGGAATTGGATTGAAACCAAATCAGCTGTGTGCATAGCTTGGTTACCATCTTAATCTTCAGGATGCAATCTGAATACATCAATTATTATATTTTTGGAAGATGGTGTGGGTTCTGACCATTTTAGAATACTGTGTGTGGAACAAACAACTGGAGGTCTGAGAACTTTGTTATTTCACTGTACTTTGCTCACAGTAAAGATAAAGCTCTCTTCCTACAGGCATTGTTACTACTCTTCAGATTTTCCTGATGGATGTGTCATTCAAGTATTATATTTACTTATTTGTCTTAGCTTTCCACTTTTTCTCCAGAAGAAAGTGATGTTTCAAATCAAGCCACTTCTCTATGAAAAAAAAAACAGTAATTCCAAATTAATGGCTTTCCTGTAAATTCAGTGATAAAGGTATTTTTCCTCTTGGAGTATTTTGGCAGAGGAAATACAATTTTTTTTAATGCACTTAATGCAATGGTACAACATTACATTAATATTAGTTTAAAACTAACTATTTTTTACAGACCTTGTTTATAAAGAGACTTCTTTGATATATTTTCAAATTTAGTTAGTTGGTTAATTGTATTTGAGAAAGCTGATGTTATTATGGCTAATATTTGGAGGATATAAATTCACTTAGAAAGAACCCAAACATGAAAATTATACATATATTTAATATAAAGCACAAACACAGAAGTAAATTAATATAGTCATTAATAAGCACTGTGTCTCCAGTTCTGCAGCACTTGTAAATTGAATCTACTTACAGTAAATAAAGATATTTTATACTGCAGACCATTAAAATATTAGCATAAGCAAGTATTACAAACACTTTGAATTATTTCCAGGTTTTTATTTTATTTTATTTTGAGATTTTAAAATTTTATTTTATTCTATTACTTTTGTTTAGAGTCTCAATACTATATGCAAACCTAGGGCAGTATCAGAAGGTCTTCACTCATTCCTGTGACAGCTGCATGCAGCACTTGGAACTGATGACTGCTCACCCCAGTGACCCTGATGTTAATTTTGGCTCAGTGTGTGTAGTCCAATCTTGACACTGCTCTTATCTGTCGTTCAACATTCCTAGGGGCCAGTGGATACTGACTTTCACCCTGTTGACTCTAATTGAGTCTCCAGTACAGCATCTTGGGCTATGCCAGCTTTTACTCTTTCTGCTCCCTTCCTCTGGAATTCCTTGCCTTTAGGGAAATCGAGTGTCTGGTAAAGGGCTGTTCACCATCCCTTTGCCATTTGCCTATTTTCTGTGTATCAGGAATGAGGGCAAGTAGTTTTAAAGTCATATTGCACAAGAATCTGCTGGATATTTCAAATCCTATGAACTCTGAGACTTCCTGGCTTACTGAAACAATGGAAATAACATCATGTGTTAATACTGCTATTGAATGTAACTGAGAGAAGGATTTTTGTGCTGGTCTTTATCCTCTCTGGTTGTACTTTCTACTGAACCTTTAGAAATAAACAATCTTTAATAGCACACAAAGTCAATGAGATATAGACTTGCTAAAAAGCAAAACACCTGTGCTCAAGTAATCCATTGTTACTTGTCTGTTCATTTACTACTGCAAACAGAAGTGGTGGCTCTGCTTGTAGCTCTTGCTCTGCATTTTTTTGGTTGCAGAAATAATTCAAAAATGGAGTTCCCAAAGATGCAAGTATGTTTGGCCTTTTAAATCAGAAGTCACCTGCAGTGGAGGATACAGTGCTGCTAGATGTGAGATGGGGAGATACAGAAAGGCAAGAATTGATTTTATTTGCTATGCCCCTTGGTACATTACAGCTAATGACTTGGTAGTGGTGGAGTCAATCCTGTTCATGGTAACAAAATGAGTACCAAGATTTTCTGTGGTCCTGTTAGCTAAATTTGGATGTATTTGAAATGTTTCAAAATATGAGAAGTATTTTGTTACTCTTGCTGGTAATGTAATCCTGAGTGGGCTTTTTGTGACAGTGAATGGAAAGGTGATGAGCTCAGTAAGTGCCATCCCTTTTTCCTGGGGCATCCGTTGCACAGACTGACAGTCATAGAAAACGCTTATACCTACAAGCTTTGTCATTGCAAAAGGTGTGTGGACTGTTGCATTAGTCTCCATTAAAATGTTTGGTGCTGTTCACCACGTAACTTTATATGGGGTTACACTTTTCTTGGAAAAAATCAGATTTGGACCATGGGCTTCTATAGCTTTGTGTGAGTGACTGATTTAGCATTCAAATAAAGCTACTCTGGAGGTGCAGCAGTGGGTGGAGAAGGGCTGTGTGCAGAGCAGGATCGTATAGCACTTCTTATTCCATCGTGCTAGCCAAGGATATCAGTGCCAGCTGACAAAAAGATGAGGGGAAGATTTTTTTTCCATCACAGTAAAAAAAATAAAAGTGTCAGTAGGTCACGATCGCAAGGCAAGGTTGTCGTGGGCTTTCTGCAACTGTAATGACATATAATGGTGGTGTAATACCCTCCAGTTTCCTCAATTCTTTTCACAGGATAATTTTAATCTGTTCAAGGGGATTATTAAGAAGGAGGAAGAAGGAAAGCTTTTGGAGCTACAGATGAAATTCTCTAATAGCACATTATGTGAGCTCCAAAGCTAAAATGCTGAGAAACGGATGAAAGCAAAGATTTGGCGATTTGTAACTTCTGAAGGATTAACGTCATAACTCTACAGATTCTTGTATCAGTAAAAAGGGATTTAGGACTGTAAAAATGCTAGGTTGCTAGATTTCTGTCCTAGTTTTTTAAAAAATAGAGTTTAAAAAGAAATAATTGATCAACACATATAAAATAACAATTCATACATACCTAATTGCTGCAAAAGCACCTGAATGTGAACTGCAGAGCCAAAAACTCTCTGAGTATCTAGGATTTGCATAACATTGTTCCAAGTAATTAATTAATTTATGATCTCTTTGGAGAGGTATCGTCTTTTCCAGGTTTGTGGAGAAATGATACACTCTGAAATAAGGCAGTCAAGCAGTTACACTGCTTGTGGTTCCAGCTTGCACAGTCATTTTGAGTCTTCTGTAGTGTGCCATTTCCACCATTTCCTGATGTGTAACAGCGCAGGCAATCACAGAGTTCCTTCTGCGGAATCAAAATCAGATGTTAGGATAATATTATGGGATATCATTTTTAAATTATTGATTTCCACAGTCATCCCACTTTTGTTTCCTTCAGTTAAACAGCAGAGGGAATCATTATAATACTGATGCCTGTCAAGACTGCATCTTAATTGAAAATTCTACTAAAAATCTAATTGCATGCCTTCTGCAAGGACACGGAGTCAGGATTATTTCATTATATTTTTCATCTGAAGTTTTTACAGTTATACAATTACTGTGGGCTATTTCTTCAGCTAAATCAAAAGCAAATTTACTTTTTAATTATTTCACTGCCTCCATTTTTTAACTCTCAGAGCTTGAATCCAACGTAAGGACAGAGCTGAAAGACTAAAATCCACCTTTTAATGACGAATCCCAGAATTTGGCCTAAATTAACAGAAACTTTTGAGGAGGACCCTGTCTTCCTTTCATTACACATAAGTCTTGTCAGAAGCAGAGATAGATGATGTGCTGTAAGTCATCCCTTGTCAGTGCAGCAGGATCTGCAGTAACCATGTTTCAGAACCTTGCTTTCAGTGTTCCTGGGATAAAAATTCCATGCAAGAGTACTTAATGGGCTGCATATCTTTTTTGTCCACTTGATCTTTAATAAGTATCCTGTAATTAAACTCGTTTCTCTAAGTTAGTCTTTCTCACTGTGAATATTCCTTCTGTTTGCAGGGTGTTTGATTAACTGGCTTAAAAAGATGAGCTTGATCTTCCAAAACATTAAAGGCCACCTATTGAAACCAAAAGATTTTTATAAACATTGTCACTCTATGTGAAACACACCATTCACCAAATGGTTTTCCCACCTTTCTTGTTTTGCTTTCTACTGCTCTTCAGGCCTCACTACTACATATAGGGAAAACCCCCATCATCTCAGTGTTCTAAGATGAAAATTATTTCAGCTGTGTTTTTTATATTGTGTGTGCATGATTTTCATGACTATAACATCTCACCACTCCTGAATATTGATGAGGTTTCCCTTCTAGCAGCCCTGTGAAGCAGGGAATGCAGCTGTCACCCCTTTGCAAAATGCACTGGCAGTACCAACCATCTCATTCCAGAAATAAATTCTTCTTTGGGAACAATGAAGAAGCTCTCTAAATGTCTGTTGGGTGACTTGCAAAGTCTTTGATGAAATTGCTGCTGAAAAAGGGAGTTTAGTGGTATAGACATGAGGATATACCTCTGACAAAAGTAGTACCTAGAGAGGAGGTAATAGCTAACAGTGAATTCAAAATCACTTGAATAGTTCACATTTCTGCCACCTGCAGGAACAAATGTCCTGGCTTCTTCGTGCGTGGCTGGCTCTGCAGAGCAATGCAGCATGAAATGATGCCTGCAAACAGCAGCTACCTAACAAATTGGCCACATGTGATGAGTGGAAATAAAAAGCCAACAAGGCTCATTGAACCTGTGGCTCACTGCAGCCTTTTGATGCCATTTCAAGCAATGCGCTAATGGGTACCCTGGCTGACATGTAGCCACATTACTCTGTTCCTTTGGATACATTAGCCTTGGAGAGGAGGAAGGCCACACTCTGAGAGGCACTGAGTGACAGAAAGCAGCCAGTGAGCGTCACATTCACATCATCACCACAGATATGTGGAGTAGCACTCAAATGTGTTGAGTGCACTGCATAATACTCACCCTGCTAAGCCCAGCTTGCAGTTATCTACCATCCAATAGAGGCACACAGAGCTGTATACAAGGGTTGAGAGAAAGAACAGGCTGCTCTTAGTACCAGTTTAGAATATGGCTTGTTCCCAAGTCTCTGAAAGTCAGACTCATATCACACAATCATATTAAATATCAAGTAACCATGTTTGTGAAAATGTCTGAGAGTCCAGGAAAGCTACTCTCTTTCCTAGTAGTCTAAAAACCTTAAGGGGAGAATGGGATGTTAAAAGACACTTATCACACGTAAATCCTGGCACAGTATTTGGGAGAAATGTCCTACTGGAGCTCAACAGCCCACTGGAACTCTGCAGCCTCTCATCCTGTGAGGCATAGGAACCATGAGCAATCCAGGCATGCCTGGAAATTCAGCAATGACAGTGGGAATGTGTTGTCATCCAGCATCCGCAGCTCATGCTGGGAAAATGAACATGGGAAGCAGAAAACCCAAAATTGAGATGGCAACTCATTCACTGCAAACCAAGCATAACAGTGATCCGTGTCTGAAAATTACACCTCTGAAGATAACACATTGACTGCTCCTGCCAAAATGGAGAACATTAACAAATTAAAATCAGGGTTTTGATAAGTATTTGTTCATGCTTCATTCTGATATAGAATGTCTCAAGTTACAGGTCTTCTCTCAGTTCCTCCAAAAGTCTGTTCTTCCAGCTAAGATAAGCTTTCCTCTCCACTTTATTTTCATAATTTGTAGATGATTAGAATTAATATTTGTTGTAAGTTCTAGGAAAAGGCACAAAAGTTTTTAAGGCCCAACCTATAAACATTTACATCCATTCAAATGGAGCCAGTGATTCTCAGGACTTCACCAAAGTCTCAGGGCTGTTCTACCATGAGCTGTCACAGCCTTATTCCAAGCACAATACACACCTACACAGAGCTGCCCAAGCACCTTGATGTGTGTGTTCTAGGACCTACAGCTACCATGAAACCTCATTCTCACTATTTTCTCATCCACTTGATGTATGTTGCCTTCTGACAGTGACAGCACTGTAGCAGAGCAGACAGAAGAAGACTGGGATTTGTAACACTGGGATTCTCAGAAGAGCCAAGTGTCTTCATGTGTCATAAGTGGACACCACAATTTAGCAGGATGTGCAAAGCAGTCAGAGTCATCTGGGCCACGAACAGTCAGTGGCTAAATCTGTGACTAAATCTGCCTTCTCAAACACAGAGTTTTACATGCTGAGTATTAGAAAGCAGGGGTGGTTACATTAGGTCCACTCAGACATTTTAAATACATATGTATGAGATGTATGATCTTAGTAAATCAATAGGATATTTTACATAGCTCACAGTATTCTCCCCCTACACATACAAATCCATGTGCATTCAGGGGTTTCCCAATAGGAGCTTGCACCAGTGGTGTCTGATAGCAATTATCAGCTCGCTGTTGGTAGAATACCTAAAAGGCTTCCTAATATGTAAAAAAAAATCTATGTAACCTTGTAGAATTATAAAAAAATGCATAACAATTTTAAATTAAGCTTTTAAGCACGCTTACTTTGAAGCACATTTTGTCTGTTAGCCTCAAAAAGGCACAAAAAGGCAGTTTCTCCTCAGCATTCAGTAGATATAACACATTCAATGTTTCAATGCTGTGATTAAGCTGCTGATGAAACTGCATTATTATTTAAAAACCTGTGGTTTATCTGCAATAAAAAGAATGTAAATTATCTGCACAACTTTTAACACAACCAATTGTTTCCACTTAACAGCCTTCTCTCAGTGTATTCCAAAATAATACCAAGTAAAGTTTCCTTTGCTTCTCTTCATGCTTCAAAAGTTGGAAATGTTAGTTCTGCTCTTTAGCCTATAAACTGTAAATATCACTAGTATCTGGAAAATGAGCTGAACTTTTCCCATTGAACTTGAATTAAAAATGGGAATTTTCACTTTTCTTTGTAATGTTTTCCAATATATTTCCTCAGCACATATGAAATTTTAAGAAAGCATTTTTTTCACAAGAGATATTTATCTCCTGACTCAGCCTTCCTCTTGTCTCTGTGCTATATTCCTGTAATTTTTGCTGTAATAGAGACCTATGTAAACTAAAGTCAACTGACAGGAAAAGAGAAAGCTGTTACATTAATTTTCATTGCTATTTTGAGCTTAAGTGTTTCATTACTGCTTCTGAAAGCTTTTTAATATATCCTGTTTCTATTCACTATTGTATCAACATAACCAAAATTTTACAGTCACAAAAGCATCTCTTTTGATCAATATCTTTGATGTTTGATATGTTGTCTTCCAATTTCACAGAATCAGATGTATTCTCACGAGTTCCTTCAATGATTTACTTTCATGTTCCAAATTAATCTTGGAATCACAGTAAAATGGTCCTAAAATACCATGTGTTTGGGAGATCTGCATAATTCTACATCTAATATTCCATCATGCAATTTGAGAGGATTACTTAAGACTTTTTTTAAATCTAAATAGTACTGTGAAACTTATTGCATGATTTTAAACAACCAGTGTAAAATAGACAAATATGAAACAGTAAAGATTTGCGGTCACATTAGCATTGTTATTATTTTAAATTTTCGTGATACACACCTCTTTTACCTCAGGGCCTCAAAGTAACACTCTGATTATGGTCAGTTGCAGATCAGAGGACAGGAACAGACTGGAGCAAAACTTATTTTACAGCAGTGACACCACAATACTCCTGTAAACCTTCTGTAAAAATGTCAGTGCATTTTCAATATGGCCAGTCAAAACCCCAGTCTGGAAGTTATTTTGCATTATGAGAGTTTTCCCTCAGCACCCCAGCAATGTTACTACTGTCAATGAGGACACAGAACTGCTTTCAGGCCATAATATCAGGCAAATGATGCCTGAAAATGTATGGCACAGGACTCTGCCTCCTGAATTCTAACACTGAAATTGTGCTGAGGTTAAAAACAAAGCAAGAGTCTTTGTGCAATTGGAAAGACGCAAGAAGTTTAAAGTTGTGTTTGATTAGGTATTTCCTCTCCTCTTTTCCCCAATCTCATTATATATAGAGGGCCCCAAGTGCAGTTTTGTTTCTGCCTGCAAATTTCAGCTATAATGCTGATCTGCCCTTTGTCTCCACAATGTGAAATCATCACATCTTGTATCCACCACATCACTAAGCCTCAATTTTTGTCCTATTTTCAAACAAAGATGGTGATTATTGTCCCAGGCAAGTCTATTTTCAAGTGTGAAATTTAAGGTAATTAAACAATGGGGATCCCTAATCAAGGAGCTGACTGCAGAGCTCGCAAGAGGACTGATACTTCAGAAGCAGCTGGATTGAGAAATCAGAAAAAGTGGTCAAAAGTAAATTATTCTGTCATTCACAGGAAAACACTTCTGTCCTGGCAGAAGCATTCTGGGCATGTGGAGAAGCAAAGAAATGCAGCATTGCATCCACACAATCTGCACAAGGAGCCTGAACAGACTGTCAGATGGGAATGCTCTGCCAAGATGGGCTTTCAGATCCTGGGATCACAGCAGGGGAGATTCCAAAGGAGAGTGCACCTTCCAGAGCTGATCCAGGGTCCTTGTCCTGGGAATCTGCAGACAAATCCAACAAGGACATGCTGCCAGACCACTGCTGCAGCCAGGTGAAGGCAGTGATATTCTGGGCATGTCTCTGGGGAAGTGAGGCTTCTGGTGACAGAACAGCACTGAGTGCAGTGGAGAAGTGGAAAAGTGACACCTGTCTCTGGCCTGGCAGCATGGGCTGCTATGCTTGTGGAATCAATCCCTTCACGACCCTGAGCTGTGACAGAAATCCTCCTGAAGCAGCTCCCTGTACAAGTGCACTTGCCCAGGTCCTGCTCTGTGTGGGATACCCAGTCCTGGTGCTCCAGTGAGACAAATGTGCAGAGCACCAAGTCAACACAGCTGTATATTACTTATGGTCCTAGTTCATAGTTCCCTCTCATGGGAAAAGACATGAGAAAACCTTGGATTCTTGTATATTTGTGCGTGGGGAAGGAATAATTCCTGGATCAGTAGAGCTCCAGCTGTGTCCTCACAAGTAGTAGCAAGCATGGGCAAAGATGAGTGATGGCCCATTATGAAGTTGAAGGACATTGCCACTCCCTGAGTAGTGTTTCAAACTGACAAAGCTGAAGCTTGCATGATAAAAATGAGAGCTTTTCATCTCTCCTTTTTGCTGTCACTTTTCACTCAAGAAGACAGCTGAAGGCTCTCATCCCTACCCCATCCACTCAAGCAGGAGTAGAGCAGTAGGAGATGACAACTTTTCAGTAACCAAGACCTGTGGGGCAGGTTCAAACCCTCAGAAGAAGGGAGGAAAACACCTCACTCTTCAGGTTCTGGAAGAAGAAATCAAAAGCACATCAGCTATGACACAGGAAATATGATTCTGTCCTAATGAAATGACATGACATCAGCCTGCATTCAATGCCCAGAGCTATTTTGCATAGTTAGACCATAAGAAAAGCCACTCCAGGAGTATTTAAAAAACCCAAACACTTTAGGGCTTTATTTTCTTAAATTTTTCCACTAGGATAAGCATACATTCATTTCAGATGATGTCCTCACAAGGTTACACCATGGTGTCTTGTAGCACACAGAGTCATGCAGGCAGCATCACAGTGTCCCTTGGAAGCAGCATGAAGAACACTCATCTATAGAAAGTCTCAGTCCCGAGTTTCTGTCCCTTGAACCTCTCCTATTGCAGGTACCCTTTACCCTGAGCCAGCAGCACTCACTTCTTAAGCAGTTTGGGCACCCAGAACAAGAAACAAATTGCCTACTCCTGGCGACCGTGTTTTTGCTATGGATGGCAAGACAATGGCTCTGAAACATGCAAATCCATCTCCACTGCTCTCCAGTGTTCAAACAGTACTGAGTGGGGGAAAAAGTTTAGGTTTGTTTTTTAAATTGTACACAATGCTTCCTAGATTTATGTGTGACTTGAATTCTGAAGAGTTACATGCTAACCTTCACTTAAACTCAGAGCTCAGAGGGAGTATCCTCATACCCTGTAGTTGCACTCCTGATATATTGGGTAAGCACCGTTTGCTTAACAGAGCTCCAGAAAAATAAACTGGGGTGGGTGGGGCTGGAATTCCAAGATTTCCTCTCCTAGTACGTGACACGATTCAGTATTTACCTGAAAGGGACAGGCAGCACTTGGTATGTGCTCCGTGTTTGAGGTGTCAAGGTCTGGAAGAGGGAAATGTGTGACCAGAACACAGAGGAATCCTCAGCAGTGCCAGCCTTCAAGTAGCAGTTATACAGGATGGACTTATCTTTTTAAAACAAAACAAAGTGTGTTATTTATAACCCCACTGATAAATGACTTTTTAAAAAAGGATTCTAAAGCCTTCTCTAACACCTAAAATTCAACTGCTCTGCTGAATGTTTCTTTTCTGGATAAATATCACAGGTGGAAAGTAATGTTCTATTAGAAGTGTGGCTGGGAAACATATTTGTGTACATATTCTAAATTTAGCCTTCTTAAAGTTGTGTTCATATAACTCAACTTTTCCAAACAATAGCAACAATGTGGCTTTTGAGTTTTGGCGTGGTTTGCATGATTGCATCTATTTAATTAGTCCCCTGTTAGCTGAATGACTAATACTGCTCTTTTTGCATCACTGCTGGCTGCTTGCATTTCATAGCTCTGAACAGAGACTTTTCACTCTTAAAAGATGGTCCTAAGAACTCAGTTACACTGCTTGGACTCTCTGAACAGTCTGTGTGATTTTTAACTGATGTTATTATTTCACAAGTTTAATACATACATCTGTATTTATGTATAAACACTGAAAAAAATTAAAGTGAAATAGTCTTTAATACAGCTGAATTGTAAATGTAGGTTAAACACAGAAAATGGAGACGTGGGGCCAAAGTGCTACTGTAATAAGTTACCTTATTAGTGGCAGTCTGTAGCTGCCCTGAGAGTTAGATGTAGATTACAATCTGCATCTTAATCTTCCTTCTTTACAGAGAGTAAGAGTAGCCTGTCTCACATCTATATTTGGTGCAGAGTGCATACTCCTCTGTGCTAACACACCACATCAGGAAGGAATTTCAAATGCTCCCAAGGAATTCAGTAACAAAAGTCCTGTTGGCTTTCCTTTCATGCATGGGCAAGGGAACATAGTAATCCTGTGTAATAAACTGTTCTCTTTCTGCTGCTGCTGCTGCTGGAGCCTGAACACAGGACTAATGAACCCTCTAATGTCTCTTCACCCTCCTGACAGAGCTGAATACCCTGGGCCACCTTCCTTGCTGACAACCTTTCAGCTGGGCTGACCTGTGCATGTGCCACCTGTGAGCTGCTGAAACGGCTTCACTTTTGCATTCAGCAGGGTAGAGCTCCAGAGGCTGAGCAGGATTTGTTTTGGACAACACCCAGTGAGACAGAAATGTTGAGCTTCTCCAGGGGTGCTGATGGGGTAAGTCTGTTCTCTAGCTGATTCTGTGGAAACTGGAGAACCTCCCTGGCATTTCTGCAGTAAACTTCAGAGGATGTGCTGATGTCTTCACCTGGAACATGAGAGAGAATAAGACATGTCATCTTTGCAAGTCACACTTGTGAATTGTCTTCTGTTTTGTTTGATTTTTTTACCCCACTCAAAAGTTAAAATTTTCACTGTTTATATTTTGCTGTTTTATTTTCACTCAAATAGTCATCAAGTCACTTCTTTCTTGTGTCTTTTCTCTAGATGTCACTTTAAAGAAAGGTGTAAATTCAACTTGTATTTTTTATTGTCTGTAACAACAAAATCAAATTAAACTCGCTAAAAATGTGATAGCAAGTAACTAATGTGTTTCAATTTGGAGAAATCTATTCAGATAATTTGACTTTGAGGTACAGCTGTTAATCACTCAGAGCTGCCAATGGCTTCAGAATTATTGCAGGGGCCTGTGCTCCCCTCTCTTTCTCTTCCTTTACTCAAAGTGCTTTTTATCCTCTTCCTCCAGTTTATTGTTGCATGAAACCACCTCAAAATTTATCTGCAAGTAAAGAATATAAAGAAATATATTTTTTTTGCATGGGATTAGGTTTAACAGGGAAAGGAACTTCTTTCTGAAGGCACTAATGTGTTAATCCATTCTCAGAACAAGAAATTTGTTTTGCTGCAAGGGTTCTTAAGCAGAGAATCCAACACCTCAGTTTTTTATGCTGTCAATCCCAATCCTGAATCATGTGCTAAGATAACAAGATATGAAGAAAGCAGATCAGATGAGCACATTGCTGCCAAGCTAGGTTTATTAATTCTGTATTTCTGAAAACTAGGCAATAGTACACACTTCTAGAATTCAATCCTGATGAATAATAATGTAAGCAGTCCCTATGTGCTGCACACCTCTTTGTCTTGTATACAAGACTAGTAAAGAACAGGAAGACAATTTTTTGAGTAACTGATGCTAGAAAGAATGGTGCTTGTTTATACAACACTTAGAACCTGGAGTTCTAAATTTAAAGGTTATATGAGCTTTCTTAAAATTAATGTGGAGGCTGAAGTGACATTTGGTTGGTAACCCTAGTTAAATTTGCTGGATATTTTCTATCATTTAATAAAGAGTAGAGATTTAGATACTATTTTTACAGGTTCTAGGTACAAATAGCATGTATACTTTGTGGAAATCCTCTGAGATCCATAAAGAGGGATACAGGGAAGAGAAAGCTTCAGGATGAAAGAGTGAGACATGATAAATTGATGACCTGAAATGTTTCAGCTGTCATTGCTTCCCATGTCTGTTTACTGTATGGGGTTTTTTTAAATGTTGTTGTCCTTGGAAGCAAACAAATAGTGATTTTTGCTCCTACCATTGCACTGAATTAACAATGTCAAGCTGTTTGCTGGTTTCTTGGTCTCTGATACACTGCTGGTTTTACAGTTAGCAGTGTTGCTTTATTTTTTTTCCCAGGGACATGTTCAGTGTGACAAGCATAACTTTGCTTTTGGTATCTTCTCTGCTTTGTCTGATGGTGCTTTTTGGGTAGATTTTACTTTTCATGCTGGTTTCTTAGTGTGGTATGAAGTGTCTTTGGGACGGGTGATGAAGGAGAAAGAGTAGAAAGGTTTTGGTTAGGATGATGCACAGGAAGAATGGGAATATACAAGAATAAAATTCTTCACTATACTTTGATGTTTTAAAATAAAATTAATCTGAAACTATTGTTTCTGGAACTGAAACAATACTCCAGACAACACAGGCTATAGTTTGTTCTTGAAACTTGTTGCTGGAGAGAAGCAGGGTGTCTTTTACCCCTTGGGCACTTTTTCATAGCTGTTTCCTAGCCCTTTACTGGGGCTTCTATGCTTCCCCTTTCCATGGTGGCAAGGACAGGACAACCTTCTTTTGGGGCCAGCAGGGTCCTGGGCTACTTTAGAGCCACCTTTTCCTGATTTCCTGGGCTCTCAACTGGCAGGGAAATGTATCTGTCAATGCTGCAGCTCTTACCTATCTGAAATTATTGTCATTTATCCTGGTTGTCCCTTTCCCTCTCTCTTGCCCTGCTCACATCACCTGTCCTGCCTCCAGAGCTTGACAGCAGTGACCCCTCACTGCCATGGGGGAGCCAGGCCATGTGGGTGCCTGCTGCTTCTGTGTGTCTGGGTGTGTGGGAGGGCAGACTTCCCTCAGTTTGGTTTGTGCCCCACTCTCAGGGCCCTGCTGGGGCTGTGGAGCAGCTTGTGCTGGTCCCTGCCCTGCCCCTTCGGCCCTCAGGAAAAGAGGAATGTCTGTGGGGGCTGTCGTTCCCTTCTGTTCCCTGTCAGCCTTCTCTCCAGGGCAGCTCTCTGCAAGAAAACTTCTTTCCATCTCAGTGTTAAGAAAGAGATGAGTTACTGCTCCTCACAGGCCATCCATGTGCTATCTGACCCCTGGGAGGAGGCATTTCTATTTCCCACCTTTAGCCCCTGATGGTTTTCATCATTCATGGTTTGGGGTTTTAGGAATACTTGGTTAGAGTTTCAACCAATCTGTCACCCTAGAAACTTATTCAACCAGTGTAGGATAAAGAGAAATGCTTCCAGGAGGAAAACCTACCTCTTATTTAGCCCTCACCCTCGATCTGACCTTCATGGCTGTTTTGTGAGGTGTTTTATGTTTTAAGCTAGCTTTCATGCCCTCATTCCTGCTGATACCTGGAAATGGTCCCTACTCAAAAAGTAAGACTGTAGGAACCAGTAAAAAGCAACAAGCACAGCCTTGGAAAGGACTGGTGTCTTTGTCCCTCTTTCAGGTGGGGCTGTGGAAGCAGTGTTTATGCACTTTTTTGCAAGTTGGAGGGATCCTCCTTTGCTGTGTACGCCTGTTCTCCCAGGTGTGAGACAAGGAAGAAAGAAAAGGCCCACTACATTTACAAACCAGTCAAAGGGAAGGCCCTTGCATCTTTGAGGCTGCAGGGAGTGAACTTTATCTCTCCCAGAGGCATTTTCATAGTGCACCAGTAGCTCCAAAGCTCTCAACAGAAAAACTTACCTCTAAGAAAGACTGACTCTTTTTCTATGTATCACTATCAAAACTGTGGTTAGCACATTTTGCTTGCTACACATGAGAAAAACCTGTGCATAGGACACCCTACATGTTGAAAATGAACTGAATTTTATCACAGTTACCTCTCAAATCCTTGTACGTACAGTTATTTCATTTTTGAATTACATTATTTACACTAGAGAGACTTGATCTTTTTCTCTGTTTTCCTGAGATTGCTTCCTTTGTTCCTTTGCTCAGGTTTGTTGTTTCCTGTGGACAGCTGGTGAATGTTCCTTTCTTCTTGTCATTCTAACTCTCTTCTTTCACACAGCAGTAGCAAAGGGAAAATCTCTCTCTCTCCTTACACAAATAGCCTGTCTTTTTCTGGCTGCTACCAGGATTTTTGTTTGTTTCAGACAGAGAAAGAGACAGATAAGTAAACAAGACAGAGAAAGGCATGCTTGTTAAATTTTGTTCTCTTGGACACAGCTGAAATGGCTCATCATGTAATGCCAAAATCCTCATTTTTTTTACTCCCACTGTTGTGTTCTAAGATGTGTTTTGATTCCTTGATAACTTTTCTCTGCCACTACTCTGATGTCTCCCTGTCTCTATGTTGCATGCTTAGCATAAGGTGAATAAATACAATATCCATGCATTTGTTATCAGACGTTCTGAATCACTTGTCTCAGTTGTTGCCAAAATTGCTTATAGTCAACTTCTTGAGTGTGGCATTTTTCCCTTATTTCCAGCTGTCAGCACTGTGAAAAATGATACCTCATTTAACTTAAGTGAAAAACAGCTCTTATGTCTGGCCACCCTAGGGAGATGATGGATTGGCCCAACTTGTGCCATGAAAAAATACACTTAGAATGTTCTTCTGAGAGAACAAAAACTCAAGGACATAATACCAAAATTGGTTTCTAACTCCTTTTGTAAGAGTAAAAAGGGTTCTTGCTGGTTTTTCGTAATTAGTTTTTCCAACAGCCAAGTGCTGTTTGTCCTCCAAGTGCAGTCCTGCCTGCAGGGTAAAAAATCCAAAGTTGCTTGTCTTCTGGAAGGTTTGTCTTTGAGCAGGTTTTGTAGAATGGATCTATCTTCCATTCACACCAAAATAGGGCTCTCCTATGTTTCAATTTTGAAGTTTTCTTTAGGACTTCTGTCTCCCAGGTTTTGTGTTGGGATTAAATAGCAAATTTTTGTTCTGCCATACCTATTGCAGGAATGCATACGAGTCCCAAGGAGATCTGTCTAATATTTCACTGGCAGGGTCCCTGGGCCTCTTACAGGTGTTAAAAAGAGTTTCAGAAAACTATGTGATATTTGTTCCTTGGCTGGCAGCTTGAGGGTTCGTGGCTGTGTTTTGGCACAAGGGATGGATTTTGCTTTGCCAAGACTATTTTATTCAGCACAAACCACTATAAAGAGCTTCTTCATATCCTGTTTGAAACTCATGGTTTGAAGATGGTGCTCAGGTTAAGATTATAATCTACCAGTAATTGGAGGGGGGAGAAATGAACAAACAAAAAGAAAAATCCCACATTGACACATAAATGGAAATTCCCTGCAGCTATTTAAAGTTTCTTCTGATCCAAACTATTTTAGAATTTGCTTCCAGATCTTGGTTCTGTTGCATGTGTGCATGTTCTTGTATGTAATTAGCAAATCTAGTTTACATAAAAATGTATTTAAATGTTACATATTTTTAAACAAACCAAAGAAGCAGATGCTTAGGGGAGACTTATGCATGTAGTTTCTTGGGTGGAATTGTTTTTCCAGAGTGACCTGCAAGCCTAAACACCAGTGTCACTTTCTCAGCTGTTCTGTGGAAGGAAATCCAGCAGCTGCTGTCCCATAGTGTGGGCTACTTGTGGCATGCTCTGGACTAATGGCAATAAAACAAATATGCCTAACCAATACTGTAATCAAAACGTGTCTAATAATTCCCCACACTGAATAATAAACTTAAGCAGTGTTTAAGCAGCTATTAGAGAGGTCTTCCTTATGTTCATTTAGAACAAATGAAGACCCTAGCAGCAATTTAAGATTAACTTGAAAAGCAGGTAAATTATCTTAATCTTAGACAGGAATAAAATATTCCTTAAGAATTCAAGGTACTTGGTTTCCTTCTCTGATTGTTATGCTCACTATACCTTTAAGTATAGTCCCTTGTTTTGATTTAGCATTTGACTTATATACACACATTCATCCTGTTTAAAGACTTTGATTCAGCAGAAGAATCATGTTGAACATATATATTCAGTAACTAGTAAGTGAGAAAGTATTTTACTTGTAAAATGTGAAAATGTAGATAACATAACACGGGGTTTGTCTGTATAGAATCTATAGTAATTTTTTTTAGCTGTTTTAATTTGAGAACATTTTTTGATTTAGTTAGCTGGTGTCAGGTGATGTCCATGGAAGAAGCCCTTCACACTCCAGATGGTGACAAAAAAGAACAGGCAGCTTAATGCTACCAAACTAGGGGTGTGTCAAATCTCTCTCAAGAATGATAAACTCAATGGAGTTGTCTATTTTTAACCTCCTGTTCTTTCCTTTTGGCAGACTAATCAGTGTTAGCTGAGCAGTTTCACTGAATGAATCCAAGCGACTCTGGTGCTTTCTGAAATGAGCAGTGGACCCTGAGAGAACATCTCCAGTCTGCTTTGATGCTTTGATGTATGAAGGCCCAGTGTGAAACACGATGTCAGATGAAGCCAGTTCGGAGCAGAAACCTTCTACAACAACAGTCAGCTCAGTTGCTGTGCAGGCTGGGGATGCCAGTATTGTTATAGCTGTGCTCAAGGTAAGACAGCTACTGCTGGAATGTCTGTTCCTGTCTTTCTGCTACTCCATGATTAACACTCTTTCTAAATGTTCTGGGCAAATGAGTAGTTAGTATAAAATGATACAGCAAGTCCACTTAATGAGTCAATATCTAACAGACTTCTCCTGGAAGTTAACTCTTGTTTCTGTTCACAATTACTCTTGGTGGCTTTTGGGTTGTTGTTGTTTTTTGGTTTTTTTAATAATAGGATAATTAATTTGGTCAAAATATGTAGGGTCTTAGAGGGAAGGAATTCTTCATACTCTGTTTAAAAAGTTAAATGAAGAGTGGCACAAAAACGTGTTTAAAGCATGATGATTGTAGCTAAGACTCCTTGAGTTATTTTAACCTGCACTTAGCAATGACTTTACACAAGAAGTGGCTCTACAAACTCCACTGATGAGGTATTTTCTGGGAAAAAGAAAAGGTCTAAACCTGATAATGGATAGTTATTTTTGAAAGCTGTGAATTCACAATCCCACATGTTTCGGTAAAGCCCTTGTATGCATACAGTTGTGCTTATAAGCACTGAAAGGCCTGATTCGTGAGCTGGAATTCACACATACAGTTGGCATAAAATTCGGCACTGGGAGTAAATCTGGGTGCTAGTAATGAATCCCAGGTGGAATTCATTGGCAGTTTGATTTTTCATTCTCCAGGCAACTTGGAAAACTGCTAGCCTCAGCCTGTAGAGTTTGTTTGTAATGCAGAATACGGTGATAATGAGGTGAGTTGTCACCTAATTCAGGTGATTATTCAGGATGGCTTACCTCAGTTGTGGGAAGGTTTTTTTCAGGTCCTATGAGGTGGTCTACTGTTGCAGGAGAGTAATTTCACTGCAGTGAGACTCAAGTTTAGGGTACAGTAATTCATTTTTCCTCTCTGTGCTGTGGAACCATGTTAGCTTCCAGTGACATCACAGCTTCTGTCCTTATCAGCACCCTTTGGTTCCTGTTCCAAAGGCCGTTCAATGCCCCTGCTGCAACTTGTGCAATGCTTTGTTTCATATATTCATACATTGGACCTAGGTGGTAGAAACAAGATTTGAGGCTATGGTTTTCGCATCTGCTGTAATATATCTGTTACTCCTGCCTGCCACACTCTCCCACCAAATTCACTTAAATATCTGTGTCCGTCTTCAGCTGAAAAGGGAGATAAGTTGGAGAAAAATTTTTGGCTCATTATGATAATTTTGCCCTTCATGGGCAAAACCAACATTGGAGCACCTTCTGGATAACACTAGTCTGGGATTTTGTTACCTGTTTCAAATGAAGTTTATACTGTATTCTCTGTGACTTCACTCTGTGTATGGTTCCTATGACCATAGAAAAATCTGTGTGAGTAAATAAATGCAGGAAACCTTGTGTTTTCTGAAGGCTGTAATTGTGTAATTATTACAGTGTGGAAAATGGGTGAAGCTTCAGCTGGCTGAATCAACACCAAATATATTAGAAATTGGCAGCAATCAAGATGAGACTAAAAAACTACTTCAAGATCATGAATTCCTCCTATCCAAGCTGAAGGTAAGATGTGATAAGACCACAAAACATTCCTCGAGTCATTATGGTTCAGGTACAAGAGTTGATGTAGCTGCCTGTGCCTCCTGTTGCAGTGTGGTGCTCAGGTTAAACTCCTCATGGAAAAAAGGATGTTCAGTCTTTGTCAGTGTAGCAGATCTTCAGTGGCCTTTGTGGGTTCCTTCTAATTCAGGATATTCTATAATTCTCTGGAAATTAGGCTTCTTCACAGGAAAAATTTGCTTCTGACAGCAGCAGTAAAGACGGTTTTTCTACTTTATATATCAGTGCCAAGTCAGTAACTGCTAAATATAATGGAATATCAATTAATTTTTTAAATTCTCCAATGTTTTGAGAAGTTTGATTATTTTATGACAGCTGTGAACACAAGCAAGCCCCTTGTAAGTCTGAAGTAGATATTCCACAAATATTTTAATTGAATGTTAATTGATGTAAGTTGCATTAGGAATTGTATTGTATGATTAAAACAACTTCTCTTGATCTAGGAAGATTTTAGCCAAGTAACAGTCCTGAAATCAGATTTTAGCATTCTTGAGAGCAGATTATAAGAACATTTGGATGCAGATTATAAGGCATTTGGGTGCTGAGTGACAGGCTTACATGAAAGTATTGAATAATTTTAAATGTGGGTGTTTGACACTGAGAGAAGTCTGAAGTCACCTAAAAAGAAATTTTGTTTTAATGTTTTGATAGGGCAGGTTGACTTTATATATGTAGACAAATAAATTCCTCTAACTTCTTTGAAGCTTTTAAACAGTAATTTATCTATTGAATTTTGGGGGGATTACATAAACTTGAGACCTGAAAGAGCAAACATGATTTGGATAGGATCAAGTGTTTGATATAATACCAATGGCTATGTGCTTCCCCAGTCATTAAAAATCTCCAATGAGTGTGAGGTAATTCAATACAGTATATAGAGAATGTAACTAATACAGGGCATTGTGTGATTTTAAAGAGTATGAGGAATAGAATTATGGAAAAAACTCACCAAGCACCCAAACCCAATCAAAATACCCAAATCCTAGAGAGGTGCTTTTGCTTTCTTTTTTCATGCAAGAGCTCCATCTTTATTTGGGTATTCTTGGAACAAGCTGCTGTGTCCTGTTTGAGCAATTCAGAATTAGCTGAGTTCTTACACACTGATGACAGGAAGAAGCTGATTATTTTTCTCCTAATTTTCAAAAATAAATATTAAAGAGTGGAAAAAGAAAACAGTAATTCCCATATTCGAAAGAAACTCTCATCTTTGTAAGAAAAATAGTGTTTCAAATAACGTTTTACTATTGAGTCAAATCAGATCAGAAAATTTATTATGCATAAACTGTTAAAGAATGCTTGTCATCCAAATACATTGGGAACAAATACTCATTATTTCATGTTTTATGCCTGTGATCCTTGCAAAATTTGTCATTGGTTAATGAATAATCTATAAAGGAATACAGTTCAAAATGACTACTTTTCCCTCAATAATATGAGCTGTGATAATAAGGGTCTGCAATGTTATTATAATTCTTCCTGGCTGTGCATTTTTCAGCCATGACCATTTGTGACTTATAGTAAGCTGTTAACACTTGTCACTAATTATTTAGACTTAAGTCACTAAATCTACTCGTAAAAAGTTTTTCCAAGATTGATTCTCAGTTTTTGAAATATGGTTTATAGTAATTCTTTTCCACTTAGCATTTGATAATGAATTATTCATTAGCTGTGTGAAGATGGGTAAGAGGCAGTTTGAATTGTTTTCCTATTTATTTGTTACGGTTATTAAAAAAAAAAGGAAAATAAATCCTGACAGATACCCATACTTGATATGCATAGGCTTAACTTTGCTGATTAGACTAACCCAATTCGACATTAAATTTTTGTGCAGGTCTGGCAAAAATTCTTGAATGATTAATGATCCAGTCATGAAACTAGTCCTGCTTAAGGGAAGAGTTAGATGATTCATACTAAATACATCTTCAGAATCAGTAGAGATGAACCTATTGGCTTTTAGAAGGTAATTTATGGAATAGTTGTCCATTCTGGCATCATCCCATGCTCTTCTGTAAACTTGTTCTAGGTTTTGATCCCCCCTTTGCTTTTTAACTTCATTATTCTCATCCCAGTATATTTATTGCAAGTTATAATCAAAATATTCAGGCCAAATTCTTTTGTCAATTTAATATGTTGAAGATTCACAGGTGTGAGGACAAAATCTGGCACAGTGATCAGTTTGCAGCACTTCTGATGCTAGAGGAAAAGGAATGTAATCCAGCTCAGTACTCCAGGGAATTTGTTTTGACTTAGCAATTTTAATAGGGTTAAAAAAGCCCAAACAACCAGTTTGACACTCAGTAAGGCAGATGGTACTTAAAGAGTAATTGGAATACACTTGTTGAAAGAGAAAACAGTAATTTCTAGAACATTTTTAAAGTTCTTTTAATGTTCAGAATTATTGTGATAAAAATTGTTATGTGTTCTTCAGGGCCTCAGGGGAAAACATATCCAAAATACTTTGCTTTGATAGCATGTTCATTACTGATTTACATTTGTTCCATTAAATTTGGGACTACTACTTAAATAAAAAACCAGAATACAACTTTTGAAAAGGGCCCCACTTCAAATGTTTATGGATTAGGAAACAGATGTGTTATTATTAATAGAGTTGAAAGAATAAATGTTGAACAGGAAAGATTAAAACTGAGACTAAACAGAGAACATCTGCACAAAGTCTACATCCAATTAAAATTCCCCTCACTGGTCTTATCTAGCATGTTCTGATTCTAAGCAAATATATTCTGGTTCTGTTTTGCTAAATCAGACCATACCAGTTCTGTTGAAATCATCAACTTCTGTGATTTTATGCAAGTCTCTTCCCCACTATCTGCCTCATCCTTCTTTAGGGGACTTTCAGCAGGTTTGTATGTTCTGGAAATATGTATATGCACATTTTGATGTCTCATCCTTCACAATTAACAAAAAAAAAAAAGAGAAAAATCAAACTTATAAAACCTGAGACAAATCTTCCAGGAGGTAAATTGATTTAGATTGCATTCTGTATGAACATTTCTCTGCCTTTCTTCCATTGTTTCCAACAGAAACCCTACATGGAGATAACATGACTTCGTAGTGCTTGAGTCTCTCAATATTAAAACTCACTGGATCATCTGGAAAAAAAAAAAAGAAAAAGAATGTGTGTGTGTGTGTGTGTGTGTGTGTCCATAACAATGTTAAAATTCCCAATAAGGCATTCTTGGTTTGCTTCCAAAGCTCTGGTTTTTATCATGAGACAGACTGTGGCAGAACAGCCACAGAACTGAAGTGAATCTAGCCCATAAACTTAGGTTTAAAACAATCATTGTTATTAATTTGGCTCATGAACCTGAGGATTGCTCCTAATTATTTTATTTACTTTAATTCACAGAGCATAAATTGCAAAATAGTAATTTATATGCTAATAGCCAAGAAATAAAAACCTAGAAAATTATATTCTTCAAAAAGCACTAATATAATACACTCTTTTTTACATTTGATACAATTTAAATAAGCCTTTCAGTTATTTCAAGTAAAAATATTTTCAAAATGCTTATTTTTCAGTAATTTTGTTATGGAAGAAGTTATTTGTTAATATTTTCTGAATTATTGGCGATTAATTGTTGAGGTGCCCAACAGTACAATTAGCAGCAAAATTCAGCTCCACCTTTATCAAACCAGAGCAAGTGATTTGAACAAAAAAAGAAAAAGTAATAAGTATTTGTTTTCGGTGTTAGTTCAGCCCACTCAGTAATTTGAATATTTGTATGAACAAAATTCCCACCAAAATAGTACTGGTCTTGAAGTAGCTTTGTGACTTTTTTCTGGGCTTCAAGTTAACAACTGTGTTGTATAACTTCAGCACTGCCTTTTAGCACCAACTAAAGGTTAATTTTAGCAGCATCTCAGTGCTAAGAGAATGGGAGGGCAGTTTACACCTCTGAAAATTCCAAGTTATGGAGTCAGTGAACAACACTCAGGAAAGGCAGAGGATAATTTCCCCCTCTCATTCCTTGCCCTTTTAACATAAGGAAAAGTACCCAAATAATGGAGAGGGAACAAATTAATACAAAAGCTGTACTATCCAACACAACTTACGTGAAATACTTCTTTAGACCTTCAGTTATTTGCATTCTGTCTTTGGTGCAATACCAGAGGCAGATGCACCCTGAGAAGGAGTGGGGGGAGAGGTGTGGCTGCACAGCAGCTGCATTGCAGGCAGGGAGCATTCCTGCTGCAGGCCTGGGATTGCATCCACCCAGGATCTCCTCAGCCCATCTGAACCACAACATTGCTCCCTTCAAGCTGCCAGGGCTCTTCTTTTGGTGTGGTGGAATCAGACATATCATAGATATTCCATAGGAATTGCAATTGGTCTGTTGCTCTTAGGATGATGCTTTTCTGGCCTGGTTTCACTGACAGCAACAGAAGCTGCATGGTTGCACAAGCTCCTTTTTGACTCCATGCTAGGCATTCCTTGTATTGTCAAGTTTCATTCCAGCTCCTTGGAGTCCAAAGGGAACCATACTCTTCTATTTTTTATTTTTTTGTGTGTTCACAGGGAATGGAAGTTTGTAGAAAGAAGCAAACAACATATGAAGTGAAACACATTCATACACATAATTATTAATTTGAGAAATAACAGCACCATGTACTCAGAACTACATGAGCTCAATGCATTTCTTTTGCCTGTTCAAACTGAAAAAATAAAACAAGCACAAACCCAGACTTTTTCAGGGAAGAATATCCTTCCAAATTTTTTTCTGCTCTGTTGAAACAATAAATAGGTTTTCAAATGTATTGTTTGAGAAATCAAAAAAAAACCTGAAACATGAGATTCCAAAAATATTTGAAATAATTTTAAATCTTTACTTGAAAGCTCTATGAAGTTAACTCAATAGAGAAAATCCTCATTAAAATTCAGGTTTCTGCAAAACATTTTGTTTTCCATAAGTCATCATTTTTTTTATGAAAACACACATTTTTCCTCTTACTAAGGCTGTTTCTAGATCAAGAGACACAAGTTGGAAAAAAGGAAACACAAATTGGATATTAGGAAAAACAAAGTTTGATCATGAACATTATTTAATTCTGGAACAGGTTGTGCAGAAAAGTTCTGAAATTTCCATTTTTAGGAATGTTTAAGCCTTCATGGGCTAAGTCCTTGAGTAACTGGAGCAAGGGGTTAGACAGATGACCTGAAGAGTCCTGTCCAAATTATTCCTTGACTCTGTGTTGATAAAAGGTTTATATTTCAAAGATAAAAAGTAGAAAAAAAGTAATATCAGTCTACTTCATTTAAAAATAAACTATCTCCATTTGCAGTATATAGAAATTAACATAGTTGAGAATAATTATTTGAAAAGTTCACAGTAACTGGTAACTTTGGCAGTTGAGGGGAGCATGATTTTAAACTCATGGCAATAAAACCTTGATATCATTCTGACCATCTTAGGTATTTGAACTGTTTTTCAAAGAGTAGCTTCCTGTAAAATATTTCTCTTTTTTTTTTTTTTTTTTTTAATGCAACTTTTTCTGTTGCTGAGGAAGCAGGCAACATGACAACTCCTGTGATACTATATTAGATTTTTTATAGCATTACAGGAGCTATTATTTGAAGGCAATAAAATACACACACATTTTAAATGAGTGAATCATATCCAAACCATGCTAAAGAAAGAATTAGGTCTGTATTTGAAAACTTCCATTAATCAGTTCTAAATACTAAAAGGCTATTACACATGAACACATGAACAGTTTCATCATTCTTTTTTTTGTTTTGTAACTTTATGCACACTAGTTTTGCATTTCATTAAGTGTGGAAGTTTGGTTTGCTTTAACCTTCTAATTTTCTTTGGTTGGATTTGAATTCAGCACATAGTAACTGAATTTTTAAAAATGCATGAAGCATGACATAACTTCTGAAAAATATTCCAGTTTTCTTCGTGTCTTAGGGATTATGTGCCTCACAGCTAATCAATTACTAGAAAACACAGCCTACTTGTCAGGGACAAATGGTAATTAACAAGCTGTTCAGAAAAAAGGCTTCTAAAAGAAGAAAATCTGTTTCTGGGTCCTATACCATTTGTATAGCATTCATCTTGCATAGTCAGGAAAGATTTAGCATTTGAAATGTCTTTTAAATATGTTGAAGCTGATGTAATATTAGGATAAAAGCATATCTAGTTTTATTTCAAAATATAAAATAATCAGCTCTTTGAAAAACACTTCTTTGCCGAGAAATTCCAAGTGGAACTACCTCAGATGTCACCTGGTTTTCTGCAGTGTATTCTGAACAGCTGTGAAAGTGGTCTGATCATTTTGGTAAAACTAACCTTCTAGTGACAAGCAGTTAATGTGTAAAGTTCTGAAAATATTTTATTTTTTTTTTTAATGTCAACATTGTCATGACTACTACTGCTTCTCATTAACTGATATTAAGATGCTCAATTACTGAAAAGAGACTGTAAATGTCTCATATACTCATTTAATTCCTGTTATGTAAGTTACAGAACCAGTCTAGGATGTTAATAAAATCTCATGTTGGATAATTAATGAATGCCACTACTTTTACAGAGTTGTTGTGCATGAAAAAATTTTATGCCTCATCAAGAAAGACCCATCATAAAGGCTTCTCTTAGTGCTTTACTTTATCATATTTTTATCCAGTAGGATATAAATGGCCATTTAATTTGCTTAATAAAATTTTTTTTCACATTACATATTCAGGTGGTAACACTTCTAATAACAAAAAATAACGACACTTTATTAATTCATGCTCATGACAAAACCCGAGATGGGGGTTGGGAAGAATACAGAACAAATGCTAATCAATTTTTCTGACACACTGAAGATTTGTAACCTAAGCTGGAAACGGGCCAGCAGTTCTCTTTCTTGTGGTAAGATTAATAAAGGGAATGAAACACAGAAGAATTATTTTGACAATAGAGAATTATTATTTGGTGGCCAGCTTGAGCAATGCAGCAAGCTGAACCTGAAACATTGCATAACTTAAGTGGGATTTTTTGGAGAATACATGCTTATCTTCAAGCCACTCTTGTCTGGATTGCATTGTAGTCATCAGAAACTCACAAATAAATTACCTTAAAAACTTCTAAAACTCCTAATGTCCAGTAGTGTAATATGATGACATATGAAAGAGGATTCAAAATATCTGCACTGCTACCACTTTCAGGAAGAGAGATCTGTGTTTATGGAGATGTGAAAACATTGGAGTCTAAATAATAGAGATAACATGAGAAATTCTCTTAACTCATTTGTATGTGAATTTTATAAAACTACTGCCTCTTAAGTGCAGATGAAATTCAGAAGCTTGCTATAAAACATGCAGAAATAGCTACACTCCTATGACTAGGAACTGGAAATAAAGCAGGAGTAGGAGGTTTGTGGCTCCTGTATAGACCCACTGTAAAAATATCCTGACACCAGTATCAGCACAGTAGTTTGGATTTTGTTTACAGATTTGTTTTGGTTTATTTTGGTGTATTTCCTTCTCAGGTTTTGGAAGACAAGGTATGGGACCTGCTGCATGAAGCAGACAAGGTTGCAGAAGAGAACAAAGAAAAGAGACAGGTTTATGATGCCATGGCAGAGACCCTTGGGGATGCATGGTCTGCTCTCATCATTATGTTAGAGAAGCGACAGGCACTTCTGGAACTTACTTCAGTGTTCTTTGAAAATGCTCTGGAGGTTTGTATTTAAATCAAATAACTGTTAATTCGAAGCCACCCTCATCTTACAGGTACTCTGACCATTGTAGTTTTAATGTGTTTTATATTGTTCATTGTATTCCTAAAGGCTGAGGCAAACAAGAAAATTAAAATCTTGGGATGCATCCTTCCTTTTTCACCTTTCAGATAGTACAGGGTGAAACTGAACAAAACAAATGTAAACTTTAAGAAATATATTAGTCACAATGTCTCCAAAATTTGTACTTGACAGAAAATGCCACTGAAAAGTGGAACTGGACCAAAACCTAAAATAAGTATTTCAGTGGCTATGGACATTCTGCAGAGTATCTTTCATTCCTTATGATTAAATTTGGCATTGAAAGAACTTATTCTCATGTGCCTTCACTAATGCACACTGATGATTGGCCACTAAAGGCTTTACTCAGAAGGTGCACAGAGGCCACAAAGCATCTGTATCTGGCAGTCACTAAAAATGCCTTTCCCTAAGAATTTAGAAATTCTCATGAATTTCCCAATAACACAGAGATTATGATGTAGTTATGCAAAACAAAATTATACTGTGCTTCTCCCTATCCTTTGTTATCTTAATGCAGTTTGCTGTTAAAATTGACCAAGTTGAAGACTTCCTGAAAAATGCTCAAGAGTTTGACAATATTGACTCTTTGAGAGAACTTCTTCTGCAACAAGAGCATCATACAAAAGGTACAAACACTATTCCACTCCTGACAGCATGTGGTTGTGCACTGACTTCTTGAGGGAGCAGTTTCATTCTTTCTGTGCATATTTAAAAGAAATCTTATAATAAATACCCAAATTTGGAAAAATATAATGGTGAGATAGTTTTTAGGAGACTTGCTGAAAGATATGGAACTCCTGGTTTCAAGCTAGCCCTTGCATCTCCTCTTCAACAACTTTCCTGCACATACCTTTGCCCATAAAGGTTCTTCCACATGAATTCTTTTTCTTTATTCAAGCTTCCCTGTGAAGCACCTTCCACTATATTCAAACCAAAAGGAGAAACTAATCTCATTGTGTGGCTACTCCAGACACCTTTGCAATTCCATATAGTTCTGCATTTTTTATAAGTCTTAAGACTCCATCTTTGTAGTTTTAATCAAATTTTGCTATGTGATTACTAACACTTGGCAGAATATCAATTATACTTTATTATTCACTAGTGGAGCACTAGCTAAAATATTTTTAGCTACCTTGGACAGCAGGTATTCTTCCTGGGAAGCTGAATAGAGAATCAAACTTAGATAACTCTAATATGGGTTTTGGGTCTTCCAAATTGATCTTCATAGGAGCAAAGTGCTCATTGCATACCAATTTAAACTTGGAAGTATCTGGCAGCAATTTACTGCTGAAAAGAGGGTCTATAACTGTAAGGATCAGATGAAATGGTTTGCTAGAGAAAGACTGCTTTGATGGCAATAAACCTTCCCTCAGACGGAGGAAAGTGGCTGCAATTTATTGACTTCTTATTCTACCTTAACCACATAAAATTTTGAAAGCTGATATTGAGCTATTTGATAAAGAATAGTGCTTCCTGCAAGAAGGATGCTATCTACCTGCTCCAAAGAAAGGTGGCTGAAAATACAACCCTGACCAAGTATTGACTCTACTAGTATGTGATAAGTAGTTTATCACAAATGCTTATCACTCTGAAATAAAAAAGAGATTTTGACAAAAACACATTACAAAATGGAATAAAAAAGGTGAAAACATCTGAAATATCCTTGTTTACCCATTTATATGTGTATTCAATTTTGTATGGACTGAAATGAAACATTTCTGATTAATATCACCTTTCTGGAAGGCAAGAAGAAAAATGGGCAGGCTTGTTGCAGTGAGATCATGGAAATGATTCTCACTTGTTAGCCCTTGATGACTGAAGAAGTGGAGGCCTCCCACTCTGCTCCTTCCCTAGGTATTCTGCATGAAAGGTGGGGATTTAGGGTGCTTTGCCTTGAATTTCAGTACATGTACTCAGCTGGGAAGATCAAAGTTTCAGAGGGGTCGCTTCTTGTTGTTTTACTGGAAGCTCCTGGCAAATATTCCTTTCTTGACACTTTTCTTCATGTCTACCTTGCCACTTATATTGGCTTGTCTCCCCTTCTTCCTCATTCCACACCTAAAAAAATTCCCTTTTCGATTGAATGATTTAGAAATACTGATCATTATTTATTCAATAGATTTTGAACTATGGGACTTTAAGGAGCTGGAACAAAGACAGACACTAATGACTAGTAGGTAATTAAAGTGGACTAGTTCACTGAATTTTAACCCTGAATGTGTCTCGGTAAGGACTATAGAAAGAAGGTAAGAGTTCCTGATACCCCTGACTTGTTTATAACAGCCCCCAGGCACAAGAACGCTTCTTTTCCCACCACCTGTGAGGGACGTAAAGACCTAAACTTCGCTTGCATCACTAGTGAAAAACTACAGAGGGTACTGACCCACACAGGAAGTAGGGTAGAAAATTCTACTTCAGCTTACCCAAGGATTGGGAAGCCATCAAAAAGAATTCAGTTTTGAGAGAACAGTGATATTTCTGGGTTTTGGTTTGATGTCTTTCAGTACACCATTATATGTGTATATATATGTGTTTGTGTATACACCATTGTACCTTTGTAGGTTTACATAAAAGCTGTCCAAATTGAAATATCTCAGTATATGCGGACCTTCTAAAGTAAGCATTCACGTTCATGCAATACGTGAAAACACATTGTGCTCGTGTATGCAAATAGTTTGGAAAATCCTTGGGTAATATTTGAAACATGCTATTAGAATCACAAACCACACTCAGGTTTTTTCCTGATGAAATTCTGTTCCCACAGAACTTTTGGAGAAGTCATTTGCTCTTTTAAACAAAAGCCAAGACCTGACTCAGTTCATAGAAGAATTCAAATGTGAGGGGCCAAATGCAAATCCGGAGTTGATTCAAGGAGCCCACAGCAGCTGTTTGAAGATTGACAGTCTCCTTGAGATGCTCCAGGACAGGAGACGGCAGCTGGACAAATTCCTCAGACATCAGCGCCAAGGACTGGAGCAGGTTCTGCAAATCTGCTTGTGGCACCAACAAGAGAACCAGGTAAGACATAATATGAAGGGAAATCACAGTGAAAAAACAACCTAGCAATTGTTTCACAGTGCAAACAGGAAAGGAGCTGAAATACATTTATTGGGCCTTATGCCAATATTTCTGGGCCATTTCTGTTTGAGGAAATCCTAACTTTTGATTGTTTGACTGATGTCAAACAATGGGAGTTCAAGGGATACAGAGAAAACAGAGTACTGGAGACAAGCTCTGCTGTGTAAAATCAAACAATGGGAGTTCAAGGGATACAGAGAAAGCAGAGTACTGGAGACAAGCTCTGCTGTGTAAAATCTCTGAAGAGGTTTTTGCTCTTTGTATTGCTTCTGTTTTGCTAGGCACAACTGCGCAGCCTAGAAGGATGCACAATCTGCGTGTTGTTTATCCCTTATTACCAGGTTATGAAACACTAAAAATGCAGCATCTCCTTTTGATCTCTAACTGGAATGTGATGATCTGATAGTCATGATTGCAACATGTTTCTTTTCCAGAATTTTCAATGTGTGAAAGCATATTTATTTTACATAGCTTCTTTTATGGAAGTGTCAGCATCACATTTTGTGATGTCTCTTTCATTAATGAAAATCAAAGGCAGATCGGCCTATTTTGTGCATTAGTTATCTTTGGAAGAAGAAAGCAATTAATCCAGTCAATAATCATTGTAAATTAAAGATAAAATCTGATTCTAGGAAAATGGGAGTGATTTTAGATTTCAACCAATCAAGGAAAACCACTGTCCTTTTCAAACAGCTGTAGTAACCTTGTCTCCTTTCCCATCCCTTCAGCAAAATCACTGAAAGTGAAATTCTGTGGGTTTCTTGCTTATAAAACAGCTAAGAATTCTCAGCCATTCCTTCAGAGCTAAGGTAGCACTGAAATCACTCAGAGCCATTTGCTGTAGTGGAAGCCACCTGAATATCTCACTGTAATGGAAAGGAATATTGCCAAGTGTTAAAGGGGTGAACATTTTGCTATAACAGGGTTAAAGCATTACTTCTTCCTCTGCCTAATATTGCAGAAATACTGGTTTGTTTAGCTAAACAGATACGTAATAAAATCCCCCATCCCTAATTTACAAATAAATTTTTATTTCCCTTTTGGCGCAGTTTTTATTGTCCACTCCATTTATTTGTATTTTGATGAATCCATGGTAAATGTGCTGTGAAAATGTGCTTCCAGGAAAAGTGTTTCAGTCAGTAAGTACACATCTGGAGGATATGCTCAAGAAATGAAGGCTCAGTATTAAAATAATTTCCTTAGCTCTGTTGGACTCATAATATGAACATCTTTTCATTTGGAACTGAAAATATTTCCAAGCCATTTTAAAGGTTCTTTCATTTTTTGTAATTGTTTAAATTTATTAAAAATAGCATGATTCTACATGAGCAACAAAAATATCTCTAGTAGGCTATTAAAATCTGTAATACCTAGAGTACAGAAATTCTTAGTATGCTGCCTATGATCTAAGTATAGAGGTGATTTTCCAGACTGGAAAGACTGGAGGAAGTCCTCTTGATACCAATAACTAATTCTGGATACTATTTTAAAATGTGGAGCTTCACTCAGGAATTCTTGCCATGTGTTGTTTACAAAGAAAGTGAGAGGTACCTACTATGAATCAAGCAGATATGAATGCAAGTAATTCTGTGGAATTTAGAAGATATAATTGTATACTGCATATGTTTGCTGCATATACTGGCTGAAGCAGTTAGTTAGATGTAACAAATTTGTACATCTACATGAGATTATTCCACATAATAGTATCTGATTACCTTAATTGGGTTTTTCAAGCCAGGGACGAAGAGGTTCTATAAGGTGAGAAATACTCAAGATTTGTAATATTTTACTGTTTGCAAATTTTTAGTTTACTGTATGTCAAGGGAGAATGTTCAATATCTTTATTGTGTCAAACAACATACATTTATTCTATGTGTGGCTGTAAATTGATTCTTCTTTCACTGTGTTATTTTACAATCTGGTCATATTCGATGAATACATTTTTGTCTGTTTTGTCACTATGTGTTTGCTTTGGCATTAGTCCTTTCCTTCTGCATTTGTTATAACACAAATGCAAGTGTTTAGATAAAAGTGTGAACATTAGGGATGAAAAATGAAAAGGGTAAAAATGTGAGATTTTTTAAATTAAACTGCCTTGTGCATACTTTAAAAACTGGACAATAACTTCTCAAACCTCTCACTGAGTTTGTTTTATTATTTAATTAGGTAACATCTTGGTATAAGAAAAACATCAGAGATTACTTTCAGAAGCAAAACTTAGGCTCATCACTATTGGAAAATGAAGAGTTACTTCAGGAGCTTGAAGAAATGGAAGTCAAAGTGAAAGTAAGAAATATCAGAATTGGCTGGTGAAACAACTTTAAAAATGAGTAGCAAAACATGAACTTGGGCACTGAACAAGCAAGTATAGGAGTAGACATTTTCTATATGTACATGAGATATATGTATCTATATGTCTAAATTATTTTAGTAATTTTACTTCTCTTAATGCAAGGCCTCTCAGATTTTTTTTCATTTCAAATTTTAAAAGCTACCCATAAATTAAAAGAAGAATAACCCTTGATGTTGTTTAGTTGGTTTTTTAGTTTAGTGATCAAGCTCCACACTGGTAATTTACATGTAAAATCCTGTGGCAAAAAATAAAGAATTTTATTAAAATATTAACAAATTTTAATGTTTATAAAGGATAAAACCCAGCCATTTCCACTGTAATTAATTGTCAGTGAACTGAGCACGTGATTGAAGAGGTATTTGCCCATTTATTTCTTGTGATTAAAAGTAACTGAAAATTCTACTTTCATAGTTAGTATCAGTTTTCCGGAGAATAAATCTGTTACTGCCACTCATAAAAGCAAGATGAGATTAAAGAAAATGTTGCTATGAGAAGAAAGGGTCTTTGTACAAAATAAATTTCCTATATTCAGAACCTTTTTTAGGTAACTGAATTGTGCTGTCATCGGGTAAGTGCTGTGGCTGGGTCATTCCCCAGGATACCATTTTCATGCAATTGAATTTGGATAACCCTGATGATCAAGGAGGCCTTTTTCATCCAGAAACTATTCCAGTAGAAGTGAATGCCTTTTAGAAGGTTATTGTGTTCATAGTAAGAGGCTTCTGATTGTTCACAGATCTATTTCCTTGTAAGCTTTGTAGTTAAATGTCACATGTTTTCCTGTTTGCATAATTAACAGTTAACTGCTTCAAGACTGCCATGTAAACACAATACAGTAATATTTTTAATGCTTCTCCCAGCAGCATGTCAGAAAACACTTTTCTTTTGTTAAGGGAAGATGAGCATGTAAAGATAAATTGTTCTGAACAGACCTTTGGGACAAGAAAAAAAAGATAAACTAGTAAATGAGTAAGCTATGGGGTGTTTTCAGAGAGAGAAACACCCACAATAGATGTCCTAAAGCCTTGCTGAATTTTAAGCAAATAATCATTAATCTTCCCCACATTTCATTTTCACAGGCTATTCTTGTAATTTGCTGTCTGAATTAGAAATTAGAGTGTAAATGCAGAAAGGAAAACAATATGCATTTTCATTTTGTATAATAATCCTTTTCATGGTTGAGTATCTAGAAACTAACTTATAATAATAACACTTATTATTACAATTTCACCTAACAATTCTTCTCCCATAAATTATGTAATAATGTTTAGATCATTCATATCATTTTACTGAATTGCCTTTTTTTAATGAGGTCATTTAAAAGTGTTTAGCATTAAGCATTTTTGTTACACATCCATGTCAATTATGATTTAGCACACCTTATCTTTACACTTCTACTTTTCTTACTAGCAAAGTGAACTTAAATTTTTGAAAAGAATGTTTCTGAACATGTTGGTTTTACTTATGATGGGCAGAAGAGAGGCCAGGTTGAAACTGCATGCTGCAAATATTGAGAAAGCTGTGAGATACGGGGTTTTGTGCAATAATTTTTGCGGCATTGGACTGCAGATGTTGAAAACAGAATAAAACAGGAACCTGTTCTAAAGTCACATAAATAAATCTTTTCAAGTAACATTTCATATGTGTACTGTAGCTCAGAGCAAAATGTTTCTGTATAGCAGGTTTAATTGTTCTCACAGGGAGTAAGAAAGTGGAAAGTTCCAATGTCTGAACTGTTTCACACCATGTATTCACTTACATATATTGTTGCATTAGGGTGAACAGGAGAAATGGTTTCTTAAATAGTTCAGAGGTCAGCCTAAGAGGGATTTACAGGCCTAGCATCTAATTTATGGGACTGGGCTGGGGAAATTATTCATTATTATTATAATCATATATCGAACTTCACCTTTCTAAGAGGTAAAACCCCTAAAAATAGTATCACTTGCTTGTAAAATTATCAAGACCAAATACAAACCCAAGAAATCATAATTGGGGGAAAAAAGCCTTCAGCCCTCATAGACTTTAAAAGAACCCTCCTGCCCCCCACTCCTTTCCCAGCTCTCCCCACCTGTTGCCCCCAAGATTTGAGAGAAGAGGCACATTTAGGAACTCATGTTTCAATAAAGAGATCTGCTGGCACTGCTTACCTGCTTGCTGTAACATTTCTATGTGCATTGGTGGTGCTTGACATGGTAAAGGAGAACTGCTAGCACCACTTTGTGGCCAAATAATTTTTAACATATCTCAGCAATTTTCTAGGGGGTAACAGACTTAGAATTACTTTTTCCTCTTTCTGCGTGTTGATTTTATCAGCTCACTGTTAAATGCACTGCTGTAACCATTCACTGAACTTCCCAAAAGGCACATTGTAGGGTACTTGCAGCTCACATATTCATAGCAGCTCACAACCCCTCGTGGTTGCATTAGTGCCCACTGCTACATTTGCAGTTTGAGGGAATAATATGATTACATTGGCGGTGATAGTGCAACTTAGCTCCTGCAGGTGAAAGTCTTTCAAGTATTCACAAGGACTTTATTATCAGTGTCCTGATGTATGCAATGAATCAGTGACAGGGAGATTTGGGGCTCAGAAGGAGTTCAGTTCTGGACATTTCTGTATATGAGAGAATAAACACACATTCTGAAAAATACAAACTTTTATGTTTAATTGAATTATGGTTTAAATGCTGCTTTATCTAACATATCTAATCATGATCTGAAGTCAAATACATGTGCTCCAAAGTTTTCTAAGCTTAAGCCTAGAGCATTCCAGTGAAAAAACTTTTATACATCTTCTCAGGTTTTAATTCAAAGTCCAAAAGTTTTATTGTATAGACAAGAAAAGCCCATTTATCCCCCAATAATTGTTTAATAACAAGATAAATTTTTAGGTATTTCCACATTTTTTCCCCCAGATTTGTGCTGAATACTTTAGAAGGCAGAAAATCTTCAAAACTTTTAATTAAAGCTATAATATTTTTAATTCATCAGTTTTAACACTCTTGAAAAATACCTGTTTAGTCAAGGAACCTAGACTTATTTTCCTTGCCAAATGGAATAGTGAAAGCAAGCTTTTAAAAGACTGACTAGTGTGAGAAAAAGAACAGAGACAAGAGCTAAGGAGGTACATTCAACATGCCTTTAATATGTCAGAGGAATTCACAAGCATCTCCTGATAGATTGGAAAGCCCATGTAATAGCAGGCTGTGTTCCTTTCAAGGAAAATGAGTAAGAAGTATGTCAGTGCTGACTGGCAGACTGTTATCAATTTAGCATGTTGAGGTCTGAAGAACAGAAGAAGCTAACTAAGATTTTTCCACCGAGTTTTTATGTCCTGTTGATGGAAAGCCTGGGCTTTTTATGTGTAGAAACATTTCCTTTTAAATAGAAAGCTGAAAATGAGGCTGTTGCTGGATGTTTTATAGAAAATTTAACCAAGCTTGAGGAATGTTTAAACTGGATAGCAAATGAGTCTAACCAAATTTAATACCCTCAGAGAGTGTGCAAGGTTGTAATGTTTGTGGAATGTTTTAAAATATAAATTACTGTAATAAATTGGGGTTTTGAGCTCGTGTGAAAGTCTATAGAAGAGTCTTGGCTCAATATAAACAAGGCAGAGTTTAATATCTGCTTTTAGATCACCTAAGTGCATCTTGTACCAAACAAATTTATTAATTTTGTTACAATGAAGTACCTTTATTTCACTATAGGTTGAATAATTTTCTTATAATTAGTCTTACCTGCTGGAATTATAATTTAAGCATATAATACACTGGAACAATTCTGAGCTTTTGTCTTTCCATATTTGCTTCTAAGCTAATTATGGACTGTTTTCTTTCCAGTTGTATTAACATGCGCATTTTCATGCATAACATATTATTTTTTAATTATGATACAAACATAAAATAATACCAAAATAAGGACTCACATATTCAACTGCACTTTGTCTTTTTTGTGGTGAATTATGATTAATCCCAGTTAAAAGCTCCCAGCTTCAGGATTGTTTTCTAATTATCATAAATATCAATATATTTAAATGTAAGTAAAATTTCTATTAAAATCTGACCATGCAATTCATACCAGCCATTTCAGCTGCAAGTATTGGAAGATGACAATGTTTTGACACTGATAAAATTGGAAATTAAGTCACTTCAGCTGTGTTTTTGGGGACACCTCCCTATTATTCTTCCCCCCCCCCCCCCCCAAGACAAATTCTTCAAGTAAAAAGGAACAAATACAGCACAGCACACTGTGATTTATCATCCCTAAAATCCTCACTCTTGCTTAATTTTGCTTAGGACAGAGAGACAAAGACAGGATTTTATGAAAGGGGAATTGTGCATTAAATAATACAGTGCAGGGTTTCACTTAATTAAAAGTACAGGCTGAAGATTATTGCATCCAGATGTCAGGAATGGTCATTATTTTAATTTGAAAAAGAAATTTAAAAATTAGATTTTGCTATAGCCGTTTATCAGCACTAGACAAAACGAAAAAAGTTTCTTTTATTATGCCCAGATTAATCTATTTTGATTTTAGTAGGAAGGTGAGAGTACCCAATTCAAATCCTCAAGATATATGGGGGATTTTTTGGAGTGTATTCTTGAGAAAGTGGAGCAATTTCATTGCAGGATGTTCTAAACCAGCAGTATTTTAACAAGTATAAAAGGAAACACAGTAGGCAGTATTAGGCCTTCAGGTGCTTGTTTAGGAAGGAGACAAACTTGAAAAATCTCTGAGAAGGTTTTCCCTCCAGGTTCCTTTATGGAAGGAAAGAAGAGTTTAAAGAGTGAGACAAATTTGCGTCTGTAGACATACAGTGCAGGTATATTGAAGCACAACCAGAACGCAAAAATATAACAAAGCTACATTTGTTGTAATAGGTGGAATTAGTTTTCTTACTAAAGCCCCTAAAATCTGAATGAAACATTTTAAGGCTATTGAATCTTTTTATGGTGACTTTTATTTTTCCTTAATTGGTAATACTATAACAAAGTTAAAAGCAGAAGTAGATTTATGAAAGAAGCTAAATAAAGCATTAATGTAGATCTACAGATTTTTCCTGTTGCTTAGGCTTTCTACAGTAGAAAGGTAAGAGTGTTCACCATAGTGGAGAAATGCCATCCCTAAAGCTGATGTATTTTGGGTCCCTACAGTAGAAGGACAAGTCAGTTCAGTATGAAGAGTTGAAAAAAGAAAGAGGAGTTAAATAGGCAGCCAGTTTTAATGGACTAAATGTGCTTCCACGTGGTGCAGTATAGACCAAAAACCTATATGCAAACTGATTCAACAGAATCCATTTTAAAGCACCTTAGTTTTAAAGTACCTGACTCTGTGGCTTGAAATTCTGAAGTGGGATCTTCCTTTTTTTCCTTCTGCCATTGCCACTAGGAAGGTTCACGATCAGATAAGGCAGAGGTGTTTTTTGATTTTGTGTAGGAAATCAGGATGACTGTCCAATGGAGAATGTCAGGGATGATGGCACACCCTGATGTAAGGGTGGGTCATTGGATTGAAGTGATTACCAGACAGCTCTTAGCAGAAATTGTCTCACTGCAAGCAGCTGTTATCTAGACAATATTTTAATTCATTCTTGATTAAATAGGTGAGCTTAAGGGGCTGTTTACATGAGTGTGTGGTCTTACCAGGAAGTTTCTTGTCTTTATGTTATCCAGAACATTTTTCCTGGCAGACTCCTTAGTCACTGCTGCTTCTGCCTGTGAACCTGGCTCAAAGGATGTAGAATGCCACTGCTGAAAACTAAATCACTAAATCCATGACTTTCTGGGAAGCACCTCCTAGTAGAAATACTGTTTTAAATCATTATAGCTTTCATGCCTATAACAATACACGTTTTCCAATTATTGTATTATTATCATGCAGTATATTACTTTTCTATGTGTAATTAATTAAAGTGGAATTTTTACCATCAGGAATGGAATTACACTGTGGAACAATTGGAAGGTGAAGCATTTAGGATCTTGCTTTCAGAGGACTATACAGAAAAAGAACATCTAAAGCTTTCAAATCAGAAAATCTGCCTGTTGCAAGAAGAAGTGTGCTTCCATATGGAAGAAAGGAAAGCCCTGCTGCAAGAGGCCAATGACTTCTTTCATGCTGCTGGCAAGGTTGGTAAGAAGCCAAGTCTGCAATAATAACCTGACAATAAAAGTATTAGTGTGCTCTTGAAGGCTGGTGTGTGTGGTATTATGAAAACACTGAGCTAAACAATTTGAAGTGGAAAATTACAAATCCAATTACCCTTTTTATATGACTTTTTGCCTCAAATTTCTATCCAAAATGGCAAATCCATTAAAAAATGTATTCTCTTTTTTTTTCTCCCTTTAAGTGTATTAAGAAGAGCACTTGGTTTCCAAATGAGGTACTTGGGAAATATTTATTTCCCAAAAACTGGACTGTAAGATCGTGGGCTTGGCCATGATGGCCTAAAGCTGTATGAAGATACAGGATCTGCTCTGAAATACCCAAACTGTTGCAAGCTAGTGTGGATACCAGAAACAATGTCTGTACTTGCAGTGGTCTCCACAGGGGCTAATTATAATCAGTATTGTTAGTAATGCAACATTTTTCCCAAAATCTTTCAGTTAGAAGGCTATTTGGAAAAGTTTATATTTTTAAGGTGTCCAAAGACCAAATGGTCTTTTTGTATTTTTTTTCAGTTGTATTTTTTTCACATAATTTATGGAAGATTTAAAAACAGATCATTTCCAAGGAGAGTTCCAATAACAGAAATATTGATAACATATGCTCTTCTTTTTTCTTCAGGTACTCGATGGTCTTGAAAGTATTGAGCATTACCGTAAAATCTCTATTTCAGAAGGTTTACATTTACCTGTACTGACACTGAAATACAAGGAATTGCAGGAAGCAATTAAAAGCTGCACAGCAACCACCATGCAAAAGGGACGAACTTTAGTTAATAAAGCAGATTCTCACAGGTATTCCCTCCACTTTTGCACATCTGCTGTGTTTCTCCATATCCATACATTGCTTTATAACTCAACTAGTTAGAATCAAATTGCATTTAGAGCCAGAATAGTTTACTAAGTAGGTATGCATTTAAAGACCCTTCTGGTGGTATTTATATGAACCAATCTCTTAAAAGTTTTTAGGAATGCTACTTATAAGAGCGGTGTCAAACAATGATATTGGTACGGTAGGGCAGAATTCAGAAGCAATGATTTAGTCAACATTTTGGAAAAGTAAATGTCTGCAAATGACAATTAAAATATAGATAGTTATGAGCTCTCCCTGCTGCCCACTGTACAAAAATTCTTATGATTAATATATTTAAATAGTAAATAACTTGATGTATGGGGGGAGGGGAGTTAATATCAAAATTTCAGTTCTTAATTGTATGAGGCAACTTCTTTGCAATCTAAAGTGGACTGCCTCAACTATTCAGATTCTGAATTGCTTCCCTGATATTATGCTTTAAGTCATAAGGCAAGCCACTGTTTTGTAAATTGGTGGGCTTTTTCTTCCATTAAAACAACACCTTTAAGGAAAGGTTGACTCAGAATGTATATGACATTCTTTTTTCAGCTGCACTGAAATATTTGGGAGTTTGAAGTAGAACTGGTATGCCATACATTTTCTCTTTTAAGCTCTTCCATTTGTCATTTTAGTTTTTAGATAGTACAGCTGGAGCGAGAAGTGAAATGAGCTATTTCTCTGTGAATCAGGCTGTGTGTCTTGTGAGAATTAATGTATCTGTCTTGTGAACCTACCTTAGACACTGGTGACAAATGATTTGTTCTGAAACTTCATTCCCATATTTTACTGATTATCAGTTTTATTTGGATTTTAATATTTCTCTTGGTTATTTTTCTTTTAAGGGTAACAATTTAAAATTCATAAGTCACTCATCATACAAATCAACAGAATAAGTGTTGGGTTTATAAAATCATAATCATCCTCTCTGTTGAGTAAAAAAATTAGAAATAAATGACAGTTCTATTTTCCCATTTTAGCTCTTGGGTGTCAGGAATTCAGAAAATGATGGAGTATGTTCAGAGAAAAGTAGATCAATTAAACAGCCAGTGTCCAGATTATGAAGAATTTACTTTGAAGAAACAGCAATGGACTGCCTCACTTGAAGATCATCTGAATAAGGTAGAATCACAGAATGGTTTGGGTTGAACAGGACCTTAAAGAACATCTCTCCATCTCTCATTCCAACCCCTCTGCCATGGGCAAGGACACCTTCCACTAGACCAGGTGGCTCAAAGCCCCATCCAGCCTGGCCTTGAACACTTTCAGAAATGAGACATCCACAACTTTTGGGGGCAACCTCTTCCAGTGTCTTACCACCCTCATAGTGAAGAATTTCTTCCCTGTATCTAATCTAGACCTACCTTGTTTCAGTTTGAAGCCATTACCTTCTGTCACTCCAAACCACTCTCGAGCTTTCTCATAGGCCCCTTAAAGTACTGCAAGGGTCTCCTATAAAGTCTTCCAAGTCTTCCTTTCTCCAGGCTGAACAACTCCACCTCTCTCAGGCTGCCACCACAGGAGAGGTGCTCCAGCATTCTGATCATCTTAGTGATGATTATTATCATCATTTTAGCATGTCTTCTTAATGCACTCATGAACAGTGCATTGTATTTCCATAATTTAGCTATAGTGAATACTGAAGTTGAATTAAATAATAACAAGTTTGTTAGAGAGTTGTAGTTAGAATGCTGAATGTTCTTATCAACACAAAGGAACTGAAAGCTCTTTCTGAAAAATTCAGCTGTTTCCATGAGAACATTTTGCCAGTGATGTTCAGTTAAGCATGGATTTGCTTGGATAATGAGCTATTATAATTTGGTTTTTATGGAAAAGAAGTGAGCAATCAGTCCTGTGATCTGTAAGCAGGTTTTCTATACTGCTTCTGTCCTCTGTTTCATGTGGCTGGAGATAAAAATAAAAGTGTGGCAAAACTGAGGGTGAATAAGCATGGTGACTGAACCACAGCAAATTTTCAATTAATCTGAAGGAGACTAGATTCTGTTCACTATAAAAATTCCTTTTTTAAATTAATATATTGATGCAATAAGGACACGACAGCCTTCTTTAAACAGCTGAATGTCATGTAGTACTACAGATCTTTTAATTAACTTGTCAGAGACGGAATGGACAAATGGCTCCTAAATAAGTTTCAATGTGTAAATTCCAATTGAAAAAGTATAGTCTTTTAGCTAGGCCCATTGGAAGGAAACCCAGAGTGTAGACCAGAAAAGTAAACCAAATTTAAGGACTGAATAATTAAGTCTGCCATCTGATATTTTGTATTTAGGTGATGTTTATAACAAACCATTCTCAATCAAATGTGAATTCAATTTACTACAAATTGGTCCCTTTATATACCGTTTATGCATCTAGAAATGATGTCACTATCATGTTGTGAATCTTAAGCTAAAAGTTAAATTATGAGGGTAATTTTTACTTAAAAATCTTAATTTGAACAGAAGGTTTCAATCTGCAGTTTGTTCTAATTACTTTGTTCCCAGCCTTGCATTAAAGAACATCTTGGAGACTTGTGTTATAACACTATTATTCATTGCAGTGAAGTGTGATTATTGCTACACTCCTACCAAGCAATACACTTTTCATGACAACCCCCTAAAGCAAAATATCCCAAAGAATCTAGGGCCAAACTCAACTGCCCATCAGCCTCATGTAATAAAGTTTGAACCTCAATTAGCAGCCAGTTCTTAAGAAAAATATTACATGAGAATTCACATGCCTAATAATAACTGTATGTGTTGTGTCTGGCATCTTCTGCCTGTGCTTTTCATAATGTTTTGTTATCATAGTGCATATATAATATCTTAGTGACAGTGGGAGGGAATTCTGTACATGTATCTGCACAAAAATAGGTCTCTTGCCTTGTCAGAGAAGCTTTAAATGTGCTTTCTGAAAAAAACCTGGAGCAGAATCAAAATATTTCTGCCAGAGCTATAGTAGCTAGATTATAATGCAGTTGTGCCACATTGAAATCACAAGCCTTGGATATTTAGGGGAGAGGAAAGCACTGTCAATAAACCGAAAGCAAACAAGAAGGGGTTTTGACCTTGTCTGTGGAAGAAATAATAGTTTTCTTCCATTATATTTTAATTCCTGACTTCCTCTGACTATACATGGTATTAAAGCACAAGTTTTACCTTTTCTTCATTTCTTCTCTCCCTCCCACCATGGGGATGTGTGTGGAGGGGGGGGTCTGTGTGAGTGAGCAGCTGTGTGGTATTTGTTGCCAGCTGGGTTTAAACCATGCCCAGAAACATAATCTATGCACCAACCTCATTTTTTTCTATATAAAATGATATTTTATACTGATGTTATAATGTCTACTTATATAAATTAACCATGTGAATAATACTTTCAAATGAAGGTATCACAATCAATTAAAAGACTGGCCCCGATGCTCGCAGTTGGTCTGGAGATTGGCTCATATCTGTGTGAGTCAGAAAGAGTTTTGAACAAACACCTCGAACTGGCTAAACAAACAAAGGTAAAAAAACCTTTCCATAATCTTAAGTGCTTTAAGGAACAAATGCTTCCCGTATGCAATTCTAAACATGGTGAGAGGCAGAGAGCTTCTTGTAAAGAAAATGGGTCTATGGTTTGTTTTAAAACTGTAGTTAATGAACGAAACCACAGATAACATTGCAAATCAGTCCTTAAATATTTGTTTTTCTCTACTATCTCTCATTGTGTTATTTGTAACTGCCTCAGGATCCTCGAACCAACTCTTCATAGGAAGACTCTTCAAATGTGGATTGCTACTCCTGTGTGAGGCACCAGGTTCAATAATTGTCTAGACAGCCAGAGTCAGAGAAAAACCTTCTTGTAGTTTATTATGCCATATATAAGGGATGAACTGGCAAAAAAAAAAAAAAATATATTTCCCATTTAGAGAAACTGTGCAGGGGGCTGTGAAGAGATCCACTGGTCATGTTGGGAGTGCAGCCATTTGATGAGAGCCCTGCAGTGCTCAGCTCAGTAACACATGTGAAGCTACTTTTGAGTCACATCCAGGGCCTTTCCCACTCCCACAGCAGCCCTGCAGGATCTGAAAGTGGTTTAAAACCACTTGAATCCCTTCCATTGCCTTGACATAGGTGCACAATATGTCAGTGTGTATTTTAGGAGTATCCTATGTATTTTTGGTACTTAAAACTCCATTACCCCTGCAGAGTTCTTTTTTGTTTCAGGCAACACCTTATGGGGTCCAAGGGATGGATCTGCACAGTACCTGTGGAAATAAAATTCACTTTAAAACAATTCTGAGGAGCACATAGTAACAATATAAAAGCTCAGCAGATAAGAAAGAACTTCTTTTTGTTCCTCAAGATTTTACAGTAGTTTTCAGTGTCTTTTCTGTCAAATTTTTGCATAACAGGGTGTTCCTTTTGTTTGCTGTAGTGTCTACTTTGCTCTGACAGATATATATATATAACTATACACCTCTAACTATTCTTTCCGGAGATTGTGATATGATAGCTTTCAAAATAGCTATTTCAATAACTACACTTATCATTTTTAGGAAAGAAATGGGTATTTCTGTGGTTTAATCTCAATTATGAACTCTTCTTCAAACAAGTAATTGAATCATACATAAGAAAGCAATCCTAATGAAAACTAACAATGTGATATCAATATTCACAAGTCCTTTCCAATCATTAAACATTTTTTTTTTCTATGCTTCTACCTTCAAAGGAAACTTCATGTGAACTGAAAGCAGCTGAGGGAATCATCAAAAATATGGAAGAGTTGGAACCTGAGCAGGTGGCGGCTTTTTCTAGCAGAGCTGACTGTCTGAATAAAGAACTGAAAAAGATTGAAAAAAATATTAGTTCAAAGCTAGAAATTTTAGAAACTTACGTGGCCTTTTTACAGTTAACTGTAGAGGTATGGATTACTTATTTAGTCTCTGACAAGCCTGTAAAAATCTTATAATTTAAAACTGTGCTTCTGTTGTAGGAAAAACTGTAATTGATTCTAATTTTTCTCGTCTGCACATGTGCACTCTCATTATATACAAGATAAAAATGCTTCCATATAGGTACTCTGAATATTAAATTTAGTGATTTGCTTCATATAACTTTTAAAAATGTCCTGTGATATGTTCATAGGGATCTTTGTTGCTGTCTTACACAACTTCCACTGACATGCTAATTCATATTATTGGAATTAAAAATTAAATAAACACAGCTCTAGCTCAAATCATAATCAATTCAATACCAACATAATTTTGGTAGCAGTGCTAATGGTGTCCAGGACAATTAATTTTAATTTTAATTTTGATTCAGTTTTAAGGTTCTGTAATAAGGTAGCTGTTCTTCAATATATAGAAAGAAATTGAGGATAAAATGGAACCTATCAGAAAAAATTAGCCAAAGGATTTATTTATTGCATGATAAACTACAAAAAAAAATTGTATTACATTTACTTCTGATTATTGCTAACTTCAGTTACTTCATATTAAGCAGCTCAGTGAAAATCAGTGCATTGACATACTGGTACATAAAATCCATGCAGTGATATGTGACAGAAATTCACCTAATTGCTGCCACCTGTCTGCTTGTCATCTAGTGGTTGGCAAGTTATTTAAAACTATTTTATTATTTGGTGCTTGTAAATATTTTAGGGACTCATAGATCTTAAGAGAAGATTCAGAAGGTGCTATTCAAATTTATCGTATCTCTATAACTTCTGATTATAGCACCTCAAATTTTGATTTGCTTTTTGATATTTATTTAATGTCTTTCTGTAGGTTAATGACGATATTAAAAATCTGAAGGAATTCTATAATTCAAAACCACCACCGACAAGCAGGGAGACTGAAAATAAAATTGCAATGGAGTCAGCTAATACTCAGTGGCAAAATACTATAAAAAAGACTTTTTCTACCCAAAATATGGGCTGCTATTTTCTTGATTTAGTAAATGTGGTGAGTATAATCTGATATACCATATTGAATATTTTATATTTGTTTGTGATGAGATCTAGTCTAAGTTCTATGCCTAGATTGTGATTTCTCCAGTAGCTAGTTTTAAAGGAGCTAATGCTGATATACATTTTAGAAGAAGAAAGTACTATTTGAATGCTTATGGTAATATAATAAGTTTCGTGGTTAGCAATGACAGAGCCCTTAATGACCCAGTCTGTGCATAGAAATGTAATACATGCTCATATCGGGTTTTTTCATGTTGGAAAGTAGCATATATGCAAGTAAAATACTGAAGTTTATTTTCCTTCCACTAAGAGGTAGGCAGTCTTTACCGACTGAGTGCATGAATTCTTCTAAAGAAGTAGATGTTAGAGCTACTTCCTTGCAGACAATCTTTCCTGGTGTCTTTACATTTTGTCTGACAGCCACACTGCCCAGGCATCCCTGTTTAATTTCCCAACAACACTTCATGTGGGGATTGTTTGAGATGTGCAATCAGACCCTGAGCGACACCTCCTGAAGCGACCCCAATTAATGAGGACAGCCTGGATACCCAGCTGTTCTTTCTGACTTTATAGGGCAGACTAGGGAGCAGTTACACATAAGCTGAGAAGGGGGAGGTGGTGTTGGTGAACTACAGCAGCATGAAAGGTGAGCTGGAAAAAGCAGCTGAGGCAGGGAAAGTGCTCAGGCTGTTGGTGTAGCTGAAGGGTTTGTGTCCTTGCTGGGTGCAGCCAAGCACAGGTAAGACACTCAGACTAATGGCAAAGTCACTGAAAGTCTTGACACATCTTCAGGCGTTATTTCCCTAAATACCTGGAAATACGTTGTCATGGTATTTTCTGCTGCCTGTTCTCATGATATTCCCAGGTTGTAGCTTTTAAGTATATGGAAGATAGGGACCATGCTAGTAATTTACAAAAACAACTTCTCTTAGAAAAAAAATTAAATGGGAAAACCAGAAACAGCATTACCCCATTTACTGGTATTTCTCATTGAGGATCTGTTGAAAAGGGGAAAAAATGCCAAATATTCAAATAATAAACACTTTTGCCCTCCTGTGCTTCAGTGCTCCTTTGTTTATCAATACAAAAGAGAGGTCTTTTCTTCACCTACTTTATTTTCCAGTTGCTATTTATTCTTCAAAGGGTCATTTTGGGTAGTTCTGTTTATTCAGAAATTATTTTATTTTGTCTGAATGTGAAATACACATCAGATGGCAATAATTCAGTCATTATTGACCTGTTTTATGTTTTAGACTGCAAATTTGTGTCCTCCGTTTACAAATTCTGTCAATCCATGCCTATTTCTAGAAAATATTAAGAGAAAAGTGGATTTAAAGTATCAATTTTGTTTTAAAGTTACACTAGAACAGTTGAGGTTTTAGTAAGCTTTGTTTAATATTATGAGGTTTTAATTATATTTTATAAAAACACGTATGAAAAAATGTGTCTGTTTATTTGCCAGGTAAATGCGAGTTTAATATTAGAAGTAGAAAAAGCAATAAAAGTAACAGAAGAGATCATTATTAATCTGAATAAAGAAAGGAAAGAGCTGACTGATCTTTGGGCAATCTGGAATTTCAAAATTACTCAAGTAAAACCCATCAAGCAACAGTGCCAGATATTTAAAGAACAACTAAAAATCGTAAGTAACATATTAAGGAAGAAAGCAACTGTGGCAAATATTTCTAGATTGTTATTAGCTTGTCTGTGACTTTCTCAACAACTATTATAGGTATTATTTAAGAAAGATTGATGATCAAAGATACAATTCTTGTCCATAGCCTATTGTCTGTTCTGCCCGTCATTATGAGGAACCATTAAATGTTTTTGGTCTTTTTTCCTTTACTCAAATGCATACAAATCCAAATCTCCACTTCAAATCCTAAGTTTTAATGAAGTTTAATCAATGTTTTACCAGCAGTGATTTTTGTTTTCTTTTTAAAAGCACCATTTTTTGAGACTGAGCAGTTGCTAAACCAAACTGTATCCTAATAGTTACTAAACTGAAATCCAACCAGGTTCATACAGAAAGAGGATTGAAACCTTCTTGGCACAGGGAGAGTGTCCAGTGTTTCTTAAAAGAAACACCAGCTAGACTGGTAGGAGAACCAGAAGCATCAGCTAGGCTTGTAGCTGTTGTTTCTCTAGTGCAACTCATCAGCACTCCAGCACATCTGTTATCATGTAAAAAGTGTGTCCTGCAGTCTTGGGTCTGAGTCCTTTTTTCATGCTGTCTTTAAGATATCTTATCACCCTTGTCACTCAGAGGGTTTCCAACAGAGAGGCTTTACTGACATCATTTGGGTGCCTGCTTTGAGGAAGGTTTTTCTTACCAAATTTAGATTCAGCTTTAAATTTGGTTGGTTTTTTTAAAATTTATTTCAGTTAGAAATGCTGAACTTTTTGACTGTGTTTAGACTACCCGTGGATTAGAGATTCTTCAAGAGGCCCTCCAGCTTGCAGTACCAGTTGACCTTGGAAGTGACCTTTTAGTTGTTTTGGAACTGCAGAAAAAGCTTAACCAAATGAAACCACACTATGAGGTGAGAAACCGAGCCAGTGGAGTGAAGGGTGCATCAAAAACTCTTTTTGTTCCCACAAGGATTTGCACCCACATTGATGCCAGACACTCTGGGGTTGAAGAGTTTTATGTTTTTTATCCATTTTCCAGGTGAAAGTGTTTGTGTGTGTTTATAAGGTAGGGGAGAAGACATTTTGCCTTTAGTGTCCAGAGAATGTCTCATGCAGTGTTAGCTGTGTATTAAAGTGACACACAAGCACTGCGGTGGTGGAAGTACAAGGAGATATTTGAATTTAGAGCTGGTCAGAGGTTGAGGTACATCACAGTGAACTTCCTACCTCCTGTGAAAACCGTCTCTGAGCTTTAGCAATTCACTCTGCTATTGCCCTGTAATTATGTTTGACTTGTTTTCATGCAAGGCTGTTTCTGGGTGATAGCTGAGATTCGTGCCTAGCAAAAAGTACAGAAAGTAGTGTTTTAAAGTGCATGGCATTGACTTCTCCCCAAGGCAATTTACCATTGTTAGGTGGTTATTTCATCAAATGTAAAGGGAAAATTGCAATTGTTTGTGCAAATTGAGTAACTTCTCTGATTTTTGTTAGCAACTGAATGCTGAGCTTGAGTACCTGATAAAATTATTGGACTTGCCAAGCCAGAAAGGATTTCCTGTGAAAGAGAATTCTGAGAGAATAAGTGAGCTTATTCATTTCCATCAAACAGTAAAGGATGCAATGATAGAATATGATGAGATTTTCAGCAAGACAGTCAAATTCCATCACATTAAAAAAGAAGTGAGTATAATTTTTTAAAATATTCATTCTTCCCATTGTAGTTAAACTCTCTTTGGTTTTGGTTCCCATTGCTTCTCTTTCTTCTTCCCCAATGAAATAATGTTAATCAGCCTGGTGATCAGAATTAAAATATTGGATCTAAAACTGCATGATTCAGTAGAATTTAAAACTCAGATCTGAACCCAATTTTAATTACTTAAACCCACCTCAAAAAAGTTTAGGTGGGTCAGGAAGAAATTTTAAGTTCTTTAAAATACACACTGATTTTCATTTTTGTATTTTTCAGCTGGAATGTCTATCAAAATCAGGAGAACTGGATATTCCTGAAATATGTGGGGACCTTGAAAACGTGCACCAGGCTAAAGCCTACCTTGTGAATTCTCAGGAGAAACATGCACATATTAGACAGCTATATAATCTACTTATTACCCAGGGAGTGGCTATCTTGTCTGCAGTGCAGCAACCTGTGAGTATCGGTAGAATGATTTGTGAAATCAACAATAAATATGAAAGATTATTGGAATTATCTGGCTGAATTTTAGATGTGCAAAAATGTATTACTACTCTGAGAAAAATACAGAGAGAGCCTTAAGGAAATGAACCCCAAAATATCATTGCTTGGGAAAAAAACCAAAAAACCATAACTTTCGTTAGTAGTTTTTGTGAAGTTCAAGGCCCTGATGGTGATGTCTTGAATCTCTGTTACAATCCTGCTACTTTGTGAAGGTTGCTTTGCAGATTTATTGTCCTATAAACAAAGGATAATAGAAGAACAAAAGTAGAAATACAGTAATAGTGTTACCTTATTAGTGGATTCAAGACTGGTTTGCATTAAAAGATGGCTATCATTTTAGAAAGGAATTATTTTTTCAGGGAAGCATTTTTGTTTCCCTGTATTAATTCACTTACTTAGACAGCAAGACTTTCCTTATGACTTGGCTAGATTATTCATATTGGCAGTCTGCTCTTCAGACACCATAAATTGATTGGTGGCAGAAAGGAGCTCTTCTCCAGGTTGCAAAGGACTAGAGTAGGTCACTCCCTCTTTGCTCAGAGAAGACAGCATGTTTAGCTTGTGTCTTTGACCCAAAACTACTCCTCAGATTATCAGTGGCTGGAACTGCTGTGTCCTTGCTCTCCTTCCAGTGGAGGTTTAACAGTTTAGCCGATTGTGGCTGACTGTGCACGTTCTGCCCCAATGATTTTCATTTTGGGTTGCTTAAATCAATACATTTCCTGAATCTGATAAATTTCTTTGTCTCTTTCCTCATTAGAATTGCTTGAATGTTTCTGTAAAGAATCTGAAGCAAGAACTTGCTAGATTTGAGTGTGACAGCATAAACTGGAGCTCCAGAGCTGATAAGTACGAGGAAGAACTGTCACAGTATTTCCAACACTGCACCACTCAAGAGGATATAAATGAGGTAAATGGGATAAATCCCAACACACTGAATGGCTGTTAAAAGAGCAGTTGTGTTCTATAATATACATTACTGTTTACCATTCCCCTGAATGCTTCATACGTATGCAGAAAAACAGATTTTCATTTTAGCAGCAACCTTGGATCTATGCAGCAGCAACAGTAATCTAGTTCATGGCTCTGCTGTTCAGGATTCTATCAAGCTGTTGGGCTGGCAATAAAATGCTTTCACTGTACCAAGAGGACTGGAAATAGAGCAGCTATATTTTCTTTGGCTTTAAGCTCAGTCAGCTTCATCTGAAACACGACTCTTCATACTTTTTTCTTATGAAACAAAAGTTCCAAACAAAAGTAGAATTTATACATATTGTGGTTGTCAGGCCATTGGAAAGAACTTTCAGTATTTTAATGAATATTTCAGAATAATCTAGTACTAACATTTTTTCAGAAACACAAGATATAATACTTTAGAAACTGCTAGGAGATGAGAATTTAGATATGGCACAGGAGATTAGAATTTAGATATGGAACTTAGGTTAGGGATAATTACTCAGTTAATATGATTGTCAACTTAACATCTTGGTAGGCCAAATACAAATGAATTCACAAATTAGCAAGCTACATTCCTTAGATGTCTCCACAAAAATTAATTTAGGAAAAACTTTTCAAAGAATTGACTTCCCCAGGGTGATCCAAAAAAACAAGAGGCTGATGGGATCTATACTTGATGTTCTGTAGCTTGTACTCCTCTGCATCTGTGAAGTACAGAAGCTGGATTCTGAGCTGAAAGAGTTTCATATTAATGTTTGCTGTAACATGAAGCACATGTAGTAAAAATACAGGACACTGAAAGTTATATGTTCTTATTTTTATCTTTTGCTAAATAAATCCACACCAAAGTAAAGACAGACTGTATTTTCTGAAAATCACCAAAGAAGAGGCAACTGAGATTTTTGTCCCAACTATTTTTAATGAGAAAATTATTGTTAAGGTTTTCTTTTCTTTTAAAAATTATTTTGTGTGTTTGTGAAAAGTATCCATTTCATGAAAAGATAATTTGGAACTGAAAGACGTTTTCATAAAAAAGGTTTCTTTGAATATCAGTTACACTTTTAGTTGTAAGTTGAGTGTTTCCTGTTGGTCTTCTGCAACTCCTTGTCTGGTGGTAAGAGGTAATAGGAAGAGAGAAGCACTCTGGCAGAGGGAACCAGGCTGTAGAACAGAATGGAGCATGAAGTATCTAAACAAAAGCCACATTATGTTTCACAGTGTCATGCCAGAATCAGAATATTTGAGGTTTGAAACAAAGTGTTCTAGGTTTTTTACTGAAAACCCCTCAAATTTGCTGAAGAAAAGGAGTCTGTATGTAAGGCTGGTTGTATTCAGACACACTGTTAAATAAAAGAATCTGTTGTTTCTGTCCTTTGGTTCTGGGATTGCATAATGAGGGCAAGAGAATGTGACTCTCTTTTAAGAGGAATTATTATCCTATTTTTACTGCTCATTAGACTACAAGGAAAAGCAGGAAGTAGAGGAAAAAGTCAATCTTCTGTCTCTCAGATTTAAATAAAAGGTCACATCAGTAGTGGGTAAAATAACTGCACAGCAATTACAGTGTTCACTATTGGGGGTTTTTGTTTTATTTTTCTGTTTCAGTTGGGAAAGCCATGTTGATTGGTTACATTAAAACCTGTCATTCTGAACCTAATTAATCTTGTACATAAAATAAATTAAATATACTGATTAGGCATGGGGATTCCTCTTTCTTTAGGTTTCTTTTCTATTATAGGCTACCATCAAAGGTGAAGATATTTTCTAAACAAATATTTGGCTAATGAACCTGTATATGCATTCATATACTGCCATTTTATTTATTTTTTTTATTAAGTATTTATAACTAGTTCTGTTTAGGGATCAAGAAAGCAGACACAAGACTGCTTCAAGAATATTATTTACGAGAATTACCTTCAGCATTTTAAATTCTGTCAATTTTTTTTCATCAGGAATTGAATATTGCTCATATGTAGCAGACCTGTCTGAACTACCAATTTATTTACTATCTACTGTGTCCAAGCAAATAAATATTTCATGTGCCAGCAGCAAGCAGCAGCTGTTCATGGCTGTCACGTAGTAAACAGCCAGCCAGATCATTTAGTAGTGATTTACCAGTTTACAGAACAAACTTTAAAGGTGACTGAAAATATTTGGGATTCTGCTGTAAATGCTTGCATTAATTTATATTTGATGTGATTAATTTAAGTGTGTAAATACAGCATGTGAATTAGGATTTTGTTGTTTAGGACACAGTGGTGTTTGAAGAGATACTTAAAGGACTTAGCAAGTTCCTTGTGTTTGCAATGTGTTGGTGCTTCTACAAGAAACAAGGAAACAAATACTGAAATTTATAGCCAGGAATCTCTAGCATGAGTTTTGAAACAGCCTTGGAGGAGAGAAGAGTAAAATGCATGCCTTTTCTGTGCCTTCTCTAATTTGAAGAAATTTGAGAAGGCAAAAATAAGTATTTATGCCCTCTACATCTTTGAGAAGTATAAGAAAAGCTCATCTTTGGGATGTGTATTTGCCAGTTTGGGTTTCTTTCTTCATGAGCAAATTTGGGTAGCAGGCTCTGAAGAGTCTCATGTCACTTGTGAGCCTCAGGGACACTGCTATACTGGATATAGAAATGCTACACTGGATCTGTTCAGAGGATTAGAAGTGACATGGTTAATGGCACATGATAGCTTTTGTGATGAAAAAGCCTTTTCTTTAGGTGATCACTTAAAAAATAACATCTATACATGTCTGCATAAAACTTGCAACAGATCCTGAAGTAGGTTCACAGCTCTTACCAAGTCATCTCATCTCTTCTTCACCATGACATTATTTATACACTTATGAAAAGATATGACTGGAAATATGGATTTTAACAATAAATGGTAATGAGCTGTCTTTATTCACAAGTCAGTAGGAACTGATATGTAGCCACATTTCTCTCCTTGTAATTTATTTTGTTTGTTGCCCAGGAATAAAGTAGTCATTAATGACTTGAACAGCACCCCTTTTTTTCTTTCTTTCCACTTTTTGTTTGACTGTTTCTTATTCTTTGACCCTTGGAAAATCTGTTTTCAGCAACCTGCTTTTATGGGGTGTTTTGATTATTGATGCTGCTAAAAGCTTTGTATATGAATAGAAATGGAAAGGTAAGGGATTAACAACATTGAAGTCCCATCTAGAGGGGGTCTTATAGGAATCAAAGCATTGACTGGAATTGTTTCCTAACAAAAACATGTTTAAAGCATCATTTTAGCTTGATTTTTCCATTTATTTTGTGGGCCTATGATAAGTTGAAGCAATTGGTACTTAAACCCCTCTCCTCCACAATCATTCTCCACCCATGACCGGGCAACTATAGTTAGGAACAGCTGCCTGATTGACGACTATGACACAATAGACAAGGTACAAAGTTCCATGAAAGCAGTGGGCTGAAGTCACTAGGTCATATTTGGATGCACAGTTCCTTTGGTATTTCTCATTTAATCTTGCAAAACTGAGATATGCTTAGACTTCTAAAACTCGGAAGCCACACATTGTCCTTGGTGCAATTGCTGAGATAACAGGAGTTGTGCACATGCAGTCTGATGTACAAGTCAGAGCTGAATCTGGTTTTTCCACTGAGGCTAAAAGAGAAGAGTGACAGCAGCTGCAGACCTTTGACACATGAGCCATCATATCTGAAACAAGGAGATCTAATTTCACATATGCTATGAGGAGAGCCTCTGGCCTTATAAATTATCACTACTAGTCTGAATGTGCACAAGCCACTGAAATAAACTAAAATAAACTCTTCTTCATCTTTTCTTTCCCACTAACTTGAAGCAGCAAATAAGGCTCTTGTGTTCTGAATAAAAAAGTATTGTTCTGAAGAAGTGATTATATTAATAGAGGGATTTTAGGTAGACTTTATTATTCTGTGTACTTAGGTGGGATAAAGAGCTTAAACTAATTGGAGATCATAGGGCCAGTGACAGAACTCCCTTTCTTTCCATTACACTGAGTGAGCACCATCTGTTTATTCACTGCTGAAATAATGTGGCAACATCCCACTAGATGAAATGAAAATGAAAAATATATCCCTTGATGGATTAACATTAGTATATAATAATAATAATAATAATGATAGATTGTTAGCTGTTCTAATAACAGTGGCTGCAAAATAAGCCTTCATTACTCCCTGGATTCTTTGGCAGGAAGGAGGAGGTGGCAGGACGAAATCTGTAGGACTTTTTAATGTTATGAAAGCCTCAAATACATATTTAGACATCGAGTTGTGGATGTGACCTGAACTTGTTAACACTAATTAAGTAAATTCTTTTCATTTGTGTGTCTGGAGTAACAGATCGTAAAGCATTAGAACTACTGCATTTCTTTACATCAGTGTCTTTAAATAAACATAACTTTACTTTTTTATTATTATACATTATCCTAAAAGCAAAATATTATTTACCTAAAGGATCTGCAATTCTTGAAATTAATATTCTGGTAATTTTTATATTTTTCCATTTCAAATTTTATTAATTAATTACAAATAACTTGAAAATGTGATCATGGATTGCCAGATAATAAAAATAGTCTTGACTTTAAGAAGGTTTTTTACTTCTCTGATTCTTGTATCTCTTGCTTAAAGAAATTTAAAAGTAGCAATAATATCTCAAAGGATTTTTTAAAGTTGTAAATAAAATGGAAAATTGCACAGTTTTCACAGATAAAATATAAAGAAAGCTATGTTTAAAAAATTCAAAGCCCTTCAATAATAATTCATCTGAATCATTTTGATGTGCTTATTTATATAACATAGATAATTTAAAAAATGAGATATGGTTTATTAAGGGCTTACTTGTAAGAGAATATTAAAGGAAACATAATTGTACTTGATAAAAAAAGATAAAGAATATAGCAAACCTATATTATAATTAGTTCCCATGGAAAGAAACACTGGGTTTAAAATTATATTCATCATATATGATTCTTCTTTTTGATATGTATTAAACTCTTTCTGGTAAGTTGGTAATGCATCTGATTCATATCTGTGTAAATTAAATTGCAGCTTTCTAGAGCTTCATCTGTGTAGTTCCTATCATTTTGGCTCTTTATAATATTTTCTATAGATTGAAGAAAGTGTAGCTATATTCCATCTAATTAAAAAAAGTTTCAGAACAAATTTAATGTAACTAGATCTAATAGTAGGTAGAGGTCATCTGAAAAGTCTTGAAAGGCATGGACACTTCATAATTGGACCTACAAATTAATTTTAATTTGTATTATTGTAAGAATAATTTTCCCTAGAATTATTTTCTGCACCAAGTCAGAGCTGGCTGGTATTCTCCCACAGTACCAGATCCATCTAGCAGTAGTTAGGCAAGGCTTTCTGTATCTGTTAGGCAGGATCTCTCTGCTGCCATACTCAGAGCACAGTCATTTGCACGTCAGGTGGTCATAGAGTCATCATGATCCTGCAAAGAGCTGTATTCCCCTTCACTGTGAGTAATTGTACTAAGATGTTTGGACTAGCACAGTGTCCATTAGGCCCATTTTTAACTTCCTTCCTTTCAGAAGCTGGACTTTTAAAAAAGGGGTGGGGAATGGGATGATACACCAACAAAAAACCTTGGCATAAAGTAAATGTTGTATTGTAGGAGAAAGGTACAATGAATAAAACCAAATCTACTTGCCCAGGCCCAGTAAAACTGGATTTTTGGAAACTGAGTATGGGTGTACATTTACAGGGCTACTTTATCTACTGAATGGAGTAAAGAATGTGAAGGGCATGTAACTCTAGTTAAAAGCAGTGGAAGCTCCTGGGCAGGAGTTTTTCATAGATCGTCTGAGCAATGATCTCATCCCTCGCCCCAATTCTTTTTTTGCCCCAGTTATTTTGGAAACAGTACTTTTCAATCCAAATGCAAAAATGTTGATTTAGCAAGATTACAAGTTCCCATTACTGTAAAGAAATTCTGAGGAACTAAGTTTATGAGATGGCATAGTATTACTAATTTCTGTATTGAATTTTCAGTGTTTAAATTGTCCATTAAAGAGCTCTTGAAAAAACCAAAATTGATGTGTACTGATTTCTTTTTTTTTTTGCTAACAAGTATGTTTATGCTGTTGCAGCTCAGAGAATCATTTAAGGATCTCAAAAAGAAATTCAACAATTTGAAGTTTAACTATATGAAGAAAACTGAAAAAGCTCGAAATATGAAAGTACTTAAAATACAGATTCAGCAAGTTGATACATACGCAGAGAAGCTACAGGTAACAGAAATTCTGGGCTTGGCAAAGGCTTCACCAGTTGAATTATTTGGCCTATGCCAAGCACATCACAGGAGATTGGCACATCACAAACTTCATTGTGCACTTCCCTCTTACTCATTATATCCTTCCTGTCTGTCATTGACTGAGATATTTTTCACTATTCTAGTCTTGTTATTCTTCCACTTACTTCAGTGAAATGATGTTAACTCAATTCCTGACTTCACTTCTTTTATCCGCCAATATTTTCCTGTTTAATCTTTTATTCTTCTTACCTCTATTGCTTCACCATATATGTGACCCAGTCTTTCTTCTCCTTAAAAAAATCCCCAAATTATAGTCTCTTGCATTAAGCTACTTTCTTGTCTTTCTCATTTCATCATGTAAGATGAACCTTTTTCTTCAGAACCTTTGGCTGTGTTCATTACCTGGAGTTGTTCATGCTCATTTGTGCCTCAGAACTCTGATAGCCTCACCCAGTTTTTGTATTCACCAGAAACTCTTCCTTCAATGGCCTTTTTAGTTGCAAGTCATGCATGATCCTGTTTTATTACTACAGATATTTCTTTATTTTTAAGCTGAAAAAAGTTAGCTCATTTATACCTTTAATAAATATAATTTATATCTATTTTAATCAGCATTACAGAGGCCCTCTGGTTTCCTTTGATTTTTGAAAGAGCAGCTTGTAACTTTTAAAACATGGGACAAGAAGTATGTTTGTATGATTTTTCCCTGCTTTTTCTATATTATATTTCTAAAAATAGAAACATTTTGTTGCAATATTTAACATTGCTGTGTCTTTTAAACAGATTCTTAAAAAGAAGATGGATAATTTAAAGAAAGTCATTGACCCTTTTGCAAATGAGCCTAATGCTAAAGTTCAACTTCTCTTGGGCTCAATCAGTGACTTACAAAAGCAGTTGAATGATTTTAACGTGGTTGTGGAAGATTACAAGCAAAATCTGGATCTCACGGAGCATCTGCAACAGATGATGAAAGAGGTAAACCTGAGATCCCCAGTGTGGCTGTAATAATAATCCAGGGCAGGGATAGATAAAAGTGCTTTAACTGCCTCAAGGTTAATCTGTACTTTCCAAAGGTAATAAATTGGTAAATATTTTTTATTGTTTCTTTCTAAATTTGTGGTAAAAGGGGGAAATAAGCGTGCAGTATGACCATATTCATGCAACTGGGATCTCCACCTCCACATGACTTTCACAGTCATTCAGCATGTCTATGATCATACTTATGAGCTCATTTTCTCTAAGTAAGCTTTGAGGCAACCCAGAAAGTGCCAAGAAGTCCTATTTGATAGCCCTCAAATTATGAGAGGCAGGTTATCACAGTACCCACTATGGTTAATGTAATGATGTAACTGAAATGTAAAATATTCAGTTCCTTAATAGAAGAATATATATTTTTTAATGTTCTAAATTGTTAAATATATCTATAATTTTTTTCTGAACTGCAGTCCATCTTATTGGACACTTCCATAACTTAATTTTGATGTGTCTGAGGACTGTCTCATGCGTTGTCTTTTTTAACAGAAAAAAAGTTTGTGACAGTATTGTAACAGTATTTTGCCTCTTGCTGTATTGTGTTAGTGCTCTTGCTGTGGGGCAAGTTCATTCTGGTTATCACTGTTTATTTTTAGAAATAACATTGTTCTTATCTCCAAAGGGATCTAAGTCCATGACAAATTCCCTCAATGATGAACCACAACACTAAAGTTTTGTTTAAGAGATGTTTTCAGTGCCCAGTGACCTGATCAATGTGTTCTTGCTCATACCATTAGCAAAGCAATTTGTTGATATTTGTTGAACATTTACATTTTCAAACTCCCTACTTACTTAACAGAAATAATTTATTTCCTAGAGCTAAAATTAAAACTACTTTTTTTTTTTAACTCAGTGTAAAGTATCACCTTTTACTCAAAACTGCTTCAATCAAATAGGCACAGTGTTAAATGCTGATTTCAACAGTGGCTAGAAATGGAGATTTTGATGCAATACTGATGCTTCTGAGTGAACACCAGATTCTGTCCTGTTCTGAGTATTTTTAACCAAAGTTGTATATTATGGGTATGTTTTAAAGCCCATTCTTGTCAGTAGAAAGATTCCTGGTGACTTTAATGGTTGCTGAGACCAAAAACCCTGTCTGCTAGTATGTTAAATTTAAAGAACCCTTCTGCCCTTACAAAGCTATAACTGAGGCCATAACATGAAGTTTTTGAAATTAGTGGATTGATATACAAAGTGGAAAGAATTCAGAAATAAAACATGTTTTTGCAGAACCATTGAATAACAACCTCACCATGCTTGTAAAACGAGTATGGGCCTAGTGTTTAATGAAAGTTTAACAGCCATTAATACTTGGGGCACATTAGTAATGAACAAATGTTTTTCAGGTTAAATTTAAGTCAGAATATTTAAGACATACTCTATGCCACTGATTATGGAAAGTCTAAGAATAATCCAGCCTATTCTACAACAGCTTGAACTGCAGACAGTAATTCATTATAATGCAGATTTTTTTATCCCTCAGTGTCAATTTTGGTTTGAAGATGTGAGCGCAACAGTGATTAGAGTTGGCAACTACTCTGCAGAATGCAAAACAAGAGAAGCAATAGAGAGTCTCCATAAGCAATTCAATAAGTTTATTGAACCTACAGTGCCTGAACAAGAAGAAAAAATTCAGCAGATTATGGACCTTGCAGGACGGTTATATGGTGAGGAAATATCTGGTAATGTACTGTGGGGACAAAATGCAGTAACTTGGGATGGAAGTAAACAGATTCCTACATTTGTTCATTTGAGAAGAAAATCTAATGAATTTTAAAAAAGAAATGTTGTTTTAAAATATTGATTGGAAGAGGTGAAGGATTTCAGAACAAATTTTTACAAAAAAATAAAAATATGAAAGTACTCAGCAGTCTGGTATTTACTTAGTTCTCTGTATACAGCCTGAGTTCACCTTGAAATCAAAATGTCCTTGCAATATTCATTAGCTTGGAGTTAAGATTTCATGGCTTAAGCTCTCTCATAACAGGCAAGCCTTTCAAGCCAGAGGATCTTATAATGATATACCTCAGTGCTGAATTAATTTTTTAGATTAATATCATGAATAACTGGTAGGATTTGATTGCCAAATTTGTATTAGCAAATAACACAGACTGCTTCTAAGATACTGTATTTGCAATTGTATCGATTTGGTACATTGTTGACCAAAAACCATAGGTCAAAAAACTTCATATTTTGCTGCTTTTCTTCCCACTTATGATTTTTTATATACTTATTAAAGTTATTTTATCCAAAGACAAGGTGACCATCCAAATGTGCAGGAATTTTTTGTAACTTATGAATTCAAGTAGTAATGCTGAAAAAATTTCAGGAGTCAAACTGGGCTTTTAAATTCCTCTTAATTTAGTGCTGGAAAGAATATTTAGAGAGCACAGAACGCTTATTTTTTTCTCTTTTTCTTTTTTTCTTCTCTCTCTTTTTTATTTTTTTAAGCCTTCTCAATATTTTAAACATTCTTATCTGCAGGAAAGGAGATGATAGAAGGGATTTTTGACAACAGATGATTAGGAACACCAGGAGAAAGAAGTTGCTTGGTGTACTTTAAGTCATTACATGGGAAAAAGCTTCTCCATCCTGCCTTTGTTTAGTATTTCTTATAACAGGGATCCAAGTGCCTCCTAGTTGTGTAACGTGGCAATTAGTTTAGGGGACACTTTATGAGGTCAGCATCTTTTAAAGCAGGATTAGTAACCAGAGAGAAGACCTGCAGAAACTGTGAGGGCTCATCTCAGTAAGCTAGTAAGAGCTAAGAAAGCACATTACTGTGGGTCACAGAATTCCTCCAGCAAAACAAAACACAGAAAAATGAGATTATTGTAGCACCTTGGGGTTATAAATTACATTGTTGTATGCCTGTTTGAGGCATTCTGTTCCACTTTTATGCTGTTTTACCTTTGTAGGTATTGAAGAAGGAAAGAAGTATGTTGAAAAAACTGTATTAAAGTACAGAGAAATCATGAGTTCTGTTGATGGATTGTGTAGATCTCTGAGAGAACTTAAGGAGATAAAGGTATTTTTTTTAAACTGGAGAAGGTATTGCATCTGCATCAATATATCATGCTTAGTGTCTGAAACAGTGCTTTTAACTGAGGATCATCTATGGCAGCATGAAATACTTCTTAATTGTTCACTTTTCTATTACCTTATGTAATGATTGTAATGAATCAATGAACTGCTACAATATAGTTCTGCAACTATTTTAAATAGAAACTTTTGGTTGGGATTTTTGGGGGGTTTATGACAATATGCAGTATTCTGAGATTTAAAAACTAATATTTTTATTGAGCATTTCCAGAATATATCAATAGTCAATGTCTGTGTCTTATGAAGAATAAATAATTCAGCAAACTATCTACACAGACATGTGCCATCTCCACAGAATGCCATGACCGTAAATTGAGTTTCACTTCCTGTCATTTTTAAGGCATGACAAATTAAGGGGAAATGTATTGCAAAATCTTTCCTAATTATATGCGTCTTCTGAATGCCAGAAAAAAAAATTAATTTTTTCAATTTTTCAAAAGTAAAGACTATTATTTCTTCCTAAAAAAATTTTAAAAAATAAATTAAAAAAAATAGATTGAGAAGTTCACATGGAATTTTTCACTTGTTTAGTGCTAGAATAGAAAATCAATAATGCAGCACTTTCTTATAAGAAATTTGCTTAAGACTTTAACTTTTGGCTGGGCAGCTAAAAATGTGAAAGATGCGGAAGTGTTACTATAAAGCTTTTGACTTTCTTTATCTCATGTCACTATCATGTTCATTGAAATATGTGGAATTCTTCCATAACAGTTTTGAAGGATTTATCAAGTCTTCATAAAATACATTATGGTTGTCCAGATTTCTGTTATGCTATGTTTTATGCTAAGACCACATTCTTCCCTTTCCACCTTGAAGAAAAATTTGATTATAAAGACTCACAAATGTTTCCTGTTTTCCTGAAATCCTGATATTTTTCTGAATTTGTTATTTATTCTCTTTTTTTCTCCTAACAGTGTTACTTAATCCTTTATTCTCCCTTACTAAGCCTATGTACAAATTGGTTAATATTCCTCAGACCCTTGACTAGCCACTGGAATTCTTCAGTCTTGCATACTGAAGAATTATAGTCTCCTATAGTTTCTCTGCATCAGAAAAGATCCCGTCAGCTCCGAAAAACATTGTCATTGCTTGTCCAAGAATGAATTAATTGTTTTTTGCTGAATTTTTTTTGCCATAAGTAATTTAGACCTGTGCTAATGGCAGATTTTAGACGAGATTTCACTTTGGTTTTTACTCTGTTGTATAGTGCATAAGTCAGTGTGTAGCTAACAATTGCTACCTTCTATTGTGTATAAACTTATTTTTCTTTTCACATGGCAGGAAGTTGAGTTTTCTGAGGAGTTGATTACTCTTAAAATAGAAGAAAAAAATGGTCAAGAAGCATGTGAGACTGTTACAGAAGTGGAGCGAAAGCAGCAAGTTAGTTCAGTTGTTGGGTTTTTTGATAACTAGAACTCTGTTTCTTGAAAGGCTCTGTGCATTGCTAGAAAGTTCCTCGCTTTTCACTCTTAAAGCCTCCATTTGGATGGATGTTATCAGTGTAGTCTTGGTCAATTGTTTCATAATTATTTTCATTTACCCCTTTTCCTCCTATCCAATCCACATATTCTTCCCTATGAAATTTTATTTTTTGCCTTTTTTGCATGCCTGTATATCTCTTCCTAAAAGAATATTCCTTTCTTAACCTTTACCAATTTTCCTTTGTTCTTATTGCCACAGTATTCTTAATGTAGATGTCCTCTTTGGGACTATTCCTCCTTCTTGAAAAAAAGAATACATTCTGCTCTCCCCTTTAAAAATAAAACCTAAGGGAATATAGGAGGCAATAGTGAATACTCCTGTTGGTATTCCAAGAGCCCCAGAGTTCCTATGATGCCTAGATTCAAGTTATGAAAGTATTTGATTTATAAGTAATATTCTACAAGAGCAACCTCATAGCTCAGAATTTGAACTAAATAATGGTGGAAATTATGATTTCTTGTTGAATCACTAAGGTCTTAATCAGGAAAAAGGTGGGATTTAAAAACATTTTTCTTTCAGATGGAATCCGGTGAATTGCTTAGAATTTCAGAAAGCATTGATGAGAAGAGAAGCAGTACTCTGTCTCCTACAGGCACTAAACAAGTATGTGTTGTTCATATAAATTTATATTTAATCAGATTGATGGCATCATTGTGTACTCTCAAGGGAATTCTAATACTTAACTTGCTGTGTCACAACAGTGAGGACTATTGTTACATTGGTAAGCTTTGATTATATTCTCATTTACAGTATTACCAAAAACCTGACAAAACAAGCACATTTGTTCAGTTTAAATGTAGAGTGAATAACAGGAAACAGAGAAACAATGATGCAACACAACTACAGCTCTCAGCAGTTCAGTAGGACATCATGTCAAAGATAATTTGCTGTAATACTGGTATGACACTATACAAGAAATAACAGAACTCACCATCAAATAATCATCTTTATCCTCATCTCAAAACACTTAAGTTCCATTTCAGTTGCCAAAATTCTCTCCATCAGAGATCAAAAATAATCCAATATAGGGATTGCATGCATGTTGAGGACAATGCACAAAAGATAAGACAAGACTGAGTATGCATTTAGTATGATAAAAATCCAAAGAGACAAACATGTTTTATTCAGGAACATACAATAAAAGAATATGAAAGTGTCCAAATCACCAATGAATAAATAAAATCTTAGAAATACAGGCAAAGCAAAGCCAGACCTATATTTTATGAGATTAATTACTTTAGCTTAAAGAATATTTTTAAGTCTTGGGATCCTGGACATAAATGCAAATAATTTACTATGTAAAATAGTCTGATAAATTGAAGTGGATGATAATATACTTAAGTCCTTAGAAAGGTAGGATCCATTGGTAACCAATTTAGAGATCTAAAAATTCCATTTTGCAAGCTGATAACATAGACAAATACTATAAGATATTAAACAGTGATGTTTTATAGACATTCAACTAATAAAACCATTCCCTCCAGTTCAATAAAAAATGTCCTGTAATCTACTGATGAGCCAAAATTAAACCTAATTAATTTTCTTACCTCCATTCCAAGTCAGTGGGAGTTTGAGCGTTGACTTGCAGCCCAGATTTCACTCAAAATTTTGTGACTGTTCCAAAGAGAGTCCCTCAGGAGAATCACCCCAGCAGATGTCCATAGCTCTATTTTGCTAAGCCACAGCTTTGTCAGTCCTCATCAGACCGAGCCTCAGCTGCCAAGGAGAGAAGTCAAGGGTATGCGACACAGCAAATATCATGTGGGAATTGTGACAACTCTGATGCCTCTACCCTTTTCATCATCTCCATACTTCACTTAAAGAAGTCTACACTATACACTCTTTGTATAGTCGGCCAGCAATCTCTAATTTTGTCTGTACTTCTGCAAGCTGCTTTTGCACTATTAATTTAATTCAAATTTAACCCTCTGAAAAGTGTACTAGACCTTCTCATGGCACATAGATCCTCCTGCTTTTTTGGTCCCATGCTGCCAAAGCCTATCTTGCAGCTTGCTCATTCATGGCTCACCTGTCATTCTTTTCCACAGCATTTTCCCCAGGGCCATTTTCCACCTCTTCAGGTGTCAGAGTTCATCAGGGGATGCTTGTGGGAAACAGTTTTATAGTAAAACTTGAACTTCATCTCACAGCCGAGTTGAATTCTTTAGCAAAATAGACATAGTAAAATCCCAACCTTCTCCCAGTCATTTTTTCATAGGTCTGGCATGAATCATGTTGCTTTGAAATAAAAAATGTAGTAACTTGAAAAAGCATCTGTATTAAAACTAACATGTCTAAAGGACCAGGGCACATATGAGGTTCTCCTACTTCTGGGTTTTTTAAAAAATTTTGTACTGATTGTTAAATGGTATTTAGAGCAGTAAAGCAAAAAGAAAACCAAAACAAATATGCCACCACACTGTTGTACTGGATACTGCCAGAGAGCCCTGTTTTGGAAAGCAATGACATTCAGTATATCACCCAATTTATTTGAGTGGCAGTTTATAGGTGATTGAAACATTGCTTAGTAAATCACAGATTCGTGTATAGAACTCAACAATGAGAGAGTAGCTTAAGAAAACATGCACATCTTTGCTGATAGCCTTTGCACAAATAAAATCAATCTGAATATGTGATTACATTCATATAAAAATCAAGAGGCAGAGAAGTAATTAACAAAGCGGATAATGTCTTTGATGCTTTGTGATTAAAATTAATGCACTTATGCCTCACCCAATTCTCTTTGAAACATGATGAGAGGAGGTTTGTTTTTTTTCCCGGATCCAAGTTAACATAAAAATAATTTTTACATTGCTTTTCTTTTAATATTTGGCAGGAACTTAGAACAGCTGGCAAAATAAAAAAATGAAGGAAGTCCAAAGCACTTGGAAAATGTTATAGAGGTGTTGCTTTAATTATTTAACTCTTGAGCATGACTGACAACTCTTTTTCCCAAAGGAGCAAGTCCAGCAAGTTGGCTGTTAATATTTATTGTTATGTAACTGTGTTCCGCTTAGATGTAATTAGGCCACCTACTCTTCCTCCTCCTGCACCTTCCCCTTACAAATGCTCATATAAACAGAGCCTACAGAACTCCACAGGTTTCCCTTTTTTAATAGAAAGGTGCTTTTTATTCCATTGTTACTGTTATAATAGATGCTTATGCATAGTTATAATAATATCTCCTAGAATCTGTTTGAACAGTTTAAAATACCAGGAATCTGCTGCAACATTTTCTGACAAATTATTTTTTCCCTCATTTCTTTCTGATTCTCAGAATACATCAAGCTTAAATAGAAGAAATAGTGTTACTAGATTCTGCATGACAAGGGGATGCATTGAATGATAACTCTGTTTTTCTTTTTCTTCTTTCCTTTCCCTTCTTTCCCCTCCCAGTTTGAGGAGAGGACTATATTGGCTGATATTTCAGTTATCCATCCAGCTGGTGAGGATCTTGTTTCACAGGATACAGAGCTGTCATCTTCAGCCAAAGAGGATAGTTTACAGACTGAATTCCTGGCAGAAGAAACGCCCTCCGGAGATGAATATGAGTGTATATCACCTGATGATATCTCTTTGCCACCGCTTTCTGAGACACCAGAATCCAACCTCTTACATTCTGAAACAGAGCTAGAAGAGCAGTGCTGTTGTAGTTCTCATAGTCTGCATGTCAGTTCCTGTAGCTTGCAAATGCAGAAAACCACTAGTACAGTAAAACTGATGGAAGCATCTGACCTCTTAACAAACTCTGCTTTTGCTGATGCTACAAATAATAGAATGGAAAGCCCATCCGATCACTTTGAAAAGTTTTGTGTCTCTTTAACAGATTCTGGTCCAAAAGTCAGAGCAGTATCTCCTTTGACTTGCACCTCACAAGGAATATCCAAAACTAGCACTGCTTCCTGCCCTATAAAAGCCAAACCAGTACATAGCATGATGAGTGAAATGTGCAAAACACATTTACCACACCTTGAACTTCATAAAAGCATGGCAGAATTGCAAGAACAATTGCATGCCTTGAATAACTGTACTAAACCCCAGGACAGGCTGCATGCTTTGCCTGATGCATTCTCAGGTTTCGTGTTTCAATCAGACACCACCAGAAGCTGTCAGAGGCAGATGGTTATCCGAGAAGAGATTAAAAGTTCTTCAGAAAAGAACAGTATGGCCAGCCTAACTGGACAGGCGCCTAACTTCTCCCAGCTTCTGTCTAACAAAACCGTCATGGAAGGTTCTCCAGTAACTTTGGAAGTAGAAGTGACAGGATTCCCAGAGCCTACACTGACATGGTGGGTAGCTTGCAATGAGAAGTAGTCAATACACTTAGTAGTGAGCCACCGTGAAACTCTTATAACCAAATCAATTAATCTATAGGCTAGAATAAAAGGCTTGTATCCTTTCTACTCCACACTTCTGCATGATTTCCACCTTCAGAATTGTTTTTGACAATTAACCAACTTGAAATAATCTCTCAGAACCAAATTTTATGAATTATGGTATCAATCTACTGCAAACATACCCAATGGTTTTTAAGCAAAAGCATCATTCTGGAATATGGCATTCAACTTGTTCAATGCCTTCTTAAAATCATTGCACTCTTCAGATTTATCATAAATAACTTCACCTACATTTTCCCAGACTCTGGGCACTACAGACACATAGAGGTGCATGCACACTCAAACATTTATATAGTCACTACATAGAGGTGGGGACACATATACACATATGTGAAGTCAGTTTTCAAAACCATGACATGTTACAGGTTAAAAAACCCACCTAAGTATCTACACTAAGAGAATCAGTTTTCTATCATATATTGGTGAGCATGGTCTATCTCGTTCTTAATTGCTATGTGTCTATTTAGATTACTTTACATTGGATTTGTGAGAAATACAGATGATGTAATATAAACATCTAAACTCTAAAAATTCTCTGCCAAAGGGAATAGGGACTGAAAGAGGGGCAGATTTTCAAGATTTTTGTCATAGTTTTATATGTTGTGGCATGTATTCCTCCAATTTTACCTCGTCTTTTCTCCACTTATTCCATTAGTCTTTCACATTGGAGGCCTTTCTTTTAATGTATCAAAATTAAATATGCCTCTTACTGGAAAAAATTGATGTTAATATTATTATTACTCATTTAAAGAATTAAACTGTAAGTTTTTGTTAAACTGAAATTTTTTCCGTGCACTGAGAAAAATACTGGACACTGCAACCTTGGTGCTATACTCTGTTGGTATCAATAAAGTTACCTTGTTTTAATTACCAGTATTGTACAGATTGAGGAGTATTATTGGTGAAACAGGATATTAATTTTATTGTAAGAAAGCATAATTTAGCTCGAAAATATATACACTATTGATAGATTATCTTTCAAAAAGATAGCATTCAACTGGAATAATTTAATTAAAATTATAAGTTCATGAAAACAGAAAAAATATGGCCTTTTAATTAAAAATTCAGAAACAATGTGTATTTTGTACTGATGTAGAAATTTCTTTGGATATACATGTGGAAAAATATTTTCATGTTTGTGTTATGTTAAACATAGCATATGCTGAGACATCATGAGGCAAGGAGAGCCAGAATTTTCTCTAATGTCCATTTTTAAATCAGGAGTCCATACCAATATATGGTAACAGATCCTCAGGTGGTAGAATATGACACCAGTTCGCTGAAGTAACTCCTGGTGCATTGTTCTGTCCTGTTTGATAATGTGAGCTACGTAAATGTTTAGTGGTCTGGGATGGAGAAAGGTTCTTTACTGCCTGTTATACTGAAGATACAAGTTTAGAAAGATTGTTTGTTGATCTTTTAGAGTTTCTTCATAAGTTGGACATGGATAGACTCAAGACCTTATTAGCAAAAATGTTTCAGCGCAAAACCAAGGGCCCAGGCCCTCATGTTACCTCTCTAATACTGCAGTGAGAGAGCTGTGACTTGTTTGTTGAAAAACACTTCCACAACCACATTTTCTACCGTTCAGAATGTATTATCCAGTAATTTGCATTGCTTAACTGTTTATGCATATTGACAGATTAAGTTTAAAACCAAGACATGAGAGCACAGCAGTGTTCTCTCTCTCTCTTGCTGTTACTGTAGAGTTACAGAGATTGTCTGAATTTGCGAAGTTGTGTGGCATGCAGTGATAAAACTCTGACTTGAAAACTGACTCTCTGCTCCAGGTACAAGAAAGGCCAGAAACTGACTGCAGATGAGCACTTAAAGCTTTTACAAAAGGAGACAAAGCATACTTTGTTCATTCAGAAGGTGTGTGATAAAGATGCTGGCCTCTATGTTGCTCGGGCTAAAAATTTGAACGGCACTGTCTCCTCAAGTGCCATTCTTCATGTGCAAGGTAACAGGCCACCTATTGCAAGAATAGACTGGATAATGCTGTGTGTCATCTATATTAGTGTATCACTAATGTACTGGCTAGTCACAAAATAAGTACAATATTGACTGCACCGGACTTAATTATCACAGGTTGAATTTATTTTCTTACACTGCATTTTCACAGTATCTACCAAACCACTTTTATGGCAAAATGGATATATTGCTTCCTTCTTTATTGTCAGTATTATGTGCTTCTTTTACTTTCTCATAGTGATGTTGAGAGAAAAGCTTACGAAGATTTTTCTAGAATCTGAGGCTGAGTTTTGCTTTCTAAACATGTAGGCATTGCAAAGCATTGGAAAGAGTTTTAATGGTTGTAGGTCTTAAATGTTAATATAGAGCCAGGTAGAGTGCTCAGATCGCTGTATATTTTGGGATATGTCTTCTCTTGGGATGGGGTGTGGGAGGTGTAGGAATTTTTTTTTAAACATAGAATGTATTGTTTCCAGCCACATGTTTGTATGCTTACAAGGACAAAGCTTCTTGGCAAAGGTATCATACCATTCATAATCGAGCTAACATGGATCAGATTTAGATCTGTCTCAGCCCAGCATAGAGTCTCCACAAAGGAAAGCTGCAGTAGTTCCAATAGAGCTGTGATTGTGCTACAAAACTGACCCAAAACCATCAGGATTTGTGTAAGTGGCATCTAGCACACGATAGAACAAATGTTTACAAAATGAAACATTCCAGCATTCCACCCTGCTTCAATATATGTCTGTGATACTTTCTCTGCCTTCTTCTGATAAAGTTAAAGATACAAATATTTCTAATAATCCTCTATCTTGTATATAAGACAAGAAAATTAATAATTTATGAAGTGATATTTGCACGTGTTTGCAATTTTTAACACACTAATTTCAAACAAATCAATTAAATTGGGGAAATATCCAAAAGTGTATTCAAATTTTTAAAAAAAAAGACGGTTAAATGGAATTATCCTTTAACTTTAAAACAGTAAATCGAAACCAATACTTTGTTCACCTATAGTTTGTATTTCCTTCTTGACAAGGACAACCACAAACATGTTTTTTTATTAAAATTCTAATTTGTTTAACTATTTCATAACAATGATGTAACTGTGCCAGTGGAAGACTCAATTTATAAACCCTCAAATATAACTTCATTCTTTAGGCTCAGTATTTGTTGTATTTCTACAGTTAAAAAGAGTTGACAAACAGCTACATTATTTTTCCTGCATTTTTGGATTACCAGCTTTCATATTACAATTGCATAATAGTGGAAAATTTTGAGAGAGGAAATATTTACATTCTCTCGCATAATTTGCTAGAATGAAGTAAACTTCTTACTGTGTAGCATGCTATGAAAAGAATATATAATAGCTGAGGGTCAGACATTTTGGCCCAGTGACTGCAACTTCTAAAAAGTTCCTGTAACTTTGAAAAAGAAGAAGTTCTCAAGATGATCTAACCTCACAGCAATAAGAGAGGGAGCAAGAGCAGGAAGTGGTGAGCAGATGGGGGAACAAAGTAAGTTCTAACTCACTCTGTATTACCCTTAATGAACCACTTTTTAAGTTCAGTCATCTCCCAAAAATGTAGATTCATAAGAATTTTCTCAGGTATCAATTTCACCTGTTTTCCTGCAGTGTATTTTCCATTTCACAATAAAGGTAACTTAGATCTTAATAAATCATTGAGAAGTATATAATACCTTTGTTTGTTTTTTTGTTAAACCTTTCCTCTGAGAATTTGAATGCTTCTGTGAATTTTAGATAAACAAAAGTTGATTTTGTGAGTGTGGTATTGCATCTACTTTCAATCAGGAATCGTTTTAAATGTACTGTTTTTAATGGGTGTGTGGCTATCAGCCACAATTTTAATTGCTGCAAGAAATGAGATTTCAAAAAGAGTGATTAGAGATACTGGATTCACAGGAGGACACAGGAAATCTCACGGTTTTAATGTTTTGCTTTGTAAACGAAGATAATCAACACTGGTTACTGCTGTGCTGGCAGTCTGGGTTTATATACCCTTTATTTAAGGACTCAAATGAATATTGAGAAAAAATTCATTGGAAAATTCCTGCTATTTTCTGTTTAGATTATCTAATAAAAAAAAAAAAAAAAAAGGAGTGACAGTGATATAGTCTCATGATGCACTAGTATTCCTTTGAAGGAAAAAACACTCATTCTGTTGCAGCAATAATCTTAACATAGTGCTTCCCATTCTCATGGGATTTTTTTAATAGTTTATGCTATACTTTACTTCCTCCTTCTTTTTAACCATCCTGCAGAGCAGGGAATACATCTGGGTGTTTTGTACTGTTCTGGTTCTTTCTTGGTCTACAACGTTGCTTGCCCCTCATCTCAGTCACACTTTTGAGCCGATAGTTACTTCAAGATTCCAAAATGTTTACATCTTCCCCATGGCTCCCTTATTGAGAAGATTCAAGCCTCAGTCCCACCATCCTTACAAGAAAGACATTGGGCATATAACTGACCTATGCTCCCTTCCTCCCTCCCCATATGCAGACACCTATTAAGAAGATGGTGAAAGATATTGCCTGAATATGTGCAGTCGTGTGAAGGGGTGTTTACACAAGGCACCTAAATTTGGAGAGGGAAAGGGATTAATTATTTTCATTTTTCAAGAGAAGCAGCCTGTCTGAGGTCACAGGTTTGAGTCAGTAGGCAGAGAGAGGATGAGTCATTACCCAGATTGGATCAGATGGGGCTGGAGCTGCAATGGAGAAGGTGACTTCCTCTCAAATGACTGGTAAGGTATGCTTGCTTCTACACCTTTCTCTGCAGACTTTTCCAGGGTAAAGAAGTAATTTTTGTGTGTATGTTATCTTCTGTGGTCCAGAGGAATTGTGTCTTGAAAAATTACTGCAGAGACTTTAAAGACGTTACAGGTGGTATTCAAGGAGACTGGAGCTCTGGATTATGGATATTTTACATCAATTGTGTCATGAGACTCGTTTAATATTCCTAATAAAGGAATCCTTCTGTTTGTGTTTGGAGCTTGACTGAGACAAAATCTCTAAACAATAAAGGGCAGTGTTAATTTAGAATAATGCTGAGCAAATCCAAAGTCTCTAAGCAGCATGGTGGGAATCTGCCTAGCCTATATTCATAGAGAAGACAGGGGAAGTTCATGAAATTGCTAATATCACATTTCAAGACAGCAGAGATCGGATATTAAATGCCTAGAGTAAATAGATTAACTGTGAAGCAATTTAATTTTAAAAATGGCTGTTAAAACCAAATTGGCTTGACTTGTGCTACCTGTGTGAGAGTCTTGAGGTAGGGGTGAAAGCTGTGTAATGGGCAGATGAAGGTGAACTTTTCTCCTGCAGTTTTTGCATTGCTCCAGGCTGATGATTTTTCTGTGCTTATTCACCAGTTTGCAGCATAACTCTACTGGTTCCTACAGATAACTCATGGAATATTTAATATTTGACAGAATTATTGACTGAAGCTGTAAGAGTGGTACTTCAGTACCACTGACTACCTGATTATTTTTTCCCATAATGGTGGAATATATCTGTTCTTTCTAACCTTCATGTTTCATGGGATGTCCAGCCAAGAAATACTTTGCAATTAACAAGTTGCCTTCTGAGATTTTGTTATCATGGGAAAACCATTGGTGAAATATAACCATCCATTCTATTTTGAAGGCTTCTGTCAGATGATGAAATCTTTTACAGCAGACCTTTTTCCCTGTGCCTGAAAGAGTTGTAGGGATTGTCACTCCATGGTTTTATTTGCATATACTTTTCCCTTTGTTATCTAGAAATTGGACCTTTCCGTTTTTATGTTCTGCTGCCTTTCTGATATAAAGTCAGGATGTGATCTGATCATTATCACTGTCACCATTCCACTCAGATTTTTTTCTTTTTTGAATGGTAAAAACCATTCTGGTATGAGGTACAACATGACTTCACAAGGTAATCCAAACTGCACAAGTAATGGAATCCAGCCAAAATTATCCCAAGGAATGGCCGAAGCCCACTTAATGCTTTCCACTGGAATACAAGCTAATCATGTTCTGTTTGTGACCTATTGCTAACTGCCTGCAAAGAGTAGGCAGGGGTGTAAACTTGGTTCTTTAGCTTGAAGTGAAGCTGGAGATCTCGAATTTCTGGGCTTCAGGTGCATGCAATGCAATGGGGGTGGCAGCTTGCACATGCTAACCTTCAATAGCTAAGAACTGAGTTGTTTGAGCTGCTCTGGCTGGCTAATACAGAGGTCACACAAGGTCAGCACAAGTGTGGGAGAGTTAAACTCACATTCTTCTGCTTTGCATTGTCACCTCAGTCCTACAGCATATAGGAAGAATAGAAAAGCAGCTAAGCTTGAAAGCTTCTTGCAACTAAGAGCTCACCTAAGAAGTGAATTTATTAATACAGTGGTCAAAATGTCTGCCTCGTGATGCCAGCAGGCCCACATTTAGCCAAAATAGCCTTTGGCTCAATATATTTGGGTTTAGAAGTTGATAGGCCCCTGTGTGAGATCAGTTGATTTTTGTTTCATGATAGCATAAAGAAAAAATTTTCATCCTTAAACAGTGGGGTAATGGTGGCATGGCAGTTTCAAACTCTGTCATTTAACACACATTTCAGTAACTTTCCATTTCTGAGAAGGTCAGTGATAACTTTTGTTAAATATTTAGGAAATGTGGTACAATTTATATTAAAGAGGAAGAAGGATGCATTTTTTATGTGAAAGAGATGCAAAAAGTTAATTTTTGTTGTAGTATATCTTTCTGTGTTCTTCTTGTGTTAACATCTTCTGCTTTATATTCCCTGTGTCAAGAATACTTAGTCTGAATTCTAAGGTTATTTTCTTTTTTTACTGTAACCTCATAGGTGGAATATCAATGGAACCTCAGGTAATAGTACAGTGATTCAGTGAATCCAGCTTTACTGCTCATTAAGTTACAAGTCACAGAAAGCAATGCTTTCATTCAGTACAAACTGATGCTGATGGTTAAAATTTCTTCAATTTTGAGGGGTTAATTTGTATTGATCAGTCCTTGTGGTGGTTCAGGTGTCATCTGTCCTTCCACAGCTGGCATGAAGCTAGCACAAAATCAATCTCGTGTGCTTTGGGTATTGCAATAGAAAAGCATTTACTTGCCCATCCTTCACCTGAACCAAATTTGTACTGGATGATATGGTAGTACATGGTTTCAGTATTAATGATGGCCAAAATAATGATGTGATCAAAGTCCTAGAGAGGCTTCATTCTGCCCTTCATATTTGTTGCAAATATCAATTTTTTAATCTTTTCAATGACTTTTTTTTACACTAAAATAATAGGGGGGGAGAAAGTGAAGAAAGTGTTACGTACAACCATGCACTAAGTGATAAAATTTGATCTCATGACTTTGTCACTTTAAATTTATGTGGAATGATTAATCTTCTGCCTCCACTGAAACAGTAATTCACGTAGACTGGCCTAATACCTTACCAAACAACATGAGTCTTTAGCATTTCCATGGAACTAACACCACTATGCTGATGCATGAAAATATTGAGTGCTTAACATCCATGTTTTTTAACAAATGTTACATTAGATAGATAAAGGATATATGCCAACTCACTGTCTTGCAAACAAATTATCCTGAGTTCCAGGCATCAGTAAAGGCTCTCTTTGTCTTACAATGTGATGAACTTTACAAGAACAGATTATTTTCTTCAGTTTCTTTATTTGAGTCTTTTAAAACACAGTGAACATTGATTTGACTTTTTTTTTTTCAGGTCAAGGAAAACAGCCAAACTTCATACAAAAGTTTGGACACAGAACTCTGCAAGAAGGAGAAGATTTAATCCTGCATTGCACTATACACGGAAAGCCCAAACCACATGTCTGCTGGACAAAGGATGATATACAAGTGGTATCTGGAGATATCAGTGTATGTTCTAATGTTCTTGACATTTTTCTTGGGAGAAAGTTAATTTATGTTGCTTTATGCTACTAATTATCCCCTATGTGCATTCTCTTGTTTTACAGATTGAGAAATTAGGAGATACCTATTACCTTGTAAAGAGAAATGTAGTCCTTGCTGATGCTGGGAAATATATCTGCGTTGCCAGCAATGAAATTGGACAGGCACGCTGTTGTGCTTTCGTGACAGTGCTAGGTGATCCCTCCTGCCAGCTGCATGCTTTTGGCACTCTGCTGCCTCATTACAGGAGCAACTCCATTCCACTAATGTGCATATTTTGTTTCAGGGAAAAATAAACCCCCCAAAACTTCCAGTGTAACTCAGGCTAAACCAGAATGGGAAGATGGATACTTTTCAGAAGAAGTGAATGTCACCACAGCTCAGGTAGTGCAAGCCCAGGACAGACCATGTGAGAGAGGGCAAATGCCAGTGGCTAAATGTACTCCAGTAAGGTAATTTGCATCTTATGCCATGCTACAACTTTACAACATGCTGCAACAACTGTGAAGACCTTAATTTGAAAAGCACACATCAAACACTCTTCCTATGAATTTGGGGGTAATGTACATTATGTGCGTAATACGTGACTCCCTTTTTCACTTAATTCTTCATCAAATGATATGTAATTTTTTGATGAAAAAACTTGTAATACATTAGAAAATTCAGCCTGTGCAAGGCATTTACATCCAGTGAAATATTTTTTTGAAATCTAGGCATCTTAATCTAGATATTAATATAATATCGAAGAGCTCAAAACACAAAGTATTCCAGAAGTTCAAATTGATGGAGCTATGTGAAGTTTCATTAACAGAATATATAAATGAAGTCTTATTCAGAAGAATAAGTAGCAATCTTAATAAGGCAGGAGCTGTCATTGTTCATTAATTGATTAAAGATAGCAATACTTCCCACTGTGCAATTTCAGATTAAATAAATGAGATACATGAAGTCACTAATCCCTGTGGTGACTTTTAACACAGGATGAAATCTTGCCTCATGAATTTAGGCTCTAATAAAAAAGATAGAGCATTTTTATTTTGTCTTTAGGTTCCTGAAGTTTATCTATCTTGATATAGAACATGGAAATATAAAAGAAAGTTGTTGCATGTGTTGATTCAAAAGCTTTGTCCTTTTCCTTGTGAGCTGCCTGCACACTTTGCCTCATGGCCAGCTGATAAAGCATTGATCCCACATACTTTGTTCAGATTTTTTTTTTGTATTGCTGTGATATGGCAGGTATTCCTAAGTGAAAAATGACATGCAAGATCATCATAATTTTACTTAAGGCACATAGAGAATTCAGTATGATTAAAATATGTAGACCATGCAGAAAGGTCAGATTTATCCTAATTTTTTTTCTCTTACCTTCAGTTGTTTATAGTTAAAGTGTCTTCTGGTCAATAAGATGAGATTTAGAATATTTCATGTTCTCTCACTAATCACTGTTTATTTGATCTGTAATCTTTTATTTTCTCAAGACCACGAAGAACTGTCTATGCCACCATTAAAAATATGGGCAATATTAACTGGCCTTTTTTAAACAGGTTTAAAGAGAAACTCTGGTTTCAAGGAGTGCATCTTGAACTTGAGAGGCCACAAGAGATTAACTTCAATATAAGCCATGATCCCATTCTTCTGCCTGATGCAGTGGAATAGATGGACTGAACTGCAAGCTGCATGATTCCTGAGCATGTTTGTGTTCTTTGTTGTGTCCATTAGTAGATACTGGCCACGGGTGAAGAGCAGATGAATTTTGGGTGCTATCCAATATATATCTAGATTAAAATTTGTATTTGTTTCTTTACAAATAAATAATTATTAAAATTCACTTGTGCACAGCATTTATTAGGCAGTGATTTATAATTTCTTGTGGGTTTGCTCTGGATTGTTGGACAAATCTAACAGAAGGTGATGATGGAGAAAAGAAACATTTGCCTTCAAAACTGCAGGTCTCCTTGGTGATTCACTAGTAACCACTATTATATTCTTCTACAAATTCCATCAGTGGTATTAATTCCATCAGTAGGCCGTCCCACTAGCTAATATAGAGAATTAGGATTTAAAACAAAATGGGCTTATAACTACCAAATTCTTCAGTTTATTAAATAGAGTGTTAATTGTCATATTTCCAACAGCTTTGAGACACTTTTCGGAGGCCAGGCACCAAAAGGAGTGGTTACTAATATTAGCAAACCTTGTCTAATGCTTGTTTAGTAGCAGGAATGCCTTCAGGGAAGTCTCTCTCTAAGGCAGAACAATGGAGAAGTTTTCCACTGCAATGCATCTGCTTTCAGGACTAGATTAGTGTGACAATACAGTCTATTTCCAGTTGGTGCCTGCCATTGCAGTTCAAAGGAGTAGACTATGAACTGATAATAGTGCTAGTTTCAAAGCACATTTTTAGTACAGCCAAGGACTCTTCAATGATCGAATTCCTCAAGAACCACAGTGTCTAATTCAGGGTATTAAAAAAACCCTGAATGGAAATTGAATCTTTTGGATTGTAGGCCAGTCATTGCAGGAATGATGAATCTTTGTGTCCATCTCTCGCATTCATAGTTACAGTGTCTTTTTCAATTCACTGCAAGTCTTCTGGTAGAGAAAGACCAGGATTTTAGTAGAGTCATCCATTTGCAGCACTGAAAAAGGTAGTTCAGGAAAAGCTCCATTTTGGATGGCTGTTTGGCTGCCACGGGAGTAAACAAACAGTTGCCCTCGTGAATAACAATTCTTCAGCTTGATCCATCTGATTCAGATTTATCAAATTATAATGATTCATGCTACTCAGACTTCTGCTTCAGTGCGCTCTCAATGGCTTGGCCAACACCACAGGTACACCCAGATCCACATGTGCCATGCAATTCCCTGTTGTCCAACATCCTGTCATTCTTTGTATGCACATTGATTAGACCTGCTCTGGTTCTGCATACCACAGCAATGCACTCACACTTCTCACAGGGAGTAGATAGGGATTTAAGCAGTGCAGCATTTTTGTGCTTCATCCAAGTAGATGTCATCTGTGCAAAATTGGCACTGAAATAACATATTTAAGAATTGCTTAAATCATAATATCAAAACATTAGAGATTTTTCTCCATCAAGATGCAGGTTGGATAGCAGAAACTTAAATTTATCTCCAACTTAAAGTACAGGCAGAGAGAGGAAATGAGCTGAAAAAAAATATCATGTACATGTCTTCACCTGATCACATAAATCACTTGCTTGACGTTATGGAAAAGCCAGTGGCATCCTGCCCGCAGAAGAGTCACAAGGCTATGTATATGTGCACATAAATATAGTAACTGCAGACTGAGGTACTCGCTCTGCATATTTACCCTGTATCTCACATAGATTTTTCCAAAATGGAATGAAGACAAGTGTCAAGCATCTTATGGATCCTATGCAATCACCTTTCCCAACTAAGCCCCTTGTTTGCATGTGTTAGTTAGATTTAGAGATGTCACAGAAAATACTGTGTTTATAACTGTACTCACATTCAGAGGACTGACAAAGTACATATCTGATATCCATCCCCTCCTTCCCCCTAAATTATAAACCCCCTAAAATTAATGTTCTTCTCTCAGCTGGAACCACTCAGAATGGCATATATTATTTCCTATTTAGAAATTCATTCTGTAAAAATGAAAGTGTAGAATTCAGTGCTTGCTGATCTGGGATGCTCATCAGATTTAAAGTACTGGGTTCTTTCTGCTTCTCCTCGATTGTTAGACTATGAGAAAAACTTTAATATTTGAGGGTTTTTTCCTCTTAATTCACAAAACAAAACTCAGAAAAAAAAGTGTCAATTCTTTTTAAAATAATGCATGGGGCAAAACCAGAAAGCAGGATACCTGTTCTTACTTATGGTTTTCCTTCAAAATAGTAAAATGTTGTTTTTATAAATAAATAAAAATCCATCAACCTTCTTTTGGCAATGAGGAACACAGCTGTTGTTCCAAGTGTTCCCTGAAAATAGATACATTATGAAAAATAGTGTGTTTGTTTCTTTTTATTTTAGGTGTCCATAGATATATAAAAAGGTTTCCAAAGTTGATGAAATATATGTATCTATTAAATGCTAAGGACTGTCTCAATGTTAGATAAAACTTGTCCCCAGTACAATGACGTTAATTACTGTTTTGTGGAAGGAAATGGAACACTTAATAAGTATATTCTTTACTCAGGGGGCAGGTTTTGTTAGTAGGGCCTGCTCTCTAAAGTGAAGTGCTGACAAGTTAAATGTTTTTCTTTCTTCCTTGTTCCACATACGTAAATGTGTGAGGATGATACAAAAAAAAATAATATACAAGGAACACTTGTCAAAAGTGACATCTGTAAATCTCCTTCTTAGGTATTTCCAAGGAGATGATAAGAGTGACTCCTATCAACATGAAGTTAGTGAATAGGGACCTGATAATGTGCAGTTTCCAGGAAGTTGTTCCCATATGAAACAGACAAAGTCATTTCAAAACTTGCTCAGTGCTTTAGTTATGTTTTCTACTTTGGAAGCAACTGGCAGCGCCTTCTTCAGCAACAATTTTTTGCCAGCAGGTTTTACTTGGTATTGAAAAAGGCCAATGTATCTTGCTTATTCAATTACAGTGGCTCAGATAAGAATCAGAAGCACCTGAAAATGCAGCAGCCTTTCAGAAGCCAGCTGCAGCAGACAAACATGGATATTCTCGTGCATATAATTCCATTTATAGCCTGTATTTAAGGTTCTGCAGGTTTTGTAACAAAGTCCTCTTTGTAATATTAGCCAGGAAAGGGGAGCTGATAAAGGTGCTTTAAATATGTTTTGATTTCTAGTCAGTATTAGTGGTTTAACAGTTAAGAATTTTTTTTATTATTTCTAAGTTTAAAGAAAGAAAGTGGGTGGGAGAAGGGAAAGTAATTTTTTTTCTAAAGTACACTTGGAAAACTGGAAATTCAACAAGAATATACTATATAAATATATTTTGTGTTCTGTTTTGCTCGCTCTATAAGGACTTAGGACAGCATTTCTTCAGTGAGAAGTTTTATATAAAGTGACCAAATTATTTATTTAATTACTCTTTTGGTTCGCATAGTTGATAGGAGGAGAGGGTAAAATGAAAAGAGTAAATGAAAGGAGATATAATAGATATTGTATAGGAAAGAAAGGGAGTAAGACATAAGGGAGACAGTAAAAATGGAAGGAGAGAAGGAAATGGGAAAGGTACTAATACTTTTTACACAGTTTGCAAATTAGCATTTGTAGCTAGACTAAGGGACCAGGAAAGAAAGCAGGATTTATGCTACATTGGCTGTGCAGCTACAGCAGAGTACACTGGTAGTACAACATGACTAGTGTTTGACAAACAATGAACAAAAGTAAAGACTTAGAATTTTTAAAAAGTGTTAGGAAATTCCGCTCAAAAAAGCACATAAAAAACCTGCTTAGGTGGCACTTTGAAATTTTAAGTGTTTAAGAAATAATAGATTTTGTCTAAGCTTTGATTAGAGTCTTCAGCTTACAAGGCATCTTCATGTGGGCCTATTAAAGCAGCTGCACTGATCAAATCATTGGGGTTATTACAATTAATCAAAGTCAATCCCATACAAAGAGATTGCAGGTGTCCCCACCACAATGTTTCATGGTGTTAAATATCACCTGCTACTCCTTAAATGTGCTGTGGCCTAAAATGTAGTATATGTACTAACATTGGCAATATATATTTTATACTTCCAGCAGTAGCAAACTGAAGCAAATGTTGAAATTTTCATAATTATCCCCAATTTAAATGTCTTCATGAAAAAAAGTCTTTGTCATTATCTGAACCTGGTTTTCGTTTGATGGTGGAACAAAGAAATAATGGCATTTTTACCAGCAGTGTCTTTGCTACACAGAAAGACTGAAGTCATCCTTCTGAATTTTCTTGTGAGTACACTATGTGACACTAAACATGTAGAAATCATGTGATAAAAATGTGACAAGGTATGCAGGATAAATAATTCATATTTCCTTGAGGACATGAGATAAATATTCCACTGTTTTGAAATTTCATTTCTGTATTCAAAGTAAAACATTGAGAAGGTGCAAACTTTTGTTGGAATCAAAATGGATTATTAAAAGCAGATGTAAAAGTTAAAAAAGGAACTTATTTTTTTAAATACAATATATTTGGTTTAAGTATTTGAATGCAGGAAATTTTTTCCCTTGTAACTATTATTGTTGTCAGTCACTGTTGACTTGATGGACATAGAAACATATGAACTTCTGGCCATCTCATAACTTCAACAGTAACAGGTTTTATATTTCTGTCATTTAAAAATTATCACATGTTCATAAACTTTTTAATTATTTGATTTAGACATCATCATTAAACTGGCTGCAGTTTTAAAATTTGCAAATACTAACCTATGTTTTTCTTCAAGTTTGAATTTTCACTATTTAAGAGTTTAACAACAGAGGAAGAAAAACTGTCTGCTAATCTAGCAGATCTCTATTAGAAATAGAAATTTCATACTCTTTCCACAAGTTTCTTTGGACATTTCATGTCTTTTAATACAAGCTAGCTTGACCTCCCCCTCATTGCATAGAGTTACATTTGCTGTCATACTAAGTCTTGTACAGAGCGATTAGGCTCTCTGAAATCTATTTGCAACAAGAAATTAAAAATGAGCTGTAGTACTCTGACTTTCAGCCACTGTGAGAGTTCAGGTACTACCAGCGTAGAGATTGCTCCTCCAGTTTGTGTTGCTGTTGATACTGCTGCATGCCAAGAGTAGCCATGAAGTTTCCACCTTATGGGATGCATAAATTAAAGGGCAGATCAAATTTCTGAAGTTATTTTATGAGATCGCAGCAATCTGTCATTTTTCATTTCTTTCAGATCTGCAAACTATAACATTAAGACTCCCTTTCAGGAATCATAGCAGTGAAACTCCCTCTCCCCTTGGCATTTTCAGCCTCTCTTGCTGGAGGTTTCCTTCAGTTTGTTTTCAAACACAAGTGCAGCTGATAGCACAAAACTCCAATCTGTGTTTATTTATCTGGCTGCTCTCAGGGAGGTGCCTTTCAATGTGGAACTTGTTAACTGCAGACTGAAGTCCTCCTTTTACCAAACCAGCTAAGCACATCCTTGATTTTAAGTAGTCTTATGAGCCAGTTATGTGCTTAAAGAGTTTGCTAGATAGGCAGGAATAGCAACAGGCAGATGAGGTGGTGTGCTAAAACACCTCCCATTCCAGCCATAAACAAGAGTAGTCTTCTAACTCTGATGTCTGTTTCAGAAGCAGCCACCCTAAAGGCACAATTAGCAGTGCAGTGACAAAGCTGGGCTAGTGGAAGTTCACAAACCAATATGCAGTTCCATGGTCTGAGGTCTGCACAAAGCCCACACAGGTCTAGAAAAAAAGCTGCTAGAATTAAAATCTTCTCTCTCAAAACTGACAGTATTTATTTCTGTCCATTTACTCTCACAAAATTTGTACTTCTGCACATTGCAAGCTACTGTCTGTTAAGTAGTTAACTGCTTGGAGCATCCAACAGAAAAATAGTGAAGGAAACAAAAACAACCTTAGAGCACCAAATCTATAAATCACTAAACGCAATTTTAGAATTAAAAGTTATGGAAAAATATAGTTTAAACAGTCTATTCTAATAGTGTGCAGCCATATGTCTGAGCTCAGCTTACTTACTTAGTCTGGTGATTGACACATGCATTTGGTGTGGCTTGTTTTACAATGAAAGAAAATAAGACTGAATCTCACTGATATGATGACTTCTGACTTGTCCATAAACCCTGCTAAAATGCTTCTTTGTTGCTTTCTTTGTCTAGTGATTATGACTTAGGAAATTTGGCTTATAAACTGCACTTTATAAACTAAATTGAACTATAAATCAAAAGCTTTGGAACGGCTGAGATTTCCTCAGTGAATCCCTTTTGTGCCTCCAAAATTAGCCTTGTCAATCAAAACCAACAGGTGGTGTATGGTTACAGAGAGTGAATCCCCTCTCACAAGATACTTTCTTTCAGGAAACCAATCAGGACTGGCAGAGACATGATGAGGCAGACCTGACAGCAGAGCAGGGGTATATAAAGCGAAACAACTATGTTAGCACTTCTGAGCAGTCGTGCATTCCCCGCCTCGCCTCGGGTGTAGGGATTGCAAAAAAACAAAACTACACTGTCAAGACTGTGTAGTTTTGTTTTTATGATTAGAGGCTCTACAATTCTCATGCTGGGATTGTCTAACAAAATCTTACTCTGGATAAGGACGTCGTTCAAGAAGATTTCGTTGGGCTTAGCCCACTCTTGCGGGCACTTTGAGAGATCAGGTTAGTAGCATTTTTCTGCTGGTGTAATAAGTGTTTTATCAGTCATTAATAATTCTGATACAACCTATTCTTTATAAATTTGCTCACAGGGTGGTAAAGGTTTCAGAGTATAGACATGAAACACCGAAATTCTCTGTCAAGATTATATCCTTAATTTCTGGAGAAAGCTTTGATAACTCAGCAAAAGGTTTTTTTTCCAGCATATTTTATTGCTAAAGACTACATAAATTAAGTTTTTAAAAGTGCATGGAAACATGTGCTTAAGTTAAAAACTCCTTTCTGTTGGGAGTGTTCAAGGTTATGCTACTGAGAGATAAACTGAGAAGCTCCAAGAATAGCTCTGATAAAATGCACATGGTATCAGCTAAGCGCTGATGACTTTTTAAGGGAAACAACTGCTGAGGTATCAGTTACACGGCAGCTCTGGAACACTTGTCTGCTGTCATTCATGGCTGCGAAGGTTATTTCTGGAACATGACATTTTAGATGCATACTTTCAATTCTAATTATACAAGAAGCCTTATAAGATCAGATCTTCATCACCAGATTTTGCTTGGACAATGAAATATATAAATTTGGTGGGAACTCAATGGCAATTCTAATTAATTCAAGTACTTCTGATCTATTCTGGAAATTGCATGTATATACGAGCTTTCATAATGTTTAATTGTATTGTAAAATAATTTCCATGTATTTTAGTTGCACCTCAAAACCTAGTGGTAACTGAACCAAAAATCCCAGTACAATATCCAGCCCTTATGCACTTACTGCATGTATGCATCAGGCCCTGATTTCTATGAAGGAACACATGTAATAAAGAATTTTCACCCCTGTGAGAGGTAGAATAAATTTGACTCATAGTGAAAGAAACTTCACTTTCTCATTTTAATTAAAGCTTTCCTGTCACAAAATCAGGCAAAAAAGCCAAAGTAAATGGAAGTAAATATGTGAGTAAGATTGGCTTGAAAAATTGTGGGGTTAACCCTTGTTTGTTGAGACCTGATATGCTCCCAGTGGATTTTTTTAATGAGAAAAAATGTAACTTTAATGGATGTATGATAATATTAAGAAGATACTAGCTACATTTTTAAAAACTGCACAATTGAAGATCAGTAAATAAATAAGTCATGCAAATATAAAATATCAACACACAAGCTTTTCTAGTGGCAGTGTGTTATTTCAAAGCAGGATCTTGTGGCATAGCAAGAGAAAGCAAACTTTCAGATTTCATAAGGCTTTGCAGTTGTTCAAGCCATCAGTGTCAGTGGCTACCTTATATCCTAGCTCACATTTCTAAGGTGGCTGTCTTGCCATATTCAAAATTCCACTGAAATACTCTCTAAGAAAGAGGAGAATTTTATCTGCATCTTTAATGTCAATATGCTTCTGTAAAGTGAAATTATTCACTACTTCTTGAGTGCTTCTAAAAGAGTCTCTTGGCATTTTGTTAATTATTAAGCTAAATACGTTGTAGACTTTCACATTTTTTTCAATTGCTACTTAGTGACCCAGTCGTCTTTTCATTGTAGAATACAAGTATTTTGCACCAGCAAAATATTTTTTAAAATTATAAAGGGAAATTATATTTCATCAGATAAAAGACTTCATAGACAAAGAGAGGCAGGCTGAATGACCTGTGGAAGGTCACACAGTGAGTCAAGCAGGATTTTGTCTCCTGCTGCATACTTGCAATGCCAAAGCACAGCTTCACTAAATGTAATGGTTTCCCATCCAACTCAGTCGAGCATCCTCCAAAAGTAATTTGCTATACAACTTTGTCAAAACCCACAGTCTTTACATTTCACTACATCATTCTGATTTTAAATTGAGAAGATTAAATTGTTCAGAGAATAATTACAAATATTCTTAAAATCTTGGAAAAAGTGTGTGTACATAATAACATTTTCACCATTGATATCTAATTGTGGGGTTTTTTTGCTTGCAGAGTGCCTGTAAAGATGACGACGAAAGCACCAACATTTACACAGCCTTTACAAAGTGTTGTGGCACTGGAGGGTAGTGCCGCAACCTTTGAGGCTCATATTAGTGGTAAGGTCTTGATTCATTCTTCCAAGATCTTTTATTGTTTATCACTAATTTCTTTTCTAATGTTTATGTTAAGAAAAATTATAACACTGTCATAGGTCACAGTCTATATGAATGGGTAAAATGAGTGCTGAAATACGGATATATATATCCATATCATACAGTGCTGATCAGCACTTTTAGATGTATATGCATAAAAATACATACTGTGCTAATAAGGGAACTTCAGTGGCTGCAGAAAGAATAAACTCATTTGGATGATGACTGGGCAGAATTAGAAGTCAAAGTGCAAAAAGCAAGGCTCATGCTAGTTCTTCTAAGACCTTTTGCTAAACTTTACTCTAGCTAAGCAGTATTTCTACTTTCTGTGCCCTTAAGTTTACTTAACTCCAGAGTTCTAGGAGGAGGATTAAAAGCACAAAATCTAGGCCCATCTGGCCACTGAAGAGGGTAGTAAACTCCAGTATGCTAAATAATAGATGTTGTACAGTGATCATGATGGTAGCACAAGGCTGGATTAATACAAGTTAAGCTGTCTATGCAATTTAAAGATGCCATGCAATTTAAAGGATACTTGATTTCTCCAGTCTACATACTACTCAAACCTCTTGTGAAAAATGCCACACAAACCCGTGAGATAACATTACCAAAGACCCAACACCCTGTTCTAAGAGTGTCTCTGACCTCGGCAGTGACTAAGGAGAAATGACATGTGTTCCTGCTGGTGGAATTATATTGTCTTACAGGCATTAGCAATGTGATGATCCACATACCATAAAGCACTACTCAGATGCTCTGTGACAGGTGCAAACACATGATCTGTGCAACTATAAAGATCTCTGACATCTATGGTCCATGTATTTCATCCCTTGGTCCCTTTGCATAACACTGGCTCATACAAGGTGTTTGAACATGTCCTGCAGTCTACATCCATTACATTTTCTCATGCCATGTTCTATTATTTGGCCTTAACTCTCCAGTCAATTGCCCTGATTTTCTCTTCTTGCTTCTACACTGTAAATTTTCTGTGAAAATTTTTCCACTGATGATTACAATACTTATTAAGAATACCTAAATATATCATCAGAAAAATTAGGATGCTAATATTATTATTCATTGTGTGATTTTGGCTAATTTCATTTGTGTGATATTATGGAGTACTTGGGAGGAGAGCTTGATTTCTTACTAAGTGAAGATACAGCAGTTTTTCTAATAGCATATGCCATACTTGTATGTTAGTCTCAAATATCTTGTGAGTCAACCTCTTATTAGTTTCTTTTCACATTGTACCATTCTGGTATATCTTTCCTGCCCTAAAAACATCCACCAGGTTTGAAAGATCTGACAGTGGTTTGGCATTTCGTTTTCCTACAGCATAAAAACCAGGATAGGTTTTTTACTATAACTAATTGCATAAATAAAGGACTACACAGATTTATCCTGCTGTAATGTCTGCCCTTTCTATCTGTCATGAATTACTGTGCATTGGAAAATCAGAATTGTTCTCTATGTCTAATAACACTGGTCTATTATATACAAGTCAAGTATTAATACAGAGCTACAGTTCAAATGTGAAGAGCTCAGTTAATCTAAGGGTATCAAGAAGAGCTTAGCAACCACCTGAGATGCAATTTTGTGTGTATAAACTAGAACAAATGAATCATGCTGTTGTATTAGACTGTGAATTAAGTGTCACATTACAAGGGGTTGATACCAGATGAATATACCCAGCATGTAACAGAAAGAGCACACAAACCCTATTATTAAAAGCAGCAAATGCCAGAGCAGCCAGGACACCGTCACAGGGGAGTCCTAAGTCCTACTGGGTCACCAGTGGCTGAGGAGTCATGAGACAAGAAAGTCAGAAGTGTTGTTGGCATTAGAACTGTGTCAAGCTCATGTCTCCACAGTACTGATCAAGGCTGGATTTTTTCATAAAGAGCTAACCTGTACCCTGCTTACCTTGTTTTGAACTGATATTTTCAGGTATCACCCAGTGCAAGACAGCCTTTACATAGTGCTTATTTTGGAAAGCAGCACGCAGATCATACACAAGTTGGAAGTGCCTCTCACATCGTTGTCAGGAGAATCTTATTGAATTCAATTACTTAAGCTGTGAATTTGAGGCATTTCAGGTCAATTTTCTTCTTTTTGGCATTAAAGTTCAAAAAACCTCAAGGACAGTTTTAAAATGAAAAAAGATGGTCCTAATAATTAACAGTTGAATAATAATGTATTTGGTTCATGTAGAAGTAAATCTCTACTCCATGTAGACCAGGCACATGTATCTATAATCAGAGTTTGATCTTACCTAGCTCTGTGACCTGGGACTAGCAGACTGCTAGTAAATTTCTGGAGTTGAGTTTTTTATAGAAACTTGGGCTCAGATTTATAAAATGGCTTCTAGCTTTGGATCCCTTGTACGTAGCAGCTTGAGACATCAAAATAGATTCCATTTAAAAAATGCAGAGCTTTTTCAGCCTGCCAGAGAAACTCTAATTTTTTCTGATTTTGCTAATCATTGTAAAATATCACCTCAAGAAAATAGAACTTTTGACAATGTTTCAAGAAACTTACTATTGAGGACGTTTTTGGGGGGGTGCCTTGCTTAAAACATTTTTAAACTAATTTTCACAAATATTAAAGACACATAGCTCTGAATGAAATCACTGGAGTCTGCTGTATATACCATGTTTATGATGATAATGCCCAAGCTGCCCTACACCAACAGCACAAAATTGAATTACACCATCCCATCAGGACTGTTTGAAAACTTCCATCTGTGAAATTAACAATGCTTAAATGTACTTTTACCCTTTTGATTTCTCAACCTCCCTAAAACTGTCCACATTCTCTTTCTGTGTGAGTTTCTGTTTCACATTCCTCTAAACATCAGTGCTTTACTGTAAGACTCTAAACTTTCCTAAACAACTCTGATGGGACTGCAGTCAATCAGTAAAAGCTTCAATCTAAATATCTCAGCTTCTGTTTCACTTTAGTCTCACACAGTCATTTTCCTGGCAGATCAAAATCCCTAATAATTTATTCAGTTTACAGGCAGGATACTCTAGAAAGGAAGCAGAATTCTGTGCACCTGGGATTTTCAAAACCACAGAGATTAGAACTGGGAAAATTAATTCATCCGTAAATGCAGCCTCAGATCTCATTCCTGAGCCCCCATGCAGTGCAACTGGTGATTTGGGTTGAGTAGAGATGTACATGACATGCATTTGCAGGGATTTTAATTTTGAAGAAATTATATTCTAGGACTACAAAAAAGAACTTTGAGCTGGAGCCATCTCCTTAAATTACCTGTTCTCCTTATGTGGCTCATATAGGAATTTTACTTGTTCATCAGAAGGATTTAAGTTGCTCAATACATTTGGCTGAGTAAAACACTGAGAAGAGAAATTCCACAGGGAATCATTTAAAACCAAAAATCAGCTATAGGTACAGTTGGAATTTTTCTGACCAGAAGACTCTTGCTCATGACCCTGACAACAAAAGAACGGTATATTTGAACAACAGTTGATTCCAGATGACTGCTGTTGATCAAACTCAAAAAATTCCAGAAAAATAAATCAAAACCCCTGAAACCTTGCTAGCATTTGATTTTAATGTCTACAGCAGTCACTTTTTCTGCCACTTCATTTTCTAAAGCCATAGTAGCGTTCGAATAAATGCTTCATTTGATTTTAAGTACTGATCTTTACATTATTTCAAGACTATTGGACTGGATAAATATGCTAGCAATAACAAATCCTACTTAGATACTAGCAAATACATTTTAAAAATACCTCACATTAATTAATTCATCCCCCCTCAGGATTTTGATGAACCTCTATTTCTAAGATACAGTAAGAAACTATGAGACACTACAGTTGTCTCATTATTCAAGGGATTTACTAAACACAAGAGCCAGTGCATCTGCCCTATTGCTCTGTGCATTTCAGAGACCTTTGTAAAAACAAATTCCTTTGCCACTGTGCCACTGGACATATATCCATGCCTATGGCATTATGCTCCACCGTGAGTGTGCATGCTGGTAAATCTTTATATCTGGCATTTCACAATGTTTTAATCTCCATTTGTCTTCTTTTTTTCTGTAGGTTTCCCAGTTCCTGAGGTGAACTGGTATCGGGATGGCCAGGTTCTCTCTGCTGCAACTCTGCCCGGTGTGCAGATCTCGTTTAGTGATGGCCGCGCTAAACTGGTGATCCCCACCGTGACAGAAGCCAACAGCGGGAGATACACTGTGCAAGCCACCAATGGATCTGGGCAAGCGACTAGTACTGCTGAGCTGCTGGTCACAGGTACACAGCAGCTAAGGAAAGGCACCTCTGTGTGACAGCAGTGTGGGGGAGTGATAGAAGAGTAACACGTAATGAAGTAGTTCAGATTTCAAGTACATGATCAGCAAAAAAATAGCAAACCACATTCTTATTCCTAAAGCAGTCTAGAATTCAGCATGTGTTCTCACCAGTAACGTCTAACAGTGTCCTTAACATTTTAACTATATAAACTTGAATCTTGATCTCACAAACTCTTATAATTAGAAGCTTCATGCTCAGCCCTTATACCCTCGCTCCTGTGGTCTGTCATACTGGCTACATTGAAATTGCCCATAAAAGGAAGGATGAAGTTCTGCAGGATAGAGCCATTAATGATATCTAATGGTATCAATGATATTTCACAGAATAAGCCACATAAAAGGCCATACCAAGAGACTGTGCTTAATGCCTATGGTTACAAACAGTGTATCTGTAATTCTAGAAACATTTGCAATCATAGGTGTAATCAGAAATATCAGAAATTTCAAATACTTGAATAAAGCTAAAGGTGTTTGCATTTTGGCATATCACTTCCCAATATTTTGAATGTTTTGGAAGGTACTACGATCTGTCAGTAGCACGTGAAGAAGAAATAGACCTCATGAACTTCTAGTAATAAAAGTTTCTAGTACTTGCAGTTCTTTTTAACAGACCATTGTTTTTCTATTTACTTCTTCAATAAAAATGCAGCTGGAACAGCGCCACCAAACTTCTCACAACGACTACAGAGCATGACTGCAAGACAAGGAAGTCAAGTTCGACTTGACGTGAGAGTGACTGGAATCCCTACACCTGTGGTGAAGTTCTATCGGGACGGAGTAGAAATCAAAAGTTCCCCCGATTTTAAAATTTCACAAGAAGGAGACCTTTACAGCTTAATAATTGCAGAAGCATATCCTGAAGACTCCGGCACATATTCCGTAAATGCCACAAACAATGTGGGACGTGCTACTTCAACAGCTGAATTGCTAATTCAAGGTAACAGAGCTGAAGTGGCAGGCCACAAAAATCAGAGCATTAATTCTAGTGGTGCAGTATGCACCACTTCATTGCAGCTATATCAACAAGTTAATTTATAACTTCTTTCTCAAGAGTTATTAACTTGCTGTGAAAAAAAAGCAGTGTCTGTGATGAAATTTGTCAAAGATTTTTGTCTGATTTGAAAGGACATTTTCTCTAGAACGGGTCTTCTTTAAGTGGAGGATACAGTTGATGGAAAAAAGTGTGGGACAACCTTGAGATGTTCTTTGCACTTTGGTCTGTAAATCTGTCAAAGTTTTGTACGTAAGCTGGCTGTGACAGAATAGATATATTATACTTGCATAATTGTACATGGCCTTGCAAATGAGGCTGGTAAGGATGAACACAGTTCTTAGAGAATTGTAGCATGGAATTGTGCTACCCAGAGCACTTGGATTTCACTTCAGACAGGCTTAGAGACTCTGTAATAATTTTAGATCCAGGACTGATATGAAGAATCAACAATAAATTTATTTTGTTTTGCTTAGTTTGAGGTTTTTCTAATGACTTGGTAATGCAGTAATACTGTTTCAACTGTTTTCACAATTATCTGTCTGTAGATATTGAAGGCAAAACAGATGGCTGCTTAATTATTTTTCTGTTGTATATATAAATCTTTATATAATTGGAGTTGACCATACATTTATTTCTCCAGCTGTTTATTGATTGTTGCCATATGCAATTCTTCTGACCACGTTTTCTCTTTCAAAAGGCGAGGAAGAAGCCGTTCCTGCTAAAAAGACAAAGACAATTGTTTCGACTGCTCAGATTTCACAAACAAGACAAGCCAGAATTGAAAAGGTATAATGTTCAAAAATAAAGCAGGTATGGATAAAATGTGGAGGAGTACTTCTACAGTACCTCACCCCAGTTTTCTTTTCTTTGTTTTTCATTGTAGAAGACTGAAGCCCACTTTGATGCCAGATCACTTACAAGTGTTGAAATGATTATAGAAGGTGCAACCACCCAACAGCTCCCACACAAGGCACCTCCACGGATGCCTCCTAGACCTACATCAAAATCACCAACCCCGACAACTGCTGCAAAAGCACAAATGGCACGACAGCAATCACCATCACCTGTTAGACAATCACCATCACCTGTAAGACATGTCAGAGCACCAACACCCTCACCAGTAAGGTAAAACTGCCATTCTTTTGGGCAATATTGCTTTTGGAATCACTTTCACATACAGCAGTAATGCTGTCGAATGAGAGCATAGAATGAAATGAAAGAATGCACTGACTTATTACTGACTGGGTTTATTCTGATGGCAAGCCATAATGTGCTATATTTGCCACTGCTATAGAAGTCTGGCTCGCCTATGTAGACTTCTATGCGGTGTTGTACAAAATCCCATTTACTTGCTCTACATAGAGCCAAAGTTGGACCCACAGCTCCATTTCATGATGAAAGAGAAAAAAACTATAGAGCACTTGGCCCGTGATTATTTTAGATGAACAGAGAAAAGAGAAGCGACACTGATGAGTGAACAGAATGAAAGAGTATGTTAAAAAAACCTTGAGCTCGTGTTCCATATATGTCCTGGTAATAACAACAAAAATAATGTTTTGAAGGTAGGCAAGCTAAATGTGGTTATGGAGAAATGAAGTTTAGCTCTGCTGTGTAGAAAGTCTAGAGAGGGAAAGTGAGCTATTTGAAGAGCAAGGCTCATGGTCTGGGAGACCCCATGAGGTCTGTGCTGAGGGGCAGGTAAAGAGAAGAATGTGTTGAAAGTCCTGCAGTTTCAGTATCCTGAAGCATCAGCATCATGGAAGGAATGTCTCCAAACTGAGCTCCCAGAGCTGGACGAATTTTCCCCCACTGAGAATAACTTGCAAGGACAAGAATAAATGGATCAATAGCAACTTGCAGTAACTAACCAACTGCAGGAATGAAAAAAGAATTCAATAGCGACATCTAGAGCACATATGGAACTAGAAATTTGTCCTCCCTTGCTAGCCAGATACCTTTTAGACATACAAAACATTAGAAAAAACTAAATCTGAAAATTAATATGATGATGCTGCCCCCTGCTGCTGCTATTTGTTAACATTCTCTGGAAATACAAAACAAAAAATTCCACTCAAAGTTAGAAAGCCTGTTTAAGAATTTCAGAAAATGCTTTAAAGCAGCTAGGATTAGGACTGAATTTTTGAATTTAGAAGCTAGCACTTTCCAAGTGTACATAAATTATTGTGTCTGAGATCTGTAAATGTAGGTGTGAGGAAAAATATTAGGCACGGATAAGAAATTTGCCTGGATTATGGGTACATATATGGGTGACAAATGCAAAATTATGATGTATTTTTATATTTCAAATATATTTGGTTGAGTGAATTTCTTTTTTCCACTGGTCCTTACTTCTTTTTGGAAACTAAGCTACTACCAAGACATGTTACAGTTATGAGAATGACAAAAACAAGCATTAGGCATAATGTTAAAAACAAATTAATGTAATTTACAACTAGAATTTCTCAAAAACCTTTCTTAAAATCAAACTACACATTACTGAAAATACTTTATCTGGGAAGCGAGTTCAAGTTTGGGCTGAAGTCATTTATACAGTTATCACTCTGAGGCAGTAGATAAATTATATTGATACCCTGTTATTTCAATAGGTCGGTTTCACCTGCTGGGAGAATCTCCACCTCACCTATTAGACCAGTGAAATCCCCATCTCCAATCCGTAAACCACATGTAGTGACAACAGCTGGGGCTGATGTCCTTCCTCCTTGGAAGCAGGAAGGATATTCTGCAACCATGGAATCCCAGATGAAGGAAACAAGAGTATCTACAAGCACTACTCAAGTGACTGAAGAAAGATGGGAGGGCAGATACGGGGTCCAAGAACAGGTTACTGTTACTGGCGCTGCTGCTGGAGAGGTGGCCACTGGTGCCAGAGAGGTAAAGTTTGTTTTTAGAAAAAGCGTTGGGTTTTCTTTCTGTGGGGTGTCACCACTGCTGGATAGATCTACTAAATGGAATCTGAGACGCTGTGTGTAAAACCATGTGTGCATCTGCTGTTGAGAGAGCTCTGCAGCAGATACGGAAATGCTTCTTTGCAACATCCTGTCTCTGTACGTGTTTTGTGCTTCTTCTGAATGTATGCAAAATATGAAAAAATGTCTTTTGATGTGACTAATATAGGTGAGAAAGGACAGTGAAAAAACAGCAGCTGTTGCTACGGTTGTTGCTGCTGTGGATCAAGCCATGGTGAGAGAACCAGCTCCAGGTGTTGTAGAGCAAGCTACTAAAAGGACAGCAATGACTGCAGTCCACGTTCAGCCTGTTCATGAGCAGGTAGAAACAGAGTACAGACATTCTATGATTTCCAATTCACTGTGAGGAATTAACACAATATTACCCAGTGCAGTGCAAAAGCATGCATACTCATCTAGAACATATAGACTCTAAAGAAATGCTCAGGTTCACTTACACCACTGCATTCCATCGTAACAGGATTGAACTAATTACTCTTTTTAAGTTTAAGGATGCTTTCTCTGAAAGTGATCCTCTATTCTCTCTTCTCTTTTATTCTCTAACATTATTCTTATGATGATGAAATTTTTTCTCTAATATCTCATTTATAATTTCCCCACTAGGAATAAAATAATTCTCCCTTACTATTTTTCCTTCACTTGTATTCCTTTCTTATTTTTCCTTCTCCTCTTATTTTGTTGATCAATTTTTTAAAATTAATTCTAAGGCTTTGGTTTTTTTTTTGTTTGTTGCTATAAAAATCAGATGAAAAAGGAGGCAATGGTAGTAGTTACCAGTGATAAAGCCACAAAACAAACAGTGATATCGAGAACTAGAGAAGGAATTGTCACTTCACATGAACAAAGACACATCTCTCCTGAAAAGGTGAATACAGATTGTACCTGAGATTGTTATGCCCTACCTTGTTCAAAAATCTGATACCTCATACAAAAGACAAGTCTATGAACAAGAAAAATGAGCTACTGTTATTATTTTTCTCTTTTATATATGTTCACTCTTCCAGTTTACAGTGCTATCACTTTCCTGTCTCTTCTCTATGATTACTGTCTTTCCTTTTTTATTTCACTTCCATTATTTATACCTAAGAATATGATGGATAAAGTTGCAAAACATTAACCTAGACAAACCTCTCTTTTTTCATATACTATATGATAATTTACTAGATAGTATTCTTGATCATTTAAACAACTGACATGTAGAAACTAGCTCTTAAATTTTGTTGGGGGCAAGAGTGGGGTGTTCTGATACTGTCTTTAAGCTTGCCATTTGTAGCCTGCTTTGTTTGTTGGCAGCACAGGGGGTCAGAAAAAAGGAGGAAAAACTCATTCTGCATCGAAATCAATTTTGAAAACACTGCTGAGTGATTTGAATTCAGATTATTTTAGCATGTGTTTTATCATAAAACAGTGATTTAATGAAAGACCAGCTTTTATAGCTAATGTTACATTTGCATTTTAGTAGAAATGCATGAGGAAGAAAATGCAACCTATCTTTAAAGCACTGAGAAACAGAAATCCACCTGGGCACCGATCTGAACTTGACATTTGAAGTCTTGTCAAATGACAGTTTCCCAAAACTTATTTTTAATATCCTACACTTTCTCAAAGTGATTACAGTGCCGGACAGTTTTTCTAGAAGCCAGTTTTTTAGTACTGCTCTCAGTAGCAAAGCAAGCATTTGTGCAATGTTTTATTATTTTTATGTGAAATGTTTTATGCGAAGTCCGTTCATGTTGTCATTGTTGTTTCCAGACTAGATGATTTCAAAATACAATTTGACATCTTTGCTCCCTTTAATTTCTCTGCTCTTTTCCAAATATATTGAAAATCACACACCTTATATTTTAAAATAAAATGTAATTTAAAGTTCTTTATTTGCAAATGTCCAGGTGAGAAAAGAACCAGCAAGGAGTCCAGTACCCACAGTAATAATTGCCACAGACAAAGCCAAAGAACAAGAACAAATAACAAGAGCTAGAGAAGAAATATCTACGAGACATGAGGAAGTGCACATTGCTCATGAGCAGGTAAATAAATGTTACAATCTAGTTTTTTGTGATACTCTGGTTTATAAAATGTGCTACATAACTTTGCTGTCCTTCTTACAAAGAGTTTTTTCACAAAAACTTTTTGAAACAAGGTATTCCAGACCAAAATCTCTGCAGGTCCAATTCTACTGACCTGATAGCAGCTCTGTCTGCAGAGAAGTGCAGCTGCCTTTCTAACAGATCCTTTGAGCACTATGGCTTTTATTGCCACAGAACACAGAATTTCGTCTGATGCTTAATGACAAATTTATCTCTGTAGGTAGATTTCTGAATATAAATTTTAAAGGTTATTTTTCTGTATATAATATGTAGTGTGAAATTAAATTTAATGAAATTCTTATTTGTGTGAGGACTGAATACATCTGGTAGACCATATTGTGGAACCACTCATCTGATGGGGCCAGCTATTAAGTCGATAATACTAATTTCTGTGCAAAGAGTTTCTCCAAACACAATGACATATCACCAAGAAGGAAGTACAAACATTCTTCTCTCATTCACATAAAAATTAATGCAATATATTAATGAATTTGCATGAACTTCTCTCAGCACATAAGATGGGCTACAACTTGGGTACAAAGGTATTACTCCAATTCTGAAGTAGTTTCTCTCTTCTTGATATACATTTAGAAACATTACCCTGCTTTCCAAACAAGTTGTGTATTTTTGACAACAGGTATAATCAATTGCTATTATTTTTCTTTACCATAAAAAATAGATAAGAAGGGAAGAGATGAAACCTTCTGTACCTAAGGTAGTAATTACTACTGATAAACCCAAAGCACCGGTCATATCGAAAAGTAAAGAAAGAGTTACCACCAAACAAGAACAAGTGAGCATAACACGTCAAAAGGTGAATAGCAGTGTTGTAACCATATTTGGGTTTTATCCTTTCTTCTTTAGAAACCTGTTTTCTTCAAAAAATACTAACTGTACATTTCCAGCTATTTTTTTCTAAGATTATTCTACTTACAAACTTTTGGGCCTACTTCTAATTAGACTAAATTATTTCACCTTGATCTTCTTCTCTTGTTTCCATTGATATATGGATAATTATGAGGATGCTCATAATTATCTTCCGATTGATGTTTGGAATGGACTGACTGACTCTTGAAATGCATTTTAACTTTTTTTTTATCATTACTTTTATTTAAATAGTGCAAGGGTATAACAATACTTATCAGTATACACATAACACAGAGATGTGTGCAGTGCACAAGGATCTAACTCTTAAATTCTCCTTCCCTGTTCCCATTTCAAAATGTTTTCTCCTTGTTCAAATATCTTTCAAGACTGAATGTGACTGAAACTTTCATTTCTGCTATAAAAACTATATTAAAAAGTTAGCTGAGTAAACTACTGCTAGTTACAAAAATAATTGCCACTGCTAAAACCAAAGCACCAGTCACAATGTCCAGAACTGAAGAAGAAATTGCAGCCAGTGCACTGTTACAATTTGGTTTATCTGCCAACCTTACCTTTTAAGAGCTACTTTGGTACAACAGAATGCTCTCAAATTAATTCCTGAAAACATACCCATTAATAGGGATGATTGTCAAGTAATAGAGTCAGTACAATTAAGTTTCTACTGATTAAGAGGTTTATATCCCACCCTGCTAGATAATGTCACACTTTAGGCTATAATCTCATTTCTCTGACAGTCTCCTCTCTACCAGTGGCTTTTAAGTAACATTTACTTGTTCAAATTTCTGACTCTGCAATCTTTTTTTCTACCTGACAATTCCTTGTAACTTTATGGTTGTCAGATGAAACAACTTCTCTTTATTGAGGTTTGAATTGTTCTTTGTCCAATACAAACTTTTGCATCCATTCAGGTCTGTCCAGTTTGTTACTCATGACCATCAGACACTTGTAGGCACTGCTTTGTTCCAGTAGGACTCCCGCAGTAGGAAAGATCTACAATACAGCCAGGAACTCCTATATATGGAAGAATAGCATAATTGCCAACAGCTGTTGTTTAAATCTATCTACCTACAGTGTAGTACATTCAAAAAATACTTTTATAAAATATAAGTAAACGAGCAAAGCATATAAAATTCACTCGGAGGACTGCTAGGTGATTTCAGTCCCTTGTTAGATGATGTAAATTTAGGGCCAAATTCAAGCCAGTATAAAAAATTATTTTGAAACTGACAGTTATACTGAATAAGATGCCCCTGTTACCTAAACACTACTTTAATAAGAAAACAAAATCTCTGTAAATTATCACATTTTGGTCTCACCTAAGTAATTTTAGTTTAAGCTGGTAATGGTTTTAAAACCAATAGGAAATTATCTATTAGGAATTTTTTTCCCATTTATGAGGTATACATATCATATGCTCTGTTGCTATGTTCAGACCAGTTATGACAGTAATAGTAAACAGTAGTAGTAGTCACCTTATTATCTACTGCTGGCTGACTTAGGAGAAGTCTGGAGCCTGAAACCACAGAAGCTGATAGTATTTATGAGTCACTAGAAACAAATAGGAGTCCTGATACAAAAGCATTATTTCAGAATTATCAGACATCTCAGTCTCCCTCCTTTTGTAAAATCCTTCGAAATAGATCAGCACTGAATTAACAGGAACACCTGCTGTAAAAAATTTTATGGGTCTGTTTCTTAATAAATACATTCACATCAGATGCTATATGCATTTTTTACATTTGCAGGAGTTATATGGAGATGATGAGCATACTTTAAAACTATGTGCACAATTACATACCTGCATACTCTTAGATAAGTGGACACAAATGTGGTGTAAAGTATTAAAATTGGGCTTGCAGACAAATATTGAGATGTATAAAACACAGCAGCATAGATATGTTCTGAATGGGCAGAGATAGCACTTAGAGAATATATTTGCAGTTGAATCTACCAATTCTTAAGTGTATTTACAGGTGCATACCTTTGATCTTTTCGTCGTTACTTTTGTGTAACTACACGTCCTCTCTTTGGAATGCACTGAGCATTGTAACTATTCGTCATATATGCAAGTTCTCAAAACAATGATGACCATGTGTATAAATTCTACTGATGCTATTTGTAGACTCAAGCTGGAAAAAAGGCTGAAGCTGTAGCTACAGTCGTTGCAGCAGTTGATCAGGCACGTGTCCGATCACCCTGGCAACCAGAACAAGCAGATGAAGCTTATGTAAAGGAGAAAACTTTGGAGTATGGTTATAAAGAGCACACTGTAACAGACCGTGTTTCTGAGGCCCCAGCAGAACGTCATGTTGTCACTAAAGAAGTTAAAACGGTCTATGTTCCTCCTGAGAAACATATCTCAGCTCCTGAAAAGCAGGAAGTTCACATATCAAAAGAGGTTAGACTTTTTTTACATTACATTCTTTTCCAGAAACTATGTCCCAGTGAAATCTGTGTCAGTTTAAAGAACAGCATCACTTTCAACGATGTTTTTCATTATTTTGTGTAGATAAAAAGAACAACGGAACTTGAGAAAACAATTCATGTTGAACCGCCACGACCTCGCACAGCAAGTCCTCACTTCACGGTCTCCAGAGTTGCTGTTCCTAAACCAGAACACACTTATGAGGTAAGCTGAAATTGTATAAAGAGGAACAGCATGCTCATTTTCAATAGCCAGTAGGTCACCCATTGCATTTGGCTTTTCCTCCCACACTCCAGTGTTGTGCTTCCCAAGAGGAAGAGTTTTATGCTCCTTACAGTTACTTTTGTTGACTTGACTAATAAAGAACACTGCCATAAACAGATAAATGAATTGCTAAAATATAATTAGTTGTTATTATTTCTTATTGGGCTAATCTTACAAACTGTTTGAGGATGCAGCTTCAGTACTTCATGATGTATATTTAAATTGTAGATATTTGTTATGCAAGTTATGTTTTTTAAAGAAAAGTATCCCTCTTCAATCTTACAATGTGCATCAGTTCACTCGCACAGTTTTTTCCTTCCTTGCTGATTAATACATGCTAAGCTATTTTTTTAAATAGAAAAAATCCTGACTGAGTGCATAATATAACACCATCCATTTTTAATGTTATTCTTCCATTCTTCTGTTTGACTCCTTTAAATAATATTAAAATTTCCCAGTTAATTAATTTTCTCATTCAAGCATACTTTCTCTCTTCACCTGGAATTTAAAAATTATTTTCCCCCCCCAAAAATTAAACACTGTTATAGATATTTTTACTAAATATTTATTTTTTAAAAGTTATGTCACCTATAATAAGATTTTGACATATCTTCAGTTACTTTAGTCATTGGAAGTTATATAATTAGTAGTATTCTTTATTGCAATATTAGACTGATTAAATGGAAATCCAAGGCTTCAAGTGAAGAAATGGAAAGAACATTTTTTGTGCTGTGCTTAAGAGCTTCTTGACCACTTAAAGATCAAATTCTAAAGTGAAAAAGAAAATATTTAAATGTTATATCAAAAATAATACAAGGATATCATATCTCTGGCATCTACTACTGCAATATAAAACTACTAATCTTTTCTTACATATAGCTTTTGCAGTGTCAAAAGTGAGTAACTAAGGAAGTAACTGCTGCACATGCAATCTGCTCATGAAATGCACCCTCTCCTTTCAAAATAAGACAACAACAAAGCTGAAACTCTTTCTCTTCTGCTCTCCAGGTTTCAATAGCTGGATCTGCCATGGCTACTCTGGAGAAAGAGTTATCAGCTACTTCTGCCGTGCAAAAGATCACCAAGCCTGTGAAACCACCTCAGCTAAAGCCTCATGAAGTCAGGCCAAAAGCAGAGCCAGTTGCTCCTCCACAGTTTCCCTTTGGAGAGGCTGCTGAGACATATAAGAGTCAGTATGATGTTGAGACTAAAAAGGAAATAAGCATCAAAAGTGACGCAGTGAGGGCGGAACACTTGATGCTGCATAAAGAAGGTGAAGCAAAGGTATGTTTTTAAGCAACTTTCTGTCACTTTGATAACTTTGATCTTAAAAATACAGAATAGCCTCAATTTTTGCTGTTTTCTTATCACAATTTTCCACTTTTAAAGCATTCCGCTGCCTTTTATATTTTCATTGTTTCACACAAATCCTTTTAAGGATCTAATATTTACCCATGGCATGCAAAGAGTTCACATCACCTGATTTTATTTATTTAAATTATGCTGTTTATATCCTTGACTTTGTTCATTAATTGTCCTCTAAATGACCTAGGTGACAGAAACTGCCAGAGTTCCTGTGCCTGCAGAAATCCCTGCTACTCCACCCACCTTAGTCTCAGTAAGTAATTTCTATGTAGTTTAGGGGAGTTACACTAGATTTTCACTCATTCTGTTTTCTAACTTTTATCATGGAGTATATAACTGTTAAAAATTGGCTTTATTTAATCTTTTTAACTTTCTATTAGATTTACTCAGCCACATAATTTATCTCTGATACAAACTCTTCTTGATGTCCTTTATGGTAGTGATTCTTCACAATTATATCACATAGTAGGTTGATCTATGTGCATAAATGTGAAACTACCTTTTCACTTTATTAATAACAGCAATGTTCAGAGACCCTAAAATCCAGTTTCAAATACTTCCCTTTGGAAAATGTCTTTTTTTTCCTCCATACATTGCTTCAGAGAACACTGCTTTGAACTAGAATAGGTTTTAGATATCTAAGTATCTGTTCAGTATTGAACATGTGTACTGACTCTGATACTTTTTTTTTTGTCATACAGGGCCTCAAAAATAAGACTGTGACTGAAGGTGAGTCTGTCACTCTGGAGTGCCAAATATCTGGTCATCCCCAGCCTACAGTGACATGGTACAGGGAAGACTACAAAATTGAGAGCTCAATGGACTTCCAGATCACTTTCAAAGCAGGACTTGCTCGCCTCGTGATTCGTGAAGCCTTTGCAGAGGACAGTGGAAGATTTACCTGCACTGCTACCAATCAGGCTGGGAGTGTCAGCACTTCTTGCCACTTACATGTGAAAGGTAAGCGTATTTATAGAATTATAGAATTCTTTAAGTTGGAAAACACCTTTAAAAGCATTGATTTCGAGCATTAACCCAAAACTGCCGAGTCCACCACTAAACCGTGTCCCTAAGTGCCACATCTACACATCTTTTAAACACCTCCAGGGTGGAGATGGTATTTAAGAGTCAGCCCCAGGTGACTCCTTGGAAACCTGTTTCAATGCTTGATAACCCTTGATAGCCTTTTTGGTGAAAGATTTCCTAGTATTCAAACTAAACCTCCCTTGGTGCAACTCAAGGACAGTTTCTCTTGTCACTGCAGGAATTCAATAATTTTGTTAACTGTATATTGCTTGTAGTGTATCTTAGACATTTAAACACATGGCTTAAGCTGCATTCTGGAGTTATTAGGTAAAAGGGCTGTAAGAATATGAGGAAAAGGACAGTAACAGGCCAATAATGGGAGACTTCTTACTCAATGCCTCAGTGGAATTTCCTAGCCCTCTGAGCAAACTAAATACTTACTCTTTTTATGTCAACTAAACGCATTGCTTAAGTCCTATTAGGGTATTTTAAAATCCACTATATCAACTTTGCCTTGTAGTTACTGAAGAAATTGAGACTCGAGAAACCATTTCTGAGAAGGCTGTTACAGAAGAGAAACGGTAAAGTTACTTTTCTAAACAGACTGCTCCTACTGCAGTCATTAGGTTTTTGCATTCTGTTTTATGAGAGCTTCATCCATCAGCTCACTTACCTGCACTGAAATCTCATTTCAGCTACGTGGAGACAAAGGACATTGTAATGGAAGATGTCTCTGCTGCAGCAGAGGAAGTATCGGGAGAACCCGTACCTCCTTTCTTCATAAGAAAACCTATGGTGCATAAATTAATTGAAGGTGGGAGCATTATTTTTGAATGCCAAGTAGGGGGCAACCCAAAGCCACATGTCTACTGGAAAAAAGGCGGAGTTCCTCTAACGACTGGCTACAGGTACTTTAAATACAATGCACAAAAACTATCTTAACTTCATTTTTATGCATTTTTAATTGACAGTGTCATAATTTTGATTCCCTCACTTATGCTGAGCCAAAGAACATACCCTGATTTCATTGAAATTTTCATTTTTTTAATGCAAAAATTATAAGCTCATGTCTTAATGTGTGACTTTAAAAGGTTGCTAAGTTTTAAAATATAAATATTCAAAAGACTATAAAATGAGATATGCTACTTATAAACAAATCAGGAGGAAGTTTTGCATTTGTTTTATTCTGTCTGTGCAATGTTTGCATTCCCTCTATGTAACTATTTTGTCTGTAGAAAGCAACATATTTTCCAGCTGAGAAAAAAATTACTTTTGTAGCATTCTTGAAATAATAATGTTATGATGACCCATACTAGAACAAATTGTGTGCACACAGAATATACCATTACACTGTGTCTGATAACTAGACCTCTGATATTCAGTACCGGTGTTTGGATCCTATTTATTTAGTGACAACAAAACCAAAGCTGACCAGTATTCTAGTTTCTGCACGGTTATTTTTCATACATTGTTCTGCAGATTCATTCAGTGGGAATTACCTTCAAAAGTTTCTCTTTTTGTGCCTCATACAAGCTAGAAATGTGTCTCATTAACTATATAACTAACAGCAAATTCACTAAAAAGTCTGTCCAGAATTTAGAGAGTTTTTACTTCTATGTTTCCTATAGATACAAAGTGAGTTACAAAAAAGAAACCGGGGAATGCAAACTTGAAATTTCCATGACTTTTGCCGACGACGCCGGAGAATACACCATTGTTGTTCGTAATAATCACGGAGAAGCTTCTGCAACGGTCTCCTTACTAGAAGAAGGTACATTTTGGATTAAGGAAATTGGAAATTAATTTCAAAATGGGAAAAAATACTTTAAATTGTGCTGCTAGTTCTTTGCAGCTTAGTTTATTCAGTTCAAGAAACATAAAGAGAGACCTGGTGGCTCTGTTTCTGCAAGACGGAGTATCTGACATCACACCCTTGAAGGACTTTATTTTTTGCTAGAACGAGTAGCCATAGGAACATTTATTTCTCTGTTGACATGCCATATGCATGACAAGATCAGACATTCAGAGTGATGTGGGAAAAGAAAGTAAATCAATTAATAGGTTGTTATCTTACAGGGAAAGACGCTAATTTAATTTTTTAATTTGTCCTGTAAAAATGTACAAAGATTTCCAGGTGACAGAGTCATGGTGAAGAAATTGTAAAATAATCTCTGCAGATGCTTCCACTGTGAAAACTAGGACACCTAAATAGTATGGGAAGATTTTTACCTGTTTATAAAGCTCATCTTAATACATCAGTCTTCGCATTTTATTGCTGTTTGTATTTATTGGCTAAACTTCTTGAATCACCAAAACCAGTAAAATAAGTTCATACTTGTTTTCTCCGTTCAATCCAGTGAAAACCAAAAAATTTATCAAAATTAATCTGTTCTCAATCCTTAGCTGATTACGAAGCCTACATAAAATCGCAACAAGAAATGATGTACCAAACTCAAATGACTGCATATGTACAAGAACCTAAAGTGGCTGAGGTAGCCCCACCCATTTCCTATGGTGACTTTGAAAAAGAGTATGAAAAAGAACAAGCTCTAATTAGGAAGAAAATGGCAAAAGATACAGTGAAAGTCAGAACTTTTGTAGAAGATGAGGTATGTCTATCCTGCCCTTCTAATTTTGGGTACTGACATTTTTCCATACAAATAATTTATTTTCAAGGTGATTATTTGACACAGAAAACTAATGGCCTTGTTTTTCTGCATAGGAATTCCATATTTCTTCTTTCGAAGAAAGACTTATCAAGGAAATTGAACTCAGAATTATTAAGACTACCTTACATGAACTTCTCGAAGAAGATGGAGAGGAGATGATGGTTGATATTTCTGAATCTGAAGCTGTAGAAGCAGGATTCGATTTAAGATTAAAGAATTACAGAACCTTTGAAGGGACAGGAGTTACCTTCCATTGCAAGACATCTGGATATCCATTGCCAAAGGTACCCCAAATCTGTATAACTTTTTTTTAAAAAATCATGTGATGACTCTACTTGAAAAAATCCCTTAACATCTCGTTGTCAGACATTCTACATTCTGCATAGAAAACTGCAACTCTCAAAGGAAATCCAGTCTTTGGTTTTGATATCAAGATGGATTTTCCTCTTGTCTCTCAATAGAAGTGAGTTAGGTTGGTTACACAGTTCAGAGGTAGATTGGATTCACCAATTAAGTTGGTATGGATTCTGAGTATCTCTGAGGTATCCCAGACCAGTGGGGAACACAGTAGCAGTCCAATCTAGGCTACTTTGCTCTTCATTAAAATGGGTTTTATATCTGTTTCTAGCTCCAAAACCCATGTTTCAGGTTGCTATGTAAGCATCTTACATTAGTCTTACCTATTTCAAGACAAAATGTTAATATTTAGCACATATACAGGAGATGTGATTCTTTTCAGCTGAAAACCCGCAAGTTGTAGTGTCTTGTATCTATGAGCCATTACTGGGTCTTTGTCCTTCAGAGAGTTCACATAGCAGTCTGCTGTTTCTTTCCATGCAGGTGGCATGGTACAAAGATGGCAAACGTATCAGGCATGGAGAGCGCTACCAAATGGAGCTTCTGCAAGATGGCAGCGCCACTCTGCGTTTGCCTGTTGTTTTACCTGAAGATGAAGGAATTTATACTGTCTTTGCCAGTAACATGAAAGGAAATGCCATTTGCTCAGCGAAACTGTATGTTGAGCCAGTTGCACCTACAGCAACTCCAGGTTATATGCCAGGACCTGAAGTTATGAAAAGATACAGGTAGGTACACAATAGTATAATTTTATGAGATTTCAATCTGCTGTGATAGTCCAAAAGCTCATTAAATACCAGTTAAATAAGCTGAAGCTATTGGAGTTTGCATACCTCTAGGAAAGTTCTAAATGCTGTTTTCATGACTCATATAGATTTATGTGGCTGATTTTCCCTTTTAATGAGCAATGCAGTTCCCAGAGCAAAATCATACACATGCATTTCCAGCCACAATATCAGATTTACAACCACAATAACCATATTTATTTGTTAAAGTACTCACGATTTTGGAAAAATATCTTCCGCACTTGGAGTTTTAGTGTGGTGTGCAAATATTTTTTCCTGCCCTTGGAATAGCTTTATTTCTATGACAGAAGAAAATTAAGCATTTCCGTGTCCTGTGTTCAGTCTCCATACACATATACACACCCATGCACAAACATACACAGCATTGTACCCATATCTATGCACTATCTACAACCCAAAAATTTCATTGGCCATAGTGTATCCTAGCACTATTCAGCTCTACAAACTCCTGTCAAAAACCTAAAGAAAATTGACTACAAATAAAAATTAATTTTTCCCAATTTCTCACATCGATAAATTGGCCAACATTTTAAAATAAATTATGAGAAAGGCAAAGGTTGAAGTCTACCATGTCAATCTGCTGCTCTATGACATTTTCATACAAATCTGTCTTATCTTGTCCTTCCAGGTCTATCTCTCCACGGTCTCCAAGCCGGTCTCCTGCCCGCAGTTCTCCTTCTCGTTCTCCTGCCCGGAGATTAGAAGAAACTGATGAAGGGCAGCTAGAGAGACTATATAAGCCAGTTTTTGTGCTGAAACCTACATCGTTTAAATGCTCACAGGGGCAGACAGCAAGATTTGACTTAAAAGTTGTTGGCAGACCTATGCCAGAGACATACTGGTTCCATAATGGTACATCAGCCTCATTTTCATCAACAGATAATCTTTTTAAAAGTCTCTTATATCTTGCTGAGACTTTTTTGATTTCAACTGTTTTCATGTGTATCTGCAGGTCAACAAGTGATTAATGACTACACCCATAAAATAGTGATTAAAGAAGATGGCACTCAGTCATTGATCATTGTTCCTGCAATGCCTGAAGACTCTGGAGAGTGGGCTGTCATTGCTCAGAACAGGGCAGGCAAAGCTTCAGTCTCAATGACACTGACTGTAGAAGGTATCTTCTGTGCATGTTATTTCAGCAGTCTGATGAGTGTTTCTTATTTAAAACCATGGCTTTGCCATTTCCTCTTCTGATAACTTGCCTTTGCTCTTTCAGCCAAGGAAGACCTAGTCAGACCACACTTTGTGGAAAGGTTGAGAAATGTCAGCGTGAAGGAGGGGTCCAGGCTGGAGATGGCAGTGAAAGCTACTGGCAACCCTAATCCTGACATTGTATGGCTCAAGAACAGTGACATCATTGTGCCTCATAAATACCCCAAAATAAAGTAAGATATTTTTTATTATATTTAAATCTATTTAAATTTAAATTTTATTTAAATTTTATTTTATTTTATTTAAAATTCTTTACATAAGTTAAGTATTTAATAACCACCACCCTGCAAAATGCCTCCTACAGTTTCACAGAAGGGATTCACTAAGGGCTTTTGCATTGCAGCAAGGATTACAGATATGGAATACCTTGTAGGGTTTGCTCAGTTTTTTTTCAGCTTGTGTTTTCATATAGTTTCTATTCTGCAAAACCATCACAGAGGTTTAGTGAACTTTTTTCTGTCTCTGATTTTGAAGACCTCTGCGGGCAAAACTGCCACGGAACTTAAGACTGGTTTTTATTATCCTTATCTGTTTTACTATTAGGCACTGCAGTCCCAAATATGAATAAATACAAACAAAATATCTATTACCTCCAGAGATTTGCCCTTGGAGGCTTTGAACTAATTTGGAAGAAGGGCAAAAATGAATGATAAAGAAGGGAAAAATAATTAATTATTTTCCATATTTCAGGATTGAGGGAACCAAAGGGGCAGCTGCCCTTAAAATTGAATCTACTGCCAGACAAGATGCTGCATGGTATACTGCTACTGCTATCAATAAAGCTGGGAGGGACACTACTCGCTGCAAAGTAAATGTGGAAGTTGAACATACAGAACCTGAACCAGAAAGGAAATTAATAATTCCAAAAGGAACTTACAAAGCCAAGGAAATTGCAGCACCAGAGTTAGAACCTCTCCATCTGCGTTATGGTCAAGAGCAATGGGAGGAAGGAGATCTCTATGACAAAGAAAAGCAACAGAAACCATTTTTTAAGAAGAAGCTCACGTCTTTAAGGCTCAAACAATTTGGACCAGCACACTTTGAATGCAGGCTTACACCAATTGGCGACCCAACCATGGTGGTGGAGTGGCTGCATGATGGCAAACCCTTGGAAGCAGCTAACAGACTCCGCATGATCAATGAATTTGGGTACTGTAGCCTGGACTATGGGGTGGCCTATTCCAGAGACAGCGGAGTGATTACTTGCAGAGCAACTAACAAATATGGTACAGACCATACATCTGCTACTCTGATCGTGAAGGATGAGAAAAGTCTTGTGGAAGAATCCCAGCTGCCAGAAGGCAAAAGGGGACTCCAGCGAATTGAAGAGTTAGAAAGGATGGCCCATGAGGGTGCTCTACCTGCTGTTGCACTGGACCAAAAGGAAAAACAAAAACCAGAAATCGTTTTGGTTCCTGAACCTGCAAGAGTCCTTGAAGGTGAAACAGCACGATTCCGCTGCCGTGTGACTGGCTATCCCATGCCCAAGGTCAACTGGTACCTCAATGGACAGCTCATCCGCAAAAGCAAAAGGTTTAGACTCCGTTATGATGGAATCTACTACCTGGATATTGTGGACTGCAAATCATACGACACAGGAGAGGTGAGAGTCACTGCAGAGAATCCAGAAGGCTTTATTGAACATAAGGTGAAACTTGAGATCCAGCAGAGGGAAGACTTCAGATCTGTTCTTCGTCGTGCTCCTGAACCCAAACATGAGCCTGTAGTCACAGAACCTGGGAAGCTTCTCTTTGAGGTACAGAAGGTAGACAAACCTGCAGAGCCAACAACCAAAGAAGTGGTGAAGCTGAAAAGGGCTGAAAGAATCACTCACGAAAAGCTTTCAGAGGAATCGGAAGAGCTGCGTAGTAAATTCAAGCGCAGGACAGAAGAGGGCTACTATGAAGCCATTACGGCTGTGGAACTTAAATCTCGCAAAAAAGATGAATCATATGAAGAAATGTTAAAAAAGACAAAAGAAGAACTTCTTCACTGGACCAAAGAGATCCCAGAGGAGGAGAAGAAAGAACTTCCTCCTGAAGGCAAAATTACCATTCCAACATTCAAACCAGAGAAGGTGGAGCTTAGTCCAAGCATGGAGGCTCCCAAGATACTTGAACGAATTCAAAGCCAGACTATAGCCCAAGGAACAGACGCACACTTCCGCGTGAGAGTGGTGGGAAAACCAGACCCTGAATGCCTGTGGTTCAAAAATGGTGTTCAGATTGAAAGGACTGATCGTGTGTACTGGTACTGGCCTGAAGATAATGTTTGTGAATTAGTTATCAGAGATGTGACTTCTGATGATTCTGCCAGCATCATGGTGAAAGCAGTCAATATAGCTGGTGAAACTTCTAGCCATGCTTTCCTGTTAGTACAAGGTAATTTCAATCCTTTTACTCATCCTACTGCTCATCATAGTATGTTAAGTCTGTTTGGTCAGTGCACTGTTGATCGTTATTTATTGTTTTGCAGCCAAGCAATTAATCAACTTCACCCAGAAGTTACAAGATGTTGTTGCTAAAGCAAGAGATTCCATGGCAACATTTGAATGCGAAACATCAGAACCCTTTGTCAAAGTGAAATGGTTTAAGGATGGAATTGAGATTCATTCTGGAGACAAGTACAGGATGCACTCAGACAGAAAGGCTCACTTCCTTTCTGTATTAACAATTGAAATGTCTGATGCTGATGACTACAGCTGTGCACTGGTTGAAGATGAATCCGTAAAAACAACTGCAAAGCTTACTGTTGAAGGTAAGAAGCGTACAGCTCAGTGCCATGCCATACTGTTAAACTGAAATCAGCTTCAGAAAGAAATAAAAATTTTTAAACAGACATCTAACACCTGAAGAAATGTCATGCTGCTTTCATACTTTTGGAATCCAATATGAAAGTTTGGAGATTTATTTATGCAAAATGGTTACACTACATATATATATATATATATATATATATATATATATATATATTCCCTTAGGCTCCTTTAATAACAATTTTTTTATTCAGTAGTATCTAATTGAGCTTATTCACAAATGTAATTATTTGCCTTTAGGTGCTGCAGTTGAGTTTATCAAAGAACTTGAGGACGTTGAAGTGCCAGAATCCTTCTCGGGTGAACTTGAATGTGAGGTTTTCCCAGAAGACGTGGAGGGGAAATGGTATCATGGCGATGTTGAACTCACTTCTGGTCTTAAATATGTGATTGCATCCCGCCGTGGTCGCCAGACCCTCACTATTAAAGATGTTACTAAAGATGATCAAGGAGAGTATAGTTATGTTGTTGAAGGGAAAAGGACTCAGTGCAAACTCAAGATGAAGCGTAAGCATTTCTTATATTGTCTATATACTATGATTTTCTATATTATAATGTGTTATAGCTGTATCATTGTATCCTAAAATGCTCTAATGTTCAACATTCTGCCTCTTATGAGACTTAATTAACTTTATTTAATTCCACAGCTCGTCCTATGGCAATTCTTCAAGGACTTACTGATCAAAAAGTCTGTGAGGGAGATATCGTGCAACTTGAAGTTAAAGTCTCCCTAGAAAATGCAGAAGGTGTCTGGATGAAAGATGGCCAAGAAATTCAATCAAGTGACCGTATTCACATCGTGTTGGATAAGCAATCACATATGTTGCTCATAGAAGATGCCACAAAGGAAGATACTGGAACTTACTCTTTTAGTGTTCCTGATCTTGAGCTGTCAACCACTGGACAGATCACAGTGTACAGTAAGTCTGTGTTTGATTTTTGGCTCCTTTAGGATTACTTTTAAAAGACACAGCTTTTCTCATGACGAACATTTTTTTAATTTTGCAGGTGTGGAAATAGTGGTGCCTCTAAAAGATATTCACGTAGTTGAAGGAACAAAAGCCATCCTGGAATGCAAAGTTTCAGCACCTGATGTGTCTTCCTCCAAATGGTACCTAAATGATAATCAAATAAAGCCTGATGAACGTGTACAAGCTGTGTGTAAAGGTGCTAAACAGAGGCTAGTGCTCACCAGAACCCACGCATCAGATGCAGGACGTTATAAACTATTGGTTGGCAAAGTTGAAACAAGCTGCAATGTCACAGTTGAAGGCAGGTGTCTTTTAAGATGTACAGTTCTTTGTGAAATAATTTCTTTGAAAACAAAACTAGTGCAAACAACTAATCAATTTATATTTTATTCTTTTTACAGAAATTGAGATTATTAGAGGTCTTCATGACATCACCTGCACTGAAACACAGAATGTGTCCTTTGAGGTCGAGCTCTCCCATTCAGGAATTGATGTAATTTGGCATTTCAAAGGCCAACCCATAAAGGCTGGTCCTAAATATAAAATTGAAGCACATGGCAAAATATATAAATTGACAGTAGTGAAGATGATGAAAGATGATGAAGGAGAATATGTCTTTTATGCTGGAGAGAAGAAAACATCTGGGAAGCTTATAGTAGCAGGTTAGTAGGGTTAAAGTTCAAGGTTTTTATTTCATTGTGATTTAGAAAGTGCCCAATGGACTTCGTATTTCATAGTTGTAGCAATTATGCTGTTTCAGTGGGAGTTTGTCTTTAATTTATCCTTTTTTTATGTTCTCCTTGCCTTTCCCTTTATCTTTTGTAATTAGTATAATCAGAATTCTCAAAGCTTTTAAGTGCTAATATATTTTGGTAGATGAGAACCACAGTATGAAATGCTGTATTATGCTTTTGATGTAATTAATGTAAATAAAAGAGGGGTTTTTGTCTTGAGTATTCTCAGTATACCTGTGCTGATGATAAAATAAAAGAGAATAACTAGGACAGAATTAAGAAACATCTTTTTGTAATGTTCAGGTCATATCCTATTCCTGATTTTTCACAGAGCTCAGAATGACTCTGGGCATGCTGCAAATTAGGGCAAAGAATTCCAGCATCTACTTTTCATTTCTGTATGAGGGAAAGTTGAACAGCAACACAACAAAACAACATGTTTTTTCTTCCCAACAGGTGGTGCCATTTCAAAGCCTCTAAGTGACCTGATTGTGGCTGAGTCCCAACCAGCTGTTTTTGAATGTGAGGTGGCAAATCCTGAATCAGAGGGCCAGTGGCTACAAAATGGTAGACCTTTAGCTACGACAGACCAGTACCGTGCTGAATCTGATGGTGTAAAGAGAAGACTTGTTATCCCTGCAACAAAACTGGAGGATATGGGTGAATACAGCTATGAAATAGCAAGCTCAAAGACATCTGCCAAACTGAGGGTTGAAGGTCAGTATTTTTGTCACAAACTGATGTCTTTGAGATTCATTCCAGCATCACTCACTATGTCTTGGACCAGACCTTAAGACACAAGCAAAATAAATGAAATAAAAACCCCAAAACAAACAAACCCCTGAGCCTCTCCAACAACAACAACAAAAACTAAACCAACAAATCCCCAACCAACCAACAAAACAGACAAACAAAACCTCAAAAACCCCAGAAACCAAACATTTCGCATGGATGCTATGAGTAAAGCTTCCTTGTATTCCCAGCACACTACTTTGCTGGAAACTGTATAAATTAAAATATGCATAAAATGAAGCACCATTATTCAGCTTTATTAAAAATATTATATTTACTATAGGCTTTAAGTTTTATCAATTTTGCAAAGTATTTTTTTTCTAATTGTTTAATTTTTTTTCTAGCTGTTAAGATAAAGAAAACACTAAAGAACTTGACTGTGACAGAATCACAGGAGGCAGTTTTCAGTGTAGAACTGACCCATCCTGATGTGAAAGGAGCTCTATGGATTAAAAACGGCGTTGAACTTCAATCAAGTGACAAATATGAAATTACAGTGAAAGGAACTGTTCACACACTGAGAATCAAACACTGTGTTGTCACCGATGAGTCTGTTTACAGCTTTAAACTTGGAAAAATAGGAGCAAATGCCAGACTTCATGTGGAAAGTAAGTCAGTCTGGTTTGAATATTTGCTGTAATGTGTGTTTTGAAATTCAAATCATATACAGTGCTGAACACTGCTAACTTTTTTCCTCAAGCTGTCAAGATCATCAAAAAGCCGAAGGATGTGACTGCTTTGGAAAATGCTGTTGTCTCCTTTGAACTGAGTGTTTCCCATGATACCGTGCCAGTCCGGTGGTTCCATAAAAATATTGAGCTTAAACAAAGTGATAAATACAAGATGATCTCTCAAAGGAAAGTTCACAAGCTTATGCTGCACAACATATCTCCTGAAGATGCTGGGGAATACACAGCTCTTGTTGGGCAAATTGAGTGTAAAGCGAAACTATTTGTTGAAAGTAAGTATTGTAAATATGTAAGGAAGTAGTTATATGAATTGTTACACCAATACTGAGCAATTTGACTTGACACTTCATAGCCTGTTACCCTTGGCTTTTTGCAGTCTTCCAAACATATTAACTTTTAAAAAATTCTCTCTTGTCTTTTTTCCCCTCCTTTAGGCATACACATCACAAAGACCATGAAAAATATTGAGATCCCTGAGACCAAAACTGCCTCTTTTGAATGTGAAGTTTCTCATTTCAATGTGCCTGCTGTCTGGTTGAAAAATGGTGTGGAGATTGAAATGAGTGAAAAGTTCAAAATAGTTGTCCAGGGAAAACTCCATCAGCTCAATATAATGAACACAAGCAGTGAAGATTCTGCAGAATACACATTTGTCTGTGGAAATGATAGAGTCAGTGCAACCCTGACTGTGAAACGTACGTAGAAATTAAATTAATCAGAATATTTTAAAGTTACCAGTAATAAGTTTGTGTCAACACGTGGACTTAATGAAATTCTGACAAAACCAGCACAGCTGTAGAGGTGTTTTTTAATAACATTAAATAGCCTCAATAGCATCCTTTAAAGAGATTTAGAAGCGGTGAACTTGAAAGTCAGATCCTGGGCTCTTCTCTTTAGGCCAAAATGTCAAACACCAGGTCACCATAGTAGGCAGAATTTGGATTCCTGTGTTATTCAGTAGTTGTTGGAGATTTAATTGTAATACTGATTCTGAACACAAAATCTACCTTTCAATATGTCCAAAATTGTCTTAAAGAAGTTGAAGCATCTCTTATCTGGTTAACATGACTTTAAAATAAAGTAAAACAGAATGGAAAAAAGCAAACCATGTCCATTTCCTTCCTTTTAGCCATCCTAATCACTTCAATGCTAAAAGACATCAATGCTGAAGAGAAAGATACAATAACATTTGAAGTCACTGTTAATTATGAAGGTATCTCATATAAATGGCTGAAGAATGGCGTAGAAATAAAATCGACTGATAAATGCCAGATACGAACGAAAAAGCTCACACACTCCCTCTCCATAAGGAATGTGCATTTTGGTGATGCAGCAGAATATACTTTTGTTGCTGGAAAAGCAGCTTCATCAGCCACTTTATACGTGGAAGGTATTTGCTGTCTTGATTTGTATGTTTAGTGACTTCTAGTGGCTTAAATAACATCATGGCACTCATCTAACCCTTTTTCTGCTCTAGCTCGTCACATTGAATTTAGGAAGCATATTAAAGACATCAAAGTGGTGGAGAAGAAGAGGGCTATTTTTGAATGTGAAGTTTCAGAACCTGACATTCAGGTCCAGTGGATGAAGGATGGGCAAGAACTCCAGATTGGTGATAGGTAGATTATTGCTTCTACACCATATTAACTATTGGTGCATGTTTTCCCCCAGGAAATATCTTGCTCATTTTCTTTTCTGATGTGCTTAGGATGAAAATTCAGAGAGAGAAATACGTCCATCGTCTCATCATTCCTTCCACAAGGATGTCTGATGCTGGTCAGTACACTGTAGTAGCAGGTGGAAACACATCCAGTGCCAATTTAATAGTGGAAGGTCGTGACATTCGCATCAGAACTGCCCAGAAAGATATTCAGGTAAGGCCTATACAGATGCATAAATATTTCACAGCTTTGTCACTCAAAGAATAATGCAAGGGAAGAGCAACAATATCTAACCAGCAAGAGCCATAGCACAAAAATCTGTAATCATAAGGCCAGAACCTTCACCTAGGAATCTGGAAAGTGAGACCAGAGGGAAAAAAAGAATTATTACTTATTCTACTTTTTCACAGGTCATTGAGAGACAAAGAGCTGAAATTGAATTTGAAGTCAATGAAGATGACATTGAACCACAGTGGTACAAAGATGGTATTGAGATCAACTTCCAATATGAGGAAAGATACAACTATGTGGTGGAAAGGAGAGTTCATCGAATGAGCATCTTTGAAACCACTTACTCTGACGCTGGGGAATACACTTTTGTTGCAGGACGGAATAGGAGTTCTGTTATTCTTTATGTGAATGGTATGTGGCCCCACAACCAATGTTTTGGCTGTGTTTATTACTCAGTGGTTTTCTGATTTTTATATGGCTTCTCTGGAATTCTAACTCTTGAAAGAAAAAAAAAAATCAAAGATATCATCTGGAACACTACTAAATTCCTCATGTAAATATATGTTTCTTGCCCTACTGAAGCTGGCTAGTGGATGAAAATACCTTAGCAGTTCTTTTCTCATGGTATTTACTTAGACCAGAAATTTCTCCAGTCCAAATAAAACTAATTTGTTCATATGGACAGATATGCCTTTCCAGAGTGATGAACCTAACAATTCTTGGGCACATTTTTCCAGAAACACTTACACCAACACAGCTAATTAGGTTAAGGCACTTGCTGCTAGATCATTCCCCCTGTATCAAGGAAAAGGGCAGATTTTCAGTAACACAAAAGATTAGGAAAAATAAGGGTGTTTGTTTTGTTTCTTTAATTCTTTGCAAATAGTTTTGAATCACTAATAATATCAATAACAAGATTTCTCTCTCTCCTTCTTTCTCCTTTCTCTCTTTTCCACCTCTCTCCCCTCCAATTTTCAGCTCCAGAGCCACCCCAGATAATTCGGGAGCTAGAGCCAACTACTGTAGAGTCTGGCAAACCTGCCCGCTTTTGTGCTATTGTATCAGGCAAACCCCAGCCCAAAATTTCCTGGTACAAAGATGATCAACAGCTTTCTCCAGGCTTCAAGTGCAAATTTCTTCATGATGCACAAGAATATACTCTCTTGCTGATTGAAACTTTCCCTGAAGATGAAGCAGTGTACACCTGTGAAGCAAAAAATGACTATGGAGTAGCTACAACTTCAGCTTCACTTTCAGTTGAAAGTGAGTTTCCCATGCTCATAACAATGTTTATGAATTTAAATTTTTGTTCTTTATCTTAAAAAATCTCTTCTTTCTCTTATTCTTTAGTCCCAGAAGTTGTTTCCCCTGAGCTAGAAATGCCAGTGTATCCACCTGCTGTCATCATACCACTGCGTGATACTGTTACATCTGAAGGACGTTCTGCATGTTTTCAGTGCAGAGTTACTGGGACAGGTGGGTTTAATGAAGTCCTGTACATCTTTCCATCTCTCAGAATTTTTCATCTTAAACTCAGAAAAAAATTCAGCAATATATGAGCTCAGATCAGTCTTCCCCTAGCAGTACAGATATTTGATATGCACACGGAGCCAAGTGTTACTGACAACTTTCAGTGACGCAAGTCAAAGGTGGCGTCAAGAATGGAAGTTTTAAACTGCCACAAACACATGAAGTGTTTCTAAAAAAAGATCTGTTTCACAAAATTTGTCTTTTGAAACTTCTCAGCATTTCAAATACTAACTGATATTGGAAAACTGTGTCAGTGAGTAAAATGTAGAGTTTCACAGGAGAAAAGCATTACTGTGTTAAATGAACATGATGGAGTTTCTGAAGGCACACACTGCCATGTCCATTAACTCCACTGACTGAAACTGTGACTCAACCTTTCTCCTAGTATTTTTAAGTATCACTCTGCAAACACTAAACTGTGGTTGCATTCTTTTTCCTAGCATAAAAAGTGTTTGCTCATTGTATTTTTAAGTGTAGATTTTACTTAAATAAGTTTTCTTGATTTAGTTACATAGAATGTCACACTGCCATTAAAATCTCTTTTTCCTTAACACACAGTCAAATAAAGCTACCTTTCTTCACTTAGAAAATGGTCTTGAGTATTGCTAATAATAAAATATTCACATAGTAAACTGCAGAGTAAGATCCAGTTCACAAACCAAAGAATTTACAATTATTTCAAGATAAACAAAACTCCAAATTTAAAAATAATCCTGAGTGATATCTCTATAAAAATTAATAGATTTTTTTTACATATGTATATGCAAATATATATAATTTGCCTTTCCATCCCTACAAATAAAACTCCAGATTTTTTTTTTTAAAAACAGCTTTACAAAAAATCTGATTCTGCTTTAGAAGTGCTGCTAAAACTCAGAAAATGTATGTTGGAAAGACTGGCCCATCCTTTGTGCAAATGCATTCTAGTGTATTTTTTTAAATAGAACTGTATTTATGTGAATGTGGAAGCTGCATTTACAGCACAGAATATCTTTCATCTAGAAAGGATCCTTCATCTTTCATTTAGGTGGGAAAAGACCTCAAAGATCATCAAGTCCAACTGTTAACCCAGAACTGCCAAGTCCAGAAATAAACCATGTCCCTAAGCCATCTACATGGCTTTTAAATACCTCCAGGGACTGTGACTCTACCACTTCACCGGGCAGCCTGTTCCAATGCTTGACAACCCTTGCAATGAAGAAATTGTCCCTATTGAAAATTGCCTTTACTGAATACTCTGTCCAAATAGATTTGCATACCTCTCACTTGTCTTGTAAAAACCTTTTATATTAGGTTGTTTTGCAACCTAATACAGTTGTTTAATGGTACACATTGTGCAACTGGGTATTAAAAACACTCTTCTGATATCAGAAATAGCACACTATTTGATTAACAACATATGATTCATGGTGCAGTATAGTGACAGGTGGAGAGAAAAGCTGAAGTCTACTTCAATTCTCACCTCTATACAAGTAATACACAATTTTATAAAGGAATATATAAATATTTCTTGAGAAATATGACAAGGAATATTTGCAACAAAAAGAGGGAAGGTGCTGTGCTTAGCAAAAGAACATTCTTTTTTAATTTCTTAACCTGACTAGTTCAAGCTAGATATTTTATAGCCTGTTTAATCATGCAACTGTAGCAAAATCACATTTTAAAAAGGTACTTTTTCTGATTTTAGTAGTACCAAAATATTTTTAAAATTTTACACTAACAGAATGAAGAATTCTTTTTACTCAGTAATATACCAGAATCAGTTTTCCCATACAAATATTTCCAGTGCACAAATCAAAATATAAAGCAACAAATAGGTCACTTTCCACTTATCATACTTCACCAGAATAATACAAGCCACATTTAAATTTAGATATTTGAGTTTGAGATTTTTGAAAGACATAAATATAAAAATAGTGTTTACTTGCTGGTATAATATCATAATTTACACCTCTTTTTTCTTTCTTTTGCCTGAGCAGATCTGAAAGTGTCTTGGTACAGCAAAGAGAAGGAGATCAAGCCATCACGATTTTTTAGAATGACTCAGTTTGAAGACACTTTCCAGCTGGAGATTGCTGAAGCCTATCCAGAGGATGAAGGAATCTATACCTTTGTGGCGAGTAATTCTGTAGGCCAAGTGACCAGCACTGCTACCTTGAAGTTGGAAGGTACACTGTGCAAATAAAGAAGTTGTCTTGTTCAGGTCATGTTCCAATAATCATCTTAATGTACACTGATACTTCTATGTGAGTTGTCGTCTGTCATGTTGTCTTTTAACTCAATTAATTGCTACCATTTGCAATGCCCACAGCATACATTTATGTCTCCAAAATACATGTCATGAACAGAAAAATGTATTTCAAGATTTTTTCATGTTCCATGCCCCCACCCCTTTCATTTACTCCAGTCTTAGAATCTGTCATGCACCAAAGATGGTAAAAACCTTCTCTCTAATAGAAGTTTTTTGCTTACACATTCTTTGATTTGCCTGTGAAGACAATCTAGTAGGAGCTCTTGTATAAAATAAATTAATTTCAAAGTGTTGAAAAACATCTTAAATAGAGGTATGTAGCAGGTACTCGGGCAACTGAAGAGAAATAGTTTACATTCATATGAATTGATGAAACATTGATCAAGGTTTTAGAGCAGAAATACTGTTCAGAGAATTTGCTGTTCTATATTGTCCTTGATACTATTTAACCATAAATATTTTGTTTTCTTTTTGCAATAGATTTTATAAATGGTGAATGAAAGTAATTCATGCTGTTAAGTTGCAAGTTAGAAAAAAGATCTTGAATGCGAGAGAAAATTTATTGTAGCGTAGGGTAAGAAATTAAAAGTTGGCATGCTTCTTTTCAGGATTTAAAAATGTTGAAGAAGTTACACCAGAGTCCCCTTGGCATGTTTCTTCATCTGTTTCACTTAAGGAGGAATCTATTGGCCAAAGGCCCACCTTTATCCAGCCTATTTCAAGCTGCAGGGTATGCAGCGGGGAATCAGTCAGATTTCAAGCTAGAGTCTCTGGCAGGCCCAAACCAAAAATCCAGTGGTTTCATAATCAACAACTCATGTTGCCAAAAAAAGACTTAGTTTTCCACTTTGATGAGTCTACAGGCACAGCTATACTGATAATAGTAGATGCTTTCTTAGAGCATGCTGGCCAATACTCTTGCAAGGCAAGAAATAGTGCTGGAGAAACAACTTGTACAGCTACACTTACAGTGACTGCAGAAGGTAAAGCCCCATTTTTACTTCAAAGGGATTCAGTTTGTTGTATACCACACTTCTATGGCTGTTACTAATTTCTTTCTTGTTTCACACCTTTTCTTTCCAACCCAATGTTAATAGTACCCTCAGTAACCCAGCCACTCTCATTTCTTGTCTTTAAGCTGTAACATTTGGAAATTTTCATGTTTGTATCTCAATTTAGGTCACAGAATAGAAATGCTTTAATGAAGGCATTCAGGTTTTTAAAACAATTTAGTGATCTTTATAGAAGTGACTGAGGTATTTTGCACTATTCTGTAGAAAAAAAAATATAAAAAGAAAATACCTCCTTTAAAAGTGCCGTAAGTTTCCTGTACTAAAATGGACCACTTTAGTGAAAGAAGAGACAAGCACAACTGAGTATCAACTGCATGACTAGCTGAGGCATCACCTGTCATTCTACATGTGAATGGATAACTTCTGTGTCAACAGTCATACATCTGGCATGCTGTGTTTTCAAATGAAGATCATTCATATTCATCCTCCACACTGTTTGATTTTGTTCAGAGCATGGCCCAGTAAAGTTCTTTAGATACTAATGCTGTTGTTTTTGTTACTTGATTACACAGTGCAAGCCCTAGATAGGCAAAGTTCTGGGAAAGATGTAAAAGAGTCTATCCGGGCACAGGCTATATCTGAACTTCATGTTTCTCCCCTCACAAAGAAGAACATTGAAACTTACCAAAAAGAATTTAAATCAGTGCAACAACCATCACAGGAATTGCGTGTACAGGTTTTTGAAAGCATATCAGAAAGTTTGACCATGAACGCTTCATCAGTTGAAGAAATGAAAGCTGTGCACACATCAGTCCTTTCTCAAACATCTCAGAGCACCAAAATCTCTATGATGACCTCTCAGGAAAAGAGAGATGTACCTCCAAAGATTCTCTTGCAACTCAGAGACCTAACTGTGAAATGTGGTGACACTGCTCAGTTCATATGTGCCTTAGAAAACGAATTCTATGAGTTTCTTTGGGCCCATGAAGGTGAAAAGATAGAATTGTCTGAGAAATTGAAGATATCACAAAACGGAAATGTTCTTCTGCTCACAATCTTAAATGCCCAGCCAACAGATCAAGGACTGTACAGTTGTACTGTGTATAATGACTATGGAGGGACAACAACTTCTGCAATACTAACAGTCAAAGGTGGTTATCTGACTTTTAACATTATCACTTACCTTTTGCAGCTTCATCATAACTGCCTAGAGCTCACTCATGTTTCCTTTATTATAAGTATTTAATTGAGAAAGCTCTAGTAATAATGCTCTGGGATTTTTCCTCCACATTTACAGCTCTATTCATAAGTGACATGTGCAGTACTGGGAACTTGGTATTGTAAATTTTTGCCTCTTCCCATAAAGTCATAGATGTCTCAGGCTTTTTATTCCTCATATCCTTCATGATATGCGCGGAGATGAAAAGCAAAACAGGGTTGTAGGAATTTTTATATTTTGTTAATTCTTGAAGCTGGAGTTTAAGGAAAAAAAGAATGTCAGATGCAATGTTGAATTAGATACCAGGTAATTTCAAACTCCAGCATGTTTCCAGCAAATCCAAGATTCCAATTCCAAAGTTGGCAATGTAAGTTAATGTACTTGAAAGGATTAATGGGTGCAAGTATTGTATTACTGCGATAATGAACTGTCTTCTACATTTCATTCTTGCTTATATAAGTATTTATTTTTTGCTAAAACTCCTTCTACCTCTTCCTGACATCAAAGTATTATGATATTAGTAGTGTTATCACTAGTGAAGACCCAAAAATGTATTATCACCACGGCTGATAGTATTTCTGATGAGGTCAAAAGAATCAAGACCAGAAACTAAGATGAATAATGAGAAAGGGACTGATCCTGTTGATTTGGCTCTTAAGTACTGAAATTTCTTTCTTCACTATAGAGCTGTAAAAGTACTTTACATAATCTTCTGCTGCTACTTTCCAAACTAAGGCTCTAAATTAGAAGCAAAGATGTGCTTTTTTCAGTCATTGTAAATCAAGACTTTGTCCCATGAAAGTTACACAGGCTTAACTGGTACCTAGAATTCGCCTAACAGGAATAGAGCTCTTAAATGTGCAATCACGCATGTTTAATAGCACTGTTTTAGCACTAATTTATGGCATATTCTATCAATACTAATTACTGAGTTTCCCCCCCATAATTATAAGGATTTTTTTTTTATTCCTGCAAAACATCTGATCTAATCCTTTTCCTAACTTTATTCTTACCTAGCAAAAGAAGCACAAGCCAAAGCAGTAACAAAAATTACTCTTGAATCAGATACTAAAAGCTTTAAAGCAGCCAAAGATTGTCAGTTTAAAGCATCTGAAGTTAAGCAAGACTCTTCAAAGAAAACCTCGAGCTTGTTTATATCTACATCCCAAAGACCACATGAAAATGAGAAGCAAAGAAACAGAGTATACTATCCTGATGTTGTGCCATGTGAAGACATCACAGAAACTGATGCCAAAGCACCAGAGTTTCTTGAAACTCTGCCCTCAGAAACCACTGTGAAAGAAGGAGATGATGTGTTTCTCTTTTGCATAATGAAAGGCGTGCCTACACCTTGCGTAGTCTGGCTGTTCAATCAGCTGATAGTTGAGGAGTCTGCACTGTGTTCCATAAAACATGATGGGCCACTGTGCAGTTTAAGATTGTTGAAAGTTGGTCAGGACCACGAGGGTATATACAAGTGCAGAATAGTTAACCCAGCAGGACAAGCCGAGTGCAGCACCCATCTGAAAGTGACAGGTTGGCAACTGCATGTTCCTTCCAAGTATCAATTCCTCGTGCATAGCATCATTGCATTCCACTATATTCATTCCCTAGGACATGATAAAGAACGAGAAGTATCTCATGTATCTCATTAGTCTGTGGATTGTTGAATGTTTTCTTCAGGGATTTACGGCATGATAAAGGCATGTTGTTATAGAAACTTCCCCCACCCTGCAAAAAGAAAGCAAATCTTATAGAAAAACGTACCTTGCAAACAAGCTTGAAAATACTTGATTACTCTGTTCTCAAAATTTATCAGTTGTTTGAATTGTTTGGCATGCATTTATGTGTGTGTATGTACATGTGAATTTATGTCTACTTGCAAAATAGACTGGATGTTTTTACTACATAAAGTGTTGATTGGCACATTTAACAACTATAGCTCAAAATTCTTTGTCTTTTTTATTCTAGCTCCTGAAAAAATTATTCATGAGAAGCTAGAGGAAGAGGTTGAAATGGAAGTGAAAGGTACAATGACCAATGAGAATAATTAGTACCAGTAATTAGTTATGTTGTGAAAAGCTTGTATCAGCTTCCATGAAGTGTCTGATGGGAAAGGACACATTTTAAAGCATATTGGAACATGTTGCATGTTTGTTTTGATATGCAAAGGGTTACCTGCATTATAAGGTTATTTAAGTTTTAAAATATGTTTAAAACTTCAAATTTATAATTGTGCAGCCATATTTTTAACTTTTACTTCATGCTTTGCAACTGTTCACAGAGCTCTTATTTGTTCCATTTCCTTTTGAATGCATGGAATAGTTTACCTCAGAAGGAAGTTATACAAATCTTAATTGTATTACTTTTAAAGAAGTTAGCAGCCTAACATTAATCAGTTCAATGGACACTATGGATGGATGGGTCGATGAAGCCTACTAGAGAGCATTTGTTGTTTAGGTTATGTGAAAGCTACACATTCCCATTGATTCCTTGCACTTTTTTTTACATACATTAATTCATCATTATACATCTCTTACCCTGGCTTGCAGATAGCATACGTGGTTCATGTTGCTTGCTTTTCCCCCCCGTGCATAACACTGTGAAGTTAGTGGCTGTATTAGTTCGAATAAACGCCTTCTCATTTCATGTTACTTACTTTTAAAAAAAAATTTATTTCAAAATATTTTTTTCAATTGTTTGAACATATCTACAAACAGAAGGGTCAGAAAGGGCGTTTATTCTACTGTCTGCAAGTCAGGTAAGATTTTCTTCTTTGCCACCCAAAGACACACAGCTTTTCCAGGCAACAAAAACACACACGCAGAAGAACATGTTATTTTGAAATTCTTTTTTTGCTTGTTCAAGAAGAAATTTCCACAGTCTGAAGAAAGAACAGACAACGAACGATTTTCGTGTCAATCTTTAAAACAGAGCAAGGCGTTGCGTTTATTCGAACAAATATGGTGAGTGAATTACTTTTTTTTCCTGGGTGTGTGATGAAATCTGTTGCATGCCCATTTTTTATTTCAATATATTGCTACTTTTTTACAACCAGATGGTAGGCAGAGCCTGACGTGTTGTAACCCAGTCTCCTTCTCTTGCAGAGCAGCACAGCGTGGCAGACTTCGCGGGACGCGGCAGAGCGGCGGTGCTGGCCTGCCCCCAGAACCGCAAACCCATCTTCACACAGGGACTGAAGTGTAGGTCCGTCGTGGAGGGGGACCCTGCATTCTTCCGCTGCAAGCTGGTGGCGTGCCCGGCCCCACACATGGCCTGGTTCCACAACAACCGGCCCGTCCTGCAGGACTGCCGCAAGGTGATCCGCACCGAGAGCACGGAGCACTCGCACTGCGCCAGCCTGGAGCTGCGGGATGTGCGGGAGCGCGACGCCGGCAGCTACAGGGTATTTGCCATTAACAGTGAGGGCTCGGCTGAGTCCGCTGCCTCACTGCTGGTGGCTCGCAGAGGGGAGCGGCGGGGCTCGGCTCCCGCCGGGAAAGCGGAGTGGATGCGGCAGAGCTGGGAGTGCCTGCTGCAGCAGCGGCGGGAGGACCGGCTGCGGGTGGTGCTGCGCTGCACGGGCTCGCCCTTTGACAAGGGGCAGGACGCTGAGCCTGGGGACCTCTCACCAGCCCGGGCCAAGGTACGAACCATCTGTTTCCAGAGCCTGCCGCTGGCGGGGCCTCGCCGCCCAGGGCTGGCACACAGTAGGGAGGACAGGCTCGCGGTGGCTGATGCTGAGGAGCTGCTGGATGAGGAGATTCGCTGGAAGCTGCAGAAGCTGCGGGAAGCAAAGAGGGCCGCCCTGAAAAAGAAGCAGGAAGCCCTCATCTCCGCGCCCCAGGAGGGCCCTCCTGGGAAGCCCAGCCCACTTAAGGTGGCTGCCAAAATGGTTGGCTCCAGGCCCCTCACAGTGCAGGTAGTGAAGCAATACCCCAGGCCCAAGGCCATGGGAGAGAGATGGCAGGTGCAAGGTGGGCTCCTGGAGCCCTGCCCACCCCTCTTTGTACAGGAGATCAAGTCCCAGGAAGCTGTTGAGGGACAAAGATGTGCTTTCTCCTGCCTCTTCCATGGCCGCCCACAGCCCACCGTCACTTGGTACAACAATGACAAGCCCGTGGGGCGCATCCAGGGCACTGCTGTTCACACCACGGGGTGCTTCTCCACGCTGACCTTCCCATCTGTGCTCCCACAGCACCGTGGCACTGTCACCTGTGTGATCTTCAGCCCACTGGGCACAGTCAGCACCTCAGCTGCACTCCATGTGAGGCAGCGAATGCCAGCCTATAGGTACATAAAGAAGGAAAAGGAGGAGATGAAAGTGGAGGAGAAAAAAGAGGAGGAGAAGGTGAAGGAGGAAGAAAGGGAGAAAGAGAAGAAGGAAGTGGAAAAAGTAAAGGAGAAGGGAAAAGAAGTTGGTCTGGCCTTTGCAGCATTGAAGGGACTGCCAAGTGCAGTTCCAGACTCAGACTTGCTGTCGTTGCCTGTGGAAATCAAAATCACTGCCCCCACTCCAACACCAGAGCAAGACACAGAGATGAGGGAGACCCCACGACTCTCTCCAGAGCGGGCTGCTCCCACTATAAAGCACAAATTTAAGTTTTCATTTGATATGGGAAATGAGCCACCCCAAATTGTGGCAGAAGCCCCAGCACATATTCATTGCCATGAAGGAGAGGAAGTGGTGTTGGAGTGTGCTGTGTCTGGGCAGCCCCCACCAGCTGTGAGCTGGTCCTTGAATGGCCAGAGCCTCTCTGCCAGCGAGAGACTGAGGTTTGAAGAAGGCAAAAATGGCATATACCGCTTACACCTTCTAGAGGTATCTGTTATAGATGCTGGGCGATATTGTTGTGTGGCCACAAACGTGGCTGGAGCAGCACAGACTGCCTCTGAGCTGACAGTGCAGCCCAGGGCACCCCAGCTGTACCGCAAGCATGGAGGCACTGAGGAACTGCCTGCCATGGACCATGTTCTGCACCTCCAAGGCCTCAGCACACTTGGGAAGGATGAAGAGGAAGAAATTGCATGCCCCAAGGAGGAGGAAGCCCACCCACCCTGGTCCCTGAGGTTGTCTCCACCTCCTGGTGAGCAGTTGGAAGAGTGTGAGGAAACACCTCACTTCAGGGAAAGTGAGACGGAGGAAACAATGGTGCTGGATATCACAGAAGTTTATGCAAAGCAAGAAATGGGCAATACAGAAGAAAGGGTGAGTTATACAGATGTTATTTCTGAGATGAGTCATCACAGGGGAAAAGCTGTCTCTGAGGAACACAGTTTTGGAATTGATACCACTGAATTGCACCCTACCATATCCAGGGAAGGATGTGAACTGGTGGCCAAGGACTCAGGTCACTTTTCTGAGGAGCTGGAGCCTGAAGGAGGCAAGGTGCTACCACAGACAGATACTCTGTCCTGGGACATCTTGAAGTCACCATTTGTGGAAGTGCAAGAGCGAACACATGCCCATGAGCAGTCTGTTCTGGCTAGGGAGTGTAAGGATTCGTCATTTATGGAAGTGCAAGAGCGAACACATGCGCATGAGCAGTCTGTTCTGGCTAGGGAGTGTAAGGATTCGTCATTTATGGAAGTGCAAGAGCGAACACATGCCCATGAGCAGTCTGTTCTGGCTAGGGAGTGTAAGGATTCATCATTTATGGAAGTGCAAGAGCGAACACATGCGCATGAGCAGTCTGTTCTGGCTAGGGAGTGTAAGGATTCGTCATTTATGGAAGTGCAAGGGCAAACACATTCCTTTGAGCAGTCTGCTCTGGCTAGGGAATGTAAGGATTCATCATTTATGGAAGTGCAAGGGCAAACATGTGCCCCTGAGCAGTCTACTCTGGCTAGGGAGGATAAGGATTTATCATTTATGGAAGTGCAAGAGCAAACACATGCTCCTGAGCAGTCTGCTCTGGCAGGAGAATGTAAGGATTCATCATTTATGGAAGTGCAAGAACAAACACATGCCCCTGAGCAGTCTGCTCTGGCAAGAGAGGGTATGGATTTATCATTTATGGAAGTGCAAGAACAAACACATGCCCCTGAGCAATCTGCTCTGGCAAGGGAGGGTAAGGATTTATCATTTATGGAAGTGCAAGAACAAACATATGTCCCTGAGTGGTCTGCTTTGGCAAGGGAGGGTAAGGATTCACAATTTTTCATTCCTATATCTCCTGTGGTGCAAGAGGGAAGTGATGTTTGCACAGAGTGCAATGCCCCTGCCTGGGAGGCAATGACTCCTGATGTGCCCCTGGTGGAAGAGCCAAGAGTGCCCCACCTGCAGGACCACACTGCAAGCACCCCCACAAAGGAGGAGTTTGGCTTTCATGAATCCTATACAGGAGAGCAGCAGGAGGAGCAGGACAAGGAGCAAGAGAAATCAGTTGATATTGAACAGGACATTAAAGCTGATGATAATTTTTGTAAAGAAGAACTGATTGATGATGGTGATGTCACACACTGGGAAATGCACAGTGACAGGCAAATGCTGCAAGAAATGGAGTCTGATACATGCAGCCCTTCTTTGGATCTAATCCCTAGTCCTCCTGGCATAGAAAACTCAGGTCAGGTTTTTTCTGAGGAAGCTGAAGTTCATTTGGAAGAAGTGTGCTTCAGAGAGCAGCTGTGGCCATCTGAGACTGACACTGAGATCACATTTGATCTGAAGAAGTTTGTGGAGCCTTTCCCAGCTGCAGAGACTGTGTACACAGACCAGGCACAACCCCCCGCCGCACTGGAAAGTGTGGAGGTCGTCACTGGGCTCATCTCCCCTGTACAGCAACATGATGTGCTTGAGGAAAAGATGTCTCTGAGTGAGGAGCTGCGTCAGAGCTACAGGATGCAGCAGGAGGAGCTTGAAGCCCAGGAAGAGGAACAGCCAAGAGAAATCACAACGGATGATTTGCAAACTCCTAATGGGGACCTTGGCAGCATCATAATACCTGCTGAAGAGGGACATTCTGCTGAAGAAATTCAGGAGTCAGAAGTGAGTGTCTGTGGAGAGGACTTACTTCAGGAAAAAATTAATGAATTTCTGGTGGAGCCCACAGCAGGTTTCCAAAAAGGAGTTCAGGAAACATATGTATGGGAGAGTGGGGAACGACTGGAGACCACAGATTCCCAGAGTGACAGCTTCATTATGCACTTGAAAAAAGCTGCACAAGAAAAGAAACCTCAGGCCGGGCATCAGACTGAGGAAGATGGTGATTCTGGGATAGAAAAGGTCTTTGAGCCAGGAATGAGCAGCTTCACCTGTGAGATGGAAAGCACAGATTCCCGTGAGGCGATGCTCAGAGACATCCAACAGGAGCCAAACACATCCAAGGGCTTCTCTTTTGGGAAACTCATACTTGGGTTAGTAATGGATGATCCTCTGGCACAGAAGGAGCAAAGGAAGGAGTCTTGGGACAAGAAGAGAACTCACACTGAGGAAGCCTCTGAGAATAGCCTGGATGGAGAAGAAATGTGGGAGGATACTTCTGCAGGTCCAGAACCCAGTGCTGTTCAAATCTCAGAGCTGCAGTCTGATTTGTCCCTGGCCAATTATTTGAAATCCACTGGGATATATGAAACTCCAAATCTCAAAGGCACAGTTCAGAAAGAGCAGCAAGAAACAATCACTTCACTGGAAGTGGAGGAGGTTACCTTCAGCATGGTTTATGATTATTACAACAACCATCAGGAACTTGTCCGGCCCTTCTCTCCTGAGTCAGAAATGTCTATAGAGCTGGAGAGTGGGAGCAGAGAGGAGTCACCTGATTCAGACCGCTTCTACACACCTCCCTCCTCCGTGGAAATCTTTGAAACTGCTTCCTCAGCGTCCTACCACACACCGCTCAGCACACCCGAGCGCTACTCCACGCCGTCCGAGGGCTCAGGGTACAGCACGCCACCTGAGCGCTACTCCACACCGTCTGAGGGCTCGGTGTACAGCCTGGCCCCTGAGCACTTCTCCACACCCTCTGAGGGTTCAAAATGCAACACACCCTCAGAGCGGTATTTCACAGCCTTCGAGGGACCCTACTCTCCATCAGGGGACAGCACGCCACCAGAACGCTACCGCACACCCACTGGGGAGTATAAGGATGCTCTGACCATGCTTCCCCCCTGTGAGAGGAGGAATCAGCCTCCAGACCAGCCCCAGGCAAATGGGTTTATGATGCCCTGTGAAGCCCTGGAGCCATCAGGCAGGGACATGCCACCTGCATTCCTCAAGGCATTGAGCAGTAGGAAGTTGTATGAGGGCAGCACACTGATGTTTGTGGCTGAGGTGGTGGGTGTGCCCAAGCCAGGAGTGAAGTGGTATCATAATAAGTCTCTGCTGGAGCTGGATGAAAGAGTGCAAATAGAGAAGGATGGGGACAAATATGTTCTGGAAATCACTGATGTCCAGAAAGCTGATGAGGGACAGTATCTGTGCCATGCAGTGAACATTGTCGGGGAAGCTAAAAGTATTGCAGAGGTGGAAGTTTTGCCTGAAGATGGACGGTCGCTGGCACTGCCACCCCCTGTCACCCATCAGCATGTTATACACTTTGACATGGAGCAAAGCACATCTTCGAGATCCCCTTCACCACAGGAAATCCTCCTGGAAGTGGAGCTGGATGAAAATGAAGTGAAAGAGTTTGAGAAGCAGGTCAAAATCATAACCAGTCCTGAGTTTAGCCCAGACAAGAAGAGCATGGTGGTTTCCCTAGATGTTCTTCCACTTGCCTTGTTAGAACAAGCTGCAGGCTTGGCAGCAGGAGAGAATGAGGATATAAAAATTGATTTCCAAGTAACTGAAATGCCTCCACGCTTTGCGGTGCCCATTACAGATATCAAGGTGACGGAAGGCTTGGATGCAGTTTTTGAGTGTGTTGTAACAGGCACTCCTGTCCCAGTAGTTCAGTGGTTCAGAGGTGACACCTGTGTGACACCTGGCACAGGGAAGTATGTTGTGAGTCAGAAGGAGGGACTTCACAGTCTGAAGGTCCAAACTGTAGGACCTTCTGACAGTGGCTGGTATCACTGTCAGGCAGTGAATAGGCTGGGAGAAGCAACATGCAAAGGTTCCCTTGTGGTCATGGCTCAGCAGGAAGCAAATGCAGCAAGCAGTGAGACAGTCACAGGCTGTGAAGCCCACAGGTCCCAGAAGTGTGACTTGCTTTTGAGTAAGACTGTGAGCCCAGGTGACCAGTCAGAAATAGAGCTGGAATTTGAGTTTGAGCCGCACGGAGATGACTCAGAAAAAGCGATCCGACTGCTCGCAGTGACTCAACAAGAGCAGGAAGTGGAAGGGGAGAAGCGTGTCAACATTAGTTTTGATGTGTTTGCAGAGCCATCTGAAGAGGAGCGGGTTGAGTTTAGGGCAGAGGACTCAGAAAACTGCAGCTTTGAGTTCCAGGTCACAGAAGCTCCTCCCAGATTTGTGAGGCTCATTTCTGACTACAGTACATTTGTAGGGGCCTCAGTGTGCTTCCAGTGTCTTGTGACTGGTTCCCCCCGCCCAAGGGTCTGCTGGTACAAGGATGGGGTGTTGTTGGAAGGGGATAGGTACTGTGCACAGGAAGAGCAGAACGGCTTGCACAGTCTTACCATTGAAAACCTGATGCAAAGTGACAGTGGGCAGTACAAATGTGTAGCTACTAACAGGGCAGGAACTGCTGAGACTTCTGCTGTGTTAACACTGTACTAAATTTCCATAATTTATTTCAGAGTCTGTCTTGAAATACTAAGTGTTTTTATGATGTTGTTCACTGCAGGTAAAAATGCAGCACTCATTTTAGGGGCATTGTTTTCATCTCTTTACGGATGAAAATCACTCTGTGGGCATATTTGTGTTTCACTTAGATTTGCCTTCTTTGGGGAATTTAAGTGAGACTTAATCCATGCATAGATTTTGTGCACACTTTCTGCACTGAGGGATATTTCAGGCTCCTTCTACTCTCCTTGCTCATTCTTTTAAAGAGATTTTAATTGACACTCATTTGCGTAGGACTGGGTTTTTTTTGTATAATGTACCTGTGTGTCTGTAACAGTGCAATCACTGTTGTTTCATGTAGGCTAGAAATCACCTGAAAATGTAGACACCACCTCTTTCTTGTAACCTGGAGTTATGGAACACTAACTTATGCTTGCTGTTTAGTTTGGGTATAGTTCTGTTAAAGAACTCTTTATATTGGTATTTCCCTTCTCACAATGTTGTGTCAGAACATGATTCAAATCCTGTTTACGGTTTCTATCACTGCAAAATTCTTACACCTATCGGCCTCATTCTACTGACTTATGAAATTAAATGCCTTTTTAAAGTCAATGAAATTATGCTTTGCAAAGAAAAGCAGAGCAATGTGAAGAAAAATGAAAATTTTGCATTAGTAGAGACTGGACAGGATTTTCTTCTCTATTACCAAGTAATAAACATGAAAGCATATTTTGTATTGCATTTTAAAGGGACAGGAGAGAGGGGGCATAATAGCAACACATCAATTATGTTACTGTAAATTCATGAAAATAATTTTGGTTGTCCCTGTATTCCAGTGTCATTCGTAAAAAAGATATTTTTATGCAGTATTCTTGTTTCACATTAGAACTGCATCTCTACATATTCCTTTTTTCCTTCTCTCTTTTTTTTTTTTTTGTTAAGAACAGTTAAGTGTGCTATGTATCAAGATGACCAGAAATAAGTGGAATATATTCAGTTGTTATCTGTGGCATTTTCTTAGCACAGGAGATTTTTACATTAATGTTCTCAATGTGAACATATATTTTTATATTTAAAGTAATGCTAGTATTTAGAAGGAATCAGCAATAGCTGGCATAATTAAATCAGAATTAAATCTATCTTACATAAACAATGATAAATTAAGAAAACCTGTTAAATGGAGGAAAGTTATTAATTAATGTTTCTCAGAAACTAAATAACTCTCTAATGCACATACCAGCTTTCCAGTCATCTATATGTCAAGGTGAGATCTTGTGTTCAAGATCCCTAAGCAAAAATTAGTTATACTTTGTCTACTTGTTAATGAGATTCTTCCAGTTTTTTATAAATTGCTGTCAGTTGCCTTGCAAACAGCTTTAAGCAGAGTGGTGATTTTAAGCATAAAAACTATTTCTGTAGTATGTTCAGTTATGTTCATGCAATTTCTTATTTCTGAGTTTGATGTATCCTCACAGTGTGACCACTATGTCTCAAAAAATTGATTGTCTTCTAAGACTATCCCATCACTCACCTGGGACAGTAATTTTTGATCAGAAGATTCACCTTGCCCAATCACATGGCCTGATATAAATTTCAAGTCAGGAATGGCAAGTTCTAATGACCCAGTAGCCAGGCAAAATGACTGAAGTGTCTAGTCTAATGCAAATATGTCACTTCAGTGTCTTCTCAGTCATAACCTTGATAAATATTTGAGATTTGTATGTTAAAAGGCAGAGCTAACTGTGCATTCGCCTAGATAATGGTGGTAGGAAAGAGAAGCATGGCTCTCTGACCCAATGTTGTGCTGGGAAAGAATTGCTCCATGATGTGTCCTTAATCCATTCCTGTGTAGATGTGTAGCACTAACTGATTCATTAGACAGCAGAGGTCCTTAGGGAGGTTGGCATGAACTGTCTGATGTTCTGTGTCAGCTGTGACATCTTTTAGTTCCAAAGTCAAAGAGGTCAGAAGCCCTTTGATTAGGTCCTGCGCAATTGTGATGTGTGTTTATTTTGCATGTAAATCTGAATATTTTAGCAAAAAGAGGCCCATAACTTGGTTTTGGAGCCATGAGCCAAACAGGTCCAAGTTCATGTTCACATCTGAAATATATGGCCAAGCATCTTTAGCTCTACCCATGTAGTGGTGTTTGTGATTTATGTAAATTTATAAGTCTGGTTTAAGTTTCATACATTAGCCAGGAGCACCTGGTTCACCTAAGCTACAGTTATTAAATCTGGATTAGTCCTAGGTTTGAATGAACTTAGTCTGGGACAACTGGTATAGCTTGACTATCTCTTTTCAGAATTTTGTGTTTTCATAGGAATCGAAAAGCTCACAATTTTATTTTGAGATTGAATGTTGTCTTCATTTCTACAAAACAAGTATCTTTAAAAAAGAAATACGTCTGTTTGTCATCAATGTGTATTGAATGTTAACATGTATCGTTAATTTGTGAAATAAATATGAAATTATTTAAGTCCATCGCTTCTTGTACTTTATTCATTTTACAGACATATCTAAAATTTGAAGAAGTATCTGTATAGTTCTTATCTCCTAAATATCTAGGAACACAAAAAAGTACTCTAATTTTTTGCCACACTCCTGTGCATAAAGCAGTCTCCTGTGTTAGCATTGGTTTCACTCTGCAATTGTTTTTTATTTTTATATTTTATTGGCCCAATTCTGCCACCCATTCTCAGATTTACTTGCACAATTTATTTCTGTTTTAACAAGGTTGGTAAGTAATGCTGAAGGACTGCTGTAATCTTTTTCATACTTAAGCATTTCTTCTCTGCAGTTAATCATTGCATGCACTGTGCTATGTCATTTATATTATGGCATTTGTGGCAAGACTAATAATTACTAAAACCAATGAGAAAGAATTGGGTGACAGAGTCTGTTTTTTATATTTGTTGTTGGAGTGCAGCAAAAACTCTTATCTCTCAATAAGTTTTCAAATTGAAGGCACTGTAATTGAGGATCTTATCAAGGTTCACCCATTACAGTGCCTAGAGGCATTAATCCACTCACACTTTTATTCTTTTTTTTAAAGTCTTATATTTTTCCAGCATCAAATACTGTGGGTCTTGACTGAGCAAACTTCACTCAGTGAGGACGACAGTATTTTATTTCCTTCCAAAGGTTTTCCTTGCATTGTGCTTTTCGTGAATTGCTCCATTCCTGGAAATTCCATATTTCACTGATGTTTCTGTTGTCAAACATCTGCAGAGATGTTCTTGACCTCTGCTGCCTCTAGTTTTTAAACTACTATTGGAACTAGAGTGGTCCAATGCATATATCTATAATTTGACAAAGGCAAGAAAAAGAAAAATCCTAAAAGTGTTCTGTTCTCTTTTTCTCTGACATTGTGGGAGTTTTAATATGCCACATCTTGAGAGGGAGGAGTTCAAAAGCAGAGATTTAAATCAATTATATTACATCAAGGGTTTAGACCTGTGATGTTCATAATAATGATGCTGCGAACTTAAGGGTCTAATGTCAAAACCAGGACAAAGCTGGTAAGGTAGAGGTAAGGCTAGACAAAAGATAGAGTTTAAAGGGATGAACTGTGCATTAGAAGAAAGGTTAGTGTGCTGAAAAGATTGTGGATTTGTTGGTTGTTTTGGGGGTTTTTCTTAATCCTAATTGTGGTATTCTGCTTTTTTTTTGTTGGTATTTTGAAACAAATCGGGGTCTTAGAACTATTCTGCTGTACTTGTTTGCATAGGTGTACATACAAATGTGTATGATACATACCACTTTAATTATATCTGTGAAATGCATCAATGTTGCTTGATTGTTACTTGCACAGTGCACCCTGGAGGGATATGCCTAACCCATACTGTGATGTCAGGTTTAAAGATACACCCATCCTGATCAAGATAGGAAATTCTTAAGCAACCTGACAACACAGCATGTCTTACTCATTTTGGCAGGTGTGACAGTAAGGGGCCAACAGACCTCCTGTTCATTGCTAGCTGCTGTACATTATTGAGAAAGTCTCCAGTTATAGAAAAATAGTTGCCCTAACACTGTGTGTTGCTATCTATGAGTGTTCTCATAAATATTCTAGTAAAACTAAACAATTTTTTTCCATACAGACATCGCTAGGTCTCTTATTGCCTCTTCTGAGGAAGGAAGAAATGAAGGCTACAGCAGCGGCCTTCAGTTGCCTGATAGAGAGAAAACACTTGAATTTGAGCCTGGAAAACCAGTTTATTTCAGCAAAGCAAAGATGAAAATGGAGGAAGAGGGTAAAGCCCCTGTTTTCCTCAGACAGGTCTCAGATGTTGAAGTCTGGCAGGGAGATGTAGCTAGGCTCTCCGTTACTGTTACTGGCAGCCCCACACCCAAAATCCAGTGGTTTTTCAACAGTATGAAGCTAACCCCATCGATGGACTGTAAGTTAGTGTTTGCTGGCAATGACCACAGCCTCATCCTCCCGTATGCTGGTGTGCAGGATGAGGGTGAATACATGTGCATGGCCAGCAATGAGCACGGTGAGGCCGCCTGCAGCGCCCAGCTCCATGTGCACCAGAGGAAGCCAGGAATCCCTTGCTTTGCCAGGGAGCCGGAAAGCGTGCAGTGTGCCCCGGGCTCCTCGGCAGTCTTTGAGTACACATTGCTGGGGCAGCCATGCCCCGATGTGCTGTGGTCCAAGGGGAGCGAGCAGCTCTTCCCTGATGCGCGTCATTCCATTGCTCACCACCCTGACGGCTCGGGCTCTCTGACAGTGTGGGACTGCATGGAGGAGGACACTGGGCTCTACACGTGCAGGGCTGTGAGTGCCCTGGGTGAGGCCACATGCTCTGCTGAGCTCCTTGTGCTGCCCGAGGAGCATGCTGTGTGCAGGCAGAGCCCAGCCGTGCAGCACTCTGCAGTGGCAGAGGACCAAAGCCCCCTTTCCTACGAGGAGGCTGGAGAGCTTCCTGCAATGGAAGAAGCACTCAGTCTTCAGCCCACGAGGGAGCCGTCAGCCCTCCTTCAGCTCCAGATGAGCCAGGCAGTGTACGTGCTGCCCAGGGAGGATGTCTTGCCTGGATTGCCACCAACCTGTCTGGCAGTACAGAGTGTTGAAGAGATGCTCACCCAGGCGGCCACAACACAAGAGAGCAGTAAGCTTCTAGCAGAGCCTCTGGAAACCCTCCCTGCTTGCCCCCAGGGTGTGGTGCCTGCAGCAGTGAGGGAGACACAACTGCCAGGCTGCCTTGGGACTGTAGCTGCACAGATACTCATCCCCAAAGAGAAAATCATCCCCAAGGCAGCAGAGCAACTGGCTGCTCTGAAGACAGCTTCCCAAACTCTTCTACAGGTGTCAAGCACCACTGAGAGCCATGCCATGGATGGTGACCAAATCCACATCCTTGAGGCCTATCAGATAGCACAAGGTGAGCTGAAGGCTGAGCCCAGATTTCTCTCTGAATTGGCCTTCACCGAGGGCCAAGCTGTACCCCTGGAGAACATTGCTTTGCTGGAAACAACAAAGGAAGATTTTGCTGCAAGAATACATGAGGGACAGGCTGTGAGATTTCCCTTGGTGCTGGAAGAAAACCAGTCTGTGGCAGAGGAACATGTTGATCTTTCCAAGCCACTTAAGCAGTGGCAGAGGACAGAGAGACAGTCCCATGAAACAATGTACCCTCATGAGCTCCAGCCAAGCCAAGTCCTCAACAAAGACAGTGAGCTCACTGCTCTGGGTCCCAAGAGCTGCAAGTTAGACATAAAGTCTCAAATCAGAAATGCACTGAAAGTTGCAGTGGTAAGTGGGAAAAACCTCTTGTTTTCAGAATGGTTGGCTGATAAGGAAGATGTTGAAGTACAGGCTATAAACATCACCAAGGAGAATGCACATACCTTGTGTACCTATGTTGTGACCACAGGAGGATGCAGTCCCATAGAAATCCAAGTCTCCTTGGAAGAAGTCACCATTCAGACAGCTGACCAGAAAACAGTCTTGAAGGAGGTTTTCTATTCCTTTCTTTGTGAAGCGAAATGTCTCCTGACTGGTGAAAAATCAAAAGCAATGCCATTCTATGCCAGTCCACTTCTCTCAGGAAAATCATGTGATGAAACCTTTGAGCTGGAGCCTCAGCAGGCTGAGAGGACTATGGAGGCAGAAATACCACTGGAGCAACCTTTGTCTGCACGAGTAATCAACACTGTGACTGAGCACGGTCAAATAAAGGATGTCAGTGAAGCTGTAGCCACTGCTGATGTAGACTCTGCAGATCTTACTGAGACACCCACAGAAATACTGGAAAGAAAAGAGGAAAGGGAAGAAAAGTGTGAGGAAGAGGGCAGAGAGGGTCTGGAAACTAGAGCTGGAAAGCAAGAGGATGAGCTGGGCAAAGAAAGTTATCCCATCATACACAGCAAACTGGTAGACACTGTTGTGGAGGAAGAGGAGAGTGTCAGGCTGGTGTCTGTCATAACAAATGTCAGAGAGGTGAACTGGTACTTTGAGGGTAAACTGGTCTCTTCAGACAACAAATTCAAGTGTTTGCAAGATCAGGACATGTACACATTAGTAATAAGCAAAGTGTGCGGGGAGATTCACCAAGGAGAGTACACCTGTGAGGCGCTGAATCAAGGTGGAAAAAGAGCAACAGCAGCAAAACTCACAGTTGTTAAAAGAGGTTGGATTATGGGGATTAAATTATCTTTTTAATGCACTGCTCTACTAATGAACCTCCCCTACCATGTGTATCTTTGGACAGAGATACAATATTAATACCTTCATGCACTAATCAGAGGGCCCCCTTTCTCTCTGGATTGATGGTCTCCTTTTACCACATTGCAAGGCCTCTCACTTCCATTACCCTCGTCTTTGATCAGAAACTCATTGTTTCATTGCACTAGCATGGTCAGGACAAAGCTGTATCTCAATCCCAACCATTTCTCCTATTCTTGCCTGAGAAGTGGACTTGCTCTTCCCATTTTTCTCACTGCTGCACCCTCCCTCACTCTTTAGAGTCACTGCACAAATTCAGCACCATTTCTCATTCACACCATAATTTCTCACAACTCCAGGGTAGTTTCCTATATGTTTATATCTTATTGCTATTGTGCATTGCTATTGCACTTTGATTTTCCAGTATCACCACTGTTTCCTGTTGTCATTATGCACTGTAAGACTGTCTATCCACTGAGTCTAGAACTGCTTTCATTTCTTACAGATATTTTTTCTTTTACAGTCACTTTATGTGAATTGCAAGTATATCACCTTTTTTTTCTCTTTTTTTCAGTCAATCACTTAATTTCAGAATGTCAGCAGGCAGGGTTTTAAGTTACTCTCTGCTTCTAATTTCAGTTGCACCGATCCTGAGGAGAAGGCTTGAACCCCTGGAAGTGGCTGTAAATCATGTGGCCAAGTTTACCTGTGAGGTAGAGATGGCTCCCAATGTCAAGTTCCAGTGGTACAAAGCTGGACGAGAGATCTACGATGGGGACAAATACTCCATTCGCACCTCCAACTACCTTTCCACACTGGAGATCCCGAGGCCTCAAGTTGTTGACTGTGGAGAATATAGCTGCAAGGCTTCCAACCAGCATGGCAGTGTAAGCTCTACAGCTGTTCTAACAGTAACTGGTAAGTACAGACTTCCAAGCACTTCTCCTTTTCCATAAAATATATCTTGGTGTATTGGAATGCTTTCACTGCTAGACTTGCACTTTTGTGGTAGGGCTCTTGGTTGCCATTATAATACGTAATCCATACCTAATTTTGGCAGGCACAAGCATAGAAAAGGAATAACTTTTTTGAATGATGCTTTTAGGTGCTTTCTGTATGAAGAGAAGGGAATCAGCGTGAAAAGTTTCAGAGGGAAAGAAGGAAGGGGGAAAGAGAGCAGGAAGAAACAGCATGGGATTGCTTTGTGAATACATTCTTGAAGGTTTATTTAACTTCCAGACAACAAGAAACACTTTTAAATCTGATTTCTTGGTGTAATAGTCAATGTGATTATCCTACCACCCCAAATTTATCCTGCAACTATACTTGCGACGCAGGTTATGCCACTCTGCATACCTGAACATCTTTGTGCCGTCGCCAAAGGGGAACTCTGTGACTGGGGAAATAGATCTTCTTAAACAAACAAAAGAAAGTTTAAGGGGTTTAAGTTTGCCAACTTCTTGTCTGTTGAGAGTTGTACAGTGGGGTTTTTTCTTAAAAGAAAAAAACCAAAAAACCACCATCTTTTTGGTATTTCTTGTATGATGACTTTTTTTACTCTTTCTCTTTGTGGGAGGAGTCCTTATGTGGTCTTTGCTAAGTGCTAGGTGCTAGAGACTAGAAAAAGGTGCATGGACAGTGAAATGCATACAAACTTGCCCATTTTGAGAGAACAGGGCCCAAGCATATCAGTCTTGGGGAAGGCAGTTCTGGCTTTTGGGTTATTTTCCTTTAGTTCTTCATACATTGCTCCAGAGATTCAAAATGCCTTCAAGCTCTGGAGCAATACACAGAGTGAATAAGTACATAACCAAATGCCAAAATTTATCATCTTTAACACCTCTTATCTCCTTCACTGCTGTTTTCTTTTACTTAAGAGTGTCCAGTGACAAGCTGGCCTCTCTTGCTTTCTGTCCCTGGCAAATGTGGCTCTGTTCCTCTCCTCTGGATAACATTGAACCCCTTTGTTTTGCAGAGGCATTTCCACCAACGTTTCTTACCAGACCTGAACCTATTACTACTTTTGTTGGCAAAAGTGCCAAGTTCCTGTGTACTGTTTCGGGCACTCCAGTCATCGACGTCACCTGGCAGAAAGATGGAACAACTATTTCACCTTCAGACCACCATAAGATCTCCAAAGCAGAAAATAAACATATTTTAGAAATCGCCCTTCTAACCACTAGTGACAGGGGGGTTTACACGTGCAAAGCTTCCAACAAGTTTGGGGCTGATATTTGCCAGACTGAAATGGTCATTATAGACAAGCCCCGCTTCATTAAAGATTTGCAGTCAGTACAGTCAGCAGTTAATAAAAAAATACGCCTTGAATGTCAGGTAGATGAAGACAGGAAAGTAAGTGTAGGGTGGACAAAGGATGGAAATAAAATCCCTCCAGGCAAAGATTATAAAATTTACTTTGAAGACAAAATAGCCTCGCTTGAGATTCCTCTGGCTAAGCTCAAGGATTCAGGCCACTATGTGTGCACTGCTTCAAATGAGGCAGGAAGCAGCTCCTCTTCGGCCAGCGTCACAGTCAGAGGTAAGACAGCTCTATGCCCTCTTTACCTTTCGTCTTCTTGGGTTCCCCATTTCTTCTTTCACAGGCAAAAGACTTCTTTCAGCTGAAATTACACTGTGAATTCTTCTCAGACCCGCCACCTGGTCCATTTTCCTTAAAGTGTTTCCTCTGCTACCTTACAGTGCACCGTGTGTTACTTCAATATTTCTTTCACCAGAGAAAATCAGGAATTGCTTCTGCATGCAGGAGAGAGACAGACGAAGAGGGCAAACAAAATCACAGAAGCTGCAGCTCAGCAAAGACTATGCTGATCTCTTCTGAAGTCGTATTTTGTTCTTGCTCTAAGAAGAAATCTTTTAAAGCTTTGTATTTCAGCTCTCTTTTATTCTCCCTTTTCCTTTTCCCTTCCCTTTCCTTCCCCTTTCCTCTTCCCCTTCTTCCCCTTTTTACCATCTCTTCTCCTCTCTTCCCCTCTCTTCCCATTTTCAGAACCACCGTCCTTTGTGAAGAAGGTCGATCCATCTTATTTACTGACCCCAGGCGACTCTGCACGCCTTCAGTGCAAAATCAAAGGGTCTCCTGAAATCCAAGTTACTTGGTTCAAGAACAATAAGGAAATACATGAAAGTAACACACACAGGATGTCCTTTGTCAATTCTGTGGCTGTGTTAGATATTTTGGAAATGAAAGTGGATGACTCTGGGACCTACTCCTGTGAAGCTGTCAACGAGGTTGGAAGTGACAGCTGCACCACCGAAGTGGTTGTCAAAGGTCTGTCCTTCTTGTTGCTGCCAGTCACATTCTTGAGAAAAACCTTCATTCTTTTTTTTTTTTTTTTTTGGCATGGTTGACTAATTCTTTCTTACTGCTTTTATAGAGCCTCCATCTTTCGTCCGAACACTTGAACCTGCAGAGCTAGTGAAGGGAACAAACCCCATTCTTCAGTGTGAGGTTGCTGGCACTGGACCCTTTGAGATTAGCTGGTACAAAGACAAGAAGCAGATTCGCAGTAGTAAAAAATACAGGTTGACCTCTCAGAAGGCTGTTATTTCTTTGGAGGTGTCCTCATTTAATAGTGCAGATGTCGGTGAATACGAGTGTGTGGTAGCTAATGAAGTCGGGAAGTGCATGTGCAGTGCCACATACATCTTGAAAGGTCAGTGGGGGAGAGAAAACTCCACTTACTGAAAGGATTGGCAAAAACCTCTTATTTATAAAATGTCTTTTCTTTGGGTTTGTGGGAGGTTGGGGAGACTGGGGAGGGAGAATATCTTCTTCTCTTAAAATTCTGTGTATATCTTGAGTCTTACCTGGCATCAAACCTGTGAACTTGAAGAACATTGAGATTAAAGGGCCATTATCTCCCAGCTGGAGAACGCAGTTCACCTACTTACCTGCTCTTTTGCTGAATTGTGACATGTATTGCACATACTGTCTTACAAAGCTGTCTTTAAGTAGCAGATTTTATGTGGTGATGTAATAGTAGATGAGTATTTTTTTCTTGTCTCTCTTCTTTGAACTAGAACCACCATCTTTTGTTAAGAAAATTGAAAATGTGACAGCACTGGCTGGAGATAGTGTTACATTACAGGCCATGGTGAAAGGGTCAGAGCCTATTTCTGTGACATGGATGAAGGGCAAAGACATAATTAAAGATGATAACAATGTGAGAGTGACATTTGATCACGGCCTAGCAACACTGCAAATTACCGGTGTCCAGCTGAGCTCTGGTGGCAAATACACCTGCGTGGCTGAGAATGATGCAGGAAGTCAGTCCTGCTTTGGTGAACTAGCAGTGAAAGGTCAGTGGAGAAGTGCTGTGATCCCTGCAGTCTCCCACCTGAGAGAAGAAATTTCCTTTTGCCCTTAACACCTGTTGTTTAATTCTGTTGTAGAACCTGCCAAAATAATTGAAAAGGCTGAAATAATCCAGGTTACAGCAGGGGAGCCAGCTATTTTGGAGTACACTGTCACAGGCACTCCAGAGCTGAAAACCAAATGGTTCAAAGATGGAAAGCCACTACCTGCCAGCAAAAAATATAGGATCAGCTTCAAAAATAACATTGCCCAGCTCAAGTTTTATGCCACCGAAATACAGGACAGTGGTGAATACACCTTTGAGATATCCAATGATGTGGGCATCAGCTCTTGTACTACCAGCTTCACTGTGCTAGGTTTGTACTGCCTCTTTGCAAAGAGCCCTGTTGCTCTGCTCTGTGCCCAGCAGAGCCAGAAGCAGAGCAGGACTCCTGTTTTGGTCATGTGTTCATTTCTGTCATTTTTTTCACTCTCAACAGATCGCACTCTCCCTCCCTTCTTTACTAAACCACTGAAGAATATTGACAGCATCATTAACACCTCATGCCGCCTAGACTGCAAAATTTCAGGCTCTCTTCCAATGACTGTCTCATGGTTTAAGCAGGACACTGAGATCACTTCAAGTGCCAAGTACACAGTACACTTTGCAGAAGGCTCAGCATCTTTGGAAATAAAACACCTAGATGCAAATGACGCTGGGGTCTACATTTGCAGAGCCACAAACTCTGCTGGTAGCAAAGAGAGCAGTAGCACTTTGTTTATAAAAGGTTTGGCAATTTGTTTTGCTTTTCATGGAATTTTGCTTATCTTGTGATAATACTTTTCTTTCCCAAAATGCAAGCCCTCTCTTACTCTTGACAATTCTTTCCTTTCAACGCAATCTAGAGCCACCCAGCTTCACTGTAGAACCAGAGTCTCAAGATATACTGCCTGCATCAACTGTACATTTCAAAGGCACATTTAAAGGCACAACACCACTGACAGTGAAATGGTTTAAAGGTGATACTGAGCTGGTGACAGGAGGAGCCTGCTACATTATGACAGAAGCATTAGCAAGTTACTTGGAGCTTTATGCAGTCAAACCAACAGACTCTGGAAAATACACCTGCAAAGTCTCCAATGTAGCTGGTTCAGTAACAAGCAGTGCAAACTTATTTGTGAAAGGTTTGCGTTCTTACTCTTATTTAAAATTCTAGCTGCTGGATTAACCCAGTGGCACTCTTTCCTGTGTTCATTGTCCTGAGCACTCTTCTTAAATCTACAGAACCTGCTGCCTTCAAGGAGAAGCTAGAGCCAACCCATCTGGTAAAGAAAGGTGGATATGCTGAGCTGGCCTGTGAAGTCACTGGTACTCCTGAGATTAAAATCACGTGGTTCAAGAATGATAGAGAGCTAAAAGAGAGTGACAAATACAGGATATCTTTTACAAAATCTTTGGCAATACTCCATGTTTCAGAGGTTGATACTGAAGACAGTGGGGAATACATTTGCGAAGCCAAAAATGACGCTGGAAAAGACATCTGCAGTAGTGTTGTTACAGTCAAAGGTGTGTGTGACATCCAGGCAACCAGTTTGTATCTTTAAGCTCAGTACATTGTTACCAGCTTCAAAAGTATGATTAATGCAAATTGCACTTTCTTTTTTGCACTGTAGAGTCACCTTATTTTAGCAAGGAATTTCAATCCATGGAAGTCTTGAAGGATTCTGATGTGGTTTTGGAGTGTGAGGTGCTTGGCACACCTCCCTTTGAAGTGTTTTGGGTGAAAGATGATAAACCAGTGCGAAGCAGTAAGAAGCACAGAATAAGCACTGAGAAATCTTTGATTAGCCTCCACGTTTTCAGGTTTGATGCTTCTGATGTTGGAGAGTATGAGTGTAGAGTAACAAACGATGTTGGGAGCTGCCTCTGCCGTTCAGAGGTCACGCTGAAAGGTTAGTGCAAGGTGCAGAACACCACTAGCATGCTCTTATCCCAGTGTGGTTTCTGTGCCACACTGTTACACACCAGACTTGTACTTACATTACCACTTTCTTCCTGCCAGAGCCTCCGCAGTTTTTGAAGAAGATAGAGAACATTAGCTCCCTTCGAGGGGGCACAGTTGTGTTTCAGGCGGCTATTAAAGGTTCCTTGCCCATCACTGTGTCCTGGTTGAAAGACAATGATGAAGTGATTGAAGACAATAATATCAAAATGACCTTTGTGAACAATGTTGCCACTCTTATGGTGAGATCTATTGAGCTGAAACATGATGGGAAATATTTCTGTCAGGCTAAAAATGAGGCAGGAATTCAGAGGTGTTCTGCTCTGCTGACTGTCAAAGGTTGGTCTTACCCTGAGGGCCTGCAGTGACCTCAGATGTTCCCTTGTGATTTTTACAGATGCATTTAATGCTCTATCTCCTTATTTACAACAGAACCTGCTACAATTGTGGACAAGGCTGTGTCAATAGATGTGACTGAGGGAGACCCAGCAACCTTGCAGTGTAAATTTTCAGGAACAAAACCTATTACAGCCAAATGGTTCAAAGACGGCAAGGAACTGACATTGGGCCCAAAATATAAGATCAGTGTTACAGATACCGTCTCAGTCTTAAAGGTGCTTCATGCAGATAAGAAAGATAGTGGAGAATACATTTTTGAGGTTCAAAATGACGTTGGGAGCAGTAGCTGTTCTGCCAGCATTAATGTCCTAGGTGTGTATGGGCTCTCTCTTATTACTGCCTTTAGATACAAAATCTTTTCACCTGAGCTGATCTGCCACAATCATGGTTGAATTTCTTATTTTGTCTTTTTACTCTGTCTTGGACAGATCTCATTATACCACCTAAATTCACCAAAAAACTCAAGAAAATGGACAGCATTAAGGGGTCTTTTGTCCACCTGGAGTGCATAGTGTCTGGTTCACATCCTATAAGTATCCAGTGGTACAAGGATGGACAAGAAATAACAGCAAGTGAAAAGCACAAATACTCTTTCCATGATAATACTGCATTTCTGGAAATAAACAAACTGGAAGGCACAGACAGTGGGTCTTACACTTGTGAAGCAACAAATAAAGCAGGAAGCAACCAGTGCAGTGGGTTCTTAACAGTCAAAGGTTTGAGTTCCTTCTTTGTCTTGCATTAAGTCTCTCATTCATAATTTTGGATTTCCTCATCTCAGAGTGATCCCCTTTCTTCCTTTTTTGCATGTTACAGAACCTCCATACTTTGTGGAAAAACCCCAGTCTCAAGAGGTTGTGCCCAATGCTAGGGTTCAGTTCAAAGCACTGGTGAAAGGGTCTACTCCTCTGCAGATAAAGTGGTTTAAAGATAGCCAGGAGCTCCTGTCTGGAGCCAGTCGATCTGTCTGGAAGGATGACACTTCTAGTGTTCTGGAGCTCTTCTCAGCTCGGACATCTGACTCTGGGAACTACACTTGTCAGATAAGCAATGATGTGGGGACTGCAACCTGCAAAGCAACTTTGTTTGTAAAAGGTGTGCAACCCAATCTTCTAATTTTTTTGGTTGTGATTTTTCTGTGCAATTTTGGTGGGAGGGGGAGGAAGCCTTTTAGCCTTTTTTTTTTTTCTTTAAATTCTAGGGTTTTTTATTCCTACCTTGAGTATTATAAAGCCTCAACTTCTCTGTCCATCTTCTAGAACCCCCCAGATTTATTCAGATGCCAACTCCTGTAGTAGCTTTGCGTGAAGGACAGTCCACCACTTTCGAGTGCCAGGTAGTAGGCACGCCAGAGATCCACATTACATGGTACCTGGATGGGAATGAAGTGACTGACCAAGCTAAGTACAGCATCTCCTTCATAGATGGTTTAGCCACTTTGAGAGTCACTCAAGCCAGAGTGGCAGATAGTGGAATTTACGTTTGTGAAGCCCACAATGATGCAGGTAGCGAGAGCTGCAGCATCGAGCTGAAAGTAAAAGGTTGGTTTTGAACATCTTGTCATCTCTTGTCACATATCTGGGGTGAGGAAGTAGGAGATTCTTCTTCACCCCCTCAAAACCATTTAAGGTTACTATTTACTTTCCCCTCATTCTTCTTTATAGAGCCTCCAACCTTTGTTCGGGAGTTGCGTCCCACCGAGGTAGTGAAGGGTTCAGAGGCCACACTAGAGTGTGAGGTGACTGGTACACCTCCATTTGAGGTGAAGTGGCTGAAGAACAATAAGGAGATGTTCAGCAGCAAGAAATATGCCATCTCCACCAAAGAATCAGTATTCACTCTTAACGTGACTAACTGTGATGTCTCGGATGTTGGTGAATATCAGTGTATTATATCAAATGAAGGTGGGAGCTGTTCTTGCAGCACAAGACTCAGCTTAAAAGGTCAGTCCTCTAGGAAGCATACCTCAAACATTATATGCTCCAGCTGAAGTGTAGCAACTGGGATTACTTTATATGATCTCTCTTTTTCCTCTTCCCTTTCTGCAACTTCTTTTCTGAACAACAAATGAAATTCACACCTCAGAACCACCATCCTTCACTAAGAAGCTGGAGAACGTCACTAGCATTTTGAAAGGTGATGCATTCTTTCAGTGCGTCATAGCAGGCGCTCAACCCTTGTCTGTGTCATGGATAAAAGATGAGAAAATACTAGAAGACGATGAGCACCACCGCATTACCTTCGAGAACAGGGTGGCCACACTGAAGCTTTCTAACGTGAACCTCAGCCACAGAGGGAGATATACCTGTCAGGCAAAGAACGAATCTGGCGTGGAGAAGTGTTTTGCTTTGCTTTTTGTACAAGGTGTGTACCAGGTGTAACCTTGATGAGTACTTGGAAAGTCAGTTCCCTATCTATGTAGCTAACTGCTATAATTTTTATACTCTTTACACCTCAGAGCCTGCACAGATTATAGAAAAGGCTAAATCACTTAAAGTCACTGAAAAAGACCCGGTGACTTTGGAGTGTACTGTGGCTGGGACACCAGAGCTCCGGATAAAATGGTACAAAGATGGCAAGCAGCTCCTGCCCAGTAGATACTACACAATGAGCTTCGAAAACAATGTGGCCAGCTTCAGGATTGAACCTGTATCGAAGGAGGATAGTGGTACATACAGTTTTAAGGTTGAAAATGACTTCGGAAGTAGCACCTGTGAAGCTGTTCTGACTGTGCTAGGTTTGTATTGCCAATCCATCAGGGAGGGAATGAAAAATAATCTCCATGAAAGATAAGCAAGAAGTTAACCAGTGTGTTTTTGCTATTTTTTGTGTTGGACAGATCAGTCAATTCCTCCTGTATTTATCAAAAAGCTAACCAAAAAGGATACCGTTCTGGGATCTTCTATCCAAATGGAGTGCAAAGTCTCTGGGTCACTCCCCATTGTTGCAAAATGGTTTAAGGATGGAAAAGAGATAACTGACAGTGCAAAATATAGAAGCCTGTGCCATGAGAACACTATGTCACTCGAGATTGCTAATCTAGAGCTGGCAGACAGTGCAAATTACACATGCAGTGTTTCTAATGTTGCTGGAAACGATTCTTGCAGTGCTGTCCTGACTGTGAAAGGTTTGAAACTCTTTTACTACTTCTTATCTGTGATAAATGCTGGGAAAATACCTTAAATCTTATACTAATGTAACACTCTTATACATCTTAATGGTTATACTAAATACTTGGTCTCCATGCTTGCCTCACTGATTTTCTTCATTCTTAGACATTTCTCATGTAACTGAGTGTGTCTTTTTCTTAAAAACTGCAGAGCCACCAAGCTTCTTAGTAAAACCTGAAACCCAGCAAGCCATACCAGATTCCACAGTGGAGTTTAAGGCCACACTAAAAGGAACACCACCCTTTACAGTCAAATGGTTCAAAGAAGACTTAGAACTTGTATCTGGTCCAACTTGTTTCATTGGGATTGAAGGTTCAACTGGGTTCTTAACTCTCTATTCCGTGGATTCTTCTAGGAGTGGGCACTACACTTGCCACGTTTCAAACGACGTTGGCAGTGACTCTTGCACAACAACACTGATGGTAACAGGTGTGCACTCTTTCTTGTTGTGTTGCTATATTTTCATCTCTTTCTTCTCTTTCCTTTTTGCCAAGCCCACCTTGGTATCTTTGATACACTGTGAATTCCCTACCCTGTGTTTGCAACCCACAGTTGTTTGGCTCTTTTCCCTCCTATTTTCTCACCAGCATTAATTCAGACCTTCCTGACCCCACTTTTTTTGGTTTTTTAGAACCACCCAAGTTTGCTAAGAAGCTAGAGGCAGCAAAAGTAGTCAAGCAGGGTGACTCAGCCCGGCTTGAGTGCAAAGTAAGTGGATCTCCAGAGATGAAAGTGGTGTGGTTCAGGAATGACAATGAAATTGTTGCCAGTGAAAAATTCCGGACATCATTCATTGACTCTGTGGCCGTGCTTGAAATGAATCATCTCAGTACTGATGAGAGTGGTGACTACATCTGTGAAGCTCACAACCCTGCCGGCAAGGCCAGCTGTAGCACCAAAGTCACAGTGAAAGGTTAGCTGTCCTCTTGTTCTCTGACTGCATCCTATTTTTCTCCTGGTGGTTATATCCCTTGGAAATACAGAGGGACATGAGGTTAATTTCTTATTTTAGGACTGCCCTGTTCTTCATGTCATGTTTCTTGATGCCCCCTCATCCTCTCTGCCAGTGTCTAAACAAGAGAGGTGATGTTCTTAATGCAAATGAGTCCTAAGTTAGTTTTTCCCCAGTTCTGTATTTTTTAATATCCAAGACAGTTCATAGTGAGAATTGCTATATCAAGGAGCTGAAATATGAAGTGTAAGAACAGACACAAACTGACTAGTGTCAGTTTTACACCCTGTATGGGAGATTACTACCACCTAAATGAGACCTATAACCTCCCTGCCAAAGGTCACCTCTCTACCTTTTCTAAAGGGGAGTTAAAGGCTCTTAATGCTCACCTTTGTTAAAGCTCACTTCATATTGTGCCCAGAAAATGAGGGAAGCCTTGCCCATTCTGTAGATATTCTCAGCAGTCCCATTTTCCAGAAGCTGGTATCAGTAGGTTGTTTGTCAATGAAACAGCTTCTGACTACTTTCTAAATGTTCCTTTCTTCCCTTGTTAGAACCTCCTGTCTTTAGCAGGAAGCCTTCTCCAGTAGACATTGTCAAAGGATCTGAGGTTAGCCTGGAATGTGAGATTTCAGGAACACCTCCATTTGACGTTGCCTGGTACAAAGACAGGAGACAAATCCGCAGTAGTAAGAAATACAAGGTTACGGCCAAAAACTACCATACAAGTGTTCGAATTCTTAATGTCGAAGCTGCTGATGTTGGTGAATATCAGTGCAAAGCACAGAACGACGTAGGAAGTGACACTTGTGTTTGCACTGTGAAGCTGAAAGGTACAGTACTGGTACATGTGTCTTCTGCAGTGCTCTCAATGGTGCTGCATTGCTCTTCTTTGCGGGAACACTGTGAGTATTTACTATAACTGCGTATTTCTTCTTCAGAACCACCAAAATTCTTGACTAAAATAAACAGCATGACTGTTGTGGTTGGTGAACCAGTAGAGTTACAAGCAAGAGTGGAGGGCTCCCAGCCAATTTCTGTGCAATGGCTTAAAGACAAAGAGGAGATTATCAGAGAAAGTGAGAACACGAAGATCACATTTTCAGAAAATATTGCAACTTTGCAATTTATGCGCACAGAGACAAGCAGTGCTGGAAAATACACCTGTCAGATCAGAAATGATGCTGGAAGTCGCGAGTGTATGGCTACCTTAACTATTCTAGGTTGGTAAAAAAGTACAATTCATGGAAGTTTCTTTTTAAAGTTAGAAACTTGGCTATTTAGTGTCAGCTGTATACTTAGTTTATGCCTCTCAGTTCAAAACAATCAAAATAGAGAATCCTTCTCTCCCCAACAAGCAGAAGTCAGGTTCCATATTTCCAGTTGTCCAGCAGTATGGTTGAAAGGAACCACTCTGTGACTGCATTTCTGTCATGTCTTCTGCTCATGCCTGCTCAGAGAGGGAGATTAAAATATTTTATATTTTAAATTAAAAAATATTTTAAAATTCAAGTATTTTAACTTAATTTTGGAAAGCACCTGAGTGCTTTAGAGTAACAGAAAAGATGGGAAAAACAGACGTAAAAAAATCCATACCCCAATAAATCAAAATTTTCTTAGTATCAAATGTGTGAATCCCATCTCATAGTGCCATAATAATTACAGCTAATACTGATCAAACCCTGTTTTAACCATATATGTTACCCATCTCTCCTTCCAGAGCCTGCAGTCATTGTAGAGAAAGCAGAGCCAATGAAAGTTACTATAGGAGATGCCTGTACTTTGGAATGCAAAGTAGCAGGCACACCACAGCTTTCCACTGGGTGGTTCAAGGATGGCAAAGAACTCACCAGCAGCCAAAAACACAGAATCACTTTCCTCAATAATGTATCTACACTTAAAATTATGGATGCAGAAAAAGAAGATGGTGGATTGTACACTTTTGCTGTGCAAAATGACGTGGGGAAAAGCAGTTGTACAGCATCAGTTGACGTTTTAGGTTGGTTGGGTATCTTGTCTTCTATCTTTTACAAAATTGTTTGGCCAAATTCTCTGTCCTTTCTTCCGTTCCTTTCCTCATTTTCTCTCTAACCATGGATTTATTATGTTTTCTTATGCAGATCGAATCATTCCTCCTTCTTTCACAAGAAAACTAAAGGAAACCCCTTGTGTTCTGGGTTCCTCAGCACTGCTGGAATGTAAAGTGTCAGGTTCACCTCCTATTTCTGTTACCTGGTTCCAAAATGGACATAAGCTAGTCAGTGGAGAAAAACATCAAATCTCCTTTTCAGACAACCTATGTATTTTAGAAGTTAATTCACTGAGCCACTCAGATACTGGCACTTACACCTGCAAAGCTACCAACACAGCTGGCTCAGATGAATGCAGTGCTGTATTGACTGTACAAGGTGGGTATATGATGGTCAGGAAGCTCTCTGAGCTATTCTTTTCTCTTTCTCTCTTGAAATAATCTGCAGTCTTTTGTAAATATTCTTGGGGAAAATTATTGGCAGAAAAATAAAGATTTTGTCCTTTATCTTCAGTGTGTGGAAATACCAGAGCTATGCCAGAGCAATCTGTCTTATCTGTCTTTTTCTTTTGTGTATTTAGAGCCACCCTCTTTTGAGAGGACACCAGAACCTCTGGATGTATTGCCAGGCACAAGCATCACTTTCACATGTGTTGTCAGAGGAACCCCTCCTTTTAAGGTCAACTGGTTTAGAGGGGCCAATGAACTTGTGCCAGGGGACAAGTGCAATATCTACGTGGAGGAGTCCGTTGTGGAACTTGAGTTATTTGATGTAACTCCTCCCCAAAGCGGAGAGTACACTTGTCTAGTGACTAATGATGCTGGCAGGGTAAATTGTACAACACACCTTACAGTAAAAGGTTTGTAAAGATGATGTCTCTCTATTTACCTTAAATTATTGTTTCCTTCTCTGCGTTTGGCATGTTGTACTCAACATTTGTGACTTACCTTTTATTAGAGCCAGCTGTCTTTGTGAAGAAACTGAGTGATCAGTATGTGGAGCCTGGCAAGCCCATCATCCTAGAGGGCACTTACACAGGCAGCCTGCCCATCTCTGTGACATGGAAGAAGAATGGCCACACCATTGCACAATCTCACAAGTGTAGCATCACCACCACAGAGAAATCCTGCATCCTCGAAATACTTGACAGCACCAAAGAAGATGCAGGAGAATACACTTGCCATGTTGAAAATGAGGCAGGAAGAGATGTTTGTGAGGCTGTAGTCTCTACCCTAGGTGTGTGCTCCCTTTGCTTCTTTTCCTTGCCTTTTTTCAAGTGTATGCTTTCCAAGACCCGGCACACAATAAGCCTGTCTATTTGCTTCTCTTTTTTTAGAACCTCCCTACTTTGTTACACACTTGGAACCTCTTGAGGTGACAGTTGGGTCTTACACAACATTGCAATGCCATGTTGCTGGAACACCAGAAATTACTGTGTCTTGGTACAAAGGTGATACAAAACTCAGGTCTACTCCTGAGTATAAAGTGTTCTTTAAAGACAATGTTGCTACACTTATTTTCAACAAAGTGGCTAGCAATGACAGCGGAGAATATATCTGCAAGGCAGAAAACAGTGTAGGAACTGCATCTACAAAGGCTCTCTTAACAGTTCAAGGTGATCATTTTATATTAGCTTGCTAAAACTCTTTTTCTCTTGCAAAACTATTAAAAAATCAATTCCTGGGGTGTATTTATCCTTTACTTGCTTTCTTCCAGAGCGCAAACTACCACCTTCCTTTGCAAGAAAATTAAAGGACATCGAGCACCCTGCTGGTTTACCCCTTAAGCTTATGTGCCGGCTCAATGGCTCGAGCCCATTACTGTCACTTGGCACAAAGATGGTGTGTTGATAAAGGATGACCACAATGTACAGACATCCTTTGTAGATAACGTTGCAGTGCTGCAGCTGGTGCGAACCGAGATGAATCATACCGGGCAGTTCTCCTGCACAGCCACCAATTCTGTGGGCACTGCCACCTCAAGTGCTAGGCTCACAGTGGCAGGTGTGTTGGCTTACCAAACTTTTGCTTGGGTCACAGGCTCCTTCCTCTATTTTCATGCATGCAATGGTATCTGTGTGCTGGATTAGTTTTTTTCTGAGGTATGAGGATTACATGGTTTTTTTGTGTTTCTAGAACCCAAGCAAGCACCTGTCTTTGACATCAAACCAGAATCTATTGATGTGCCTTTTGGAGAAAGTGCTGACTTTGAATGTCATGTTACGGGAGCCCAGCCAATACACATAACGTGGTCCAAGGATGGTCGGGAGCTCCGAACTGGAGGAAATTTCAATATTACATTCACAGCCAACACAGCTCACCTTCGAGTGCTCAGAGTGGGTAAAGGAGACTCTGGCCAATATACTTGCCAAGCTAGTAATGAAGCTGGGAAAGACTTCTGCTCAGCCCAACTCAGTGTCAAAGGTATTAAGTAACCACTGTTTGTTAATTTTTTTTCCTTGGGTAAAGTGATCTCTTTGTCTTTGATCTTCTACCATTTCTAGTTTTGAAACATATAGAAATTAACTTTCCAGACCGCAGACATAAACCATGTAATGACCTTATCCTATCATACTGTGTAACAGCAGAAATCTTGTGTGCCTGCAAAATCTCCAAGGAGAAAGGTCCCTTCGCAAACCTGTTTGTATGGAGAGTTGCACTAACACTACTTTTTACTTTAATAGTTAAAGTACAGCCACTGTGGTAGTCACTCAGCAACTGCTATATGGAAAATGATGATTAGTAAATACAGCTCTACCTTGCATTTGTTGGCCTGCATTGGTGACTCTTTCGAATTTGCTAAAGATTTCAGTTGAAGTTCTGAATTGTTGATTTAATCTAGACTATGAATCTCTTAATTTCTTCATGCAGAAATATACTTTAAAAATGTGTAAGCTAATGAAATTATCCTTACCGTGTTTCAGTTGCTCCCAGGGATGAAGGGCTTGTCAAATCTTTCATGTTGCTATGGGAACCCTCTTACTTGTTACTACTCAAATATAACAGCAAAGTTTCCCTTGGGTGGAGCAACCCTCCATTGTGTATTTTTTACAGCTTCAATTGTCTGATGCAGTAGGGTCCAAAGTTGGCAGAACACAGTTTTAGTTATTTTCTTTGCCTTCTTTTCTTCATCTTGTGTATTTCTTGAGAGGAAACTCTGGTTGGGGATGCAGTCAACTTCTGTAACAATTTTACTTTTATGCTGTAATACTCTTGTGCCTCCCAGAACTCTCACTCAGCACTGTAGATTTCACATGGCAAACAGGTATGTTGTCATTCTCTACATGCTTATTCTGTTCTGCAGAACCTCCCAAGTTCATCAAGAAGCCTGAAGCTTTGCGGTTCGTGAAGCAGGGGGACACAGTTCAACTTGAATGTAAAATCAGTGGCACACCAGAGATCAGAATCGTGTGGTACAAAAATGATCAGGCACTCCAGGCAAGCGACAGGCTGCACATGTCCTTTGTCGACTCCATGGCCACGCTGACCATCTTGGGTGCCACCACTGAAGATGCTGGGGATTACATCTGTGAAGCCCATAACTCTGCTGGCACAGCCAGCTGCAGCACTTCAGTCACAGTGAAAGGTTAGCACGTGGCCCCACACTCCACCAGAATCCCTGGCTCACAGGCCTGCTCCCAGCTGCACGTCCCAGCTGGTGACTGCTGGGCCAGTGTCTCTCCAGCTGCTCTTGTATTTAAATGCTGCTGTGTTTAAGCTGCAGAGATCAGGCAGGAAAGAGTGGTGGGTGTTCAGCACTGTGCAGTTATTCTCTTGTCTCCCCATTTAAGTCAATTGCAGGCTGAACAAGGCAAGCTTTTCAGATCACAACGGCAGCATGAACTAGATGGCACACCAGCCATGGTGAGGGTGCTGGGAATACTTTTCAGCCATCCCTCTGCCTCCTCTTTATACACAGTGATCCTGACAGGAGTGAAATTTAAGACGGAAGAGGAGGCTGTGTAGCTGAGTTCCACTGATTGTAGCTTTCACAACTAGAAGGAGCAGGGGGAAAAGCTGGAATGTGACCCTAGAGTGCAGGGAGAGTGACTTTTGGGGAAGGACACTGGGCACTGATTCCAAACAGGTGCAGAAGTATCACATTTTCTGCCCTTTGGAGTCTGAGTGCTGGGATTTTTTAGAGGTGAGGCCACATATTTAAAAGCTAAGTATGTGATTACAGCATAAGCGTAGGCTCCCTTCCTGAATATGTTGCTTCCTGCTACTATCCAGAAACCCACCCAGAGAAGCAGGCTTACACATGATGATGTGATTCTTTTTTTTATAGAGCCACCTGTTTTTAGCAAGGTGCCAAGCCCTGTGGACACTCTTAAAGGGTCAGATGTTATCCTTCAGTGCGAGATAGCAGGGACCCCACCCTTTGAGGTGGCTTGGTTCAAGGACCGGAGGCAGGTCAGAAGCAGCAAGAAGTTCAAGGTGACAGCAAAGCACTCCGTTGCCAGTCTTCATATTCTCAATCTGGAATCTCAAGACACTGGAGAATATCAATGCAAAGCTATGAATGAGGTGGGAAGTGACACTTGCACCTGCCCAGTGAAATTCAAAGGTTTGTATGCTAGAGGATCAACATCACTGCCCTCTTTTCTTGATCTCCTGGCTGTCGCTCTTCCAAGCAAGCATGTATGATTAACTGTCCTCTGCCTCCTTGTTTTTGCCATCAGAACCTCCACGGTTTGCCAAGAAGCTGAGTGACACTGCAATCTTCATCGGGGAGCCAACAGCCCTTCAGGCAGTAGTGGAAGGATCCCCACCAATTTCTGTTGTCTGGCTCAAGGATAAGGGTGAAGTTATTAGGGAGAGTGAAAATGTTCAAATGTGGTTTATGGACAACATTGCAACTCTTGAGATTGCCAGTGCAGAGGGAACTGATGTTGGAAAGTACATCTGTCAGATCAAAAATGATGCTGGCATGCGGGAGTGCTCTGCCTTTTTACAGGTCCTAGGTGGGTATAGCCTACTGCACTATAGGTACTGTGTCTTACAGCTTGCACAGCTGCCTCTACCAGCCTTTGCCTTCTGCCTACACCCTGTGCTCTCAAGTTTGTGGGTAGATTTCCCTGTGACACACAGACCCCTCCCTTCCTATTTCAGAACCAGCAGTCATCTTGGAGAAGACCGAGCCGATCACAGTAATGGCTGGCAATCCTTTTACCTTGGAGTGCAAAGTAGGAGGAACACCTGAGCTTATCACCAAGTGGTACAAGGACGGCAGAGAACTAAAGAGTGACCGCAAATACCAAATTACCTTTTATAACAATATATCCACTTTGAAAGTCTTTTCTGCAGACAGGGGAGACAGGGGCTTGTATACTTTTGAAGTGCACAATGAAGTGGGGGACAGCAGCTGCACTTCTTCAGTTGATGTTTCAGGTCAGCTCTATGTCTTAATTGTTCACACTTGTCTTTAAAAAAAGCTTTTATTTTTTTCCCTTTTCTTTCCCTTGAAAGAAACCTCAACACTTGTCTTCCTGTTCTTCTGCCCTGTCCTACTTAGATCGCCTTGTTCCTCCTTCATTCTCAAGAAAACTAAAGGAAACAAATGGGGTGCTGGGATCCTCTGTGCTGCTGGAGTGCAAAGTGTCCGGCACAGCTCCCATATCTGTGTCCTGGTTTCAAGATGGGAATGAGATTGTTAGTGGAGAAAAATATGAAATCTCGTTCTTGGATAATGTTTGTGCTTTGAAGTTGAATGCCCTGGATGTCACAGATACAGGGTCATATACATGTGTGGCAGCCAACGTGGCTGGATCTGATGAATGCAGTGCCTTCTTGACTGTACAAGGTCAGTGGAAGGATACTGGCACACCTTCAACAAAATTCTTCTTCCCTCTTCTCTTTCTTTTCTTTGGTTTCCCATGGTTTCTTTTTCATGGTTTATTTTTTTGTTTGGGTTTTTTTTTTTCTTTTGGACTTCAACTTGCTCATTTTCCTCCCCATGAAAACCCTCCTATAACATCTTTCTCCCTCTTTCACTTCTTTGCATGATCCTTAGAACCACCTTCTTTTGTGAAGACACCTGATCCCCAGGAAGTTTTGCCTGGATCAAATGTGACATTCATCAGCTACATCAAGGGCAGTACTCCCTTCAAAGTGACCTGGTTCCGGGGCATCAGGGAGCTGGTGCCAGACAGCAACTGCTCCATCTCTCTGAGTGAGTCTGTGGCACAGCTGCAGCTGTACAACGTGGAGCCAGGCCACAGTGGGGACTATGCCTGTGTGGTCACAAATGATGCTGGCAGTGCCTCATGTACAACACAGCTCTTTGTGAAAGGTGTGTTTGGGTGTGCATGAATGCACAGTTACCTTCATTCACTCTCTACCTGCAGCTCTTCCACATCTGTCCCCCTTACTATTGATTTATACCTCCCCACAGAGCCTGCAGTCTTTGTGAAGAAATTAAGTGATTTCAGTGTGGAGCAGGGGAAGTCCATTGTGCTGGAAAGCAGCTACATTGGCACCCCTCCCATCTCTGTCACCTGGAAAAGAAATGGCATGCCCATTGCTCAGTCTCAGCGCTGCACTGTTACAACTACTGAAAAATCTGGCATTCTTGAAATCTTCAACAGCACAAAGAACGATGAAGGCGAATATACCTGTGAGGTGGCAAATGAGGCGGGTGGGGACGTTTGCCACAGCCTTGTGTCCATCTTAGGTATTCATCACTCCTGATCCCCCTAACGCACCCCAGTGATGCTCTGCCTCTGCTCATCATGCTCTCTCCTTCCTTAGAACCACCTTATTTTGTCACGCAACTGGACCGTGTGGAGGTGAAGGTTGGCGAGCCCTTGACCTTAAAATGCCAGATTGGAGGTTCCCCAGAAATCAAGGTGTCCTGGTACAAAGATGACACCAAGCTCAGATCAACACAATCTTACAAAATGCACTTCAAGAACAATGTGGCAACACTGGCATTCTCTGCTGTAGAGGATAGCAACATTGGAGAATATATCTGCAAAGCAGAAAATAGCATCGGCTTTGCCACCTCCACAGCTTTGCTGGTTGTTAAAGGTGATGGGCCAAGAGCCACTCTTTTCTGGGGTAGTTTGTAGGAACTCTTTATTGTCTACAGAAAGGGGGTTTTATTAATTTCAAAGATAATTAATTCTAGGTTGGCTTCCTACTGATAGTGATGATTATTATTGTTTTGCAGAACGTCAACTTCCCCCTACATTCACCAGAAAACTTAAAGATATTCAGGAGGTGGTTGGTGCCCCAGTGACATTTGACTGCCGCATAACTGGCTCAGAGCCTATCCAGGTGTCTTGGTACAAGGATGGGGTTCTCTTAAGCGACACTGTTAACATGCAATCAGCCTTCTTAAATAATGTTGCGACTTTACAGATCTTGGAAACTAGTATGGATTATTGTGGCCAGTATACTTGCTCAGCCCAAAATGCTCTGGGGACTGCCTCTTCCAGTGCCAAACTTCTCCTTACAGGTTTGTAGCTCACACTTTAATGAAAGTCCTTTGTGTGTCTTTGCTCTTTTACTTCTCCACCCTTTTTCCCACTTTCCCCATTGTATTGTGGCCATGGACAGTGGGCATGGTGTGGTGAGGCAGGCTTGGTGGTGAGCTCTGCCATGCTTTCCTCTTTGCAGAACACCTACAACCTCCCTTCTTTGACATCAAGCCAGTATCTATTGATGTGGCACTAGGGGATAGTGCAACCTTTAAGTGCCACGTGACTGGTTCTGCTCCCATGAGGATTACTTGGACCAGAGACAACAGAGAGATTCGTCCAGGTGGCAACTACAAAATGACACTGGTGGAAAGCACAGCCAGCTTGACAGTCCTAAAAGTTGGTAAAGGGGATGCTGGACTCTACACATGTACTGCCAGCAACAGTGTTGGAAAGGATGCGTGCGCAGCTCAGCTGGCTGTGCAAGGTATTGCTGTGGGCTCTAGTGTTTATGGGGTTTTCTTTGCAAGGCAGACACCTGGAAATCACAGTCCTGAATGCAGACGTGTGTGACTAACAATCTTTACAAGAGGTTACTCTGAGATGTCTTATTTCACTTAAATATTATTGTAATACCTAAATACTTACTCATATTTCTTCTGCTTTGGTATAGTACATGATTTTTCTTATCAAATGGTTTCTTTCATTGAAACATTAACTCTCACTTATTACTCTGTTGCACCTTTATGAATGGTTCTGTTGGACTGCAAAATCCGTCTTTCTAAAGTCTTTCGCCAGCAGTGACAGTCACTAGGTTGCCCAAGGAAGTGAAAGGAAACTGAGAGAAATTCAGTTCACTTATAAGGCTTAAAAGCATTGAAAATTGCTCTTCTAAACAGCAAAACTGTAGGATCTGAGAGCAGATTTTGTGACAAATATCGATCCCACCCAACACTTCACCTCTCCTTATAGTTTGTGGATCTAAAAGTAAAATCTAAATTTATGAATGGGTCAGACTGTCTTGGTACAATTAACACATGTATATTAGTGCAGTTTCCTCAAAGTAGGTGGGAATGTATTTATAGCCATTCCAGTTATATGAATCTTACTGATTTTATAAAAGAAGAAATGTAACACACACCACTTAGATTATACACCACTTAGATTATGCCTGAGTTAAAATGTCCCTGTTACTTTAGCACTTTCTTTCCTCTTTTTTTTTCTTCTCTTTCCTCTTTACAAATTTGGAGTGGAAAGAGGGGGCGAATATTTCAATCTGAAGCTTCTTTCAACCACAATCATAATTCTGTTTATTATTAATTATATCATTGCTAATAGCTTCATTACCATTCATAAAATGATCCCAGCTGACCTTATTTATTTTCTTACTCTTCCAATCTTTATTTGCAAAATCCTGAGGGTTTTTTTCAGTATTATTATTTTATTTTTTGATCCTGAATTTACTGACACTCTTTAGTGTCAGTATGCTTTAGAATCTATACCGTTTCCCCAGGGTTGTAAAATTAGTGATGTTTATTGTTTTCAACCAATTTCTATAGAACTTGAAAGGGCAATCTCTTTGGGTGCATTTATTTGCATGCATTTAATTTGAGCATATGCTGTCTCACTTCTATGACATGCAGCCTTTTGTTTGTAGAATTAATATATTTCTTTTAATTGACCTTGAAAACCTCACAGCTTTTCATTAACTTTCTCACTCTAGCATCTAATATTCCCAATCTGTAGTTTTAATAACTGCTTTATGTTCTAGAACTGCTTTACATTCTAAATGTATACCTTACTAATGTGTATATCCTCATTTTTGGAAAGGAGTGGAATCAGAGTGTGACTACTCAGCAACTGTTAGCATGCAGATAAATAATCAACTCTTTCTCAAAGTGAAATCCAATAGTAAATTACTCAGGTTCCAAGAGTCCTGGTGTTAACAAATCATTTCTATTTTTAGAAACTCAGGAAGTTTTGTTTCTAGCAACACAGGATGTTCTACAACTGTCCCACAGGTTGAAATAATCCACCATCAATTAGATATTCTTCCTACACTTGACAGACACGAAGAGGGACTTCATCCTGTTTTGCAGAGAGATTTGTTGTGCCCACATTACCACCTCTTGGTTTTACTAGTTATATCTTTGATCTATGAGCATTGAGTCTTGTGATTCTAATCATCCAATTTCATGAAAAGTATCAAACTTCCACTCCTTTCCTCTCCTTATGGAATAAAATATAACCACCTGTTTTACTTTACAATCACAGGACATTTAACACCAATGTCTCTTAACACCAGCCATCTCATAATTCTCCTCAGCATGATCATTTCTAAGCTCTTTTGTTTGCTACATAAGCTCCTTAACTTTTATTCCTTATGTGCAACTTTATGTTAGATTTTGCATTAAATGTGTGAGGGGTTATAAGCAGATACATTTATTGACTGTATTAATCACAGGATATAGAGCAGTTGCTATAATACTCAACCTAAATGCTTTTAATAACATTTTTTGGCTGAAGAGTTGGATTCTTGCATTTCTATCAGGCCTTTTGATTCTTCATGTATAACAAGAGCATATTTTGTAAAGAAAATCACACATATCAACTAATCTGTAATGAATGCATACAAGGAGAGGTACAGTGGGTCAGTAAAGTAAGGAGAAACTCACTGAAATGCATATAGAAAACTTGTTGCCTTCTTAATCTGTGTTTAGGACCAACTTGAAATCATCTAAAAAAATTTCATAGCAATTGCAAAATCAGAATTTTTGCTTAAGTCCCAAAAGTTTACAGTTTCAGTTACACATCTCCCTGCTCGTTCAAACAATTAGTGCAGTTTAAAGCACCATCTCCCCTTTTTGACTTTCCAGAACCACCAAGGTTTATCAAGAAACTAGACTCCTCAAAACTTGTGAAACAGCACGATTCCACAACATATGAATGCAAAATAGGTGGATCTCCAGAAATCAAAGTCACCTGGTACAAAGGTGAAACTGAAATCCATCCCAGTGAAAAATACAGAATGTCCTTTGTGGATTCAGTGGCAGTCATTGAAATGCACAACCTGAGTGTTGAAGACAGCGGTGACTACACTTGTGAAGCTCAGAATCCAGCGGGTAGTGCAAGCATCAGTACCACACTGAGAGTAAAAGGTCAGAATCTCAGCTCTTTTCTTCCCTTTCTAACTGTAAGGGAAAACCTTAAGGAAAAACTCTTAAATCCCACTTTCTTTTGTCAGAGAGGCCAAAACCTGTCTGACTAGACAGCAAATCTCTTTTCTGTTTTTTATCTCTGTGGCAGATCTTTCTTATCTATTGTTTGTCTTTGCTATTTAGCATCAGAAGAATTACTTGAATCTTCTGTCTTCTTTAATCTCTTTTGCACAAAGAACAAAAATGATAACTATTTTTTCTATTTTCCAGCACCCCCCATTTTTACCAAGAAGCCCCATCCAGTCGAGACCTTGAAAGGGTCTGATATTCATCTGGAGTGTGAGCTTCAGGGCACTCCTCCATTCCAGATTTCATGGTACAAAGACAAACGAGAAATTCGAAGCAGCAAGAAGTATAAGGTCATGTCTGAGAACTACATAGCTAGTCTTCACATTCTCAGTGTGGATACTGCAGATGTTGGTGAATATCACTGTAAGGCTGTAAATGATGTGGGAAGTGACTCCTGTATTGGCTCTGTAACACTAAGAGGTTTGTACAAAGATTGGCATCTTCCTGGCATTTCTTTCTTCCTGACATTCTTCTCCTACTTTTCCGCTCCTGGTGGGTTTCTTTACTGTTAAATATCTTCTCTTAAATAGCACCACCAACCTTTGTGAAGAAGCTGAGTGATCTCACTGTCGTAGTTGGAGAGTCGGTTGAACTGCAGGCTGCAGTACAAGGATCACAGCCCATTTCTGTTCTGTGGTTAAAAGACAAAGGGGAAATCATCAGAGAAAGTGATAATCTTTGGATCTCCTACTCAGAAAACATTGCAACTATGCAGATTGGAAATGCAGAACCAACCAATGCTGGGAAATACATTTGTCAGATAAAAAATGATGCTGGAGTTCAGGAATGCTTTGCCATGCTGAAAGTGCTAGGTTGGTAGCATGAGAGAAAAATAAAAATGTATTTTAAGATGCTTTTAAATTAAAATTTTAATCATAATAATAGCTATTGCATTGTTGTTTTAAAAAACTTTCTGACTTGCATTTCATTGCAGAACCTGCAGTCATTGTAGAGAAGCCAGGCCCAGTCAAAGTTACAGCTGGAGACTCTTGTACTCTGGAATGCACAGTAGATGGCACACCAGAGCTTACTGCTAGGTGGTTTAAGGATGGTAATGAACTGTCCACTGACCATAAATACAAAATCAGTTTCTTCAACAAAGTATCTGGGCTTAAGATCCTCAATGCAACACTAGAAGACAGTGGAGAATATACTTTTGAGGTGAAAAACAGTGTTGGTAAAAGCAGCTGCACGGCTTCAGTGCACGTTTCAGGTTAGTTGACTACTCTTTCTGAGTCATCTCTGATCCTTTAGTTCCTTACAAAGCCTTCAGATATCAAAGTGGTTGTTATGATTGGCAACACAACAACCTAAGAGAGCTGCATAATCTTAGGAGAACCTGGCATGCCACTTTGACAGGCATCAAGAGTAGATGCCTACCTAAACTCTGAGGGACAAGAATTATTGAAAGGATTTGATTTCTTCAGCTTTTATCTGCATGTCTTCTTGGACAGCTGGTGCAATATTGTTCCTTATGGAAAAGAATGGTGAAAATAAAAGGTGCTCCTCAAAGACTGTGAATGAAAGTTCCAGCATATGCTTAACCACTGACTATTTTTCAAATATTTAGATGTGTCAGAGTGTATTGCCGAAGTAGATACAGCAAAAGAAAGGTCATTAATTCTATTATGCATGGAGAACTTCCTGCATTTAAAGAACCCTGTGTGGTAATTTTTATTTATATTTTTATTTTGAAACAAATGCAGATCGTATTATACCTCCTTCTTTCACAAGAAAACTGAAAGAAACATATGGTCAGCTGGGTTCTTCTGCTGTACTGGAGTGCAAAGTTTATGGGTCACCACCCATTGTGGTTTCCTGGTTTCATGATGGACAAGAGATTACCAGTGGAGAGAAGTATCAGGCTACTCTTACAGACAATACCTGTTCTCTGAAAGTGACTGGACTTCAGGAGTCTGATATGGGAACTTATTTGTGCACAGCTACTAATGTAGCTGGCTCTGATGAATGCAGCGCGTTTTTGAGTGTTAGAGGTCAGTATCAGTGAGAAGCCAGAATCACAGAGCCCAAATTTATCTTCAAAAATATTTCAGTTTTTATTTGTTGCATGTGATCTTCAAAAGAAGTTCAAATGTACTTCTTCTCTGTCTGTTTTATTTGTGTGCTTAGAACCACCATCTTTTGTGAAGAAACCTGAACCACTGGATGTTTTATCTGGGGCAAACATAACCTTTACTAGTATCATAAAAGGTTCCCCTCCATTGGAAGTTAAATGGTTCAGAGGCAGTGTTGAGCTAGTACCAGGACCCAGATGCACTATCACCTTGCAAGATTCAGTTGCAGAACTGGAGCTGTTTGATGTACATCCACTTGAGAGTGGAGACTACACCTGCCAGGTGTCTAACGAGGCAGGGAAAATTTCATGCACAGCACATCTTTTTGTCAAAGGTTTGTCCAGACTACTGCTTCTTAAGCTTCTTAAAGATGATCTCTTTGCTTTATTTAATTTGTTTTCTTCCTGTTGTTCATTATAGAACCAGCCAAATTTGTGAAGAAGTTGAATGATTTAAGTGTAGAGAAAGGGAAAAATTTAATCTTGGAATGCACATATACGGGTACTCCACCGATTTCAGTGACATGGAAGAAAAATGGAGTGAAACTAATGCACTCTGAAAAGTGTGGCATCACCACTACAGACACATCTGCCATACTGGAAATCCCTAGCAGCAAACTAGAAGATCAGGGGCAATATTCTTGTCATATTGAAAATGATTCTGGGAAAGATAATTGCCATGGTACAATCACAATACTAGGTGCGTCAAGCCAGCATCACTTCAACAAGAGTTATTTGAACTACTAATGCTCATCATGAATTATCTTTTTATGCTAATGGTGTATCTTTGTCCTTCAGAACCACCTTACTTCATTACACCCTTGGAGCCAGTGCAGGTGACTGTTGGGGATTCTGCATCCTTACAGTGCCAGGTTGCTGGAACACCAGAAATGATTGTGTCATGGTACAAAGGCGATACAAAGCTGAGAGGAACTGCTACTGTGAAAATGCACTTTAGGAACCAAATTGCCACTCTGGTTTTCAGCCAGGTAGACAGTAGTGACAGTGGGGAGTACATCTGCAAAGTAGAAAACTCTGTTGGGGAGTCTTCTTCGTCGTCTTTGCTTACAGTTCAAGGTGAATATTTAAATTTTAAATATCAGGAAATGGCATCTTTTTCTTAAGTATGCTTTGCTATTTTGAAAAACAACAATTGCCTCTTCCTCATAAAACACTTTACTTTTTCTTGGTGTGTAAGATACCCTGTGGCACTCTCTTCTACTAACAAAGGCCTGCCGGTAAAGCTAATCAAAATACGGCACTTACTGACCACAGCTCTTTTGTAGTGTTACAAGCCTCTGTATCTTCCGTCCCTATTCAGGGTATTGCTTTGATTGTTTCCAGTATTAGCAGTGCTGAGGCTCACTAGGTCTGAGTGAGAGCAAAATAATTACCTCTTTTCCTGAAACTATATGCACGGGGCTCTTTACATCAAGTTCAAAATGAATGATATGCTAAATAATATTTTTAATTGGAAGTTATGAGCACAAATCCACCGTACTCTACAGCATATTAGTCAGTGATTATTGGTGCATACAGCAATAGGTGCATGTCTTGTGAAAGACTTCACTGTACAATACTTGTTTTCTTGCAGAGCGTAAACTTCCTCCTTCTTTCACACGAAAATTAAGAGATGTTCATGAAACTGTTGGCCTACCAGCTGTGTTTGACTGTGGCATTGTGGGCTCAGAACCTATCCAAGTGTCTTGGTTTAAAGACGGCGTGCGTGTGAAAGAGGACTACAATGTTCACACGTCCTTTGTAGATAATGTAGCAACTCTCCAGATTTTGAAGACTGATAGGAGCCTTATTGGGCAATACACCTGCACAGCTGTCAATGCTATTGGGACTGCTTCTTCTAGTGGCAGGCTTGTCCTTACAGGTTGGTGGGCTGTGAAATATTAAATGGAAATATCTTAAAACTAAGTTTTGCTTTATATATGGATTTAATATTGTACACGAGACTCTTATTTCACACAGTTTTAAAGTAAATTGAGATTCTTAAGTGATGGTTTTTATTTCTTTCACTCTTCAGAAGGGAAGACTCCTCCATTCTTTGACATCCCACTTACACCAGTGGATGGCATTATTGGAGAAAGTGCTGATTTTGAGTGTCATGTTTCTGGAACACAGCCTATTCGAGTCACTTGGGCAAAAGATAACCAAGAAATTAGAACAGGAAAGAATTATCAGATCAGTTATGTAGACAACACAGCCCATTTGACCATCTTGAGAGTTGACAGGGGAGATTCTGGAACATATACATGCTATGCTAGCAATGAAGTTGGAAAGGACTCTTGCACAGCTCAACTGGCTGTTAAAGGTACTGAATAGATAATACATTGTGTTTACATTTTTCTTTCTTCAGTTAAAAAGGAGGTTTCACTTATTACTGCAAGATAACTTTGAGAAAACTCTTGAGATGTAGCCCGAGAGGACCTATGTGGAGATACCTATGAACCTTTTAAGGGCATTAGAAAGGGTCACTAACAACAATGGGAGGAGAAATAAAATATTTTCTTTGGCCTACTTTCTTAATAGGCTCTGGCCTATTTCTTCCTTAAGAACTTGACAAAACTCTTGGGTTTATTTAAATGGTGTACAACTTAAATCAATGTAAGAGAATATTTTTTTTCAAACAGGAAAATCCAGTGACAGTGACTGTAAAAGCAAGACTCCTGCTGTTTATCTTAGCATAATTTCACTTTAAAAATATATAATGTTCAAATTTTTCTTGAAACATTGTCTTAAGGGTTTGTCATCTCAAAATAGATTCATGGAATTTATGTTCTTTTTTTACAGAACGAAAAACTCCTCCTACTTTTACTAAGAAACTGTCTGAAGCAGTGGAAGAAACAGAAGGGAATGAACTTAAACTTGAGGGTCGTGTTTCTGGCTCTCAGCCTTTGACTGTTGCTTGGTATAAAAACAATCAGGAAGTCCATTCAAGTGCCCACTGTGAAATATCTTTCAAAAACAATACCTTGCTTTTGCATATAAAGAGTGTAGAGCAATCAGATGCTGGTTTATATACCTGTAAAGTGTCCAATGAAGCAGGAAGCGTGTTGAGTACATCTTCTGTTGTTATCAGAGGTTGGTGGAAGCCTTGTTTTCCTTTGCTTCTTGCTTTTCTTTGTTTTATTTAGCTGCAAGTATATAGCTTCCCTCTTATGAGCTGTTTTTACTTACCTTAACAGCAGTGATTTGTCCAGAGATGGACATAAACCACAAAGTCAAGAAATTCTTTTATTTTGGTGATTATTTTTTTCAAGGAGAAGCTTCTTTTTCACTATTTGCTATGACTGATTTAAAGTGAACATTGAAATCCTTGTGACATTTCTGTCGAGTTTTTAATCATTCTCTCTCCGTGGAGTAACAGGGGGTTTCTGCAGTAAAATCTAAGCTTAGGCAGTGTTGATGCTGCGTTGTGGTAGCATGACACTTCATCATAATAGGCTTGCAAAAATTGCAGATTTATTTACTTAACAATCCGTATATAGTTTTGCAGCCTAATAGTGCTTTAGTTCTCATACTATTTTTTGCATGTAAAAGCTCTTGCTGAGGGGTTAAAGACATTTGTTGCATGTTTATATAGGAAATATGCTGTGATGCTCTTTTGATATTTATTCCATTTTCTAACATTATGATTGACATACTCAGACTCCTCCATTCCTTGCCATTGCCTTCTTAGGCATCACATGTATCTCTCCCTTTCTCTTAAATTCTTGATCATACTTTCCTGAGTATTCACTCAAGCGTTTTCATATTCCAGAACCTAAAAAGCCTCCAGTTTTTGACCAGCCTCTTCAGCCAGCAGCAGCAGAGGAAGGTGATACCATACAGCTTAGCTGTCATGTCCAAGGATCACAGCCTATCCGGATCCAGTGGCTGAAGGCAGGAAGAGAAATAAGAGCTTCAGACAAATGCAACTTCAGCTTTGTTAATGGAGTAGCTCTTCTAGAACTTGCTGCAGTTACCAAATCAGATTCAGGAGAATATGTATGCAAAGCTTCAAATGCAGCTGGCACTGATACTTGCAAATCTAAAGTGACAGTCAAAGGTACAGTAACATGAAGAAAATAAGGGCACATGACAAAAATGTCAGCCAAAACTCTATCCTACTTTGTTTTCTGTGGAACAAAAAATTTAATAATCTAGTAACAAACAATAATTTACTTTTAGTTTTTTGTAAAACTGTAGAATCTGGTAAAACAGAGCATATAGCAATAATATATATCAATAGTGACAGAAATGCTGAAAGATTAGTGTCAAATCAATAGTACATTCTTATCAAAGAGATTCAGAATTTATTTTCTAAATCTAAACACCAAATTTAAGAAAAATGCAAGCTAAATGGGTGAAATTACTTAGACATGCATTTTTTGTGGAAAGCATGTAAAAAGTGGTGTTTATTAAAGGAAAATACAGAAGGAATTTGATTGAGCATATTGCCTTTGAGGCTAATTGTCTCAAGACTGTTACAGCTCTAAGACATTTTGATCTTTTAGCTGAAAGTATATCGTGTTTAAACATGAGTCCTTCTGTGTAAGTCTTGCTTTACCATTGCATAAAGGACACAGGAGTCCAGCAGTATTCACAAACAGTCTCCTTTTCACTACATGGGTAGCCACTAGGCTAAGGACTATGTAAAAGAAAACAAAAAACAAGGGAATTTAACAGACCACTAAAACCTGATAAAAAACTGCAAGTAACTCTTAGGGGATAATATCCAGAAATAGAATGAAAAGAGAAAATATCACCAAAAAAACTTATCCAGCTTAGAAAATGAGGCTTTTTATTTGCATATCCATCTATGGATTTGCATCCATGGAAAGTATAAATGGCCTGACTGAAGTAAATGAACAGCACAATATGGCCTATTGTGGACAGCTTCATCTGGAAAGGAAACTACAAGTTGGTTAAAACAATACTAAAGTATTTTGCATTTTTACCTCTTGCATACTATTGTGTTCCATCTGAGGAATTAGATTTTTTTTTTACAATTCCTTCAGAAGCATCACCACCTATGAACATAAACTACTACATGAAGCCATCTGTTATAACTCTCTGAACTCTGTTTTTATAGAAAAACCGGCAGCTGCTCCAGCAGCTAAGAAAGCAGAAGTGGAAGGCAAACTTTATTTTGTGTCAGAGCCTCAGAGTATCAAGGTCATGGAAAGTAAGAACTCTTTTCAAAACAGTACATTGTCTTCTATTTGCCTACACCTTTTGTTTGAGATGATGTCCCTCTGTCATAAACGCCTGGAAAGACTTAGCTTCCTCATTTGCATCTTTCTGCAGAGACCGTTGCGACATTTATTGCAAAAGTTGGAGGAGATCCAATTCCAAATGTCAAGTGGATGAAGGGAAAATGGAGACAACTCAACCAGGGAGGCCGCATTATAATCCAGCAGAGAGGAGATGAAGCCAAACTAGAAATAAAGGACACAATAAAAACTGATTCTGGCATGTACAAATGTGTAGCTTTTAACCAACATGGTGAAATTGAGAGGAGTGTAAACCTGCAAGTTGAAGAAAGAAAGAAAGAAGTTGTTGAAGGGGATTTCAGGGCAAAACTAAAAAGGTATATTGAAAGTTGTTATAGATTAATTTGCAATCAACACAGAAGAAACCTTTTTTTTATTATACATCTCAGAGCAAGATATAATTTTTAAATATTTGTTAAATAGGAATAACTGTAATAAAAATAAAAGCACCTGACTAGACTAAGCTAAAGGATTCTACTGCACAGGGCAGCTCTAAGTTGATTCAATATTTCATTAAACAGCTTTCTGGGAATGAAATGCTGTATAGTTAACTTCTGTTATTGATTTGAATAGCACTCCAACAAAAAGAAAAGAAGAGGAAGAGCAGCCTATTGATATCTTGGAACTTCTCAAAAATGTAGATCCCAAAGAATATGAGAAATATGCTCGCATGTATGGAATTACAGATTTCCGTGGCCTCCTGCAAGCCTTTGAGTTACTAAAGCAAACCCAAGCAGAAGAAACCCATAGATTGGTAAGACACAGTGTGACTGCAGCATTGGCTGTCTTAGGAGTAATGTGCATCCCTTGAACAGACATGGTGTCCACACTCTGAAGCTCTGAAATCATGATGTGTGAAGGAATTTCTGGTTCCTCTTTAGTTCTTTTACTGGCAGTTCTCAATTTCTTGCATGCTCAAATCCAAGAAGAATAAATGGGCCTTCTGGCTAAGTAGGTTCTGTCTTCATAACTTGGCTGCAATTGTTAGCATGGGAAGATACACTGGTTACAGTATACTTACATAAAATTTGATGTAGGAATGAATTCTGTGTTGGATAAACATGACAGTTTGACATTTAGTATCCTTTAATCTTTGAGCATATTCTGCATTTTTATAGGAAATTGAGCTCACGGAAAAAGCTCAAAGGGAAGATCAGGAGTTTGATGAACTTGTAGCTTTTATTCAGCAACGACTCACACAAACAGAGGTAAAACATTTTTGGACTGATTTATGAAATACTCAAACCTATAAGAGGGAACTTGAAATTAACTTAAACTAATATTTTCCAGCCTATTACTCTGATCAGAGACATTGAAAATCAGACGGTTTTAGCAGATGAGGATGCAATCTTTGAATGTGAGATTAAGATTAACTATCCAGAAATTAAACTGTCATGGTACAAGGGAACCCAGAAACTGGACTCCAATGACAAATATGAAATTAGAATTGAAGGTGATCGCCACATACTGAGAATTAGAAACTGCCAACCTGAAGATCAGGGAAATTTCAGAATAGTGTGTGGACCACACATTGCCAGTGCCAAACTAACTGTGATTGGTAAGTGTACTTCTGAAGTACATATTTGAATTAGTTTACACTTTATTTATTCCACTCTGATCTCTGTTAAAATGTATGTTTTAACATGCTAACAGAACCTGCAGTTGAGCGGCATCTTCATGACACTACTTTCAAGGAAGGAAAAACATGCACACTGACTTGTCAGTTCTCTATCCCAAATGCCAAGTCTCAGTGGTATAGAAATGGGAGACCCATTAAGATAGGAGGCAGATATTCAACACAAGTCTCTGACAAAGTGCACAAACTCATCATCAAGGACGTTAGAACGGAAGACGAGGGACAGTATACCTGCAAGCTTGACAGTCTAGAAACATCGGCAGATCTGGCCATTGAAGGTTTGTAAAGATATAGAATCTCTTTATTACCACAGTGACAGTTTCTGGAGGTTTCATTAGCAGAATGAAAAGAAAAAGCATTTCTGAAAGACAGATTCCCAAACTTAGAAATGGACTAAGTAAGAAATTTTGCTGTCCTTTCTCTTTGAACAATATGCGACATACTTGTGTAACTTAGTGTTCTTGACTAAACTATGATTAATAATGTCCTTTAGCCCACAAACAATCTGAGATGTACTGGCTTCTATTTTCTTTGGGACTCATGTTTTCCTTGGAGTTTTTCTTAATTATTCTTTATCTTTTGTTTCCTTAATGGCTTCTCTTACAAAATGTATCTGCACAGCAATCTTATTATAGTTGAACTCTTACGTCTTCTAATCTTCATTCTTACATGTAAAACTTCATAGAAGATGGAATCCCTTTTTCTTACTCTACTATTTCAAGATCTATTACTATTATCTCATTAAAATTTAGCTATTTTGATGACAGCAATGAGAAGGATTCAGATAAAGTAACTGCCATAGTGGTGCATAACAACTGATGTATTTTTTGTTCCTAAAAACAGCTGAACCAATTCAGTTCACGAAGAGCATACAGAACATCGTTGTGAGTGAACACCAGTCCGCAACCTTCGAGTGCGAGGTGTCTTTTGATGATGCAGTTGTGACATGGTACAAAGGCCCCACTGAACTGAGGGAGAGTCCCAAGTACAGCTTCAGAAGTGAAGGTCGTTGCCATTATATGACTATTCACAACGTTAATGCAGAAGATGAAGGTAAAAATGCATGGAACATTTGTGCTAGTGCCATTTTTTATGGTATTTTTGTGTGGTTTTAAGTGATAAAAGCATATAAATATCAATGTTCTTGGCTGCTGCAGGTGTGTATTCTGTAATTGCTCGTCTCGAACCAAGAGGAGAAGCAAGAAGCACTGCAGAGCTCTATCTGGTAACCAAAGGTTAGCAAATTTTCTAAACACATTTGTGATTATAACCATGTGTAAATTTGTTTGTTTGAAACATGATTCTGGAAAAATCAATAGTTCTAAAGCAAATCTAATATTCCTTTGCAGAAATGAAATTGGAGTTGAAGCCACCAGGTAAATTTCTCAAGCAAGACTGGCACAAGATCATGTCTATACTATGTCATAGAATTAAAGCATTGCTCTGCTTTTTAATTATTTTCAAATCTTTTTTCCTGGTTAGAGTGAGTATAACCTACATCCTGAAAAAATATTCCTCCTCCACAGGCATGGGGAACTATTATTGTCATAAATAGTGGCAATTAATACTGAGATACCTCTATAATCAGTGAGATTAATAGGGACCCCATTTTGTACAATATTCTTGAATACATTCTCTGAAACGCACAAGTTTATTTTTGTTTGAATTGCTAAGGAATAGAACAGTGAAGATACACCAATTAATAGATAGGATCTTCTTGGTGCAACTGAAAAAAAAATAACGAAGGAAGTAAAATAGGTAACAATCATCTCCTTATGATACGTAGTGATCCTCTTTTTTGAACGTTCTTAAGAGCCTACTCCAAATGTTGCAAGAATTATTTAGAAATAAAATATAACATTTTATGGGCTGACTGAGCTGAAAGGTTAATACAATTAGTTATCTATTGGTTGGCTAACTTATACTTGAGGAGCAAGCTACAGTCCTTGTTTGCTACAAAAAGAAAGATTAAAGCACCATCAACTACTATTCTTGAGGCAAGCATATTGAATTTTTTATTGGTAGGATTTATTAAGTCAATTAAACATTTTGATTTTCTAGATGTTCCTGATGCCAAGGTTGCAGTTCCAGCTCAAAAACCAGCTGAAGGTAGGGCAACAAACCATATTTGTTCCACATCTGCACTGAACCAGGCCAGTGGGAACCTCAGAGAAAAATCTTAGCTCAGCAATAAGATCTAGTTAATGGTCCCTGTGAGCAAGACTTGACTTGGATAGGCTTCTTTGCTGTGTGGAAGGTGAAAACTCCACACAGGTAGTGGTAGGAATTAATTTAATTATCTTAAAAAGAGTCCTTTCCATCATGTTCTCCTATTAGTCAGTTGTTCATTTGATCTTTCATTTATTTCCATCTTCCTCTCTGATAATTTTTTTTAATTTTCACCTAATCTATTTGCCACAAAAAATATCTTTTAAACAAGCTCTCTGAATTACTGCCTTAAAAAAATATTCTTTTAATGTCATGCATTGGATTTCACGTTTATGGCAAATGGTCTCTCCCCAGGCTCTGGTTTTGGACTATGGACTACAAAAAATATTTATACTTCTGTTACACCCAGTAGCTTACTACAAACCTCAACAGTTTAAACTTCTTGGGTTTATTTCCAGGATAATTTGGTAAATGCTTGCAGTGGCAGCAGGAAGGGAAAGGTTTGATATTTAGATGAATTACCACCAGCGAAGATAGGAGAGTGATGATAGCAATGGAAATAAAGCTGAGGACATGCAGGGTTCAAATAAAGGGAGACTGGAGATTCCCACTCAACTTATATTTATTCAGCTGCTGTAAACTCTCAGAATAAGCAGCTGCAATAAAATCATATAATCTATTTTCCCAAACCAGGACTTTTCTTCATTTACAAGGAAATATCAAACTTAAATTTTGTTCTAAATATTTCATTTTTCCCACAAGCTGCCCCTATTCCCATTCTTCTGCCTCTTGTTCCACCTCCAGAGGAGAAAAAGCCAGGTAAATGTCCTTACAGTATTTGAATAATATCTTCATATTTCTTTATGACAGTTGGGTTTTGGATTTTTGTTTATTTGGCTTTATAGATATTCATAAGGTTTTTTAATTTAAATTTTTAAATCTATTTTTTTAAGTAGAGAGAAAGGTTCCATTGAAGAAAGTCCCTCAAAAGGTGGTTAAAAAAGCTCCTGAAGAAGTCCCACCCCCTAAAGGTAACTTTTTTCCTTTGTTTGAAAACTTTTTTTAAAAGAGTAAAATTACCTTGTGGGAACAAGGTGCTTCATTTTGAAATAACTTGAGTCTATCACAATTTGTGGTTTCTGGCTTTATGTCAAAAACACACATTTAAAATCCAAGCTGATTGTGACTTAAAAAATAGCCCCTTCTTTAAACCATCTGAGAGGGTGAAATATTTTCGTTAAATGAGAATATCCGATATGCCTTGCAAATTCCAGGCTATGATATGAATAACCAATTTATTTATTTGAAGTTCCTGAGGTGCTACCAGAGAAGCCCAAAGAGGTCAAAATAACATCCATTGCAAGGAGAGAAGAGATACATGAAGAAAAGAAAATACATGAAACGCCCAGAGAAATTTATGAAGAATGGGAAGAAGATTATGGTGAAGACCATGACTACTATGTCCAGGAAGAAGGCTATGATGAAGGGGAAGAGGAATGGGAAGAAGCTTATGAGAAAAGAGAAGTTACTTATGAAGAAAAAAGAATAATTCATGAAGAAGGTATTTGAATTATGATGTCATTTAATTTCTTTTCTTTTCTCATATTTATTATTAGGGCCCCAACATTTTGAACTAGGCAGCATTTTTCCTGTTTTTGTTCTTGTTAAAATATCTGGAACCATAATATGCCAACAAATTTTAAGTGACACTTGATAACACAAGATATCACAAGGTATGGTTGCAGATAGGAATGGATACATTAGAAATTCATTGCCAATGAACTTTGCAGATCTTTAAAACCTAATATGACTTAGAATTAGTAGTAAGGATATGTGTCATTTTTAGTTTTCGGATATTTCTTCTATCATTTCCATGTGTTCTAGATAAACATGATTTACTTAAATGTTTCACACATTAATTGATTGATGATAATGGCTGTATTTTGCAATTTCTTGCACGCTATAACTGCCTTGGGGATTAATAGATGTATGCCTCTAGGAACAAAATTTGGCTCTGATGAGAAAACGTGAAACTTGGAAATATGCAAAACATCTTACTTCAACAATTGGATCTCCTAAACTCTTTGTGTGTTTTTAAATTCATAAAATTATAATAGCATAACTAATACCTTTCTGTCTACAGAGCCTTTAAACAACGTATTTTTAATCACTAAGTGATCTTATTGTTTTTTAAGTGACTGAAGTTCCTAAGAAACCTGTGCCTGAGCGAAAACCACCAGCAATTACAGCTGAAAAGAAGGAAAAGAAGGAAGTAACTGTTCAAAAAGGTATGACTTTCCCACAGAACTAACAGGAACATGCAGATTAAAATCTCATGTATATTCTTCAAGCTGAATGGTGTTGGTTATTCACATTTCCTTGGAAAGAAGAAAATTCGCTTTATGTTGGACAGTGAGAAGAGTAAGGGTCATGGCAACCCTTTCTCTTCTCCCGCCTCATATTTTTGAGCTCTGTGCTCAATTATGGTTGAATCAAAACAAGAATTGATGGTAAAATCAAACTGAACTTCAGTTATCCTTCCTTCTCCCTGTATATTAGCCTTGGGCATTGGTGTAACTTTTAAGAAATTAATTGCTGCCCTTCTGGGAAGTGTTCTCCATTCAGATCTGTGCACATCTCTCAGAGGAGGGTGGGACTCATTGCCACCCCCATTCCCCACCAGTAAACAATGCACTGAACAGTGCACAGGATGCACAAGGTTTATAACACCCTAAACAAAAAAAGAGCCAGTTCTATCTGGTTTGTATCCAGAAAACAATTTGCAAGGTTTATTAAACAATAAATTCATCTGAATTACTCGCAGTTGTCAAGAAACCTGTTGATGAAAAAGTCGAGGTAACCACCCAGAGGGTTGCAGAAGAAAAAGTCAAAAGGATGGAGGGTAACTACTGTTTAGTTATCTTAATGTCATCTTTCCCTGACAGTTGTGGCTTTTGTTACCTAGCTGATCTGCATATGCTTTGTCTTTACTTAACATGGTCTGATCAATTTTTCAGTCTTTGAAACATCTAATACAAGCTTCTGCTAAATTCTTTGGAAAGAAGATTAAAAGCTTTTTAGCGGAAAATACTAAATGCAAATATTAACTACCAATGCTTTAAAAAATGAATTGTGTATAAAATTGCACTAAGTGAAATAGTGTGTTGCACTCAAAGCTGAAGATGTGAAATCCCCATCTTGCTTAGATTTCCATCTTGACCCATCTACCAAGATGCCTTGGTTAATTCTTTGGTTATAAAATAAAGATGCACCTTTATTCTCTTAGTAGATACTTCCCTTTGTAAAGCATTTCCCATTCTGCAGCAGGATTCTGTCAGCTGCAATTCAGTGTCAGGAAATGCCCTATGTGCTAAATGCCGTGAGCTACCCAGTGCCTTTAGAACATAGCAATGAAAAGAAACAAACACATGCCTTACATTGCTTTGTGTGATTCCAGAAGCCTGACTTAGCTGCAGAGGCTGATTGTCTTGTCTGTTTTATTTTCAACATCATTGGTAGACAGCTGTAGACTTACTTTAATCTCTTTGCTAAATATTTGACTGAATAACAAAATTCTAATGCCAACAGTTACCAAGAAAGTTGTGCCACCAAAACCTACACCAATGGTCGTTGAGGAAAAAGTTATGAAAAAGGAAGGTACAGATCAGCATCTTTGAATTGCAGTTTACATTTTTTTTTTCAGCACCCTATGTGTTTCTGTGCTTCTTTGGAATATGTGGGCCTGTGTGTATGTATCTGGATCCATAGCAGTAGTCATGCTGTGACTGCTGTCAGTGTTTAATTAGTATGTCTATCATGCTTTTGTTTCTTATAAAGTCTGTTTTTAACATATTTGTGGATAGCCTTTTGGTTCTTGTTTAAACAACCTACGGTCACACTGCAGTGTGACTTAGCTTTTTCTTCATCTATTCTGCTTGCTGGCCTATCCTTACACAATAAGCATAATTGTGTCCCTATGCCCAAAACTATCTTTGAAGAATTACCTTTAGAATTCTTCTGATGTACTATTCCCAAAAGTCTGTGCATGCATTTTGTTTCAAATGTTTGGGTTAAAGATGTCTGTGTCTTTAGCCTTTAGTCTTTAACAATTACTAAATATTATACGTTTGTGCTTGTTCTGTGTTCAGTATTTTAGAATATGAATACTGACTGTCTAAATATGTCTAAGACTTAAATGTGCAATACAGATAAAGATTTGATAAAAACTCACATGCTGACTACCACTAATGTGGATCTAGAATATTAAATACTAAAACAAAATCCTATCTTTAAAGTACCAACAGTAGAAACATGGACTGTTAAAGAAGAAAAGATGTCAGTTTCTGTCCACAGAGAAGAAGAGTATTCATATGATGTTACAGGTATGTACAAAACCAAAAGTCTCTGTACCCAAATCAAAACAATCAATCCTACTATACTTTCTTCTGATCTACTTTTATGTATGGGAAATTACATATTTAGACATATCATATATTTGTCTTTCAGTATGCCTTGCTTTTTTTGTCCATTGTGTTATGTAGCTTTAGTTTTATTTAGCTTAATAGATGGAAATATTTCAACTATTTTATCTTAATATTGTTTAAATACTTTTCTTTGAAGAGCCAACAGAGTATGAGAAAACAGTTGAAGAAAGATTCTTTGAAGCTGTTTACCCAATTGAAGGTAGTTTGATTAAGAATGGGAGTCTAATCAATATTTGTTTGTTTGTTTGTTTTAATTTGAATCAAAAATCATTGTGAGATTTGCTCATGCAAATCATGTTCATGTTGTTCATTTTCTGGATTTTTTTTTTTTTTTACATATTAACATATGGGTTTTAGTGACTGTGTACTGGACATACATAATATATTCTTAAAGTGTTTCAGATTTACTTGGGACGTTGATATTTCCTATCTCAACATTTAATATCTTTAAAATTCCTATTGTAGCACATAAAGAGGTTGAGGAGGAGGAAGAAGTTGTTTCCACAGAACTGGAGATCTCCCATGTTGAAGGTGAATAAAGTCTTTGCATCAACATCTGCTCCATTTTTCTGAACTTTCACATTATCTGTCTGTAACAGTTTGCCAAAGGATAGCATATCAAAACTGAGATCTTTCAATTTCTCTATGGTTCTGCTCTCAAAGCTTCAAGCCTTACTGCATTTCTATCTTATTCTTCTTCATGACTGCTTTAAATAATTCCTTTAATAGCTTTTTGTGAGATGGGTTTGTTGTATCTGTTTGATAAAAACAGAATCGTTTTTTACATTTAGTGTTTGCTTATACACCATGTTAAGAGTAGCCTACTGTGGTTTACCAGTTATTTTAATTGTCTCCTAAATGTTCACCACCTATCTTTTAAAGTGCCTGAGATGCCAAAGAGGCGTGTTCCAGAAGAAAGAAAGCCTGTTCCTGTCCCTAAAAAAGAAGCTCCACCAGCTAAAGGTATTTGTATTGCTCCAGTAAAAAAAGAAAGAGGCAAAACCCGAACGAATTTTCTTTCTTTCTATTACTTTTTGCGTTTTCTTGAATATATTTAGGAATTTACTCTCAATGTGTCTTTTTTTTTGCACAATCTCTGTATGCATTATTTAATTTTGCATTGTCTCCGTTGCACAATTTCAGTTTTTCAATTTTGCTATAACTTAGCTTACAGCTTGAATTTGTCCCAGTTTGGGCTCTTCTCTTTCTTAACAATCTTGTGCTTATTATTTATATTTAAGTTGTGTGGCTTTTGCAGGCAAATGTGTTTTTACTTCAAGAGAGTAAAATGAAAGGTGCTAGTGCAGTGATTTTAACATAGAAGTTATATGCTGTATCATAATGTCTTTCCTGTATAGTCCACATTTGTCCAAAAGGCTGTACCTTGTATTGTGTTGGTTGCAGTGCTCAGCTCCTTGTCCAAGCACTGTGTTCATTGTGTAAAACAATCTTGGATTACTCAAATCTGCATTAGTGTTCAAAAAACTAAAGATCTCTTACTTTAAAAATATTTTCCAAAGTGCCTGAAGTCCCTAAGAAACCTGTTCCAGAAAAGAAAGTGGCTGTTGCTAAAAAGGAGGTGGCTCCCCCAGCAAAAGGTACGGCATCTTTTGAATATGGGCTTTAACCCACACTGTTCTGTGCTATTGTCCTCTTTTCCTAACTTCTCCTATGTTCTCAACATAAGCATATCAGAAATGTAATCTTTGTGTGTTATGTGTGAATGTCTGTTCTTATCTAAGACATTCAAAAGCCTTAGAAATATTACTTAAATGAATTTTAATACCTTTGGAGTTGTTGAAGGGCCTAGAAAAACTGTGCCTGAAGAAAAAGTACATGTTCCTTTTCCCAAAAGAGAACATCTGCATACCAAAGATGCACACTGCTTGCTGAGTTTTATTTTCCTGTTTGTATGTAAGCATGTTTGTGTTAGAATTTATATTTGATGTATAATTCTCTCTACATCCTTGAGAGTTTTTAAAACCTGGTAATATATTTGAGCAGCTCTTTCTTCAGTTAAGAAATCAGTCTTAAAGCATTTGATAGTCTTCCAGCAACTGGTTTGATTTTGGTTTTTATCAAATGTGTATTGCTCTTGTCATATATCTTTCTATGTTAAATGTATGAATGTGTTATGTGGTGTGTCCTGATATTCTTACAAATGGATTAATGAAATCTATAATACTCCAATAAATCTTTGAAATTCAGAATTCAGTTATCTTATATTTTATGTTTTTTTAAGTGCCAGAGGTTCCTAAGAAAGCTCCACCAGAGAAAAAAGTTGCTGTTCCAAAAAGAGAGGAAGCTCCAACACCAAAAGGTACACTTTAAAAAGACATGTTCTTTTCTTATTATCTTAAGCATCTTGTTTATGTCAAATTTTGGGTTTGATTGTTAAGTAAATCCAATTTTACTTGTACTTCAGCCACGTTAAATATGTATCTTTTGTGTCAGTTGTGTGTATAGGTGTGCTACAGATTTGTTCTTAAAACACTTGTTAATTTTAGTTAATGATATTATTATTAATATCTTTGAAGTGCCAGAAGTACCTAAGAAACCGGTTCCAGAAGAAAAAATGCCATATGTGCCTAAAGTAGAAGCTCCTCCTGCAAAAGGTACAATGCAGCTCACTTTATTATTATTTATTGTAGTCTTTAGAATATTGTCTTTATCTCAACTTGGTCAACTGTCGTGTTTGGTGAGCAAAACGTGTCCATGTGTAATCTTTTCCAACAACACATTTCTCTTACGTGATGCATTTGCCTGTTTTTACTTGAGAGGTTCTGAAACAAGTAACTTTTTTTAAGTGCCTGCAGTTCCTAAGAAACCTGTCCCTAAAGAAAAAGTATCTCCTGCTGTTCCTAAAAAAATTGAGGCTCCTCCAGCTAAAGGTATGCTTTCCAATAGAATACAAGAATATGCTATTTCTCAGCTTCTGTCTATATGTTCTGTACTGTTATTAGTCATTGATTTGTGCTTCCCCTGTGAGTTCTGCTGTTCTGATTTAGACAATGAATCATTACAGTGTGTTGTATCTGTCATGCAATACTTATATAGTATTCTTTCTAAATATTGAATCTCTGTTGTATGTTATGTGCTCAGCACCCTTAAGCAATTCTTTGGAAACTTAGATTTAGCATTTTGAAACTATGCTTTCACAATGGAAGTGGAAAAGCATACATTTAATATTATCTTTCAAAGTGCCTGAAGTGCAGAAGAAAGCCACTTTTGAAGAAAGAGTACTTATTACAGAAGAAAGAATATCTGTTGCCATTCCAGAGGAAATCCCATCACCTGAAGGTACACTATAAAAAGACAGTAGTGAGAAATGTGCTATGTCTACAAGTCAAAAATTTTTTATAATTATCTTGTGTGAGTTTTATGTTGAACTGCAGGCAGTTAAAAGCCTCCTAAATGCCATTTACAATTTCAGTCTTGAATGTCAGGATCCCACCACATTGACAGGAATGGAAACTCTGCTACTGAATACAATGACGTTCAGATGAGGGACTCATAAAATGTAGTAGCAAATATGGATGTATTCTTTATTTTAGACTCATACTTCCTACGAAGCTCTCTGTAGCCCTGAAGATAAAATGCTGCTTCCCTCTGCTGTGTTACCTTCTCACCAGCTTTCAGTTCACATTCTCACATTCTCACATTCAGGGAAGATTTGGGTCAGTTGTTTTAAGTTAGGATAATGTCTCATAACATCTGCTTCGAGATAACTGAAATCAGCATTTTGTTTGTTTTTCTATCCCATTAATAACTACCTAGTCAAGACAATTTGACTTTCCTTTCAAAACCATAAATGAATTTTTAGAAGCAAATTTGGTACATGCCTATCTAAAATATGAGCTCCCAAATACACATCTGTATGGATATATGTAGTGTTAATTTCTGTGTGTCTCCTGCAAATAAACCTTTTCTCCAGAACTGGTTGATGTTTTCCCTGATACAGTCACCTTTGTAGATGAGTACATGCCAGGATTTCCTTTCAGTTCTTGACCTATCCATCTCATTCACTTCTTTCCTCACTTTGATACAGTTGGATCAAGGAGAAACCTCTAATTCTTTGACTCTTGTTTCTCCCACCTGAGTTGTAATGGGGAAATCTGGAGAGCTGAGGCGTTCTAATGAACTGACAGTTGACCAGTGAATGATATTAGATACAACATCCAGTAGGGAACCTGGGACATGGACAAACCACATAATTTAGAGCAAATCATACATATGTGTGTGCACAACATGTTCTGGATTGTATGTACATCTGTCATTGTCATATAGAACTTCTAAGAATTGGTTTTCATCTTCTCCATGTGTCAATCCCTCCCTTTCTCCATCTATCCATCCACCAAAAATACTAAACCTGGTAATTTTCCTTAAAGAACCAACAGTTGAAGAATGGTCTGAAGAAGAAAGAGAGGAAGTATCTATTTCCATTCACAGAGAAGAGATTTCTGAAGGTATGACAAGAGTTTAGGAATACTAGGAAAAAGCAAAAAGTAATTATTGGTCTATATCAAATAGATTTGGATTAATATCTGCTTTATTCATAAGGAAAACATTACTAGTATATAAATACATTTTGTAATTTAGAAATTTTAATTTTAATGTCTACAACTTCTATTGCTTGCTTTTGAAAAGTGCAGTAGCTAATCCTGTTTCAGTACATAATAAGATATCTCTTTGATACTGAGATCTATCAGGCCTTCTTTCTGTTTACAAAAATCCTCTGTTGGAAATTCCTCTTCCAACATAGAAGTTGGATAAAATAAATGTTCTTCAGAATATCGTGCTGCACTTGGGTTCCTCAGACAATTTCATTGTAAAATGACTATATTGTTTCCACCTGTAAGTTTATTGGTGGTAACATAATACTGTGAAGGACAGTGACACTGACTGACTCAATGTCTATAACAAGTGACACCACAGATTTTTCCAGATAGTTAGTCAAGGAATTTTCTCATTATTTGGGAGAGAAGGTTTCTCAAAATGGACAAATTTCAACATTAGTGACTTAGTGGACAAAGGAATGGAGCATTTTCAAATTCCACACAAATACAAGATGAGAGCTCAGTCTCTCAGTTCCATTTAAGTCGCTTGGAGTATTTCCATTGGCCTCAGAGGAAGCAGGATGGCTTGAATAGATTTTGTCATCCCAGAGGAGTCTATTAATAAGGAACACTGTTTATTTCTGTCTTACAAATATTTTGTTGCTTACCAGGGCCATAAAGACAGAAAAATGCATCAAATACTTAAACTTAGGTATTTTTATATTTTACTCTTTCTAAAAGTGACTGAAGAAGAGTCTTACTACGTAGAGGAGACGGTAACTGTTCCAAAAAGAGTGGAAGCCCCACCCACAAAAGGTATAATATCATTTCACTACAACATATGAGTTGTTTCATCATTCTTAACGTTATGTTGCCACTACATGTTTATGTCCATTTTTGGCTTTTTTGTATGTGTTCGTGCAAGAGTGATACTACTCCTCTGTGTAAAACTATGTATTGTAATCTTTTAAAGTGCCTGAGAAGCACAGGAGAATTGTCCCTGAGCCAAAAGTCCCAGCTGCTCCTAAGGAAGCTCCAGTAGTCAAAGGTATAAACCAGTTCTTCAGCTGTTTGATGTGTCTTCAAAAAGATTATGTTTGTCTTACTGTCTTGCTTACACATGTTGACATGGGTGGTGTCTTCTCACTGTGATGAGTTCTGTCTCAAATTCCACCTTGTACTTTGAAAATTTTTGTTTAACTCAGTAAAACGCATTGTGTAGTAAGTAATTGCAAATATTATACTCTAATATTCTTTCCCATCTTCCTTCTCATCTTACTCATTCTTTTAAAGTTCCTGAAGTTCAAAAGAAAGCAGTTCCTAAAGAGAAAGTACCTGTTCCTGTGTCTAAAAAAGTGGTGGCGCCACCAGCAAAAGGTATATCAGTGGTTTGTTCCTGTTGCAAAAAAAGTGCTTTTTTGCTGCGTTCTATCTTTAATATATATGCCTATGTTGGAGATTGTATTGTTGATACAATATATATCTCCTGTATCAAATTTCTTCACCATTAAACATGTATTTATGTATGTCTGTCTACAATGACACCTGTGACCTGTGCTGTCTTGATGAGATTTGTATGTTATTATATGTCATTTATATGTCATTTCATCTTCTATCTTATACCTGTTGATGAAATCAAACAAATTTTCTAAAGTTACCCAATCTTTTTTAAGAACCTGTAGAAGCATTGGTGCCCACTTTTGAGGCAGAATTTGAAGAACCTCCAACAACCAAAGGTAAACAGATTATTACCATGGAGACTTTTTAGTTTGGTCTTGCACTATTTGTGTTTAGGCATTTTACTTAAATACAGTTTTGTTTTTTAGTATCTTTAACCTTTGTAGGGATCTCCCCTTTCTTTTGACTCTTTACTCATCTTTGTGCTATGGCTCTTCAGCAGTGTCTTATTTTTGTTGCTGTTGAAGTTCACTTAGCACTTTTTAAAAAACAATCAGAATAAGTAAAAGAAACATGTATCTCCATTTCAAATACTGTAATTAAATATTCTTGCACATTATTTTTAAGTGACTGAAGTGCACAGGAAAATTATCACAGAAGAAAAAGTGGCAGTTGCTAAAAAAGAAGTGGCTCCACCAAAGAAAGGTATATAATTTTTCAGAGTTATGCAAGACAAGCCTTGTTTCAGAATAATGGTTTGTATTTATGTCTAGTTATCTAACACAGACTGTAATGTTCAGTGTTTGCTGTCTTCTTTTCTACTTGTAAAAATGTCAAGTCTCTGATTTTTGTTTTATCATCTGCTTATATTTATATACCGCTTATGTTTATATACTGTGATTAATTTAACATCTATTACAATAAACTTTCTTTTAAAAAATGCTAGCAGTGCCCAAGAAGCCTGTACCAGAAGACAAAGTACCTGTTCCAATTTCACAGAAAGTGGCAGCTCCACCAGCTAAAGGTATATACGTTCTATTGGAAGTAGAGATGGCTTTTAAATATCAGACATCCATGTGCATCATAATCACAGTCTGCCTGGTTAATCAAATCTGTCTCTTTTGATTTGATTATAAATGAAAACAACCTTTGTCTTCTCCCCTCCAAAATACTGCAGAGTGAGACAGAATAGTCATACACCTTCATTCTTCACATTTTTTAGCTATTATTTAATTTCTTTGATCACTCTGGATGCTTAAATGCTTTGCAAAGCTGAGTTATGACATTTATTCAGTGAAAAATTGAACACATTTAGAAAAAAATTATCCATGGTTTATAATATTGTCAATATTCAGTGAAGTGCTTCAAACTTACAAATATGTTCTGTTTCCGTGCTTTTCTTATGTTTGATATTGTTATGTACCCTGTGTGTGTGGTGTTCTGTGGTTTAACTGAGTTTCTGAAGAGCTTAGAGACAAAGAACTTACTTCTTACTTTCATCTTCATTCCATCTTGCTTCAAGATATGTAAATATTCTGTTCCGTTTTTAGTTGTTTGGGTCTATATATTCATTATTCTAATATTAGATCTATTATTTTAGTATACATTATTTGTATGTCTCATGTGATTGTTGTGCTTATTATATTTTCTTTTAAATAATGTGCTATCTGCTCCTAATTGTTTGTCCATAATTCTTTCATATGAATTTCAGAATGTGTGTGATTTCTTTTAGAAATTTTCTTTTAGTATTCTTACAATTACTATCTTTAAAGTGCCAGAAGCACAGAGGAAAACTGCCAGAGAAGAAAGAGTGTCCATTGCTGTTCAAAAGAGAAAGGTGTCTCCACCACCAGAAGGTAGTCCTGGCCATGGGTTAATCTGTGAACAGATTGTGCTCATGTAATAATACCAGAGCTTCAGGCCTATTGGTCTGGCACATTTCCTGAGGTTCACATTAAGAATTACAGAATCATTTAAGTTGGACAAGATGCTTAAGGTCATTGAGTCCAACCATTAACCTTACACTACCAAGTCTATCACTATGATCCACTCTAATCCCAGAAGAACTTTTATGAAGTCTTTGAGAAACACTAGAGACATTTTTCCCAGTTACTCTGGGTGTGGGTGGTGTGAGGATATAATAGTTATTTTTCTAAGAAACTCAAAATGGGATATTTATTATTGTACATGATATTACACCAGAAAAAGAAATTAATGTTAGACTCTATCTTTGAAGTACCAACAGAAGAAGAACATTGGGCTATGTCAGAGGAAGTATCCGTTTCTCTCCACACAGAAAAGGAGATTTCATACACAGGTATGAAGACTAAAAAGATTCTGTATCCAAAGTTACATCTTGCTAACTGGTAAAAAAAAGAGAGAACAAAACAAAATTTCATGTCCTTTGCTATTGCCAGTTTATCATAGAAGTGAAGCTTGTGGAATAACACAAGACAGTACTTCATTCTTGCAAAATGTTCAGTTCTTTCCTTTTGGCTTGCTACTGTTCTCATAGTGGAAGACAAATAATTTCATTAGGTCCTCCTTTTTAAATCTTGCCACCTGTCTGACCTTTAAGGGGGAACAGGAGACAGGGTTTGCTTTCACTTAAATTAGCATGCTTTACTATTCTGGAAAGACACAGTCTTTTCCTCTTCTGTAAAAGCAACTCCTCACCTAAATCTGAAGGTCAAAGAAAAATCTTTAGCTCTACAGTTGCCTACATGGCTGAGACACTTAACATAATCCATATAATGGATCTGCCTGCTCAACAGTCCACAGCCTTTAAAGAAAATGCATTGCTCTTTCACTTTTTCAGAATATCAGTAGATTTGTGAAAAATGATCCACAAGATGCCTCACACTTACTACTTTTAAACCTGATACTGTTGATAAGTAGCATTACAATATTCATATAATGAAAGATTAATACAATCAAATCAGTGTTAAGTTAAATAATCTATTTAGTTTCTAAAAATGGAGGGACAAGCAGATCTTGAGTACTAAGAGTATGATGAAAGACTATCTTTGTTTCTCTGCAAGGCAGGTGTAATATGCCATATGGTCTGGAAAGAAAAGGGCAAAGCAGAAGGACATTAAATACAACAGTTCTCTGATGGGGTACCAAACAGAGGCATTTTAGCTGGAAAAAAGAATCCAAAGAAACCTGAGCTTTCTGAAAAAGGGACTCCTGCTCAATGCAGTTTTTGTTTCTCAAATCCACCAAAGTACCAGTCCCAATCAGTTTTAGTTTAAGATTTCAAATGTAGATGTACCTGGCATTTATAATTAAATACCAAGGAGGACTCTGCCAGAAAATACTTAGAGAGCTAATGAGTCTTCACATTGCCCCAAAAATAACACCAAGCATCAAGACTTGTGGCAACCACTCATCTATGCTCACTGTAGCTTGTCAGGAATAAAGCTTCTAGAAACTCTCAAATCTGTCACTGACAGAATGGATTCCATCTCCTAAGATCAGAAAAAAAAATCTCATATCTGTTAAGAAAATGCCATGGTTATTCTCAAGCTTGACAAGTCTGCCAGATCTTAAAATGCCAAGGTAATTTTCTGTGCAGTCTCCAGTTATATTGGTCAAAAACTTTCCAAGACACCTGCCTCAGAAGAAAAATCTTTTGGAAATGCTCCTGCTTTTACAAGGAATGGCTCCTTGCCATGTCAGAACAAACAAGTCACTTCATGAAGTACTTGACAGAAGAGGAAAAACACCTTCCTCACTGAGCAAGTCATTCTTTTGCTTTTAATTAGACCAGAGCTCTTATCTATTAGTCACTCTCAAAGTTTTTCCCTTGTGTTCCCTCACCTTCATCTAGAGTTTCCTATGCAAACCTTTTGTAGTCAGTGAATGAGGAGTCTTGGTTTCTTCCTGAGGTAGTGTAACGTGCCACTGCTGTGGAGAGGAGCTGCTACAGAGAACAATGGGATTTATTGATTTTGGAATTGGATGGCTTTGGATTTTGAGTTCTGCCCATCAGCAAGCTTAACTTCACTGTTGGCAGCAGTGGATGAAGCAGGAATTGTATCAGCTGCTTATATTGGTGTCTTTAAAAGCTTGTTGTTTCTTAATCGAAAAGCAGCCTAATGACTTCCAGTGACAATAAGCACACTTGTCTTTTACATGTCAGCCATGTGTTTGTAAGATATCTTTTTCTGTTTCTTGCCAAGAATATTTCTGCTTTTAAACAATTTGCATCTAAAAATTCTTAAATGTAATTGTACTGTATCTTTTAAGTGCCTGATGTACCAGAGAGGGCTATCATTGAAGAAAGAGTACCAATTTATCCTCCTAAAAAAATGGCAAGACCACCAGCCAAAGGTATATTGGATAGAGTATTGAAATACAGTGTAACTGTTTTTGTGTCTTGTATGTTTCATGTACAGTGAGTACTGACTTGTTTTCTGTGGAATGTTCTTCCTGTGGTTAATTCTTATTTGGCAATGCCTTGTGATCCTTACTATTAGCAAGATCTATGTGCTAAATTTTAAGGTTCTTTTAATTGATATCTTTTTAAGTGCCTGAAGTACGCAAGACAGTCGTCCGGAAAGAAAAAGCGTACATTGAAGTTCCTCAGTATGAAGAGGAAGAAGAGGTTCCAAGATACGAGGAGGAAGAAACCACCAGGTATGAGAAGGAGGTGATCCATTACAAGGAGGAAGTTCGCCATTACGAAGAAGTCAGTCACTATGAGGAGGAAGCTCCTCAGTATGAAGAGGAAGAAGTTCCTCAGTATGAAGAGGAAGAAGCTCCTCAATATGAAGAGGAAGTCATCCATTATGAAGAGGAAGCTGCTTATTATGGAGAGGAAGTTGCTGAATACGAGGAGGAAGAGCCACAGGTTCCTCAGTATGAAGAGAAGGCTCCCGTACCAGCTAGAGGTATACTTTAACTTCAGGGTTTGTGTGAGAAAAAGTAGTATCTTTTCATTCTGTGAAAATACCATGGCTTTGTTTTAAAATGTTGCAGTGTGCTTTACAGTGTGCATTTTTTAAAGATGTTTATTGATTATTCTATGGTGCAGAAAACATGTGATGCCTGTATGTCTGCTCTTTACTACTACCTCCATAAATTCAAATGTTCCATGTCATTCATGTTCACTCCTCCTTCACATGAATTCTGTACAACCCACTAAGAAAATTTATCTGAGCTTAATTTCATCCTTATCTGGGGTCCAATTTTGCTATTCGACTGTGCTTGGAATACTTAAAAATGTTTATGAAAAGTCTGCAGTCAAAGGAAAAAAATATATTTATCTAGAAAATAGCTAGGGTACTTGAAAATCAGTGATCTAGGAATACAAGTCGCACTGAATTATTTTCTGAAATCTTAGAAAGCCCTATGGTTGATGATTCTTTCTGTCTTGAAGGGAATAATGTATTTTCATGAGAAAGAAAGATACAAAAGTTTTATTAAATATCCATATTTAAATACTCTTAGTTTTAGATGTTTTCCTTAGGACTAATTTTTATGATATGGGTATAAATTTTCTACATTGTTACTACAGGACGAACATAATATTCACTACTTAGGAGGACTAGGTCATGCCAAGATCTTGGTAATAAAGCCTTTCTACATCATAATATAAAGATACAGATCATGTATATCCAACTTTCCAAAATTACATAATCATCTAATATCATCCTTTCCAGTCCTGATCCAAATCATTCCATAGTGTTCATACATCAAAGTTCAGAATTTCTTTTGACTAATTAATGAAAGTCAAAACTATATCTAGTAGTGTATCTTTGCAGTAGAAATTTTGGTATAAATATGAGCATATTTTTGTTAGTTAAGAAAAGATGAGGCTGTACACTGCAAAAGCCCTCTTAATCCTGAACAGGAGAATTAGTGTTGGCTGAAATTTCCATTTGCTCTCTCATAGTAGCTAAGTTTTATTTTTATGTGCTCCAAACTTTCTTCAGTATTCTCAGAACCAGTGGAATTAATTACTATCCTGTCATTGTAAAATTTATATGGACATTTCTGGGTTTGGAGTACAAACAAAAGTTTAGACACATTTTAGTTGAAATCTTTGCCTCACAGCTGTTAAAGGAAAAGTCTGTTGATTTCAGAAGGGTGAAGGGATTTTTTTTTTATTTTTATCTGTGCTTGAAGTAAGTCAGTTGATAAACTAGATGTGCCTGGGGTTTTTTTTGCGTGTAGAAAGCTCTTGGAAATTTTTCAGGAAGAAAATACAGTCAGCAATTTATATTTAATATATAAAAACCAATATGATCTGATGCAACCTATTACATGCCTGACAAGCATTAGGAACATAGTTCTAGGGGAAAATATGGAAAAGTAGTAAAAGCACTAAATATCTAACACAGCAATTCAGTAACTGTTTATTACAATGTTTGTAATAAACATCCTGAAATTGGAGAAAAAATTAAAATTGTAATTTTGCACATATCCCACCATGACATTTTATAATTGTTTTTAACAGATGGTTCAAAAATGTCAAACTGACTTAATCTTCTGATCTACAAAAAAAACCTGGAAGTTAAAAATATTTTTATTGATGGCCTTACTGGATGAACAGGGAGAATCGACATAATAGCAGCTAATATGACATATTTGTTATTTTATTTTATCTTACTGATAAAGCTCTGTTAAATCATAGCTGTTTTTTTGGAGTATGTGATGTTTGCTTGCATGAGTCTGTATTTGTGATGTTTGTTCATACTTTATTTTCCTGTTGTTATGGAAATAAATACCTAAAACATTAATGGTATCTTTCAAGTGCCTGAGGTTCCCAAGAAGGCTGTTCCAGAGGAAAAAATACCTATTCTGAAGAAAAAAGAACCTCCTCCAGCAAAAGGTATATATCATTTCCTCATGTTAGAAGACATCCTTTGAATACATAATTCACATTATTTTTCAGATGCCTTAATTGCTTATTACTTTTTTCTATTCTTTTTGGAGAGGGATCTTTATATGAAGTATTTGTGTTGCTGTCTTTTTTTGTTTCATTTCTGTTTTGAGTAGCTTATGGTTTATGTTTTTAACCAAAATCATGTTTTTGAAGTGCCCGAGGTGCCAAAGAAACCTGTACCTGAAAAGAAAGTCCCAGTGCCGAAGAAGGAAGCTCCCCCAGCTAAAGGTATATGCACTTGTAATTATGAGTGATCAGAAAGATCTTCCAGAATTCATTTATCTTCTCATTTGTGTTAAAAACTAGGATAGAAAAAGAGTTGTTACTCTTAAGGACTGTGGTTCTTTTTGTTTGTGTTTAGTTGTTTTAGTGTGATTGGTTTGTGTGTCACGTTGTTTTATATTGTCATGCCAAGCTCAAATTTAATAATATCTTACTAAGTTCCAGAAGTGCCAAAGAAACCTGTGCCAGAAGAGAAGGTTCCTGTTCCTGTACCAAAAAAGAAGGAAGTTCCACCAGCCAAAGGTATATGACTTGATATAGCTCGACTGAATGTTTTACTAAAAATATTTTAAAAGTCGGTCTTTTTTTGTATGTAATGTAGAGTGAAGAAAGTTTTCTATTCTTGACAGTTCTTCTTTGTCATCCAACTTTATTGATTCATATCAATGTTCTTTACTTTATGGTTCAAAAATTAAATTCTTAAGCTACAATACTATTTTTTCAAGTGCCTGAAGTACCAAAGAAACCTGTGCCAGAAGAGAAGGTACATGTCCCAGTGCCTAAAAAAGTGCAAGAGCCTCCACCAGCCAAAGGTACACCATTTTCTGGTTCAGCTGTGTTATTCTATTTTTGTTTCTTCATCTTTAGAAGAAGATTGTTACTGCCAGTAACAATCCCATTCTTCAGCCTAATGTGTTTGTCCCACACCCTGAGCTGTTTGATCAGGACACTGTTGCGTCTGTGTCTGTCAGTCGTGGGGTCTATCCTTACTCTATACTTTGAAAATGTCTTTGTGTTTGGTATTGTCTCTGTCTTTTTGATCTTATATACCCAAATCATTTTAAAGGACTTGATGTTTCAAAAAACAGATGCTCTAAAGGATAAAAAATTTACCTAAAGTGCCAGACTTCCCCCTTAGCCTTACTACACTAGTATGTAGTCTCTATGTTTGTAAGTTTACATTTGTGCATAAATCTGTGGATAAAATCAATGTTAACTTTCACACACGGCTAGATTTTACCATATTCGTGTAGTTATCTTTTTACTAGGTTTTATGTTACATTGAAAATTAATTCCCTAAACAAAAATGTCTTTAAAGTGCCTGAAGTGCCCAAGAAGGTTCCAGAAAAGGCAGTACCAGTCCCTGTACATAAAAAGCCAGAACCTCCACCAGCCAAAGGTACTGCTTCATGTAGCTGAACATGTGCATAATGCTTGTTCTTGTTTCTGTGAGTCTGTTGTCAGAATTTAACTGAAGTGTCGTAGCACTGCGTGACAAATGTACTTGCTAATTCACACTCTTTAGCTTCTGTGTAAGTTGTGTCTAAGTTTTCTACAATTAAAAACTATCTTTAAAGTGCCAGAAATACCAAGACGTCCCAGTGAAGAGGTACCTATTTTTGTTCCTGAAGAAGAAGAGGAAGAGGTTCCAGAGAAGCCAGCAAGAGGTACAACATTCCTTCTTGAAGATTACGAGATCTTTGTTCAATTGATTAATAGATCTTCATCTTCAGTGATGGTTTTAAGTTTGATGTAAACCTCAATTAACCTTCTGAGAGGAGTTTTCTTCTTCTTCTTTTTGGTCTTTGTGACTTTGTTCTGTAGTTTTAGTAGTTTTGATGTTCTAAAAGCAATTACCAATTTCTTATCAAAACAATATCTTTAAAGTGCCAGAGGTGCCCAAGAGACCTGTCCCAGAAGAAAAAGTACCTGTTGCAGTTCCTAAAGTAAAGAAAACTCCACCAGCTAAAGGTATATCACATTGTGGTGTATGCAGATAATTCCTCTCCCTCTTTTTTTCATATTTCAGTGGAACCTAATTTTAACATTCAGTTTATACCCATGTGAATTCAGGTCCTTGGTGATAGCACCCTGCTGCTTCCCCACAGTGAGCAGTGCTGGGCTCAGACAGGGTTTCTCTATTTTGTTATTGACTGTAGCGGGCTGAGAATCAGGCCTTGAGTGAGCTGCTTTTTTTCACTTTAAGCAATTAGTGTGAATGACATAACTCCTTGTGATATTATCATCCAGAAACAATTTTTAAAGTAATTTAAGTTTTCTTTAAACAAAATAGCTGAAATTAAATTTTATGGGCCTTTACCTGGAAATTCTTCAGTTCAGGGAGATCACTCTTATATATACCTTTACAATAAGCTAGGTTTTAGGTCAAGGGTTTTAGCTAAACTTATACAAAAATAACATCAAGTTACAACTGATCATACTAATAACCAGATCCTATACCCTAAATGGGAAATTCAAAGTGGAGGCAGACTCTTGCAAAGGCCATTACTGGATGCCAAGCAGATTCTACCTCAGCAGCTGAGTATTTTTAGGAAAAAAAAGTAGAAAAAAAGAAAAGGAGACACTGGAAGGTTTTTATGTAAAAAAACCTTAATGCTAATGATCTTCTTTAACCTCTGGTTTGTAGCATATGTTGCTAATATTTCCTGTCTTGAATGACACCGTGGAAATGAAAATTGGGCAAAAGAGCTACTCCTTATATAATCCTTGTAACCCAATTGCACTTCACTGTTTTCAGGAAGTGAAAAATACCCAGTGGTTTCCCCTATTTTTATTTCTATTGTTTTTTTAAAGCTGGTGTCCTTGTATTTTATGTTGTGGATTTTTCTTTGTGATGTTGTGAAAGTAAAGTTCTTAAAATAATATCTTCAAAGTGCCTGAGGTTGCAAAGAAAGTTGTGCCTGAAGAAAAGGCTCCCATTTTTGCTCCTGAGGAAGTAGAGGAGGAATTTATTCTACAGGAAACTGTACCAGAAAAAGGTACATGATCTTTTCTTGCAAGTCACTCATGACATCTTTTGTGTCCATTAGAAGTCATCTTTATTTCTTGTTCTAAGTTTTATGTAGATCTTATGTATGTTTGGGGGGGAGTTTGTGGTCTTGTTGTATGTTGTTGTTTCCATGTTAATGCTTTTACTGCTCTGAAAGCAATTTTAACACTTGTTTGCAAAATAATATCTTTAAAGAGCCAGAGATTCCTAAGAAACCTGTCCCAAAAGAAAAAACACCTGTACCCACTCCTGAGAAACTGGAGCTTCCTCCAGCAAAAGGTGCATAAATTAACAATGTGTTGTTATTCTCATTCGGTGTCTCTGTTTAGTTTAGTTTGTTTGTTATTTATATTTGCTTTGTGTCCCTGCTGCATTTCTGTGTTGGTGTCTCAGAGTGCCTGTCGAATTCCTAGCACAAAATAAGCTCCAAAATTATTTACCTTGCTCAAGAAGTCTGACTGTGGATGTAAAGTGTCTTTTGTATTGATTTCTGTTTCATCTTTAAAAAATATATTCTGCAGATCAGTTCTTATTATGTCTCTTTGTACATGTTTTCTGTTCTGTTTCTCATACTACTGGTGGATGACATTCTTAAAATAAAATGTCTTTAAAGTGCCTGAGATGCCTAAGAAACCCATTCCTGAAGTGAAAGAACCTGTTCCTAAAAAGGTGCCAGCTCCACCAGCCAAAGGTACTGCAGATTGTAAATGCTGTTATTGTTAACTGATAATACTCTTGATACAAGCCGAGTTTAGCAAGGGACACTTTAGTATTTCTGTCCTGTATTGTATTTGTCACTATACTATTTCTTTGTTTGTAAGTATCTGCTCTGTTGTTCGTAAATATCTGGCTTTGTGTCTATTTAAAAATTGTGCAAAAGTACACTGAAGTTAGGTCTTATCTTTAAAGTACCCAAGATGCCTAAGAAGGTTGCTCCTGAAGAGAAGGTGCTGGTTGCTCCCGCTGAAAAAGTGGAAGTTCCAGCTCCAAAAGGTATCTGTACTCTTTATAATTAATATTTATGCTAGGAATACTCTTGACCTTCTTCTTTCTAACTTTTGTCTCGTTTGTACAAGATTTTTGTTTGAGTTTATGTTAAAACTCTTCATTTTCAGTGTTTGCATTGTTGAACTGTAAAGCTCTGGTTCTTGTGCTTTTTTGCTTACACTGCTCTAAGGTGATTTGGTTTTTTTAAATTCCTAAACAAAATCTGTATCTTTAAAGTCACGGAGGTGCGTAAAAGAGCTGTGGCAGAAGAGAAAGTGCAAGCTGTTGTGCCCAAACCCAAAGAACCAGCACCAGCCAAAGGTACAGATATATTTCTTCTTATTTCTCCCAAACATTTGTCTCATTCTAAAATCTTTTATAATATATATATTTTTTCCAGAAGCACAGTTTTATAATGTAATGTAACTTATACTTGTGGTTATCATGCACATTCTCTGTTCTTTGTCAATTATCTTGGGTAACTTTAAAAAAAAAATTTAAATAATTGTCAGGTAGTAACAATAATACTGTTTCTAAAGTGCCCGAAGTATCCAAGAAAATTGTCCGGAAAGAAAAAGTCCCTGCTCCTGCACCTGTGGTGGAGAAGTACGAGTATGCCTATGAAGAATATGAGAAGTATGAGACATATGAAACCATTGAAGAGTTTGAGAAGATTCAGGAAGCTGAAGAAATTGAGGCATACGAGGAACCTGAAGAACCTGAGGGATATAAGGAAATTCTGGCACAGGAATATGAAGCAGAAGCTGAGGAGAAAGATGTCTATGAAGAGTATGAGTTTAAAGAGAAGGAAGAGATCTATGAGAAATACGAGGAGGTATATGAGGAGGCTTATGAGACCAAACCAGCAATAGGTAAACAAAGTCATGACTTCTTTGTTCTTATAGTCTGTTGAGTTTTCAGTTGCTTCTTAAGCCTCCTATGGGTGTTTATTTATATTTTGCCTTGTTTCTAGTCCTATGTGTGTCTGTCGCTGGTAATGATAAATCAATTCAAAGATTGTCTCTATCCTAGTCCTTCCTAAGGAATTCCCTTCAGTGTGAAATGGAAGGGTTCTCTATCTGACTGCCCAAGAGTGAGCTAGTGGAGAAATAAAACAAGCAGAGCAAATGTTAATCTTCTGATGTAATTCTGCTTCAACCTGAATCAATTTTTTTTTTGCATTAATATTTGATTCTTTTGTCCAGTTTACCTCCCTTGAGTTACAAAGATATTAGGAAGGTAGAACCTTCCTTCCCATCATTTAAATTTATGATCAAAGGATGCCTCACACCAAACAGAAAGTGCACCTACAATGTACCAAAAAGACATACGTTGATATTTCCTATTTCATTACTCAAGAATTCTGAGACAACTGCTCCCTTTTATCTGCATAAATGATGAGATGGTTCCTCTACAAATGAGTGATTGCTCTGCTTGCTGTCTTTATATCTGTTGTAATTCTTCATAAATAACTTACAAGCCATAATGACATATTTTTTAAAGTGCCTGAGGTGCCCAAAAGACCTCTGCCGGAAGAAAAAGTACCTGCTCTTAAAAGAGAAGCTCCACCAGCTAAAGGTACATCATCCATCAGATAAATTTGAAAACACAGCCTTTTGCATGAGTCTCTGATTCCCCAAGTCCAGTAATTTACCTATTCTGATTTGACTGCTAGATTCTTAGTACTTTTACAGACAGTTAAATTACTAAAAAAAAATTATATTTTAACAAAAAAAAAATCAAACTAATTACTTCCTGGAGACAAAGGGAGTGAAATTAGTACCTTAATTCAATTTATGCCATCACAACATGGTATTTTAAAGCTAATCATTGAAAGTCTGGTTTCCTGCAGAATCCAAAAAAACTAGAACTTTCTTTAACCTAATGATGTGCTAGAATGTGTGCCATCTTAATAGGTATTCTCTGTATTTCAGACTTTATGAAATGTAGCATTTTATAGTGTCATGAATAGCAATTGTCAGTGGGTTCTAGAGAAGTTACTGCACTTGTCCAGAGTTCTGTAATTTTCTGTTTATAGCACTAAATTTGCCAGAAATCCATTTTGTGCTAACTTCTATGGTTATTTCTCATTGGAATTGTCAGAATGAAATCAGTGGGAAATGGTGGATTAGTTTGCTTGATTGTTTTTGCAGAAAAGCTTGGAGTTAGTTGAGAGGAAATTGAAACCTCACCATATTCTCATCTGCCAATAATTAGAGCTGATAGTACATGAAACCTAATTGTTAAGGCTTATCCTTATCCAAAATTTATCCAACAACAACAGTGTTTTCACTTCACTGAATACTGAAACTCTAGCTACATTAATCCAAGAAAAATAGTCCCGATAGATGACCAATTTCTATTACATGTGTTTGTGTATTAGAGAAATATTTTTGTGTTTTGCTAAGTTTTCTGACTGTTTGCGTTGTTTGCTTTTTGTTTAACTTCTATTCTTACATAATATCCATACTGCAAACGTTCTTAAAAAAACTACCAATGTCTTTAAAGTGCCAGCAGTGCCGAAGAAACCTGTTCCTAAAGAAAAAGCACCACCTGCTATTGCTAAAAAGGAAGCTCCTCCACCAGCTAAAGGTATACTTCCTCTTCATTGTCCTTGTGAAGCATGAACTCTCATTTCAGTCTTTTGTCCTCATTATTGGTTGAGAAACATGTGCATGTGTTTTATGTTCCCAACGTGGTTTGTGTCATCTATTTGTCATTGAGTCTTTTTTGCCTGTTGGTTTCAAGTCATTTGTTCAAAACATGTTAAAGTTACTTTTAAAAATGTGTGTTCTGTCATTAACCTGTACATGAAAATAATTTAGAAAGAAATAATATTTTTATTTCTTCTGCAAAGGAACCTTTCAAGAATATATATTTTTAATATGTTATTCTTCTGTCTAATATTCAAAATTAACAAAAATGTTCTTTCAGGAAGGATTTAATTCTTTGATGTTTCAAGAATGTTCCTTGTTAGACCTGCTCTTCTTTCTAACTTCTTTCAAGTAGCTTTGAAAGCCCTAAAAGTAAATTATATCTTAAAGGGCCAGATGTTCTCAAAAGAACTGTCCCTGAAGAAAAGAAACCTACACGTACACCTGAAATAGAAGCTCCACCAATGAAAGGTAAAGGAGCGTTTGGTATGAGATTTTATGGAAAGGAAATATTTGTGTCATTTTTCCCAGCTAACATCATTAAAAATTGTCATGTTTTTCATGTCTCTTCTGCAAGAGTACCCAGTCTCTAAGTGGAGATTCAACCCTCAGTGATAAATACAAAACTGTAGGGCAAATATTTCAGACATGTGCTAGACAGTAAATCACTGAATTATGAGTGCTGAGTATGTAAAGCTTCAGTGCTTTTATATTAATAATATAGCTGTGAATTTAATTTAAACTGGGGTTTTGATACCAATACACAAATCATCACATTGGTGAAGAAGTAATAGGGCAAGAATCATAAAGTTAAAGCTATTAAAGCTGTTACACCAACCAGCAGGAAGAGCGTGACAATGCAATAAGGAAAGCAAATGCCTCTGAGAGCCAAAACCATAACTTTCTTCACATAATTCATTGTCCCATTAAGACAGTTCTAGAACTGTATCCTATTTCATTCTTGAGAAATTTCCAAGACCTCAAAAGGACTTAGTTTTCTGGGTTTATTTCTGTTTGGGATATTAAAAGTTGAAAATTACTTTGAAGTTACTAAAAGAAAGTTAATATCTTTGAAGTTTCTGAGCTTCATAAGAGAGCTGTCCTTGAAGAGAAAGTAACCACCATTATCCCTAGAGAAGAGGAGCCTCCTTTTTATGAAGGTACATCAATGACACACCTACCAAACAGTAAACTGCAGAGAATATATCAAGTCATGCTCTATATTGTTCTGTAAAATATGAGATATTTTTAATTCATTTTTAGAACTATTTAAAAGAAGCTTAAATCCGTATCTTTTAGGCCATCTATGTCCACAAATTTAGATATAATTCAGCATTTTAAAATATTTGAATTTTAAATGTTACACTAAATTTAAAATGGAGTTTAGCATTTTAAAAATGTTATACTTTTTTCCTCTAATAATGTGAAAAAGATACATAAATAAGAGAGAAACTGTTTCTGATTCAGGAAGCACTTCAGTCACACTGGAGCAAAGAAATGAACTTAAGTAGACAGTGGTTTAAGAGCCATCCTGGGCAACACCTAATTTTTGATCTGCACTGGAGATAGTTAATGCCAAATGAAGACATATGAAATTCAGTTACAATTTCTATCTAATACACAGAACTAAGAAACTAGAAAATAAAATTAAATACTTCTGTAAACTTGTATTATACTAGTGGGGAATGGTAACTTCTAGCAGCAGTAAGTCAATGATCAGGCTGAAATATATTTAAATAACTAATGTTCAAGCAGCTCTTTGTCCATATGCATGTTTTTCTTTTAAGCTGTCTTGTAACTAATATTAAAATATGTAAAATAAACTAATATCTTTAAAGAACCTGAAGTTTATGGAGAAGTTCCAACAGAAGAAAAGATTCCTTTTGTTACTCCTAGTGAACCAGAAGCTCCAGCAGCTAAAGGTAAACCAACTCTTCAAGCAATCTGTAAACCAGCACATTCCTACAAATTATGCATCTTCATCATTCCATGTGTGCTAATCTGTTATTAGTTATTTGATGTCCATTCTAATTTTTCATTAGATGCTGTATGTCTGTCATTGCTTCTTTGTAACTTACACTTTGTCTATTATAATGTTCTTTAAAAAATGTAATATCTTTGAAGTGTCTGCAGTGACAAAGAAAACTGTCCCACTTAAGAAAATACCTGCTGCTGTACCTACAGAAGAAGCTCCTCCAGCTAAAGGTACATTACCCTCAAAATTAACTCTCTCTAACCTCTTATAATAAAAGTGAGATACCAGGTGAGAAACCTAGCTTGTTTTCCTTAAACAACACAACCAGATGCTATAGGCACTTCAGAGGTTTTTGTTTGTTTTCTATAAGCAGTTGCTTAAACAGATTGATACATTCTGCAGCCAGAATTTAAAATTGAGAAAGACTAAATTAGACACAAAAATTTAATAGGCATGAGATTCAGGGGATAGCCAGGGATTAGTCTTCTATTTTTTTGACTTCATGCCTCATGTTCTATTTCTCAAAATACTTTCTCTGACAATATATTGGAAAAAATCTAAAAGGCTGTGACAGAAGCTTATTTGCAAAAGGACTCTTTGCAGTCATATCAAGGTTTAAGAAAGTTAAGATTAAGGTACAACTTTTAAATCAGGACAAAATAGGAAGCCATGAAATTTTTAAAAGGAACATAATTTTTTTATACAATTCCAGAATTGAAGAGCTCTATACATGTTGGAAGCCTAATGATTAGTGAATTGAACTGTATTTTTCCCTTGCTCTTATGGGCAATTTTTAATTTTCAAAAAGTAAACCTCTTTTTCGTGTCAAAAGTCCTTAAACACACACACACACACACACACACATGCACGCATGCACATAAAAAAACATCCCACAAACAAATAATTAAAAAACAGGAAAAACAAACAAAACCCCAAACATAAAAAACCCCCAACTATCTATTCAGAGAAGAGCATATTCAGAACTGTAAATGCAGGGAGTTAGAAAAATAACAGACTCTAGAAGGTGAAGTTGTTGAGTTGTATTCACATCTCAATACTATATATTTTTCCTATTGTTCTAGTAGATTTAATTTTTTTTTACGAAACTGTATTACTTATTTCATAATACAAATTTCTAAAATAAACCAATATTTTTAAAGTTCCTGAAGTACGAAAGAAAGTGGTCCACAAAGAAAAAATCCCTCCTGCTGTACCTAAAGAAGAACCTTCACACTTTACAGGTATAAGAAATTTTAAGTATGATTTGAAGGACAAAAGATATGTTTTCATATATAAATTATTTTGAGAGCATTCTGTTTATCATGAACTAAAGTTTACTTAACAGCTTTGGTTACTTGCAACAGTAAAAATTAATTTAAAAAAATATCACCTGTAGTTGTTCTTAAAATTAAGTGCTACTAGAGATCAATCCAACAGGGAAAAAATAAAGAAAAAATGACAGAACTCAGAGAAACAGGGCCCATCTCTGCACTTAAGGCAGTAGCTCAGTTAAGGACATATCACACATAATCCTTCTGACAAACTGCAGAGGTCAGGTCAGGGTAGAATATGAGGGGATTTTCATCCCTTATTTTGCACACGGATATAAAATAGACCTGTATATCTTCAGAGGAGCTTGAGTATTTGATTATATTCGTTATTCATCTAACATGTTGTCTTGTTTTCTGAAGATATTCTAAGTTAATTTATGTGTTTACACTAATATCTTTCAAGTACGTGAAGTTTATGAGGAGATTCACATAGAAGAAGAAATTTCTACTGTTCATAGGAAAGAGGAGGCTCCAGCACCAAGAGGTATATGACTTCTTCATCACCTCTTCCTACAATTTGCTAGGTCTTGAACTCCAGGAAAATTAAATTATTCATGTTTGTGTTTTGGTCCTTGTTCAGCATAATTAATATTTGTATTCATTCTTTCAGTACCTTGCTTATATGAGAAGCTTGAGATTTTTCATGATTTGTCTTTCTCTCATTAAAATGAACTAATATCTTTAAAGTGCCTGCAGCCATCAGGAAAGCTGTTCCAGAAGAAAAAGTACCTATTGCTAAGCCTAAAAAACCAGAACCTACTCCTGTGCCTAAAAGACCAGAATCTCCACCACCTAAAGGTACTTTGAGAGCCTGAGAGAAGTGAGGTCTTTCACTGATAAACATCTTCACTTTTTTTACTGTTTCTTACATAGTTTCTGGTTTAATAGTTCATGGTCCATGTGTCAGATTTGTGGTGTTTATATTGTATATGTCCTATTTTCTGTTTTCTGTTTCTCAAGTTGTGTTTAAGTCATAAAATTGAAATCAAAATCAGTAAATATCTTTCAAGTGTCTGAATTTCCTAAGTATTCCTGAAGAAAAACTCTGACTAAAAAGCCAGAAGTTGCCAAAAGTATAGGTCAGCATATCCTTTCATTATTTTCTACCATTTTCTTAATTTTCTTTTGTCCCTTGTACTGCTGCTATCAAAGCATTAAAAATTTGTTGAGTTTATCTATTTCTTCTACCCAAAACTAACCCAGAAATTGTATCAGAAACAAGTAAAAGGAATAGAAATAAGGAAAGCTCTAGCTGAGTTAACACTCAGTGAGATTTACAGAATGTTTTCACTTCATGGGTTCAGCCTCAGAAATTCGATCAATAACTCCAGCAAGAAGTACATCCAATCTTTCTGTTGCTCATGTTAAACTTAGGGGTCAATTCATTTCACTTTGAATGGAAATAGAATTTGCACAAAAACCAAACCAGCTGTTACAATTCACTCAGGTATTTTTTAACTCTGTCGAACTGGCAGTTTGTGTGGCATTAAAACTGTCAAGCCGATGGCAGCACAGCTTGTCCCACCCTAGTCATCATCACATGGTACAGCCAAGCATCAGTGAAGAACTGTGTTATGTGTCACATTTAAAATGCATTTCATTGAAGTTCAGCTGTTGCCATGACTTCTTTAGCTTGTTTTCATCTTTTCGGGGAGCATAGCAAATCTAAAACTGCATGACAAAAGATCCCAAGCAAAGTCACTTCCAACTTATTCTTTGCCAGAGGGGTAGAACCATGGAGATTTCTCAGAAGTTGTAACTGTTCTCAAGGCATCCTTACACATCTATTTTTTTTGTCACATCCGTATATATCTCTGTGTTTTGTCATATGTCTCTCTATTGAATGTTTAATTTTTCTGATTTTTAGAACTACACTAATATCTTTAAAGGGTACAAGGTACCTAACAAATCAGTAAATGTTGCTGTACCTAAAAAGCCAAGAGTAACACAACCTAAAGCTTATATGTCAATAATAGTATCTTTTGGAGCAGATTTTTCTCTTGAGCTTTAGAGTTTATAGCAAAACTCTTTTATCAAAATCCTAATAGTATGTAATAGTGTACAACATTTTTTGCATGACATTTCTCTTTTTTTATCTTTAATTTCTTTCTGATATGCTTCTTATGATACTCTTTCTTCTTTACATGTACATATTTTAAATGCTTTAATTTTAAAAAATGAATGCTGTTTTCTTTAAAGTGCCAGAGGTGCCCAAGAAAATTCCAGAAGAGAAAGTGCCCACTGCTGTCCCCAGAAAACCAGAACCACCACCAGCCAAAGGTATGTTGCACTAGAGAAAACTAAAATTTAGAAGAGGAATAAAACCTCTATCTTGATTGTGCAGATTAGTTATCTGATTGTTTGTTTGTGTTTTCCTGTTACTTTTACTTTCTGTACCCACAGTTCTATATATGTTACTGCTTTAAAAGTTCTTGTCTTTTGAATCATAGCTGTAATCTATACCAGTGTGTTAGAAATACAGCTGCAGCTGGGCAGAGATGAGATTGACACTTGAGAACAATAGCAGGAGTCTTAAGAGAAGAGGAGAAAAGAGGGTCTCTGTGATGTGACATAGTCCTGACTAACAACGAAAAATTAGCCCCAAGAGAGAGTATAGAATGAGCGATAGTTGTCTAGGATAGAACAAAAACTTCTGTGCATAGATGAAAAATTGATACCAAAAAGTCATCACACATAGAAGAATGTGACAGGGAATAACTGTATAACAATTGAAAATAATCTCTTTCCTAAAGGGCCTGAAGGACCCAAGGAAGCAGATGTAGAACAAAAAAAATCAAAGTTAGTGTGCCTAAAACCCCCTAAAACCTTTATACCAGCTAAAGATACTTAACATTAAGACAAAAGCACAGAATCAAAAAAAGTATTCTTTTCTTACTTTAACAATATAGAAGACAGTATTCAAGACCTCTGTTACAATTTTCTTCTGTTGTCAAAGGCTGTTCAAGTGAGAAAATGTTTTGAGTGAAAAAAATAGGTCATTGTAGTTGGTGTTTTCACTGAGTGATCTGCTGCTATTCATTAGTGTTCATGAAATTCTGATAGTATAAAGGTATTGATATTTTCTGAGTGTCTGAGGTACCAAAGGAACTGGTCCCAGAAGTGGTCTCAGTTAAAGTATCAAAGAAACCAGAACATACAGAGACTAAAAGTAACTGTTGTATGCAAGGAAAGAAAACCCCTTAATTTTCTGGGTACCATATTAACATCATGGTAATTTATTTTTACTATTAATGTCTTATAAAATATTTTTGTTGTTTCAGTTGTAGTTTTTGCATCTGTAACTCAGTGAGGCAGCAGAGAATTTTCTCTAGGGAAAGAAGAGATTACATATTCCCATCCAAAACCACTGATGCTTTTGATGACCCTGAGATTTTTTTTTTCTTAATGTCTCAACACTGCAGACAAATAAAATTAACTGCTTTTTTTAAAGTGCCCGAGGTGCCCAAGAAAGTGATTTCAGAAGAAAAAATACACATTGAAGCTCCTAAAAAACCAGAACCTCCACCACCCAAAGGTACATGTTCAACAGTAATAAGACTGCTCACAAATTTTAATCTGTTTCTCTAAATATTATCTTTCTTATGTTTGTGTTAGCAGTTTTTTTTATGTACTTTATACAATTTATTTATAAGTGATACAGATGGTGTTGTCTTCTTCCTTTGTGAATAGCTCCCAGTAAGTAACAGTGGCTACCAATAATGTGTGTAAAGCAATAGAGTTAAAAAAAACCCAAATAGTTTATAAGGGCTTTTTTCTGATGCTGTTAGTTATTTTTTTACCTTGGAGCTATTGTTGTCTTTTTAATTCCTATTCTTCAAATTCCTGAAATTAAAACAAACAAATATCTTTAAAGAACCTGAGGTGCTGAAGAAAGTTGTTCCAGAAAAGAAAGTACCTGTGGAAAAAATACCAGAACCTGTGGCTGTCCCAGAACCAGAGGCTGCACCTGAAGTACCAGAACTCCCACCAAAGGAAGGTAAATCTCAACACTAATAAAATAACAAAAGCAATGTTTTCCTTCTTTTCATTAACATTGTAATTATCCAAGCCTTCTGATTCCTGAAATTCTAAATTACGCTTGTTCTATTCATGTACATATATGTGTGAAACAGACATACATGCTTGTTTTTGAAATACAGTGGCAAATCTTGTTTGCCTGTATGTTATATTTCAGTTCTTCTTACTATTTTTGTATATTCTTACTATTCTACCTGCTTGGGTTCATGAAAACCACCACAGCTAATAGCTTAAAAGTTATAATAGAAGAAAAGAAAGTACCCATTTTAGTAGCTAAGAGCAGAAGTTATCAATGTAATTGAAAAACCAGAAGCTTCACCAAGAAAAACTAGATGCCACCACTGCTGTTTCTTGAAAGAATCTTCAGCTTATTGCCTGCAGTGCTATTAATATCTTTTGTCCTGTCCATTCTGTTGACAATTATCATGGCTTTTACTTATATCTTAAGTTATACTATTAGGGCATGTGTGTACTTCCATATGGGAGCGTGAGTTTTGTGAGGGGGAGTGTGTGTCTGTGTGTACTCTTGAGAGAAAAGCCAAAATGTCACATATTCATCATTTAAAAGGCCAGCATAAATGATTGATACCTGATATGTTTTTAATATTTTCATTACAATTGTCATTTAATATTTTGTGGTTGACTTAATTTTGGTATGATTGTCAGTGCAGTTGTTAAATTTAGAACTAATATCTTTTATGTACATAAAGTGACCAAGACAACTTTGCCAGAAAAGAAAGTACCTATTCAAGTTTCTCGAGAGCCAAAATCCATTGCAGGACACCCAAAACCAAAGCCTCAAGAGGTGGAACCACAAGTACCAGAAGTGGCTGGAGTGGCCCGAAAACTAAAGCCTGTAAAGGCAATTCAAAAACCAGAGCATGTTCTGACATCTGAGGAGCCTGAGACTGTTTTGACACACCAAAAATCAGAATCTGTTGTGACATTCCAGAAAACAGAGCATATTGTGGTGCCTGAGAGACCAGAGTTTGTTGTGGCACCTGAGGAACCCAGACCTGATATAGAACGCCAAAAACTAAAACATGGTGTGATGCCCCCACTAGAAAAGCCCATTGTGGAATACCAAAAAGTAGCACATGTTGAAGTGCTTGAGAAAGAGGAATTTGTTGTGGTACCTGAGGAAGCCATGCCTCATGTAGAACCCCAAAAAGTAAAATATGGTGTGATGCCCCCAGCACAGAAGCCTGCTGTGGAATACCAAAAAGTAGCACATGTTGAAGTGCTTGAGAAAGAGGAATTTGTTGTGGTACCTGAGGAACCCAAGCCTCATGTAGAACCTCAGAAACTAAAACATGGCGTGATGCCCCCGAAACAGAAGCCTGTTGCTGAACCCCAAAAACCAAAGCGTGTTGTAGTGCCTGAGAAACCAGAGTTTGCTGTAGCACCTGAGGAATCCAAGCCTGATATAGAACCCCAAAAACTAAAACACGATGTGTTGCCCCCAAAACAGAAGCCCATTGTGGAATCCCAAAAAGTGGCACATGTTGAAGTGCTTGAGAAAGAAGAATTTGTTGTGGAACCTCAGGAATCCATGCCTCATGTAGAACCCCAAAAACTAAAACATGGTGTGATGCCCCCACTACAGAAGCCTGCTGCGGAATACCAAAAAGTAGCACATGTTGAAGTGCTTGAGAAGGAGGAATTTGTTGTGGTATCTGAGGAAGCCAGACCTCATGTAGAACCCCAAAAAGTAAAATATGGTGTGATGCCCCCAGCACAGAAGCCTGCTGTGGAATACCAAAAAGTAGCACATGTTGAAGTGCTTGAGAAAGAGGAATTTGTTGTGGAACCTGAGGAAGCCAGGCCTCATGTAGAACCCCAAAAAGTAAAATATGGTGTGATGCCCCCAAAAGAGGAGCCTGTTGTGGAATATCAAAAAGTAGCACATGTTGTAGCACTTGAGAAAGAGGAATTTGTTGTGGTGCCTGAGGAACCCATGCCTCATGTAGAACCCCAAAAACTAAAACATGGTGTGATGCCTCCACTACAGAAGCCTGCTGTGGAATACCAAAAAGTAGCACATGTTGAAGTGCTTGAGAAAGAGGAATTTGTTGTGGTACCTGAGGAAGCCAGGCCTCATGTAGAACCCCAAAAAGTAAAATATGGTGTAATGCCCCCAAAACAAAAGCCGCTTCTGGAATCCCAAAAAGCAGAACCACTTACAGCCCCTGAGGAATATGAGCTCATTGTGGTGTCTGAGGAGTCAGAGACAGTTGAATCAACTCAAAAATCAAAGCGTGTTGTGGTACCCCCCAAAACAAAACATTTTGTGAGGTCCCAAAAAACAGAGTTTGTAGCAGCTGAAGAAACAGACTTTGCTGCAGATGTCCAGAAGACAATGCCTACTGCAGTGTCGAGAAAAACAAAGCCTTTTGTGCCAGAACCTGTCATGGTGTCTGAGGAACCAGAAACAGTTTTAGCACCCCAAAAACTAGAGCCTTCTACACCACTTCGAAAACCAAAGCCTGAAGTGGCACCCAAAGAACCAGAGTTCATTTTGCCACCAGAGGAACCACCACCAGCCAAGCTGGCCGAAAAGGAAGAGCATGTTGCTGCTAAAAAGCGAGCAGCTGCACAGCCTAAAGGTACCTCTTATGCACAGGATCTCTTTTCCTTCTCTTGATTGTGTTGTTTCACTGCTCATTTTAAAGCTTAATACACATAACTAATAGATACTAATATCTTCAAAGACAACTCAATGCCTGAAAAGCTGTCCAAGGAAAGAAAATTTCTTTAGCTGTTCCTGAAAAATCAAAGCCTCCATCAGTCAAAGCTGTGTGTTACCATGAATACATGGCAATCACAGCGAATCTTCTCTTAACTATTATTTTAACCTCTTTTGTTCTGTCTGTCGTGTTTGATCTGTTTTAAATGATGCTTGCTAAACAAATCACACTGAGTATGAGTGTGTGCTACAAAACGTGTCTGTTGTCCTCTGTGTTTCCTTCTCTGTATTTAATACTGAGTTTTACTGTAACTGTAAAATTAAATGCACTAATATCTTTAAAGTGCCTGAGATGGCTGAGAGGACTGTTCCAGAGAAGAAAGTGCCCCCTGCTCTATCTAAAAAAAGAGAAGCTTCACTTCCTAAAGGTACATGTCACCACTCTTATCATCATAAGAAAGGGTGTTATTTCCTTTTTAGGGTTTTTTTTTTAAGTGAATCTCATTTTAAATGGATCGTTCACTGTACACTCTGATATCAAAAATGTGGGAGAGATGTACCAAGTATGAATTGCTGTGCAGGGTGTGAAATGTTTCCTCAACTAAAACCATCTAAACTTTTGTTATACTGGGTTTACATCATATCTGTCTACCAAAAAATGCCAAAATCTTACGGATGCAAGAGAAGGAGTTTATAAACAGTTGATCACATTATTAGTAGGGATGACTTCATACATGGTTTAGTGGGACTGGGCAGTGCTATACTTACAGTTAGATTTGATGATTTGAAAGGTTTTTTCCAACCTAGATGATTCTATGAGGAAAGACCAAATAAACAGAAACTAAAGGTTTCAGCAGAGGGTAGCAGTTATGCAGCAAAATAATCACAAATCTCTCTATGTATCTGTATCACAGAGTGGAATATTTTCTTTAAACTGTTATTTATAATTTGCCTGTATTTTGGTCATACATAAACACTTTCGACTATGGGACTTGCAAAGTCATTACTTTGTATAAATAGCCATACAGAGCTGTAAAGTTACAATGAGCAAGTAATACAGTGAGCCTTTAAAAAAGTATTTATAACTGAAATACAAAAAACCAAAGACAACAGACATTGATGCAGTGACGCATCATTTCATTTCCTTTAGAAGTCCCAAGTACTGGCCAGAGAAAACATTCCCTCTGCCACCAGATTCTCTCCATCTGAAATACAACGACATTCCTCAAGTGAAGTGCCACCTGAAAGTGATGATATAATCGTTTAAATACTTGAAATTAATATAACAGGAAACAGTTATAAGCAACATATAGTGATTAGAATGAAAGCCAGGAGATGACAGAGGGAAAATATGAGAAGTTAAAGAAGAGAGGGACCATGCAGAGACAGAAAAAGAAAGGTGAAGTCAATCCGAAGGATAAAAACAGTGATAGTAAAGTGACAAGTAAAAAGATGACAATGACTTCCTAAACACAGTCATTTATGATATATGGCTGATACTCAAATGCACTAGGATCCCACAAATAAATCCCTGGTCATCTGTTACTAAGAAGCCAGATATATTTTCTACATTCCCACCCTGACCAAGAAACAAAGGTCACACACAGAGTGTCCATCCAGTGTGATATTTTGGACACCCTGGTCATTCCACAGGCTGGCAGCAAAGCAGAGCTGATGACTGAATGTAACCACAGCACTTTCTCAAAAGAGACTGCCTGCATGTACTACTGGCTGTCTGATTGTTACATAGACATCTGCAGTGCCCACAAAACTAAAATACACTAATATCTTTGAAGTTCCCAAGGTGCCCAAGAAAGGTGTTCAGGAAGAGCCTACACCTGTAACTGTGCCCAAAAAGCCAGAACCAGCAGCAGTTCGAGGTACCTGTGGCTTTGTGCATCAGTGTGAATGAGACTGTCCTTACTGTCTTACATGTTATTTCTGACGTCTGTTGTTGTTCTGTTCATTTGTGATTTCCTGAAATGTCTACATTAAAAGCAGCCAAACACAAAAAGAAAAAACAACAACAACCAACCACCAAAAAACTTCAATGAAAATAAGCAGGAAAGACGGGTTTAATGGACTATGAAGGAACTGAAGTTACAATGGAAAAAGAAGGCCCAAAGTAAAAAGAGGAACATACCTAGAGAGGACAATAGTATTTTAAGACTTAGGCATACAGACCTTGATCCCAAGTAGCAAATACTCCAAACTTTTTATTAATACAGTACATAATCAAATGTGTGGTCAATCAGGATGGTCTGACATAACTCTCTTCTGACCATAACCTCATGGGGACCTAAGAAATTTGGTTCCTCTAATCTACAATTGTGTTGCACATAATTATTACATACAAAACCACTTATCTTCTGTATTTGTGCATCACAATTCTGCATCCCACTTGCTCCCTATGCAGGTGCATCTTTTACCCTCACCAAATGCAATGTCTAAATACAGGATTATAGAAGCACTGAAACCTAACTCAAAAGCCCCCACTTACACTCCAAAAGAATTGAAAAAATAGAAGAGAAATGCAGGAGAGTAGTAATAACAACATATTATTAATGATGGGATATCCTTTCCTCGCCCTGTCTGTCCTAAACTGCTGAACATAAAGCACCAGCAGATTCATGAGGAATGGTAACAGATGGACTGAGGTTGCTCCCAAAGAAAAGCCATATCCCAGCTGGGCTGAGAATGAAAGGCTCTCCTCCAAGGGAGGAAAGGCTGCTAAGAACCCTAATTCACACCTCACCCTCACGCCTATGCATAGCCAGCAGTTCTCTCTCAGAACCTACCTGGCATCACTACTCTGTGGGGGTTTGTGTGTGTGACCCAGTGTGAGAGAGTGACATGAGTCAAGGCTGTGAGATCACTTTGGTTGCGTTCATGTGTGTATGTCCAGTTTCTATTTCACTGTGCATCCTCCTGTTGTACGTACAACACTGACTGACTAATATCTTTGAAGCACCCGAGGTGCCCAGGAAGGCTGCTCGTGAGGAAAAAATACCTGTGCCCACTGCCAAAGCACCAGAGCTTCCAGCACCCACAGGTACCTGTCTTCATCGATAACAAAGATACTGAATCTTCTTCTAAGCCTGTGTGTGCTGGGGAAAGGGTGCTGCAGTGTGTGAGGATTTGAGCTGGATGTTGTGATGTTCTGTGTCTGTGTAGCCCTGGTTGTTGTTCCTACTTGCCATGTGTTCTCAACAACTTAAAATGAAATGCACTAATATCTTTGAAGTGCCTGAGGTGCCTGAAGCTGAGGTGCTGGAAGAGGAGGAAGAGGTGGAAGCAGCAGAAGAGGTGGCAGCAGTTGCTGAGCCTGGAGAGCCAGAAGTGTCTCCAGCTGAAGGTACAGGGTGGTGTTCTGACAGAGCCTGCCCTGCCCTCCACATTGCTGCAGTGCTCAGTGTTCTTTGGCCCTCTGCACTCTGTGGGGAGGGATGAGAGCAGCATTTGGTCATTTTGTATCTCTGTGTGCCTGGACACTCCCCGCAAGAGAGGGTGGGATTTTCCAGGAACCTCCTCTCATATGCCCATAGTGGGGCTCTTAGCAGTGAATCCACCCTAAGCAGGAGTGATTAGGCAAGAGGAGTCCCTGGTAGTCTGTCAAGTGTTTACTTTCTTCCTTTCCTCCTTGCCCTTTGCCTGTTTGCTCACCTTAAGCTCAGTCAAAAGTAAAAGGATGTAATTTCTTTAAAGTGCCTGAGGTGATTGAGGTGGAAGAGGCAGAAGAGGCGCCAGTGGTCGTTCCACCAAAGCCTGTGGCTGTGCCCAAGAAACCTGTGACTGTGCCAAAGAAACCAGAACCTCCACAAGAAAAAGGTATCTTCTAGAGAGCGGTGCTTTTTCTTTTACTGCATTGATTTATATTTTCATTTGTTATCTTTTCTCTTGTGTAAGATTTTTTGTTTGTCCTCGACCCTGAACCTCTGCTGTTCCTGTCATTGTGCATGACTAACCAGTCAGTAGAGGAATGTTACAGTGCTCAGAATTATCTAAACTCTTTGATTGTTACGATCTTTCCTACTAATTTAACTGTGAAATTAAGATGAAATAATATCTTTAAAGTGCTCAAGGTGCCCAAGAAAGCTGTCCCACAAGAAAAGAAGCCTGTTGCAGTACCCAAACCACCAGAACTACCAGCAGCCAAAGGTACAGGTCGTTATTAGTATCATCACTAGGAAAAAACCATGTTCTTCCAGACTTAAACTAGGTTGTTGATGATGATCTATCAGAGATAGGTGCCTAAGAAATATGAAGTGCAATGTGGAGTGTCAAAAACATGGCAGAAAAACTAGACTTCATTCCTTGAGAAATATCTCTAGAGTACTAAACTTTTTGTAAAGTTTAAGGATACCGACTGTTTAGTTTAAACAGAGTAACATGCTTTTCTGAAGAAGGGCCTGAAAATAAGTCTTTAAACTTAAAGAAAAAAAAACATTGCATCACTGAAATTTTAATAGATTACAGTAGCAGAATAAGTTCTCTGCCTCTTTAAAAGTAAGGTAACGCCAATATACATGAGGAATTTTTGCCAGCAAATGATTTTGGATATATCTAGTGATTATCTTCTTAACACATTAATAGAACCAATAAGAGAAGAAAGAAGTGTAAGTATATCTTTCTACAGTAGAATTTAAATGACAGGAACTGTGGAATATAGAAAATTAAGAAAAGGTGTAAAAAATGGAAATAATTGATAGAAAAAAAAGAAAGGTGGTAATGATAAATCAAATATTGCTTTCGTAAAAAAAAAGTTACAATGACAAAGTAGTCAGGAATTACATATGGCTGATACTCAAATGCACTAGGATCCCACAAATAAATCTCTGATCATCTGTTACTAAGAAGCCAGATATAGTTTCTACATTCCCACCCTGACCAAGAAACAAAGGCCACACAGAGAGTGTCCATCCAGTGTGATATTTTGGACACCCTGGTCATTCCACAGGCTGGCAGCAAAGCAGAGCTGATGACTGAATGTAACCACAGCACTTTCTCAAAAGAGACTGCCTGCATGTACTACTGGCTGTCTGATTGTTACATAGACATCTGCAGTGCCCACAAAACTAAAATACACTAATATCTTTGAAGTTCCCAAGGTGCCCAAGAAAGGTGTTCAGGAAGAGCCTACACCTGTAACTGTGCCCAAAAAGCCAGAACCGACAGCAGTTCGAGGTACCTGTGGCTTTGTGCATCAGACTGTCCTTACTGTCTTACATGTTATTTCTGATGTCTGTTGTTGTTCTGTTCATTTGTGATTTCCTGAAATGTCTACATTCTGTGCTGTGTATCAGATAGGAATTTGATAATGCAGTATTTTATATACACAACTCAAATATATTTTGGGTTTACTATATTGGTGTCTTATTTTGAATCATTACATACAAAAACATTGCATTTTAGCAATTGATCCTAAGTTTTTCGTATGGCTGCGCAAATTTTTTATCTTAAATTGACAAGAGTATACATGACTCTTCTGGCAGGCTCAGGTAGTGTATATAACAGATATAAATCTTTTGAAATGAAAACCCAGTTTTTACTCAGCAATGCACAAGTGCAGGAAGAAGTGACAGTATAGAAAGTTTTTAAAGAAATTGCTGACCATTTTAGGGTTTATAGTAAAGAAAGAATCATTATAAAATTCATTGCACTGTACAAATGAAGTTTTATCCTTTATGCCACAATGAAATGAAAATTGAAGCAAGAGACATAGAATAAGAAAATAGGTAAAAAAAAGGGAAAAAGCATAAGTAAAGAAGTGATATGCAGAAATACAAGATTAGGGGAAAATGAGCAAAATTGTGTTCCTCATCCTGTTACTACCCATACTGCTGAATATAAAGCACCAGCAGATTCATGAGGAATGGTAATATGTAACCTCAGCATGGGCTGAGGCTGCTCCCAGAGAAAAGTCAGATTTCATCTGGGCTGAGAATGAAAGGCTCTCCACCAAGGGAGGAAAGGCTGCTAAGTACCCCAATTCACACCTCATCCTCAAGCCAATGCATAGCCAGCAGTTCTCTCTCAGAACCTACCTGGCATCACTACTCTGTGCCTGAGTCTGTGTCTGTGCCCTGTGGGGGTTTGTGTGTGTGACCCAGTGAGAGAGAGGTTGGTGCTGTGAGACCACTTTGGTTTCGTTCATGAGTGCATCTCGTTTACATGTCACTCCTGTTGTACGTACAACACTGACTGCTACTAATATCTTTGAAGCACCCGAGGTGCCCAGGAAGGCTGCTCGTGAGGAAAAAATACCTGTGCCCACTGCCAAAGCACCAGAGCTTCCAGCACCCACAGGTACCTGTCTTCATCGATAACTTAACAAAGAACATAATTAATCTTCTTCTCCTAAGCCTTCTCCTACCCTCTCCTGGCAGTCTCTGTTTCGTGTCAGAGACTGTCCAGGCTGTGTGTGCTGGGGAAAGGGTGCTGCAGTGTGTGAGGATTTGAGCTGGATGTTGTGATGTTCTGTGTCTGTGTAGCCCTGGTTGTTGTTCCTACTTGCCATGTGTTCTCAACAACTTAAAATGAAATGCACTAATATCTTTGAAGTGCCTGAGGTACCTGAAGCTGAGGTGCTGGAAGAGGAGGAAGAGGTGGAAGCAGCAGAAGAGGTGGCAGCAGTTGCTGAGCCTGGAGAGCCAGAAGTGTCTCCAGCTGAAGGTATAGGGTGGTGTTCTGACAGAGCCTGCCCTGCCCTCCACATTGCTGCAGTGCTCAGTGTTCTTTGGCCCTCTGCACTCTGTGGGGAGGGATGAGAGCAGCATTTCATCATTTTGTATCTCTGTGTGCATGACCTTTAGCTCAGTCAAGTAAAAACAACTAATATCTTTAAAGTGCCTGAGGTGATTGAGGAGGAAGAGGCAGAAGAAGAGGTCATTCCTCAAAAATCTGTCACTGTGCCCAAGAAACCCATGGCTGTGCCCAAGAAACCAGAGCCTGTTGCTGTGCCAAAGAAACCTGTGGCTGTGCCAAAGAAACCTGTGTCTGTGCCCAAGAAACCAGAGCCTGTTGCTGTGCCAGAACCTATGCCTGTCCTTAGAAAACCTAAAGTTCCTTCAGTTAAAGGTACATCCATCAGTGACTGAGAATCTCCTTATCTCTATTTTCTGTACACCTTTTCCCTCATTTCACTGATGTATGAGTGCCAAATGAATTGTCTGCTGCTTAAATTTATTATTCTTCATGTTTTGTATGCCCTCCTCTTTTTAGTCATTGCACTTTTCACTATTATGTGTTTATATGTGTCTTAATATTCACAAAAGTGAAAATTTACTAATATCTTTAAAGAACGAGAAGTGCCAGAGAGGACTGTCCCAGAAGAGAAAGTGCCTCTTACAACACCTAAAAAGCCACAATTAGAAAAACCAGAGCTTCCGCCAACCAAAGGTACATATTGCCAGGAGGCATCTCTTTGGAAGAAATGTCTTCTGTATTCTCTCTTTTCTTTGTTCGTAACTGAGTCTATGAAACTTGTCAGTCAAATGTAGGCTGTCTTGGGAGAGACTGGAGCACAGTCTGTCATGGTTATGGCTAGTGTTACTGTGATTTTGTGTGTGCTAGATGTCTTTGTCTTTTTATGTTTCATATGTACATTTATATACACAAAAATAAAAGAAACGTAATATTTTTTTTAAGTGCCTGAGGTACCCAAGAAACCTGTCTCAGAGGAGAAAGTACCTGTTGCTATTCCTAAAGTACCTGAATCACTGCCTAGTGAAGGTTTGTGCCACCATAGATTTTACTCTACAGCAATCCTTTGTCCTGTTCTTCCAAGTATAAGCTTTAAAGTAGACATTTTCCTTTTTCTCCCATTGTCATGTGTATGAGTTGTTCACTTCATGTTTTAGATTATACTAGTCAATATTTCTTATATCTGTTATTTTAGTTTCATATTTGGAAGTAAAATATGCTCCTGCACAGGATTTGTCTCTTTTTAATATAATACTGAATTCTCACTAAATTGGAGTCTCTCAAGAGTTAACATTTATGTTGCTGTTGTAATCTTTAATTGAGAACATTGACATTTTTATTCTTTCCTGTTACAATGACTCATCCACAAATTTAATGTTTAGTTTATATATATTTTTTGTATAAACAAAAAAATTTGTCATTCACACAATCCTGACTCATGCTTAGAAAGAAAGTAGTTTTCAAAACCTTGCATTAACTGCAAAGGTAACAGATACTGAGTGATTACTTATCCTGATATGTATTTGTCTGTGTCTCTTGGAGTAGATTTGCTTTTAGTTATATCTGTATAATTGTTCATGTGAAACAGTCTTATAGTTGAAAACTTACACCAGTTGTCAATGTTCTTTAAAGAATATGAAATTGTAAAGGAGATTGAGCCTGAAGAAGCAGAAGAAATTCCAGTTGTAGAAGTTGAAGAAGCTTTACCAGTTGAAGGTATACAAAGCACTTCCCTAGAGGCTGCCACACACCATTCTTTCATTACCATCATGCATTCTTTCATTATCATCCTCTGCAGTTTTTTCCTTGCTCTCTCATTTTTCCCGTGTGTGCCTGTATGTTGTAGGTCACCTCCATGTTGTATGTCCTTCTGTGATTCTTCCATTGTTGTGTTCTGGGAATTATTTCTGATCATTTAATTCTACATCCTGAAGATTATTTTAAATGCTTTCATTTTGTTTCTTGTCCACAAAAGTCTTCCCATCATTTGGTTTTCTACTTTTATTCTCATGTTACTAACATGGTTTTTTAAGTTAGCTTGGATATTTGTATAGTGTGCATGTTATGGAGCAGTAACCTAAGGCTCTTCCATGCTCCCATTTAATTCAATGACATTTTTTCACTGGCTTCACTGGAAATGGAAAATGGTGGTCTTAAGGTTTGTACATTACTCTTCACATAACTACCATAGTAGGGAATTTATTCTAAATCTACCTAATGTTATTTAAAGTGCCACAACCTGAAAAGAAGATGCCTGAAAAACGAAAACCACTACCACCACCTGCTCCAAAAGAAGATATTAAACTGGCAAAAGATCTACTTAAAGGTATAATCATCTGAAGCCACAAATAACCGTGGAAACTCAAAACATAATCTTTTTAAATTATACTGATGAACCTTGAAAAGCATGTTTTTGAACTATCATTTTGTGGTTTTTTTATTTCTTTTCTAATATACTATACTTTAATGGTGCGCCTCACTAATGCTCAGTCCCTTATAATTTTTTTATCAGCGTTTACATGGGTTCTTTTCAATAGTTACACGAAAAAAAACATTTATTAAAACAATTTTAATCAAGTTAACACATTCTTGTATCCTTAACATACTTCTTCTCTTTTAACATATTCTTACAAATGAAAAGAATCCTCAGCAATTATTTGCTGGCATTTTTGTATGAACATGGGTTTCAGGTCAATTGTGCTTCCTACACACCATCTGACTTTTTCTAAACAGTTAATCAGCAAGGATCTTTGCAGCTTTTGTCTTTCTATTACATCAATACTATTAATGAAGTGTTTGGGTTTTTTAGAAAACTCCTTTCTTTTTTGAGTCTGTGTGTTGTAAAATTCAAATAATTTTCTTTAAAGCTCCTGAAGCGAGGAAGAAAGTTGTGGCTGCAAAACCTGGTGAGCCTCCGAAACTGGAACCCCCACCTGCTAAAGGTACCTGTCTAGTATAAGAATCTTATTTAAACTAGACCTCTCATGAGCCCAAAGTTGTAGTTCTCAGTATCTTTTTCTTTAATTTGCTCAAATATATCAAAACACGGTCTATGTTAGATTATGCTTAACAGTGCACCCCCATCTTGGGCACATATGTTTGTGTTATATTTATGTCCTCTTTAATCACCCATCATGCAATCCCTGAGATGAGAGACAGAAACATAGAAGAGTGAGAGAGTTTTTGTGAGTTTTATCATTTGTGTAGATGCTCACTTTGGTTTCCTGCTTAGCTAGAAATAAAAAATGAAATACTGTTTAAATGTATGCTCCATTGTTCCAACATACTTAGTTTATTATTTTTCTGAGACGTAACTTATTTTTGTGAGAAGGCACTTTCTAGAGATGGGAATGGGTAATGTACTGAGCAAGCCACTTCACAGGTATGCCTTTATATTATTCATATGTACTGGAGTTTAAGATAAACTAAGCAGCTAAGCAGTGAACATTCCTTCTTAATTCTGTTCCAAGTTTAGAGATTAAAGTGGATCCTTAGGAGTATCACAGACAGCTCAAATGAATGATATGTAACATAAGCCTGTAGTGAAACAGGACAAGGAAATAAAAATGTTACTGTGATGATGACATTTCTTGAATATGTGACCTTTGTAATTTTCTCAAACCATACTTCTCTTCTGTAGATTTGCATGAAAACTTTCTCTTATGTATAAGCTTAGATGACAGCTGTATGCAAATTATATAGAAAATATATTAAAACTATTGACTTCAATATCAACAGTTTTACCTTTGATTTTAATATTCAGTAGTGGATTAGTATTTGATTTGTGTGTTTGGGCAGGCTAGTTGTTGGTTAACTCTTACTACTGTTATGAACCTATAATAAAATCTTCAATAATATTCTTTTAAGTGCCTGGACTTGTAAAGAAACCTCGCAAAGTAATTCCTGAGCCTACTCCCCCACCAAAAGAAGAAGTTGTATTGAAAAGAGGTATAGTAAACTTGGCTCTGTTTTTAAAGACCCAGCATTTCAACATGGTTCAGCATATTTCACTAAGTAAAATTGTTTTATATATGTGGTATGGAAAATTACATGATCAAATACATCTGATGTCCATTTCTTGGGAAAAGCAGTTGTAGTTGCAGGGATGAAGGGGGCATAACCTGAAAGTCTCTCAGATCCATAAGAATCTGCAATGAAAACAGAGCAGAACAATGAAAATCTAGTTCCCTATCTCTCTCTCTTCCCCTTTCTTGTTCTCTTTATGTTAGAGTTGAGAGTCTTCCACTGTCTTCAGCTTCTGGACCCCTTCAGCTTTGTCCAGTGACAAAGTAAATGTTATTGAAGTTACATGTGTAGTCTGTGTATTCTCTTTTGTGGTTTTCTTAGAAGTACCACACAGATCACAGAACCCTGTGGTGCTGTTGGACATCAGACCCCTTTCCTGCAAAGTCTAGGGCATTCTGAATCATTTTGTGCTCAGCTATTGCTTAGAAAAATGAAGCACTAATTCCAGGTCTCTGAAATACTACAGAGGAATAATTCATGCCTGTGTACCTTGCAGCCAACCTTCACATTTCAGACAGCATTATAAAATATAGATATTCAATTTTTCAGATGACAGTGTTATTACATATCAAAGAGAACAAAAATAGGTGAAATAAATAAAATGGAAAATAGCCATTATATAAATTTGAGCTCTCCAAATCTAATACTTCAGGATGGAATCTTGTTCTCTCACTGAAGTCAATAGGAATTTAAGCTATAATCCTGCATTTTGTCCCTAAAAATCATCTTCAACTACAGTTAACAATTCATAATTACATATAGCAAGTCATGATTTAAATAAGAGAATAAGTATATAAGATATTATAAGAAATTCTATTCTATCATAGTCTGTTAACATTAAAATCTTTCAGGTGGACTGCTCATAAAATAAATGTCTTTTTCCCTAAATGACTTAAATTTTAAAAGACTTTCAGAGTAGTATCTTGAATAGTTACACAAATCTTCCATTTCTATCAAGCTATGTATTTTCCTGTTCCTTTATGATTTATATTTTGGAACTTTGTCTTGTCCACTGTCTTATTCTTTTGTTTGCCTGTGCTTTAAAAACTGAGATTTCCTTTCTTTTGAAGTTCTTAAAAAGAAACCTGAAGAGGAAGAACCTAAACCAGAAAAAGAGCCTAAACCAGAAGTTAAACCAGTACCTACGCCAGTAGAAAAAATTAAGAGAACTGAAGGTACTAGATTACTATCAAATCTATTTGTTAAATTATTTTTTTTAAATGCCACTATTAAGTAGCATTTTCTTAAGTTCAGGAATGAAACTGGTATCTTAAAAGATGACTTGCATTGGCCTAATCATGCAATTTAAGTCTTAGCTGGCAGCACAACCAAGTTTAACGTTCACATTTGGGTCTGAATTCTACATTTTGGGATTGTTTCTCAGTCGTCACTGTGCATAGAAAAGAGCTTTAGAAGTATTTTATATAATACTGATAAAAATATAACTACAGCAAAACAGTTAAACCAAGCATTCTTTTAGGTAACATTTTACAAATATGTGTCCTTTAACCCATTGATAATTTCTAGTTAATTCAAATTTTACTCTAAGAAATGCATATTCCCAAACCTTACGAACGTCTGAAGCTGTTTACATGTAAAAACAATGAAAGCTTTTAAATACACTTGAGGGTATTCTATTTAGAGATTTAAAGTGTTTAAATATATCTTTCAAAATAAAAATATTATTTTAAAGTCCCAGAAATTCCTACGAAGAAAACTGAGATACCTGCCATAAAAAAAGAGGAGAAACCTGTGCCTGAACCACCAAAAGGTACAGATGTGTGGTGCTCTTTTTCCTTATTGCAGCAGCTAAACAATATTCAGTGCTGAATATCCTGCTAAATTAACATAATGCGTTGCTGTCCTCCTGTCTGTCATGACTACTGTGTCCTCATTAACCATTTTGCAATCTTCTGGATTTCTTGTTGTCTTTATTCTTCAATGCTTGAAAAATTCATCTTTTTTCCATTGTTTCCAATCTTGCTTTACAAGAGTTTATTTCTTGCTTTTTGGCCAAATAAAATAGAAACCAATAAATTCTGTCTTCATTTAGCACTCTCTGTGTTGTTGCTCCTAACTTCTAACGATCAATGTTATTGCAAAAATTGTAAACTAACCTACTTGTAATTTCTGTGTTTGAAATGGCAGAAACTAAGCAAGCATCTGTCCCAGTTCCTGGGCCTGAGCCTAAACCTGCAGTAGGTAAGAACTCTTTAGTCGGGAATACTGGTGAAGCCTTTCTTGTGTGTGTCTGGTGTTTTCCACTCAGGGATTTCTGACTAAAAGGATGTTCATAGAATCATAGAATACCAGGTTGGAAGGTGACTTCAAGGATATTCTACTCCAACCTTTCTTGGCAAAAGCACAATCTAAACAAGATGATTCAGCACCTTGTGCAGCTGAATATTAAAAGTGTCCACACATTTTAGAATTAATAAGACTAGAGCTTTCCTACCTTCTACAAAGCATTTTTAAAAACATCCTACTTAAAGTAATGTATTAAAACTTTTTTTCCCATACAGTAAAATCTCCAAAACCAGCTGAAGAACCAGCACCCACTGTTACTGCTCCAGTGACAGCTCCAGTTGTCGGAAAGAAAGCAGGTATTTATATGTATTCTATGCTATTTAGGAGGTTTTTCTCTGACATACCTAAATACCTTCAGTATAAAAAGAGGGAAGAGCTGTACAATAACTCATTCATTGCAGGAAGACTTGAGGTTCTATTCAAGGCTGTTGTTCTAGGTACTGTCACCTAATTTAAAACAAAAACATCTCTGATATATTGTGGAGACCAATCTGTGCTCTTTTGTCTGGATGGTAATATGTGTGTCTTTACTTGTTGTTCTACTATGAAATTTGTGTATTCTGTTGTTTTCTCAATGTTCTTTATGTCCTGATAAGTGTTTTGTGAATTGTATCTTGTATTTTCTGTCTAGACAAAGAGAAGTTAGACGTTTGTGAATGATTGTTGTGTTGTTTGGTTTCCTGCTTTTGACTTGTCATTGAAGCCCTGATGAGAAATGGCAGTGATGTTGAAGAATTAGTGTTGCTACATTCATCTGCTGTGCTTAGGTCCCCGGAACAAAGCCTGCTGTGAAAAAAAATGAGCTGTAATGGTTCCAGTTCCTCTGAAACACTCTGAGCTTGTGGTCCAGCAGCAGAGTTGATGTACACTCTGCTCACCCACCATTCAAAGGGCCTCATGTTACAGCAGAGCTCAAATCTTGGGCATTTGAGAAGCCAAATCATTAATGTCTTTTGGCCATTGATCTGGTGATGTGGCACAATTAACCTATTTTATGTCAGTGACCAAACAGCTGTCATTTTCTGCCACTTTCAACCTGCACTGGATTTAAATTGGTGATTTAATGAGACAATACTAACAGTGGTTTAATTAGGGTATCTGTTAATGTGTGCCATTCTTACCTTTCTTTTGTGGTTGTGTTGTAAGTTTTCTGTTGTGTAGAGAAAAAGTGTTCTATGTTCATTTTATTTCAGGTATAGCTGGAAAATTTGTCTTAAAATATCTTGTTCCTGATTCTTATTCTTATGGCTTTTAACTCTCTAAATTACCTATGAAACCTTTGTAGCTGCAGAAAAGCCTGATGCACCATCTGTACTAAAGCATAGAGATAAAATGCCTTCAGTGGAAGAAGAAAAGCCTGAGTCAATTGTGTTAAAGAAGATTTTGGTTGAGAAAAGTCTGCATGTAAAAGAGAAAGTAAGTCCTAAGGAGACAGTTCCGGCCATAGAGCCACTTGAGTATAAAATCTCACTGGAAACAGCTGATGGAATACTGAAGTCAGAGGGAGATGAACAGGAGAAAGTATCTCTTAAATATTTCATCCTGGCTTCTGAAGAAGAGGAACCAGAAAAGACACCTGTAGTTTCAGGAAAGACTATCCTTACAGGTGAGAAATTAGAAGTTGAAATGGGTCACATTACTTACACAAAGGAGGAACTACCACTACCAGATGAGGAAGTGAAATTGATTTCCATAACATCTGAACATGTGAAAAGAGATTCTGGAGAAGAAAAGGAGGATGAAATTAAATTGCTTGTTCATGGGGAAGATGCCATTGAGAAGGTTCTTCATGAAGGAAAGATTCTTGGCCATGAAAAAGAAGAAATTGAATCAACCTGTGTACCTAAACCCAGAAAGCCATATCAGCCCAGGGACCAGAAAGGACTTCTAGGAAAAGAGAAAAAATTAAAAACAAGTTTGCAACCTGAAAAATTACATGCTAAGGATAAGACTTCATTTGTACAGGATATCATAGAGGCAGACATAGCTGAAACTCCTCAGCTTAGAAATGAACATCAGAGAGAAGGTTTTACTCCAGAGAAATCTGAAGTTCCTCTTGGAGAATCCCTGAAGGAGCATGGCATACAAAGTAAAATTCAGAGGATGAAGCAATCTGGTAGCACAGTAGCTGAAATTCCTAGAGATAAGATTCTTAAGAAAGAAGCAAAGAAAATGGAAGATATTCAAGGTGATGAGAAGGATAAGAATCTGGATTTTACATCAGCAGAAGTACATTCCTTAGACCTGTCTGAGGAGGCTGAGCCAGGATTGAGTAAAGATGCTGACCTAGAACACCCCATTGAACATGAGGAGGTTCCTGGAGGAAAACCTCACACAATCTTAAAACCATCTGTTCTTAAGTCAGAAGTAGTAGAAACAAAAGCAAGAGAAAAATACCCTACAGAGAAAGAAGTTCATTATGAGGAGGGTATAGGACAGTTGTTGACTGAGAAAGCACTCCTAAGTGATAAAAAAGCAGGCCAGAAGATAATACCAGAGAAGGAAGAAAAAACTATCTTCAGCACCCACTTAAAAAAAGGCAAGATTAGACAGTCAAATGCCCCTGAAATTCTGCCTGTGGAAAAAGAATTTGATACAGTGATTACAGAAGGAATGGAAAGTGAAGTGTCCATAGGAGAACATGAAAAAGGAGTCATATCTGAGTCAGTAAAGAAAGTTCCTATTCAGCCACCACAAATTCAAGATGAAAAACAAATTCAGGAAATTCATGCCACTCAGGATGAACATAAAGAATCTCTAGCTCACAAAAGCAGAAAAGATAAAATTGAAGAAAAGCAATCTACAGAAGGTATGTCAGATGAAAAAAAATCACCTGTACATGGCATTGGAAAAAGTACATCTGGTACCATGAAAAAAGAGAAGGGAAAGCTCTCAGACAAATTATCATCAAGCAAAGGGATCCTTGCAGATGGAGAAGATACTTACACTTCAAGCATAGGTAAGGTAATGACTTCCAAAAAAGCAGAAGGAGAGAAAGGATACCAGAAATCAGAACCTGCTCACCTGACTGAGCAGGCCACTAGACTTTCAAGTGAAAATAAGAATTTGGATGCACCCGGAGAATCACGTGAGGTTCTGGAAGTTCCAGCAAAGTCTCATGCAAAGCGAGGTGAGGAAGACTGATGGCAAATTCTTCCACGAAGTGCTTGTACCATTTGCTTCAGGAGAGTACCACCTGCCACTGTGTTTTAGTAACACCATTTGCAATTCCATCAAGTCTGTCAGCTGGCTTTCTTGGCATTCGGCCACTCTTGATGTGTTTGTCGTACCTGTCTGTACATACAGCTGTGTCATCACTGTTCATTGTCAGCCCTACACTTTCCTAAGGCTCTGTAAATCATTCTGTATGCCATTGTCTGCTCACACAGAAAAACCACATTTTTTTTAGTATTCATTTTTCCATCCACTGCAATATCATCTGTCCTGCATTTCACTCATATCATTCTCCCATTAAAAATATCTTTTATATTTCCTTTCAGAAAAAGATAATGAGAAGCAGCTTAGCATGGGTAATATTTTTAAAAGTCTGTGATGATTCATCACAAATTAGGTTGTTAACAGAACATCCCTCACTTGTAAAAGTACCACATTATCCTGAAACATATATTTAATTTGTGGCCTTCATTAGTACAAGTGAATGCTTTTTTTTAAAAAAAAAAAAAAAAACAAAAACAACCTCATAAAATTTTAATAGGTACTTAAACTATTTTGACTGACAGGTGGGTATTGATCAAGGCCCTAATCTTAAACCAAGTGTCAAGGAATGACAAAATTTTACAAATTAATGGGCAGGACAACACATTAAGGAAATAGGAGCTTTTAAACTGCCTGTTAGGCCCTACTGGTGAATATGTCTTTCCCACACTTCAAGATGCTGAACTTAACCATTGAGATATAGACAGTATAAGTTCTGTAAGCATATAGGTATGTTTATATCCTTTCCTCCCTTTTTATATGTAGTTAGCTAAAGGAGAAAAAAATCTGGTATGTAGAATGTCTTAGTTTTAGTAAGCATTTTATTTAACTACATTCCTAATAATCTTGCTGTTCTACTTCAGAGGCCAAGCCACCAGAAGAAAAGGCTCCAAAGGGTATCAGTCCAGTCAAAGGTAGGATATTACAAGCAATACCTTGTCATGGCTTGACTCCAGCTGACAATCAGGCCCCACATAGCAACTCACTCACTCCCCTATGATGGGAAGGGGGAAAGAATAAGAAGGGTAAAAGTGAGAAAACTCGTGGGTTGAGCAAAAGCAGAGCACACAAATGAAGCAAAATAAGGAATTCATTCACCACTTCCCATGAGCATGTGTTCACCCATGTGCAGGACAGCAGGGTTCCATCTCTTGAAGGGCAAATGTCATAACTTTAAATGCCCCCCCTTCCTTCTTTCCCCTGGTTTATGTACTGAGCATGACACCACATGGTGTAGGATATCACTTTGGTCAGTTGGGATCAGCTTTCCTGGCTGTATCTCCCAATTTCTCATGAACTCCTGGCCTTCTCAGTGGTGGGCAGTGTGAGAATCAGAAAAGGCCTTGGTTCTGCAAGCACCTCTCAGCAATCACAGAAACATCTATGTATTATCAAGACTGCTTTCAATACAAATCCAGAACCTCGCCCCATACTAGCCACTTAAATTGTTAGATTGTTAAATCTCCCCCTACTAAAATCAGCACACTCTACAATGAGTTTATTCATTTTTGAATCTGAATTACAGCCAAGAAGACACCTTCACCAGCAGATGCAGAAAGAAGGAAACTCAGGCCAGGCAGTGGTGGTGAAAAACCTCCTGAAGAGCCTCCGTTTACATACCAACTCAAGGCTGTGCCACTGAAGTTTGTCAAGGAGATGAAAGACATAGTGCTAAAAGAAGCTGAATCTGTTGGGTCTTCTGCAATCTTTGAAGTCCTTATTTCACCATCCACTGCAATTACCAGCTGGATGAAGGATGGAAGTAACATCCGAGAGAGCCCAAAACACAAGTTTATTGCTGATGGCAAAGACAGGAAGCTGCATATTATTGATGTCCAGCTGTCTGATGCTGGTGAATATACTTGTGTGTTACGGCTGGGGAACAAAGAGAAGACCTCTACAGCCAAACTTATTGTTGAAGGTATTCCCTGTTTCAAATTTATCAATAATTTAGGCTAGGTACTCCTCAAACTGGAACTGCTTTGTAATTTTACAGTAGCTGGTAGATGCATCCTTTTGTTTCCCTCGATCACTACACATATTATATAAGGTATTTCAGCATCACGTGTTCTATATATAAAGGAGACAAATCAAAATCATTTGTTTCCCACAGAACTCCCAGTGCGGTTTGTGAAACCCCTTGAAGAAGAAGTCACTGTCGTCAAAACCCAGCCACTGTACTTAACATGTGAGCTTAACAAAGAAAGAAATGTGGTCTGGAGAAAAGATGGTAAAATCATCAAACCCAAGCCTGGGAAATTTGCTCTGGGTGTTATTGGGTTGTCACATTCCCTCACAGTCACTGATTCAGATGATGCTGATGCTGGCACTTACACTGTTACTGTGGAAGACTCTGAACTATCATGCTCATCTTGTGTTAAGGTAGTAGGTAAGCAACCAAAATCATGTTCTTCTTTCTCTCTAGGACATTTGGGCTGTTTTAAAATTATGAGATCTTTTTCTCATAATCTTAGAATATATAGACAGAAAATATTTTTACAGCTATTAAAAGCTTGTTACAAATACAGAATCTCTTAGTTCTGTTTCTTGGTTTTTTTTATGACACATCTATTTGTAATAGAAGTCTGCTAAGCTGTTTTCTTGTGTAACTTTTTGTCATGCAGAAGTTATAAGGGACTGGTTAGTAAAACCCATAAGAGACCAGCATGTGAAACCGAAAGGAACAGCTACTTTCAGCTGCGACATTGTCAAGGATACACCAAACATTAAATGGTTTAAAGGAGATGAGGAAATCCCTGCTGAACCCACTGACAAGACAGAAATCTTGAAAGAAGGAAATAAAATTTTCCTGAAAATCAAGAATGCTGGTCCTGCTGATATTGGAGAATATTCAGTGGAAGTTGAGGGTCGCAGATACCCAGCTAAACTGACCCTTGGTGGTAAGGAAGTTTATATTTGGATTATATTTCATCAGCCTGTAGGCCATTGTTGAAAAACATCTAAATAAACAAACAAAAAAGGTAACCGGAATTGTAATAAAGTTCTATCAAAACTCGACCTAATCATACATTTGTTCATTTGGGCATTGTAGAACGTGAAGTTGAGCTTCTGAAGCCATTAGAGGATGTTACAGTTTATGAGAAAGAAACAGCAAACTTTGATACAGAAATATCTGAGGAAGATATTCCTGGTGAATGGAAGCTGAAAGGAGAAATCCTGAGACCTTCACCTGTAAGCATGCTTGAATTTTGCAACACAATTTATTTAAATTAAGTACTATGAACAGATTTCTTGAATCTTTATGGTAAGACCTGTCATTGCTACTCAGTCCAGAGTATATGATTTAAAAAATATTGATTCTCTAAGTAAGGATTATATCTTATAAAAGCTAAGTTTTGAAGGCCTTCATTTTCTTAAGGTATTACAGCACATCATTCAAGTAATAATAGATATATCCTACATACATTGTAGGAATGATTCTGGTATTCTAAAGAAGTGTGGAATGCTGAAGAAATGTACTCTGGTTTTTAGTCATTGAGTAAAAGTGTTAACTTTCCTTGAAAAGTAATTTCATTCTTCTTACCTGACTTTACTGTGTATACAATGTTTATGAAAATCCCTTTATTAAAAACACATAGCAGTGAGGCATTTGTATTTGTATTTAACAAAGTCTATCATCTCTCCAGACATGTGAAATCAAGGCTGAAGGTGGAAAACGCTTCCTAACCTTGCACAAAGTCAAGTTAGAGCAAGCTGGTGAAGTCCTTTACCAGGCCCTTAACGCTGTCACTACAGCAATCCTGACAGTGAAAGGTACAATTCCCCACGGAGTGTGACACCAGCCTAGACAGAGGTCACATGGAGCACGTTACAAATGATGTGTTATCTTTTGCTTCCAGAAATCGAATTGGACTTTGCTGTGCCCCTAAAAGATGTCACTGTTCCTGAGAAGCGCCAAGCAAGGTTCGAGTGTGTCCTTACCAGAGAGGCCAATGTTATTTGGTCTAAAGGCACTGATATCCTCAAGATCGGAGAAAAGTTTGACATCATTGCTGATGGAAAGAAGCACATTCTTGTTATCAATGATTCACAGTTTGATGATGAGGGAGAATACACTGCTGAAGTTGATGGCAAGAAGAGCACAGCAAGACTGTTTGTGGAAGGCAAGTATTTTCTCAGGAACAAAAGAATAAAAAAAAGGATAAAGAATATGTCTTTTAGAACTACTTTAGCCTTTTTTCTGATTGTATTTATGTATCTGCATTACAGGTGTGAGGCTGAAGTTCATATCACCTCTACAGGATCAAACAGTGAAAGAAGGGGAAACAGCTCACTTTCAGTTTGAGCTTTCTCATGAAGACATGCCCGTGAAATGGTTCAAAAATGACAAGAGGCTTCACACAAGCAGAACAGTTGTAATTACTTCAGAAGGCAAAGTTCATAAACTAGAAATGAGAGAAGTAACACTTGATGATATCTCAGAAATAAAGGCTGTAGTCAAGGACATGAGCACACAAGCCAACCTGAAAGTCTTAGGTACTTACATAAATAATTTAAAACCTGCTATAGAATAACTATTAACCATTTTTATAAGTAGAAAGTGACAAAATATTGAAATTTTAGTATATCTATATAACTAATTTATTTTATCCACTATGCCTTTTGCAGAGGCCGATCCATATTTCACGGTGAAATTACAAGACTACAGTGCTGTAGAGAAAGATGATATTACTCTGGAGTGTGAACTCAGCAAAGATGTCCCAGTAAAATGGTACAAAGATGGTGAAGAACTAATAGCTTCCAACAGAATCTCCATAAAAACAGAGGGCTTGCGCCGCATCCTGAAGATCAAGAAGTGTGCAGAGACTGATAAGGGTGTTTATGAGTGTGACTGTGGAACTGACAAGACAAGTGCCAATATCAGGGTTGAGTGTAAGTTTTCATATCTTCACTAAGGGAAAATACCAAAACCTTTGTAAACTACTGTAGACAGACAGACACACTCTAGAGAGCAAGACCAAAAATGGACCTGTGGAAAGCATGCTGTTATGATGAATGGCTGAAATATCTAGATTTAAAGTTATTAAAAGTGATTACAACAGACAATATATTTGACGATATATAAATAGCTGTTACAAAGACAGTGATGATCAATTAGTCTCTCTGTCCATTTACAGTCAGGAAAAACAGTTTAGTTCACTGTAACAGATATCTGGGTTAATTATTAGGAAGAATATTCTTACTAAGAATAACTAAATTTTCAGACATATTATAGAAGGAGTTTGTAGACTGCCGACTTGCAGCTTTTTAGGAAGAGGTTAGATAAACACTTACTGGCCATAGGATTTGAATGCCCAAAAGAAGAAAAAGGAAGGGAGTTAAGATGCTTTCTAGTATTTCATTTCTATGGTATACAATTTGTGAGTAAACAGATGTGAGCTTTTGATTATTTTTTATTTTAGCTCGCTTAATTAAAGTGGAGCGCCCACTGTATGGAGTGGAAGTTTTTGTTGGTGAAACAGCACGCTTTGAAATTGAAATTTCTGAGCCTGATGTGCATCCTGTATGGAAGCTAAAGGGAGAAACCCTAACACCTTCACCTGTAAGGATTCTTCTTTATTTTTTAGACCATAGTTTCCAGTCAAAATACATGTTTAATAATAGTGTTTTCTTAGTGGTTTCTTTGAGTATTCATATTTGGGGTGGGGTGTGTGTTTCTTTATCACCAGGACTGTGAAATCATTGAAGATGGGAAGAAGCATACTCTTGTCCTCCATAACTGCAAACTTGACATGACTGGTGAAGTGTCTTTCCAGGCTGCCAATGCTAATAGTGCTGCTAATCTGAAAGTGAAAGGTACAGTCTTGCACTTGGCCAATATTTCCATGTGTATTTCAGGGCCTGAGAACAAATCTAGTGTCATAAAGCACTGTATGAACAGATCTGAAAGAGCACTTTTTTTTATTTCAGAACTGCCTCTTATCTTTATCACTCCACTGAGTGATGTGAAGGTCTTTGAGAAGGATGAAGCTAAATTTGAATGTGAGGTGTCCAGAGAGCCCAAGACTTTCCGCTGGTTGAAAGGAACAGAAGAGATCACTCCTGATGAAAAATTCGAAATTATTTCTGATGGAACAAAGCATGCTCTGATTATTAAATCTGTTGCCTTTGAGGATGAAGTAAAATACACCTTTGAAGCTGAAGATAAAAGAACAAGTGCCAAGCTAATTATTGAAGGTTTGTCAGACTTTGTCTTTCTAGGAACCTTCTGCGTCATATACTTGCATAGCTTATATTGATAACAATATTGTTAATGACATGTTATGTTGTTATAGGTATCCGCCTGAAATTCCTCACTCCTCTCAAGGATGTAACAAAGAAGGAACGAGAAACTGCAGAGTTCACTGTGGAGCTCTCCCATGAAAATATCACTGTGGTCTGGTTCAAGAATGACCAACGATTGCATACCAGCAAGGTGGTTTCAATGGCAGACGAGGGCAAATTCCATACACTCACAATCAAAGACCTTACTATTGATGATACTTCTCAGATTAAAGTGGAAGCTATGGGCAAATCCTCAGAAGCTAAACTCACTGTTCTTGGTAAGAAAATGCGAAAGAATTTATCTGATGTATATTATCAGAAGAGTTTTATTAATAAAATATAGCAATCAAAAAGTCTTGGGGTTGGCCTAAATCTGAATTATTTTGAAAATCTAACAATTTGGTTTTCTTCCTTGGGTCTCCATTTACCTATTCAAATGATGATTACAATAATTTTAAAGTTTCATGCAGAGTTGCAAAGTTAGTAATTACATACTTAAAACAGTGCTCTGAAACTCCTAGAGCATCAAAAGAATGTTGTCAGTATATTAGTAATGCCCTGAATTGCTTCTTAGATGTTTATTGTTTTCTTCTTTGTAACAGAACTGTGAAAAAGGACTGTATTTAATCCTTCTTGCAGGATATAAACAGGAAATGTATTTTATGTTAGTAACTAGTTGCTCTTTCTGGAAGACGAAAACTGTAGACTGAAATATGTCTTAACTTTTGCTTGCAGAGGGAGACCCTTACTTCACTGGGAAGCTGCAGGATTACACTGCTGTAGAGAAAGATGAAGTAATCTTACAATGTGAAATCAGCAAAGCAGATGCCCCAGTGAAATGGATGAAGGATGGCAATCCAATTACTGCATCAAAGAATGTTGTTATTAAGGCTGATGGTAGAAAGAGAATCCTTAGTCTCAAGAAAGCTCTGAAGAAAGACATTGGGCAGTACACTTGTGACTGTGGTACTGATCAAACCTCTGCTAAACTTGATATTGAAGGTATGTTTATTTTAATGGCTGCTCTGTAGAGATCTTTAGGGATCTGTTAGAAACTGAAGGAGTCAATCATGTTTTTCTCCTCCAGATCGGGAAATTGAGATTGTGCGACCACTGTACAGTGTGGAGGTGATTGAGACAGAGACTGCCCGTTTTGATATTGAAATCTCTGAGGAAGGTGTCCATGGAAACTGGAAGCTAAAAGGAGAACCCCTGACTGAATCAGCTGTAAGCAAATATTTCAGGATATTTTTTACGTGTGTCTCTACACTTTGCAGGGAGGTGGGGTGTGAGGGAGAGGGTGACTGCAGAAACTAAATGTGATCTCTCTCTGCTTTCAGTAAGAGCCACTGTATTAAAAATAGTGGGATTTTTAATCAATAATGTTTTAAATGTAGTATAGATGTAATCCAAAATAGGTAAGTAATAAATTATTTTACATAAAATAGTACATTCTGCATTGCTAACAGTACCTAACTGTCATGTTTCCAAAGTGCAAAGACCTTGTGGAATTCACTTACACATAATGGATTTTAAAATGCAAACTTCAGATTGTGTGCTTTTTCATGTGGGTTTTGACTTATATTTGGTTTAAATAGATGTAGATCACATTTTCAAACTCTTTTTCATTTCTGTGACAGCTAAAATTGGTGAAAAATCATGTAGAGTTTAATTAAATATTCGTAACTCCTTGCTGGAAGGATCTGGGAAGCAGAGAAACAATGCAATCACAACTGGCAATGATTTGGCTTCTATGTAATGGTACAAATGTGAATAATATACAGAGATTGGAAGTTCCAAGAAAAGCAGTGCCTGGGTAAAAGAAGGAAAGGTCTGCTCAAGGAAATATCACAGCACAAACTTAGTAAATTCTAGTTCCCTTAGGAAATTAGGCCTCTGACTAGTCTACATATGCTGGCTATTCAGTCGTCACACAGATGTCTTGCCTCTTGCCCTTTCTTTGCAAGAGTAAGCTGACTGTATTAACAGAGTTTGAAAGGAAAGGCCAGTGGAATGTTTATAAGGTATATTTTATGAGGTAGTGGGCCTAAGAATTGTGAATGGAGTAGAAGAAAACATGCATGGCATGAGGAGAAGTAGGGGTTCTTTCAGTGAGTAGTACGAATAAGATACTGAAAAATCCTTTCATTTGGGTTCATGCAGGAATGTGAAATCAAGGAGGAAGGGAAAAAGCACTTCCTTACACTGTATAATGTACGCTTAGATCAAGCTGGTGGAGTAGACTTCCAAGCAGCAAATGCCAAGTCTGGTGCTCATCTTCGAGTGAAACGTAAGTGTCTTTTAAACTGAAATTAATTGATTAATTAAGTGAAAACATGGTATTCATTGCCTCTTTGGAACAGGTGGAAAACCTCTATACTGTATTGAAGCCACAGAACTCCTTTCCAGAACAGCAGCTCAGGGATTAGTTATTCAGGCCATCTTAATTTTTTTTGTTAAGGAATATCCTATGTGTTTTTAAACCTTATATATAATTTATTCATATAGGAGAAGTAAAATTAAGGAGGTAGCCTTGAAGGCTGCTTCATGGTCTGGCATTTTACACTGTTATGAAATCAAATATTGCAAGCAAAGGCTGCGCTGCATCAAAGTATCACGTTAACACGAGAGGATAGGATAACAGTGATATCTGGGGATAGGGATAAGAGCTTGATGGACAGGGACAGACTACACGGTTGAAGACCACTTGTTTCCCACTCCAATCCCAGCCCTCGCTATTTTGGAAACACATGCCTTATCTAGCAACAGGCATGCAAGGCTTGGCAAGGAGACAGATGCAGAGCAACTTTCCTGCTGACCTTGTTCAATTTAAAGAAACATGCTCTGCAAATAGGAAATTGTAGGTGACCAGCCCTCCCCTAAGAGCCCAGGGTGGCCTCTTCTATTTAGGGAATTTAAAGAGCAGCATTGCGATGTCTGGCTCTCTTGAGGGAAGCCACCATGGAGATTAGTACGTAAGGGCAGAAGCTCTCTCTTGGGTAGAAGTGACTAATCTGAAAATTATGTCTTCTCCTTACCAAGCTCGAGTAATTGGCTTGCTGAGACCCCTCAAGGATGTAACAGTGACAGCTGGGGAATCAGCAACCTTCGATTGCGAACTCTCTTATGAGGGAATCCCAGTAGAATGGTTCCTGAAAGGAAAGAAACTGGAGCCCAGTGAGCAGGTAAAGAAACTAAACTTTACTTTTTTTCCTTCTTCTTCTCTTTCAAGTCTCTTCCCCTTCTTTATTTCTTATTTATTCTCTGCCAGTTGAAGTACCAAGGCATATTGTAGTATTGCTGTGCCAAATGCTAAATCCTCCCTAAATCAGATAGAACAGTTTCCCCCAGAAATTCCAGTGTTCTGGGATACTACAAGTATTTATCATACAAAGGGAAATCAAGGTTCCAAAATACCAATCATTACAATGGTGATTTTTTACCTGATTCTGTTGGAGATTCAGCCACAAGGATGCTGAATAATTTTTGCTTGGGTTACCTGTGCTTATAGTGAGAGGATTTTGAGATGCTATCAGGAAAAGCCTTTTTTTTATTCCTGAATGCTGAGTTGCAGTCCAATTCAACATATAAGGGGATTAAGAGGATTCAAATTCCATTTCAGGCATTTGTTCTGGCTCTCCAGATAACTCTCTGGGTAGATTTGCTTGTCAAGCACTTCTCACTAGCTATTTTTAACCCTTCATCAAGTGCTGGCTCTTAACTCTGAGATCTGAGCAGCCTGGAATGCAGTCAATTTAATATTTGAAGTTAATGGTAGGGGAAATAAATAAAGAAACATAAATTAATGCATTAAGAAATGGAAATGGGTATTACTGGTTGCAAGACTACTTTTTCATATACCAGGCCAAAAGAAAATAGTGCAAATTAAAATAAAAGTTGGAAACCTCAGACAAAGTAAAATTTCAAGGCATTGCACGACCTAGTAAAGTTTCAGAACCTGTAATAATGCTGCTAATAATACCTTGTTACAGATTGCTATTTCTTTTAAATACAATTTTTAACATATTTTTTCAGATTTGTCTAGATCTTTCTGAGCTATAAAAAATTTGCATAAATAAAAATTATTCTATCAAAGAAGTAGAATGTAGAAATAGGAACATCAAAATAGATCATGGTGATAAGGGACGCTAATACAGTATTTAAGGACAGATAAACAAAGTTGAAACTCAGCAGATGAGTCATGAAATAAATCAAGGTAATTAGTTCTGAGTTTCAGAATAAAAATATGAAAAGCTATTTATCAGTGAAGTGGATTGATAGTTATTACTGCCTGGCAAGAAAAATATTTGATGTTCAGTGTTCTGAATGATGGAACATTATTTTGGTTTATTCTGTCTGAGGTATTGTTTTAATTACATGAAAGAAATCCAGATTTTCATGCATTTTACAAATGCAGTCAAAACCATCCGTTGAACAGTTGAAATTTTATTGAGATGAAATTGAGAGTAAACCATATATTTACATAATGCATCACTTTTGACCCATTTAAAATAGCCTCTTGAAATACATTTACAAACGTCTTCAATAATAAATCTTATTGTACGAGTGTTTAATTTTAGCTATTGCTAATTGAAACCATTTTATTACCTTTGTGGCTGGCATTCAGCTGCATATGGATAACTTTTATTCCTTGATGTGAGTTTTTTTGTTGTCTTTACTGTGATTGCAAAGCAGTTTCTGCAATAGATCATCACAGAAGTTAGTCCTTGAGGCAGATTTTTTTACCCAATTTAATAATTGCATAATAATTTTAAAGTGAAATTGGCATTTCCAGGAAAGTGTATGTGGGGGGTGCTTCTTCATATCTGCAAAAGTTTTTACTTTACCTGTAGCCAGCAGTAATGCCAACATTTCCTATAAATTTGCTTATTTCTTTGTATTTAATAATACCTTTTTAAAATAGACATGATCTCAAGTCGGCATCAAAATCCTCAAAGCATTGGGGATTGAGCTATATCTAATCTATACAAAAGGAAATTATCAAAATTTCACATAAAAGTGGACAGTCAAACTCCCCAAATCATAAATAGCACGCTATTGCATGAAATATTTCTAAAATACTTGTTGTAGATGCTCACAAAGGGGTTTTTATGTATTTTGTAAGGTTGTCACCCGTGCTGAAGGGAGAGTTCACACACTTATTCTTAGAGACGTCAAGTTAACAGATGCAGGAGAGGTATCACTGACAGCAAAAGATTTCAGAACTCAAGCAAATCTTTTTGTGAAAGGTAAGTCAGTCATTTTAATTAAACCATAATCAGCATTAATGGTTCATTCATGATTCATGGGAATCTAATAGGAAGCTAATACACACCATATAACAAATGAGTAGGATCGTATATACAATATTGAACTGGTAGATAACTTTCCTGATTAAAAAAGCCACCTACTTAAAATCTCTGTGCTTCACAGAAGAACTGAACAAGGGAAAACACTGCAAATCTGTCAGAATGGGAGATGAACCAGTTCATTGGGACTTCAGGGCTTTGCTGCGAACTTGAATATTCAATTAGCCTCAAGAGGACCCACGAATTTCAGCCTTTGTGGCTCCCAGTGGCTTTTTGTGTTCCGTTGAATATCCAGAAACCTGTGAGAGTATAACTACACCATCAGTCAAGGGACATAGCAGTGTCTGTATCCCCAGTTGTACTGCTTGCAAGCTGTGTTATCATTAAGAAGTAGAACTGCACACACTAAATCCAGTAATTCAAGGAATTCTCTAAGCATTCTCTAAGTTCACAGTATAACTTTAGAGTCACTGAGATCACATGGATATGGTTCAGCTAAAGAATTTGAGTTGCAAGGCTTTGTGATGATTTTTAATTAAAAATCCCATGGACAAGGATATAATTCAGTCTAATCTTGCAGTAGGCTGAAAATGAGAAAATTGCCTGAATTAACAAAAAATGTCTGTGCATTAAAAATAAAAAACGTGTTAAGAAACCTTCAATAGGAACATCTAAAAGCCTTTTTGATTATTCAGTCAAGGAAAATTTGTAAACAGCATGGGACAGTTTCGTACAAGTAGAAGACCTTCTCTATCAAAAATGTATCTGTTTCTTTTAGAACCCCCAGTTGAATTTACGAAACCACTTGAGGACCAGACTGTTGAAGAGGAGGCCACTGCAGTACTGGAATGTGAAGTCTCCAGGGAAAATGCAAAAGTTAAATGGTTCAAAAACGGAGAAGAAATTCACAAATCGAAGAAGTATGATATCATTTCTGATGGCAGGGTCAGGAAACTCATCATCCGCGGCTGCACATTGGACGATGCAAAAACATATGCCTGTGATGCTAAGGATTTTAAGACATCATGTTTTCTCAATGTGGAGCGTGAGTAATTCACAGTTTTCTACAAAATGTCTAGGTGCTGTAAAGGCAATGTACTACAGTCTATGACTAGCAGTAATATTAATGTTGGCAATTCTTATTTTTCTGCTGTAGACTTCCCTGTACTAAAAATTTTCTACTCTCTTACAGCTATTCGTGTCGACTTCCTGAAACCCCTGACTGACGTTGAGGTTAAAGAAAAAGAATCTGCTCGGTTTGAATGTGAAATTTCTCGTCCAAATATCAAGGTAGTAAGAGTTTTTAATCCGAGTAACTCCTTCAACTAGAGGGGAAAACTTTATTGTATTGCTATAAAAGAACACACTGGAATCTAGGATGGGCATGTTAATATTAATAACCATGTTAATTTGTTCTGAAACAGGTGAAGTGGTTTAAGGACGGCATGGAAATCAGAAAAGGCAAAAAGTATGACATAATTTCTAAAGGTGCAGAACACATTCTTGTCATCAGTAAATGTGTCTTTGATGATGAAGCTGAATATTCCTGTGAAGCAAAAACAGCTCGAACTTCCGGCCTTCTTACAGTGATAGGTAAACACAAGGTTTTGGAATCTAATATGTGAACAATAAAAAATACGAGAGTGGGGTTTTTTTATGAGAGGCTTTAATAATCTTTCAAAATTCTTTTTGCAGAGGAAGAGGCTGTTTTCACAAAAAATCTTCCTGATCTTGAAGTAAATGAAAATGACACTGTAAAATTGATCTGTGAAGTTTCAAAGCCTAATGCTGAAGTTACTTGGCTTAAAGGAGATGAAGAGGTGCCTGATGGTGGTAGATTTGAACACATTTCTGATGGTAGAAAGAGAATTCTTGTTATACATAATGCTCATCCTGAAGATGCTGCCAAATACACTTGCAAGCTCCCAAGCTCTAGTACAACAGGAAAACTTACTGTACATGGTAAGAGTGATAACTTTGGTGGGCTTGTGTACTGGAAAAAAAAAAGAAAAATATTAAAAAATCAGTAATAATACATAACTTGGTTTATTCCATTCACAAGTGAAAAATAATATATATATCTACAAAAATGTTTTCTTTCAGAACTTGCAGCAGAATTTCTTACCAGACCACAAAACTTGAGGTGCTTGAAGGAGAAAAAGCTGAATTTGTCTGTTCAGTATCCAAAGAAGCCATTACAGTGCAGTGGCTGAGGGGTGACACAGTCCTGGAGCCTGGTGATAAGTACGACATCATTTCAGATGGGAAAAAGAGAACACTTGTGATTAAAGAGTCTGTTCTAGGAGATACAGGAATGTACACTGTCATGGTTGGTGAAGCTAAAGCTACAGCACACTTAGGAGTTATTGGTAAGCTTCAGTTTATCAAGGTATAGGTGCATGTTTTGGTGCGTTCTTTATGCTACGTAGTGTCCTATTTCTTCTGTTTTCTCAATTCCAGAAAAACTCAAGATTATAACTCCTCTTAAGGACCAAGAAGTTACTGAGTGTCAAGAAGTTATCTTCAACTGTGAAGTCAATAAAGAAGGTGCCAAAGAGAAGTGGTACAAAGATGATGAGGCGATATTTGATAGTGCAAAGTACATTATTGTTCAGAAGGGTACAGTCTACACTCTGAGAATCAGAGATGCAGAGTTGAAAGATCAAGCTACCTACACCATCTCACTGACAAACCAGAGAGGTGAAACCGTTAAAAGCTCGGCTGCCTTAAAAGTATTAGGTAAATAACTTGCACTACATTAAAATTGTTTCATCATTTACATTCAATTTCATATGAGGATGTAAAAATGTTTGCTTTTTTATCATAACAGAGGAGGATCTCAGAATTGTTGAGCCCCTTGAAGACATTGAGACCATGGAAAAGAAAACCGTCACATTCTGGTGCAAAGTCAACCGCCTTAACGCAACTCTTAAATGGACAAAGAATGGAGAAGAGATCACATTTGACAGGCGCATTTTGTACAAAATTGATAAGTTCAAGCACTCATTGATCATTAAAGACTGTGGGTTTATAGATGAAGGTGAATACACTGTTACTGCTGGACAGGACAAATCAGTTGCAGAGCTTCTCATCACAGAAGCACCAGCAGACTTCACTGAACATCTTCAGGACCAGACTGTCACTGAGTTTGATGATGCTGTCTTTACATGCCAGCTTTCCAAAGAGAAAGTCAGTGTAAAATGGTACAGAAATGGAAGAGAAATCAAAGAAGGCAAAAAGTATGTACATTTTATTATGTGCTAAACATGCTTGTTTAACTTTATTGCTTTGTCTGGAAACTAAAATGCTGCTTATTTTTCTCCCCTATAAAGATACCAGTTTGAAAAGGATGGAAATCTGCACAGATTAATCATAAAAGACTGTAGACTAGATGATGAGTGTGAATATTCCTGTGGAGTGGATGACAGGAGATCTAGGGCAAGACTTTTTGTTGAAGGTATGTGTAAAATTGGATGGGATTTATTTCTACATTGTTTGATAACAGTAGAAACAATAAACAAGTAACACCAAATAAATTAACATTTCTTTCAGAAATCCCTGTTGAGATTATTCGACCACCACAAGATATTTATGAAGCTCCTGGTGCAGATGTCATCTTCATGGCTGAATTGAACAAAGATGGTGTGGAGGTCAAGTGGTTGAGAAACAACATGATTATCATCCAAGGTGACAAACATCAGATGATGAGTGAAGGGAAGGTCCACAGGCTGCAGGTGTGCGACATAAAGCCCCGTGACCAAGGGGAATACAGATTTATTGCCAAAGATAAGGAAGCTAGAGCTAAGCTTGAATTAGCTGGTAAGTTGCTTGCTTTCTGCTTCTTTTATAAAATCTTAGATTAGTGAATTTCTGTTTAACTAAATTGATTTATGTTCTTTCGAAGGGTTGAACTAAAATGAATACGCAATGAGCCTGAGAAAAGTGTTAAAGTATTTGAAGTTTCTTTAACAAGTCTGTTAAACTATATGAATATGAATTTGAAAACAAACATTTTTTTGTTATACCATGCTGATCCAGCTGTTGAGGAAAATATGTCACTTTTCAATGTGTATACCAAAGGGCAAGATTTAAGCTTAAAGGAGCTTTAAGCTTTTCATTAAGTCACTTAAAAAAAAAGAAAATTAGTTGGCCTACTTATTTAAGTCATATAAGACATTTAATTCCCAATTTGTCTATTTTACAGAATCAACCAATAAAATAATTAAATTAGTCCTCAAAAAGCAACTCCTTTCGTGATTTCATAGGAGGACATAGTACATACCAACTAAACTGTATTTCTTTCTCTGGAGTTGTCCAATGAGCATATTAAGGATTCCTTAGAATTTACATAGCAGTTTCTTTTACTTTTCTATGTTAGCTTCTTTGCTGACTACACAAATATATCAATTATATATATATAAATGCAAGTACTGACTTCTCACATTCATCTTTCTTAGCTGCACCTAAAATCAAGACTGGTGATCAAAACCTTGTGGTTGATGTTGGGAAGCCTTTAACTATGACTGTCCCATATGATGCCTACCCAAGAGCAGAAGCTGAATGGATTAAAGCAGGGGAAAGTCTGCCCACAACAACTGTTGACACAACAACTGACTGCACTACCTTCAAAATTTACGAAGCAAAGAAATCAGATAAGGGAAGGTACAAGGTTGTGCTTCGAAACAAACATGGCCAGGCAGAAGCATTCATCAATGTAGAGGTCATTGGTAAGTCCTCATATTATTAAAACCTTGCTTACCACTGTTTCAAGAATAAAAAGCCTTTATTGAGGGGGAAGCCCTCTGCTTTCCCTCATGGGGAAGCTCTAGATCATATTGAGGTCTCCCCTCAGACTCCTCTTCTCTAGCCAGAGGGGAAAAAAAGATGCAATGCCCTGAAGTATTGTCATATCTTTAACAGATGTTCCAGGTCCAGTTAGAAACTTGGAAGTCACTGAAACCTATGATGGTGAAGTTGGTCTGGCATGGCAAGAACCAGAAAGTGATGGTGGAAGTAAAATCATAGGCTACGTCGTTGAAAGACGCGATATCAAGCGTAAGACCTGGATTGTGGCCACAGACCGTGCTGAAAATTGTGAATACACTGTTACTGGGCTTCAGAAAGGAGGAGTTGAGTACCTCTTCCGTGTTAGTGCACGCAACAGAGTGGGCACTGGTGAGCCAGTGGAAACAGACACACCTGTGGAAGCTAAGAGCAAATTTGGTGAGCAGAAGTTTTGAAAAACTCCGTGTTTGATGGCTGTGTAAGAAAAGCAGTACAAATTCTAACAATAGGTAAAACCTACATACCTTCTTTTTCCTTTTTCCCTCTAAAATAAAACACAGATGTTCCTGGTCCTCCTCAAAATGTGGAAGTTACTGATGTGAACAGGTTTGGAGCCACACTTAGCTGGGAACCACCTGAGGATGATGGAGGATCCCCAATTACTGGCTACGTCATTGAACTGCGTAACAGAGCTACCATCAGATGGGAGCCAGCTATGACCACAGGAGCTGATGAACTGTCAGCTGTCCTGACTGATGTTGTGGAAAATGAAGAATATTTCTTCAGAGTAAGAGCTCAAAACATGGTTGGAGTTGGCAAACCAAGTCCTGCTACACGTGCAGTAAAAATCATGGACCCAATAGGTAAGTATGCAGAGTATGCATAATTATCATTCCATTATGAGACAGGAGCATTTTGGATGTGACTTGTGCAGGAAAGTTCAACTGATGAATGTGTGTGTTGAAAATACTGTGTGCACTTAGATTTTCCCTACTTTCGTCCTTCAAACATATCAGGAGTACCTTGCTACCACTTGGTTTAGTAAGAACTGCAGATATTTTTTTCTCTGAAGCTAGGATCCAACCTCAATTTAAAAAATTGGTTTAGAAAAAGCAATTTGAAGGCTTTAAAAAGAGTACTGTAAGATAGAAACAGTTAATTTGCAGAACTATGCTTCTTTATCGGTTTTACAAATATGTTTCAAATTTTTTTCAGAGAGACCAAGTCCTCCCATTAACCTTGAGCATTCAGATCAAACTAAGTCATCAGTTCAGCTCACCTGGGAACCTCCTCTGGAAGATGGAGGAAGTCCAATCTTAGGCTATATTATTGAAAGGCAAGAGGAAGGAACAGACAAGTGGATTCGTTGTAATCCAAAACTAGTACCTGCTCTTACTTTTAAGGTACGATGTTCTCTTCATCAACAGGCAAAATGTGTAGATCATCTCTAATATGAGATAGTAAATGATTGTTTGTGATTTTTAGGTAACTGGGTTGAAACAAGGAGCCAGTTACTATTACAGAGTCTCAGCAGAAAATGCAGCTGGTGTGTCTGACCCAGCAGAGGCTATTGGGCCATTAACTGCAGATGATACTTTTGGTAAGCCATATGCTATTTATTCAAAACAATTAGTCATATAAGGCACACAATTAAAGTGCATCTTGTGGGTAATATGTATGTTTTTCACCAGCCAACTGACACACCTTAGACATTTGAGATTATGAGCTGTTTCTCCTCCATTATGAATTCTGCAGATAATTATCTGTACTATTAGATAGAGGCCTATTAGGTTGCGTGAGGAGCAAGGCATGACCTTTTGTCTCCTGACCTACCTTTGTGGAAGGTGAGAGGCAACAGAAGGAAAGAAAGGCAGAGAAGATCCCTAAAAAAAATTAAACAATGCAGAGTTTTTACATTAAAGGGTAAAATAGATGTCATACTTGGTAATACTAATCTCCTTACCATCTCACATATTTTAAAAAAACCCCAAAACACTTAACCAGAAGAGGTAGGGAGTCAAAACAAGTCTAGACAGGCTGAGATACAGCGAGCTATACCTGCAGGCTGAAATACAGTCAGAATCAGCCTCTCAACACAGTTATCGTTAGCTGTGTTCATAACATTTCAAAATAATTCATTGAATCAATTTTCCATTTTTTCCAGTTGAACCTACAATGGACCTAAGTGCATTTAAGGATGGGCTGGAAGTTATTGTTCCAGAGCCAATCAAGATCCGCGTTCCCATCACTGGGTACCCTGTGCCAACTGCCACATGGTATTTTGGTGACCAAGTCTTAGAAGAGGGTGATCGTGTGAAAATTAAGACCACTGCTGCCTTTGCAGAACTTGTGATTACTCCAAGTGAGCGTCCAGACAAGGGAAATTATTTCTTAACATTGGAAAACCCTGTGTCATCTGTTACAGGAGAAATTAATGTTAATGTCATTGGTAAGTGACCATGTATATATTCTAGTAATAACATTCCATATTTGTCTTGCTAAAATCTGATTAGGTTAATAATGTGTAGTCTTGCAGCATCCAACCAAAATTATTACAAAATAATGCAATTTCTGTGACTTCTAGCTTGTCCAAGTGCACCAAGAGAGCTCAATGTTTTAGAAGTACTCAAGAGCACAGTGCAGCTCGCATGGGAGCCTCCAGAAGATGATGGTGGAAGTCCAGTTACTGGCTATATAATTGAAAAACGTGAAGTAAGCCGGAAAACATGGAGCAAAGTAAGTTCATTCTTTCTCATTTGAATTTCTGTTGCTATATTTTTTTCACATGTGCTACTGAGTTTTGTGTCTTATTTTTGTAATCACTCTTTGGAAATAAATTTTTAAAATACATTGGAACCTTTCTTCTCTCTAGGTTATGGATCATATTGTTGACCAAGAGTTCACTGTACCTGACCTCGTCCAAGGGAAAGAATATTTATTTAGAGTTTGTGCATGCAATAAATGTGGCCCTGGAGAACCTGCATATATTGATGAGCCTGTAAATATGTCAATACCAGCAAGTGAGCAAATTTGAAATTTTTCTGATTTTCTTCAAAATAAGATGTAAAAAGAATATGTCTTCCTTAGAGTGGTTTCTAAGACCCCATATGTTTTTAATTTTTAATAGCGGTTCCTGACCCACCAGAAAATGTTAAATGGAGAAATCCAACCTCAAAAGGAATCTTCCTAACATGGGAGCCTCCCAAATATGATGGCGGTGCCCGCATTAAGGGTTATCTGGTAGAAAAATCCCAACGTGGCACAGACAAGTGGGAGATATGTGGGGAGCCTGTTATTGAAACAAAGTAAGCAAATCAACACAGTAGGTATATCTTCTTAACTAATTGTGCCACCCTCACCGCTCTAAATATTTGATTTTTAATTTTTTTTTTAACAGAATGGAGGTAACAAAGCTCAAGGAAGGAGAGTGGTATGCTTATCGGGTTAAGGCTTTGAACAGAATGGGAGCAAGCAGGCCAAGTAAGCCAACTGATGATATCCAGGCCATTGATGCAAAAGGTAACTACTTCACTTGCTAAATTGCCATAGCTGCTTTATTTTTACCAATCTCTGAAATACTGTTTCTATAACAACATTCTCATTCTCTCCTAAATCAGAGGCTCCAGAAATTTTCTTAGATGTGAAGCTTCTTGCTGGACTTACTGTGAAAGCCGGAACTAAAATTGAGCTGCCAGCTAAAGTAACTGGGAAGCCTGAGCCCCAGATTACTTGGACCAAGGCTGACAAGATTTTGAGACCTGACAACAGAATCACCATTGAAACCCAGCCTGATCATTCTACAGTCACTATTACAGACAGCAAGAGGAGTGACAGTGGAACCTATATTATAGAAGCTGTGAATTCCAGTGGACGTGCTACTGCTGTTGTTGAAGTTAATGTTCTTGGTATGCATGTACTTTATGTTATTTATATAAATCATTAGTAATGTACCAAGGTATGCAAGCAGAAGATTAACATTCACATCTTGTCCTCTACAGATAAACCTGGTCCACCAGCTGCATTTGATGTCTCAGAAATCACAAATGAATCCTGCCTTCTCACCTGGAATCCTCCACGAGATGATGGAGGTTCTAAAATTACCAACTACGTCCTTGAGAAAAGAGCTACAGACAGTGAAATATGGGACAAGTTGTCATCAACTATTAAAGACACCAAATTCAGAGCTACCAATTTAACTCCTCATAAAGAATACGTGTTTCGAGTCAGTGCTGAGAACATGTATGGTGTTGGGGAGCCAGCACAGTGCAGTCCCATCATTGCCAAATATTCATTTGGTTAGTTAATTAAATTGATGTTGAATTATTATACTATTTTAACAGGGAGAAAAAAAAATCCAACCTGGCTGATAATTTTGGTTTTTGTTTATTTTTTAATTAATTTATACAGATCCACCAGGCCCTCCAACTGGTCTCAAGCCTACAGAGGTCACTAAAGATTCAGTCACTTTAACATGGAATGAACCAGATGAAGATGGTGGCAGCCCCATAACTGGCTACTGGGTTGAAAGATACGACCCTGAGCAGGATAAATGGATAAAATGCAACAAAATGCCAGTGAAAGATACAACATTCAAGTAAGATTTTAGTCAGTTTAAGCTGAAAGAGGTCACAGAGCCATAAAAATGTAACAGTACCTTTTTAAATAAGTTTTACGTTGCTCTTATTCTTTTTCTTCCCCTAGTTTCCATAAGTTTGGATCCGGCTACCCCTGGTGGCTTACTTTTTAAATTAGTTTTAACAAGGGTTGTCTTTACAGAAGAACTAATTTTTTTTTTAATTTTATGCTTAATAATTTCTGTGCTTGTTTATAAGATATTCTAAAATAGCAGACATGGCCATCTCACATATCAGTTTACCAAAATCCTTAGTTTTTTTTCTCCTGATGGAGAAAAACATGGAACTAAAAACCATGGGACATGCAAAAACTCAAGATGGTTCTCAAAACATTCATTTGTGTCATGTGTTGGCAATGTGTTGACATCATTAGCAGTAATTTGGGTATTTTCAGATTTTCCAAGTAATCTGTGTTGGCAATGTGTTGACATCATTAGCAGTAATTTGGGTATTTTCAGATTTTCCAAGTAATCTGTAGTATGAAGAGTGGAGAGAATAATGTTCTAGAAATTAATTAATGCCTAGATTTGGTTTAATCAAACTTAATTTTTATTTCCAGAGTTAAAGGTCTTACAAATAAGAAGAAATATAAGTTCCGTGTCTTGGCAGAGAATCTTGCAGGACCTGGAAAACCAAGCAGGGAAACAGAGCCAATCTTAGTGAAAGACCCAATCGGTAAAATAAACACATTTTTAAACTATTTAATTTAGCAACAACAGCAACAAAAGAATTGTTTTCACTGACGTAATTAATACTGGACTCTTGTCTAGATCCACCATGGCCTCCTGGAAAGCCAACTGTGAAAGATATTGGCAAGACATTCCTAACCCTGAACTGGACAAAGCCAGAACATGATGGAGGGGCAAAAATTGAATCTTATGTCATTGAGCTGTTAAAGACTGGAACAGACGAATGGGTGAGAGTGGCTGAAGGAGTTCCCACAACTGAACACTTCCTCAAAGATCTTATGGAGAAACAAGAATATTCATTCCGTGTCAGAGCTGTGAACAAGGCTGGCGAGAGTGAACCCAGTGAACCCAGTGACCCTGTGCTGTGCAAGGAGAGGCTCTGTGAGTATTGTTTCAGAATGTGCTGCTACTGCAAATACACTGTCTGACCTTAAAAAAGCCCCATGGCTGCCTGTTTTTGTAGCTACTAAATGAACTCTTGGAAGGTTTATGAAATACTAAAATCTGCCCTGATTCAGTTCAAGAAAAAAAAAACTTTAATAGTTTTGGTGTATTCCCTGTCTTCCAAGATCTTTCATGGGAATTGCAACATCCTGGTTTACCTTCTTTTTCTATTTTGCAGATCCTCCTTCACCACCCCGGTGGCTTGAAGTTATTAATATTACTAAAAACACAGCGGATCTTAAATGGACAGTACCAGAAAAAGATGGGGGTTCCCCAATTACCAACTATATTGTTGAAAAAAGAGATGTGAGGAGGAAAGGTTGGCAGACAGTTGACACAACAGTGAAAGATACCAAGTACACGGTGAGCCCACTGACTGAAGGCTCATTGTATGTGTTCCGTGTGGCTGCTGAAAATGCCATTGGACAGAGTGACTACTGTGAAATTGAAGACTCAGTACTTGCTAAAGATACTTTCAGTAAGTTTCAATTCATTTACTGAGTGATCAGTAGCTCACATGCTCACATGTCATGAATTCATGGCCTCCTAATGTGTGCTTTTTTTTTTACCTTAGCAACCCCTGGGCCTCCATATGCCCTTACAATAGTTGAAGTGAAAAAAGGCCATGTTGATTTGAAATGGGAACCACCTAAGAATGATGGTGGCAGACCAATTCAAAGGTAAGGTTATTTTAAGTTTGTGTAGGCTCCTGTAGATAAACATCTTTTAACAAATGAAGGTATTTCTCTCAAAATATTTTAATTTTCAATGGACACATTTTATATGACAAAGATGTGGATGGATGTAAGAGATGTAAAGATGGATGTGGTCAAAGCAATGAAGAGTTTGATTTTAAAATGTGGGAATTATGCAAATAAAATACCTAATGTGCTTGAACAATTAATGTGCATCAGCATCCTCAAAACAGCATATAATAATAATGACCTGTGTAAAAAAAGTAAAAAATAATGCAACCATAGTGTCCAGTTCCTTCAGAAGCAGCCACTTAAATTCATCTACCAAGTAATCTGGTTGCATTTTCCTTCTGCCTTAGTTTGCCATTCAAGCAGTATATACTCAGATAAAATGAAGACTTACTTCTTTTCTGTTCATTTTCTTCTTTATAACACTTTTCAAACAGACTGTTTTACTCCTTCCCAGTCACAGTAAGCACATCTTAAACCAGCAGACAACTACAGAGATCTGCCTGAAGCAATGGAAGTCACTCAATTTGCATTACTTTGCGATAGTCTGCCCTAAGCAGAATTTTGACAGCTGAGTGATATTATCTACAAATATTCTTAAGGGACTGACCACTGAGATCCAAACTAGCAAAGATACAAGTATAGCTTGGAGGTTCTTTTGCCTCTGCAGGCTCTCTACAACCTGAGAACACAGTTCAGTTCAGTTCTCAAACACAGAACACAATTCAAGAATTGACTTTCAGACCTGGGTCTGTCAGTGATGTCAGCCTTAGGCTGAGACCTGCTAGGACTAAGTGGCTAATCTGTGAAGAAAAGTTCATTGAATCTATTACCCATGATTCTCTTTACTTTCCACTGTCTGAAGAAGTCTAATATCTTTTAATCTATTTTCTTGAACAAGAAGTCTGAAGTGTTCCTATTTCAAGTGCCTGATAGTATTTTCCCCAATCTGTTCAGATATGTTATTGAAAAGAAAGAAAAGCTGGCCACTCGCTGGGTAAAAGCTGGGAAGACAGCTGGTCCAGATTGCAATTTCAGAGTGACAGATGTCATTGAAGGTACAGATGTACAGTTCCAGGTTCGTGCAGAAAATGAAGCTGGATGTGGTCATCCCAGTGAACCAACTGACCTTGTTCATATTGAAGATCCAACAAGTAAGTAGAATGTGTATGAATTTTAGAAGCAGTGTACTGTGTAGAACAGATACTCTGGGAGGAAAATCACACAATGCTTTTCCATTTCTGCAGGCCCTCCTTCACCTCCTCTGGATCTACATGTGACAGATGCAGGCCGAAAGCACATTTGCATTGCATGGAAACCTCCTGCAAAGAATGGTGGAAGTCCTATCATCGGATACAATGTTGAGATGTGTGAAGCAGGAACAGAAAAGTGGATGCGAATCAATTCTCGTCCAATTAAAGATCTAAAATGTAAAGTGGATGAGGGTGTTGTTCCAGACAAGGAATATGTGCTGAGAGTCAGAGCTGTCAATGCTGTTGGAGCTAGTGAGCCATCAGACATCTCAGAAAAAGTTGTTGCCAAGGACCCAGACTGTAAGAATAGATTCCTTTATCTTTTTTTTTTTTTCCAGATCTGTATGACTAAAAAAGAATGGTGTTTGGCAACTTTCTAATAACATTATACTTACTTTTACAGGTAATCCAACCATTGATCTACAAACCCGTGACATTGTTGTTGTTAAAGGACAGAAACTGAGTATCCCTGTACCCTTCAGAGCTGTTCCATCCCCAACTATAACATGGCACAAAGATGGGAAAGAGTTGAAAGCTGGTGACAGAACAACAATGAAGAGTGACTACACCTCTGCACTGCTCGAAGTGATAGACAGTGTTCATGCTGATGCTGGTGTTTATACCATCACACTGGAGAACAAGCTGGCATCAACAACTGGTTCAGTCAATGTCAAAGTCATAGGTAACTACGTTCTTCCATTCTGAGAAATATACTTACATTCATTTAGGCCCTGCAGCTGACAGAAGAAAGGACTAGAAATCTACTTTTTCTGCCAGATGGACAAATCACTTCAACTCAGACACATATAAATTGCCATACAGGCATTGATGTTATGAGTCCCATGAAAAAACACTTCACCTCAAGTTGCTATAACTATTCAGTGGCTGCTCAAAGCCCAGTTATTTTGAGTAGTTAGCATATAAATATTAAAATATTTTAAGAATTCTGACTATTTTTTACCTTTGGGAACATAAATTCATATATATGCTGTGTAGTCCACATTTGTGGTCTTTGCTTTCTATAAAGCAAAGATATTAAATACGATTTCATATAGATAATAATATGCTTTCACATTTATTTAGTTAACTAATCTTTTCATCCTTATTTATAACAGGTCCACCTGGACAATGTAAAGACATTAAGGCCAGCGAAGTAACGAAGAATTCTTGCAAAGTATCCTGGGAGCCTCCAGACTTCGATGGTGGTACTCCCATTTTGCATTATGTTCTGGAGCGCAGGGAAGCAGGTCGTAAAACATATATCCCAGTGATGTCTGGTGAAAATAAGCTTTCATGGCAAGTCAAAGATCTTATCCCAAATTGTGAATATTACTTCCGTGTTAAAGCTGTCAATAAGATTGGAGGAGGTGATTATATTGAACTAAGAAACCCGATCATTGCAGAAGACCCAAAACGTAAGTTTGTCTTTCTATTAAATAATCTTAAAAATTGAATTTTAAGTAAAATCTTCATACTCTCTTTTCTCATATGATCCCTCTTTTGATCTACTCTTTCACAGAGCCCCCAGATCCGCCTGTTGACCTTGAAGTCCATAATCCGACATCAAAATCAGTAACTCTTACATGGAAACCACCCCTGTTTGATGGTGGAAGCAAGATTATGGGCTATATAATAGAGAAGCTTGCTAAGGGCAAGGAGAGGTGGGAGAGATGCAATGACTATCTGGTACCCCTACTGACTTACACAGTGAAAGGCCTTGAGGAAGGAAAGGAGTATCAGTTCCGTGCTCGTGCTGAGAATGCTGCTGGCATCAGTGAGCCTTCTCGGATTACTCCTTTTGTGAAGGCTGTGGATCCTATTGGTATGAATTGCTCATTTGGTCATTTGTATTAATTGCCATGCATCCTCAGACATATTGAAAGATTCTATGCTCCATTTCTCCTTCTTTGTTATTACAGAGGCTCCAAAAGTCTTCCTTGCTGCAAACCTACAGTCTGGCCTGGAGGTGAAGAGAGGTGATGAGATCATACTTGAGGCACATATTTCAGGGTCACCCTATCCATCTATCACTTGGCTGAGGAATGATGAAGTTGTCAGACCAGAAGATATCAAAAAGAGGGTAACAGTACCTAAAAAGAAGAAGGGTGAAGCTGAAGAAGAGAAACCTTTCCAGCTTTCACTGCCAGAACGTATGAGTGTTGACAACCATAAGGAAGGAGAGTCCATACTATCAATTCGTGACTCCATCAGAGCTGACCATGGCACATTCACAATTAAAGTAGAAAATGATCATGGAGTTGCAAAAGCTTCATGTGAAGTCAATGTGTTGGGTATGTAAAGAATGTCCTCAAAACACCTAGTTGTTAAGATTATTAGGTAAGAAGTGCATAAGATGTATACTCATCATTTTTTTTGGTTTACTAACAGACACACCTGGGCCTCCAGTCAACTTTGTATTTGAAGATTTGAGGAAAAATTCTGTCGTTTGCAAGTGGGAACCTCCTCTTGATGATGGTGGAAGTGAAATCCTGAACTATGTACTGGAAAAGAAAGACAATACAAAAGCTGAAATGGGCTGGGTCACTGTCAATTCCACACTCAGGCATTGCAAATTCCATGTAACAAAACTGATTGAAGGAAAAGAATATCTATTCCGTGTATTTGCTGAAAATAGAGTTGGAGCAGGACCACCATGTGTTTCAAAACCAATGACAGCTAAAGATCCTTTCTGTAAGTTTTAATTTTGAAAACCAACCTTTTCAGAAAACAAAGTGTGAAACTAAATGCTTAGAATAGACTAGACTCTTAGAATACTCAGCTTTATCTTTGTGGGTGTTTCCCAGAAGAAACTTCAGGTGTGTGATAATTATTGCACATTTTAAACCATTGAAATACAGGGAACTATCAAAAATATTCTAATTTCAATAGTAAACACGTAAGAATGATGATCACTGTCATAAAGCTTTACACCTAAAACACGTAACATCTGAATATTGACATTCTCTGTGCTTCACAGACTAGTATGCTTACCAAAAGAGGGAACCATTGCAAATTTTATTACTGATTGCTGTTAGGAATCAAAGATTCTAAGAGAGCAGAAAAACTATGAATTACTTAAAATTAGTAATTTGTTATATCTTAGTTCTCAGCTTTGGGTAAGTTCTGAAGAGACAGCAATGATGACAAAACCACCTTTTTGTTTTTCAGCTCCACCAGATGCACCTAATAAGCCTGATGTGGAAGATGTAACCAGCAACAGTATGCTGGTTAAGTGGAATGAACCAAAAGATAATGGCAGCCCTATCATAGGATACTGGATTGAAAAACGTGAAATTAATAGTACTCATTGGGCTCGGGTCAACAGGAACCTTGTGAATGCTCTGGAAGTAAAAGTTGAAGGACTGTTGGAAGGTTTAACCTATATCTTTAGAGTGTGTGCTGAAAATGCAGCTGGCCCTGGTAAATTTAGTCCACCATCAGATCCAAAAACTGCACAGGACCCAATAAGTAAGTGGCTAAGCAGAAGCTAATAGCAGACAGTTGGCAAGATAGGATTCATAGCCTTTAACTTTGATTTACACTTTTTTGTTTATTTATAGTGCCACCTGGTCCACCAATTCCAAGGATTGCTGATACAAGTGCAACTTCCATCGAGCTAGAATGGAAACCCCCTGTGTATAATGGTGGTGGAGACATCACTGGTTACCATGTGTACAAACAACTGATGGGAGTAAATGAGTGGTCACGCTGCACAGCAAAACCCATTAAGGTCCTGCAGTTTACTGTTGGAGAAGTCAGGGAAGGTGCAGACTATAAACTCCGTGTTACTGCGCTCAACGCGGCTGGTGAAGGACCACCTGGGGAAACTGAACCTGCAACAGTTGCAGAACCTAAAGGTATACTGCAATTGTGTTATTTTTAAGAAATGTCCAGCTGCCTAAAAGGTGGGTTCGAATTCCTCCCTTCAACTAATGAGCTGTTTCTCTTTCTTCCACAGAGCCTCCCACTGTTGAGCTGGATGTTTCTGTTAAACCAGGCATCCAGGTGATGGCTGGACAGACTATTAAAATTCCTGCTACTGTGACAGGGCGTCCTATTCCCACCATTGTATGGGCTGTGGAGGAGGGTGAATTAGACAAAGATCGAGTTGTTATTGAAAATGTTGGCACAAAATCTGAGTTAACCATCAAGAATGCATTGAGAAAAGACCATGGAAGATATGTAATTACTGCTACCAATAGCAGTGGTTCAAAATCTGCAGGAACCAGAGTAGAAGTATTTGGTAAGAAAAATGTTTTCTCAAATTAAATAAACTTTTCTTTTGGTCAGTATGGGCTTTACCTTATTAGTTTTATTTTGTTTTTCAGATGTTCCTGGACCAGTCCTTGACCTAAAGCCAGTGGTCACAAACAGGAAGATGTGTTTGCTTAACTGGTCTGATCCTGAAGATGATGGTGGCAGTGATATCACAGGCTTCATTGTTGAAAGGAAGGATGCCAAAATGCATACATGGAGACTAGCTGTAGACACAGATAGATCTAAATGTGATATTACAGGTCTAATTGAAGGGCAGGAATATAAATTCCGTGTTAGTGCCAAGAACAAATTTGGTACTGGTCCACCTGTTGAAATAGGACCCATTCTCGCAGTTGATCCACTAGGTAAGATGACTAATTTTACAGGGTTTTTAAAAAGAAAAAAATTAATGTCAGATTAATAAGACAATATTGTTGTCTTTCCTTCTATACAGAAAATGTGTTTATTTTTCAGCTACCTGGATAGGCATCTGCCTTAGCTTCATTGCTTTAGTCAGATTTCTGAATCAGTTCTCTGAATCTAATTTGGTTCTTTACATAGCCTACTGAGACACTACTTATTAAATACACGAGAAACTTTATATGAGCCATTATTATACTCAGATTCTTCGCATGCAAAACACTATGGTTTTAGAAGGCCAGAGCTACTGCATTCAGATGATTTTAAATTCTCTGATGTTTATATTTTTTCTTACTGTAATTTATCTGTGTTAATAGGTCCTCCAACAGCACCTGAGAGGTTCATGTACACAGAGAGGACAAAGTCATCCATTACACTTGATTGGAAGCCTCCACGCAGTGATGGTGGCAGTCCCATCTTGGGGTATATTGTTGAGAAGAGGAGACATGATTCAAAAGATTATGAAAGAGTTAATGCAAGGCTCTGTCCAAAAACATCTCTTCTCGTTGACAAACTTGATGAACTTCATATGTATGAATTCCGTGTCAAAGCTGTCAATGAGATTGGAGAAAGCGAGCCATCGCTGCCCCTCAATGTAGTTATACAAGATGATGAAGGTATATCAGCTTTAAAGAAATCCATGCAAATATCTTCAGAGCACTTCAAGGCAATTCCTGTGTTTCATCTCCATCTTCACTCTGTCACTTTTCCTCTTTTCAGTGGCTCCAACTGTTACATTGCGTTTGGCTGTGAGAGGAGATACTATCAAAGTCAAGGCAGGAGAACCAGTTAACATCCCTGCTGATGTAACAGGCCTGCCGATGCCAAAGATTGAATGGGAGAAGAACGAAGTTTTAATTGACCAAACATCTGATGCACTTAAGATAACCAAGGAAGAAGTATCTAGAAGTGAGGCAAAAACTGAACTCATCCTGCCTGCAGCAGTGAGGAATGATAAAGGCACTTACACTGTGAAAGCTTCCAATCGTCTTGGCACTGCATTTCGCAATGTGCATGTCGAAGTGTATGGTAAGGATGCAACATTTTAATAAAATGACAGCTAATAAAATGCTTTTGCCTTCTTTTTAACATAGTTCCATGCTCTATTGCTTTCATACAGATCGTCCTTCTCCACCAAGAAATCTTGCTGTTTCTGATATTAAAGCACAATCATGCTATTTAACATGGGATGCACCGCTTGATAATGGTGGTAGTGAAATTACCCATTACATTATTGAAAAACGTGATGCTAGTAAGAAGAAATCTGAGTGGGAAGAAGTCTCCAAAGGCGCTGTTGAGAGAAGATTTGGGGTAATTTATAAAATATCTTTATTACATACTTTAGTATTTGTAAAAAATAACAATATTACATATTTAATGAAACTGCCACTTGCATAGGTGCTTGTGGTTATGCTCCATTTAGATTCCAGAATTACTGGATGAATGTTCCCCATCCATGTATCTGTGTTATCCCTCATGTGACAAACAGAAGAAATTGTTCATTTCTGCTATTTAACCTCAGCTGAGCTAGGGAGAAGACATCGTCCTTTCCATTTTCCAGAATTACTGTTTTTTTTTCACAACTGCAAGAGTAAACATAATGATATTTTTATTTATGTTCACTCCTATGCACATGAAATAAGAATATTCTTAGGACATCACACAGAACTGTATAGCACATAAACATAGCTATGTCAGTGAGACTTGCAAGTTAGAATTTAAAGTGAAAACTTCTGCATAACTCCAAATAAGTTGATTCTGAAAGTAGCCAAGTATTGATTTAAATCCTCTTTTGCAGGTATGGAATCTTGCAACAAATGAAAAATATCAATTTAGGATCCGGGCCGTAAACAAATATGGAATAAGTGATGAATGCTCTCAGAAAAAGTTGTTATTAAGGATCCCTATGGTCTTCCTGGACCCCCTGGAAAGCCAAAAATTTTGGATCGCACCAGATCCTCTATGCTGGTGACCTGGGAGCCTCCTTTGGACAATGGTGGCAGCCCAATAACTGGCTATTGGTTGGAGAAGAGAGAGGTGGGAGGTGTCTACTGGTCACGTGTCAACAGGGCTCCAGTAACTAAACCATCAGTAAAAGGTCTAGAGTACAATGTGCTTCGTTTGGCTGAAGGTGTTGAATACCAGTTTAGAGTTATGGCTGAAAATCTTGCTGGAATTGGCCCTCCCAGTGAGCCATCAGATCCAGCTTTGGCAGCAGATCCCATATGTGAGTATATCATTTGTATGACTGTGTTAAGAGGACTGTATCACAGCAGAATAAAAAGTGTGCTACTATTACTTATTTTTAATCTATTAATGAAAAGTAGTTATTAATAATGAAATATTAATTTATTAACATTAATCAAAGGATGTGTTTACGTTAAACCTAAGAGAATACATTGACACAAAATTTCCTGATTTTAAAATTTTAAAAATAATTTGCTTTAATTTTAATTTATTACCTCATTTATGTACTTATCTAGAAAAATATAGGACGACACTAACACTCAGGTAATTTTCTCTTGCTCTTATTTTGCCAGTTGCACCTGGTCCACCATCTTGCCCAGAGGTCAAAGACAAAACCAAATCATCTGTAGCACTTGCATGGAAGCCTCCTCTAAAGGATGGTGGGAGTCCTATAAAAGGATATATTGTTGAAATGCAAGATGAAGGTAGTACTGAGTGGAAGAAGGTGAATGAAGGAGACAAACTCTTTCCTACTTGTGAATGTGTTATTCCCAACTTGAAAGAGCTCAGAAAATACCGATTTAGGGTGAAAGCTGTAAATGCTGCTGGAGAATCAGAACCAAGTCCTGCAACATCAGAGATACCTGTCCAAGATATTCTAGGTAAGAGTTCTGAATATTGATTTGGGTATTCATATCTAAATGGCACTTACTGCTGTGTATGTTCAAAAAAGATGCCAAGCAAGCCGAAGTCAAAACAGACTTAACAATTATACAAGAATGTAGCAAAAGATTGACACACATTTTTTAAAGTTTCATGATGTCCATTACCAGGGAATGCTCCATTAGGAAACTGATGAGCACCCACTGTCCTATTAATGAAATACTGTTTATTTTATAAAGAATTTAAAGCAGTTTCCAGTTTCCTTTTTACACGCCCAACCTTTCTCAAATGAACATGCATTCCACGTGTTTCTGGGGGATTTCAGCTCAGTGATGATGGAAGTTTACTTTCCATAGCTCTTAATATTTATATATTTAAATATTTTTGCAGAGGAACCAGAAATCTTCCTTGACCTTGGAGCACAGGATTTGCTCTCTTGTCGTGCTGGCACAACAATTAAAATCCCAGCTATTATCAAGGGTCGTCCAGTTCCTAAAACATTTTGGGAGTATGAAGGAAAAGCAAAAACAGCAGCAAAGGTTAGTAAAAGTAATAGCACTTTTTCTACTCCTGTTTGTAGACATTTAAGCCTATTCCCTTTTACATTTATATTATTTCCCTTTGTTTATAGGAGGGAGGTCATAATGTACCCGAAGAAGCTCAGGTAAAGCCAGCAATTTTTTTAACCTCAGCATTGTTGCATTTTCGAAACATAAATATTCAAAGTTTATCTATAACTTCTCTTTCTTCCTATAATACACAGGTGCAAGCAACTGATACACGTTCTGAGGTTATCATCCCTGACTGCAACAGAAGTCATTCTGGGCGATACAGTATTACAGCAAAGAACAAAGCAGGACAGAAAACAGTGCATGTCAGAGTCAATGTGCTTGGTATGGCTTGCATATATTGAAGTATCCAATTATTAGGGTTTAGTCTTGTTTTTCTACATACTTATGTAAAATGGTGTCTGTTCTACTTTTATCTTAACAGATGTCCCTGGTCCACCAAAAGACCTGAAAGTAAGTGATATCACAAGAAGTAGCTGTAAACTTTCATGGAAGATGCCAGATGATGATGGTGGAGATAGAATCAGGGGCTATGTTATAGAGAAAAGAAATATTGATGGAAAGGCCTGGACTAAAGTCAATCCAAACTGTGGCAGTACTTCCTTTGTGGTACCTGATCTCATAACTGGCCAAGAGTATTTCTTCCGGGTACGTGCAGAAAACCGTTTTGGAGTTGGCCCTCCTGCAGAAACCATCCAGCGGACCACCGCCAGGGATCCAATCCGTAAGTAAAACTAAAGTCAAACAAATCCTTTAAAACCGGATGGTACTGTATAGTGGATTTATTCACTCCTCTCTTTTGGTTGTGAAGATCCTCCAGATCCGCCTATTAAACTGAGGATTGGCCTTGTAACCAAGAACACCGTGAGCCTGACATGGAAACCACCGAAGAATGACGGTGGAGCTCCTGTTACACATTATAATGTTGAATGTCTCCGCTGGGATCGTACTGGAGAAGTGAAGGAGTCTTGGAAGCAATGCAACAGACGTGATGTGGAGGAAACAAAGTTTACTGTTGAGGATCTTGTAGAAGGTGGAGAATATGAATTCAGAGTCAAAGCTGTAAATATAGCAGGTCCTAGCAGACCTTCAGCCACTGTTGGCCCACTTGTTGTCAAAGACCAGACATGTAAGTACTGATACTAGTACATACAAATTCCATTTTAAAATTATGAAGTATTTTGTATGCTATTTTTTCAACATTTTCTTGTAGGTCCACCATCTATTGAGCTCAAAGAATTTATGGAAGTTGAAGAAGGAACAGATGTTAAAATTGTGGCCAAGATAAAGGGTGTACCCTTCCCCACATTAACATGGCTAAAAGCTTCTCCAAAGAAACCAGATGACAAATCACCAGTGGTGTATGATCAACATGTTAACAAGATTGTTGATGAAAATACCTGCACTTTATTGATCCAACAGTCTCGCAGAAATGATACAGGCTTATATACTATAACAGCTGAAAACAATCTGGGAACTGCTTCAAAGGAGATGCGGCTGAATGTTCTGGGTACATATCAAGAACTCTTACAATTACATTAATTGATAGCATTCATTTGATACTTGATTAATTCTTCTTTATTAAAATGTATCTTTTAGGTCGTCCTGGACCTCCAGTTGGACCTATTAAATTTGAATCCATTTTGGCTGATAAAATGACAATATCATGGCTTCCTCCATTAGATGATGGTGGTTCTAAGATTACAAACTATGTTATAGAGAAAAGAGAAGCAAACAGGAAGACATGGGTAGCCGTTACTAACGAGCCTAAGGAATGCATATTCACTGTTCCCAAACTGATGGAAGGCCATGAATATGTGTTCCGCATTATGGCACAGAACAAATATGGTATTGGAGAACCTCTGGACAGTGAGCCAGAAACAGCACGAAATCGTTTCAGTAAGTAGAAATAAGCTTTCAAGTGATGTCAGTTGTTTCTGTATGCTGGTATGTGTACAGCACCTGTTAAATACCACTACTGCTTTCTCTCTTGATTAAGTTTTCTTTAATATCTTGAAGAGTTTTGGCAGTAGTATCTGGTTCTGAAAAACACATGTAGTGCTTAAAAATATTTTTCTCCATCATGTTTTATTAAAATACAATCTCAATATTTTTAAGGCTTAAATATACAAATAAGTGTTTACCTGACACGATTCAGGTTATTCTGTTGTATTTGAGACATTATTAACCTCACAGACCAGGAAGAATCAATTTCCTGCCTTCAGTTTTGAAAGATAAATTAGACAGAATAGCTCAGACATAGGAGGAAGGTTAGGCTGGCAAGAGAAAATGGTTCTTAAAACAGCACTTAAAACAGTGCCCATTTTACTGGGCCCTAAAATATGGTAGTGATCCAGAAAGACTAGAAAAAAGTGATTTTTGACTATTTTTATTTGGAGGAAAGGTATTTCATTTTTCACAGAATTAAATGTACCTGAACAGGAATGAGAAACTGAATGAGGAAAGAAATCTTGTGCAGATGGGTAACTACCTAGTGCAGTGGTGACCATGTGCGTGCATAGCTCTTTTGCACTCTAGCTGTTTCCATGTATCTTTAGCACATTTTTTTACAAGCTGTGTGTGATTTTTTTTCCCTCAGCTGTCCCTGGACCTCCTGACAAGCCAACAGTTAGCAGTATAACACGTGACTCAATGACAGTAAACTGGGAAGAACCAGAACATGATGGTGGCTCTCCTATTACTGGTTACTGGTTAGAGCGCAAAGAGACCACTGGAAAGAGATGGACCAGGGTTAACAGAGATCCCATCAAGCCTATGACACTGGGGGTTTCATACAAAGTGACAGGCCTTATTGAAGGCTCTGAATATCAGTTCCGTGTTTCAGCCATCAATGCAGCTGGTGTTGGCCCACCAAGCATGCCATCTGATCCAGCACTTGCTAGAGATCCTATTGGTAAATATTTTTTTTTTTTTTCTAAATTTGAAAACATTCAATTAAGAACATATAATATATTGTTATGCTGTATGATGGTATTTTTCAGCCCCACCTGGCCCTCCTATACCAAAAGTTACTGATTGGACAAAGTCATCTGTAGACTTGGAGTGGACTCCACCAGTAAAGGATGGTGGTTCTAGAGTCACTGGCTACATTGTTGAGTTTAAAGAGGAAGGAAAGGAAGAGTGGGAACGGGTAGGTGGAAAGCTGTTACATAATTTGCACTTCTTCTCTCTGTGTCTATCAAAATTAATTGCTCCAGAAAAAAAATTTTCTTTAAAAATTTTTACTATTCAAGTTATTTTCTAAAAGTTTGCACCATTATTATCTTCATATGTCTAAAATACAAGACCAAGCTTGCCCTTCCTCAATATTTAGTTAACTTTGAAATTACTAGATGTAGAATTTTATAATTTCTATTTAAAGATTTGGGAAAATTTGTAGGTAGTATGTGATAAAAAACCACAGAAGACCAAGTTAGAACTCTCAGAAAAGTAATCCTCACTGGTATCTGATGATGCCAAAGCGTTTACGACTTCTATGTCTCTACAGTTTCCTCATTTTTTTCAAATGCCCACCTTGGCTATTTTTTATATCTCTGTAAATATTTGCGGTCATTTTAAGTAAGACCTACATTTCCTTCACTGTTTTGAGGTAAGGAAACTTTATATTGGGTTTTGAAAAGAAAGGTACAGAATTCCCTTTTTTCGTTGCTCTCACTTATATGAGTTTATGTGTCCAAAAATACCTGTAATTCTTCTGAGACCAGACCATTGTAATTTCTGCAACAACCTTCTATGTTAGAATATGTTAGAAAGAAGGTGAATCTTCAAAATAGCTTGTAGGTCTATGTCCTATTTTTTTTTTTTAATTTCTGAAAAATTCTGTGTGTACTAGATCCATGTATGCTTAATTCTTTTGTGTGCTTGTAAATCTGAAATAATATCTAATGTAAGATTTGTTTCAAGCTCTGCAAAGAAATTGATGTTGTCATGATGTTTGCTGATGTTACAATGTTTTTTTCCAGGTAAAAGATAAGGAAATTAGAGGAACCAAGTTCGTTGTGGCAGGATTAAAAGAAGGTTGTTTTTACAAATTTAGAGTTAGAGCAGTAAATGCTGCTGGAATCGGAGAGCCTGGAGAAGTTACAGACATTATTGAAATGAAGGACAGAATTGGTATTTATCATTTTGATTTACATTTTTAGTACCTCTAACTCAAAGTAAACAAAAAAATTCATTGACTTTTCTGTTCTCTTCCCTCAGTGGCTCCTGATATTAATTTGGATGCAAGTGTCAGGACAGAATTGTTGTTCATGCTGGAGGAGTAATTCGGATCATCGCATATGTCTCAGGAAAACCACCTCCAACGGTGACTTGGAGCAGGGATGAGCGAGCTTTGCCAGAAGAAGCCAAAATTGAAGAAACCGCTATTAGCTCTTCTTTAGTCATCAGGAATTGCAAAAGGAGTCACCAGGGTTTATACACTCTTCTTGCTAAAAATGACGGTGGTGAGAGGAAGAAGACAATTATTGTTGATGTGCTAGGTAAATAGCAGATTCAGTGCTTGTGAACAAGTACAGTTTCATAAGATTCAGCAAGTATGCTTCAATACTCCATTTTTTTCTTTGCTTTCAGATGTGCCAGGACCAGTTGGAATGCCACTCCTCACGGAGAATCTAACCAACGACTCTTGCAAATTGTCATGGTTTACTCCAGAAGATGATGGTGGTTCTGCTATTACCAACTATATAATTGAAAAACGTGAATCTGACCATAGAGCTTGGACTCCAGTGACCTACACAGTTACAAGACAGAATGCTACAATTCAAGGACTCATTCAAGGGAAAGCCTACTTTTTCCGAATTGCAGCTGAGAATATAATTGGCATGGGTCCATTCACAGAGACAACAAAGGAGATTCTCATTAGAGATCCAATAAGTAAGAATATTTTTGAGTTTGGATAACTGTCATATGAGATTAATACACAGGAAGATTCTCAATATGCATAAAAATTAATCTTCCTTAATTTTACTTTATTCACAGCTGTTCCTGACCGTCCAGAAGACCTGGAAGTAAAAGCAGTTACCAAGAACTCTGTTACACTGACTTGGAACCCTCCAAAGTATAATGGAGGCTCAGATATCACCATGTATGTTCTAGAGAGCCGTCTCATTGGGAAAGACAAATTCCACAAAGTTACAAAGGAGAAAATGCTTGATAGGAAATTCACTGTAGAAGGCTTGAAAGAGGGTGACACCTATGAGTATCGTGTGAGTGCTTGCAATATTGTGGGGCAAGGCAAGCCATCATTTTGCACTAAACCAATCACATGCAAGGATGAAATTGGTACGTTTGTTTTTCAAATTTCTTTTGAAAATAGTCATTACATTTACTGATTCCTTACTTTTTCATTTTAATATTGCTGACATTTGTGGGTATTGAGTATTTTATTATTGTCTTTCAGCTCCTCCCACAATTGACCTTGACTTTAGAGACAAGCTCATTGTCCGAGTTGGTGAAGCTTTCAGCTTGACTGGACGTTACTCAGGCAAGCCTGCACCAAAGGTTACTTGGCTAAAGGATGATGTTGTTGTGAAAGGAGATGACAGAATAAAGATCCAGACAACTCCTACAACTCTCTGTTTGGGGGTACTAAAATCTGTCCGTGAAGACACAGGCAAATACTGTGTTACTGTAGAGAACAGCACAGGATCAAGAAAAGGATTTTGTCAAGTTAATGTCGTTGGTAGGTTTTACTGAACAACAATATTCTCTATGATTTTTATTAGTGATTAGCATTCATTGAATTTTATAAAATTTAAGTATTGAGATGTGTACTTTATTGCAATAATTTGATTTACTACCTTCTCAGTTGTACTAAAAAGCTATTTATTAATTTTGAGCACATATTTAACTCTGAATTAGTTTATTCTGCATGAATAATTTAATGTCTCTACATGCATTTAGAGAATGTCAACACTGTGGAAAATGTTAATCACATTATGAGCATTAAGGAATTAATTCCAATATTATGGAAACAACATGTATTAAAGAGGAATAGTCCTGAAATCTTGATTACTTATTATAACTGTGATATCAAGTTTCTAATTTTATACTATATTTGCTGTATTGACACTGTTTAATCTATGTTGTTTTGTGAAATTCATAAAAAAGCATGGGTATCCTTTGTTTTTTCTTAAACAGATCGCCCATCACCTCCAGTAGGCCCAGTTATATTTGATGAAGTCTTTAAAGATCATATGGTAGTTTCCTGGAAACCTCCATTAGATGATGGAGGCAGTGAAATTACAAATTACATAATTGAGAAGAAGGATACACACAAAGACTTGTGGATGCCAGTTACATCTGCCACAGTAAAGACAACATGCAAAGTTCCCAAGCTGCTTGAAGGAAGAGAATATCAAATTCGAATTTATGCGGAAAACCTCTATGGCATAAGTGATCCTCTCATCTCTGGTGAGATGAAAGCCAAGGACCGTTTCCGTAAGTTTTTCATTTGCAATTTTATTTGAATACTCCAATGTTTATTCTGTTTGTAATACTCATACACTCTTTTTTTCTTCCTCACCCCAGGCGTTCCTGATGCACCTGAGCAGCCAATCGTTAAGGATATAACCAAAGACTCTGCAGTAGTGGTTTGGAACAAACCATATGATGGAGGCAAGCCAATAACCAACTACATTGTAGAAAAGAAGGAAACAATGGCCACAAGATGGGTCAAAGCTACCAAAGACCCAATTTTCCCCGGTACAAAGTTCAAAGCACCTGATCTCCTTGAAGGCTGTCAATATGAATTCCGTGTTTCAGCAGAAAATGAAATTGGTGTTGGTGATCCTAGTCCACCATCAAAGCCAATTTTCGCTAGAGATCCAATTGGTAAAGTATCACATTTCATTTATCATTGAAATTTTTATGCACTCAGTTTCAGTTAGAAAATTATTCTAACAGTTTCTTTTTTTTCTCCCATTTCTTTATTTTTTTATTTTTTAACAGCAAAACCAAGTCCACCTGTTAATCCAGAAGCAGTAGATAAAACTAAAAATTCGGTTGATTTATCTTGGCAACCACCACGCCATGATGGAAATGGCAAGATAATTGGCTACCTTGTAGAGTATCAGAAAGTTGGAGATGAAGAATGGAAACAAGCTAATCTTACAGCAGATTCTTGTCCTGAAACAAACTACAAAGTCACTGGTCTTACTGAGGGATTAACCTATAAATTCAGGGTCAAGGCAGTCAATGCAGCAGGCGAATCTGATCCAGCACATGTTCCTGATCCGGTAGAAGTAAAGGACCGGCTTGGTGAGTTTAATAAAATTAGATAAGTTTACCTAAGAACAGAATTATTTTTCCTCATTTTGTAAAAACTTGTATTTTTGATTCCAGAACCTCCTGAGTTAATACTTGATGCTAATATGGCCAGAGAACAGCATGTAAGAGCTGGAGATACCCTGAGACTTAGTGCTGTTATTAAAGGTGTTCCATTCCCAAAAGTTATTGGAAGAAAGAAGATCATGAGGTCTCACCCAAAGCTGATATTGAAGTTACAGGAGTTGGCAGTAAGCTTGAAATCCGTAACACTGTCCATGAAGATGGTGGAATGTACTCCCTGACAGTTGAAAATCCAGCTGGTTCAAAGACTGTTTCAGTAAAAGTTGTGGTCTTAGGTAATCTTTTTGTGTTCCTTCTATACAACACCTTTTTACCCTATAATTGGAGATTAAGAGATAAAGGAATTTCTGGAAAATATCTATAAACCAAGTTACAAAAAATACACAGTAGAGAAAGGACTAAACATTATATAAAATATAATATAATTGATCTTGGAAATTACAAAGTTTTATAAGAAATGTTTTGTTTACCAAATATATAACGGATTATATTTTTATCAATGTTAGATAAGCCTGGGCCACCCAGAAATCTGAATGTCAGTGATATTAGAAGCGACTCTTGCTATCTCACTTGGATGGAACCAGAAGATGATGGCGGCTCTGTGATTACCAACTATGTAGTGGAGAGGAAAGATGTAGCTTCTGCACAGTGGGTAGCCATCTCATCGTCCTCCAAGAAACGCAGTCATATGGCTAAATATCTGATGGAAGGCACTCAGTATCTCTTCCGAGTTGCAGCTGAGAATCAGTATGGTAGAGGTCCATACGTGGAAACACTTAAGCCTATCAAAGCTATAGATCCACTGCGTAAGTGTTTTTCAGTTACATGATTTGTTTTGTTCATATGGGATTTGGTCATTTTGAGGTTGTCCTGTTGGTATGAACATGATACACTGGTGTTATGATCCAATTGTTAAGGTTCTTTGGAAATACCTCTGCCCGAATTAAGGTACAAACAAGACCATATGCCAATCAATAGTATGGGTTTTATTTGATAGTAAATATGAGACAGAGAGAAGAAAAGAGAGAAAAGGAGGAGCAGGGAGGAAGATGTAGGGACAGAGAGGGACAGGGACAAAGAAGTATCACCACTCCGTGGGCCCCATTGGTGTCCTGATGTCCTCTTCAGCTGGTCTCGGTGGTGGAAGTCCCCCCAAAAGCACAGAATGCCATGGGTTAATATACACTCAGGCCAGGTGGAAATGTCCAGGCATGTCCCCCCAGGGGAGGGGGCAGCCTCTAGCAGCAGACTCTGCTTGCATCATGTGCAGTCCTGTGGTGCAAGCCGTCTGGGGAGCACTTTGGGGGGTCTGTGATGGATTGTGACTCCCCCTCAGCTGCCTCTCACGTGAGAGTCCCGTGGATGTGGCTTGTGGGGTTGGGGGTTCCACAGCTGGGCCAGTTTGTGTAATGGAGGATGTGTGTGTATTGCCTCTGACCAGAGGTTACGCGATCCTCCTCCCCCCTTCAGCTGGGGGGTAAGACTCTGCAAACTTGGCTTCTGTGAGCTGTGCTCTGCCCCCACCCCAAACTCAGCCAGAAATGATTCTCAGTACAGCTGGTGGCTTCAGCCTCTGTGGACGCATTCCTTTCCCTCAGACTGAGATGACTGAACAATAGGCTTTTCCCTTTATCTAATCTCAGCAGTTTGACTCAGTTCAAAGTCCCAGTCAGGTATCTTCAGGGAGGCTTCTCTGATCAAAACTTTATATCAATGTTTGAGGCATGAACTATTTTCAGTCTCTGACAACTGGTACCATAGATTTTTTTCATCCTAGTAACCATTTTCATTTTATATTTTAAAAGATCCTCCAGGGCCACCAAAGAATCTGCATCATGTAGATGTTGACAAGACTGAAGTTTCCCTTGTTTGGAATCGACCAGATCGTGATGGTGGTGCTGAGATAACTGGGTATTTGGTGGAATATCAAGAAGATGGTGCAGATGAATGGACAAAGTTCCAGACAGTCCCTATGCTAGACTGTGTTGTTACAGGCCTACAGAAAGGAAAAGTATACAAATTCCGTGTGAGAGCTCAAAACATTGTTGGTCTTAGCCTTCCAGATACAACTATACCAATAGAGTGTCAAGAAAAACTAGGTAAATTTTGGTTTTTCGTGTTTTTTCACTGATTTTTTCTCTTGTTCTTTAAGCATTTGCCCTGAAAATATAATTTCCTTTTTCCTCTAATTTCAGTACCTCCATCTGTGGATCTAGATGTGAAGTTAATTGAGGGTCTCGTTGTTAAAGCTGGCACCACAGTGCGCCTTCCAGCAATTATGAGAGGTGTGCCAGTTCCCACAGCAAAATGGGTCACTGATGACACTGAAATTAAACCAGATGGCAAATACAAGATTGAGACTGACAATTACTCAACTGTGCTTACTATCAAAGACTGTGTAAGAAAAGATACGGGAGAATATCTACTCACAGTATCTAATGCAGCTGGCAGCAAAACCGTGGCTCTGCACCTTACAGTTTTGGATGTTCCAGGCCCACCAACTGGTCCTATTAATATTCTTGAAGTAACACCAGAATATATGGTTATTTCTTGGCGCCCTCCTAAAGATGATGGTGGGAGTCCTATAATAAATTATATTGTTGAGAAGCGTCAATCAAAGAAAGAAACCTGGGGAGTGGTTAGCTCTGGAACAAGTCATACAAAAATTAAGGTTCCACGACTGCAGAAAGGCTGTGAATATATTTTCCGCGTTCGTGCAGAAAATAAGATAGGCATTGGTGCGCCCCTGGATTCAGAACCAACAGTTGCTAAATACATGTTTGATCCACCATCCCCACCTGGCAAACCAACTGTTTATGATATTACAGAAAATGCTGCAACAGTGTCTTGGACCCTTCCAAAATCTGATGGTGGAACTCCAATAACTGGTTATATACTCGAACGTCGGGAAGCATCTGGTAAATGGGTGCGTGTCAATAAGACACCTATACTTGATATGAGATACAGAGTCACTGGTCTTTTTGAAGGCAACACATACGAATTCAGAGTTTTTGCAGAAAACATGGTGGGCTTAAGCAAGCCATCTCCAAGCTCTGATCCAATAAAAGCATCACGTCCTATCACTCCTCCTGGACCACCTATAAATCCAAAACTAAAAGACAAAACCAAAGAGTCAGCTGATCTTGTGTGGACCAAGCCCCTCAAGGATGGTGGCAGCCCAATTCTGGGATACATTGTGGAATGTCAGAAAACTGGAACTAAACAGTGGGATAGGATTAATAAGGATGAACTCATTAGACAGTGTGCTTTCAGAGTACCTGGATTAATAGAAGGAAATGAATATAAGTTCCGAATAAAAGCTGTCAACATCGTGGGAGAGGGAGAACCAAGAGAACTACCAGAAACCGTACTTGCAAAGGACATTCTTGCTCCTCCAGAAATAAGCCTAGATGTGACCTGTCGAGACTTAATTACTGTCCGAGTAGGTCAAACAATACGTATTACTGGTAAGGTGAAAGGCAGACCAGATCCTGAAATAACATGGTCTAAAGATGGCAAAGTACTAGTCCAAGAAAAGCATGTTGAAATACTTCATGATCTACCTAATGTTGAACTGCAAGTGAAAGAAGCCAAAAGATCCGATCATGGCAAATACATAATAGCAGCTAAGAACAGCTGTGGACAGGCTCAAGCTTTTGCTATAGTTAATGTACTTGACAGACCTGGACCATGTCAGAACCTGAAAATAAGCTATGTCACAAAAGACTCTTGTATGATCTCTTGGGAGAGTCCAGCAGACAATGGTGGCTCTGAAATTACAAATTACATAGTAGAATACCGTCAACCAAATCAGAGGGGATGGTCAATTGTCTCCTCTGATATTACTAAACGACTGGTAAAGGCAAATCTTGTAGAGAACCGTGAATACTTCTTCAGAGTTTGTGCAGAGAACAAAATAGGTCCAGGTCCTTGCATTGAGACCAAGACTCCTATCCTTGCTATCAATCCTATTGACAAGCCTGGAGAGCCAGAGAATCTTCACATTGCAGAGAAAGGAAAGACATTTGTTTATCTGAAATGGAGAAGGCCAGATTATGATGGTGGCAGTCCCAATTTAAGTTATCATGTTGAGAGAAAACTGAAAGATTCAGATGAATGGGAAAGAGTTCACAAAGGGAGCATTAAGGAAACACACTACATGGTAGATAAATGTGTGGAAAATAAAATTTACCAATTCCGAGTTCAAACTAAGAATGAGGCTGGTGAAAGTAACTGGGTAAAAACAGCTGAGGTTGTTGTGAAGGAAGACCTCCAGAAACCAGTGCTGGATTTGAAGTTAAGTGGGGTTCTAACAGTGAAAGCAGGCGACACAATTAGAATTGAGGCTGGAGTCAGAGGAAAACCACAGCCTGAAGTTGTATGGGCAAAAGACAAAGATGCCACAGATCTCACCAGATCTCCAAGAGTCAGTATTGAAAACACTGCTGACACATCTAAGTTTGTTCTCACAAAATCAAGGCGTACTGATGGTGGGAAATATGTGATTACTGCAACTAATGCAGCTGGTAGCTTTGTAGCATATGCTACTGTTATTGTCTTGGATAAACCAGGTCCTGTGCGAAACTTGAAAGTCACTGACATTTCAAGTGATAGATGTACTGTTACTTGGGATCCTCCAGAAGATGATGGTGGTTGTGAAATACAGAACTACATCCTGGAAAAATGTGAAAGCAAGCGTATGGTTTGGTCTACATTCTCTTCCTCTGTCCTAACAAACTATGCAAAAGTGACACGTCTCATTGAAGGTAATGAATACATATTCAGAGTGCGTGCAGAGAATAAAATGGGCACTGGTCCACCAACAGAAACACATCCAATTATTGCAAAAACTAAATATGATCGACCTGGACGCCCTGACCCTCCAGATGTCACAAGAGTCAGCAAAGAAGAGATGACTGTAGTTTGGAATCCACCAGAATATGATGGTGGAAAATCAATTACAGGATATATTTTAGAGAAGAAAGAGAAACGGTCACTAAGATGGGTTCCTGTTACTAAAACTCCGATCCCAGAGAGACGCAAGAAGGTTACTAATCTCTTCCCTGGTCATGAATACCAGTTCCGCGTCAGTGCTGAAAATGAAGTTGGACTTGGAGAACCGAGCTTGCCGTCAAGACCTGTAATAGCCAAAGACCCAATAGGTAAAATACCATTGAATTTTTCTGTATTATTTCAATGTTAACCCAGCAGATTGCTAAATTGTATAGCTGTATTCTAATCTGTCATTTTTACTGTCTTGCAGAACCACCTGGTCCTCCCACTAACCTGAGAGTGGTTGATAGCACAAAGACTTCCTTAACACTTGGCTGGGGAAAACCAGTGTATGATGGTGGTGCTCCTATTATTGGATATGTTGTGGAAATGAGACCAAAAGTTGAGGGTGCTGATCCTGAAGCTGGATGGAAACGATGTAATGTTGCTGCTCAAGTTATTCATACAGAATTCACAGCTACAAGCCTGGATGAGAAGCAATTATATGAGTTCAGGGTTTCTGCCCAAAACCAGGTTGGCCTTGGCCGACCAGCAGAGTTGAAAGAAGCTGTGTCTCCCAAAGAAATTCTTGGTGAGTTTTCCCATGCTCTTTTGAGGTGTTTACATACAGCCTTTATTTGTCTTAGGCTTATTTTATTTCATTTGCAAAACTTTGCATTCTGTTTCTTTGTCTTTCAGAACCTCCTGAGATTGAGCTGGATGCAAGCATGAGAAAGCTGGTCACAGTCAGAGCAGGATGCCCTATTAGACTTTTTGCCATTGTAAGGGGTCGCCCAGCACCAAAAGTCACCTGGAGGAGAATGGGTATTGATAATGTTATCAGAAAAGGACAAGTTGATCTGGTTGACACTATGGCCTTCTGTGTCATTCCCGATTCAACACGTGATGACTCAGGCAAATATTCACTGACACTTGTTAATGCAGCTGGAGAAAAGGCTGTATTTGTGAACGTCAGAGTTCTGGGTAAGTAATGAGAGAAATACCTCAAGACAATTTTATAACTATTTTGAATGTTCCTTGCAGGAATATTTATGATCCCCAGGCGTGACAATTTTTGAGCACAACTCTACCACCTAACATTAACACCCTCCATGTAGAAAGCTTTTAACCCCCTTTAATTTTAACTTATAGAAGAAGAAGGTACTAACATAAATTGAAATTTCTTTATAGATACTCCTGGACCTGTGTCAGACTTCAGGGTTTCAGATGTCACCAAGATGTCCTGCCATCTTTCATGGGCACCTCCAGAAAATGATGGGGGTAGCCCAGTGACTCATTACATCCTGCAGAAACGGGAGGCTGACAGGAAGACCTGGGCAACAGTCACAGCAGAACTAAAGAAAACTAGTTTCCAAATAGCAAACCTTGTACCTGGAAATGAATATTACTTCAGAGTAACGGCAGTAAATGAATATGGGTCAGGTGTTCCAAGTGACATACCAAAACCAGTTCTAGCATCAGATCCTCTAAGTGAGTATGCCTTTATGTATATTTTATGTTTGTTTACATGGAAATTTTCTGTGTTTTTTTCTCTAATTTTAGTAAGATTTTACAATTTTGAGTTAGTGCTTGTAAGCTGAGTGATGCTGCTAACTGCTCAAGGATAAACATAAGTGTTTCTGTGTCAGTTTCTTTCAAATAATATGATCAGTGAATATACTACCTTTGAAATTATTGCAAGTTTCCCTTTTTTGTATATTGTCCTTGTTGAATTAGCATGGATAGCATCCAATATTAAAGAGTAAGAAAATCTTGAAAATTCCATGTTTAATGTGTTTCTTTTTTCCCCTTAAAGGTGAACCTGATCCACCAAGAAAACTTGAAGTTACTGAAATTACAAAGAATAGTGCTACTTTAGGCTGGCTGCCACCACTGCGCGATGGAGGCTCTAAAATTGATGGATACATTGTTAGCTACAAAGAACATGATCAGCCAGCAGATCGCTGGACAGAATATTCAATTGTTAAAGATCTCTCCATTGTTGTTGCTGGTCTGAAAGAAGGAAAGAAGTATAACTTTAGAGTGGCAGCTAGAAATGCTGTAGGAGTAAGTTTGCCAATAGAAGCTACAGGAGAATACGAAATTAAAGAACAACTCAGTAAGTAAAAATTTAAGTACTACCTAATATACAGCTTTAATAATGAAATGAGCGAGATATACCATCTTTTGAGTCACAGAACAACATTTGCTTTATGCAGTTATCTGGAGGACTATGGTTAACTATACTGAATATTTTGACAGGTCAGAATAAAATGAGTTGACCACTACTTCAGAATTATTAAATAATTTTTCAGGTATGGTTTCAGTTGGAACTAGCAAATAAGAATTAGGGAGAAATAATAAACGCCTTCAGTGAAGTTTAAATGAAAGAGAAAAAGTGTCAGATTGGTAATTTGAGAGAGAAATGGGAAAGCAGGAGCTGTTTCAAGATATGAGAAAATAAGTGGTTTATATTGGTTGAGAATATAAAACAAAATTCAGGGAGGACAGGTTGGCCTATTTAAGGTGGCGGGGTTCCTGAGGCACAGGAAGATTTAGGATAAGGGCAAGATGAGTAGGATCTTCTTAATGTGGGACATGAAAAGAGAAAGAGAGAGGCACAGGAGCAGGAGAATGAAGACTAGGCAGTGGAAGGAAGTACACCAAGCGTGCTGCCAGGTTTCTTTTGGAAAAAAAAATTGATTTTGTGCAAAAGAAGAAGTAGGAGAAAAATTATTCAAGGGTACAAAAAGAAAGACTGTGCAAGTGGGTTTATCACAGTGAGAACTTCAGTTTTCTTCTCCTTCATGTTTGTCTTATAGAAAGTCAGCAATAAGTGAGAAAAATATTTCAGATAAAGAGGAATTATATGTCATGCATTAATAGTGTCCAAATCTCTACATAAATGTGTGTGAAGGCAATCTAAATTTATAAATATTCTTTTATAAGCTGTACAATAATGTAAATTTAAGACTGGAATGGATATTATCACCTGCAGAAACTGAAGTTTTCCATAAGTGGAACCTAAATTAAAGATTTTCTAGTCATTCCTACAGGTGATTCCACTTAAGACAGAAGCAGAGAAGTTTCACATGAGAAAATAAGTAAATGAATATGTCACAGAATATGTCACAGAATTTGAATTTATTTGCCTCTGTGTGATTTTTTTTTTACAGTCCCACCTAAGATTCTGATGCCTGATCACGTTCACATTAAAGCTGGAAAGAAACTGAGAATTGAAGCTCATGTATATGGGAAGCCTCAGCCAGTCTGTAAATGGCTGAAAGGAGACCAAGATGTAGTTACATCCAGTCGCCTTGCTGTGCATAAAGCAGAAAAGTCTTCTGTTCTTATCATTAAGGATGTGACTAGAAAAGATACTGATTTTTACACACTTACTGCAGAAAATAGCTCTGGTACTGATAGTCAGAAAATCAAAGTGACAGTCATGGGTATGTTCCATTTGGTTGTTTTTCAATCCAGCTTTATACAAAGCTGGTTTTAGTATATTCTAGTGGTTGCCATTTTCTTTCATCCCTTTTTTCTTAATATACTTTTTTTTGTGCAGATAAACCAGGTCCGCCACAGCCTCCATTTGATATTTCTGAAATAGATGCTGATGCTTGCACTCTTTCATGGCACATACCTCTTGAAGATGGTGGCAGCAACATTACAAACTATGTAGTTGAGAAATGTGATGTAAGCCGAGGAGACTGGGTAACAGCTTTGTCTTCTGTCACAAAGACAAGCTGCAGAATTGGAAAACTGATTCCTGGAGAAGAGTATATGTTCCGTGTTCGTGCTGAAAATCGTTTTGGGATTTCTGAGCCACTTGCTTCTGGCAAGATGATCGCAAGGTTCCCATTTGGTATGCCAGTTTTTGATAGCAGCATTTCTCTATTTACTTTCTAGTAAGAAAACATTCAGTTGACATTTATCTTTGTACTTCTTCCTAGATGTTCCCAGTGAACCAAAGAATGCGCGCATTACCAAGGTCAATAAGGACTGCATTTTTGTTGCTTGGGACAGACCAGATAGCGATGGAGGCAGTCCAATCACTGGTTATCTCATTGAGCGCAAAGAAAGGAACAGTTTGCTGTGGGTGAAAGCCAACGACACCGCTGTGCGCTCCACAGAGTACCCTTGTGTGGGCCTCATCGAAGGGCTTGAGTATGCTTTCAGAATTTATGCACTGAACAGAGCTGGAGCAAGTAAACCCAGTAAACCAACTGAGTTTGTCACAGCAAGAGCACCAGTTGGTAAGCCAACCATACCAATACTTTGCAACAGACTATTTTTAGGATAATTTTCAATATATCTGCAACTTATTATGATCTTTAGTTTGCCCTTCTGTTTATATTTTCATGTTTACTATGACTTCACTCTGATTGCACTGTCTAGGTATGCAGTAAATAGGATCCAGTAATATTAAAGCCATTTTTTAATGTGTTAGCACTTTTTTTGAAAAATACGCTATAATATGTTTTTATTTGCCATAGATCCCCCTGGAAAACCTGAAGTTATTGATGTCACTAAGAATACTGCATCACTGGTATGGACAAGACCAAAACATGATGGTGGTAGCAAACTTATTGGCTACTTTGTGGAAGCTTGCAAATTACCAGGTGATAAGTGGGTCCGGTGCAATACAACTCCACATCAAATACCCCTAGAAGAGTACACTGTGACTGGTTTGGAAGAAAATGCTCAGTACCAATTCAGAGCAATTGCCAAGACAGCAGTTAACATTAGCCGACCTTCAGAACCTTCTGATCCAGTGACTATTCATCCAGAAAATGGTAAGGAATGTAAAAGCATTTGATAGCTCTGATCAGACTCTGTGCATATTGGTAATTAACACTCATGTGAAGAATGAGACATTTGTCTCTTGCTAGACTGATTAACTCTTGGACTCTCCTTTCAGTTCCTCCCAGAATAGAGTTGGATGTGTCTATGCAATCACAGCTTACAGTAAAAGCTGGAAGTAATGTGCGTCTGGAGGCAAATGTGTATGGCAAACCAATGCCAGCAATCACCTGGAAGAAAGAAGGAGAAGTTTTAAAGCCATCTGAAGGGGTTAAGATCACTACACAGAGAAATCTTGCTACAGTTGAGTTGTTCAGTGTTAACAGGAAGCAAACAGGAGACTACACTATTACTGCTGAAAATGCAAGTGGATCAAAGTCAGCAACCATTAGGCTTAAAGTACTTGGTAAGCTAAAGACTGTCTATTAATAAATACATTTATAATTAAATGATATAGCAAGAGATAGAACTATAACAATGTGATGTTAATTGTTCTAGATAAACCTGGCCCACCAGCGTCTGTCAAAATCAAACATATGTATGCGGATCGTGCAATGCTTTCTTGGGAGCCTCCTCTGGAAGATGGAGGTTCAGAAATTACTAACTACATTGTAGACAAACGTGAAACAAGCAGACCTAACTGGGCCCAAGTCAGTGCCAATGTACCCATTACAAGCTGCACAGTAGAGAAACTAATAGAAGGACATGAGTATCAGTTCCGCATTTGTGCTGAAAACAAATACGGTGTTGGAGACCCCATCCTAACTGAACCAGCAGTTGCTAAGAATCCATATGGTAAGTGCTTTGTGGAATAGTTTCATTAGTCACTATTTTTTTTATCTGCACTTGTGAATATGAATATAATTTTCAAATAAATCTCCACAGATGTACCTGGACCTTGTGATCCACCAGTAATTAGCAACGTAACAAAAGACTTTATGACTGTTAGCTGGAAGCCACCAGCTAGTGATGGTGGATCCCCAATAACTGGTTATATACTTGAGAAGCGTGAAACGAAGGCTCTTAACTGGACAAAAGTTAACAGAAAACCTGTAATTGAAAGAACTGTTAAAGCCACTGGACTCCAAGAAGGAACAGAATATGAGTTCCGGGTGATAGCATTGAATAAGGCCGGACCTGGCAAACCTAGCGCACCATCTAAAGCAGTGTATGCTCGTGATCCTCAATGTAAGTTACAAGTCTCAGATATTTTCCATTATTATTTCCAAATAATTATTTCCATACAGCATTTGGTATGCTAATTTTATGTTGTTTTAATTCCCAGATCCTCCTGGCCCACCTGCTTTCCCGAAAGTGGTTGATACTACTCGTAATTCGATCAGCCTGTCATGGAGCAAGCCAGCATATGATGGGGGAAGCCCTATTATTGGTTATCTAGTGGAATCAAAACGAGCTGACACAGACAACTGGGTCAGATGCAATCTACCCAAGAATTTGCAGGCTACACAATTCGTGGTAACAGGGCTGATGGAAAATACAGAGTATCAGTTCCGTGTTTATGCTGTCAATAAGATTGGATACAGTGATCCAAGTGATGTTCCTGATAAACACACTGCCAAAGACATTTTGAGTAAGTTCATTGAAACCAAATTGCCTTGTTGACTTTTGCTTCAGTTTATGGGATAAGTTTCAAAGGCACACTTTGTCACAGATCACAGGCACAGATTAATTTGGAAAGTTTTTACTCAACAAATGTGGGCTAACAGTGGCTAATTTTGAAAAAAAAAAGAGCAGTTAGGAACAGAATAGAATTTGGCTGGTGTCTGCTTTTTTTATTTGTATGCTTTATAGCCTTCTGCCTTCTACTAGCTCCTCAAGATTCTTTTCTTTTTCTAATCCTAAAATTAGAATTTTCAGATTTCTCATCTTCCTTAAAACTTCCAGTCGCCTTTGTATCTTCTAAATAATTTGAAGCCAAGATTACTATTCTAAGCAGCTGTGTGGTGCTCAGGATTGTATGACACTCACTCTTTAAGAGACATGCTGGGCTTTGTATGCATTTTGCCATACATACAAAAGCATTGCTTCACAAAACTGTCTTAGTTCAAGAAAGGCATTAGAGCCCAGGAGGCTCTGAAACTCCTTTGAATTCTAGAGAAATGAAGAGCCTTTCTAACATAAATGGTGTAAAGCCAGAAAAAAAAATTAGGTGAGATCAGTGCAAAAAAAATGTCATAATTGCAAATTATCTTAAAACAGGAGTCAGGACGCTTACTAACATCATCACAGGCATGGGAAGTTGGTTAGTCCAGTGAAATGCCAGTAAAAAGGGAGTTTTTGTCACAGTAACTTTTGTGATAGTCTTAAAGATGATGCTTTAATTACATGGGGTTTTTTTTAACACAGTTCCACCTGAAGGAGAACTTGATGCAGAACTAAGGAAAGTCCTTGTGTTGCGTGCTGGAGTCACAATGAGACTTTACGTGCCAGTAAGAGGACGTCCACCTCCTAAGATTTCATGGTCTAAAGTGGGTGCCAACCTAAGAGATAGACAAGGATTAGACATCAAATCAACTGATTTTGATACCTTCCTGCGTTGTGAAAATGTAAATAAATATGATGCTGGAAAATATGTCCTCAGTCTGGAGAACAGCTGCGGCAAAAAGTCATACACTATTGTCGTAAAAGTTCTTGGTAAGTCCCAGGGCTTTCCCCTTATAATACATTAGTTAACTTTCTAACTTGTTTTTAAAATCGTGTTACTAAATCAAATATGGTGGTGTTGTGTTTATCCAGATACTCCAGGCCCGCCCATTAACCTGGTTGTAAAGGATGCATCTAAAGATTCTGCCTTCATTACATGGGAACCTCCTCTGGTAGATGGGGGCAGTCCAATCAAAAATTATGTTGTTGAAAAACGTGATGCAGAAAGAAAATCGTGGTCCACAGTAACAACAGAATGTCCAAAGACAAGCTACAGGATAACTAACTTAGAAGAAGGCAAATCTTACTTCTTCAGAGTTTTTGCTGAAAATGAATATGGCATTGGTGATCCCTGTGAAACTCGTGATGCGGTCAAAGCTTCTGGTAGGAAAAATTAATCCTTTTCACCTATGTTTTTAGTTCAATTATTCTTTACTTTTAGTTTGAATGGAACTTACTATGTTTTTCTTCCTTCTAGAAACACCTGGGCCAGTTGTGGATCTAAAAGCTTCAGCTGTAACAAAATCCTCATGCAATTTGGTATGGAAGAAACCTATCAGTGATGGTGGAAGCCGTATTTCTGCATATATTGTTGAGGTCCTGGTTGGTGAAGATAAATGGCAAGAAGTCATGCGGGGAAAGAACCTCCATTTTTCAATGAGAGACTTAAAAGAAGGACAGGAGTACACTTTTAGAGTGAGGGCCCAAAATGATGCTGGATATGGAACTCCATCTGAGATCACAATTGTAGCAAGAGATGATGTTGGTGAGAAGCAAGATCATTAATTCAATGCTTTATTTACCCAAATTATATTTTATGCATGCAACCATTACCACGTATACATAGAAATAAGACACCTTTAAAACAGCATCTTAATTTTACCACAGAGTTTATGCATAGTGGAGTAACTGTTTTACTTCATTTTTTACAGCGGCACCTGAACTTGACTTAAGAGATCTACCTGATTTGTGCTATACAGCTAAAGAGGGTAGCAATTTCCGTCTTAAAATCCCTATGAAAGGCAAGCCTGTCCCAACCGTAACTTGGAAAAAGGATGAAGACCAGGCAATTACTGAGAGTGGAAGAGTTGCATTTGAATCTACAGCAGTTAACACCACTCTTGTAGTACACGACTGCCAGAAAGCTGATGCTGGAAAATACACAATAACTCTGAGGAATGTTGCTGGCAGCAAGGAAGGCACTATTTTTGTGAAAGTTGTTGGCAAACCTGGCATACCAACAGGCCCGGTGAAATTTGATGAAGTCACAGCTGATGCCATGACCTTGAAGTGGGGCCCTCCAAAAGACGATGGTGGTTCAGAAATCACTAACTATGTCCTAGAGAAGAGAGATAATGTCAACAATAAGTGGGTGACTTGTGCCTCTGCAGTTCAGAAAACCACATTTAGAGTTACAAGACTTCATGAAGGAAATGAATATACATTCAGGATCAGGGCTGAAAATAAATATGGAGTAGGGGAAGGTCTTAAATCAGAGCCTGTCATTGCAAAACATCCATTTGGTAAGTATCCATTATAATTTTTGAAATCTCAGGAATTTATTTTGGAGGTGATAATAGTTTTTAACATCACTGCATTTTTTCAATATTATTTAGATGTCCCAGATGCTCCTCCACCTCCCAATATTGTTGCTGTTCGGCATGAGTCTGTAGCTTTAACTTGGACTGATCCCAGAAGAACTGGAGGTTCACCAATCACAGGTACATCCCCCAAAACCTTCCTAGTGTTTCAGTTCTTGATAGTTCTTTCTCTCTGCCAAAAGTAAGATTAAAGTAACAGGTATTTATGCACTAAATTGAGTGATTGATTGATTGATTGATTGACTGATTAATTGACTGATTTCACTGCTTTACTTCCTATTTAAAAAAAAAAAACTCAAATGTTAGGAAAATACTAACTGAGAAACAGTATCTTTGCTCAGAGCCAAAATATGCAAAGAAATAAACCCAAACTGTGACGATGCTTGGGTCTGCAAAATTAGCAATTTGCATTTACAAACACCTCTTCATTGCAATTATATACATCCATCGTGTGTGTCCACATCCATTTCTTAACCTCGTTTTCAGTGCTCCTCTTGCACAATGCATATGCAATGTGAAATATGGGCAGTATGATATTTCACAATGCTGTGAGAAATTAAGATTTCTAGAAATCACCCCCCCCCCCCCCCCATATTTTCATCTCATCATTTATCTTCTAGGTTATCACATTGAAGTTAAAGAAAGAAATAGTCTTCTGTGGAAGAGAGCAAATACAACGCCAATAAGAATGAAAGATTTCAGAGTGACAGGTTTAACTGAAGGTCTGGAATATGAATTCAGAGTAATGGCAATCAATATGGCTGGAGTAGGTAAACCAAGTCTTCCATCTGAACCAGTTGTGGCACTTGATCCTATTGGTAAGTCATCAGGAGAATAAAAAGGAAAATTCTGAAATTTGAAATAACTTTTGTTTGACTGCTATTTATTATTTTTTCTTCTAGATCCTCCTGGGAAACCTGAAGTTATCAATGTAACCAGGAACTCAGTAACACTCATTTGGACAGAACCAAAATATGATGGTGGACATAAATTAACTGGTTATATTGTTGAAAAGCGTGATTTACCCAAAAAGACTTGGATGAAAGCTAATCACGTGAATGTTCCAGACTGTGCATTTACTGTAACTGACCTTACTGAAGGCTGCAAATATGAGTTCAGAATTAGAGCAAAGAACACCGCTGGAGCTATCAGTCCTCCATCTGAATCCACAGGAACCATAATATGCAAGGATGAGTATGGTATGTAGATGGCATTGAAAAGGTAGAATTTTACTTGAATAATTATTATCAAATCTCTTTTGTTTCTTATCCCTGTGTTCTTGATGTAACAATCAGTATTTTTTGTCTTTGTTTTGACAGAGGCACCAAGCATTGTTCTGGATCCTACTTTGAAGGAAGGTTTAACAGTAAAAGCAGGGGAAACCATCACACTGTCTGCTATTAGTATTCGTGGCAAACCACCTCCAACTTCAGCATGGTCAAAAGCTGGAAAAGATTTTAGACCCTCAGAGCTTGTGCACATTGAAACCAAACCAACTTCTTCTACTCTAACTGTCAAATATGCAGCCAGAAAAGATTCTGGAGAATACACAATCACTGCAACCAATCCTTTTGGCACTAAGCAGGAGACTGTACATGTGAAAGTTTTAGATATTCCAGGACCTCCAGGGCCTATTGAGATCAGCAATGTTTCAGCAGAAAAGGCGACTCTTACATGGACACCTCCTGCAGAAGATGGTGGATCACCAGTGAAATCATATGTTCTTGAAAAGAGAGAAACCAGTCGACTGCTCTGGACATTAGTTGCTGAAAACATTGAGAGCTGTAGGCATGTTGTTAGCAAGCTCATTCAAGGAAATGAATATGTTTTCCGTGTCTCAGCAGTAAATCAGTATGGCAAGGGTGAACCAGTACAATCAGAACCAGTTAAAATGGTGGATAGATTTGGTAAGTAGAACAAGCTAAGAGATTTCAATGTGGTTTTATTAATTTCTAAAGATTTGATTTTTTTGTTTTACTATACTTTATTCTTCTTGAACAGGTCCTCCAGGCCCTCCTGGAAAACCAGAAGTAACAAATGTGACTAAAAATACTGTCACAGTGACCTGGAAAAGGCCAGTCGATGATGGTGGAAGTGAAATCACAGGTTACTATGTGGAGCGAAGAGAAAAGAAAGGTTTAAGATGGGTTAGAGCAACAAAGAAACCAGTCTCAGATCTTAGATGCAAAGTAACTGGTCTTCTGGAAGGAAATGAATATGAATTCCGTGTCAGTGCAGAAAATCGAGCTGGAGTTGGACCACCAAGTGATACTTCAAACTCAGTCCTTTGCAAAGATGTTGCATGTGAGTATCATGCTTTTTCTTTTTGGGGGTGGGTGGGATGGGTAGAGAGGACATCCAGAGAGCATAAGAAGGGCTTCTGCTGTAATGTAATGTTTCATCATTTTTTTGCTTTTCAGACCCACCAGGTCCACCTGCAAATCCAAGAGTGACTGATACCACAAAGACAAGTGCATCTTTAGCCTGGGGCAAGCCTCACTATGATGGTGGTCTTGAAATTACTGGCTATATAGTAGAGCATCAAAAAGAAGGAGAAGATGAATGGGTGAAAGACACAATAGGGACTGCTTTAAGAATCACTCAGTTTGTTGTAGCTCATCTGCAGACTGGGGCCAAGTACAATTTCAGAATCTCTGCCATGAATGCTGCAGGTGTTGGTGAACCAGCAATAATTCCAAATGTGGAAATCGTTGACCGAGAAGAGATTCCTGACTTTGAACTGGATGCTGAGCTAAGAAGAACACTTGTTGTTAGAGCTGGATTAACCATTCGGATTTTTGTACCAATTAAAGGACGTCCAACTCCAGAAGTTACATGGACAAAAGATGATGTTTCACTCAAAGGACGTGCCAGTATTGAAAATACTGACTCTTTTACACTCTTGATTGTCACAGAGTGCACCAGATATGATGCAGGAAAATATGTAATGACTCTTGAAAATGCTGCTGGTAAGAAGACTGGCTTTGTAAATGTAAGAGTCTTGGATACACCAGGTCCACCAATAAACCTTAAGCCTAGAGAAATAACCAAAGACAGCATCACCCTCCAATGGGATATGCCTCTGGTAGATGGAGGTTCTCGTATAACAAACTATATCGTTGAGAAACGTGAATCAACTCGGAAGGCATATTCAACAGTCACAACCAACTGCCAGAAGTGTTCTTTCAGGGTTCCTAATTTGGCTGAGGGGTGTGAATACTATTTCAGAGTACTGGCTGAAAATGAATATGGTATTGGTGAACCAGCTGAAACTACAGAACCGGTAAAAGCTTCTGAGGCTCCATCCCCACCTGAGAGCCTTAATATTATGGATGTAACACGGAACTCAGTTAGCCTAGCTTGGCCAAAACCAGAACATGATGGTGGCAGCAAGATCACTGGGTATGTAATTGAAGCACAGAGAAAAGGAACCAACCAATGGGCGCACATCACCACTGTGAAAACACTGGACTGTGTAGTAAAGAATCTAACTGAAAATGAAGAGTATACTTTCCAGGTTATGGCAGTTAACAGTGCTGGAAGAAGTGCCCCAAGAGAAAGCAGACCAGTTATTATCAAGGAGCAAACAATGCTACCAGAGTTTGATCTCCGTGCACTTTACCAGAAAACAGTCATTGCCAAAGCTGGTGACAATATCAAGATTGAAATCCCTGTACTTGGTCGTCCAAGACCTACTGTGACTTGGAAGAAAGAAGACCAGATACTTAAGCAAACACAAAGGGTAAATCATGAAAATACAGCAACTGCAACCATACTGACCATCAATGAATGTATTCGAAGTGATAGCGGTCAATATCCACTGTCAGCTAAAAATATTGTTGGAGAAGTTAGTGAAGTAATCACAGTTCAGGTTCATGACATACCTGGACCGCCTACTGGACCAATCAAATTTGAAGAAATTTCATGTGATTTCCTAACATTCTCGTGGGAGCCTCCTTTGAATGATGGAGGTGTACCAATAAGTAACTACATTGTAGAAATGCGTCAGACTGACAGTACCACATGGACGGAATTGGCAACTACAGTGATACGTACGACATTTAAAGCCATTCGTCTTACTACTGGAGTTGAGTATCAGTTCCGCGTTAAAGCTCAAAACAGATATGGGGTTGGTCCAGCCATTACTTCAGAGTCTGTAGTTGCTAACTACCCATTCAAGGTACCTGGGCCTCCTGGCACTCCTCAGGTGATTGCAGTCACCAAAGAAAGCATGACCATTAGCTGGCATGAGCCAGTTACAGATGGTGGAAGCCCAATACTGGGCTATCACATCGAAAGAAAAGAGCGGAACAGCATTGTTTGGCAGACTGTAAGTAAAATGATGGTGTCAGGCAATATCTTTAAATCTTCTGGACTTACTGATGGAATTGCATATGAGTTCCGTGTTATAGCAGAAAATCTGGCTGGGAAGAGTAAGCCAAGCAAGCCATCTGAGCCTGTGTTTGCCCTGGACCCAATAGATCCACCTGGTAAGCCGATACCTCTGAACATTACAAGACATGCAGTTACACTGAAGTGGACTAAACCAGAATATAATGGAGGTTTTAAGATAACTGGCTACACGGTTGAAAAAAGAGACCTTCCTAACGGCCGTTGGCTGAAGGCTAATTTCAGCAATATACTAGAGACTGAATTCACTGTAAGTGGTTTGACAGAAGATGCTGCCTATGAATTCCGTGTCATTGCTAGGAATGCTGGTGGAGCTGTTAGCCAGCCCTCGGAGCCATCAGATGCAATCACTTGTAGAGATGACATTGAGGCACCAAGGATAAAGGTGGATGCTAAATACAAGGACACCATAGTGCTGAAAGCAGGTGAAGTTTTCAGACTTGAAGCCGATGTTTCAGGTCGCCCTCCACCAACTATGACATGGACAAAGGGAGAAAAAGAACTTGAAGACACAGCAAAATTAGAAATAAAAATAGCAGATTTCTCTACCACTCTCGTCAATAAAGATTCCTCAAGGAGAGATGGTGGTGCTTATACTCTTACTGCAACAAACCCTGGTGGCTTTGCCAAGCATATCTTCAATGTTAAAGTTCTTGATAGACCTGGTCCCCCAGAGGGGCCTTTGGCTGTGTCTGAAGTCACTGCAGAAAAATGTGTGCTGTCGTGGCTACCCCCACTGGATGATGGAGGAGCAAAGATTGACCATTATGTGGTTGAAAAACGTGAAACAAGTAGATTGGCATGGACATCTGTAGGTGCAGAAGTTCCAGTGACTAAACTGAAGGTTACTAAACTGTTGAAGGGCAATGAGTATGTGTTCCGAGTTATGGCAGTTAACAAATATGGAGTTGGTGAGCCTCTGGAATCAGAGCCTGTTCTTGCAGTAAATCCATATGTTCCACCTGATCCACCTAAAACACCTGAAGTTACAGCAATTACAAAGGATTCTATGGTTGTGTGTTGGGGCCATCCTGATTCTGATGGTGGGAGCCCAATAACTAACTATATTGTGGAACGTCGAGACAGGACTGGTCTACGGTGGGTGAAATGTAACAAAAGGGCTGTTACTGACCTGCGTTATAAAGTGTCTGGATTGACAGAAGGCCATGAATATGAATACAGAGTCATGGCAGAAAATGCTGCTGGTGTCAGTGAGCCAAGCCCAACCAGTCCATTCTATAAAGCCTGTGATACTGTATTTAAGCCTGGTCCCCCAGGTAATCCTCGTGTTCTGGATAGCAGCAAGTCTTCTATTACAATAGCATGGAACAAACCAATATATGATGGTGGTTCAGAGATCACAGGTTACATGGTTGAGATTGCACTACCTGAAGAAGATGAGTGGAAGATTGTAACTCCACCAATGGGTCTAAAGGCCACTTCTTTTACCATCACTGACTTGAAAGAAAATCAGGAGTATAAAATACGGATATATGCTATGAACTCTGAAGGTCTTGGGGAACCTGCCCTTGTTCCTGGCACTCCAAAAGCTGAAGAAAGAATGCTGCCTCCAGAGATTGAACTTGATGCAGAACTACGTAAAGTTGTAACTATTAGAGCTTGCTGTACTCTGAGACTCTTTGTCCCAATTAAAGGAAGACCAGCACCTGAAGTAAAATGGACAAGAGAACATGGGGAATCTTTGGACAGAGCAAGCATTGAATCAACAAGCTCTTATACTTTACTTATTGTTGAAAATGTAAATAGATTTGATAGTGGCAAATACATACTAACAATTGAAAACAGCTCAGGTAGTAAGACAGCATTTGTGAATGTCAGAGTTCTTGATACTCCAGGCGCACCTCAAGATTTGAAAATAAAGGAAGTTACAAAATCTTCAGTTACACTCACATGGGAGCCTCCTCTCATAGATGGTGGTTCTAAAATAAAAAATTACATCGTTGAAAAGCGTGAATCAACAAGAAAAGCTTATTCAACTGTTAATGCCAATTGCCACAAGACCAGCTGGAAAGTTGACTCACTTCAAGAAGGCTGCAACTACTACTTCAGAGTCCTAGCTGAAAATGAGTATGGAATAGGCCTTCCAGTTGAAACTTCAGAATCCATAAAAGTATCAGAAAGACCACTTCCACCAGGGAAAATAACTTTGTTGGATGTGACAAGAAATAGTGTGTCCTTATCTTGGGAAAAACCTGAACATGATGGTGGTAGCAGAATTCTGGGCTATATTGTGGAAATGCAAAGCAAAGGCAGTGAAAAGTGGTCAACCTGTGCTACAGTAAAAGTTACTGAAGCCACTATCACAGGATTGATCCAAGGTGAAGAATACACCTTCCGTGTCTCAGCTCAGAATGAGAAAGGTATCAGTGATCCTCGCCAGCTGGGTATACCAGTTGTTGCAAAAGATCTTGTGATCCCACCAGCTTTCAAACTACTGTTCACCACCTTCAGTGTTCTAGCAGGAGAGGACTTAAAGGTTGATGTTCCTTTCGTTGGTCGACCCAAACCAGCAGTGTCTTGGCACAAAGACAATGTGGCATTGAAGCAGACTACAAGAGTAAATGCAGAAAGCTCAGAAAACAACACGGTGTTAACGATAAAAGAAGCATGCAGAGAAGATGTGGGAACATATTTAGTTAAACTTACAAACTCTGCTGGTGAAGCAACTGAGACCCTAAATATTGTTGTCCTTGACAAACCAGGACCTCCAACTGGACCAGTAAAAGTAGATGAAGTAACAGCAGATAGTATTACCATTTCCTGGGAACCGCCCAAGTATGATGGTGGTAGCTCTATCAATAATTACATTGTAGAAAGAAGAGACACTTCCACCACGACTTGGCACATTGTGTCAGCTACTGTTGCAAGAACAACTATAAAAGCATGCCGTTTGAAGACTGGCTGTGAATATCAGTTCAGAATCGCAGCTGAGAACAGATACGGGAAGAGTACATATCTCACCTCAGAGTCAATAGTAGCCCAATACCCATTTAAAGTTCCTGGTCCACCTGGAACTCCTTTTGTAACAAATGTCTCAAAAGACAGCATGGTGGTACAATGGCATGAACCAGTCAATGATGGCGGTAGCAGGATCATTGGTTATCACTTGGAGCGCAAAGAAAGAAACAGCATTCTGTGGGCTAAACTGAATAAAACACCTATTCCAGATACCAAATTTAAGACAACTGGCCTTGAGGAAGGTCTTGAATATGAATTCAGAGTCTATGCGGAAAACATAGTGGGAATTGGAAAGGCAAGTAGAGCATCTGAATGCTTTACTGCACGTGACCCATGTGACCCTCCAGGTCGTCCAGAACCTATAATTGTTACAAGAAGCTCAGTAACACTTCAGTGGAAGAAACCTATATATGATGGTGGAAGTAAGATCACAGGCTATGTTGTTGAAAAGAAGGAATTACCTGATGGCCGTTGGATGAAAGCAAGCTTTACAAATGTCATTGATACTCAGTTTGAAGTAACTGGTCTAGTTGAAAACCAGAGATACGAGTTTCGTGTTATAGCACGAAATGCTGCAGGCGTTTTCAGTGAACCATCTGAGAGCTCAGGGGCAATTACAGCAAGAGATGAAGTAGAACCACCTCAAATAAGTATGGATCCAAAATTCAGAGACACTATTGTAGTGCATGCTGGTGAGTCATTCAAGCTTGATGCTGATGTTCATGGCAAACCAATACCTTCCATTCAGTGGTTGAAAGGTGATCGTGAGCTGACAAGCACCGCTCATATGGAAATAAAAACTACTGATTTTGCAACAAGCCTCAGTGTGAAGGAAGCCACGAGAGTTGACAGTGGGCAGTATGTACTACTGGCAAAGAATGTTGCAGGTGAAAAGAAGGTTCCTGTTAATGTCAAAGTTCTTGATAGACCTGGACCACCAGAAGGACCTGTTGAGTTTGCAGGTGTCACAGCTGAAAAATGCACACTGTCATGGAAACCTCCACTACAAGATGGTGGTAGTGATATTTCGCACTACGTTGTAGAAAAAAGGGAAACCAGTCGCTTGGTGTGGACTGTCGTCGATTCAAATGTACAAACCCTGAACTGCAAAGTTACAAAACTTCTGGAAGGAAATGAGTATGTTTTCCGCATCATGGCAGTAAATAAATATGGTGTTGGTGAACCTCTTGAGTCTGACCCAGTAGTCGCAAAGAACCCGTTTGTAGTGCCACTTCCTCCAAAGGCTCCAGAAGTCACAGCAGTTACTAAGGATTCTATGATAGTTGTATGGGAAAGACCAGCCTCAGATGGTGGCAGTGAAATCCTAGGCTACGTCCTTGAAAAACGAGATAAGGAAGGTATTCGCTGGACAAGATGTAACAAACGCCTGATAAGTGAACTGCGATACAGAGTGACTGGTCTTATAGAAAATCATGATTATGAGTACAGAGTTTCAGCTGAAAATGCTGCTGGTCTTAGTGAACCAAGTCCACCTTCTACTTACTACAAAGCATGTGATCCTATTTACAAGCCAGGTCCACCCAATAATCCTAAAGTTACGGATGTTACAAGATCTTCAGTTTTTCTTTCATGGGGTAAACCTATCTATGATGGTGGCTCTGAAATTCAGGGATACATTGTGGAAAAATGTGATGTAAGTGATGGTGAATGGGCGATTTGTACCCCTCCAACTGGAATTAAGAATACTCACATGGAAGTAGAAAAGTTAGTGGAAAAACATGAATACAAATTCCGCATATGTGCAGTTAATAAAGCAGGAGTTGGAGAGCATGCAGATGTTCCTGGTTCTGTTATTGTAGAAGAGAAGATGGAGCCACCAGACCTTGACCTTGACATGGAATTAAGGAAGATTGTAAATGTGAGGGCAGGAGGTTCCTTACGACTGTTTGTTCCCATCAGAGGTCGTCCAACACCTGAAGTGAAATGGGGTAAAGTGGATGGTGACATCAGAGAAGCAGCTGTTATTGATACCACTAGTAGCTTTACTTCTCTTGTTCTAGATAATGTTAACAGATTTGATAGTGGAAAGTATACTCTGACCTTGGAAAACAGTGGTGGAACGAAGTCTGCCTTTGTCAGTGTGAGAGTACTGGATACCCCAAGTGCACCTGTTAATTTAAAAATCAGAGAGATCACTAAAGACTCTGTTTCACTTTCGTGGGAGCCTCCTCTCTTGGATGGTGGAGCAAAGATAAAGAATTTCATTATTGAAAAGCGTGAAGCAACAAGAAAGGCATATGCAGCTGTTGTAACAAACTGCCACAAGACTTCATGGAAAATAGATCAACTTCAGGAGGGCTGCTATTACTTCTTCAGAGTCTCTGCTGAGAATGAATATGGAATTGGTCTCCCTGCAGAAACCAGTGATCCAATTAAAGTTGCTGAAGTTCCACAGCCTCCTGGGAAAATAACAGTGGATGATGTCACAAGAAACAGTGTCTCACTAAGCTGGGCAAAACCTGAACATGACGGCGGTAGCAAAATCATACAATATATTGTTGAAATGCAAGCAAAGGGTAGCGAAAAGTGGTCAGAGTGTGCTCGTGTTAAAACACTTGAAGCAGTTGTTACTAATTTAACTCAAGGGGAAGAATATCTTTTTAGAGTTATGGCTGTAAATGAAAAGGGTAAGAGTGATCCTAGAGCACTTGCAGTTCCAATAGTTGCCAAAGACCTGGTGATTGAGCCTGATGTAAGACCAGCTTTCCACAGTTACAGTGTTCAGGTGGGACAGGACCTAAAAGTAGAAATACCAATTGCAGGTCGACCTAAACCAACTGTCACCTGGGTTAAAGATGGCCAGCCATTAAGGCAGACAACAAGAGTCAATGTTAGTGATTCAGCTGATCTCACTGTATTGAATCTTAAGGAAACTAGCAAAGAAGACAGTGGCACTTATGAAATCACTGTTGCTAATGTTGTTGGGCAAAAGTCTGCCTCTGTTGAAATTATTACTCTAGACAAACCTGATCCTCCAGTTGGACCTGTGAAGTTTGATGAAATAAGTGCAGAAAGTATTACCCTATCATGGAATCCCCCAGTGTACACAGGCGGCTGCCAAATCACCAACTATGTTGTTCACAAGAGGGATACAACAACCACCGTATGGGAAGTAGTTTCAGCTACTGTTGCAAGAACTACACTGAAGGTGACTAGACTGAAAACTGGTTCAGAATACCAGTTCAGAATATTTGCTGAGAACAGGTATGGGCAGAGTTTTGCATTGGAATCTTCACCTGTTGTAGCACAGTATCCCTACAAGGAACCAGGACCTCCTGGCACACCATTTGTGACAACAGTTACAAAAGACTCCATGGTCGTACAATGGCATGAACCAGTAAATGATGGTGGCAGCAAAGTGTTGGGCTACCATCTTGAGAGAAAGGAGAAAAACAGCATTCTATGGACTAAAGTAAACAAGACTATTATTCACGACACAAGTTTTAAGACAAATAACCTTGAAGAAGGAATTGAATATGAGTTCCGAGTTTCTGCAGAAAATATTGTTGGTGTAGGCAGAACAAGTAAAGTTTCTGAGTGCTATGTAGCTCGTGATCCATGTGATCCTCCAGGTCGCCCAGAAGCTATAATAATAAAAAGAAGCGCTATTACTCTACAGTGGACCAAACCAGAGTATGATGGTGGAAGTAAGGTTACTGGTTATATTGTAGAGAAACGTGACTTACCAGATGGTCGCTGGATGAAAGCAAGCTTCACAAATATAATTGAAACTCAGTTCACTGTAACAGGACTTACTGAAGACCAAAGATACGAATTTAGAGTAATTGCAAAGAATGCTGCAGGTGCAATAAGTAAACCTTCTGACAGTACAGGACCAATAACAGCAAGGGACGAAGTTGAAATTCCACGAATTTCAATGGATCCAAAGTACAGAGAGACTATTGTTGTAAATGCTGGTGAAACATTCAGACTTGAGGCTGATGTTCATGGAAAGCCACTACCGACCATTAAGTGGTACAAAGGAGATAAAGAGCTTGAGGACACAGCTAGATATGAAATAAAGAACACAGACTTCAGTGCATTAATAATTGTAAAAGATGCTATTAGAGTTGATGGTGGACAGTACATTCTAGAAGCCTCTAATGTTGCAGGAACAAAGACAGTAACAGTAAACGTAAAAGTCTTGGACAGACCAGGACCTCCAGAGGGCCCAGTCCAAGTGACAGGAGTTACAGCTGAAAAATGTGCATTGGCATGGGGTCCTCCTCTTCATGATGGTGGCAGTGATATTTCTCATTACATTGTAGAGAAGAGAGAAACTAGCCGCCTGGCATGGACTGTGGTTTCTTCAGAGGTTTTACCTACAATGCTGAAAGTAACAAAACTCTTGGAAGGAAATGAATACATCTTCCGTATCATGGCAGTTAACAAATACGGGGTTGGTGAGCCATTAGAATCTGTGCCAGTATTGATGAGAAATCCATTTGTGGTTCCTGGACCACCAAAGGCCTTGGAAATTACCAACATCACAAAGGATTCTATGACTGTCTGCTGGACCCGGCCAGATAGTGATGGTGGTAGTGAAATTGTGGGTTACATTGTAGAAAAGAGAGACCGAGCAGGCATCAGATGGATAAAATGCAATAAACGCCGCATTACAGATTTGCGGCTAAGAGTTACAGGATTAACAGAGGATCATGAATATGAATTCAGAGTTTCCGCTGAAAATGCTGCTGGAGTTGGTGAACCAAGCCAAGTTTCTCCCTACTTTAAAGCTTGTGACCCAATGTTCAAGCCTGGCCCACCTACAAATGCCCATGTTATGGATACCACCAAAAGTTCAGTTACACTTGGTTGGAGTAAACCTATTTATGATGGTGGTTGTGAAATCCAGGGATACCTTGTAGAAATCTGTAAAGCAGATGAAGATGAATGGGCACTTGTTACCCCACAGACAGGTATACGTGCCACTCGATTTGAGATCAAAAAGCTTACTGAACATCAAGAATACAAACTACGAGTGTGCGCTCTAAACAAGATTGGTGTGGGAGAGGCTGCATCAGTTCCTGGTACTATTAAACCAGAAGACAAACTTGAAGCTCCAGAACTTGATATTGATTCAGAGCTAAGGAAAGGGATAGTGGTTAGAGCTGGTGGGTCTGCTAGGATTCACATACCATTCAGGGGACGACCAACTCCTGACATCACATGGTCCCGAGAAGAAGGGGAATTCTCAGAAAAGGTTCAGATTGATAAAGGCGTAAACTACACACAACTTTCAATTGACAACTGTGATAGAAATGATGCTGGAAAGTATGTTCTTAAGTTAGAGAACAGCAGTGGTTCTAAATCTGCATTTGTTACAGTAAAAGTCTTGGATACGCCAGGACCCCCACAAAACTTAGTGGTAAAGGATATAAAGAAGGATTCTGCTGTATTATCTTGGGAGCCACCAATTATTGATGGTGGTGCAAAGGTAAAGAACTACGTAATAGACAAGCGTGAGTCAACCAGGAAGGCATTTGCAAATGTAAGCGCTAAGTGTGGGAAGACAAGCTTTAAAGTTGAAAATCTTACAGAAGGAGCAATTTATTACTTCAGAGTTATGGCTGAAAATGAATATGGAATTGGTGTTCCCATTGAAACCAGGGATGCCATCAAAGCCTCAGAGCCACCTCTGCCTCCTGGGAAAGTAACACTCACTGATGTGTCTCAGAGAAGTGCATCACTAACATGGGAAAAACCTGAACATGATGGAGGTAGCAGAATTTTGGGATACCTTGTTGAAATGTTGCCTAAAGGGACAGAAAAATGGAGTGTCGTTAGTGAGACCAAAACATGTAATGCAGAGGTATCTGGTTTGAGTCCAGGACAGGAATATCAATTCCGTGTGATTGCCTATAACGAGAAAGGCAAAAGTGATCCCAGAGCACTTGGAATTCCTGTGATAGCTAAAGACTTGACTATTGAGCCAAGTTTCAAACTGATGTTTAATACATACAGTGTACAAGCTGGAGAAGATCTGAAGGTAGAAGTACCATTTATAGGTAGACCCAAACCTACTATTACTTGGACAAAAGATGAGCAACCACTGAAACAGACAACCAGATTGAATATCGAGAATACAACAACATCAACTATTTTACATATTAAAGAAAGCAACAGAGAAGACTTTGGTAAATATACAGTAACAGCAACAAACACAGCAGGTACAGCAACAGAGAATCTGAGCATAATTGTGCTAGAAAAGCCTGGCCCACCACGAGGACCTGTCTGCTTTGACGAAATTAGTGCAGACTTTGTTGTTTTATCATGGGATCCACCTGATTACACTGGTGGCTGTCAGATAAGCAACTATATAGTAGAAAAGCGTGACACAAGCACTACCACATGGAACATTGTTTCAGCAACTGTTGCAAGAACAACCATCAAAGCAACAAAGCTTAAAACAGGTACTGAATACCAGTTCAGGATTTCTGCTGAAAATAGATATGGAAAGAGCTCTCCTTTGGCTTCTAAATCAGTTGTTGTGCAATACCCCTACAAGGTGCCTGGACCACCTGGAACACCATTTGTTACAGCAGCTTCCAAGGACCATATGATTGTACAATGGCATGAACCAGTTAATGATGGAGGAAGCAAAGTTCTTGGCTATCATCTTGAGCGTAAAGATAAGAACAGCATTCTTTGGACAAAACTGAACAAGTCACTTATTGTGGACACCAAATATAAAACAGACGGCCTTGAAGAAGGTCTTGAATATGAGTTCAGAGTTTCTGCTGAAAACATTGTTGGCATTGGCAAAGTCAGCAAAGTATCAGAGCTGTATGTTGCCCGAGATCCTTGTGACCCACCTGGCCGCCCAGAGGCCATTGTTGTTACAAGAAATAATATCACGCTGAAGTGGAAAAAGCCAGAATATGATGGTGGAAGCAAAATAACTGGTTATATTGTAGAAAAGAAAGAACTGCCAGATGGTCGCTGGATGAAAGCCAGCTTTACAAATGTGTTGGAAACAGTATTCACAGTAAGTGGTCTTGTTGAAAACCAACGATATGAATTCAGAGTAATTGCAAGAAATGCAGCAGGTTGCTTGAGCGAACCATCTGAAAGCACAGGACCTATTACTGCCAGAGATGAAATTGAAGCACCAGGAGCTTCACTGGATCCTAAATACAGAGATGTCATTGTTGTTCACGCTGGAGAAACCTTTGTTCTTGAAGCTGATATCCATGGCAAACCTGTTCCTGACATTATGTGGTCAAAAGATGGTAAAGACCTTGAAGAAACAACTGCAAGAATGGAAATTAAATCTACCATTGAGAAAACAGTTCTCACTGTCAAAGATTGTATAAGAGTAGATGGAGGTCACTATACTCTTAACCTCAAAAACGTTGGTGGCACCAAATCTATACCAATCACTGTAAAAGTGCTTGACAGACCAGGACCTCCAGAAGGACCTTTGAACGTTACAGGTGTCACTGCAGAAAAATGCTACTTGTCATGGTCTCCACCTTCACATGATGGTGGTTCTAGTATCTCACATTATATCATTGAGAAGAGAGAGACAAGTAGGCTTTCATGGACACAAGTAGCAACAGACGTACAGGCTCTTAACCACAAAGTAACCAAACTCCTTCCTGGCAATGAATACATTTTCCGTGTAATGGCAGTGAATAAATACGGAATTGGAGAGCCCTTGGAATCTGAACCAGTTGTGGCTCGTAATCCATACAAACCTCCTGGTCCTCCTTCAACACCTGAAGTTTCAGCAATCACAAAAGATTCTATGGTGGTAACGTGGAGTCGCCCAGAAGACAACGGGGGAGCTGAAATTGAAGGTTACATACTTGAAAAACGAGACAAAGATGGTATCCGGTGGACCAAATGCAATAAGAAAAGGCTGACAGACTTGCGATTCAGAGTAACAGGTCTAACTGATGGGCATTTCTATGAATTTAGAGTGTCTGCTGAAAATGCTGCAGGGGTAGGGGAGCCCAGTGGGCCATCCATTTTCTATCGTGCTTGTGATGTATTATATCCACCAGGTCCACCTACCAATCCAAAGGTAACAGATACTTCCAGGTCATCAGTTTCCCTTGCCTGGGGTAAGCCCATCTATGATGGCGGTGCTCCTGTTAAAGGATATGTGGTAGAAGTAAAAGAAGCTTCTGCTGATGAATGGACTACCTGCACCCCCCCAACAGGCCTTCAAGCAAAGCAGTTCACTGTGACAAAACTGAAAGAGAACCAGGAGTATAACTTCCGCATCTGTGCCCTTAACTCAGAAGGAGTAGGAGAACCCGCGACTATACCTGGTGCAGTCTTAGCAGAGGACAAGATTGAACCTCCTGAAATTGAACTTGATGCAGATCTCAGAAAAGTAGTCACTGTACGTGCTAGTGGCACTTTACGCCTGTTTGTCACCATCAAAGGAAGACCAGAACCTGAAGTGAAATGGGAGAAAGCAGAAGGAACAATTAGTGAGCGAGCTCAGATTGAAGTCACCAGTTCCTACACCATGCTGGTCATTGACAATGTCAATAGATTTGATAGTGGTAGATACAATCTTACTTTGGAGAACAACAGTGGCAAAAAATCAGCTTTTGTTAATGTCAGAGTGCTTGATACACCTAGTGCACCTCTAAACCTGACTATCAGAGAAGTGAAAAAAGATTTTGTAACTTTAGCCTGGGAAGCACCACTTATTGATGGCGGAGCTAAAATTACCAACTATGTAGTTGAAAAGCGAGAATCCACGAGAAAGGCATACGCCACAGTTACAAGCAACTGTACTAAGAATTCCTTCAAGGTTACTCAACTACAAGAAGGATGTAGTTATTACTTCCGTGTTCTAGCTGTAAATGAATATGGGGCTGGTTTACCAGCAGAAACTGCTGATCCAGTTAAGGTGTCTGAACCACCTTCTCCACCTTCAAAGGTCATTCTTGTTGATGTGACTCGCAATTCTGCTTCAATTAAATGGGAAAAGCCAGAGAGTGATGGTGGTAGTAAAATTACTGGTTATATAGTAGAAATGCAGAGTAAAGGAAGTGTAAAATGGAGTGCATGTACACAGGTGAAAACTTTGGAAGCAACAATAACAGGCTTAAGTATGGGAGAAGAGTACAGTTTCAGGGTGATTGCTGTTAATGAAAAAGGAAAAAGTGATCCAAGAGAACTTGGTGTCCCAGTCATTGCAAAAGATATTGAAATCCAGCCATCTGTTGAGCTCCTTTTTAACACGTTCACGGTGAAAGCTGGAGACGATCTTAAGATTGACATTCCATTCAGAGGGCGACCTCTTCCCACTGTTACCTGGAAGAAGGATGGGAATCCCTTAAAACAGACAACCAGGGTAAATGTTCAGACATCAAAGACTGTAACTTCACTGTCCATCAAGGAAGCTACAGATGAAGATCTGGGGCAATATGAATTACATCTTTCAAATACTGCTGGATCAACAACAGTTTCTCTAACTGTAGTTGTCCTTGACAGACCAGGACCACCAACTGATGTTAAAATTGATGAAGTTAGTGCTGATAGTGTAACTATGTCTTGGAAACCTCCAGCCTATGACGGTGGATGTCATATTAGCAATTACATTGTGGAGAAGAGAGATACTACCACAACAACATGGGAGGTAGTATCTGCAGCAGTTGCAAGAACATCAATTAAAGTATCTCGACTCGTCACTGGATCTGAATATCAGTTCCGTGTTTGTGCAGAAAACCGCTATGGGAAGAGCACTTACACTAATTCTCCTTCTGTTGTGGCAGAGTATCCATTTAAGCCTCCAGGTCCACCTGGAACACCTCGTGTGGCACATGCAACTAAATCTTTCATGATTGTAACTTGGCAGGTACCAGTTAATGATGGAGGTAGCGTAGTACTAGGATATCACTTGGAGCATAAAGAAAGAAGCAGCATTCTTTGGACAAAAGTCAACAAGAGCCTCATAACTGATACACAAATGAAAGTTACAGGTCTTGATGAGGGACTGATGTATGAATATCGTGTGTATGCAGAAAACATTGCTGGAATAGGCAAATGCAGCAAAGCATGTGAACCAGTTGCTGCAAGAGATCCATGTGATCCTCCTGGTCAACCAGAAGTTACTAATATTACAAGAACATCTGTCTCATTGAAGTGGACTAAACCAGAATACGATGGTGGTGCTAAAGTAACAGGATATATTATTGAACGCCGAGAACTACCAGATGGTCGTTGGCTAAAATGTAATTTTACTAATGTGCAAGAAACATACTTTGATGTAGGTGGACTTACAGAAGACCAGCGTTATGAATTCCGTGTGATTGCAAAGAATGCTGCTGGACTCTTCAGTCAGCCATCTGAATCAACTGGACCTGTGACTGTGAAAGATGATGTAGAGGCTCCAAGAATTATGATGGATGCCAAATTCAGGGATGTTGTAGTTGTAAAAGCTGGAGAAGTGTTCAAAGTCAATGCTGATGTTGCAGGACGGCCAATACCAGTGATTTCATGGACAAAGGATGGCAAGGAGCTCGAAGGAAAAGCTAGAGTTGAAATAGTCTCAACAGATTTCACTACTGCAATAACCGTAAAGGACTGTATCCGAAGTGATTCAGGACAGTATGTGCTAACACTACAGAATGTTGCAGGAACAAAATCTTTGACAATTAATTGCAAAGTACTTGATAGACCTGGCCCACCTGCAGGTCCATTAGAAATAAATGGCCTTACTGCTGAAAAGTGCCATTTATCATGGGGACCCCCTCAAGAAAATGGCGGTGCAGATATTGATCATTATATCGTGGAAAAACGTGAGACCAGCAGAATTGCATGGACACTTTGTGAAGGAGAGCTTAAAACAACATCTTGTAAAGTGACAAAATTACTGAAGGGTAATGAGTATATTTTCAGAGTGATGGGAGTTAACAAATATGGCGTTGGTGAGCCTCTAGAAAGTGTTGCTGTCAAAGCCCTAGATCCATTTACAGTTCCAAGTCCACCTACATCTTTAGAGATCACCAGTGTGAGCAAAGATTCAATAACTCTGTGCTGGGCAAGACCTGAGTCTGATGGAGGTAATGAGATCTCTGGCTATGTAATTGAAAGGCGTGAGAAAACCAGCCTAAGATGGATTCGTGTAAACAAAAAGCCAGTTTATGATTTAAGAGTGAAATCATCGGGTCTCCGTGAAGGATGTGAATATGAATTCCGGGTTTATGCAGAAAATGCTGCTGGCCTCAGCCTCCCAAGTGAAACCACACCATTGATAAAGGCAGAAGATCCAATCTTCTTGCCATCGCCCCCATCTAAACCTAAGATTATGGATTCTACAAAGTCAAATATCACAATTGGTTGGACAAAGCCACTGTTTGATGGAGGTGCTCCAGTAACAGGATACACAGTTGAATACAAGAAAACTGATGAAACTGACTGGACAACAGCTGTTCAGAATTTAAGAGGCACAGAATATACCATAACTGGATTAACATCAGGCTCTGAGTATGTTTTTAGAGTGAAATCCATTAACAAAATGGGTGTCAGTGAACCAAGTGATGTCTCAGAACCTCAGGTGGCAAAAGAAAGAGAGGAAGAACCTGCCTTTGAAATTGACAGTGAAATGCGGAAGACTTTAATTGTAAAGGCTGGTGAATCATTTACAATGACTGTTCCTTTCAGAGGCAAACCAGTCCCAAATGTAACATGGAACAAACCAGACACTGATCTCCGTACACGTGCAAGCATTGACACTTCAAGTAATTGTACATCTCTTACTATTGAAAAAGCAACAAGAAATGATTCTGGAAAATACACATTAACGTTGCAAAACATCCTGAACACTACCACCTTGACTTTAATTGTCAAAGTTCTTGATACTCCTGGCCCACCATCTAATATTGCAACAAAAGATGTAACTAAAGAATCTGCTGTGTTATCTTGGGACGTTCCTGAAAATGATGGTGGAGCACCTGTAAAGAACTATGTGATTGAAAAACGAGAAGCTAGCAAAAAAGCGTGGGTCACTGTGACAAACAACTGTCATCGCCTGTCCTACAAAGTGACTGGTTTGCAAGAAGGTGCCATCTACTACTTCCGTGTCTCTGGAGAGAATGAGTATGGTGTTGGAGTGCCTTCTGAGACCAAAGAGGGAACAAAAATAACAGGTATGTTTTACTATGAAAAAAAATTTTGTTAATACATAAAATTTCTGTTTTAAAGTGTTTACTTCAAAATAATGTCTAAAGTTTTAAATCTACATACAGTAAAATAGATAATTTTTTTAAAGTATGTCTGTGGCTTTCCAAATAAAAAAGAGCAAAGTAATAGCTTGAATTTTAAATTTTGCTTGGATTTTACTTAAAATATTTCTAATATACAAATTGGCTTAAAAATACATTTTCTTGGTCCAGATTGTGTTCCTATGTAATTGCTAATATAAAAAGTAAATACCTTCTATATTGTATAACCTGTTGCACTTTTTTTCTCAGAAAAACCCAGCCCACCAGAAAAGCTAGGAGTAACAAATGTCACAAAGGACAGTGTTTCTCTTTCATGGCTAAAACCAGAACATGATGGTGGAAGCAGAATTGTTAGCTACCTCCTTGAAGCTCTTGAGAAAGGACAGCAAAAATGGGTTAAGTGTGCAGTTGTAAAGACAACTCATCACGTTGTCCACGGTCTTAAGGAAAACGTCGACTATTTCTTCAGGGTGTCTGCAGAAAACCAAGCTGGTTTAAGTGATCCTAAGGAACTACTGCTCCCTGTTACAGTTAAAGAACAACTAGGTATGCTTCCAGGAGTGAGACAAAAGTCACATTCAATTGCATTCATATTTTTATAGACGGAACATTCTTTTAATGGTTTGGAAATGTTTTCTTTTTCAGAATCTCCCGAGATTGACATGAAGGGCTTCCCTCATAACACTGTATATGTTCGAGCAGGATCAAACCTAAAAGTTGAAATTCCAGTTTCTGGAAAACCACTGCCAAAGGTGACATTATCGAGAGATGGTGTTGCACTGAAACCTACCATGAGATTTCACACAGAAACCACTGCAGAAAGTCTCATCATTAACCTTAAAGAAAGTGTGGCTGCTGATGCTGGCAGATATGACATTACCGCTGCAAACTCAAGTGGCACCACAAAATCATTTGTTAATATTGTTGTGCTGGATAGACCCGGTCCACCTGTGGGTCCTGTTGTCCTTAGCGATGTCACTGAAGAGAGTGTAACACTCAGATGGCAACCACCAGCCTATGATGGTGGAAGTCAGGTTACCAACTATATTGTGCTGAAAAGAGAAACAAGTACTGCTGCTTGGTCTGAAGTGTCTGCCACTGTTGCTAGAACTGTTATCAAAGTTATGAGGCTCACTACAGGAGAAGAATACCAATTCCGCATCAAAGCCGAGAACCGCTTCGGCATCAGCGATCACATAGACTCGCAGTGTGTGGTTGTCAAGCTTCCTTACAGTGAGTAACATGCTTCTCATGGTATATATTGATGTTTTAGTGCTCTGATGTTGAGAATACAGTTTTGTTAACAATCACTTCTTTTGATGTCATCAGCTACCCCAGGTCCTCCTTCTACACCGTGGGTCACTAATGTTACCCGAGAGAGCATTACTGTTGGATGGCATGAACCAGTCACTAATGGTGGCAATGCTATCATTGGATATCATCTGGAAATGAAAGACAGAAATAGCATATTATGGCAGAAGGCTAACAAGACCCTTATTCGTACCACTCATTTCAAAGTCACCACAATCAGCGCTGGCCTTATCTATGAATTCAGAGTTTATGCAGAAAATGCAGCTGGCATTGGAAAAGCAAGTCGTCCTTCTGATCCAGTCCTCGCAATTGATGCTTGTGGTATGTACTCCCTAGAAAATAATGAAACCCAACTATTTTGTTTCCCCTATGATAATCTGTTCTGTACAGTAAGCCATTAATCAAAACAGCTGTTAATTATTGGCAATATTCTTATATTTCCTTCTGCAGAACCACCAAGAAATGTTCGTGCCTTGGATATTTCCAAGACCTCTATCACTCTCGCCTGGCAGAAGCCAGCTTTTGATGGTGGTAGTAAAATCACTGGATACATCGTAGAAAAACGTGATCTTCCAGATGGCAGATGGACAAAAGCTAGCTTCACCAATGTTATTGAGACTCAGTTCACAGTATCTGGCCTGACACAGGATTCCAAGTACGAATTCCGGGTCTTTGCAAAGAATGCTGTTGGTTCCATCAGTAATCCCTCAGATGTTGTGGGTCCTATCACATGTGTTGATACATATGGTAAGTGTTTTGCAATGATATAATGATATAATTTTGCTGTACTAGGACAATGGCCATGCCATACTGTTGATCCATGGTCTTTTAAATATTGAAGGCTAGTTTGCAGTGCTTGATTCAAGAAACATTACTGACTGTGAGCATTTGAGCATGATTGTATGGAACATCTTTGGCTGTATCTGCATTTTTAAAGTCTTCTGGTATTTTTATTCTCTGAGCAACAGAAGTCTGCCCATGGTCCAAGTGGTTTTATTTATACATGTAATTGTCTTTTCTTCATAGGATTAGTTCTAACTTACTCTAGCTTTATGATTTAAGCTATAAATGCTCTATTTACTTTGATCCATATTTATCAAATGCCTTTAAGTATTAGATTAAATAAGGTAGTATTATTTGAGGATTTTATTAAATACAGAGCTACAATAAACATGTTTCTAACTTATTCTTATTTTCTCTTAAGGTGCGCCTGAAATCGATGTGCCACCAGAATATACAGAAGTGGTGAAATACAAAGCAGGAACTTCAGTTAAGCTAAAACTAGGCATCTCAGGCAAGCCTATACCCACAATTGAGTGGTTCAAAAATGGCAATGAGGTACTAACCAGTGCACTAGTGTCTTTTGAAAATACAACAGAATTTGCTTCTATACTCATCAAGGATGCAAATAGACTCGACACTGGCACCTATGAATTAAAACTGAAGAATGCCATGGGTTCAGCATCAGCCCACATTAGACTACAGATACTTGGTATGTCTTGAGATGCAACTGTGTTTTACTATTAAACAATAATTCAGCAATGAATACTTAACATCTTCTTTCTTCTGCCTTCCACAGACAAGCCAGGACCCCCAGGTGGACCTATACAGTTTAAGACAGTCACTGCTGAAAAGATTACAATAATGTGGGACCCGCCAGCAGATGATGGTGGTGCACCTATAACACACTATGTTGTTGAAAAGCGGGAAACAAGTCGGGTTGTATGGTCTTTAATTTCTGAAAAACTGGAGGGATGTATCATAACTACAACAAAACTCATCAAAGGAAATGAATATTTGTTCCGTGTCCGTGGTGTGAACAAGTTTGGAATTGGTGATCCACTGGAATCTGAACCTGTTATAGCCAAAAATTCATTTGGTGAGAAATAAGTTCTATAAAATAACTTACACAATTGAATTGTCTTGTGTACTATTTTTAAGTTGTACTGATCCACTGGCATGATTTTTTACTCAGTTACACCTGGACCACCTAGTACACCAGAAGTCACAAAGATAACCAAGAATTCTATGACTGTTGTCTGGAATAGACCCACTGTTGACGGAGGCAGTGAAATATCAGGATATTTCCTGGAGAAACGTGACAAGAAGAGTCTGAGTTGGTTCAAGGTCTCTAAAGAAACCATTCGGGATACCAGACAGAAAGTAACAGGTCTGACTGAAAACAGCGAATATCATTTCCGAGTTTGTGCTGTCAATGCAGCTGGACCAGGTCCATACTCTGATGCTTCTGACTTCTACAAAGCTGCAGATCCTATTGGTAAGATTCAATGAACATTTTATCCAATAGGTTAGAAATCAATGGAAAACGAGTAGTCAGGGTGGGATTGTACCAATGTAATCAAGGGCAGATTTTCTTCCTGTCTACAATTAATTGGATTCTGATTGTGTTTTCTTCCCCCATAACCTGTCGTTTACAGATAAGCCAGGCTCACCAACAAAGCTGAAAGTTGTGGATACAACCAAGACATCTGTTACCCTTGGCTGGATTAAACCTGCTTATGACGGAGGAAGTCCAATTACCCACTACGTGGTAGAGAAGAGGGAAGGTGAAGAGCAAGAGTGGACTGTAGTCAGTACTAAGGGAGAAGTGAGAACAACTGAGTATGTTGTATCCCACCTTCAGCCAAGTGTTAATTATTATTTCCGTGTATCTGCTATGAATTGTGCTGGACAAGGAGAGCCTATTGAACTGATGGAACCCGTTCAAGCTAAAGATATTCTTGGTACTGTATTTTATTTTTGTGATTTATCATTTTTCTGTGTGGGGTTTTTTTCCAAACCATTTGTTATTTTACATTCCAAGTATGCATTATTATTTTTTATTTATTTCCACAGTGGCACCCGAGATTGATCTGGATGTTGCTCTTCGGACATCTATTGTTGCTAAAGCAGGTGAAGATGTGGAAATAATGATTCCATTCAAGGGAAGACCTCCTCCAACAGTCACATGGAGAAAGGGTGACAAGAATCTTGGCAGTGATGAAAGATATATCATCCAGAACACAGAATCATCTACACTACTTGTTATTCCTCAAGTTACACGAAATGATACAGGAAAATACGTTCTTACAATTGAAAATGGAGTTGGAGAAGCAAAATCATCATTTGTGAATGTGAAAGTACTTGACACGCCTTCTGCATGCCAGAAGCTGCAGCTTAAGCATGTTTCTCGTGGCACAGTTACACTGGTATGGGAGCCACCTCTCATCAATGGTGGTTCTGAAATAACAAATTATGTTGTTGAAAAAAGAGATGCTACAAAGAGGGCCTGGTCAACTGTTTCAACAAAGTGTTCTCATACCACCTTTAAACTAACTAACCTATCAGAAAAGACTGGATTCTTCTTCCGTGTTCTTGCTGAAAATGAAATTGGACTGGGTGAACCTTGTGAGACATCTGAACCAGTGAAAGCTGCAGACATACCTGGACCTGTAAAAGACCTAGCCATGAAAGACTCTACAAAGAATTCTGTTAAATTGCAGTGGAGCAAACCTGACTATGATGGTGGTAGCATTATATCAGACTATGTTATTGAAAAGAAACTTCAGGAAGAGAAAGAATGGACATATGCAGGCACAAGCAAGAGCTGTGAATTTGTAGCTGACAGACTTAAAGAGCTTTCTGTCATGGAATTCAGAGTCTTTGCTAAAAATGAAAAAGGCATGAGTGACTCTGTTACTGTTGGACCCATTACAGTGAAAGAACTTATAATAACACCTGAGGCCGACCTTTCTGATATTCCTGGAGGTCAGATTGCAGTAAGAATTGGACATAACCTGCACACTGAACTGCCCTATAAAGGTAAACCTAATCCATCAATGAGCTGGCTCAAGGACAACCTCCCTCTTAAAGAAACAGAACATCTTCGTTTCAAGAAAACTGAAAACAAGATAAGCTTAAGTATCAAGAATGTGAAAAAGGAGCATGGTGGCAAATATACTTTAATCCTTGATAACGTAGTCTGCAGAAAGTCATTCACATTCACTGTAATCACTCTCGGTCCTCCAGCTAGGCCAAAAGCACCTTTAAGAATAGATGAAATCAAAGCAGATAGTGTTGTTTTGTCATGGGATGCTCCTGATGATGATGGGGGAGGAGAAATTACTGGCTACAGTATTGAGAAGAGAGAAACATCACAAATGAACTGGAAGCTGGTGTGTTCAAGTGCTGCAAGAACAACCTTCAAAGTACCAAACCTTGTTAAAGATACTGAATATCAGTTTAGAGTTCGTGCAGAAAACAGATACGGAGTGAGCCCACCTCTTGTCTCAGCAGATGTTGTGGCAAAGCATCAGTTTAAACCACCAGGTGCCCCAGGCAAGCCTGTTGTATACAACGTAACTGCTGATGGAATGAGCATTTCTTGGGATGCTCCCGTTTATGATGGTGGTTCAGAGATTATGGGATACCATGTTGAAAAGAAGGAAAGAAACAGTATTTTGTGGCAGAAGGTTAATGTTGCATTAATATCTAACAGAGAATACAGGATTACCGGACTGCTTGAGGGTCTGGATTACCAGTTCCAAGTATATGCTGAAAATGCTGCAGGTCTAAGCCGAGCTAGTGAGCCAAGCAAATACACTTTGGCAGTCTCTCCAGTGGGTAAGTGAATGATTAATCCTTCACCCAAGAAAATCCTGTCCTTGTAGATTATTGTGAGCAGTAATAAAAATAAATCTTCATTATTTTCCTTTCAGACCCACCTGGTACTCCTGATTACATTGATGTCACTAGGGAAACCATCACCCTGAAATGGAACCCCCCGCTGCGTGACGGAGGCAGTAAGATTGTGGCTTACAGCATTGAGAAGCGGCAAGGAAGTGCAGACCGTTGGCTCAGGTGTAACTTCACTGATGTCAGTGAGTGCCAATACACAGTTACAGGGCTCAGTCCAGGTGACCGATATGAATTCAGAGTGCTTGCAAGAAATGCTGTTGGTACAATCAGCCCACCTTCACAGTCTTCAGGCTATATCATGACCAGAGATGAAAACGGTAAGTTTTTCTCAATATACTTGCATTTAGGTATTGACTTGCATTTAGGTATTGAAGCCAGATAGAGTTTCAGGCTGTACTGGTGGGAAGTGGGAAGTCAAGGGCAGAGATCTTGTGACTGAGGTCATCCCAGTCAATTCAGAACATTTATGTTCATGCTCCAAGATGGGAAGGCCTAAATTAAAGACCCAAATCTGGCAGACATACATAATCAATTACTGAAAAGCATGGTACTCTACATTTCTCTTGGATAAGCAGCAGAGGCAAAGTTGGAAAGAAAGCATGGACTGTAATGGTCTGATGCACTGAATAATTTCAAAATTAAAATGTGCCTCAGGTCACTTGGCATACCACTAATACCACATTTTAGCAGTGCCTTTCACCTATATGTATGTATGCACATATATATATGCACATATATATATGATGCACTTGCGGGTGCTTATAGGAAAAATAAATTTATCATTCATATAATAACTGCTACTTAGAGAATGCCATTTTGTAAGTGAAATAATTCTATATATCACAGACTTTTACAAGTAGTATATTTAGAAGAGTAACAGAAAAATATTTAGCTATATGGAAATTGATTTATATTTTCCTTTTCTAGTTGCTCCAACAATTGAATTTGGTGCTGAACACTTTGAAGGCCTTACTGTTAAAGCTGGAGAGAGCATTAGACTTAAAGCTCTAATCAGAGGACGTCCAGTACCTAAAGTGACATGGTTTAAGGATGGTAAAGAGATTGATAAAATGATGAATATAGAAATAACTACAGCTATTGGATATAGTACAATCTTCATTAGAGATGCTCTCCGGGAACATCGTGGAGTGTACACAGTAGAAGCTAAAAATGCATCAGGCACTAAACGAGAAGATATTACCATTAGAGTACAAGGTACTGCACCAAGCACTTTCAGCATGCTTTTTTTAAAGTAGTATTTTATTCTAAGTGTCAGCAAATTATAACTCTGAGTCTTTAAAATTGCAGATGCACCAGGAAAAGTTGGTGGACCAATACGATTCACAAACATCACTGGAGAAAAAGTCACATTATGGTGGGAGCCTCCAGCTAACGATGGTTGTGCTTCTATTTCTCACTACATAATTGAAAAACGTGAAACCAGCAGGATTGCTTGGGCATTAGTTGAAGATAAATGTGAAGCTTGCAGCTTTACAGCTCTTAAATTAATTAAGGGCAATGAGTATCAGTTCCGTGTCTCTGCAGTGAACAAATTTGGAGTTGGCAGACCATTGGAGTCTGATCCAGTTATTGCACAAATACCTTACAGTAAGTTTCCCCCTCATTCTTCACAAATATCCATGGAGTTACCATCTTGTCTTTCTGATGACTTTTTTTTCTTTTTTAGCTCTCCCTGATGCACCAGGAACTCCAGAGCCTACCAATGTAACAGGAGACAGTATCACACTCACATGGGCAAGACCAGAGTCAGATGGTGGAAGCGAAATAAATGAGTACATTCTTGAAAGGAGAGAAAAGAAGAGCATGCGCTGGGTTAAAGTATCCAGTAAGAGGCCCATTACTGAGAACAGATACAGAGTAACTGGCCTTATTGAAGGCAATGAGTATGAGTTCCATGTCATGGCTGAAAACGCTGCAGGAGTTGGACCTGCAAGCGACGTTTCAAAGCTGATTAAATGCAGAGAACCAGTGAGCCCACCAAGTGCTCCTAATGTTGTAAAGGTGACAGATACATCAAAGACTAGTGTAAGCTTAGAGTGGACAAAGCCAGTCTTTGATGGAGGCATGGAAATAATTGGGTACATCATTGAGATGTGCAAAGCTGATCTTGAAGCATGGCAGAAAGTCAATGCAGAGACTGTTATTGCTACTAAATATACCGTTGTTGATTTGGAGGCAGGAGAACACTATAAATTCAGAGTTAGTGCTGTCAATGGTGCTGGCAGAGGAGAAAGCTGTGAAATTGCTGCTGCAGTCCAAACCGTGGACAGACTTTCTGCACCTGAAATTGATATTGATGCAAACTTCAAGCAGACTCATATTGTAAGAGCAGGTGCAAGCATTCGTCTATTTATTGCCTTCTCTGGAAGGCCAGTTCCTACTGCGGTGTGGTCCAAAGCAGATGCTAATCTTAGTTTGCGTGCTGACATTCAAACAACTGATTCATTCAGCACATTGACTGTGGAGGACTGCAATAGAAATGATGCTGGCAAGTATGTCTTTACTGTGGAAAACAACAGTGGAAGCAAGTCTGTTACGTTTACTGTCAAGGTTTTGGACACACCTGGTCCACCAGGTCCAATTACATTTAAAGATGTGACTCGAACATCTATTACTTTAATGTGGGATGCTCCTGTTCTGGATGGAGGTTCTCGTATCCACCACTACGTTGTGGAAAAACGTGAAGCAAGTCGTCGTAGCTGGCAGGTAGTGAGTTCAAAATGCACTCGACAAATCTTTAAGGTCACAGATCTAGCAGAAGGCATGCCATATTACTACCGAGTATCAGCAGAAAATGAATATGGTGTAGGTGAACCCTGTGAATTAACAGAACCAGTTGTAGCCACAGAAGAACCTGCTCCACCTAAGAGACTAGATATTGTGGATACCACCAAATCTTCCGTAGTTTTAGCTTGGCTTAAACCTGATCATGATGGTGGCAGCCGTATTACTGGATACCTTCTTGAAATGAGACAAAAAGGATCTGACTCCTGGACTGGAGCTGGACAAACCAAGCAACTTACTTTCACCGTTGAAGGCCTTGTGGAAAACACAGAATATGAGTTCCGGGTCAAGGCGAGGAATAATGCTGGCTACAGTGAGCCAAGAGAAGCTTTCTCTTCTGTTATTGTTAAGGAGCCACAGATTGAACCAACAGCAGATCTCAGTGACATAAGCAGACAGCTGATCACATGCAAGGCTGGAAGCACCTTCACTATTGATATACCAATCAGTGGGCGCCCAGCTCCAAAAGTGACATGGAAACTTGAGGAGATGAGGCTGAAGGAAACTGAAAGAGTGACCATCAAGACAACAAAAGACCGAACCACACTGACTGTAAAAGACAGTATGAGAGGTGACTCTGGTAAATACTACCTTACACTTGAGAACACTGCTGGTGTGAAAACATTTACTGTCACAGTGGTGGTCATAGGAAGGCCAGGTCCCGTCACTGGCCCAATTGAAATATCGTCTGTATCTGCTGAGTCCTGCGTGTTGACCTGGAAAGAACCTGAAGATGATGGTGGCAGCGACATTACAAACTACATTGTAGAGAAACGTGAATCTGGCACAACAGCATGGCAGCTGGTAAATTCCAGTGTGAAACGCACACAGATTAAAGTCGGTCATCTCACAAAATATCAAGAGTACAGTTTCCGAGTAAGCTCAGAAAATAGATTTGGTGTCAGCAAGCCAGTTGAATCAAAAACAGTAGTTGCTGAGCATCCATTTGGTAAGTGAAACACTTCTCAAAATGTGTTCTTTCCCTGTGACTGAGGTATTTATAATTACTAACATTTTCCTCACCACCTTTTTCATGTTTAGTCCCACCAAGCCCACCTTCACGGCCAGAAGTCTATTCTGTGTCAGCAAATGCCATGGCCATTCGCTGGGAGGAACCCTATCATGATGGTGGCAGCAAAGTCATTGGCTACTGGGTGGAAAAGAAGGAGCGCAACACCATCCTTTGGGTGAAGGAGAACAAAGTACCGTGCTGTGACTGCAACTATAAAGTCACAGGGTTGGTGGAAGGCCTAGAATATCAATTCAGAACCTATGCTCTAAATGCTGCAGGTGTTAGCAAAGCTAGTGAAGCTTCCAGACCTGTAGTGGCACAAAATCCAGTTGGTAAGTATTACTTCTAGAGATACATTGTTATTTAAGCTAAAATAGGATTGCATTTCTCATTTTTTCTGCTTTGTTCCTCCAGATCCACCAGGAAGACCAGAAGTAACAGACGTCACCAGATCTACAGTGTCGCTGAGCTGGTCACCTCCACTTTATGATGGCGGAAGCAAAATAATTGGATATATCGTTGAGCGCAAACCATATAACGAATCTGGTGATGGACGTTGGCTGAAATGCAATTATACCATTGTCTCAGAAAACTCTTTTACTGTGACAGCTCTTAGTGAAGATGAAGCCTATGAATTCCGTGTACTAGCAAAGAATGCTGCTGGTGTGATTAGCAAAGGGTCTGAATCAACTGGTGCTGTAATTTGCAAAGATGAATACAGTAAGGAATATTTATTTGGAACAATTAAAAACATAATGTTCTATTTTTAGTACTGTTGTGTAATTTTTTTTTCCCAAATCTCTTTTTCCAGCACCACCAAAGGCTGAACTTGATGCCAGACTACAGGGAGAAGTTTTGAGCATTAGGGCTGGATCAGATCTTGTTCTTGATGCAGCCATTGGTGGAAAACCAGAACCAAAAGTCTTCTGGTCCAAAGGTGACAGGGAACTGGAGCTATGTGAAAAGATATCTCTGCAATACACCAGCAAACGAGCTATTGCAATTATCAAGTTCTGTGACAGAAGTGATAGTGGAAAATATACCCTAACAGTTAAAAATGCCAGTGGGATGAAACAAATTTCTGTTCTTGTCAAAGTGCTTGGTATGTATCCTGTGATTAGTATTAGTATACTGAAACAACCCACATTCTTTTAAATAAGAATTAGATGCTTTTCCTTAGCTACTAATAACAGTACTTATTTTGATTCCTACACAGATTCACCAGGTCCATGTGCAGGCAAAATCACAATTAGCAGAGTAACAGAAGAGAAATGTACTCTGGCATGGAACATTCCTGAGGAAGATGGAGGTGCAGAAATCACTCACTATATCATAGAAAGGCGTGAAACCAGCAGACTTCACTGGGTTATTGTTGAGGCTGAATGCCAGACTTTATCAACTGTGGTAACAAAACTTATTAAAAATAATGAATACCTTTTCCGTGTGAGAGCTGTCAACAAATATGGACCAGGTGTTCCACTTGAATCAGAACCTGTGATTGCCAGGAACGCTTTCAGTGAGTGCTACTACATTCTATTCTGCATGAGAATTTGTGCAATAATTCTCATGGATAAACAATGTATTGAACAATATTTTTTTTTTCTCACCTTTTGAAAAAATAGCTATTCCTACTCAGCCTGGTGCTCCTGAAGAAGTGGGTGTCGGCAAGGAACATATCATTATTCAGTGGTCAAAACCAGAATCAGATGGTGGCAGTGAGATCAAGGACTATCTTGTGGATAAACGTGAAAAGAAAAGTCTGCGCTGGACACGAGTGAATAGAGATTATACCATTTATGACACCAGACTGAAAGTCACTGGTCTCATGGAAGGATGCCAGTACCAATTCCGTGTCACTGCAGTGAACGCTGCTGGAAACAGCGAACCTAGTGAAGCTTCACAATACATGTTATGTAAAGAACCAACTTGTAAGTTACTATATTTAAAACTTATTTTAATATTTATTTATAATAATGGAGCATAAACGCACATTGACACCTTAACTAAGAAACCCATAACCACACACAAACTCACTGAACTAGATAGCATTGGAATAACTTAAGAACAGTTATAGTTCATATTAAATGCATTTCCCAGGATTAGCTGCCTGGAAATTGGCTTTGACTGTAAAATGTTTTCTGCACCAATGTAAAATGTGTTTTCTTCTTTTTCAAAGATACTCCTGCATCACCTTCAGTTCCAAGAGTTGTGGATACTACAATGCACAGCATAAGTTTAGCATGGTCAAAGCCCACTTATGATGGTGGTGCAGACCTCTTAGGTTATGTTCTTGAAATGAAAGAAGAAGGTACTGAACAGTGGTATCGAGCACATACAACCGCTACTCTGAGGAATGCTGAGTTCACCGTGACTGGTCTTAAAACAAGCCAGAAATACCGATTCAGAGTTGCTGCAACAAACGTGAATGGTATGAGTGAATTTAGCGAATCATCAGCAGAAATAGAACCTGTGGAAAGAATAGGTAATTTGAAAACTTAATGTATATTTTAACAAAACTATATTTTCCTTTAGAACTTCTATAAGATTAACTCATTCCATGTTTCTTATACCCTTCATCAGAAATACCTGAACTTGAGCTTGCTGATGATCTGAAGAAGACAGTTACAGTCAGAGCTGGTGGTTCTCTGCGCCTAATGGTCTCTGTGTCTGGCAGACCTGCTCCTGTAGTCACATGGAGCAAGCAGGGTGTTGACCTTGTAAGTCGAGGTATTATTGATACTACAGACAGCTACACTCTGCTAATTGTGGATAAAGTCAATCGGTATGATGCTGGAAAATACATCATTGAGGCTGAAAATCAATCAGGAAAAAAATCTGCAACTATTTCTGTGAAAGTGTATGGTAAGTACTGCTACAATTTTATATGAGCATGAGAGCACTCAGCATGCTCATTGCTGAGAAATGTGTCATTCATTTCCAAAGGAAGTTTGCATTTTAAATAACATGAGAATGTCTGAGAAGTCAGAGAAACAATCTAATCCAAAGGAGAATACATAATTTCTAGAACTGTGCTAGTTTATAAATCAAATCCCAGCATTTTTGTTCTATGCAGAAGTAGTCATTGACTGTAAAATGAAAGTATCCAAAAGGGGGAAAAAATTTTGTTTGTTTGTTTTAGATACACCTGGTCCACCACCTGCAGTGAGAGTTAAGGAAGCATCAAAAGATTCTGTGACACTTACTTGGGACATTCCAGTCATTGATGGTGGAGCCCCAGTCAACAATTACATAATTGAGAAACGTGAAGCTTCCATGAGAGCTTACAAGACGGTCACTACCAAATGCAGCAAGACATTTTACAGAGTTACTGGACTTCTGGAAGGAGCTTTGTATTATTTCAGAGTACTACCAGAAAATATTTACGGCATTGGTGAAGGCTGTGAAACATCTGATGCAGTACTGGTATCTGATGTCCCCATGGTACCACAAAAACTTGACGTGATTGACACCACTAAATCAACAGTTACACTTGCTTGGGAGAAACCACTGCATGATGGTGGCAGCAGATTGACTGGCTATGTTATTGAGGCCAGCAAAGCTGGAACAGAAAGATGGCTGAAGGTAGTGACATTGAAACCTACCGTCTTCGAGCATACCATTATCTCTCTCAATGAAGGTGAACAGTACTTGTTCAGGGTCAGAGCACAGAACCAGAAGGGCATGTCAGAACCACGGGAGATTGTCACAGCAGTGACAGTTCAAGACCAAAAAGGTAGGTGTCTACTGTTGAAAACAATAGGGTCAAGCTCACACCAAATGAATGTGACAGTTATAAACCAGGTATTTAAAATGTCAATTATTTGCTTTCCTTAGTTCTACCAACAATTGACTTCTCTGGAATACCTCAGAAGACAATCCATGTACCTGCTGGCAAGCCCATCGAATTAGCCATTCCAATTGAAGGACGACCACCTCCAGCTGCATCTTGGTTCTTTGCTGGTTCTAAACTAAAAGAATCAGAACGCATCAAAATGGAGACTGCTGCCAAAATGGTCAAATTAACTGTGCGTGAGACCACCATACATGACACTGGGGAGTATACACTTGAACTGAAGAACTCAACTGGAACAGTTACTGATACAGTAAAGGTTATAATCCTTGGTAAGGATTCGTCAAAATAATTGTCCATGATCATTCTCCATTTCTACTTTTACATGAGAATTTGATTCCTTTTTTCCAACTGTTTTGTAAGTTTCTTTTATTTCTTTTTCCCTAGACAAGCCTGGGCCACCTGTTGGACCTATCAGAATTGACGAAGTTGATTCAAATTATGTAACCATCTCCTGGGAGCCACCTGAGCTGGATGGTGGAGCTGCCCTTAGTGGTTATGTGGTAGAACAGCGTGATGCTCACCGTCCTGGATGGCTGCCAGTTTCAGAGTCAGTAACCAGGACAACATTTAAGTTCACCAGACTTGTTGAAGGTGCAGAATACGTGTTCCGTGTAGCTGCTACAAACCGGTTTGGAATTGGAACTTACCTGCAGTCCGAAATTATAGAATGCAAGAGCAGAATCCGTAAGTCTGAATTTTGTTTATTCTTTACCTTTAAAATTAAAAATATATATTTAAATGGGCTTATATATGCACACAATACTAGAATTTTCTAGATGTTACTACTCCCTTTTGTCAGATAAAAGTGTACATTATGATGCACAGTAATCTTGTTATTTTCCTGAGAAAAATGCCATCCATAAATCTGTATAGGTATTATAGATGTACTGCACAGAAAGTGGATGGTAAACTTGAATTTTCTGCTCATGTCTACCATTAGACTGGAAAAATTGTTTTATCCCATTACAAAACCAGAAGTTTTTCACTGACCTGATATGTAAATTACTTGCTTATTCATAAATTAATTTGAAAATTATCTGCTAATACAAGAGTTTGATAAGACATTGATATTACATTGTTATTCACAATATGTCACAAACTACTCATGAGTAAAGTCATCTGATGCTTTCTTCACTAATTCCATGTCATGTTTTTTACAGGCATTCCTGGTCCTCCTGGCACTCCAGAAGTGTTTGATATCTCTCGAGATGGCATGACATTGACTTGGTATCCTCCAGAAGACGATGGTGACTCACAGATTACTGGTTATATTGTGGAACGCAAAGAAGTTAGAGCAGATAGATGGATCCGTGTAAATAAAGTTCCAGTCACCATGACTCGTTACCGTTCCACTGGGCTGGTCGAAGGATTAGAATATGAACACCGGGTCACAGCAATCAATGCCAGAGGCACTGGGAAACCCAGCCGTCCTTCCAAGTCTGCTGTTGCCAGAGATCCAATTGGTAAGTAATTTCCTACAAAGATTAAACACATTATGGCAGAAGGGAATGGCATTATGGTAGGATTAATACTAATTTGAAAATTTATCTGGATGTATTAACAAATGAGATTCTGATTGGAGAAAACAAAGAAAATATTAGTGAAAATCTTTCATCCAAGGTTTTCCTTTATAAATTCACTGTAGACTTATTATAGATCATAAGTTGCAACCTAGCATTTGTTTCATCTTTCAAATATTCATAAAAACAAATTCCACCTGCCTATCTGATCTTCTCTTCCAGCTCCTCCAGGTAAACCTCAGAATCCAAGAGTCACTGATACTACAAGAACATCTGTCTCCCTGGCTTGGAGTCCACCAGAAGATGAAGGTGGTTCTAAAGTTACTGGCTACTTAATTGAGATGCAGAAGGTTGATCAATTTGAATGGACCAAATGCAATACTACGCCGACCAAGATTCGTGAATATACCTTGACACATCTTCCCCAGGGTGCAGAGTACAGATTCCGAGTGCTAGCCTGTAATGCTGGTGGGCCAGGAGAACCTGCTGAAGTGCCAGGAACAGTCAAAATAACAGAAATGCTTGGTAAGACATTTCAGGTCTTAGCTCTTGTTGAAAGCTGTTCTAAAAAATTTTTTTGCCTAAAGCAGGTATGATATCATCTGTAGAAGGACATAGCATGACATGTTATTTTTGTTTACAGAATATCCTGACTATGAACTTGATGAAAAGTACCAAGAAGGTCTCATGGTGAGACAAGGAGGAGTAATCAGGCTTACAATACCCATTAAGGGTAAGCCCATCCCAGTATGCAAATGGACAAAAGAAGGACAGGACATCAGCAAGAGGGCCATGATTGCGACTTCTGAGACCCACACAGAACTTGTGATCAAAGATGCAGAAAGAGAAGATTCAGGCACCTATGATTTGGTACTTGAAAACAAGTGTGGCAAGAAAGCCGTGTACATTAAAGTCAGAGTGATTGGCATTCCAAATCCACCAGAAGGACCGCTTGAGTATGATGATATACAAGCTCGTTCTGTCAGAGTGAGCTGGAGACCTCCTACAGATGATGGTGGTGCAGATATCCTGGGTTATATCGTTGAGAGAAGAGAAGTGCCAAAGACCGCCTGGTACACTGTTGACTCTAGAGTGAAAGGAACATCACTAGTCGTGAAGGGACTCAAAGAAAATGTGGAATATCACTTCCGTGTTTCTGCTGAAAACCATTTTGGTATTAGCAAATCTCTCAAATCTGAAGAACCAGCAGTACCAAAGACACCTCTAAGTAAGTTTTCTTTTAGACTAAAAAAAAAATTAATTAATTACTACATTATGATCTAAGAGTGCAATAACATATGCAGAAATTTTAATGCTATGCCACTGTTATTTCTATTATTTTTATTATTATAATTATTAACAGGTCCACCAGAACCTCCAAACAACCCACCTGAAGTGCTTGATGTTACAAAGAGTTCTGTGAACTTGTCCTGGTCCAGACCTAAAGATGATGGTGGTTCTCGTGTAACTGGCTATTATATTGAACGTAAAGAGACATCTACAGAAAAATGGGTCCGGCATAATAAGACACAGATTACCACTACGATGTACACAGTCACAGGGCTTGTTCCAGATGCTGAATATCAATTCCGTGTCATTGCTCAAAATGACATTGGTGAAAGTGAAGCAAGTCCTGCTTCTGAACCAGTTGTATGCAAGGATCCATTTGGTAAGAAAATGTCTGCATTAACAGATCTTCTGAAGGCCAATCTAGTGACATTTAGAGTGGAATTGATTTTCTGTATCTATTTTAATTTTCAGAAAAACCAAGCCAACCTGGAGAAATTGAGATCACTTCCATATCTAAGGACAGCATTACATTAGAATGGGAACGACCTGAAAGTGATGGTGGCAAAGAGATCCTTGGCTATTGGGTTGAATATCGCCAGTCTGGAGAAAGCACCTGGAAAAAATGCAATAAGGAACGCATCAAGGACAGGCAGTTTACAGTAGGAGGTTTACTAGAGGCCACAGAATATGAGTTCCGTGTTTTTGCAGAAAATCAGACTGGCCTCAGCAGACCTCGAAGGACCGCTATGGCAGTGAAGACTAAATTAACATGTAAGCAGAAATGTATTGTCACATTTGCTGGGATATTGTTGTGATTTGCTGAGTGATAAACCATGGTGCTGCATTTAACATGCTGCCTATTTGTTTTACGTGGCATTTGCTAGTACAACTGTCCCAAAGGACAGTCTTTCAAGTATAAGAGGAAAAAGTATCGATGAAAATCAATTTCCAGTAATATAATAATAGAGGAAAATTTCATAGTAGTCATCATTATTTTCTTAATTTTCTTTGTCATAGCTGGAGAAGCACCTGCCATCAAAAAAGAAATGCAGGATGTTACCACTAAACTGGGTGAGGCAGCTCAGCTGACGTGCCAGATTGTTGGGAGACCTTTGCCTGATATTAAATGGTACCGCTTCGGCAAAGAGCTGGTACAAAGCAGAAAATACAAAATGTCATCTGATGGGCGCAACCATACACTGACAGTAATGACAGATGAACAGGAGGATGAAGGTCTCTACACTTGTATGGCTACCAATGATGTCGGAGAAATTGAAACTAGTGGCAAGCTATTATTGCAGGCTCCTCCTCAGTTCCACCCTGGCTTCCCATTGAAAGAGAAATACTATGCAGGTGCAGGTGGCACCCTCCGCCTTCATGTGGTGTATATTGGCCGGCCAGTACCAGCAATAACTTGGTTCCACGGCAACAAACCTTTGAGAGGATCAGAAACAATTACCATTGAGAACACAGAACAGTATACTCATCTTGCTATTAAGAATGTCCAGCACAAGACTCATGCTGGGAAGTACAAAGTACAACTCAGTAACACATTTGGAACAGTTGACACTGTACTTAATGTGGAAATACAAGGTAATTAATTTTATTATCAGTATTTTTGTGGAATATTTTCTCAAATATTGACTGGAAAAAGAAATAAAAATTGTGTGCTTTTTCCTTTACAGATAAACCAGATAAACCAGTAGGGCCAATTGTTATAGAGTCTATACTGAAGAATTCTGTGGTGATAAGCTGGAAACCACCAGAGGATGATGGAGGTGTTATGATAACCAATTACATCATAGAGAAACGTGAAGCCAAGGAAGGAGCAGAATGGCAACTTGTATCTTCAAGTATTTCAGGCACAACCTGCAGAATTGTTAACCTAACTGAAAATGCAGGCTATTATTTCCGTGTTTCTGCTCAGAATATGTACGGCATTAGTGAAGCACTGGAGGTCTCATCAGTAGTTTTTATAAAGCCTCCATTTGGTAAGTAGAGACCAAAATAATCAATGTCTGTATGCCCCTGTGTTTTTAATCCCAGCCAGCAGCCCAGCCCCACACAGCCATTCACTCACTGCCCCACCAGTGGGATCGGGGAGAGAATCAGAAGGGTAAATGCAGGAAAGCTCTAGGGTTGAGATAAAGACAGTTTGATAGGAAAGCAAAAGCTGTGTGCACCAGCAAAGCAAAACAAGGAATTCATTCCCTGCTTCCCATGGGCAGACAAGTGTTCAGCCTTCTCCAGCAGAGCAGGGCCCCATAACATGTAACAGTGGCTTGGGAAGATAAACACCATCACTCCAAATGCTACCCCCTTCCTCCTTTTTCCCTCACTTTATACACTGAGTATGGAATATTCCTCTGGTCATTTGGGGGTCACTTGTCCTGGCTGTGTCTCCTCCCACCCTCCCATGCACCCCCAACTTCCTCATCAGCATGGCAGTACAAAAAGCAGGAATGGCCTTGGCTTTGTGTAAGCTCTGCTTAGCAATAACAAAAACATCTCTGTTATCAACTCTGTGTTCAGCACAAAACCGATACACAGCCCCATATTAGCCATTGCGAAGAAAGCTAACTCTACCCCAGCCAAAACCAGCCTACTCTGTAATTAATAAGTAAGGCAAGCTCACTTCAGTTTTTGAATTTTGATATTCTTTACAGATAAACCAGGACAACCCGGCCAGCCAGTAGCAAGTGCTGTCACAAAGGATTCTTGCGTTGTCTCATGGAAGCCACCTGCAAGTGATGGTGGTGCAAAGATTAGAACTTACTATCTTGAGAAGCGTGAGAAAAAACAAAACAAGTGGATTTCTGTAACAACAGATGAAATTCGTGAAACAGTCTACTCTGTGAAAGATCTTATTGAAGGTCTTGAATATGAGTTCCGTGTAAAATGTGAAAATCTTGGTGGTGAAAGTGAGTGGAGTGAGGTATCTGAACCAGTCATTCCAAAATCTGATGTACCAATTAAAGCTCCACATTTCAAGGAAGAACTAAGGAATCTGAATGTGAAATTTCAAGCTAATGCCACATTTGTCTGCAAAGTCACTGGTCATCCTAAGCCAATTGTCAAGTGGTACAGACAGGGCAAAGAAATCATGCCAGATGGGGAAAAGATCAAGATACAGGAATTCAAGGGTGGATATTACCAACTGGTCATCACGAATGTAACAGATGATGATGCCACAGTATATCAAGTTAGAGCTACCAACCAAGGAGGATCTGTGTCTGGCACTGCCTCTCTGGATGTTGAAGGTGAATAAAGGGTCTTGATAATCAAGACAAATTCATTTTCATTATGAATATTTAGACTATTGATGGTCTTCTCGTGCGCATTTGGTCATGTGTTTTTTCTTCCTCTTTCTATTCCAGTTCCTGCGAAGATTCATTTGCCCAAAAACCTGGAAGGCATGGGAGCTGTTCATGCCCTCCGAGGGGAAGTAGTGAGCATCAAGATTCCATTCAGTGGCAAGCCTCCTCCTGTCATCACATGGCAGAAGGGACAAGATCTCATCGATACTAATGGACACTACCAAGTCATTGTTACACGATCATTCACATCTCTTGTTTTCCCAAATGGCGTTGACAGAAAAGATGCAGGGTTTTACATTGTCTGTGCCAAAAACAGATTTGGAATCGATCAAAAAACAGTTGAATTAGATGTGGCTGATGTGCCTGATCCACCAAGAGGTTTGAAGGTAACTGATGTTTCAAGAGATTCAGTCAACTTAACCTGGAGTGAACCAGCTACTGATGGTGGAAGCAGGATCATAAACTACATTGTTGAGAAACGTGCTACAACAGCAGAGCGATGGATTCGTGTTGCACAAGCTCGTGATACACGATACACAGTGGTGAACCTCTTTGGCAAGACCACCTACCAGTTCCGTGTAATTGCAGAGAACAAGTTTGGCCAAAGTCAGCCTTCTGAACCTACTGATCCAATTGTAACAAAGGAAGATAAGACCAGAGTAATGAACTATGATGAAGAAGTTGATGAAACCAGAGAAGTTACAGCAGCTAAAGCAGGTCACTATGCTACAAAGGAACTCTATGACAAATATATGATTGCAGAAGAGCTTGGACGTGGGCAATTTGGCATTGCACACCGCTGTGTTGAGGCAGTTTCCAAAAAGACTTACCTGGCCAAATTTGTCAAAGTAAAGGGTGCTGACCAAGTTTTGGTAAAGAAAGAAATTTCCATCCTAAACATTGCTAGGCACCAAAATATCCTGTATCTTCATGAATCATTTGAGAGCCTAGAAGAATTGGTCATGATCTTTGAATTCATTTCTGGGGTTGACATCTTTGAAAGAATCAGCACAGCTTCATTTGAACTTAATGAAAGAGAAATAGTAAATTACGTACGCCAGGTCTGTGATGCACTAGAATTTTTACATCGTCATAGCATTGGTCATTTTGATATTAAACCAGACAATATTATTTACTTCACAAGAAGAAGCTCTGTAATTAAAATTGTTGAATTTGGTCAAGCCAGACAGTTGAGGCCTGGAGACAGCTTTAGACTCCAGTTCACTTCTCCTGAATATTATGCACCTGAAGTACATCACCATGACTTGGTCAGCACAGCTACGGACATGTGGTCAGTCGGTGCTCTAACATACATACTTCTCAGTGGCCTTAATCCTTTCATTGCTGAAACAAACCAACAAGTTATTGAAAATATTCTAAATGCTGAATACAGCTTCGAGGATGAAGCATTCAAAGACATAAGCATCGAGGCCATGGACTTCATTGATCGCCTACTTGTAAAGGAAAGAAAATCTCGGATGACAGCTGCTGAAGCACTTAATCACGTGTGGCTAAAACAGCAGACAGAAAAGACCAGCACTAAAACCATTAAGACCTTGAGGCACAGGCGTTACTATCAAACTCTGGTAAAGAAGGAGTGGAACACAGTTGTGTCTGTAGCCCGCATTTCCTGTGGAGGCGCAATTAGATCCCAGAAAGGCATAACAGTGGCTAAAGTTAAAGTTGCCCCAATAGACATTGGGCCTATTGCTGGGCAGATAAAGCATAATGTTGCAGAAGAAGGAGGCCATGCCAAATACGTATGTACAATTGAAAACTATGATGAGTCCACACAAGTAACCTGGTACTTCGGTATGAGGCAATTAGAAAGCAATGAGAAATATGAAATCAAATATGAAGATGGTGTGGCAACCATGTATGTCAAAGATGTTTCTAAATCTGATGATGGTACCTACAGATGCAAGGTAGTAAATGATTATGGTGAAGACAGCTCTTATGCAGAACTTTTTGTTAAAGGTGTGAGAGAAATTTCTGAGCACTACAGATGCAGAACTGTTAGAAAAGTGAAACGACGGGTTGATACTATGAGACTATTAGAGCATCCCCCAGAATTTACTCTGCCTTTGTATAACCGCACTGCGTATGTTGGAGAAAACGTCAGGTTTGGTGTAACTATAACAGTTCACCCAGAACCTCGCTTAACATGGTACAAATCAGGCCAGAAAATCAAACCTGGGGATGATGATAGGAAGTATACTTTTGAATCAGACAAGGGTCTTTATCAACTTGTCATCAATAATGTAACTGAAGAGGATGATGCTGAATACAGTATTGTGGCACGCAATAGATTTGGTGAAGACAGCTGCAAAGCTAAGCTGACTGTGATTCCGCATCCACCTCCAGCAGATGCCACACTCAGGCCAATGTTTAAAAGACTGCTGGCAAATGCTGAATGTCAAGAGGGCCAAAATGTCAGTTTTGAGATCAGGGTATCTGGTGTGCCAAAACCAACATTGACATGGGAGAAAGATGGTCAACCTCTATCCTTTGGTCCCAACTTTGATATAATTCATGAAGGTTTAGATTACTATGCTTTGCATATCAGAGATACTTTACCAGAAGACAGTGGCTATTACAGAGTTACTGCTACAAACAGTGCTGGATCTACAAGCTGTCAGGCTTATCTAAAAGTTGAACGCTTGAAATATGTCAAGCGTGAGTACAAGACAGAAGAAGAGCGGGAGAAGCATGTACAAAGACAAATTGACAAGACCTTACGAATGGCAGAAATCCTTTCTGGGGTTGAAGCTGTTCCACTGACACAAACTGCACAAGAGGCTCTCAGAGAAGCTGCTATCTTATACAAACCAGCCGTTAGCTCGAAGACCGTCAAAGGTGAATATGAAATCAAGAAAGAAGAAAAGAAAGAGAAGGAGGAAAAGAGACTTCGTATGCCATATGAAATCCCAGAGCCTCGCAAACATGTGCGCGCTGCTCTTGAGGAAGATCAGAATATTAAACACTATGTGCCTCTGTCAGACATGAAGTGGTACAAGAGGCTGCGAGACCAGTATGAAATGCCAGGAAAACTTGACAGAATTGTTCAGAAACGCCAGAAACGCATACGTCTTTCTAGGTGGGAGCAATTCTATGTGATGCCACTGCCACGCATTACTGATCAGTACAAGCCTAAGTGGCGCATACCAAAGCTGACACAAGACGATCTTGAAATTGTGAGACCAGCACGCCGGCGTAGCCCATCTCCAGAGTATGAATATTACTATAGACCAAGAAGGCGATCGCTTGGTGACTTGTCTGATGAGGAATTGCTCATGCCTATCGATGACTACTTAGCCATGAAGAGAACCGAAGAAGAAAGGCTGCGCCTTGAAGAAGAGCTGGAGTTAGGCTTTTCTGCTTCCCCACCAAGTAGAAGCCCCCCACGCTTTGAATTGTCTGCCCTTCGATATTCTACTGCAGCAGCACAGGTCGCTTCAGAGGAAGAAAGAAAAAGAGAGCTGAGGTATTCAAGCTATCACATCCCAACTAAAGCTGAGACCAGTGCAAGCTATGCAGAGCTTCGTCAACGTCATGACAGGGCTGCCTACAGACCACCTAAACAAAAGCAAAGAATAATGGATGAGAGGGAGGATGAAGAATTGCTCCGTCCTGTTGGCGCTGATCAACGACTCTCTGAATACAAGAGTGAGCTCAAATATATGGCAGAGGAAGAAAAGAGTAGACTCAGGAGAAGAAGGGAAAGAGAAATAACTGAGATCACATCAGAAGAAGAAGAAGAAATAGAAATGGTGCAATATGCTCACAGGGAATTTTCACCTCCCTCTAGATTACTAAGGAGAAGAAGATCCCTTTCTCCAACTTACATTGAGTTGATGCGTCCTGTATCTGAATTAATTCGACCTCGCTCACGGCCTCCTGAAGAAAGTGAGAGAAGATCTCCAACACCAGAGAGAACTCGACCACGCTCACCTAGCCCAGTGTCTAGTGAAAGATCTCTCTCCCGGTTTGAGAGGATGGCAAGATTTGATATATTTTCTAGATACGAGTCCATGAAATCTGCTCTGAAAACTCAGAAAACAATGGAAAGGAAATACGAAGTTCTGACTCAGCAGCCTTTCACCCTTGACCATGCTCCTCGCATTACCCTGAGAATGCGCTCACACCGGGTACCGTGTGGCCATAATACCAGGTTCATTCTGAATGTCCAGTCAAAACCAACGGCTGAAGTGAAGTGGTACCACAATGGTATTGAGCTCCAAGAGAGCAGCAAGATACACTTTACCAATACGAGTGGTGTATTGACTCTGGAGATTCTTGACTGCCACATTGATGACAGTGGGACATACCGAGCTGTATGCACAAACTACAAAGGGGAATGCTCTGATTATGCAACACTAGATGTCACTGGAGGAGATTACACTACATACTCTTCCCAGAGGAGAGATGAAGAAGTACCAAGGTCAATTTTACCTGACTTGACAAAAACAGAGGCATATGCAATCTCCTCATTTAAGAAAGCATCTGCAACAGAAGCAAGTTCTTCAGTAAGAGAGGTCAAATCAGAAGTGTCATCAACAAGAGAATCACTTTTATCCTATGAACATTATGCTGCTTCTGAAGAAAAAGTGACTGCAGCTGAAAAAAAATCATTGGAAGAAAGGACTTCACACAAAGCATTTAAAAGCACTCTGCCAGCAACAATCCTTACAAAGCCACGGTCAATCACAGTTTCTGAAGGGGAGACTGCAAGATTTTCCTGTGATGTTGATGGTGAACCAGCACCAACAATAACATGGCTCCGTGCAGGTCAGCCTATTGTTTCTTCAAGGCGCTTCCAAGTAACACGAACACAGTACAAGTCTACCTTTGAAATTTCTTCAGTCCAGACATCAGATGAAGGAAGTTACACTGTTGTAGTGGAAAACTCTGAAGGAAGACAGGAAGCACATTTTACTTTGTCCATTCAAAGAACAAAAATTCCTGAAAAAACAATTACATCACCTCCAAGGATCAAATCTCCTGAGCCTCGTGTAAAGTCACCAGAGCCAGTTAAGTCTCCTAAACGAGTGAAATCTCCTGAACCCATCAGCAGTCCCCCAAAAGCTAAGTCACCACCTGGAGACAAAATGGTACCAACAGAGAAAGTACAATTACCAACTGCTTCTCCACCAAAGATAAAACAGCATCTGAAAGCAGAAACTCTTGGAGATAAGGTAAAGTTATCCTGTGCAGTTGAAAGCAATGTTTTAAGTGTCAGAGAAGTGGCTTGGTATAAGGATGGTAAAAAACTGAAAGAAGACCATCATTTCAAGTTTCATTATGCAGCAGATGGCACTTACGAGCTCAAAATCCATGAGCTCATGGAATCTGATAAAGGAGAATACACCTGTGAAATTATTGGAGAAGGAGGTGTTTCAAAAACTAACTTCCAGTTTACTGGACAAGTATTCAAAAATATCCATTCCCAAGTAAGAGGTGTATCTGAATCTCATAAAACAGTTCAGAAAGAAGATGAGTTACTTATGGTTTCTACCCAGAAGAAATCAGTAGTGGCAACTGAAGAGAAATCTGCAGTTCAAGAAGTCATTAAAAAGTCAGTTGTTACAGAAGATGTCAAACAATTGAAAGCAGAAATTACAGCTTCTTCAACTAAAATGACAATGTCTGAAGGGCAGAAAGTGACACTGAAAGCCAACATTCCTGGTGCCTCTGAAGTAAAATGGGTGCTGAATGGAATGGAGCTGAGAAATTCAGAAGATTACAGATACGGTGTTTCTGGAAGTGATCACACGCTAACTATCAAAAAGGCCAGTAGTAAGGATGAAGGTATTCTCACCTGTGAGGGTAAAACTGACGAAGGCATTATTAAATGCCAGTACGTTGTGACCCTTTCTAAAGAGCGCTCCAGTGAACCAGCATTCATCATGCAACCTAAGTCTCAAAATGTCAATGAAGGACAAGACGTGTTGTTCACCTGTGAAGTTTCTGGGGATCCTTCTCCTGAAGTTGAGTGGTTAAAGAATAATCAACCTGTAAGTGATCATTTAATATGTTTACTTGAAAAATTAGAACTATTCATAAAATTGATCTTAATGAAACCATTTTTGTTCCCCTCCTTAGATTGCAGTTTCATCGCACCTCAGAGTATCTCGCTCTAAAAATATATATTCTCTTGAGATTCGAAATGCAGCAGTGAGTGACACTGGAAAATACACTGTCAAGGCAAAAAATTACCATGGGCAGTGTTCTGCTACAGCATCTTTGACTGTACTCCGTAAGTTTCTTCTTCAGATCTTGTGCTCAGAATAATCACAACTTTTTGCTGTGGTGTGTCTACTAACATGATTTATGATAAAAGCCACTGGCAATGTTGACGTAAGTATTTTAAGAAGTTTGTATTTCTTTTGTGCATTATATATACAGCCCTAAAACAGCATCAGAAATCTTTTTAATACTCACAGAGTAGCACGGAGGTGCTCTATTACATCAGCAGGTGCATGTTAAGAGAAAGCTATGAGCATTTGTTCTGTGATGAGTATTTTAAGACCTTGGTGCTGGTAATTATTTTTCCTCATTTACAAACAAAATCTGTTACAATAAAACAAAGTCATTCCACAGCTAAATTTTTTATGGCAACTTAACTGAACTGGGTTTACTATTTTATTGGCTATACCATACCCCAGTTCCTAGCATCAAGGGGTGGCTGTGATTTGCTTGTATGATTGTGTTTTAATTGAAACAAAGCTGCAGTGATTGAACTTTCCTGTTACCCTTTATAGCTACAGAACAATGCAGTGAAATACAGATTTTACTATTCTGTGTTTTTAAGAACTTGAAAATGTTCCACAGCTTCTACAAATATGAACTGAACACACACAATTTTTTGGTGTCTAATTTTAGTAATGGTTCTAATAAGAAACACTGTGTGACCTGTTTTTTCTTAAGTATGTATGTTTTTCCTTGAAACTCATACATACTCTAAGTTTCATTGCCTATTTTTTAATCTCTAAATTACTGCTTGTGATTTGGATGTCTTGAATCAAATAATTGTAAACAAGTGTATACTCCACTGCAGTTTTCCATTGAAAGCAAAGTATGCTGTCTTCATTTCTGTAAAATTAACCATACAGAACTGCATGACTTTGTTCGTTAATGTGATGTTGTTGCTTTTTCCTTCTATGTTTGCAATGCTCCTCAGCTCTAGTTGAAGAACCTCCAAAGGAGGTAGTATTGAAGACCAGTGGCGACGCAAGCATGCACGAAAGTTTTTCTTCTCAGTCCTTTCAAATGGCTTCTTCTAAACAAGAGGCTTCATTCAGCAGTTTCAGCAGTAGCAGCATGACTGAAATGAAATTTGAAAGCATGTCTGCCAAAAGCATGTCCTCCATGAAAGAATCCTTTGTAGAGATGAGCTCCAGCAGTATTATGGGGAAATCTAGCATGGCTCAACTGGAGAGTTCAACTAGTAAAATGCTTAAATCAGGTTTGAGAGGTGAGCATTACAATTATTGGTAGAGTTAGTGCTTCAAATATACTGAAGTAGTCTTCAGAGTAAAGCTGCTGCATGGCTTAGTGAAAATAGACTAACTTGGTATTTCTTCTCCTGTTTTATAAAGGAGTACCACCCAAAATTGAAGCTCTCCCATCTGATATCAGCATTGAGGAAGGAAAAGTTCTCACACTATCCTGTGCCTTTTCGGGTGAACCTGCTCCTGAAATAACATGGTACTGCAGAGGGAAAAAAATTACCAGTCAGGACCAGCAAGGCAGATTCCACATCGAAACCAGTGAAGATCTAACCACCCTGATCATCATGGGTGTCCAGAAGAACGACGGTGGACTTTATACTCTGAATTTAGGGAATGAATTTGGTACCGATTCTGCCACTGTGAATATAAATATCCGATCACCTTAGAGAGATTAATATGTATTATTTACACTTGTATTTTTACAAGTGATTCTTATATGGACTGAAATATCTGATATGTAAATATAAAAGAAAAATATTTTTTTACCTACCTGAACGAGACAAAGTCCAGAGCTATACATTATGACTTATAGTCATTATTGACCTAAGAATTTAAAACACTTTTTTCACTGACATGTACATACTGTATATAGCCGAAGTTAACGGTTATGAAGTTTTGTACCGTTTATTTTATGACATTTTGAAACGTAACTTTTGGAACTAACAGTTGGCAGGGGAAAGTTTCCTCGCAAACGACTACCCTGCTCAACATTTAACTAATTTTTGCGCCTCAACTCATTGTTGATGTCCAAGAATGCCTCAACAGGTAGAGAGGCTCCCTGTTGAAGATTACCTACACCTAAGACATGATACTGTGCGCAGTATTTCATACGTGCACAAATATTTATGTTGAATCAGAAATGTAAGGCATTGGCAATGTTTGCATTTACCCTCCTGTAAGCATTGCTTCAACGTTTTACATTGCATCTGATTATGTCATAATTTTCATACCTGACTGACAATTTCTGGACAAAGTGCAAGCGGCCAGCACTTTGTTCACCCACTGTGTACTGCTTCTGACATATTGACTGCCTGAATGGCTTTTTAAAAAGTAACATCACCTGGCCATCCCCTTAATCAACAAAGCTATTTAGGTATTCAAGTGCAGCAGCAGTACCCCATCTCGGAGGTTCTTAGGGTGCATTGATTGAGTTTGTGTGGTAGTGTTAGATACCCAGTAGTCACTTCCGGGCAACTAAGCAATGAACCACAGTTTGGAAACAAACTGTTGCTACAACATCAAATACCAGCCTGCACTTCAATTCGCTTTAGTTCTCCTAATGTAGTAATAGAGCTTGGTAGCTGTTGAACCTCCTTGAGATAGAATTGTTCATTTGAAATAAAGCATGCTTTCTGCACCATGAAGTCTGTGACTCCTTCTTTATTTATTATGCTGTTTTTATAGTTCCTGTACTATACTACCAAAAGAGAATTGCTGAAACAAAAGATGAGGTAGAAATACAGTTCTTCAATGTACACCAGGCAGTTAACTGTTGACAATCCAGCCATCTATCAGAAACAGCCTGTGCACCAGCCAGCCTTGAAAAAAGACACTTAAAAAATTTTTCATCATAGATTCTTCACTGACAAAGGATAAATTCTAGCACATGCCCAAGCACTGTGCTGTTCTTACCCCTCTGTTATTTCCAGGCTTTCCTCTACATCCTCTGTTTTTTTTCGGCAGCTGCAAGTAGTACGGACTAGTTGACCCTAATTGCCTGGACCCACAAGCTGTCACCTCCTGTGGGTGATTAATCAATTCTTCATCCCACAAGTCAGCTGACATATCTGTCAGAGCAAAGCCTGTTTTACATTTGGGGGCTTGCGGGGGTTGGGATATGTTATCTATGGGGAAAAAGAGTATCAAGGTCATAGGAGCAATTCTGCTTCTGGAATTCACTCTGTGGAAAAAGCTTGAGAGAAAATGCACTCACCGGAGTGTAACACTTCAGGAGCTGTAAAATTCTCTGAAGTGGAGCAGGAGCATCAGTTAGCAAAGACAATGCATCACTAAAAGAAAACCTACTTAAGTTATCAGAAGTAGTAAAGCAGTAGAATGTTTTAAAACCTGTTCCAAAAAGACTCACTATAGATTTTTTTTTATAATTTCCTATAATCCTATATACATCATCAGCCACTATCTATGCAAATGATGCAGGAAAGCTAAGAAATAGGGACAAAACAAGGGCTAAAGTAAAAGTAAGGATTTCAGAAGAGCTAAGCTCTGGGTCAGGACAAAATCCAAACTTTTTCAAGTGATGGAAGGAGGAATCATAAGTATCAGTTTAAGAGTGCATGGTTTCCTTAGGGAGAAGAGTAAAAAAGAATAAAAATTAAGTAAAAAAGGATGTTTATTTTAATCTTTAAACCATTCAAAGAGAAAAAAAACCCTCAAGAAAGCTTTTAATTCTCATTTCTCTAGATGTTTAAAAAAACCCCAAACAACAAACTCAAGACACAAAAATGTATAGGTACAGTCTTGTTTAGCTAACAAGTAACTTGTGTACACAGGCACATAAATAACACACTAAAAACACACTAGCTAATTAATCATCTCAGCAGAAGGAAATAGTGATAGACAGCATCTGCAGATTTAATGATGGCCTCTTCTTCACAAAAGCTACTGGAAACTCAGTCTTACATGGCCTCTACTGAGTCTCAAACCCCTCAGTCGATGAAGAGGAAGCACAATGGTGTGGTGGTGTAAGCAAGTTCATCCTGCCAGTACCTCTCTGGCCCAACTCTGCACAGCACTTAAGCAAGTACTTTTGGCAGATGAGTCACTCACATGTCTAAAAATAGGATTTAAAATACTTAGGGGCTTTGCTGAAACACAGCTTGAATAGATAATGTTGCAGGCCGACCAGCTGAGCCAGTGTTTTTCCACAAGACTGCTAAGCAAATGCTAACCTAGAGTGACATTGCTGAAGTCACAACCTAGAGCTTCAATATTTCATTTCAGAGAACACATCCCTAAGAAAAACATTTTTCAAGCTCTGAAGTATTCCTGTCACAAAGATTGCTTTCTCTGATGAAAAAAAAAAAAAGTTTTAAAAGTGATGCTGAATTACTAAGTTGAAAGACATACAAACATTAATTTACAGTACTTTAAAGCCCCTGAACATTGTAGTCTCAGTATCCACAACTCTCCAAATCATTGTGTGCCTTACCATTAATTCTTTATAATGACACTTGGTAATTTCTAAGCATTCCATTTCTAATTTCTGATGTTAGAAACTTCAGAGATACAACTAAGTTACCACTTTTCACCTAAATATATGCGCCATGCTTATATTCTTTAAGTGATGAATACTATTTAGGAATTTGGTTTCAGATTGATCTCTTCAGAAGCACGTGAGCTCAAAACTAGAAGTACCAACCAGCTATTCTGTTGAGGTTCAGATCTCACTCTGTACTAGAAAGAATGATACAATCAGACATTCCTGATAAGCTCTCCCCGAAAATTGGAAATTAAAAATGTAAGAGCATCCTGGTATTTTTTAGTCTTACTATGCACAGATCATTCTGATAGGTAAGGCTGATCATTCAGATCAGCCAGGTAATTTTCAGACATGATTTCTTACCCCAGTTACCAAAAGCATTATGTTCACTGATTTCACTGAAATACACTTTAGGATGTTCGGCACAGGTATCTATAAAAAGGCAGATGTAACAGAAACATATCACACATATATACATAAAGCTGAAATTATCGCTTTGGGGACCTAGAAAAACCCAAAAAAGCACTGAAGCAATTACAAGCAAATTTTGTGCTTGGATCTGATCACAGCTTTTGTCTTGTGGCAGTATTTAAAATTATTACTTACTACTACATGCACTGATCAGTCTCACATTTATTTTTGCACAATATGGAGTCCAACCTCTTTGAAAGCAGAAAAAGGCATCTGTCAGTGTGACATGTAATTAACACTGCAGAAGCTGGCAGAAACCTCAGTGAAATTTCGAAAGGCACCTCTGACAGCATATGATTCAAGAAAACACTCTCACTGCAGTATGTAGTTTACTTCTCTGAACATCTTTTTTAATACTTATTTTTACAATTGTCGTGTCATACAGAATACATTAAAGGAAACATTCAGAAAAAAATGTACAAGCATGTGTGTGGCTGATATGCATATGCCAGTTTGCATGAAAACTGACAGAACTGAGCACAAATGACAGCTCTGAGCTGGTATCCACAAACCCCTTTTACAAACCATTGCATTCCACTTGAACCTGACATAATGGTTTATAAACTGGCATTTTATAGATGGCCAACAGCTCATATGTTTTTCCTCAACATTTGGACCTGTTTTGATTTAGATAAATCAACATTCCAAAAATTTATAAGGAAAGCTCCCATTCCCATCTGTTCTTTCCAGCCTGCTTCAAATTATTTATATACACAAAAGGAAGACTAGTTAAACCAAATTAAAGATCTGATTATAAAAACAGATTTTGGTATGTGCTTGAGTACAAAAAACCCTGTACATTTATTTAGCAATTGTGTAAATCAAGAACAGTAAATGGCTTGCTTAAAGTGCTCTACAGCTAAGACTTTATAGACCAAGTTCATCCTTAAACAAACACCCCAAAAATCCCCAAAAGTTTACAATGCTAACATTTACAACCTCCTTGACCAAGGTGCTAGTAGGCACTATTATACTATATTACTCATTAATTATTAAGAGAGTCAGACTCTGACCTCACTTACAGTTAATGCAAATTTACACTGATGTAACTGAGAGCAGAATCCATCTTCTGGTCTATACCATCCTCAAATGATATAAAGGAGTTACAAAAACAGACACTCCCTTTTGTATAAATATGTCATAAATAAAACATGTATAGATACAAATATTCATTACAACAGCAGCTTAGAATGGTCTAATATTTCAGCTCTTATTTTTACCATACTTTGCTAAAAACACATCTTAAGTAAGCAGACTAAATCTCACCAGCACTATATTAATTATTTGTGATGCTACACACCCCAGAAACAATTTATGCACATTTTGAAGCCTTTAGTAGATCTTTAGACCTTTAGTAGTGAAAGTAGGTAGAAATTTTTGATGCAAAAAAGAATAAATAAATAAAAACTATTACATTTCCCATGTTTGGTACAAATACTTCATATTAAGTTATTTTTATACATTTGTTTAGAAAAATACACTAAATATTTCTACTTTCATTGCCTAAAAATAAGGAGTGGATTATGTATATCCTTGTGTTTTTAAAGGCGGCAATGACAATTACCGTCAAGCTGCTGGAGCAGAGCCAGTAGTGCCCATTCTCACAGCCCTTACATTGGCAAAAAAAAGCCAGTGTGGGGCTAATCACAGCTCCAGGTGAACGACCTGGTACAAATGACCAAGAGGCCCATGGCACAAGTTGCATTTTCTCCAAAAAAAAATGAAAACTTTTTGCAGAAATTTATAATGCATGTTTACTAACATATCAGTCAGACCTCCACACTTTTTAAAAAGAGCTGCATTTACAAATGTGGATGCTTATCTGTTAAAGCCATCATTTGTTCCAAAAAAATGCACATTCAAACTGTGAAATATTAGGAAAATACTCTTGCAAATAAACTATATAAAGATAAAATACACTTCAAAGATAGTATTTATGTTATTCTATAAAGTGCAGAGAAATCCTTCTAAAAAGGGAAATAACTACTTCCTATAACAACAGTATAATTACAGCAGCTTTTGCATAGCATTATTTATAGAAAATGTAATACTTTCAGTTGCTTCAGGAGGAAAAGGATGAAAGAGTATCTTCCAGTTCAGATCTTTCCTTTGACACTGATTTATTTTCTTCAGGAATGGTTGATGATACCACATCTCCATTGACAACACTTCTAGAACAATGAGCAGATCCTATGAAGAGATCAATAAAATATCAATTTAATTTTCAACCCCCAAAAGTAGCATCTAATCTGTCAATTATTGTATTTGCAAAGTATTTCCTATATATAAGCAATCAGAAGAACTAGCCCAGTTTAAGTCTGTCTGAGAGGAGTTATAATAGAGTCAAAATTCAGAGCAAGATTCAGAGGGAAAAACCACAGAAGAATTGGCTACTCAGTCACCCCGTCTAATCAGGAGGGACTAAATTCTGATCGTGATCTTTATTATTGGCAAGGCTGTGTGCCTTCAAAGCAGTGCTGCTCTCTACAAAAGGCAAGGAGCCACTGAAATGGAATCTTTCCGCAATGCACTGGGTGAAAACTACCCCTGCCACTCACAGAAGTCAAAACAAGAATTTCTTCTGTGACAATAAGCAGGTGGCAAACACCAGTATCCCACATCACTCACCAGAACATCATTTGTGTGAGAATCTATTAGGACAAATATCCATTTTCTGGATATGTCTTAATTTTATCTTGCCAGTAGTCCCACTGACTTCAGTATAACTACTCCAGCTGCAAGATCCTTTGTTATATGGATGGAAGCGAGGACAAGTCAACCAGGCAACAAACTATACAAGTGCTCTGATTTATAGTATAGGAATCTTAAAAATAAAATATTTTTCCTCATGCTGATATCAGTGCTAGAACAGCTGCTGTAAAAAGTGGAATAAATTGTACAGAAGATACAAAGAAAACTCCATCCCTTTCAAACTTACTCTGAGAATCTTCAGAAAGTGTATCACTGTAAGATTCTGTATCCGAGTATGTTCTTCTGCGCCGCTGAGAAAATCGGTGAAGAGATGAACCTGGTTCTTTTACAGAGTGATTAATCCTACAAAGGAAGTGAGATCTATTAGTAAGCAAAATCCGTAACAAACCACACAAATTTTATATATTTTAAATTTGAAAGAACTTTGGTGCTTAGATTAAATTGTAAGTATCAATGCCTTTTACTATAGTAGGCTAAAAACAGAAGCCAACAATCTTAATTTCACAATTCCAAATCCTGAAAGTGTAAATAAAAATGAAGGAAATAATTTGAGGATATGAAATACTGAGCGAAAAGGAATGTTAAGAGTTTCAAGCTCTAATTTCATGAACTTGTCAAAACAAGTCATTTGCATAAAGCTTCTAGCATGATGAAATTTTGGTACTGTATTTAAAACAGCAGCTGCCACTAATAGCTGATAATCTGCACCTTTTTATTTTAAATTAGATCAATTAATGATTTTTAATTTTTTTCCCCAAGCAAACAATTCTTCTCACATTTTGATTTTAATGCTAGCAAGTTCAGGGGAGTCTTCTGAGACATAAGAAGAAAGCTTAAAGAAACAGAAAATTACCTTTCTGAATAGCAAGGACCAGGGTGGCTAATGGAACGCTTCATCTAGGGAAAGAAAATTCCAAAGAACAAACAACAGCAAAAATGTCACAAGCTACTTAGAAGAATTATATGCACATCTACACTATTTTTTACTTTATTTACAGTCTTTACAAAGAGAGACAGCAATATTTTTTTTATAAAAAGCAACCACTCTCAGTTAGAAATCTTATTTAACTATATGAAAAGAGATGGATAGTCATCAATATTAAAAGTTTTAGAACATTCACACAGGAAATAGTTTACTACAAAAAGATGCTACCTCCTATGTATGGAATTCATTCCCTCTTGCACCAAAGTTCCTCACAGAGCTATTGTTAGTTGCTATGATACACAGAAGTATCAAGACATTTTTCCTTTACCAAATGGAAGTTTAAATTCCTCATTACACAATAAAAGCAAATTCTGCCTCTTGACTCCTTGTGGTTTCTCTGCTATCACTGTCAAATCTCTGTGCATATCAAAGAAAGTTATTACTTTAAATCATAATGATCATCTTTGTAAGTAAAGTGATTGAAGATAAAGAGATGAAGGATCCAAATGGAAAGGAAGAGATTCCCACAACAAAATTCCACAATACAGCTCACCTTGGAATACATACACAGAACTGAGAAAGCATTTGATTCCCCATACACTGTCTTTCTAAGGGAATTAATCAATAGTGAATAGTTATGTAAGTAATCTCTTTATCATTATGTATATTTTTGTTAAGTAAGGGACTGATATATTAAGACAAACATATACAGTGAAACATATGATATCTTGCTGAAGTGCTTCAATTCACAAAGCACTTTAGCAGGAGGTGAAGTTATGTAATTTTTATGATCAGTGTACAGTTAGCACTCTAAAAAAACCAAACAGCTGAACTGAGGAAAAGTTAAACCTCATTCATTTATGAGATACCTCATTACAGGGCCTTGACACATATGATAAATTACTCTGATGATGTAAAGCCTAGCAAAGACTGAGAATAGAAAACTGATTTATATTTGGGACTAGTACTGATTTATAACACAGTCAAGATTTCAACTGCTGACATCATAGCACATAACAATAGCATAGCATTCTGCTACTCCAAATCCAACCACCAGTATGACAGTTAAAAAAATAATATTTCAAAATGTCTAGACCATTTGAATAGGTGATGGTGACACAGGAGAAACCAAGGGATCAGGGTGAGGCAGCTGGAACATTTCTGGCTTAAACTTGGCATTAGCAATCTTCACACATTCTTCAAGTGTTGTGATAAATGTATTACATGTGGCACTAAGCAAGGAAGAGGCTTCATTCATGTTCTGAAAATGAATGAAAGCACAAGCATAAGCAAGAAAAAAATTAAAATATGTAAATACAACTCTCCCCCACCACCTCTCCCAGACACACTAATTTCCCTCATTATCACTAAGAACTTACATTTCCCATTTTATTTAATCAAATGTAAACCTTACCATAAGGCCAATTTAAGAGAACAAATGTGACAGCATTGTAATTTGTTTCTAACATCTGGATTTCTTTAGGGTACCAGCCAACAATGCCTTACTGCAAAAGGTTGTCTCAGAGTGACTAACTTGTATCAGATCATTCTGTGAAACATGAATTGCAGCAGAAGGTGTGAACAGTTTTATCACTCCAGAGCAAGGAGCTGCAGGTCCATTTCACCTCCCTAAACAGAAAACTTGCTCCATTGTGACGCAGTATCAACCCCTGGCTTTGCACTAAAGGACCAACAACACTGCTCACATGCTGCTCAAGAGTGCAAAGAATGAAGTCATTCATAATTTCCAGTCCTTTCATTCAAAAGCAGGAATACATTCTAGCACTGCACTTGTGCATATTCAGAGTGCACATTGGAAACTTGTGCATGTTTCCAATGCCTGGAACACTAGCTTTCACTGATAAAAAGATGGAATACCCTCCTACACAAGGAAGTAAGAATGGACAAACAAGATTGTTTCAAATACTTGAACAGAGATGCCAGACAAGACAAAATACTGTATTGCTTATATATTGCTTCCTAACACCTGGCACAACTATAGTTAAAACCATCCAGGTACTGTACACACATAAAATCACTGTTAGTATGTCTACACACAAGCATTCAAAAACTGAGATTAGGTTAAGTCTCCCAACACTGGGGAGATGAGCAAGATTTAAGACATGAACAGTAACGAGATGTGTTACACAATGGAATGAAAATAAATTCTAGAATTCTGCACCTCAATGCTGGGAGGAGAGCGAGTCTCATCACGGTGAACAAATTCTTGTATTGTATGAACTTGCTGCATTAAAAGATCACAGTAGAGACGAAGTTCAGACATTTTGGTTTTAAGAGATTCATTGGTCTCACTTATTTCTATGAAAAAACATGGAAATATAAATTTATTGCATACAATGTACATACACATTGTAATGTTTAAGCACTTTTCATTTAAATATCAATTTAAAAATCCACTTAAACTTCCACTTAATTTTGAGGAAAACTAGATTCTGCAATGAATCAAGAATTATACTTGAAGCGGACAACACTTCTGGATAACTGATGCTAATTTCATTATTACGAAAATGCATATTATCAGGAAAACTAAAGTTGAAATATTTCTTAGCTGCCATGCAATGTAGAAAAAAATTACTGGATAGAATGTATGCCCACCAGAGTGGCTGGAAACGGCTACATTAAGCCATCCTAGAAAAATTATGGAAAAAAAGGTAGTTACTATAAAGAGTTACTAAAAAAACCTGTAGAAATGAAATGGCTTCACAACAGCTACAAACAATACGTTTGTTCATGACAACAATAGCTTGCTGGTATTTCAGCTCCTTAAGATACAAGAGATCAATACAGGTGACTTCTAACTCTGAGGGGGAATTTACCATAGAGATGACTAGAAATAGTAACAATTTATATTAAAAGACAATAATACTGACTCTGTACCACAATATGTGCACTGTGAGTATCTGAAAAAGTGATCTACTCTAATAACACACATACCTTTTTCTTTTTTTGTCCTGGTATCTGCTAAACAGGCTTTTGCACTCCCCAGTGCTACCAGCCATCTTTGCCTTTCAGCTGCATTAACTGCTTTCATATAGAAATGCTGCTCCCCTGGGATGATTAGCTCCATTCTTGTGTTGTCTGTCGCATGAACTTGTGATAGAAGAGAAAAAAAATTTAAATAAGAACCTCAACTCAGTAACAATCATTTATTAAATACTGCTCAAAGTGTTTTAAAATGCTTACGATAATCCCACAGTAATACACTAAATCACAAAGCACCACTGCTAAGTAAGGAAAAGCCCAAAGCTGCTCAACCTTTCTCGCCCTTTCCTTCACCAAAAGAACAAGATAAGAAGCAAAATCAACTGCAATGGCAAATAAAAAAAATATTTTAAGTGATTCTCTCCACTTTACATCACTGATTTCATCTGCACTAAAGAAACACTAACAAAAAGGAGTTACCACATGAAAAATACTTGGTGGCCCATGTAAAGTAAGTTCCACTTTTTAATGTGGAAGTACCCACATCACAAGCTCAGTCACCTGTAGGGATCTGGAAAAAAGTCAGTTAACAGCAGTGGGGAGCTAGAAAACACCCTGCTATTAGCGAAAGAGGCTGACCTACAGTTTAGAATACACTAAAGACTAAACTCTTACTTTGGAACAAAGTACTGTCTCAAATACACCCATCACCTGTGCATGTGCGTAGCTGCTAACCATGACAAAAGTAAAAATTACTCAGGATACCAAAAGAGTAAACACTTCTGCTTTATAAGAATCTCCACTTTTGGATCACTGCTGCTGCTCTTCTGGAAAACTGGCTTTCATGATTCTGTCTATCCCTGGTCATAAGAGGAAAAAGCAGCAGAACTAAACAGCTAGCTGACATAACTTCAAGCATGAAGAAGGTGCACGTAACTGCTAAAAATAAAAAGTAATATGTGCTGTGCTCTAATTATCTAAACAGAACTACCTTCACATTCATTATTATTTGTGAACAATGAAGCAGACACACTGGACTACAAAACAGAAACAGGAGGAAAAACGTGATGCAAAAATGTATGATTAGTGATCTTTTTTATTTCCATGGCAGCTAAAATTTGCTCGAGCAGAAATCTATTAATTCTTACCTTTTATTTCACACACAGCCATTTTTATACTTCCTTTGCTGCCCTTGCAAACATCATCCTGGGAATCGTAGTATGACAATATCCCATTGTCTAAAACAAACCACCGAGGCTGCCAACCTAGACAGATCAAAAATGCGAAAGTTTAGTCTAATTCCTAAATTGTAAACAAAATTAATCTCTTTGGTTGTTAAAACTTTAATAAAAGAGGCAAATATTAAATTATTCTTGTAGCACACCAGGAAGCAAACAATCTGTGCAGTCTGAAGTCCAAAGCGACTCTATAACCAGACTAGTGTCATATGGATATTCCACTCCCATTCTTTTTGGGTGCAAGATCAGCATTACTTCTGTTTTAACTGTATTCCATTCTAGAGAAAAATTAAATTTTAATTTAGCCACCACAGAATCCTGTTTCAAAGGTTGTTAAATTACATACTTCTGAAAATATATTTTTCAGGTAGATTTTTCTAAGATTGTAGGAACTTATTTGTAAGATACAAATAAATGACTGATGCCACCAACTGCTATGCTATGTTCTCCTTTACCTACTGTATTTCAGCGAAAACTTTATTTTTCACATTTAAGTATTGACACTTTCTCCATTTCTACACATAACATAGCACTAAAATATTCCAGCAGAGCATAACAATTACACTGGCTCTACCACCTCCCTGGGCAGCCTGTTCCAGTGCAACCCTTTCCATGAAGAATTTCCTCCTGATGCCCACCCTGAGCCTCCCATGGTGCAGCTTGAAGCTGTTTCCTCTCATTCTGTCACTTGTTATCTGGGAGAAGGGGCTGAGCCTGACCTGGCTCCAATCTCCTGTCAGGGAGCTGTAGAGTGACAAGGTCACTCCTGAGCCTCCTTTTCTCCAGGCTGAGCCCCCTCAGCTGGCACAGCTGGTCCTGGTATGGCTCACTCTAACCCTTCACCAGCTCCACTGCCTTTCTGTGGACACTCTCCAGCACCAGCCTCATTACAAGCTGTAACACTAATTCAAGAAGAGTTAACACCAGGCCGCATTAAATCATGTTACCACTTCATGATAAAGAAATAATAACATGCAACTGTCTATTGCTTCTTTTTTGTTTACTAGCTGTAATAATAAGCATAAATGTCTTTTTAAATGCAGAGTAGTAACTAAAGATGGTCCGCACCCGAATTTCAAAGTGGAAAGATAAAAAGTACAAACATGGAAGGATAAGAATTCACACCGGAAATATTTCAAACAGTACGTGTATGTCACCACTAATACTCAAAGATTACGCAATTCAGAAGACTCTGTCCTGTAAAATACAACTCAAACATGGATAGATCTTATTTCCTGCTACTTTCTGTCTCAAGACGTGGACTCTGTACTGCCCTTATCTCCTAAATCAATGCCTGTCAAAATAGTCTTATTCTGCTAAAAAGGGAACCTACATCAATGACTATTCCACCCTCACATTATGCTGGTATTGGAAAAAAACAGAAGCAAAGGACTTAGAAGAAGTCTTCTTCTCCTCACAGAAGAAGTCTTCTTCCCACAGAAGCAAGCCAAAGAACAAAATACCTCTTGTAACTTGAAACTGGGTGGTATCCTACATTTGAGAAAATATTTAACAAATATGTACTTCACAAGTTCTTATTTGAGGAGGAAAAAAAAAGCAGATGTATTTCTGGTTTGCTTTCAATGAAAGAAGAAACAAAATGTTTTCCAGAACACTTCAGCAACAATAACAAGTTCCTTTGCTGCTACATATCGACAATTAACAAGTACTACAGCCTATTTCCAGCCACAAAAACAGACAGTATACAGACAGTAGAGTAACAAGGCAGACAGTAATAAAATTTAAACATTTCACTAACATGATCAGATTGCTTTTTTAAAAATGCTGCCCTCCTACATTCTGGAGATGGTAGGCAATCCCTGACACACTAAGTTTGAAATGCAAGAGCAGATGCTCTCTGTTGGCCAGCACAAGCCTAAGGAAGGGTTCTGAAGTTTGCTGGTTTACAGGACCACTGGCTTTCAGCAGAAATTAGCTGCATGCTAACAGTCTATTGTGTGTACAGCATTCACAGCTACTGTTAAGTATTTGCTCATTAAATAACAGACTTTAAAGGGGAGTAACCACCACAAGAGTTCATAGCCTTTATCCATTTATCTTCTGCTATAGAAATGTTTTCAGTCATGTAAGTGAAAGTAACAGTTTTCATTGTTTTGAAAACAACCTTGTGCTCATTCTTTCTCTCACAACCACAACTTTTCCTCTATGTGTTTTCTCTAAAGTTACTGTGAAGAAGTGACAAAGACATCCAGCATCTATTTAATTACAGCACAACTGCTCCCTTCTACTAGAAGGTCCTTATCTGTGGACACATAATTGCTCTGAAAAATGCAAGATTATGCTCTGTACACTTAATTTCACAGCACACCCCTAAAATCCTCACAAGGTGGCTCACATTTTATAATCCCTTAGAACGGAGTTTCACACCACACTCACAACTTGTGTATGCTGAAGCAGAACTTCACACATGAAGTGCTGAAGAATCAGAGGGCAAAAAAGATGCTGTCAAAGCAGTGTAACAAGAGGCACGATTAAGCACGATATGTGATCTGCTGATCTGCTTCGGAGAGACAATTAATCCTATCTCAGTGACAGAGGAGAAATGTTTCACCTTGACACCACTGCCTGCCCTCTGCCTGTCCCAGAGGGAGACGGTGCCTCTGTTACAGCAGAGGATCAGCCAAACAAAACCAGGCAAATGCTATCACTTGGGGTACTTTTTGTCTGCAGCGCTTCTGAAAATGCATTTAATGAAACTAAAGTTCATCATGTGTTTTTCAGGCTGGGATACAGGAGCTCCCTGTCCTGCTGAGCGTCTCTGAGTAGCTCGGCAAGGCGCAATCCAGGTCGCGAGAGGGTCTCGGCAGAAGGCCAGGGCTCGCCCGTGCGGCTGCCGGGGGCAGTCCGTTCTCAGGGCTCCGGCCCGGCCGCCCGCAGCGGGCGAGAGCGGGGAGCGCTGGCGCTGCTCCGCCGGGCGCGTCCCCCGGCCCGGCCCGGCCCGGAGCCGGCTCCAGGCGACCACCGCGCCAGCCGCCCCGGGGCCGCCTCCGTCGCAACGCCCGGCCGCTCGCGGGGCTCGGCTCCGAGCTCAAATGTCTGAGCCAGCGCGTTAGCGACAGCTCCGGCCGCCCGCGGGACGCCGGGACCCCCTGAGGCAGCAGCAGCAGCGGCGGCGCATCACGGCCGAGGCCGAGCCGAGCCCCAACCACCGCCCCCCCGGCCGGCCCCCCGCCTACCCGCTAGATAGTTGGTCCACTTGTACAGGACCCCCTCCATCGCTCAGAGCCCGGCGCCGGGCCGCATCCTCCTGCTCCGCCGCGGGGAACGGGCGGCCGCGGCCGCCGCGGGGATTGCGCTCCCCTCCCGCCCCACCGCTGCCTCCGCCGCGCGGAGGCGGAGCCGCTCAGCTCAGGCGCGGCGGTCGCGGCGGCTCCGCCGGCGCCGCCCGCCCCGCGGGGCGCTCTACATCCCCCATGCGCGCCCGGCCGCGCTCGGGCCCCGCCACCCGGCGGCTGCTTCCGACGTCCCTTCCACTTCCTGAACGGAGAGGGCGGCCCCAAGAACCGCCCGCCCCGCGGCCGCTGCCTGGGCCGGGCTCGTTCTCGCGTCCGGCGCGACTGAGGCGGAGCGGCGGCGCTGGTCCGGCCCCCGCCTCTCGGCGCGGTGGGGACAGTGCCACGCCGGCGGCGCCTCGGAGCGACATGGGCCGCGGGCTGAGCCTGCTCCTGCTGCCGCTGGCGCTGCTGGCGGCCCCGGCGCGGGCCGAGGGCGGCACAGCGGCGGCGGAGGAGGTTCAGATAGAGGTGCTGCACCTCCCCGAGGCCTGCAGCCCGAAGAGCAAGAAGGGCGACCTGCTGAACGCGCACTATGACGGGTTCCTGGCCAGCAACGGATCCAAGTTTTACTGCAGGTGAGCCCCCGTGGCAGCGGTCGGAGGCCGGCGCTGGGCCCTGCCCGGCGGGGTGCGCGGCACGGCCGCTCGTAAGCGGGACTCGGGGCGCTCCCGGCGTGGGCACAGCTCGGGGCCCGCACTGACCGCATCAGCGTTAGTAATTTCTCCCCGTCTCAACCTTTACTTTCCCTCAGACAAATGTTGAAGGATACAGTTTCCCTAGGGTCGAGAGGGAGCGCTGAGGCAAAAGATAGAAATCAAAGACGCCTTTGCTCGGGGCTGGTCACCAGTGAAGGGGCCCGAGAGGGAGGGGCTTCGAGAGCCTGTAGCCCACACCTCTCATGGAGACCCCCTTTGGCAGGGTGGAAAAAAAAAGCCCATCATGTTGTCACTTGCCATGCTCTGTGCTGTAATATGTGCAGAAAAAACTCGGGTTGGGAGGAGGAGCTCCTGGTAGGAATGCACACTGATAATTTTAGGCAGAAACTTGCATATAGCATGCGCTTCTACGTAGTTGGCACTGTGCAGTGCAGCCACATTATTACAGTTGTGGTTTGCAGCGGTTTTGCCTCGTCCCTGTTGCTGTTTCCCTTCTTGAATTGTGCCGTCCATTTTACTGCAAAGTTATCATTTTGTCGTTTGCTTTTTCACTTTGCCCCATCCATCTATCATCAGACAGTAGCTTAGCTCATTGCAAAATCTCGATCCATTCTCCCACTTGTGTAATTTAAATTAAAAACCAGTATAGGATGATTCTACATTTAACAGTACCGTTTCGCTTGCATTTCTTTTCCTGTTGAAGTGACTGACTTTGGTACATAGAATGTTGCTCTCTGGCTGTTTTGCTCAGTCGCTGTTGGGTGTAGTGCCCATACTGGGGATGCCTCATTTGACCAGAAGCTGCCTCAAGCACTGACTATCTGAAGTGGCCTGAGTGGGTAGGTGAGCACACAGTACTGCAGCCGACATTAACAGATTCCCCCAAGACACATCTGCGTTCTCAGTCACATCCCATCCTACTGTGATGTGAACTGCTGAAGACATTCTCACTTTCTAGTGCTTCCCACAGTCCTCTTCTTGGAGACTTCCTGCAGTGGCACCTTGTTTCTGGCATGCAGTGTACATGATCAGGAAGATTTGATGCTTTTGTAAGACATTAAAAAACAAGGTGGTTTTTTTAGTTTAAAAACTTCGCTTTACACATATCAAGATTTGACCTTAAATTATAAATGTAGCAAAAAAAGTGTTTATACGTTGTATTCTTACATTCTAAACATCCTTGTGTGCTAATAATCTGTTCTTACTGACTGCAACTTAAATTTATGTAAAAAAAATCAAATTAATCTTACTGATACACAATTTTTTTTTAATAGTCGGACACAAAATGAAGGTCATCCAAAATGGTTCGTTCTGGGTGTTGGACAAGTCATAAAGGGCTTAGATATTGCTATGATGAATATGTGTCCTGGAGAAAAACGGAAAGTGACAATTCCTCCATCGTTAGCATACGGACAGCAAGGATACGGTAAAGAAGAAGTTTTAACACTAAACTTTGTCTTCCCTGTGTTTTTTACCCTTTCAAACAGACAGTACTGTACATGTCTGTAAGAACTGGTGCTCCCATTTGGAGGCAGTGCAGCTGTGCAGCCCCAGTCCTGCTCATTGCTCCGCAGTTTTAGTCCTGAGCACAAACCCACAGCCAGGCCTTGCAGCTCCCATCAGGACCCACCACCCAATGTGTTTTCTCAAGTATTACCATAATATGAAAAATTGGCAGCAGAAGGAAGATCTCCATGATCCATATCAGCATTATTGTGTTAATCTATTAAATTCCAGTAATGTTTGGTTGTTATTATTTGACTGCTACCTTGTTTAGCCTTTTAATGACAATCTGCATCTTCTTAGTAAAATGGGATATAATGCAGTGCAATTAATCTAAGTAGAAATAATTTGCTTTAAATACTGCTTATATTCTGAATAGTTAATGGCTCCCGTTATCGCATTACACAGTAATTGCAACAGTGCAATGCATGAAATCTGAATGTAAGATAATTCAGTGTGCATATTATTTTTAAAAAGTTCCATTACAAGTTTTATGCAGTGTTTCAGCTCTCAAATGTAGATAAATTCAGTTCTGACATGAGTGCAGTAGTCTGTGAAAAGGTAGCTCTTGCTCTATAATAATACTTTGGTAGTGATATGTCAGAATTCAATGCATCAGTTTTGTCTTTAATACAATTCCATACAAAAAGGAAAAACACTGATACAAATAAAAAGTGTTCTTTAATACTAGTGTCAACTGTTTGTTCCAGGTAGCACTTGAAGAAAGTAGTATTTTCCTCCAGCACACCTGTGCTCTGTCTCAGCGTATTCCTGCATGCTGGGGAAGATGCCTGCCTAATCTTGAACTAGAAAAGATGCATGTGGCTTTCTAAATCTTTACATGTCTTTCCTTTGTTGGTATGTATATTTGTAAACTACTGGCACTGAATTCTAGTATTGTATCCTTCTTTTATAAGTGATATTTAAATAATGGTTTATATTCAGATGTATTTAAAATTTCTACTTTTGTAAAGAGAGTGGAAGGTTAAAACCTTTTGAACTCTGAAACCTGTTATTTTTACTATGGCTATTTTAGGTGAGTAGTGTAATACTTTTGTTTATCTTCTGTTTACAAACAGTGTAGGTTCTTTAGCTTTTCTTCAGTTTATGAAGGACAGGCACAAGCTCAGAGCTCTGAGGTAACAATGTCATGCTCACTGGCTTTGGCAGCTTGCATGTTTACATTTTAATTTTATACTGCATGATTTCTTGATGCTTTTTTGGCACTATTTTTAGACCGCATTGGTTTCTTGCTGTTTATTTTCAGTTCCCTTTTTTTGCCAGATGCATGATATATGGACCTGTGTTTATAGGCAGTGCTGGTTTTACCACAAGTGGCAGAAAACACTTTGATCCAGGAATAATGAATTCTAACAGTTGTTTTCTTAATTCAGAGATCAGACAAAGTATTCCAGTAGTTTGGAGTTTCTGTGGGGGTTTTTTTGGAAGTCAGATTACTTACATTCTGTTGCTTCTTTTTGAGATGTACATTTTAAACACTATTTTATATTAAGTTCTTTTTTCATAGGCATAATTCATACAAAGTAGGTAAAACATGCTATTGTCTGCTTGTTTCTTCAGACAGAAAGTACATATGAGCATTGGTATACTCCTGTTATATCTTAAATCAGATTGCAGCTGTTTAATAAAGACATGCATCTTAGAATCAGTGTCTAAATAAGCCCTGTCATAGGACAGGATGTGAAAGAGTGAGAACTTTAGAAGTACTTGTTTTTCATGATAACCATTCACCTAATCTCTGAAAGTACCTGAATTGGTATGTGGTACAGTTTCGTTTCAGGCAAGTACATGATTAGCTAGTTTCTTCCGAAATCATTTGTCTAACACAATCAAGCAATCTTCCTGTCTAGATGTATGACATTTAAATCCGGAGTTTAATCTGAATATTAACACAGCCTTTTTTAAAAAAAATGCTTTACATGTGAATTTATCATACATGTGATCTCTGCCCATAGTCTGATGCCTTTAACGATTTTTTTTCTCTTATTCATAGCACAGGGCAAGATTCCACCCAATGCAACACTGATCTTTGAGATTGAACTTTATGCAGTAAATAAGGGACCTCGTAGTGTTGAAGCATTTAATCAAATAGACAAAGACGGTGACAAGAAACTCTCTGAACTCGAGGTAATGTGATGTAGATAATTTGAAAGAAGTATTTTATAAAACTATAGGTGTGGCTGCATCAGTTTTATCTTCACATGAGCTGCCTCTGCTGCAGCTGATCATGTAAGGTTTCTGTGTGCTTACACAAACTACACTGTGCTGTCATTTGCTGAAATTTGCTTTAATACATTAATAAGTCTAACACTTCCTGTAGACAAACTGTAGATGTGTCTGCACTGGAATCACAGTACATTATTTGTATACTCCCAGTGTCCTTGAAGACAGCTGTTGAGTACTGCCATAAAAGTCACAATGACTGAACTTATTTCTTTTCTTCTAGATAAGTCAGTATTTGAAAGAAGAATTTGCAAGAGATGGCAAAAAACGTCATCCCTCAGCCCATGATGAAATCCTAGCTGATATATTTAAGAAGAATGACCACGATGGAGATGGCTTCATATCAGCAAAGGAGTACAATGTCTACCAGCATGATGAACTCTGAGTACTTTAAAAAAACCTTTGGCTGTTTTCTGGGCACTGAATTCTAAATAATAATACTTTGTCACATCATTTTTGTATTTTTTTTTATAGTGGAATCTTTTTGTATCTCTTAAGGTGACTGTAAAAATCTTATTTTTAACATTCAGCTAATAAAATGTGTTAGGTGTTTCAAAGGAAAGAAATAAAATTGAAGTACACCATGATCTAATATTTGTGGTTCCTACAACATATTCCAATCTACAGTATTGCTCAGTAGTCTCTCATTTGGTGAAATACTGATGAAAATAATTGTTTCTGTTCTGTTGAGCACACCAAAGTTATAGTAACCTTTGACATAGCTGGAACATAACTGATGAACGCTGCTCAATCCCCTGTAAAATAAAAAGGGAAAAGAGAATCCCAGGAATAGAACTTTCTTAGACCCCTGCAGGCTCCTAACCTAGCTTCTTGAGGAAAGGCCATTTGCAGCAATTATTTATAAAAGGCATTAAAATAGGTGAACTGTGTCTATGGAATGTTAAGATAAAAACAAAAGAAATTTTTAAGCAACTTGAAATAACCTCTTTGATGTAATATTAAGAACTTGGTATTGAAGAAAAAGCAGTATTTTAAGTGAGTTTTTAAACTTTGACTTAGTAAAATTATCAAGCCGGTTTATTCAGCAGCACCAAGTTAAAAACCTACACTATCATGATTTAATTGAATGAGGCTGAAGGTGAAGGGAGGTAGTGTATATATAAACATAAGTAATTAACTAGTTGGGCATCATTCTGGCTTTCCTCACTGGAAAAATGCAAGGAAGTGGCAATAGTTAATGGACAGTACTTATATGTGTTAACTATTCTGATTGTGCAGAACACATCATAACATTTGTTACGTTCATCATAACATTTGTTATATATAACTTCACATTTCTCACATGAAAAGCAATGGCTGTATTCATTTAAACATGGAATAATCAGATGTACACAGCAAAAGTGGCAGCACAAGTGAAAAAAGCTTCCATACCTGGGTTATCCTTGAAATAATTTTAAAAGGTATTAAAAGGTTTTTTGTTTTGCCAGTGTTAAACAGTGTGGTGAGAGGTTTAAAAATGCCCTGCCCCACAGCACATCCAGTCCCAGCCCTGGACACAGCTCTCTGGTGTTCCAGTCCTCAACAGACTCAATTTCCTGTGGTTGGGATGCACCTGTTAAAGACTTTCACCCCTCAAGTCTTGTCAGAGTGTGCAGTTCCATTATTTTCATAAGCTTCCAAAACATTTCTGCTAAGCGGAAGAGAAAGTCTAGAGCAGCTGTGACATAAAATCCAACCACAGCAGGTGGACTGGCTGGTACTTTTTAATAATCAAAACAAACTTGATCCACGGCAACAGCACCCCAATATGAAACTCCCATCCATAGTTCCAGTTGTTCCCTTTTGTAACTGAAACCATGAGTTAAGTTTTAGCCTGTTTTTTAATCTGATACTTCAATTAAAGATTCATGAGAACACTAAATTATTAACAAATATTCTCATTTAACCATCATATGCCAGTGTAGAGAAAGGCAACATTTTGTGTAAGAAAGGCAACAAGTTTGTGTAAACTTTAAGTTGTAGCATATATTTTGACATTATGAAAATACTATTTAAAAGTACATTTTGCATTATCATTATAATGAAAAGATTCTAGAAAAAACAGAAATTTCAGGGAATGCATGTGCATTTTATAGTAGAAGGTAATTGACTGTGAAGCAAAGAATTTGAAGATAATAGAGTAATAAAATGTTTTGCACTTTCACTATTTTGCATTTCACAATTGGAGTCATATTTACTAACTCTGAAAAGTTTGTGGCACAGTTATGCCCATGTCTGTGACAGCAGGCACTTACCCAGATCAGTTACTTCATTCTCTTATGCCAGAGGTCAAAACAGGGCACAGCATGCAGTCGTACATACTTCTGTCCATTAAAAGAACACTCCAGGCATCCATAGACTGTCTCCCTTTTAGAACTTCCCATTCCACAGAGGACACAGGGGCCTTTGGGGATGTTGTTATTAAGTAAATTAATTCGGATATGAGAGCCGTCTCTGAGATAGCTTGTGGAGAGATCAGTCATGCTTGCAGCTTTTTCATAATAATCTGCAAAAAGGTCCTCCAAGTAAGGATCAGAGTTAGCAATGATTTCCACTGCTCCTTTATCTGAAAAAGAGCACACAAGAAAAAGAAGCAGTCATTTGTTATTACACTATGAACTGTTGTTTAAAAAAATTCAGTTTAATTATAGAAATAACAACTGATTCACAAAACCATTCTAAGCATGCCATATGGATTACTTCCCATCAAAAAACCTGTGTGATGAAAATTTTTCTTCAGCTTCACTTAAGACACTGACAAAAGCCAGAATTTTTTGTATATGCCCTATGTATTTATATTTTTAGAAATTTACCTGAAAGATAGGCATGAAGCAGGCTTCTGAGAAATTGGTGGGAAGTCAAATCACATTTGTGTACTTCCCTGTTTCTATTTTTGCATTTCTAGTTTTATGTCCCAAACATTGTAAATTCACTTTTATTTCCTATTATTTACCAAAAAATCCCACTAATACTTAATACGTTAGAAAACTCAGAGGATTCCTTGCTAACCTCCTAGCAGATTTCTGAGCATACAGATATGCCAGGTAGGAACTACCTACCTTTCTCTGTCTCTTTGGGGACTGACTAGATTGAAGAACTTTTAGGCAGCTACAGCTACTGAGATGTATCCTACCCACTGAAGATTTATTCCCCTGGTGTGGACTGGAGCAACACTGGAGGCTTGGTCCATTAAAGTCCTTAGATTGAGAACAGGATACAGTGGAGAGAGGACACCTATACAGAGCAGCCTTTGGGACATGTTTACTGTTCAGCATTTATTTTCACACTCAAATCTGCAGATTTCCAAAGTACTTGGACCAAGCAGTGTTTAACATCTTGGTCTAAAGCTGCGTATGGGGATCCGCATTTTTGTTGGATGTTATGTTCATATTAGAATGAAAAAAGAGGACTATGATGGTATCCTGGCCATTTCCCTGTGCCCAAGGAGTACATTCAAATATTGCAGTTAATATTTGGGTTTGGTATTTAAACTTACCGCTTTTGCCCTCAAATATTACTATAACTTGTATTTGCCATTTACAAGCTATAAATGGCAAAAACACATAAAATAGGTTCAATGTTAAGTCACCTGTGTAATTACTCAATACTAGCTTATCAACAGCCATAAGTTTTAAGATCTTTAGAGTTTAATGAACATATTTGTTATTTCTGAGAGACAGGTTCTCAAATGTAAACTTCAATAACTCTATGATCATTTCAATACATTAGAAATTGAGAGGTACATTTTGCATCAAAATTTTTTTCTTTAAACATTCATCTTGCACAGAAATTCAAGAAACAAAGATACACTTTTCATGCATTAAATAAAACATTTGTATATAAATATCAAAAGTCATACTTCTATGAAACAAATTATTCTTTAATCTCCTTAATTTGGTCAGTGAAGATGATCCAGATTTCTCTCTTTCAAATCCTCCTTTTGAAATTGGGGTCACACAGAGTTCTGTAAAAATGAGAAGTTTTTTAAAGGACTAAATATAAAAGCCGTAATTGCACCACAATTTAATATGCTTTATAATCAATAAAGTTAACAGTGTTTAAATTTAGCTTTGCTAATGTTTTTAATGGCTAGTACAACTTTTTAATACAAATCTGCACACAGTAATAGCCCACAGAATCAAGGAACACAGATTTGACGGGAATTTTTAAATGTTGGTGTCTTTCAGTTAACATCCTCAGAGCCTGTTTTGGTTCATACACAAATCATGGTCATGTTAAGGGATTAGGACAGTCAATATCATACAAATGAAAGCCCTGATTCTGAAGTACAAACATTTCTGTAATCTTACTTGAAAGTAGAAATGAAAAATAATAAGCAAGGCTGTGAGTTCTGTACTCATCTCTGCCAATATTAAATCTACTATTACATCTTTTTTAAAAATAAAAATAAGTATCTATGTTTCTATCCATAACTTGAAAGAAAAACTTTAAAGTAAAATCTAAGCTATGCAAATTTTTTATTTGTTTTCAATTAATGCGATTATTTCCCCTTAAATAGCTTTAGATAGTTGTATGTGCAAATGAAGTATCAGACTGAAATTAAAGACCCAACAGAAAACAATGTTATTAGTTTAGAAGTTCTGCACATTTTTTTTCTTTACTTGTGTCCTTGTACTTGCCTATTTTATGCAAAACTGATAAGATAGTGTCAGGAGCCTGTTCCTCACCAGCTAGAAATATAACTGAGTGGGGTTTTTTGTTCCATGGAAGTGCAGAATTTAAAAAATACAAGGTCAAACTAACTTTTAAAAAATGTTCCCACAGCAGACTGTTTTCTAGCACCTGCCTGGTTTATCTTTTCAAGCCCTGTTTCTGTCAGAAAGTCAGAATACTTATGTGCATAAAATTAAAGCATACTTTGTATGGGATCAGAGTTTATGTATATCAAGAGCAATAAAACAGTTTAAAAAACTTAAATCATTATAAATAATAGCAGTAATGACAGTAATTCACATCACTTACCGAAATTACCATCCAAATGAATGTAGAGTTCAAACACACTAAAAGCAATAGTTGTATGTGCAGGAAAAACAATGGCTTTGTCCCGCCCTTTATAATTCTGATCTTCAATTATGTGAAACTATAATTTAGAGAAGGATCAAAAGAGAAAAAGTTACAAATTGAAATGAACAAATAAACATAATACTAATCTTAACTGCATATATTGAGAATTGTAATGCCAGGGGGGAAACTGAAATTGAAGATAAAATTTCAGAACTAAAGAATTTTCTAGTAACGATTTTTCATTTTAATAAAGTTTGATACAGAGAGAGTAATTTGCATTACATACTCAAAATTATGTGAATGATTTATAAATACTAGTAAAGAGCAAAGTTAAAAGACTTGTAGGTCAATTATTCAAGCACATGGAGGGGGAAGGGGGAGGAAGGGCCTAAGACAGGGAGTAAGATGATGACCCTACAAGCAATAACCTGAAGTTCCAATGTGTTACAGAAGATGACCATAATCATGAAAGGAAGGTTATACATTTTTTAGAAAGCCAAACTAAGAAGAAGTAAATTTCACATTTTTGCTGAGGCTTTACCCCAAGCAATGGCTCATTGTCTAGCCATCCTTTCATGTACTTCCCATCCCTCAGTCACATCAGCACTGCTAACAAAAGACCAACCTTTAAATCACTTTACATCAGTACAATAATACTGATTTACTTCAGATTTTTTCCTATCTTACATTATAAAAATACAATTAAATCAAACCATAAAATTTATAAAAATGTGCTTTTTATGGCTCATCATTTAAGTTACAGAGTTTTGTCAAACATATTTACCCTCATTGTCTCTCCACGCATTCCAGTATGGACAGTTAATGAGCACTGCCTTGTAGTTCGAATGCTTTCCATGACCACACACAAAACTTCCATCCTACTTTTTCTTGATTGATGGACTAGACAATGGTCAAAGTTTATTTTTCTAAAATCAAGAGGGAGGCAGGAAGGAAATTCAGACATAATCAACAGTTTACAAAGCAGCCAAGTAGCTTTTAATCAGTAAATAAATCACCATAATGTCTGTTTCACAGCAGTAAAATAACTGACCAAGGAGATCTCTGGAAACTTAATATTGGTTTTCAGTGTTTGGGAACACAAGAATTAACAAATGCAAGGAAAGCCAGTATTGTACAGATGTGTTAAAGAGGATATCTGGGACACCCCAGAAAATTCTAAGTCTGTCCATCTGACTCTGGTTTTAGTGCCAATAACTGAAAAAAAGTCCTATATCACTTATAAACTGTACTGAACAATCATGAAACAAGTGTTTGTAGATGAATTTCTAAAAAGAGTGGCAATTAGTTCTATAACACTGAATCTTTTTTTTCAGGAAACTAGATCCTCTCTCCTCACTGCCAGTTATTAATGATAACATTTGGAGGTTACAAATAAACCAGGAAAAGGAATGTATGGAAGTAGAAGTTACAGATACAAAATGGCATGCACTTCTTGGTAAATAACAACAAGATAACAATAGATATATTTGCAAATGCCAAATGTTGCACCATGCACAGTAAATAATTTACTGGGATGCACTGCTGGGATTTACTGGGATGACATTGTGACCAAGGGACAATCTTTGAAATATAAAATACAGCATTACACCTAGAATTAGTCTCATCATATTTCTACATGTTTGACCTCTGTGCTAGCACCACAGAACACCAAGCTCATTTACAGTGTCCACAGCTCACCAAGAATGTTGGTAAAAGAGAGTGGGTTTAAAGAAAAGTCACAGAAGACAATGAAAAATTCAAGTAGATAAACCTATTTTGCTTTTTGCAGAAAAGGCTGTGTAATAGCTTCATAAAACCTCGAAGTACCTACAATGGCAATCATATTTATGGCTCTCTATTTCATCAAAGGCAAAGAAATCCTGTTTCTGAAATCTGAAGCTGGGTAATGTCATTCAAAGTAGATTTCAAATTTCAATACTGTGGTATAACACAGATAGGGGTTTGGATGGACTCTTCCACTCTGAATTTGTTTTAGTTTCCTGAGAGATGCACTGTAATTCAAAGAATTCAGGAAAATTGTAAAGCCTGTGTTATACTGAAGGTCATGTGTCTAATCCCAGTGAAAATATCAGATCGTGACTGCTACTGTTTGACTAAAAATAATCAAAACCTAACTACTTCAGACATTCAACCTGGCTGCATGGAATGGAATTGTGGAAACAGAAATCAGAGCACAGAATACAACCTTGTAGTAAGTTCTTTAAGTAACGTTGGTACTTCAACTTCATGTTTGGTCACTATGCCAAATGAAGCTTTAAAGGCGACGGAATCTGATCCAGCAACATCAAACCCAACATCATTCATTATCTGATTTCCTCTTTTACCATTAAGCGAAACATCTGATTTGTCCTCATAGTTGAGCAGCTGGTAAGACGAGACACCTGAGTAAAAGAAGACAACCTTTGTGTGATGAAAAGTCTGAACACAAAGTATTTTCACACAGTAAGAATAAATGGTACCATTCCTACCGTGCTTAACCATTTGGATATGAAATTCAGAGCTACACTGAGCACTTGTTTATTGGTATTAATACTGATGATTGATGGAAAGAGCACATAGAAGTCAGAGAGTTTCTGTGCTTCTCTCTGGCACAGTTGTGCCCATGCTCCTGGGTTTGATTAGAGCTAATTTCAAATTTCTGTGTTCATCATTATTCTCCCCAAGTACTTCTACCTGTAACTATGATGTTGATATGTATAAACTACACATGCAGTGTGTTCTGGCTTTAATGACAGAGGCTCTGAAACCCAAAATGACTCAGTGGAGGCCATACCAAATATTAAAACTAGGAATAAAATGAAAGCCACTGTTTAAAAAATATTAGGGAACGCTGAATTTTGTCTAGATGCCATAAAATACCCTAATTTTTCTTCATTTTTGCAATACACAAATGAGATATAGGTATGCCAGTAACATAAACTCTGCCTTTTACCTGACATGCCACATTTAGAAAGACTTACCACACTTTCCATGAATGCCTGTTGATTCCAGGGACCATGTCAGTTTGTTTTGAAGGAAAACAACAGATTGATTCTGACTCACTTGAATGTTTGCATTCAATTATCGAACAATCAAAAGGTAGACACCAAAGAATCTCTATAAAAATGTTTTTATAATATCAAATACATTTCCATTACACTAACAGAAAAAATACTAGAATGCATGGGTTACCAAAATAAAATGAACACAGGATTAGATTTCCACATACATCTAAGAATCTGGAGTTTGCTCCTTTTTTTTGTTTTTAATCCTTTGAAGTCTTTATGATAAGCTGGTATTATGAAGTCACCTAGTATGAATCCTGTTTGTGTTTATTTTTAACCAAAAAGAAGTTTCATACATTTTTCATAATTTCAAAAGTATTGGATATGCTTGTCTTTGTCAGGTAAAAAAGGAAATTCAATTACAAACCTCTTTGCTTACATTAAAGGACAATACTTTCTACTACATGACCACATGACATTTAACCTTTACAGAAAAGACTAGTAAAGTTTGGTGAGACTTTTTAATGAGATTTTGCAACTTTTTTCTCAGACTTTTTAATGAGATTTTTCAATTTTTTTTTCATTCAGGAGAAGCCAGCTGATTTCTCCTGAATGTAAGGCATAGGATTAAAATTTTTCTTATCATGCCTGTGTCCTGAAATCCCCTCTTGTGGGATCAAGTGTTATTTCTGTCTTCTTGTGCTCATACGAGGTCATCTTAGTAGAGTTTTTAACTGATGCATTTGTTGTGCAATTAATAATCATAAATACTTTTGTCAAAATTGACATCTTTAAAAAAAATTAAAGCAATGAAACTGTTTAGAGAAAAAAGAGCATGTAGACATGAATTACACAATTTTCAAAGGATGTACAGGAAGATATAGGCAGTATAGTTCAATTTGGCACCTCCTAATTCTCATAAAATCTCAAAATTTACATTATTGCATAGCAAAGGCAATTTAAAAACAGTTAAGCTCTTTAAATACACCACAGAGATTGCAAACATAGAAAAAGTCTTATGAAAATCGAATTATATCAGTCAGATATAATGGCTGTGCAGAGTTCAGTTCAGCACCAGGGATTGCCAGCATGGAAGAGCTGCAGAACTGAGGCCATTCTTACACACTTAGAAGTGAATATACAGAGAAAGGGATACATATCTAAATAAATTTTATGTAGCAATTAATCAGCATACATCAGTACATCCCTCAGGAATTTGTGGTTTGTTTAAAAAAAAAGGCTTAACTGAATTTGTTTAATATTAGCTTAGAAAATACCAAGGCTTTTTTAATATAAATGAATTTATTTTTTTACTTCTTTTCCAGAAAGGCCTTTTTTCCCTTTTTTCCCTTTTTTCTTACATTTTAATTTGTACCTTTTTTCTTAAATATTTATTACATGACTAAGCAAGAAAAATGTTATTACCCATTTACTAAGGAAAAGTCATACCACCTGCACAGCTTGAACGATGTTTACTCTGAATTTACTAGAAAACATGCCTTTTTTTCCTTTGAAGAAAGATAAAAATCTTACCTGCGGAAATTTCTTTCTCCCCTTGAAGAATGTCTTTTAATGTGAAAGGTGTTGAAGCAAATTTAGATTTCTTTGAAAGTGAACATTTTCTTTTTTTAATCACAAGGCTCAGAGGTTGGTATCTGTCAGCTTCACTGAGGCTGGGCACTGGAACTAATCTTCCTCCATCACCAACCTGTTTAACGAAGTTTTTGGTTGCAGCAGCAAACATATTATGACATTAGTAATGATAATGATAAAAAGCTCTGTATCAAGTGTAGCTTCCAGACATCAAGCCCATGTTCAATTATTTTTATATTGTTCTTGCAAACAAATTAATATGCTTTAAAAAAAATCTGTCAAACTGCTTTTTTTTTAGATTGAGTTATATTCCAGTTGGAAAGAATCAACAGGCTCTTAGCTACTGAAGTTCTATGGTATATTGCTTGAGACTTCTCTCAGAGACCTTCAGTTAAGCTCTCTAATTCTTCATGATAAATAATGAATTACCAGTGTAAACTGAGAGGGAAGAGGTGCCCTTTTCTTGGCAGTTTAATGCCACTGTTTGAGATCAAAATTTACTGTCACAGAAACAGAAAACTGACTTCCATAACCCTCAGCTTCCCACCAGGAGTTATTGGTGTGCTGCTTCTTGTTGGGCCCTCGCTGCAGCTGAATTCTGGTGTTTTAGCAGCACCCAATAAATCAGCCCAGAGGTGCTGTGGGAGGCCACTGGAATTACACTTTGATGAGCACTGGCAGCTCTGTGAGACGGTGTTGGCTTTCACAGCACTGGCATAACCCACCTGGGAGAGCTCAGCTGGGGACTGAGCGCTGTGCTGGGCTGCAGTGTGAGACCACAGCAGCCTGGGGGCAGGGGGGAAACACCCGTGGGCTCTCAGCATTTGTTATTTATCTCCTATGGACTTGGCTGTGACCCAAGGGCTAGGCTCAGACTACTGAAAACTTCATTAAATTGTGAGAATTATGCAAAATTATGAAAGTAAAATTGCAGAAAGAAGTGACAGTATTGATAGAGGAGTGAGGAGCAACTCAAGGATCCAAGACATAAAGCACCAGTGTAAAAAGTCAGAAAATTGTAAAGAAAAGAGAGACAGTAGAGAGCACTGTGGAGGATCTGTGAGAGAGGCAGAAGGAGCTGACCCACTCTCATGTAAACAGTAAGCTGATTTTCTTGCAAGATTGATGAACACAGAACTGGATAAACCTTGTAGCCCTTCTTCCAGAGACTCCCTTTGCACTTATAACAGGTAAAGCATCAGCCACAGGCTTGTAAAGCTACACTTTAGTAGGAACATATATATATATATATATATATATATATATATAGGGATACCTGGTTGCCAGGTAACAATTGTTTTGATTGGCTTTCTTTTCCTGAAGTAAGGTTTTCATGTGAAAGTATCTTAAGGACTGTTTTTATAATATGAACACTTATTTAATAATTGATCATGTGTCAATACTTCCATAAAATTTTTAAAGGTTCAGAGTATCAGGAAGTTCAACAAAATCGCAAAAAGAGGAGGGCATTACCTCAGCTATCTAAGATGAAAGGAAAGGCTGCTGGATCTTTCTGCTTACTCTAGAGGGTGCTGAAAAATCAAGTCAGGTTATATATAGACTTTGAATTGAAAGCATGGGATAGGCTGCAATTAATTCTGGCTGTAATTCATATTACACTATCAGAAAAACCCTGTACACATTTACCCAATCAAAACACATTAACAGAACTGAAAAGGTTTTAAAGAGAAGGAACAGCTAAGGGAATTCCAAAATGAAAATTGCCTTGGTTGTTGGTTCTTGATTTAGATTAATCCTGTGTATATGTTATATATTTGAAAGGATACTATTTTTCCTACAGATTATTAAGCTCAGCTGGCACTGTTTATTCAACATGCATTTGTATTTTTCTTACTCAGTATGTGGTCATAGATCATACTCAATCTGATCTAGCTCTAATTTTGATAATGAATAGTTTTATTTGATATGTTTACGTGCTATTCCTGTTACTCTAACACCCTGTAATCCATCACAAATGCTTCAGCAGATGTTTGTGTTGTCCTCACGCTACAGACCAGAGAACAGGAGTCCAAGTACAGAAACATTGCCATGTTCTGAAAACATTCACTAATTTTGCACATCCAAGTGAATAATTCAAGGTATTTCCCTGCTCCTCCAGCACTAGGCCCTTTTGTACTTGGCACACAAGTGTACTCATGACTTCCAGCATTTCTGCAGCCTTGGCATGCTCTCATTTCAGGCAACCAATAAATGAAGAACGTTTAATTTCCAAGTGCATAAGTTATGCCTGAGTCATCACTGGAATAAAAAAATCTTGCCTTTTCTCACCAAGTTGTGCAGATGAGAGTCCCTGCTCACATTTGGGTTCAAGGCTGTCCCTGGGGAGGATCTGGGCTGAAATGTTCCACCCCTCTCAGCACAGAGCGCCCTAAGGGCACTGACAAGGGCTCCCCTCTGCCTCCACCACACACAACCCTCCACAGAAGAGCAAGGGGACCTTTTTAGCCTGATTATCTTCCCCTGGAGGGAAGACCAAGGGGATTTATTTCCTATACAAGATGAGTTCTGTTTTTCCAGAGTGAGTCTTACCCATGGAGTAGTAACACAGGAAATATTAGCTATGTATAGTTGAGAATGTTTATGCTTACTGTATTTCTTTTCCTTACATCATATTGATAAGAACATAGAGATTTTTTAAGAGTAAAATCGAGAGGACAGTCCTGCTCTCTGCACAACATTGGAAGATGCAGAAGGTTTTTTGTAGCTATTAGATAAATCCATAATTATTTTTGGTTTAATATTAGATAGTTGTCCTATATTATCCCTTGCAGGAATGCCTGTCACCTGTAATTATAGAGTATACAAGGAGGCATTTATAAGGTGATCTAAGGTGGTGCAAGTTAGAGATTTGTCCAAGGAACTGAAAATGTGGAATTATTTCATTATTTCATTTCAGAAATCTTAAACCATCTGTAATCCGCTTGAACTGATCTGATTTTAATTTATTTCTTCTCACAGTCAACCATATCAAAAGATTAGCATGATTAAGCAGTCAATTGAAGGGAGAAAGGAAATCTTAAGTGTTAACTGTCTGGATAAACTTAGTTGGTGTTTCACTTGAAAGGATTAAACCCATAATCTACACCAAATTATGCTGGTAATTTGTTTAATATCTTCTTAGTGTACAAAAAGATGCCCCCAGCTGCCAGATCTCCTGGCAACTGAACAGGAGTGCATCATGTACACCTCAAGTGCTTCAAACTGTTTTTACCTACAGATCTCTGCAAAAGAGCAAGTTCAAGAATTTAACATATAGAAAAACCAGCAAAAGAAAACAATACTGAAAAAATTACTTGCAAAATTCCCTAATTTCCAGCACATGGCATGAGCATTTCCCTAGAAAGACAGGATCTGTGCAATGTAGGCACTGTTATACGTCAGGAGGTAACAAAAATAACATTTTATGGGACAAAATATGGCCCTTAGTACATATAAATTTTTTGGTTTTTTCTAACAACCTGAGTGGGTTTAACAGCATGTGACCTCTTTTTTGTTTGTTTTTTTTTTTTAATTGGAATTTGTCTAGAGATTCTCATGTACGAGCAAAACCAGCTGGTTTAATACCATGAATTACATAACTCCAGAGCTCATGGAATACAAATTCTGGTGATTGTTTTATATGCTCTTCCATAGACCTAGCTTTCAGGTCCCAGACCTTTGTTCACAGATGTGCAGACTACTTAATCTGTATTTCATGTGTCCATTTTTAGAGTGTATTAAATATCCCAGCTTTTGCTTCTTTTTAATTGCCCCAGTATTAATGGCAGTATTTTTAATGGACAGATGGATGTGTTAGCTGTGAAGCCTTTAGTAAAGAGAAATACAAAAGTAGCCCTCCAGGGACACACTTGCCCAGATAGTATGTTTGCATTCACACTTACCACCTGTGAGAAGCAGGCACATCTTCCAGCTCTCAGTCTGGCAACTGACAGTATCTTTTTGCTCACTAAGAAGACTTTAAACAAATTACCAGCATAATATAGTGCAAATTTTGGGTCCAATCTTTTCAATACCAGCTCAGTTTATCCAGTTAATTAACACTTGAGATTTCTTTTTTCCCTTTGCCTTCCAGCTTTCATTTGTTACATAAACATTACTGCATACAACAAAGCTACTTTCATCCTGTAGCATTACTAGCTTGTGAAGACAGCTCTGGAAAAAAACAAGCCAGTGGGACCTAAAGTAGGTTTAATGCTACCTTTCCTCTGAAGGATGCTGCCCAAATGGCTGAATCTTTTTTATCCAGTATCTGTCAAGTAGGTGTGTCTGTGTGAGAGGACAGCTTTGTGGGCTTGCCCATCCACCTGAATGAGGATGCAGAACTGTAGATGCTGCTGTGCCACTGTATCTGAAGAAAAGTTACAAAATAAAGGATTTGTCTAGTGTGTCATAACTCACACTGTCCATGCTAAGCTGTCTGATGGGTGCTGGTACAGTTATATCTATATAAAACTTCCTTCAGTCATAGACATATCTTGCTCCTGGCTGCTTCTCCTCATGTTTTAAACTGAGCAGCAGGACTGCTTTTATTTTTGGTGTTGACACTAGCTGTTCTGTGATAGTGGGAAATTAACCTCTGTCTGTGAAACCTACTGGATGTGGCCATGTTAATGCATCACTTCTCAGGGAAGGATACTGCAAGAAATTATTATTATTATTATTATTATTATTATTATTATTATTATTATTATTATGTACTCTCAGATCTTTGCATACAGAGTATTTATAAACAGACAAAATTAAATCAGTGTTTGTAGGGCATGAAGGAATTCAGCGTTCTCTTTCATAATCACCTCTATGTTTATTCAGCCTGTTCCTTTTCATGCTACAAGAGTACGTCTCCATCTAGTTTCCTAATTCATTCTTTTCACACACGTAGGCATAAAGTAATACACTTGAGCAGTTTCCAGATACTAAACATTTTAACAGACAGGTGACATAAAAGATTCTTGTCACCAAACATAAAAAGCCTGAAACCATTATTCTAGGTCAGCTGATCAGCATTTAAGTGAAGTCAGCCCTTGAACTAGAACTGAAGAATGGATGTGCTCTTGTGCTGTATCTCTTCTATTTCTTAGAGTGCTAAACGTAATGCAAGGCTCTCAGAAGTAACCTACTTAAAGAGGAACTTAAAAGATGATTGAAACCTTAAATTTTATCAGTTGAAAGAAATAACCCAACATCCTTACCAGAACTTGGAGTCCACCTGCAGTCCAACAGGTGTAACCTTTTGAGAATGTTTAATTATAATTTTTTTCCTCCACTGACTTGTCAAAAAACCTGCCCAAGAAGCCTACGGTAGTTGTGAAATTTGAGCTAGTAATTAGTGTATTTACTGAAGGAAATGTAGCCAGACACTCAACAGTGAGAAAAGCAACTAAGTATTTGGATTTGCTTTGGAACTTACCCTTTTTATTACAAACACAATCTAATGTAGTCTCATCACAGGCAAAAAAATCTTCACAACAGATTCATGTCTGTAACATGCATTTATGCATATCTTTTTTTCCCCTGAATTTTTAAATATACCATTATTAATATGCACTTGGGATATAGATATGGGATTTACAACCTAACTTGTCTCTTTATCTACTCTAAGTTAAATCTTAGACAGAGCTCTCAGAAATGAAAATCACAGTCTAAATACAAGACATTTGGTCTGCCCTTGAGTAACATTAGACTCACCACTCAATCAAGAGATTTTGATCAAATCTAAATAGATTTTAGATGGCCTCTAAATAAATTTTAGAAGCTCCTCAGCTAGCCCCTGGTACTCTGGGTTTGAATGATATTTCAGCTTAGTTTCTTTTAACCTGACTTAGTAATAATTACTTACCTGAAAAATAATTTTCCATATTGAAGTGCAGTGCTTTTTTAACATTTAGACCAACTTAAATATTTAGTAAGATCATGAGGACTTGAAGAACCATGCAGCTTGATATGTTGGCTGAGCAAAAATGCTATGTATCATCATATCAGAACAGATTTTTGTACCAGCAGTGAAACTTGGAACAGCTTTCTGTGGGCAACTCCTTTAGCTGAGTCAGGATGAAATCCTGTCAATAGCTTCCCACACTGTCTCACTTCACCACACCACAGCGCCCACATCTTTGTGGTTATGAAGAAGCATCACCTGTTTCTTGCTTAGATTAAGTCCAAATATGTAATTTACTTTCATACCTAAAGTAACAGTTTTGATGCTAAATTAGGTGTCAGATTGCTCGTGCTGCCTCTCAGACCTCTCGAGCTCCATTCCCAAAGGTTTGCTGTGTTGGTTTTTTTTTTTATCAATTAAGTAATGCCATAGAACTTTTCGTATTTCACTCATGCACAGCAATTCTGCAGAATCACAGTCATCCAAAGCATCCAGAGGTAAAGGACAGATCTCAGCTGGGCAAACATGAAAGCAGAGCCAAGTTGCACTCATGGAATGCTTTAACAGGGAATAAGCTCCTGGTGTGCTCCTGCCTCAGAGCACAGGTTTGGACAAGATGTGTGCTCTGACACAAGACAGAAAACGCTGCCATTCATGAAAAAACCCTTTCTCTTCCTTTGCAATTGCTTCCACTCAGGCAGCATTCCAGACTGTTTGAACACTTGTTCTTTTTACAATGCCAAGAAGTGACAAAAACATTAATTCCTCCTCCCAACCAAATTCTTAATTTTTATTATGCTTTCATTTTAAGGGGTGAACAGCTGACAAGAACATATAATGGAAAAATCCCAAAATCCCACATACTGTTATTTTTCCAAGAGGCCAGACATGGTGGGTGTCAAGTAATTTTTTTTCTTTCATTTCCACTTCTTAAAAATCTATTAGAGAACATCAGGAACAATTTTTTCTGCACCCTCTCTCAAAACTTGAGAAGCATACTACAAGCTCCCCTTAATCAAAAAGAACAAGCTGAAGTGAAAAAAAAAGAAGAAGAAAAAAGAAAAAGGCTCTTATCAGCTGCAGTATGAAGATATAACTAGGAACTGCCAAAAAGAAAATTACCTTCTTTGAGACTGCAAGTTGGTAGCTCCTGGCAGATTTAAAGGAACTGCACAGAGAATCACATGGGAAAAGCTTTGTGCATGGGAAAATTATTCCTGCAGTGGAAAAAAGTTAGAAAGAAACAGAATGATGCTTTTGAAAAGCCACTGTTTCAGTGCTTTTGCTGCCACTATCACCCATCTCTTCAAAACCAATCCGTAAAATATTTATTAAGAATTTTATGATTAATAATCAATTCATCTAACTAGTTACAAATAGTTTATTCAAGAACCATTGCCTCAAGTGTTTCTTATATTAATAAATCAGAACACAGATGACAGCAGTTTAAACAGTGTACATTGAGATTTATTGGAACAAGCACTAATAGCAGCAGTGTACAGAGTGATGGAGACAATGTACTGTATGCACTGAACAATAGTAATTATACAATTGCACTTCTTCAGAGATCTATTAGAAAATGCTTTTCAGTAAACAGTTTCCCAAATCTAGCATTGTTTGGATTTGCCTCTGAGGAAAAAAAAAAATACAAAAAATATGCTTTATCCTTTTTTTTTTTTTTTGGTAAGGCATTAGCAACATTCATTGGCAGGCTACACAAGTCATTTGTACATGCATTATCCAATTACATTGCAACAGGTAAAAGAGCATCATGTTTCCTCAAAAACTAGAATTGTGTGTATGTTTTGGACATAATATCCTGGTAAATCTGACTTAGCCTGAAGGAAACAGATGACATCTTCTGTTACATTTTAGAGCACAACAAAAACTATAGCACAGCCAAATTCACTTTTTATTTCCTACCAGAAGCTGTAGGATCTCCCTCAGCTGGAGTTGGTATTATGGGTATCATGTATACCACATACATCAAAGGAATAAAGTCTTCATTATTATTTCTTGTTCACTATTCCCCCCACTACCACCTCCCTGAATCGTGTGGCCAAAGGATGCTCAGCTGTAATCAACATGAACTACTGAATGAGCTTGGGTTTTATTGCATGAGAGGTAGTCAGTGTGAGGCCTCACCTGCTCTCTGGATTACTACACCAGTACATTCAAACCAACTTACAAGTGCAAAGACACAGAATAAGTGTTGCAGCTGCATTATATGGAAACTTAAAATTGTTTTATTACTGCTCTTTTCTGGCCAGGTTTAATCTCAGAAGTAGCCAGAGGACTCAATATACCAAAAAGAAAAGCAATTCTATGTATGTGCTAAAGCCTAGATGGAGAGAGGCACTTTCTCACATTCTTCTTTTTCTGGGCTAAGATTAAGAGCATGCTCTTAGTCAGCCACCCCTTTCTGCACAAATCAGAAAGATCATTCTCCTTTTTTTGACTGGCATACAGTACTAGCAACACTCAGCTCTGGGCTGGCACCATCCTGGGGAAAGTATAGGGAAATAGGAAGAGGGATTGCAAATATGCTTACAATTAAGCTTGCCAGAATGAGACATAATATGATGAATTGTAATTGTCTTAATGTACTGTTCTTTATTCCAAATGTCATACCTAATTGACCTCTGCAGAGACATGAAGTTAACTTGTTTTTAAAAACTACAAGCTCCAGAATAAGGTTCCAAAATGCAAGAGAGTCAAAGGAAAGTCAAATCTATTGCTCAGAGTGGCAAGCAGTCCAACCAACTGTATTTCACACATTTTATCTTCCACAACACAGCGCACATATTCAAAATTAAACATTAGGGCAGCTAGTTGAATACCAAGGCTTGACTGCACATTAGGCCTACAGCTGAAATAGATTTGGGCAGCTAGATCATCCACTCACCAGGAAGCTCTCTGGGTTCAATGAGGAATGGAATACCAACAGCAGCTCAGCCTCTGTGTAGGTGCTCATTTGTTTAAGCATGTGGGAATTAGAAATCAAGTGCTACAAAACCTGGGGTAACCAGGTAAGCCAGTACATTGTATTCTTAGGAATGTCACTGTAAAGCGTTTTTATTTGAACTTAAGCATCTGCATCTTTTAGACTTATTTAAATGAGAACTGTTTGCAATGTTAATGCTAAGTACACACTGATGCCTGTGCAACGTTAGAGTCCAAGCAGATGAGGCAGGAAAAGAATCCGATGTGCATTGCTGATTAACTCCTGCAGTGAAATAAATGTCTATAGATTTGGAAATTACATCCTTTCTGTATTGCTCCTCAGCTGCTGCTGTTTACTAACCATAAGCAATAAAATTGCTTTTACAGGCATAATCAGCCCATATTTGGAATCAGAATTAATAAGATGTAAAGAAGAATAATCACGAAGACATCCCAAACTTGTGAATAGTCAAGAATAGATGAATGCATTTGCAGGAAATCAATCAAGAACAATTAAGAGTAATTTTTTTAATGTTTAATTATTGAACATACTAAGAAGGACCAAACTTATGCTTTTGAAAATTGCAATACGTATAATTGCAATATATATAATTTTCGCTACAAATATCTGCAAATTAATTTTCTATTATTTAGAGTTATTTAGAAATTATGGTACCGATTTTTTTTCCCAGTATCCTATTCTTCATCATCTCATTGTGGAAGTCCACAGCAAACTTTTGAGTATAAAATTGGGAGTGGTGCAGGTGAAGTTTAATACTGAAGTACTCAAAAACCAACGCATTCTGCAACATTTGGGTAGCTGGGTACACAAATGCTTTTCAGTGTCTTTCTTTCCCTCAAGTAAATTTTTTCTATTTCTTTCAAACAACTGAAAGAATTTTATCTGGTGCATCTAAGAACTCAGACCCTTTCTCATTACAGTCTGTTATTTCCCTTTAAAACAGACACTACCTACCCACTACTCAAGAGTAGCACTGGCTGTATATGTTATACTTCCAAAAAGCAACTTTTTGCCTTTAAATCGATCTTAAAAACCACAAAGCAAGTTTCTGCTTGCCTTTGTAGCTGACATAATAGCACAATCACAGTAGAAAGACTCTGAGGATCTCCTTTCACAAGTAAGCTACCCAAAGAGGTGTACAAGGAACCAACAGATACGGGGCTTTCTGCCTATTTTTTTTCAGCATGAGGGATATGGGCAATCAGCAAAGCAAGTTCTTTTAGCTGTTTAGGTTCTGACATTTTGGCCTGCTAAAGGATTGGCACAGGGCAATCTCCCACCTGAAAGGTTGTTAAAAGCAAAGAAGCTCAGTAAGGCAGTATAAAAATGACAACTAATCTAAACCTTACTCTTCTATTGGCATTCTCAGGATCTGAGCAAGGTAAAAATACACATTTACTACATTTCATACATGTGCGCACAGGATCTAATCACACCCAAAAAAGTGTGACGTTATTCCCAATTTGTATCAGCTTTGTGCAAAAGTGAGAGAAAATACAGAATTCTTTGCTGTTGAAATACTGAGAAATCATAAATCAGCAGTTAATTATACAAAGAAAGGTAGATAGAAACCCAGAGAAGAGTCTTGCTACTGGTTGCAACAAAAAAAATATACATAACAGAACTATCATAGCAGTACAGAAGTATAATAATAGCCTTTCTTGATATCACAGTAGTTTCATTTTATGATGGCTTTTCATGTGCTAAATAAAAGTATCCACTTCAGACAATCTAGCAGTAACAGATAAAGAACATGTAGTTTGCTATGCAGTTGTGGGGAAGAAAAGTATTTCAGATATCAGATGCTGGCAGCTTGGTTTCTTACTTATTTTACAGTAAATAACATAGACATAAATCCATATACAGAGAAGAATCCCACTGGAAAAGCCCACTGATAATTTATTTTTGGCCTGAGGGTGAAATTTTAGTGGTCCACCCTGAGAAATGGACATTTAGCATGACATAAACACCACTCTTCATGTCTGCAGAATTCCAAACATGGTTCACTTTCTGAAACTCAAACTTCATGTGATTAATTCTTACTGTGGAAAAAATGTTTGAAAATAAGTAGTTTAGAAACGATTAAAAAGGAACAAGAACAGTGTCTTTCCTAATTAGAGAGAAAGCTTACTAAGGTAGGAGTTGTCATTTTGCATTTATGCCTGCATACCAAAATACACTCATCAGCACTTATTTTTCTGCTCAGTCAGGTCTTCTGTGAGACTCAGCAGAAAACAAAATTTATTGTGATCTGTATTTGTTATACTGTATCTCAACTACTAAAGAATACCAGTAGCACTTATTTCAAAAACAAAATAGACTTATTTTCTAACCTTAAACTGGAATGACAATTTTTAATGTTTACTTCAAGATAGGTGATAAAGTCATTTTAATATATTTATTGTGATCCAGTCTCAAAATATTTTATAAAATATTAAGTAAATACAAGGATAATAGAAGATCTCATCTTCTATTTTTCCACATAGTTAAAGAAGCTATCCTGAATTTTCCTTTACCTGGAAAATACTGAGGATTAACCTTGTATTCAATTTGTTAATGTTACTATAATCCTTGTTCAGGTGAATTTAACAGAGAAAGCATTCAGCACAGGACTACTAGACAAGAAATCAGAGTTTTCAGTCCTGACTCGAGCACTGATTATTCTTGGTGGACATGACAAACCAACCTTTGGGACACAAACACAATCCTAAAAAGAGAGGCAATTTCAGAGCAAGAGGCTGCATGTGTGGCTACACTGACTGGCACCAGAGGCAAGTCCCTCAGTGAAGAACAGTTTTGGCTGAATATTTGCCACTGTGTGTGCTGCTCTTGTTTGGCACATCATATTGATTCTCAAAGTTACACACTTCTGAGTTTTTGAAGGAATTTCCTCACCTCTTCCCATTTTGCATGCCTTATGTTCACTAGCATAAGATACCCTCTGTCATTAATGCAGACCACTAAAAGTAGCAGTCAATATGAAATTACATTTTAGTGTTTCACAGGAGACATCTGAATCATTGCTCCAGGAGTATCAATAAGTAGCTTTACCATACTTCAATGAATTATTCATAGGTCAGAAAGAACATATTACACACTGCTGATTATATATTCAGACTGTGTAACTCTCTTTGTCCACGTTACCAAGACACCTTCAGCCAAATGCTGGCTACAGTCATTTTTTATTTATAAAAGGAGTAAAAACTTCCCTTCACCTTCAGCATTAATTCTGAGCAAATGTCTCCAATCTTCCCTTTTTTCATGTTGTCATGGATCAGTGGAAAGAAAAATGGTATCAAGATAACCAGCCTGAAACGAATTCAGCAGCTCTGCTGACATTTTAATTCCTACAACTTAGAAAACTTTCTGTTCTGTTCTCACACTGACTAAACTTCTGTGACCAGTTTTTGTCATTCTGCATTGTTGTCTTTCCCTCACCTTTCTTTTCTGAGGTTTGACAAAGATTGCAAGGACAATTTAAAAGAAATTTAAAAATTAGAGATGATGAGTTTATAATGCCACAAAATTTGACAAAGAAGGAGGCTGGTATATAAAACACAAGTACATCAATATTACTTTTTAACTTGCAAGAAACTGTATAAAAACTCTTTTATAAAGATACTTTTTAGTTAATGAACGAAATATATAGTTTATACCAAAGCAAATTAATAAAGGTGTTTTACATAACCTAGTTTAAAGAGTAAATAATGTATTTGCTTTTGTAAGTAGACTCCTTACAATATATAATACAAAAATAAGATAAATTGCTGTAAATGTGCCATTTCTCTGATCTTACTCATATTTGCAGCATTCTCTTGTGTGCCAGTCACTGTTCTAATGGCGCTTACAGAGATACTCTCCCCAGGAATAATTATAACTTTATTAACACAGTCTAGATCCTTCTGTTAAAAAAAACAACCAAAACCAAAAACAAACCAAAAACCCTTCATGAAAAGACTGACTAGTATCAGAATTATCATAAAAGTAACCAGGAATGGTAAAGTAGAAAATTATACTACTTTATATACTAAATATATCTCAAATTTATCTATGTATGCACTGAAGCATAAATTCAAGTTTTACACAGTTTTGATGACTGCTACTTAGTGACAGACAAAAAGAAAAAAACAAGGTAGTGTTTTTAAGCCCCAGTAGCTGCCGAGGTAAGTGGTTATGAATAGCAAATTTCCTTAGCTTTCTCATGGGTCTGTGCATAACACAAGGTTACCAGTGAGGCCATTCCAGTGTTTCTGACACCCTTTTGTCAATGTTAATTTTATTCCCCCAGGTGGGCAAAACTCTCTAGCTTAACGCCTCCTATCATTTCAGCATATAAGTACAAATACACTTTCAGAGGGATTTAATCTAAAAAACTCTCCTTTGCTTTCATTACGCAGCTCCATTATTACAAATGACATCTAAAAATGTTCATTCCTCAGATTACAACTGCAGCCAACGCATGTAAAACAGCTACTGTTTATTGTTGCTCCAGACAATACCTAAAACCCTGTAAAACAAGGAGACCACACAACCCTTGCCTATACTAATAGACCTTTGCTAGTGAAAGCAAGTTTTGCAAAACAGAGAATGGATATACTCAGTCCTCTTGGTTATTGTGCAATTGCAAATGAACCTCTCCTCCCCTCCAGGGCATTTCTAAAAATTCTAATTTTTTTGAGGAGAAGCTCAGTGTAAGACTGCAGCTGTGCTGGGCTCCACTGGTGAGAGGTGAGAAAATCACATTCCCTCCATGGGGAACAGAGGACATGGCCCAGATGTAAGGTGCTCACAGGTGCCCATGGGGCCAGGACCAGTGCTGGCTCCTCCAGGTTTGTGTGATTTGTTTCCATAAAGCACTGTCAGTGCTCAGCAGAGAATTAAGGGTAATGTCTTCCAACACTGAGCCATGTTTACACACTGCAGTACTTGACATATGGCTGGCATGTGCTACTCACATAAAACCCACAGATGCCATACAGGCTTATTCAGAGTCAGAAGTTCAAAAGGAGAAAAAAGAAGGGTAACATTATTTGTATGATGAAAAGGCTATTATAGTGGGAATTGCACTTTCAAAGCCAAATACAAAAAAGTTTACTTCATGCAACTTACATCTGTCTAAAATTAGAATGGGTGCCTAGATGACTCACAGGGATACTTCATGAAAATCAACTCCAAATTGTCTTTTCCTGTGAGATAAAAATTTCTAATATGCTAAAACTCTGCCATCTTGATAATACTGATCTAAAATAAGAATGAAGCTATTTAAATCTTTTTAAGACATTGCATTTGATGAAAATAGCTACTATTACCTTATCACAGCTGAAATACCAGAACAAGGAAGAAATTAAGGTACACTTTTAAAATATTAATAGAAAATAGAGCTCATTATTGTGAAACTAAAGCATAAGAATTGTGTTTTTTATATAGAAATAAGTGTTTTAAGAAAACACAGGAGAAAAGCATATGTCTTTGAAGCAAAAGAACATCTTAAATGGCATAAAAAGTTTTACATATCCAATGATCTACACTAATTTTCAACACTTACCAAGCATATAGCAATTAAATATTTACTGAGTTGGATAGTATTTTTCATGCCTTCCAAAAGGAAATACTGCCTGGATGAATGGAGTGAGTTGGGTTGAAAACTGCTTGAATCCCAGGCCTGAAGGGCACTCACTGACCAATGGTTTATGCCCTGCTGGCAGCCAGCAATGAGGACAGCCCTGCAGGGGTCAGTTCTGTGGCCATGTCAATCAACATCTCACAGTGACCTGCACAAGGACATAAGACTGCATGATAACTATTTCACAGATGACATCAAATTAGGAGGATGACATGGGGAGCCAAATGACAAAGCTTCAACCAGAAGGACACTGCCCAACTTGAGGACTGGGCCAGGAAACACCTCAAGAGGTTCCACAGAAGTGAAAAGCTCTGCTCCTGGAGCAGGAAAATCCCACATGCTGTGAAGCGATGGCTGAGCAGTAGCCCTGCCAAAAAACAGCTGGCATTTACAAAAGGTGCCAGACTGCAAATGAGCCAGTGGTGCACTCTGTTTGCAGCATGGGATGCTCCATTCTGCACTACATGGGCAGGGGATGTGAAAACTCACCATCCCCTCTCACCAATGCTGTGAAGTGTCACAGGTTGACAAAAAATTATAATTTGGATACAAGCCCTTAGACCTATCCACTTTAGAAACAGCACCAAATATTCCACAATGTCTGCCAGTGTTGGAGGAAAAATGCAGTAACAGACTTGGCAGAGAATACAGAGAATTCTGCACTACCAGAAACTGCTCTATGGCACATCTGCTTGAACTTTTTCATTTCTGATACACACTGCAAATATCTCGTGTTACATCATTTTGTGTCTTCTCCGCTTCTTAATTAACTAATTTAATATCCACTAGGCTTAGAAAGTGCCTAGAGGAAAGATTTAGCATATCACAGATTTTCTAAATTTTAAAAATGTTAGTGTTATTTTTCTTTCAATGAGTGTCAAATAAACAATTGTAAAAAATAATTCAGTGATAGCATTTTTAGTGTCCACCAAGTTTCAGTTTGCATTGCAAATAATGGCATTCACAGAACACTGCCAGAATGCTGTAAAACTACAGACCTTCTTTCTGCATTTAAATTAAAGATTTGAGAACATGCAGTTCTGTCCCTCAAATGTGCTTGCAGTCATACACACAAAATACTTCCTAATATCACGATGAACTGCACACAAATACTGGAGCAAAAGATGGACAAATGTTTAATAGAGTTGGTTTTAAAGAAAATGGCAGAGAATAATTAATTGCTATTTTACACACAATGTGCCAATTTGATTCCTAGTGTAATGTAATTAAAGCAAGTAGGATGACCTTAACCAAGTATTATTTAAAAAACAACTTTGATATACTTCCATTTTCCTCTAATAACAATTGCAGAACTAAAATAAGAATAATTTCACCGAGGAAACAGAAAGATAACATTCTTTTAATAACTTAAAATTTTCTTTGGAAGAAATCCCATTAATCTGCACAGGGATTTTTATACCAATTTTTTATTAAAAATTCATGAACATTCACAATTCATAAAAAGTCTACTTAATATTTTCTGTAGGTTTTCATAGCTCTTTCTGATAACAGAATTGTGTCATGAAACTGAAGCTGATTAGTTGCTAGTTGCCCTGCTAGTTACTTTGCCATACGATGAACGGGGAGAACTAAATTAATATTAAATAACCCAAGTCATCTCAGTTATGTAGGGACCTGACTCTGGAAAAGGAGGAAGCAGGTTGAGAGCTGTGGATGTGTGGTAATGCACTGAGAATTGGTCAACCAGATCACAATACTTATCTAGTAATTTCATTTTTGGTCTCAGGACTGGAATAAATCTTAAATAGAAAAATTGTATGTCATGCAAGGGCAGAAAGGAGTACAGGGTGTGTGCATGAAATCTAACCTACCATCAGTGGTGGGAAGTACAACACAAGCATAAATAGAAGACTAGATCATACCATATGGAATGCAGTTTTTATCTAATAAATTACTGTTTTTTCTAAGATCTGCCCTCCTACTGTTTAATGTTTCAGAGATTTTCAAATAGAAAGTGCCAAGTCTTCTCCCACTTACATTAACTGAGGCTTAGCAACACATAAAAGACTTTGTTTTTAATCAAAAAATAAAGAACCACTTTACGAAAAAATGTAAAGTATAATTTTGCACAAAAGCTATTTTGGCAACACGAGTAAAAGTTGTTAGCTACAACACATGGGAGCCTCTGCCATATTCTCAAACATAAATTTAGATAAGAAAAGAGGATGGGGGAAAAACAGAGCCAGGAAAATAAACAGTGTGTGTGGCAGAAAACAGTTGCATTTACAGTACTATCCAGCTTCTGGAGAGAAGCCAGAGACCTTCCCACGAAATCTTTCAGTGCTTTTAACACGGTAGCAAAGCTTCAGGGATTTCTAATTGTATAAACAGTTATGGGAAAATGAGGTTCACTAAGAAGTCTATGTCCAGCCAGTACTAAAAGTGATGACTGCATCTCAGCATCAGTCATTCAGAATATGAACTTCTGACTAGCAATTCATGTGCATTTACCAAAACTGAAATTCAACCAGCTAGCAGTTTCTTTTCATTCTGATTATACAGTCAGCATCCCAAAGCTAAAGCATGTACAGTAGTCTCATACCTCTGAAATACAGTTAGATGTTTGGTTATCTTTTGATTTCAAATAATGCAGGTCTTCCAGTATTTATATTGTGACAAAATTCTAGAGCTTTAAAAATCTGCCCTTCACACAAGCCTAAGCATAGATATTTTAAAATTTCTTAATGTACAACTTCATATTTTTTTAAGGCATGAACAATGGCATATGAATGGGAACAGCTTCCGGAAAAGCATCTTTTTGACAAAGGCCAGTCCAAGCACATCACACCAAAGGACTAACCTGAAGCCAGAAATGACAGTGTTGTGACCCAAGAGTTTTTAACAAAAATAGTTGAAACAAAATGGATTTTTTTCTCTTTTTCTTCCTTTTTTTTTTTTTCATTTAAATTGTATTACTCTTAATGTCTGTTTAAAGCACCGGTTGCAGTTTTGCGCTTACCACCTCTCCCGAATGACTTTGGATAACTCATCTGCTTCTTTGTTTCTGAATTTTCAGCGTATGAAACTTGAAAAGGTTTCTGTTTCCTTTTTTTTTCTTTTGTTTTTTTTTAGTTTTGATGGCTGCTGCAAAATTAGAAAGATCCAGAAGTGGTCAGGGGCCTGGTCTAATGCACTTCCAAAAGTCCATTATAAAGATGAATATAAATGCGTATGATATGGTTTTTCTGTAGACCCACAAACCACACTTAGCTATAAGAAACATATTGTGCATAGTTATTTTTTTTCTTCAGAGTGATATGTTTACTAGGTCTACATTCTCAGTTTACCAGAGTACAGGAATGTCTACTTTACTAAAGCCAGGATCCTTTCTCAGTTCCCAGTAGGTTTCATTGGTAACCCAGGCTTCTCTTTGATTAGCATCGATAACTTTTCTGTAGAAAGGGGGGAAAAAAAAGAGAGAGATAAAGAGAGGAAAGAAGTTTTGACCATAGATACTGCTCTTATGCAATAAAAAATTCAAATTCCACACCTCTCTGATCTAACCCAATATTAAATCAAATTTCATGTTTCTAAAGGACACAAGAACAGTCAGGAATTTAAAAACAAAATCAACCTCTACCTATATCACAAGTGGGAGATAAAAAAAACAGCTAAGACTGAAAATCTGTTGTCTATCTGTGTGAGCAGGTCTTAGAGCCACATAAAACCCCTTTGGCCACTACAGATTTGTATTGGGTCTGATGGGGGTAAAGCTCACAGGCCTTACAGTGCTGTGCTTTGCTTTGGTAGCTGGTGTTGATAACAGAGCAGTGTTTTGGCAACTGCCAAGCTGTGCTGTCCCTGTGACATTCCTTCCCCCACTGAAGGGGATGGGGGTGGGAAAGATCCTGGGAGGGGACACCAGCAGGCCAGCTGAGCCCAGTCAGCCAGAGGGATATTCCACACCATATGACATCAGCTCAGATATATAAGGGAAGGAAGAGAGGAGGAGGGGGAGGCACTCAGGGCTGGTCCATGTTTGCCTCCTTGAACAACCGTCACGCGTGCTGAAGCCCTGCTTCCCAGAGAGTGTCCAGACATCGCTACTGATGGGAAGTAGAGATTGATTGTTTTTCCCTCTGCTCTTGTGTGCACAACTCTCAGCTTGCTTGTTCTATTTTTCTCCCTGCTGTAATAAAACTGCCTTTTCTTGCCCTGATCGTCTTTTCTTCAATATTATCCTCTCCCCTCTCCCAGCGGGAGAGGGAGTGATAGAGTGACTGAGTGGGCACCTGGCTGGGGATACAGCTTTCAGAATGCAAGCTTTTAACCATTTATTTTTTTGTCTCCTCCATATTCTGCTTACATTATGCTACAACTGCACCAAGCACATTCAGTCTTTTCACTTTTGATTCCCCATGCCAGACATGTGTCTACTTGGAATGATTATCCCTTGTTTCAGAAGAATGCTTAAATAAAAAATAGCCAATAAAAAACACCTCCACTCAAAAATAAATACATTTTTAGTGTATACATATACATTTATATATACATTTTATATATATGTATATATGTACGATGTTGTTGTTTAGGCCACATGATATTATCTGTCTATGCAATGCCTTAAAATAAAGCCCCTAGTTAAATCTTAAATCCTAATATTATACTTCTAATTCTGCTTCAGTAGGAAGGCTTGTGTAGTTGTGGCCCATAATGAGAAAATCAAGTTTAACTGTGTAAAAATTGCTTCAGAGAAGCAGGTATGAGGTATCTAATTATCTTTCTTAAAACTGCCACTTTCCATGCTTTCATGATTATCAGTCTGTGTTGGTGGTAATTCTTGTAGTACTTCATCCAGTTACACTACAGAAAACAGAGACTTGCTACTCAAATGAACAGACTTACTTAAAAAATTTGGGTACATATTCAATGCCATTTTCTTCCATGTACCGCCTCCGAGCCCTCTGCAGTTCCTCTATTCGTTGTTTCTCAGATGCTGCTGCTTCTATGTTTCCTTCCTCCAGAAGCCTGTAGGAATAACAGCAGGCCCTGTTGCAATCACACAGAGTCTAGTCCAGGGGATTTTCCAGCACCAATCATCACAAAAGACAAGCAGAAGCCCGGTGAGTTGTCTGTGTTGTACATTCAGATCCAGGCTGAGATGCAACTCCCCAGCTACGTGTGCCTGACCTACAGCCTAAGGCACACACTTTGTTCAGAACATCACAAACACTAAAGGACTATGAACTGAGAGTTGGGAGGGAATTAGTGTTGCTCCCATTCATAACAGAAGTGCATGACATTTCAGAGCCTGTTTTTCAGTTTGTTATGAGGAATCTGCCCCAAGGTTGCATTATAGTTCCACTGCATCAACAAGGAGCTTTCTATTTTCCCTTTAACTGGGTTAAGCAGAAATCTGACTGCAATACTGACTATTTTCTCTATTAGCAGAATCCTCCACAGCTTAATTCAGACTGTAGTGAAGATACATAGAAAATTCAAGACTCAGCCAAACTCAGCCTTGAACCCACCAAATATTAAGTGTATAAATGAGCATTCTTGCCTTTGATCTGGCCTGAACCGTGCATCTGTTGCAGGAAGAAGATCTTTCAGTAAAGGATCTAATTCATTGAGCTCAATAGCAAACCTTGTGAAGCCATAATAACGCTCATAATTGGTTGGCATGGAGCCTGAATACATAAGAGAAAGAAAAAAGCTTTTTACGCTATTACTCTAAATATGCAAGAGATTCCTTTATTTAAGAACTTCTAACAGAAAAATAATTCATGTATTTTACTCTTACAATTAAAAAGCATCAAAAGCTATTCTCTAGGTGAAACAAAATTCACTAAATATTAATTTCAAATGCTTATCCTGCAGAGATTGTAATTGCATGTTAATAGATTCAAAACTTTCATGATCTTCCTTCAGTTTTAAATAAAAACTAATGTTTTCAAGATTTTCAAGCTAAAAACAGTTTCTTGTTCCCCAGAAATTGGGCTTATCGAATGTCTGTCCAAAACCAAACCTTAACTGATCTTTAGAGATCATTTTGGGAGTTAGCACACACTGACAAACTGATTCAGCACTATCAGGAGCCAGAAGAGACATCACAGAGAGCAGGGTGCAAAGCAAGGTTCAAAATATCACAAATACAAAGTAGGATTCAAAATACTAAGAACAATAATTCCTGGATTATGCATGTATGAAAGATACAGATGCAAAGGATGACTAATTCAACCTCAGGCCTCTTAAGCAAGCAAGAAGTTAAAATTAAATTCTGAAAGTCCCAGGTGTTCACCATCTCTGAAGACCAATCCTTTAGGCTAATGAAGCATGATGACAACAAACTCAATAAACCCCAGTTTGTTGAATCCAAACAAGTTACCCTGCTCTCTGTAAGAAGGCTGACATGCCAAATTTTTTTCTTAATTTTATTCTTCTGTTGACCCCAAGGCCCCAGCACATTTGATCAGGAGTCAGACTGTGATGTAAAAGATCATGCCCTGTAAGAACATTTCCATCTACCATTACTATAATGTCATGGAAATTCTTGTTTATTTGTCTAGCCAAGAATTTTAATTTCTCTAGCAGCATTTTGTTTATTTGAAATGAAGGCTAAACCAGTTTCATATAGTTTAGGTTTACCCTACACCACCTTCCAGAGTTTATTACAAACTTCTTACCTGGCCTCCATATGCATTTGGCTGAAGGTGCAACCCCACAATAGAGGCCCTCATGCCACTTTCCAAACAAGCGGTGAACCACCTTCCCTTCTTGGTCTATCACTACGCCCTGGACCTCATTTACATTTGAATTCCAGTAGTTCACCTGCAAGTTTAACCAAGAATTACTAGCTCATACTGCTTTTCCAACAACCCGTTGTACTAATACACATAGTGAATGAATCTTGGCCTGTGGCACCAACTGCCCAAATTCTGTGTTGGGACAGTTCACCTGGATATTAAAATACTATGAATGAAAGCCACATTATATAATCTAAAGAGATAAATTATTGAACGATAAATTCTAGTAAAGGGAGAAGTAAAATGGCATGGTAGTGTACAGTGACTTTGTTTTTTTCCTTGTGGTAATATTAAAAAAAAAAGACATTCCATTTTTAATCAAAAAACAGTAGAGCACACAGCTATACAGCAACAGAACACACGAATATCAAATGTTCAGTGGACTAGAATCATACTACTTGACATAGCCTTCTCATTTGACAATTTACATTTTATGAATACTCATAAAAGAAATAAAAGATAAAATGTGGAACGCTGACTTCGGGAATACTGAAGAAACAGCTTGATGTACCCTTAAATTTCACAGCTATGTGAATATAAGATATGTATTAGCATCCATATGTTACCTTGACAAAAGTGAGTTTGCAAATGCAAACACTGCTTTTTGTGTTTCTGATGGTTATCTCTCCATAGTGTTCTATCCATCTCCTTCCACTAAGAATATTATGTATGCAAGTAGTGACTTTGTTCCAGACATAGTAATCTCCATACCTAGGAACAGATTAAGAATAATTGGTAACATGTATTAATCATGATCATTACTGACAAAAAGGTAAAACATTGTTCCTTTATTGTGAAAACAAACCACATTGCCCAAAAACATCTGCACAGATAACTAAGTCCTGCATCTGGGTACATTGCTAATCCTCCTTAGAGAAGCTCACCTAAGCTCCAGTGCACAGAACTACAGAAAGGTGCTATAAACCACAAATAAACACATTATGAACCACTGAAGCCCTGCATGGCATATTCACTATCCTTAGAGCATAAAGTGCTTTGGCCACAATCCCTATAGGGGAAACACAGTGACTCACAGAGCAACATAAGGCTTAATTGAGACTATAAACAGAAAATGTAATCACAAATAGAACAAATTAATATGAAAAGGAGATCAAGGAAAGGAAGTAGGAAGCCAAGAGCACACTGGCACATCATCCCTTTTCCTCTGTAAGAACTATCCAGTCAGAGCATTTCTAATGTCAAACAAGAGGATAAAACCAGAGAATTATATTGTGCAGAGCACATTCTCCTTCAGAGCTTAGGGGAAGGCATGAAGACAGAAGACAAAGCTGCTCCAGAGTGCATTTACTTCAATTTCATGAGGTGGATAAAGAGGTGGAGTGATGCTACACTGTTAGAGGCAGAAAGATAGGCTGGCTGCAATGCATAGGAGCAAGAAGAACACTGCAAAAACAGAAGACATGTTTAAAGTATCCACTCCTTGCATATTCTTAGGATTTACAAGCTGCAACTGGTCTCACTGGTGGTGAAGCTACTGCTTCTCACTACTCTGCCAACATCTGAAGAACATATTTTGGTTTATCTGTGTTTTGACAGAAGACATTTCATGGTCACCAGTGGTCATTCTGAGCGAACACTCAGCAGCAGTGAGAGCCTTAGGGCAGCACCAGCTGCTGACAGTCCTGCACTGCAGCCTTGTTCTGAACAGCTCACTACTGTACATATCAAACATGGATTCTCTCCCCCAAAACATTTCTATCCCCCGCTCTCCATCACTTTCTAGAGAGTTCGTATAATTTTCCTCCAAAACCAAAAATGGATCTTCAGGCTCAAAAATGCTCCAGTAACCCCACCTGAACAGTAAGGAGAGATTGGAGCTGGGCACCAACTCACACCACTACAGCCCATGTGATGCCTGCTCGCATTTCCTCAACCCATTCACAAGGCAGCACAGACTAGAGTGCACCAAAGACTGAAAACAAGAGGAGAGAGGACAGTAGCTTACTTTGGAAGAGTCACATTCAAGGTTCCAACAGGCAGAATTTCCATTGATTTCCCCCAGAATTTGTTTTTCCACCTGATATCTGAATATAACAGTGAAATATTTTAAAAACTGAAATGACCAAGGTCTCCCCCTTGCAGTGATCTGTGTGGCACCAGACCATCTGTGCTAGAACACCCAATTCAGAACAGGGCAGTAAATAGTATAAATTTGCCATGAAAATACTAAAGAAAAAAATACTAGAAAATTACATTAGGTCAGAAAAACTAAATGCAAGTTTAATTATGAACCATGTCTGTGCTGCATTATTGTCAACTGTCTTGTGCAATCATTCAATACAAATTAAAGGTATATGCCAATAGATATGAGGAAATAGTTATTTTTTCAACTGTGATAAGAACTCCTTGTATTTGTAACAGTAATTTTATTGGTAAAAACCTTATAAACAGAAGAGTATAAACAGGCTGCAAGTGACGGGGAAGTTCTAACATGTCTGCTCACTCTTAATGAGAATTTGGAGTAAAATAAATCAGATCATCAGTTTATAATATGTCACTTCAAAATAATAAGTATAGAAATTCTGAGGAAGTTCCAAATGCAAAGCTCAACTTGTACAAAGTTTTTACTTGATAATAAGAAAGGAGTTATGCTGTTGAATTAAAAAGCATACCTTGCCAAAATACAAAGTTTTTCGATTCACAATGGCAGGCCGAAATGGGAGGATGGTGGCTAACCTGAAAAACAGTTTGGTTGAGTTCATTTTCATTCCTAAGACAGTACAACTGTTATTGCAATATGAAAATACTAAATAGCCCACGTTGCTATGAAAACAGATACAACTTAAGTGGTTGTACTTAAAACAGTTCCTTGCGATTACTGTAAAAATGTATTCCTTCCAGCATTTAATGAAGTCCACTCATATTAACAATATTTATTTATTCCTAAGAAAGCAAACCATTCTAACTAGAAAGAAAAAATGTGATTATTCTATAAAATGAAGAACCAAAAATATACCTCTAAACAGAATTGTCTATTAGAAACAAGCCTTACCTGCTCTGAGAAAAATCGAAATCCTTTGTCTTCTCTAATACATTCATAAGTTTCACCAAGCAATGGGTTAAATGGCTTGCTTCCTGCTCTAAAGTATGTAGAGGCATAGCCTGAGGCTGCAAAGGCAGCTATGAGAACCTGTGAAAATACAGATCAGAATGTGAGAACAGGCAGACATTCTTGTGTATGTGCAGTACCACACGACTCGATCTGCTGAGTGAAAACTGGATTAATGAAGCAAGCCTGGAAGTGAAGCCATGCATCCCAGCCAGAACCAGTATAAACTTTACTTCTTCTGTTGACAGAATTTCTTTTCCCTCATGGCCTTGTTTGGTCTTTCAACAGTCCCTTAAAATGATAATCTGCACGTGACACAGTTTTTCTGCCTTTGACCAGCCTTATCATTAGTGACCTAGAACAGACCCAGCTCTAGACCTTCTTCCCATGAATAAATATTATGTGATAACTTCTAATTACAAGATCACATACCATTTTCCTATGGGAACTATTTTATTTATTGCCAAACATAAACAGCTCTCACTTGGGTGTCCTTAATGCAGAGTTATCTCCAGGTCTTCCACACATGTGCAGCCTTAACAGCCCCCTTGTCTAGATGTACAACCACAATTTAATGATCTCTAAGCCAGGCCTAACTGGGAATAACTTAAGTGACATGCCATGGTTATTTAGTTTACAGATCCCATTTGCAGAGTTTAAGCAAAGAAGTGTGAACAAAACTCCAGAAAAACAATACAGGGATAAAAATGAGTCAGCTACTGGCAATATGCTACCAGTGGGGCAGACCTTACTCAGGTTCCCCTCTCCTCCTGCTAGTGAGCACACAGCCCTCATGTGAGCTTTTACATGCTTTGTTTCCTTCCCACTGTGTAATGGGTGCTCCATTCTCTATTCATTTTGTATTATTCAGAAATGCAGCATCAACAAAATTAACACTATTTTCATAGGCTTTTCTTCAACAGTAAAAACCTTAATTCTTCTAAAACTGTTTTCAGATTTATTTCAAATTCCTTTTCAATTTAACTATAAGACACTGCAGAGAAATGAAGGAGTTTACTGTCCTTGTGATACAGAGGGCAATGTGAAGGAAAAAAGTTTCCAACTGCTTTTGGATGCTTACTGAAGATAGCAAAGTCCTGATCTTTCAGAGAACAGTGAACAAGCAGTAAGATATTCACAGCATTGCTGCCACAAGCTTTGGGTATTCAGCTCTTTTCCAAGTAGTCTCATATGCCTCAGCTCAGGTATGCAGTTTTCATTTTTAGGGGTGCTGTTTAAAAGTTTGGCTTATACTCCCAAGTACTGCAGAAGACATCTGTAGCAGAGAAGGGGATTGAATTCACGCTTCCAAGGAAGTTTTCAGTTGCACCATGGCTTTTCCTTCCTGAATTCTCCTTACTACTTCAATACTGACCTTCCAAATTTTTCAACAAAGGCAGCAATCAGTCTGCTTTACTCATTACAATCCTGCCCACTCCTTACAGAATCTCTCTCCTTTTGTGAGGGACAGAAGCCCAGAATACTCTGAGTTGGAGGGACTCACTATGATCATCTTCTAAGTCTTGTAAGAAAACAGAATGTGATGATGAATAATTCAACTCCTTTTCCCAAGACAGGTTCAACTTCAGTGTTCAGCATTCCTCACTCTCCTGCAGGCCTTGTGAACACAGCAGTTCAGGGACTTGAGTGTGTGATTGTGCAGCAGTCAAAGGCAACGTCTCTCCTCCCAGTTATCCACAGTACTGCCAACCCATACCAGGGAATAGCAGATACACTCAGCAATAACCCTGCCACCTTTCCCTTACAGCCTTTCCCTGTGTCTTCTGAGGAAAAGGATACGTGGCAGATGAAAGCACCCTGAGCGCTGAGCACAGCCTGCTGGCTGTCAGATAACAAAAACAAAACAGACTTAACAGGGGAGCTGAAGTCAGGCTGCCCAGGCAAACTTTGTTTCGGTGTTTTGAAACTTCTCTACTAGAAATTGCCTGGGAGGACATCTTATTCACACCTATATTGATCATAAGCCAGCCACAGACTTGATTAACTCTTGAAGGCTGCTGGACTTGATCACTGAAAGCCAGGAAAGGATGCTGCAGAGTTAGAAACTGCCAATGCCAATGCCATCTACAGTCATAGAGCGGGAGATCAATCTTAAATAAGTTACAACAGCAGGACTTGGTTTGAGGTTAAGAAAAATCCCTCAGTCTTGTTCAGATCAAATCTACCACCTATAACTGTTCAAAACACTCTTCTGACCCAGCAGGGAGGTCTGTTGTTTGTGACCAGGAGGAGAAAGACAGGACCCTGCACAGACCCCACTCAACAGCTCCCTCTTTAACACAGACAGAAGAGTTACACTAAATGCATTACCATGCGCTCGTAAGGATCATCTGTTTCAGCAGCCTTGTCCAGGAGCTCACTGTACTCCAGCTCTTCACAAAGATGTTGCAAGGTATTCAGAGGCTCATTTAGCTCAACTGGCATGGATACTTTGGAAAGATCTTTCCCAATGTTATTTCTCAAAATATTCCACAGATTGATGTTACTGGTGTCAGGGCTGGGAGCTGGGAGACAAGTCCTCCGTCCGTTTCTGAATGCGCCTCCTGTTAGCTCACCATTGAGAACTGGGAAGGGAAAAAATATTATCATAAGAAAGCACCAGACTAAGAAAAACAGAGTTCTCCATTCAACCAAATCAGTGCCAGAACAAGCAAGCCCAACTTCACTGTTTTCAGCTGAGTTGGTCTTGTATTGACATGCAGTAATTCTGGTACATGAACATAACCAAGGTAATTTCCCAAAGTTTGAAACACAGTATACTTTGCCGAGAAATGTTGTCTGCAACACTGGTGTTGTCCTCAGATATATTGTCACTCACATCACTGATATAAGATTCATCATCAGAAGCCTAAAACATAAATAAAATATCCATTAACTCAAATACATATAAAATATACTGCCAAAACAGACAAAAATAGTTAACTGAAACACAAATATTCAAAGCAGCAATTTCTATCCAAATAGAACTTAATTAAATGAAGTGGATGTTTCAATCAGTCCATAGTGCCAATGCACTAGAAGCGTCAGAACAAATGCTATGTTGTCCTCACATTTCTAAATTCCTTATTATCTAAATACAGACATGAGATCTGCACAAGGTGGCTTCAAGGAAGATCAGGGATGAACAAAAAATTGATAACATAATGTGCTAGGGATGGGAGGTGAGAAGAGATAGTCAGATTTGTGCTTTTTATAAAGAACCAAACAATAAAACGCGACTTACATTTCAGCAAACAAATGATATAAACATCGACCTGTCATTTTGCAAAACAAGAATCCCATCATCATTCAGACTGTTTTTATGAATTGTTTTACACAACTGTTTTTTTTTCCAGAAATATTACATTTTTGTCTATTTCTTTCAATACAGAGAATAACTCTATATAAACATATAGTAGAAGATTTTTTTTAAGAATATTCGAAAATCTAAATTTAATTGACTACACACTCAGATGTAACTCTCTATGTCCTCCTTAGATGGAACCGCCATAGCCTAGAAAGGACATGTACTGGACACAACTTACTGACACAACCAACTTTCAGTTTTACACTTCAGGGAACTCCTGCACCTCTTTATGTGATCTCCAGTTGGTTTATCTACACTTCATACATTCTGATACCTTTTTATTCTAAGTAGCATTGCTAAAAATAAAATTCACTAGTGGTAGCACTGGCTTACTCTGTCCAGCAGCACAGCTGCCACGTGCTGTCACAGCCTACCTCGTTTTCTGACGAGCTGGCAGAGAGAAGCACCTCCTGTGCATCAAAGAACTCTGAAACAGATTCAGACATAGAGAGCCTGCTTTCATTAGAAACTTGCTGAGACAGTGGCAAACTGACATGAATTTGTTCACCTGTCTGTAAATAAAGCACAGAAAAGTAAAAGTATTATTTCTAATACTAAAGAAATATGCGTAGAAGGGCTAAATCACCCAAATAAGTTTTCTATGCCAAATATAAGCACAGAGAGTAAAGATAGCATTTCAGTAGGACTGTGTGTACCTGACAGATGAGACCGAGGATTACAAAATCAAGCGCATTTTGAACACTGAGACAGATGTCTTCATTTGAGGCCTGCCCAGCATCTACTGCCAAGTTTTAGCAGCATGAAATTGCAGATCTAGTTCTCTATGCAGAGAAAAGATTTTGTGGACAATAGCTAGATTGTGTCAGACAAGTTCAACCATTAATTTCAGATTAAATGACATATGGTAATAACAAATTATATCGCTTGGAGCAAGCTTTGATACTACTAAAATTTAATTACAAAGCTTTATAAGGTCAGGGAGTTATAAGTTACTTTCCAAATAAATGACTTTGTGAACCAGTTTAGTAACAATGTTTGAAATGTTTGAATATCTAGGAGGATAGCTATAATAAATATTTGTATAGGCTTTTATTCTATGTTTATACTCTAAATCTCATTTGAATTATGCCATTAACACTCACTCAATGCTACTAAAGGGAATGAACTCTCTATGGTTTTTTATTAAAAAAATGTAACAACAAAGTCAAGGATTCAAAACTGTGCTGTGTCAATGTTAGTAGTGCAGCAAGCTAGAATAGTGAAATATACCCTCCTCTTCCTGCTAGTGATGGGAGGAACACCAGATTTCAACATTACCCTGCAGCCTATCACATTAAGAAAAATTAAGATTCTCCCCTTGTACCATTTTACCACAGGATCTGTTGCTGTGGAGGGGAACAGGTCTCAGACTTAATCCCTTAATTTCTACAGCACGTTGTTCCTGGGAGATAATAGAGACGAAACTACTGAAGCCCTTCTAAACACAGTTAACTCTTCAGATTGCAGCACAATCCCCATTAATCTTACTCCAGAACTCCTGCATTTGGTGTTGTTGAAGTCTTAACTCTGTCAAATTATTCTATACAGTTACGTCAAAATGCACCAACAAAACATCCCAAAAAAGCATAAATAAGCCAAGAGGTCAAAACCCATTCCTTTTTCACTAGGATTTGTAAGATTGAAGATGGATTGTGATGCTTGATGAATTATAACGAAAACAGCAACTCATTTTACCATAATCTTTACAGGAAGTGATTAAAATTTTGAGGTTTCACACAGACTAGAGGGACTTGGAAAAATACACATGATTCTATCTGAAAAAGACCCTCACACAGGTATTATCTACACGCTGCAAGATTATACATAGATATATAAAACAGGCAAGATAGGTGAATGAGAGACCTGGAAACTTCTTCGAAAAACTTTTTCAGCCAGACATACTTCTACCAAGGCAATGATGAACAAATGGGAAAGAAACAGCTAACCAACAGAAATTACAGAACAGAAGAGAAGGCCAGAACTTCACAGCAGATTGCTGTGCTGTGGCACCACTTCACTTCTGTGCTCTGTTGCTAGCCTCCAACATGCTGGATTCTTGGAAAAATTGTTTAGACCTTTTCAAAAAGCAAGTAAACAAAACCAATTTTACCTTTCTTGCTTGTTGGAACAAATAATTAGGGGACAAGACTATGTTAATTGAAATGGCATATGCATAGAAAAAAAATAGTGGAAATGACAAATCAAAAACATTTTTGTAAAATGCAAGCAGAATGGTTGCCAAAGTGACCATACTAATTGTAATATACTATAGCCCACAAATTCAGATTTGTCACGAGGGAAACTCGCTGTCATTAATACAAATATTCATTAATCTGTTGACTAAGGAAAGCAAAACAAGAAAGACTAGATCCTGGAAAAATATTAGTGCAGTGCTTGGTTCATAGACTGAACCTTTTGATTTTAACAGTATCACTCAAGATACTAAAAGTGAGGCCCTATAGGCACTTGCAAAATCAGGTCATCAAATACTCAATTGTTCTGTTGATTTGGCAGGAAACTAAGATACAGAATTGGTTAGCTACTGTGTGATACATTCAAATACAGTAAAACCTCACTAATTCCCACAGCCAACAATTAATAGTCCAAAACTGCAGTCCTTCTCTATTCCTCTGAAGAGACCAAGCTGAGTTGTTTCTTTTTGTGGAAAACAAAAAATCCAAAGTTTTATTGTATGTAAGGAGATATAACCTGACTTTTTCTATGAATGAACATTTGCCAATCTGAAAAATTCAAGAATTTGTCAGGTGTGTTTCAGCTATTTAGTGAGAATTAGCAAGGTTTGTTTGTACTCTAAATCCATTAAAGGCCAAAGTCTTACCTCATCAGGACTAGGGATAATATTTACACTGACAACCTGATCACAAATAACAGATTCTGAATGTATTCTGTTCAAGCGACTCCTTAGTTCAGCATTCTGGTTGAGAGCCTTAAAATAAAAATTGCACATTTCATTTAAAATTAAACTGTAAACATTAAACAAAGGAAAAGTAAAAAAGAAAAAAAGGAAAAAAAGCTTCTTTCCAGAAATTTCCTAAAAAAAATCATAGATACCTATTTTGAGATCCTTTCTAACATGATTTCATCTTCAGTTACTTTGCCTTCACTGATTTTCAGGAGCCAAGGGGACAGATGTTCTCTCACAATGTAACACTGGCCTTCTACCTTAGATCTTCAGAGAGCTCTTTGGCAGGTGTACTGGTGGCTTATGTGCATTATGGAAATGGGGAGTGAATGCAGCAAGAGCGAAACTGCAGAACAATAAATGGGAACTACCTGCAAAATGCCCAAAGAGGCAATTCCTGGTTTATAACTATACAGCCCCTTCTGAGTCAAGTTTATCAGCATTCAGAGGCTGCAAACAGAAATTGCTTAATTTCCAGTGAAAGTAACATAATTGTTAGTATAATTGTCTGCCCACGCTGATCGATTTTATAGATTTGCCTTCATACTTAGTTCAAACTACTGATCCACTATGGTATCACAAATACCAACAGAATTCAACTGGTGTCTGGTATCTGCTGATTTTTCTCCCATTTTAAAGTGCAACCTCAACTATAAATTTGGGAGCATATATATACATATTATCTCTTATTTGGAAAGACTTGTGTGCGAGATTCTGAAATCCAGAAGTATAATATGCTACATACCTAGAACATGGCTGACTTAACCCTGACATATTCCAAGAACTGAGGATTATAGAGGAAAACAACAGAGAAACATATTGTTTTAGTAGGAAAGGATTGTTACAGTGGTGTAAGAACCATCTTCTGTCCCCCTCTGGTGCAGACTGAGGAATAGATTGCATGAATGTACTGAAACAAAGAAAGACCAAAGGAAAATAGGTAAGCTTAAACTGTCTCTAAACAGTTTAAATTACCCAATTTTGCTTTGTTCTGAAATGGTCTGGGCATGTTCATAGCTGACATCCCTCAGAAAGGGAAGGCAATAACTAACAGCAGCCTGACAGGCTTCTTCAATGGCTCAAACCTGGTCACGAGACCGGGCAAACCCAGTCACAGTCAATTTTCCACTTACTCTCCACGGACACTGTGAGCTAATGTGTGACAGTGACTTTTAAACTAATATTGGAGGCCAGGACCAAGAAGAAAACATGATTCCCTACTTCATGCAAGTTGCTAATAAATATCCACAGGTCTTAGATAAATTTGTGTCAATAACCAGAAATGGTTACCCTTGTCTCTTACCCCTAACCTTTGTTTATCACAATGAATAGAAATCAATTTGCATAACATGATATGCATCTGGATCTTTAGAAAGGTTTGTCTTTAAACCTCTGCTCATACTTCTTGCAGATGCAGTCCTCCACACCAATCCAGCAAACGCTTTTATGCTTCCTTGACAATGAATTTTAAAAATTTAGTTATTTTGCAACCTGAGGATTTATTGTTGGTAATTTTTTCTACTCCACTAAAGCAAATTATATTTTTTCCTTTAGCTTAAGTGGGAGAGATGCTGGAGAATTAACAGGTGTGTACCTGGAAATCCAATTTACCCATGACTATATTGCAACCCAGGATTCCTTTTGCATTTAGAGACAAGGACATATAAAACAAATCTGACAATATACAGTCAAAATTGAAAACTTAATTACAAAAACAAGAATATTTTCTTGGCTGTGATGGAACAGCTCCAAGAAAGACATCTAGCATTTGTATAAAAACATTTGATCCTTTTTCTTTGCTTGGGAAAACTGTAACAGATACATGCTTACACAAATTATATCCTTCACCTCCACATGCACTGAAGTTAAATCTACATCATAACAGAATATGCCATAGCTCTGCTTGAGAGCTTGCCTTTTTCTTGGCTCCTTTTACCTCAGGAAATGGCCAAAACAGAAAAATTGTGCATCAGGCAAGGTAGATGTGCTTGAAATCAAATCAATAACATACCTGAGAGAGGGACTGTCTGAGGTGAGCTATTTGAGCATTGTGGCCTGTAAGATCCTGCTCTGAAACAATCTGCTTAAGCTTCTCCTTCTCTATAGCTATGCTGTTAAAGGCAGACTTCAAAAGAGAATGCACTAAGCAAAAAGAAAAAAATAAAACAGGTATTTTCTTGGCTACAGAAATCACATTGACATCCATTACAGTACTTCAGCAATAAAGACAGAGAGTGAGACTTCCATCCCACAGTTATGGACATTTGAAACAAGGGTCTGAACTTCAAGTAATCCATGCCAAATTAAGTACAAACACTCACAGCTTGCAATTGTAAAGTGCGCACTGTATGTTCACACATATCTCATCTCAGAATATTCTTGGTGCTGAACATATGGAAAGGTGCATATTTGTAAAAACTGTGTCCAATGTGTATTATTTTCTTTCTGGTTTGTATTTGTACTTTTCAGAGTAACAGAAACATCAGTTCTGCTAGGATTTATTTGCACTAATAAAGAGGATTACTTGGTCTTCAAACACGTTTTTGAATTTTCTAAGGCGTCAGTCTCACAATTTTTTCTATCCTTTTTATATAACAGCAAACTGATAAGAAACCTTTTTAAAATGGTATTTTTCAGTTTGTAGGACCATTCACTTACTGGCAATAAAACTGCAATTCAAAAGTATGTTCCTGTAATAAGCTCTTTTAGCATTGATTCCATTGACAAAGAAACATTGCACAAAAATAAATTCACAGCATTATGTGCAGCAGTTACATTCTGAATCATCTTTGGGGAGAAATAACGCATTGTGTTGAGGAAAAAAAAAAGTTTGCAAATTCAGTCATTTATTTACAGAGTGCAGAAAGCAGTTCAGAAGACTTGGAAAACAATTTCAGGGTTTACCTGTCTCTACATTTATGACATGCATGGAAAATATAAGAAGGATAACACATGTTGCCTTTATGTAAGCCACTTGAACAGCTAAAAACTCAAATACAGTATCACCTCGTGCAGATGAAAGCCCTGGCCATAACTAAGTGAAGGCAATAAAGAAACACAACAGAGAAGTACTTTGCAGGAAAGGCTTGGCACCCCCAGCTACCTTTTTGTGCCATCAAGCAGAATTCTTCTTGAAGCTTCATGTACTCAGTAGAGCACTCCAGAGGGTCTGTTACATGGCTTGGGGGAGCCTGGAACTCAATGTCTGCACAAAGGTTGGGGTTGGATGAATGCAATCGAACGGGTGACATCGTAGCACTGAAAGGGACCTAGAGCAAGAAACAGAGAAGAAATGTTACATAAGGTGTAACCAAACTTTTGACTCTGTTGAAGCAAAATACAAATTTCTTCTGAAAAGACTTAGTTCACAATGGGAAGAACATGGTAAGAGTGAGCATGTAACTTCTTACTCTCCTAAATCTCAACACAGCTGATGCAGACTTCTCTTGAATTTTTTCACTGAAACAGAAAAAAGGCAGCCTAAATACACAGCTAACAGCTAATGATGGAGTATTTAAATTCTAACATTTACAAAAAATGGATGAATTCCTAATGCTTAGAAGATTGCTGGAAAATCGAACCGTGAGACATGCTCCTTTATATTTGAACATTTTTAGAGTAATTGTAGATGAGTCTGTTGTTGCAATACCAACATTTGAAGTATGCAAGTTCCTCCACAGATCTAGAAATAGGATATAATATTACCAAATGTATCACTGAACTTTTTCAAAACTACTTGTAAATCTTCAATTGAAACTCGCTGTACTGGCAACTATGAAGAGGGAAGAAGCATACAGTCTTTCTGTTTTCTTTTTCACTAAACAATAAATAACAACAACAACAAAATAAAATCAAAACCCCACCCAATTTTCATTTAAAGTACATGAACCTTAAGTAAATGCAGAGAGATGCAGTTTAGTAAGGTGGAGCAAAGAATTTAGTTTATTACCTTTCCACTCCTCTTTCTCCTCTACTTTTCAGGTACAGTAATGAAAAAAAAGTACATGCAAGACTTTCTAAGGTACTTGTCTCATGTACTAAGCAGTTATATATGCTCTATATGGCTACCACTGCTATATATGTGATGCATGTGTGAGTGTATGTTGTATTTTACTTTAATGATACCATTTACACACATTTTTATGAAAATCAGGCCAAGAACACAATTTTCAAATGTAAATGCAACAGAAAGGCATGCAGAACTACATTTCATTACTTAAATATTAAGCACTGTTTAACACATCAAGCACTGTTTAGCACATTAAATCTAATTGATTTCATTAGATTGATCAAATGTGTAAATCAAGAATTTTCACACTGCAGCCCAGTATTATTATTCAAATACAAAAAATGGGGCCAAAATATAAAATGTCTCTTCCAAGGCATGAAAAAGAGCAGCAGATAACATAAAAAGTCATATTACTAAGAATTTTTATCAACAGGTTAGTTCTATACTGCCATCAGTGGTTGAACTTGGTACCTTGTTATTTGATTAGATCAGGGAATGGTTTTATCAATTCCTTCCTGTAAAAGCTGACATCAATACATACTTTAGTTTAGGTTCTGATTCTCCAGTGAAACCCTCAAAAGCCTGTTGGATCTATTAATCATCCCACTCATAGGCATACTCTGTGAAATATGTTTTCCACTCTGTTGTTTCCCAATTTCCAGATACATAAAGCACATTAAATAATAATTCTATGGCACCTATCTAATATAAGCTTTATTTCTGCTGTCATGTATTTTGATTTCCAGCTATATCAACAATGTAGGTATTTTTTTTACAGGACCTCATTTTAGCCTCATATGAAGAAGACTTGGTTAACAGAAGATGTAGAATAAATTCCTTCTATTTGTACTGGATATTTAACCCTTTATCTTCTTTACAAGTACCAGATTGCCTGTCTCAAAAGCCCAGCAAAATTAGGTTAATAGACTACTGTGGCTAAATGTAGGTTAATTTCAAATTTCCTTTCCAAAACCTTTCCCCTTCTTAAATGGGAGATCAGAAAGTTTCCAGAACTTTCTGACTGGGAGCACCACAAAGGTTTAACGCTTACAGGTGGCTCCAGGAGGGCAGAGTAGGTATCTACATAGTACCTGTGTGTGGGGAGAACACACCCAACCCTCCAAACCATCCAGAAGGTAGGAAAGAAGCTGACACCAGCTATCATGCCAGAGCCTGAGGGAGAGTGCCCCCAGCCCCACAGGTCTGTGGTGATGGGAGAGGTTCCCCAGACCCACATGGACTGGCAGAGCTGCAAGCAGGCTGCCCACATGTGCAGGGGGGCTCTTTAGTCACTCTCTGATGAATCAAGCTGAAGAGATCTGCTTTAGATCCATCATTTCTGCCTCAAACCTCAGCTGGCCAGGCTGAAAATAAAAGATTCTGCAATGATGTTTATTGAAAAAATAGTATTTTTGGTAATGTCCTAGAAACGGAATTTACACATTCTACAAATATGTCACACTATGGCAAGAAATATACATTCACATGACAGAGACGAGTAGCCTTGCTGACTGCTTTAAATACAAGAACCAAAAATACCAAACTGTTGATTGACATGAACTCTCCTCATATGCATTTTTTAGAAAACTTTCCAAGCTACTTTCCATAACAGATGAAAAAACCCACATTAAACAGCCATTTTCATTCTCTTGAATAGGCAACAGTCCAGGAAACACTGCCAATATACTTCTCTTCCCCTTTTTTCCTTTCATTGATGTGCTTGTGATATTAATGGTGGCTTGATCCTGACTTTACTACCCATTCTCTTTTTGGTCGATTTTTTATTGTTGTTGTTTTGAAGGCTTTTGAAAAAATATTTAGCTTCTTGATGCATTACTCTCGTTTTCTCCATACAGACACTTCTAGACATAACCTGAGATGAACCTTGTCCCAGCTTCCTGCTTTACGTCAGAGGTGTTATGCCCACTCATCCATCACCTTCAGAATTACGTGTTCATGTAGGAACAGACTGTTCCTGACCGAGTGGGCTGTAAGGAAAAGCTCTTTCTGCTGTGCATTTAGCTGATATAATTCTGTATCCCCCAATCTATGCACACAGCTTCACTGACTGGGAGAAACAACCATTTTGTGCATCAGCCAGGAAGAACAGGCCACGGCCACGAACACTGCAACAGCCACAGAGTCATTTTGGTGCCTCTAGTTCTCCTTTCTCCTGCATTTTTTCCAGCTCCTCCAAGACCTCCCTCAACAGGTCGTCACTTCAGCTGCAGGTAACAACTCAGCAATTCCCTGTTCTCTTACTGTCTCCCAGTCCAAGTCCAGCTGCATTTCTCCTCTGAAGCACTCCCCAGGTAAGGAGTACAACCCTTGCCAAAGCTGTTTAAGTGCTGCTGAGCCTTTTGGCTAGAGCCTCCCACCACCACTGCTCAGCCCTGTAAACTGGGAATCAGGTGGATTCTGTGCCAGGCAGGCAGAGCGACGGAGTCAGAACAGCAATCAATTATGAAGCACGGCATTCAGCATCAACTGATCACGGAGGAATAAACTGAGATGAGTTAATTTGGAAGCTGGAGAAACATTGATTTGTCTCATACTTTTTAAAAGAGCATAGCAATAACTGAGTTTGTGGTTCAGGGAGCAGGAGCTCAAGATTGTTAGGCTTAAGCAGAAACTATGTCAGATCTAGGGGATTTTAGGTTTGGCCTGGAACAGCAGACCCTGGAATATTTCATCCTGGTGAAGACATTCACTGCTTGAGCTAGATAAGCAGTATGCATTTGAAGCTCACTTCAATCTTTGGCTGCAAAGTCTTCTCTATCTCACTGTTGTACATATCACTTATGGATTAGTACAAATGTCTATACTGGGCCTTCCTAATGAGCACTTTCTTGATAAAGTAGCAGCTGAAGATATCCTTTTGATGGTAACTCAATTTCACAAACAGGACTTCGCACAACTAATTCCCAGCCCCGGTGTTGATTTCATAGCTCCATATTTTCTGACAAAGACTTAGAGAATTAGCAAAACTACATACAGACACTGAGGTAGTAATATGACTTTTTGGGATTATGGAACGCAAACAGAAAGTGCCTCAAATGAAAAGGCTAACCTTAGACTACTTATAAAAATATCAGAAAGTTTTATAATTCCATGGTTATTTGTAACAAATCATCTTGGTCCTGTTGTCTTGCTATAACTGTCACATCTTTTAACAGAATTTGATAATTTTTTTCTATTTTGTATAGTATGTCAAAGACATATTGCGTGCAGGGCCTGAGTCTGTCACTTGCACTTGCATAAAGGAGGAGGGACATGTACCATGTAAACAAGCTCAGACCCACATTTATGGAATATATTTGTGTTGGGCCTGACCACTTCTAAGAAACTCAGCTGGAAGTGGGTAGCATGGACACCTCCAAAAAGCGCAAGAGACATTTCCATAAGCTTATTACACAATCAAGTTACACATCTTCCCATCCTTAGAGCTATCCCTTGATTTGTAAATCCACTCACTGTTGTAGCCACTGCAGCTGCCAGTCTCTGCCGGCGTCGGGTTGAGCTGAACTGGCCCTTCGGTGCCGGCCCTTCCTGACAGTGAATGCAAGAAAAGAAGGAAGTAGAAAAAGAGAAGGGAAGGGGTGATGGGACACAGGAAGATGAAAGGTGATCAGAAAAGGGAGAGGGAGAGTCTTTAAGTGGGTTTCCATTTTGTTAACTCTTATGGCCTACACATGTTGAGGACATATCATGTGTTTTCAGCTGTGCATGCCAGAGACAAAAAGCTGGAACCTTCACTAAAATTATCTCCAGATGAGTTGGACTGCAGTGCACTCACTAAGGCTACCAAAAAAAATCAATTAGCATTGCCATTCAGAGTCATAAGGCAATAATGGAATAAGAGAACAGAAATGATGCTACAGCATGCCAGAAAATAAAACAAAAATCAAACTCCTTCTGGGATCACTTGACCATCTAGAGGATGAATTCTGAAAGAGATCACTTTGCAATAGTGGAAGTGCATGAACTGTGATCACTGAAGATGCATGTGTCTCAATGGTAAAACTTTCCAGTGTGTATGCTATCCGGTTTGTTTTCTTATGTAAACATTCCTGTACATAGCTCTGGCATTTCCACACCCATCCTTGAGCATATTGAATCATTTTCTCCACACATCACTTTTTTGAGTTCTACCTGCTTTTCCCATATATTATTGAAGGCTTGCCTTCCAAATGAAGGCAAAAACTCAGATAAAGAAGCACAAATAAAAACTAAGCATTTCAACAACTGCTTCCTTTTCTGCATGCCTAACTTGTGGCCTCATCCTGCTTAATTTTACATTTATTTTACTTGTAAGAAAATTTGTCACGGTACATTAAAGTCAAGCAAGTAACTCTCTAATGCAGAGGAGCTCCACACCTGCCATAAAGTCATTCTATTTAATCTTTAATCAAAATGTCATTGTTCTGAAGCCATTTAAAGATTTTGGAAGGCTAGATACACCTTTCTGCTTTTAGAAAACAATTCTCAATTCCTTTACATTTTTCTTCCCCTGTATCTTCACCTATAGCCACTTCAGTATTTTTAGGTCTATGTGCATTTTTACTTTTTCTGCAAACATCCTGATCGCCATACAAATATACAAATAACAATGTATAGATTGGATACAAGGACACCACACTGAAGAACAGGATATTATATTTCAATTATTAGATGAACTGTCTTGCTTCTGTAACACTCCCAGTAGGGTTGCTACAGTGGAGAATGGCCAAACACTTCACCCTCTGGCTGATATTAGTGGCAATGCTACTGACAATTGGAAGGGTTGTCTAATGATCACAGTAAAAGACTTGTGGTGCAATATTTTATACAATTCTCACATTAAAATGACATGCACATAACCTCTGAAATACTGAGAACAAACTCTGTTAAAGCAGAGAACAGATCATATGCATAATTTAACGCTCTTTGTGCTCTACAGAAATATGTCTATCCAGTGAATAAGAGTACAGAAAAATATTCTTATTTAAATAATAGGGACAAGCCTATGTACAGAGAGAGATATGCACAAATACATATATATATAAGATTATGAATGCAGGTATGCATTATTAAAATGGGAACAATGAGCTTTGCAGAACCACACACTTTTCTCAACATGACAGAAAGTGAGGTCATAATCTGAGTTACCATAAAAAAGAAATACTTAAGGGAAAAAGTAATAAGCTAGTCTGGATCTGGTTTCAGTTCTGAGCTGAAAGCTTTGGTAGAGCAAGATGAATTTTCAGGTTACTCCACATTATACAGTTTCCTATTAAACTAATCCCCCCATGAAGTCTTGGAACTTTACAACTTTGAGCTTTTGAGGGAAACCAAAATATCACTGGTTCTTCATTTTTCTGCAGTAATGCTTTTTTTTCTTCATTTGAAGATCTTTAGGCTGTCATGAGTTGGATAACTTAGCCTTTTATCCAAAGGTAAATAAATAAAAAAACAAAAACAAATCCCCCAACTCAGTTTTTGCACAAAAGTGTAATTTGTAAAATGAATTAACACAGGTCAGTTAACCTGTTGTTGCAGGCCATTTTCATAAGATTTTATATTTTTTTAAAAACAAAATGAACCTCCTTCATAAAAGCAAGCTTCCTTTAGAGGAGCAATTCACGTATTACTCTTGAGTAAAGGCCTGTAAATTCAGCTGTTAATTCTAAACAACTTAGCAATAGTGAACACCCAAATCTGCAAATGTACAGACACATGCTACGCTCAGTTTTACTACAGGGAGTAACCCCACTCTAGTTACTGGGATTAGCTGTGTGAGCAAAGTCAACTGTACACAAAACTGGTATATTTAAGTGGTAAATACAAATGTCTAGGAAACAAATCAAGCTGCTTTACTTAGAAGAAAAAGAATGTTTTAAATACATTACACACCTAGCATTCATACTGCAGAATGTGTTAGCAGGAATCCAACTAAAGCTACCTCATTAACAAAAGAATGGTAACAAGTACAATACAAAATCTGCACGGGAGAATTCCCTCCTTGCCTCACACGCAGTGGACACTGAGCCAGCAGAAATCACGCCCTCGTTCCCCATCACTCACAAAGCACACACCTTTAGATAAAGCTCCCTAATTTTATTCTCCCCAGAAGGATGCTCTCAGCATCGTACTATCAGAAGGTCTTTGATGTAGTTAAAAGCTGCTCATTCTGAAATAAATAAGTGCAAGTACTCCAAATGGAATTAAGAGAGAAACTAGCTTAAAGTTAGTTTGTTAATACTAGCATTATCCCCTAAAACTAACAAGATGTATGGAGGTATGAGGAAAGCAATAGTACAACAGAAATCTTATTAGTACCAAATGTCAACCATTCAATAGCAAATTATGTGTAAGCACCATGAAAACAATGATCACAAATCAGACAAAATGATTCTCAGTAGGGAATATCCTGATAAACAGTTCAGAAAGGCTTGAAGCACTCTTGAAAAAATGAGCAATAAGGAAAGCCAATGAAGTAGAAGGAATGTCGAACAGAAGAACAAAATGGGAATTAGCTTAAAGGGCATGTAGGCATCAGAGGAAATCCATTTTACTGGCAACCTAAGCAAATTAGGAATAACACAATGAGTCAGTGAGGCCATCTTCCTGCAGATCACAGCTCTAGCTCTCAGGAGACAGGACAGCCCATGGAAGAATAAATTGAGTCTATCAAACTAGGCAAGATAATGGAGTAGCCATCAAGTATCCTCTGTCTTCTAAACAATTTAGAACAATTCTATTGCTTCTGTTTCACTGCAAATTAATTTATAGATCAGTCAACAATAACTTAATACTTTGCTATAATGAAATCAGCTTTTTATTTGCAGCATGAAGCTTGTCAGGAATTAATGCTGACCCAAGCTAAGTAGAGTTCATGATCAACCCAGAAGTGACAGATCCACATAGAGCAGTGCCATGCACACAAAATCTCTCAGGGGAACCTGCAACCCTATTTGAATATTTCAGAAGCTGGGGCACGCTCCTGCCAAGCCATAAAGAGCAGTTTGGGAGTCAGGTGCCTGTGATGGAAGCCTAGGCCAGTGTTACTTTGGCAAAGTGCAGGTAGCACAGAAACAGCTCATTATTCACTACAACCAACCATAAATCATCATACATGAACTGCCTCCATCATTTTTGTGGATAGGACTTCTCTGAGATTACTGTGGCATGAAAGAAGAACATGCAATGGTGCTTGACTTTTCATAGGCACCAAGTACTTGCATGCATTTTCCTGATATTTTAATTTCCCTGTGTTATTCAGCACCAGGGAAAAACTGTGATCCTTCAATTGCAGATAATAGGACATGACATCAGTCACAAAAATTCCTATGTTAATAAACCTTTTAATTCCAAGAGATGCTTCATTGTTCTACCTATTGTGATTATCAAAGAATGATAGATAAAAAGAAAAATCAACTACAAGAGCTGCAATGAGAAAGCTGGTGCAACTATAACTTCTTCCTTCTTTAAGATTATTAGTCTTAAATGAAAACTCCTTACTGTGTCTATTGGGGACTAAAAGCTTTCAAAGTTTGTACAAATTTCAAGGGATTTGAATGGATTAAAAGTTGCTGTTGTTTATTTACTCAGTAGCAGACATCATTGTTAGCCTGTTAGCTCCCAAAGCCAGTTGAATAGTCTTAATTATCAGTTGCTTAGTTATAAAAAAAATCAGTTTTTGGATCAGACCTCAGAACACACAATTGCTTCCAACAAAACACAAGGCAGCAATACATGCACATTATGCTTATTTCTGTGCTTTTACCTTTCAGTTCTAGGGAAGGACAGAGTAAATTCTTGCTCCACATAATTTATTTTTTGGTTATTTGATTTGTTCCCATATTAGCCTTTCCCATAACAGAAGGCTTGTGAAAATACTTATAATTGGTAATACTGCAAGTACAGGTCTTGACAAAGAGAATTGGTGTGTTTAGTATTTCACTCTGCTTTTAACTTGATGTATCTTGTTCAACTGCCCTTCTCTGCAGATTTGATATGGAATAGCAGTATCCCCATTTGGTGCATGGATATTGAGTTTTGTATGCCTTAATTGACTAATACTCAGATCCCCCTCCTTTCCCTAGATGGCAATGTTTTCATATGAATGAAAATAAAATCAGTACTTTTCTCACCGTCTTCTCTAGGTTTTGAACAACAAACTAAGATTTAATTCACTTCATCAGAAAGATAAAAGACAGCACATTGACTTCCTACTTTCAGCGAATATAACATTTCATGCTTAGAATTTAATCTAAAAGTAGAGTGAAAAGTAAAACATAGTCCATTCAGTACCTGAAGTTGAATTTTTGCATCTTTGCTGACACTTTTTGTTCTCCATCGTCTTGTGACCCGCTTGTCTTTCTTTGAAATATCTACACAGTTAGCCTACATTACACAAATAGTTAAAAGCAACAAAGTGCTATTAAGTTGGCACAAGCAACACAGACAATACAGCAAGTTAGTAAAGAATTGTAGCATTAGACAGGTAAAAATTAGAAAGTAAGGAGAAGAATGCTGTTGGGGCCCGAAATTGGAGCAGTGATCAGCTGTAGCTATCCATACCCATTTAAAACACATGGTACAGTTAGCTCCTTTAGCAAAACCACTGGTAGCCTTTTTTTTTTCAAGGGTGCATAATATTTAGGACCTGATCTTGAAATCCTCATGGATTTCTGTTGTGGTACTACTGAGATATTTGTACAGATGAGGATTCAGTGAAAATGCAAGAAAGTATTTATGATTTAGGATCTGCCGTTGCTTTCTGTTAAGAGGAAAACTCACCCTGAACTGGTAAACAGTCCAAAACTTGGGACCTTTGTACTATGCCCCCTTTTCTAGAGCATGCAACTTCATCTTTGAGGGTCTTTGGATCTCCAATCCTTAAAAAACTTAAAATGTTATCTTACTCAACACAACAAAGACTCCTTAAATACAACTTTAATTTATACATGTATTCTATTGTAACAGTCCTCAGTTTTGTTTTGCAAATCACTTAATTATTTGACTTGTCCTGTTTAACTCAAGTAATAAATACATCTTAATTATTTGTTTACACTTGAAACCGAAACAGTATTACACATGATTAAAATAAACATATAAGATAAACATTTCATCCAAGATTTACTATTATTTCAAAAAACACTGAGTTAACAGACAACACCTCTATATTTCCTTTTACAGAAAGAACAAATATTACAGCATAATGATTTATGTTCAAGTATATTTACCTGCATGTCTGTAAAATTTGGTGCTGACTGAGTTCTCTGTAGTATTTCTAAATTTTGAAGAAGCTTACTGAGTTCCACAAGGTTAGACTGACAATGAGCAAGATCTAACAGATATAAAATAAGAATACATTAGGTGCTTCAATCCAGACTTTTTATTGCCATGGTGTCCATTGTTAACACTTAATTTCATTTCAAAAGTTAAGTGCCCAAATCCCTTTGTAGTAAGGCATTCAAGTAAAAGTTTTATTTTCAGAGATGTTGAACACTTGTTATTTCTATAGGAGTCAGCAACAACCCTGGACCTCAAAAAGTGACCATATTTGAACAATGACATCCATTAAAATAACACAGATCATTAAGATAAATTTTAAAAGCAACACCCCAAAACACATAGACAGCAAAGTTCCCACCACAAATATCTAACTGCCTGAAGAGCTATTACAAGTTCATGTAAAGGTGTAATTCAACCACTTCACTGACCAGACTCTCTTATACCAACAAGAGGTTTTGCTGACAGAACAAGGCATGAAAAGATGAAGTCTAACCTTCTGCACATCTGTCCATCTCTTCAGAGTCCTGCAACCAGGCTGCTACTTTACTCTGACCAGTAGTGCAGGTGACAGGAAGGCTGTTACTGCAAGGTATAGGAGGCTGCCAGGGGAAGTTATTTTGCTGCACCTAAAGCACAACAAAATGCTTAAATTTACTGTTGCTGAAGCAGTATAATCATTACTGTGTAATGATTATACTGCTTCAGAAAAGAAACCAAAATACACATTGTGTTTTCAGTGAAATCTGTGATTTGTCTCCATAGCTCCCAAAGACACAGATTTTTCTGAATACACGTTGGAGAATCAAAGCAAGAACCTCACAAGTGGACTGTGCTAGGTACCAGTTAGGAAAGCTGTTGTTTAAGAGGAAGAACATAATCAGCAAAGAGACAGATTTATACCTGATGACAAAGGCTAGTGCAAGTAGTTTGAGTGGTGAATACTTTGCAAGATCTCTACAGCAGCCCATTTTAATGAAGCAAGGCTAAATTAGACACCATTTCAGGTGGTTTCAGCTGCACACACTCACAGATTTTCGCTGGCCATCAGTTCCCACAGTGGAAGCTCCTCTCTTATTGGCATTACGGGAAGAGCTCACTGACACTGCCCACAAGCAAGCCACGAGTTTTCAACCAAAGAACACTGCACACCTTTCCATCAGACACGTTGGCAGCTGGTGAAGACTCTGTAGTGGATGCTGAGGGGAATATATGGAAGCTGGCATCCCTTGGAGATCTCACAATCTCATTCTGACGGTACAACCGGTGGTGCCGCAACTTTGAAACCCATGCATCAAATGAATCCTGTGACTTCACCTGGAAACAAATTTATTATCAAGAAAGCATTCAAATACTACTTTTCTGCATGATATTTTACAATTTTATTTATTTCTACTGAGGATGAAAAAACAATATGTATCTGTACTTTTTACCTTTAGGTGATAGATGTGTTCTTCTGTGTCAAGATCTATTCTACGAGCCTTTTTTTTTATAGACATGACTGATAAACCAACATCAATACTCCCATGGACCTTTCCTTTCTGTATCTAAAATCAAAAGATCAGGGTAAAAATTTAGAAGTATCATGCACTTTTTCTATATATTTAACAGAAAACTACCAGGTACTGAAATGGTTTCCCATTTTATAAACATTTTAGCATAAAGCCATATTAATAAATAAAGCTGCACTCAGACTAACCACTTAACCATTTATTATATTTATAGTCAGAGAAAAGAATCTCACAAGAAGTGCTGGTACAAAGTCAGCTCCAAAGTTTAGGTGTGTTAAGTGGTTCACACCAGTGCACAGGTACAGGTAAGTGGCAACAGAGAAAATTAGGCAGTACTTAACAATCTGCTGCTACAACTTGATAGTTACTAGTATCAGATCTAACTAATTTACTGCTACTTTTTACATCTTCAGAGTACATTGTTATGAATTCTTTGTCCTATCCACATATCTAAGAATAATCACCTCTGGGTGGCATAAGAATTAGAAAAGAAAAATACATAGTCAGGTTAATCTCTCAAGCAGCTTTATTCAAGAAACTACCATTAGAAATTTAACTTGTATTTCCACAGAAGTAAAAAAGGTAGAATTCTTGAAGACTTAATCAAAATCTCACATGATATATCTTTAAATCCATCAACAACTTTCATGTGTGTACTGTCATAAATATGCCTAGAGTGAGTAGGAGCAAACTGAACTTCACTAAAAGCTTTAAAACAGTCTTCAACTTTACTTACATCAATTGGTGACTTTGAATATTTCAACATTCCATTATCCAGGACAAAAAACCTCTGAAATTATAAACAAAAAAACCAACAACATTCTTTCTTAATGAGCAGATGCAACTGTGTACAACAATTCATCTGGAAAAGGATTACCCTGTGACAATTAAAGAATGTTTGGGGTTGGAAGGAGAGGATAAATACAGTATTAAATAATTTTCTTGATTGCTTTTTGACAACAATTATCCTCTGAACAAAAAAAACTAGATTATCTTTTTTCAACATTATGTTCTAGGTTTATCTTAACAAATTTTGATAATGAAGGGTATTTTTTTTCAGATTTCAAGGCAATGTAAGAAAGACACTGTAGGACAAGAGAATGATAACATTTTCTTCCTGTTTTTCTTCCCACAGAAGTTTGTCACATTTCAAATTAACAACCTACCTTCCCTATACAGAAACTGAGAAGTTTTTCCTAATGTAAGATCTACACCTCAAAAGAAAGACCATCTGAGAGATCCTGAGACCTCAGCTCAGTGAAGTGAAGACGAGATTGTAACTCATGCTGATGACACCTTTTCTTGTGTTAATCCAGGTAATACAGGTATTAGTACCAGAGCATTCCCAACATGCCCAGGTCATGGGAAGGCTGATGTTTCAGGTGATACAGGGTAAGCCACTGCATCTTCACTGCCATGGTTACCAGGGCTGGCCTAACCTGATGATGCCCGTGCCTTGTGCTATTGCTACACTTTTGTTTTGCAGAGCAGTTCCGACTTAGAGCAGAGAGCAGAATCCCCTATTCACACTGTCTTTATCCCTCAATTAAAGCTGCCCCAGCTTGTCTGTACCAGATCACTCAAGCTGCTTTGCAGTCAAGTTAATGCAGACTTTGGCACACAGCATAAAGATAACGCCTAGCAGGAAACTGGACTTGAAATGAGATTCATCAGTAACTTTCAATACATGCAAAGAAATAGCAACTAATTCCTACTTTTAGAGTGCAACCTAGAGCATTAATCTATGTTAAAAACCCAGAACACAGCAAAATACTCTGCTTGATTCTCAAAGCTGTATTAACATGGGAAGGAAGGACAATGGTTTCCTTAGGTAAACCTGTTACATTAACACTATGAGCAGGGTTAGTAGTTAGACAGCAGAAAATCCTCCCCCCCCCACCAAAGATGTTCTAGAAGTTATGTCTGTCACACAACAGATGGTACCAATATCTCACACAGGGCAGGAAAACAGTGCTTTTTCTCTACCCCAGCTGAAACCAGCACACCTGGAGATGTAACTTCCTGAATAAGATGTCAAAACAACAGGAACACTACAGGTGTTTTTTTTTTACGTAAGTATGGTCACTAACAAACTTCACAAGAACATGATATTCATGTCATATTGCTCTGTCTCTCTAAGCTGCCTTCACAAAAGGAAATTATCTTTCATCATCATTTCATTCCAAAGCACGCTGCACTTCAGAGAATGCTAAGTTCACCAACTTGCACACATTATACCTGGTACACTACTAAAGAACATTCAAGGACTGTCAGAATATGACATACAGTGTTCAATAGACAAAAGATGCTGTTTATGGCTTTGCTAGCAGAACTCTAACACAGCACAAGCTGCAATTACTGTCTCTGAAGTTCCTCACTGGACTCTCAGCACAAAGTATTGTTATAGAACCTCCAGGCCAGCACTGAAAAAAAAAACATTTATTAACAAACCCAAAGTTTCAAAACTTAAGTTCAGCACAGTTTCCAAGGTGAAATGTAAGGCAGAGTAGAGAGGAATGCTAAAATGTGAAGTTCTTAATCACATTAAAAAATATCTATACAGGTAACTGCTCTAAATTCATCCAGATCATCAGTAGTGATCACCTTTACAGAACTGTGAAAGTTGGACTCTTCTTGCTCTCCTATAAATTAATTCCTTACCAAAACAGACACTTGGCCAAATAGCAACACATTATTATAATATATTTTAAAAGTGTGGCAGCAGTGTTTTATTCCACAAATTCTTATATAACTCATTAACTGATTTTTTTGGAGGGTCAGATTGATTTGTTGGGGATGGGGGATTGGTGTGCTTTTTCATGTTTCAGCTGTGTCAGTTTGAAATCCATTAATCTGTCTGGACTAAATTCAGGTTGTGCAGAAGTCTCTGGCTGCTGATACTATAAACTCCAGTTAAGAAAAACAAAGCCAAAACATCTAAGGTAGATAAGCATGCAGAAAAAAAAAGGGTGGTAAGCATAAGTATTAACTTAGTTCAACATCCAGAAAGGAGAGAGAAATCAGGAAAAAAGCTGCAATTTATACCAGTATGGACTGCATTTGGACTCAGATCTAAGGAAGTCCCAGTCTTTAGCAAGAAAAAAAACAGCGCTTTCCCAGAAAAAAACACCATGTACAGCAAATGATTTCACTATCTTTTGTAGTAAAATGCATTCTGTCCTAGAAAATTATTCTACTATACCTAGTCTACTACACTTTTGTACCCTCAGGTACAAAAATATGAGTGAGCATCAATACCACACATCTTGTTGCTAAAAAGGGGGGTGGTAAATGCAACTATTGTGGTATGAAATAGAGTTTATGAACACCAGGTGTAAGGTGAACAAAAGGCAGAATCATGCATGGAGATGTGTGTCCAAATTAACTAAAAAGATTTAGGAGATTTGGGATTGAGTTTTGGGATGTTTTGGGGTTTTTTAAGACAGAGATATCTTACAGCAAAAATGCACAGTCCCACTGCATGCCCACAGTGAAGATTCCAATCAAGAAGACAAACAAAATTTGGGGACAAAGCTGAACAAATCTGCTGAGTCACTAGACCTGAAAGGGAATGTTCTCCTGTACAAATACCTTGGATACGTGGAAAAGTCCCTCAGCTCTCCTCTGCTGTGTAACTTCAATGTAAACTCAAAGCAATCTTAGAGTACACAGCTACACTTTGTTACAATATATTGGGAAGAAAAAAAGGGATACTGATAAAACCTCTTAAACACATGGCATCTGCAGAGTTATTTAAAAAGTCTGTCCAGATTTTGGATACAACCTTAGGCAGCAGGGACTGTGATTTGAGAGCCATGAATTGTGTCTGCAAACTAACTCCATACAGGTGGAAGAAAAAGTCATACACCAAAATCATGGGTATTTATTTGACATCCTGATTTCATCTAGACAAAAAAAATCCCAACTCATAAAAAAGGTAATAATGTTCTGACTGGTTTATGAGACATTTACCTTGTGCCAACCTTTTAATGGCCATTTTCTCTTTTTCAGCATGAAACCTTCATGTTTGTCTGGCTTCTGGACATTGGTCTGGCCTATTTTCAGACCCTCAATGATTTCCCAGCTGTCAGGTTCCTGTGAAAAAGCATGAAGACACATTGATTTATTAACTTAGGAGGGGCACAGATTCTTCAATGCAAGACAAAGAGGAGGAAGTAGGCCTTTAAATCAACCTATTCAGGTACCAAATGACATGGTCACTATACTAGGTCTAGATGTATCTCATTTAAAACTACTAAATACAAACATTTTTGGAAGTGTAACCCTTACCAGATAAGGTGTAGAGTAAGAGTGCCCTTTGTGGTATTTCTTAATCATAAAGAAATTTAAATTTTCTGATCTTTAAAATACAAGCTACATTGGTTTTGGATGCCCCAGTTTTTCCTTCAAATCACAAAAACTAGCAGAGGAGGTTGCTTTATTGTTGATTTTGAGTGTAGCTAGTGATAATCTTCAAAGGCATTTTATGACAGTTTCACTTGCTAATTGAGCCTTCAGAAATCTGCAAAAGGATATTTTTTTTACTTTCCTGCATTAATTTTCACTGTATTATGAGAAATTTATAGGAAAGCTAACGAATTTACTCCCTAGAGAAAAACACAGGAACAGTATCATTTGAGATACAACCAGCTGTATGCCTTTCATAGAGCCAATTAAAGCATATTTCTGGGACATACCACTTCTTTTGCATGGTGACTGCTGCAGCTCAAGGCAGATTTACAATGCAACACAGTGACCAGGTAAAGAACAGTATTTTTAAAGAGAAAAAAATGGAGTCATGCTTGTATTTCTATCCTCTTGCTACTACTGTAATCAAAAGTATTCTGCACCAATTTAAAAATCTCTTACTGCCAGCTTCCTCAGACTATGTTTTACTAATTATTCCTTACAAAGCTGTAAACTTGCATTTTCTCAGCTGATCTTTCATAACTTACAGAAATGTTAGGAAAAGCTATCAAGAGATGAAGGAGGTCATATAGTATTAAACATTTAAAGGGAAAAAAATCATTGTCTCCGCATTTCCAACAAAACTGGTCAGAGCCAAGTGCTCTCAGTCTTCCACAGCACCTCCAAATAAATTACACAGCCCTGATAACATCAGCATTACTATTGTGAAAATATAGTTGCAAAGGTAATAGCAAATTTCAAAACTACGATTTTCAATAAGGTCTTGGTATTTTAAGAAGGGTGAAAAGCTCTGTCCCAAATAACACATACTGCAGTAAATGTTAATAGAAATCTTTATTCAGCTTGGTTTCCCCTGAATAACCACAAACTAACTATCCCATTGTCAGTAAATGCCATACTCGAAATGCACCTTTTTTTTTTTACTTCCCCATGTTTTGCTTCAATATTCTATTTCCATTCTACAGAGGGAAGCACATAGGTATTATTTTTTCCCTACAAGGAAGTACTTGGCACTTGAGGGGGACAAATTAAACTCTAAGTCCCCTGGGGCGAGCAGAGAGACTCTGCATCTCTGCCAACTGATTCTTCACCATATTGATTTCTCCTTTAGATGATCAGCTGCAGGCATAAGTCTTTTATCTACTAGATAACATCAGTATTGATTAATTCTCAGCTAGGAATCACACAATCTCATATAGCTATTCATTTAAACAAAAGGCCAGATAGAGAGGGATAAAATGAGCAATTATTCAGTGCAGTGTGGATGCTGGTATCCTGCTGCATCAGTGCTACAAGCTGTTCTTAAAACCCTCCTAACAATCCTAACTGTGCCTCAGCCCACAGCTTTGGTGTGGTGAGATATGCCCAATACAAGGGCCTGGATGAAGGAGAGACAAAAATGGGGAAAAAACAGAGTGGAAGTGGCACACTTGAAGAGTGCTCATCCAAGGCCAATTCTCAAGTACAGCAGCAGTACTTTAGGATTCAGTGATTCCACAGGGATTACAGGAGGAGCAGCACGACTGGGGGAACACAACCACAGCTTTCAGTCCCCAGGTCTGCACATGCCCCAGATATGGGGATTAAGGGAGCCACTACCAACTGCTTTCTCAACTTTTGACTGCAAAATATCTATTTTACAAATAAAAAAAGAAATAAAAAACCTTTCATTTTCCCTGGAGGAACTGAAAATTTCCTTTTGAAATTGTTTTACCAGGTCTGTTTCAGAATTTACAGACATTTAATTTCAGATTTTTCTTTCCCACCAAATATTCCATCACAGCATCCTCACATTTCCAGTAACAATCTTACTTTTGCATATGAAGTATCTTAAAAGAAGCTTTCTTTATGTGGAATTAGACTTGTTTAGAATCACTTATTCCAAAACTGAGGAATTTACGCAGAAAGAAGTTGACTTCAAAACACCACACACAAGGCTTCATCTTTAACAAGGGGGGTGTTACCCCTGCAGTTCCATCCTGTTCTCTGCCTCGGGAAAAAAAGTCTCAGCAAGAGATTTTAAATTTCAAACTACACACAAGGGATGTTATTAGGACATACTTTTTAAACTAATATTTATTAACAGCAATTTTAGATTTGGATATTATTTGCTCTACCTTAATAAGAGGATTGGACTGGGAAATTTCTTGAAGTCATAGAAATATTACAATATTACGAGTTGGAAGGGTCACACAAGGATCATGGATCACCGAAGTCCCTTCTAGCCCCATACTCTGAGATAGTAAAATTTGTTCCTAGGCCAGCCATGTGAAAAAAAAATCCTTAATTTTGTGAATATAACACCTACTGAAGATTATGGGCTCTTCTTATACCTCAGTTATGGAACAATAAACTCCAGACTTACATTACAGTCAGTGGTAGAATCATGCAAAACACTGTCCCTGAAGTGGTAGTCAAACTGCTTTGTAACTCTAGATGGAAACTCACCACCCAGATTCCACCCCAGGCTTTTGCTTACCTTGGATAGAGAGAGATGATCACTTTCAAGGAACTGCTTGCTTAAAGAAGGGTCTGTGCTTCCTGAAGAAGCCTTTCGCTCCAAAATATGAACACTCTAAAAAACATAAAGACAACATCATAGCTCAAAACATACAAAATACTTAAATGGTTTGCCTTCACAGGTAATATACTTCTCTTTATTACTGGGGATTTAATTAGTTACTCTGTTTAACCTAGAAATGATGGTGAACTTAAAAAAGCCAGGAAGGACAAGTAATGCAGTTCCTACCTAGAGATACAAAGTGCTCCTAACCAGACCTATCATTTTCTGTTAATATACAAGACACTGAGTGCACACTCAGTGCAGTCAGCACTGCCCTACATTCACTTCATCACATAAGATATTATTGCCTCTAAAATATTCATTATCACACCTTAGCATTTTGTTATTGGCTTCTCAGCTGAGATAAAGTAACTCACTACACGAATGCTTTTAAATAGATGACAGGTATTAACAAGATCAGTAACTGTGGCTCAGTTGATGAGCTTGCTGGTGAACATTCATGGAACACCATGATCTTAAACCATTGCAGCTGGTTTTACATGTGACAATACTATAAAATTTTATATCTTCAAAGCATTGTAATAAAAATGAAACACATAATGTCACAGCTAGTCCTGAAAAAGCTGCTGTTCTTAAAAGCCATCTAAACATGTCTTTCCATTTTTCCATAAATGTTTCACTCCTATTTTATAAAAGAAAAAGCATTTTGATACAAGAGAAAATAACCACAATCCTCACATGTGGATCTGCATTTCATTGTCTGGTGAAATTTTGCTACATCTCATATTACTACTTGGTAAATACTCTACCACAACATGTCACTAGTATGTCTTTGACATAAAATAAAACTACTTCACTTCCAGGACATGCAGCACAATGACAAACTTGCAATTGCAATTACCCTCTGAGAAGCATATGTTTTTCTCAACTGAAAATGCCCATTAAGTTTTGTTCACAATGAAGCTTCTTTACATTGACTGAAGAAGAGATTACCCAGGTACCAGTGGCAGCAGAAACAATCAGGGAATATAAAAGCACATACAAAAAGCAGTGTAAATATTATTGTTTATACTAAGGATTAAGAACATAAGGACCAGAACCAAACTAAATGAAAATAAACACAGCTATTCATTTAAATGCATATGTAAAACACAGACCACATCTTGCTGCAGAGCAACACACAGACCTTCATTGTTCTCTTTCAAGTTGTGACTCTGAATGAGAATAGGAAAATGTGGGGAGTGTCTCTGTTTTCAGTGGAGATTAATAAGAATCCCTGGCACCATGCAACAATAATCAGCATTTATTTTCAGTTATTTTTAATTAAATTTTACAGTGAAGAATGTGGAAAAGCAGCAGTACTATATTATTCCAGGGCCAAGCAGCAAAAAGCTTTGTCATTTACACTTTAAAAACTTCTGCTTTATCAAAGGAAGTCCAATCTATTTACTTACCCAGTGTATTTTACTAGTCAGATGTCAAAAAAAATTGTATGTATGCAGCACAAGTGCCTATGTTACATATCAAATAATTTAATAAACTAATTCGAGCTGAGAACCACAAAGTTCCTAATGACAATGGTAAGTTTTCTCCCCATGTAAAGGAAATGCTATTTATGTACACAGTATCACATTTTAACAATATACGAAGAACCTAAATCTGTTCCTCCAAGGAAGATTAAAATGTCTCTTGATTAGCATAATCAGGATGATTCCCAACTTTCTTGCCAGTTTTGTCTGGCAGGCAGGAATTCATCCATCCTGAGATGGAGCAAAGCCCAACACAGATGTTCTGAAGGTCTCATATGGAGCAGCTGGTGCAGTTTGTTGTTACATAACTGCAATTTCATTTTGTACAATATTTAGAGAGGAGTAGCCCAACAGCCCTTAGCTTGCCAGATTTCCAGTGACATTTCCAATTACATGATTTTAAGTCAGGAAGGTTTTGTGCCTTTTTTTCTTTTTTTTTAAATTAGCCTTCAGTCATTACAGTTCCAGTTCAGCTGAGAAATACATTATTAGCCAGCAGCACTTTAATGAATGCTGACTTATTCAACTCTTTGTTTGAAAATCAGAAAATGAACACTTTTAAATAAAATTGCCTTCTTTACATTCCTTACTTCCAGAATTGTTGGCTTATTGTCTTTATATGTTTCCTATCCAATTCTCTTTTCTCATGATCACCATTATGTTGACACAAGATCATTTCTTTAGATTTGTCACATGTCTCTAGCACAATATTGAGACATCACTTGGTGCAAAATGTTTTCCATTAATGCATGTTATTTTTCTTCAAAATTTAAGCTAAAAATCACATGATTGCTTGACATTTTTAAAAGCAGCTAATTTTAGAGCTTAGTTAGATTTCAAACCAAAGAAATAAAAATTATTTAAATCTTGATGTTATTGTCACGGGGTTTTTTGCATTTTACCACGAAAAACAGAGTTGGTAAAGGAAGCAGTAAAAAAAAAAAGCTGTAAAGAAGGAAGAAAGAGGCAGCTCAATAGAGCTTTTGGAGTTTATTTATAATCAAACCAAAAAATGAATAATAATCCATTAAACTAGGCATATCAATCAATCTGGTACTCTTATTCCACTCATCCCAAAAATACAGACAGACAAAATCAACATCTGCATTTCTGCATTCCAGATTCCCCTCATGTTCAGGGTTACTAATGCACTATAGCTGGCTTCTCTTGAAGGAAAACACCAACACTAGCAAATTCTATGTGCTCTTGAAAACCAATTCAACAGAATTACAAGTTTAACTCAAATTACTATGTAATTCCATTGCAAAATCTTCATCCTAACTACAATCCTTCCTTCATCTTTATGATTACCCACAACATACATTACATTTGTGACACACATTTGCCTCAAAACACCCCTAGCAAGCCAACATGTGGGGAACACAAATGCTTGTTCCACACTGTATTTTTTTTCCTTTTTTCCCCAAAGACAGAGAGAGGAGGAAATTGATGGAGAAAATAAAATAGCACTATGATGTTGCATCATATTCTTATCTTCTCTGGAAGGCAAGAATGCAAAACATATTTTACAATATCCTTCCATGTATCTTGCCAAGTTCTTTTCTCACTTTAGAGTTCAATGACTCATACAGCTTCTTGTCCTGGTTTTGGCTGGGATAGAGCTCATTTTCTTCCAAGTAGCTGGTATAGTGCTGCATTTTGGATTTAGTATGAGAACAGCATTGAAGGCACAGGGATGTTTTGGCTGTTGCTGAGCAGTTCCTACCCTAAACCAAGGACTTTTCAGTTTCCCATACTCTGCCAGTGAGGAGGCGCATGAGGAGCTGGCAGGGCATAGCCAGGACAGGTGACCTGGACTGCACCAAGGGATATTCCATACCAAGAATGGCAAGGACAGTGTAGAAACTGGGTGAGTTGGATGTGAGAGGCTGATCACTGCTGGGGGCTCAGCCTGCAGGTGGTGAGCCATTGTACTGGGCATCACATGCCTTTCTTGGGTTTCATTTCTTTCTCTCTTCCCTGTTCTTTCTTTACATTACAGTCATTGCTATATTTTATTTCAATTATTAAACTCTTCTTTCCTCAACTCTCAAGCTTTACCTTTTTTTCCCTCTGATTCTCCTCCCCATTCCACTGGCAGGCTTGGTCTCTGTCAGACCAGAGGCTGAAGACCCTAACTTTTCTTTACTGAATCTGACTTCCCATTAAAACGAAAGACATTCAACTGTTTTCACAGGAAAGGCAATGAAAGAAAGGAGATTTTGAGTAAGTAGAGACAGAAAATCCAGTGAATGACAAGTCTGACACTTATGACTCTCCCTTCTGCTTTGCTGCTTATTTACTTAATGGAATGAATTATATTTAACTCAAAGACTTCTCTACAATTTATAATTTATTAATTTCCAAGAAAAAGACAAGCTGGTGAAGATTTCATCACTTGCATTGGACACAGACTCTCTGTAGCTCAGAAATGTGCACAACATGTGGTTAACAGTTAATTAATGAAAAAGATCTGGTGTACCATTTTTTTTTCACAGCATTCTAGCAGTCTTCAACACCCATAACCATGGGGCCTAGGCATACACTGTTCTACAACAGCAATTCAAAACAGAGCTTTTCTGTCTGGGCTTTTTGTCATGTTTTTTTCAACCCAAAGTACTAACTAGTATTTCTCCTTTCTATCTTCTTGCACATTTTCCTAATTTGTATAAAGCAGTCATGGTCCTATTCTTCTCCTCAGTCTCTTCTACTGGCACTGCTCCACAGCTGTGTTCAGCAATCTCAGTTACCAATGAACTGACAAAGGAACTTAACAATACCTTGTGAATACCACAAACAGTTAATATTTTTTTTCTTCTTGTAACACTTGCTCATCTTGTACAGAGATGTACTTAAGAGCAACATTTTCTCTTCGTAGCCTTTTTACTGAAAGACAAATATATATAAAGCTGCAGTTCTATAGCATATGAATAATATCCAGGTATGTATGCCTACTTCTTTCCTGGGATATGCAAAGCAAACCCTTCCTGTGTAACAGAAATGTCAAGGATTTGTTAGCTCAGGAGCTCTCTGCCAGCCCTTTCCAGAACTCCAGCTTTGTATTGTACTTCATGTCAACGCTTTTAGGCTCTGGAAGCAAGGAAGCCTTTGCTTTTCAAGGTACTTTTTGACAAATTCTGAAGACAAATAAGCTCTTGTCCTGATGAAGAGCCTCTTGGAGGGAATCATTAGCACAACTGGATAAAGCAGAAAAGAGCTATCTATCATTGTAACAGCAATCTTCCTTTTGCCAGAACGGTGGTTTGGAACAACTACCAAGTCACAGCCTGGGTGTAAATGACAATCTCATCCCTTTGCATTTATCTTAAGATAGCACAAACAGATAAATTTACAGAGTCTGACAGGGAGAATTCAAATTTTAGCTAATGATACAAAGCTTTTTTATGACTATTGAGTAATCACAATTAAAAGGCTTGATATTTTGTTAAATAGTCCCAGGTTAGCAGTTCATCTTATTGAGGCTGATATAGCTTAAAAGAACAAAAGGGAGGAAAATAAAATTACATACACAAAAGAAAATCATTCCTTGATGTGTTAATTCTTTTATGAATGAAAACATTCTAGACATGAAAGGGAGTCAATTTTAACACAAATAATAAAGGAAAAACCTGGAAATCACTTTAAAAAGTGCATAGCTTCAGAAGAAAGACCTCTCTTCTTGTGACTCTCTTTCACTTCTTTCTGCAAGCTACCTATTTAGCTTTTCTCAATGTCCTTTAAACTTCAATGTACACAGTACAAAAATATACAAAATAGGAAAAAGAGAGGTTGAAAAAATTTTAATCTTATTTTTTTTACATGAAATGTTATTCTACTAGGGGGAAAAAAAGTTTTTATGTAATCACTTCATTTTTAATTCCACAGTTAAGTATTTAATAAAAACAGGAAAAGAGAAGTGTCAGAACAGCAAATAACATTACTAAGGCACACGATTATTCCATCCAATACATTTGTATATTTTCCATGTGGATAATCCCAATCACACGTGAGTGTCTGGAAAACAGAATCCTTCATATCATATCTGCCTTCACCCTCTCTCTTCACTTTTCTGCCTTCCTCTCCACTGAGGAAATGAAAATATAATCATGCTTCTCTTTCTTCTCCCCTTTTTGTTTCCCAGAAAACCCCAATGGCACTTCAGAGGAGTTGCACTTTTTCCTTCCAAATTCGTGTGTGTTGCATTTTGAGTTTGTATTTTTAAGGAAAGTGAGGCACGTTTATGTAGGACAGGTATGCATGAGGGAAAAGAATGAGACAAGAGGAAGGCAAAAGTGACCATGTTCTGAAAACACCACCTTAAATTATCTGTCATAATTTGCATGGGTAATTAAGCTTTTATGAGTGCAATTTCCCTGGTTTTATAGTAGAAGATAGCTACAGGCACCATTTCTAATCAAACTGATGTATTTTTAAAAAAATAAATCTTTCTTCATAACCCATATCTGAACCTCAGCATTCTCCATGCAACTTGTAAAGCACCCCTAGAGGTAAAATAACTGAGATAACAATGTTTATGAAGCTCAGAGAACATGTACACACAATCCCCCTGGGACGGTCTGGTATGAATGCTATCCCTGTCCTTGACTGCTCCAGACCATTTTACTTCTTCAAAGCTTTAAGGCCAAGTCTTTCACAGGAAGAGACAGCATCTCCATCTATTAATCTCCAGGACTGTGCTTCAGATCTTGTCTCTCAACCACTACAGATATTACCCAGGGTAGGAGCAGTCATGATCCAAGCATCTCCAAATATGGACTGGAGAGGCCCATCCCATGCACGTGGACAGATGCACTCCTTCTGTTTGCTGTCTGTGTCTCAGGTAAATTCTAGGCAGAAATACAGGCACAACATGAAGGACATCTGCTGTGTGCCTGCAGGCTAGCTTCACACACACACACACACACAGGGCCAGCCTGCTGCATCCAGGGGTACTGGGATCCTGGGCAGGTGCTGCTGCCAGGGTATGCCAGCAGCCCTGCCCACAAGGATTCCCAATGCTGGAGAATGTCTCATACTTTCAATGCCCCCATCAGCATCAGCACTTGGGGGTCTGCCTCACCCCCGGGATAAATCTGAACCCATTCCCTCCAAGTTTCACTTGCAGGGGTTCCTATCCCATCCCTGGACAAACCTCCAGTCCAGAGAGTTTCACTTTGTAAGTTAAACCATCTGATTGTGTCAAGTGTAGATGTTCACTCATCATGTTATCCATTTGAGTGATAAAAATCTCAAAGATCTGAGATTGTTTCATTTAAAACAAGTGCTGTGGCATTGAACATGGCATTCACGTGAGTATTCTACAGCTTTAAAAGCTGCATTGCTTCAGACATTTTGTCAGACACTGAAGTAAGACCCACTACCTTCCAAACCTAAGGAACACTTCTGCACTTTATCAAAGGCACAAGAAAATGCTGCAGAGTAGCAGCAACTAATCAATTTAAAGAATAATTGCATGTTTTTGTTAACAATTTTGCCATTTCATTCTTTGGCTCCTCAGAACATTTGCTTGCTCCAGTGAGTTGCTGTTTTTAAAGTACTCAACACTTCCTGCTCTAATCCTGCTTCAATAGTTTTATGTGAAGAAAGTTAATTAGGAAAGAGCAAAAGAGAATTACATTACTGTAACAACAGTACTTGGCATTTAGTAGCCTCTTTGGTTTGAAACTCTCAGAGAGATTAATAATTATTATTAAAGTAATTCTCACAAACTACTGCAAAGTAAAAAAGCTTCTAAAAGTCTGTGCTTTGCTACAGAGCAAAGCTAGGAGTAAGGCTGCATGTTCTCAGCTCTGTACCATGTTTACAGACAACTGTTCACCCTTGCCTTTCTTACTTTTGAAGTCACAGAAAGACAGGAACAAAGGGAAATTTACAGGTAACCAACAAGAATATTTTTCCCTGATGTCACATCAGGCTGACAGCTGTGAGAAAGCATGTAGGCTGTTACCCACTTTCAGAATAAAAAGGTACATAAATGCACTCAGTCATCTCTTCCACATGGAATATTTTAGCTTACATCATATCACAATCTTGCATGAGCAGCACTGTCTAAGTAGCTACAAAATGGTGATACCCACATCAGGAAATACCACTTTCAGGAGACTACTTTGACAATTAAAATACAATGGTTGTAAAAATCTAAATAGGCATTTTCCAGTGCAGACCTTTAGGCAAGATCAGAGCCTTGGATTGCACTCTACTCTAAATTTCATGGGCAGGTAAACATCTTCAGCCTGAACTCAGTGCTTTGTGAATCCCTTGGGTACAACCCCTTCTATTAGTCAAAACTGCTTGTTCAGAAGGGAAAAACCCCAACCCAAAACAAACAACAAGCCATGTTAAAACCTGAAAAGCAAATGGCTGCTCTGGAAAATCTTTTTTCCTCTTGCTTCAAAGCCCCCACCTTTCACTCTTTACATATGGCTAAGAGACAACAGTCGTTTGAAATATGAAAGCTCTCCTGGCAGAAAGGTGACCATGTGAGGCTAAATGCCATAGGACTAAAAGCTTTTCTTCTTTTGAGTTTGCTGTGTAGGAAAAGAACCAAGGATTTGTTGAAAAAGCAAACTGAAAAAGAAAAACACAAAAAGAGCAAGAGAACAGCTAATCACCTCTCTCCATAAAAGACCAAAAAGAAAATAAAGACATTGGAAGAGAAATCCTCACACTTAAAATAGAAGACATTACTACATCCATTTTCATATCATGTATTAGCTAGCCTTTAGGTGGTGGTCAGAAAAGTCAAAATCTCCCCTTTGTTCAGTTTCAGTATTATTACTCGCCTTCTGTATCACTCCCTCAGTTTAGTGGCCTGAGGTCAGCCTCCAATTTGCCAAACTGCACATTATTAACCCTATAATGCATTTACTTCTTTCTTCTCAGCATAATATTACTACCCACACATTGCAGAGAATATAGAATGTATTACAGTCTGCCTTATGAGTTGCATACTTAGACAATAAATAAAATGCAGGATATTCATAAAGAATTTAGGCCCATAAAACTGAATATACAACGTATGATTTTATAATATGCAGCTGTACTTCTAAGAGTTGTTAATTTTCCTCCATTTTGCTGTGCAGCAGCCTTTTCAGAGTTTCATAAGGGATGAAACACAAGAATCTACCTTGTCAGCATGGCCCACAAAAAAGGCTATCAGAATGGCACTTTTTATGCTACCTTTTGTACAAAGACTCTTACTGACAGTGGAAGTGACAGGTTTCATGCTCTGCAACAGTTCCACAGCAGGAAAAACTGCTGCTGCTCCCTTCTGAAGTGCTCCTTATCAAGAATACCACAAGTGCCTTGTCATCCTGTCCAACTCAGGGGTTAAACAAAACAGGTTGTTTCTGGGCCTTCTACTGCCTAACCATCCAAATTAAATACGGTTTAAATGAAAATGAATGACAAAAATCTGAAATCAGTTTTTTAGTTTCTGCTGGCTTCATTAGTCTATTCATTTCTCTATTACTTCGTCATGGAGCCTGCAAATTGGCAATGTCAAAGCTTTTGCTGACTGCTAATTCTCTTAGGTGATGTATATTGTACAAATAAAAAAGCTACATTAAAATGCCAGCTTTATATACAGCACGACATTTTCCACTCTCCCTGAAATGATTTATCACAGTCATATTCACACTCACTCAGCCTCCTGCACCCTAATTTATTGGGAAACTGTTCCATAATTGCTGGTATGACTTTGACAAGAATTATATGATGAGAAGGTTTCAATCATTAACCATCTAGAAATATCCAGTGTTATCCTCACATATGACAATAAAAGCTACATTGGCACTTCATCCAATCACATCACTTTCCATATTCATTTATATTACCAATTTGGAAAGGTGCTTTTCTACTAGCTGCTCTGAAGAGTCCAAGGAGGCAGCACGAGAGAATTTTAAAGCCTTTTCAAAGTAAAATCCAACAGCCCCTGAACCAAAATCCCCTACCCCTAGCTATCATTGTGTTTGGGCAAAAGCCTATGAAAACCAAAACATACTCAAATAATACCACAGGCAAGGAAAGAAATTGAAAATACAATTGTAACAGTGGATGGTAGGATGAAATGGATGTTTTACTGTGTCTACATGCAGAGAGGAAGTGTGCATGCTCCTTTCCCTGGGTATAGCACCACTGCACTTCGTGCCACGTTGCATGCTGCAGCTCAGTTTCTTTCTGCAGAAGAAACTGCTCACCCATTCATTCTCTACCTTTAACACTGAAAACACTAAGGCAAAAAAAATTAAACACCTTGGAGTAGCCCTTGCAGTCCACATTTACATGTCTAAGTATATCATTAAGCATCATCACCCTTTATGGGATCCTCTGGATGCAGCACACCATCAACCTTTATAGCATTATTTTAAAATCGTGCTTCACGTTTCTGTGATCAAATATGGACTTAAAGTTAAGCATCCATTTCATTAAGATGACAGCTATACCTTGCTCTCTACTGTTGCTATGGTAACAGATATGGTGGCCATTAGATTTATGGTAAAATGTATTCCCAAGAGGTTTTTTATTTTTTATTTTATTTCTAGTTGCATGGTTGTGTCAAACTATCTAATTACAAAGAAAACTCAGAGAATGTGCTCTTAGCTGAGACCAGCAGCACTTCCCTCTTTGTGCTTAGATGCAGGAGATAAAATATACAGGTGCTTTAAAGAAATTATGTCAAAATTCTTGCTCCAGATGGAACTAATAAAAAATTAAAAGTTTATATCCTAACCAAGACTTAATGAATTAAATACAGCTATCCAAAATCCTGTACACTATGAAAGGGAAAATATTTATCATCTGTGAGAAAATACTTTTTGGATTTACTTAAGCAATGGAAGTTATTTTTAAAAATTCCACACATATTTCCTGCCTGTTATTGAGCATATATCAGAATTCTTCTCCTGATTTAACACTTTAAATGTACCTTGTGGTGAGACTATTTACATTCAACGCTGTAAGTTTTACAGTTTTCATTAGGAATTCTCAGGTTTCAAAATTTTCATAAGAGGTAAGGGTCAGCAGCAGCTGAGGAAAGAGTATCAGAGCTGCCATACAAGCAGCTGGGAAAATATCCCTAAGCCAATGATTTTTATTTGAATTTTTAAAAACTATTTGCCTCTTTCTCATGGGTCACAGTTTCAAAATATACTTCTAACCAACTTTTCAGTATCAACCTTCGCATTTGTAAAAACTTATCTGAAATTTGTTGGGTAGCTCTGATACTTTCTGAAGTGCTCCCACTGATATTGTGGCCAGACTAAACACCCAGCCCTCAAAAAACCCCACAGGAATGCCCAAGTTGTTTTGAGGGGAAATAATAGTCTTCATCTCAAAGAGATCCTGGAGAATTACATCCATCTAAACAAGAGTCTCTTAAAAATGGAAGTCTAACAGAATTGGATTAGTACTCTATGAGGTAGTACAATCAGTGTAAAACAAATAATATTTAAAATGTTAGGTGTTTACAGAAAGGATGAACAATATAATATTTAAACTGAATTACTACTTTCTAAAATGATAATTCATCTCTGTTGTTAGATTTACAAAAAGAGATATTCACAGATGCACAAAAAGATTTTAAGCAACTGTAGGTCCATGCTGACAAAGAAACCACTTCCCAAAAGACTTCAGAGCATGTTTTCTACTTGTCCATGTGACTCAACACTTCCTGTTCCAGTGCTGTACATAGTGCCCATGTTGCTTCTAAATCTTTTTCAAGCCGCTTTAGAAAATGGAAAAAGTAAATTCAAAAACTCAAGAGTTTTGGCTATAGTGACATCATCCAATGCTATAAGCAAGCAAATCTAGAGCTAGCAAGAACTAACAGCCACATTACAGGAATAAATGTATCATCCCACCAGATGGTACAAACAACAGAGCATTTCCTTACCTGCCTCCTGTCTCTCTGAGATGATGAGGAGGAGGAGGCACTTCTATGTGATGGAGTGGATGTTTTGTGAGCTGGAGATATACTCTTCTCCTCTGAACTCATCTTTGCAGCCAATTTGTATTAATGATCTTGTGCTCTTATCACTCATGTACAAAAAGGTAAGGGATAGTCTTCTGCATCCTTCTGTTTCACAGTTTATGGACAGGCAAAGAGGAAGTCAGTCTCAGCTGAATTGCACCTTAATAAAGAAAAATGAGAGAAGGGGTGAATGAATGTGCCCTCACTCCAAAGTAACTCTGCAGCAAAGGAATCTGTTGACTATTTAATCAAACACATTTCCCACTCTTTTATTCCCCTTCCCAACAACTACCCAGTCCAAGCACAAATGCATTGTTCTGCCTTCTCATAGAAGATGAAAGTGGTATTACATTATTTCAAAAAACCCTAAGGAAATGTTTAAGTAATTTACAACAATTCTCAGGCAAAGTTTACAAATCCTTGACAAGGGGGCATTATCCTGCATAACATCATGACATTATCAAGTAACTCCTCAGGACTTCCCTTAGAGCACAGATACCACTGACCACCCCATCATTGTAAGTACCTTGTAAGAACCCTGCAGTTAGATAAAGAACTCTGCAAGTTTTTTAAAAAAGCAGGTCCCTCTCTCAAAGGTGGTGCCCTCACTTGCAGTATCAAAGGCTTTACTGAGCAGGGGCAGTGAGTGGCTGGGGGGGCATTTGGGTGCTGGCCAAGGCTCACCCACCCCCATGCAGGGGTGTTCCCTTTACTGTTTACTCAGCCACTGCTGGGTAGGTTCATCACTGCTTTACAAACGCTAGGAAATTTCTCTTACTTACTTCTCTCCACCCAAACCTTTAATTTCCACCCACAAACAGAAAAATAGATACTTAGAGCAGCACAAAGGACATTTGTGTCAATAAATAGTCAAACACTACCTGTCAAACCCTATGGAAATGCTGCAAGTATATCATGACAGCTCAGGAATGGAGTTACACTTCTCCACGTTACACAGATCACCATGATCTTGCTTCAGCTGACTGATACAGTGTCTGATCTTCCATTAACCTTGGATTAAATTGTTCCCTGAATGAGATGTTAGCTTCAGGCAGATGACATATCTTCTCCACTGCTCTGCTAATTTTGAAATAGTGCCCTTGCACATTCACTGTGACGACAGCACACCAAGGGTCAGCATAGCACAGCTAGCTGCAGATGGGTGTGCAGAAAGGTGCTGTCCTCACCATGTTAAATCAGATCAGGACAAAAATACATTAACACTCAGATAACACTGCACACTCAAGAAATGATGCCGTATTGAAGACAGAGCTCTAGCTTCTCCAGACACAACAGATATCCATGCAAGAATATCATCCTGAACCCAGATACTCACACAAGAGGCAGCTAAATAATTATTTACATGGTGCCACCAGTTTCTGAATACTGCACCCTAAGAAACACTCTCCTGCTGGAGCCAAGATCTGTGATGAGTCAAAACAGACACCTTTTCTGCTTGCAGTACTAAGGGAAGTGGAATGACTTCACTTTATTAGTTACCTGTATTTTGCAAGTATGAATGAGCTTCAATCAAGCTTGTCCACCAAGGAGTCTTCCATCAAATTACAAATCCCACATATTATCCACAGAGTCCACACAGCATCCCAGTGACATGAGTGAGAGGATGTGGCTGTTCCAACAGCAAAAGCTGCCCACATTCCCTGAACACCTTGCCGAATTCTGTATTCTTTTCAGGATGAAAAGCCCCTGCTAGAAGATGCCCAAGAAGATGGGTTAGGCTGGAGCTGCCAATGCCAGCTACAAGACAAAAGGTTGTAGGAAGAAAGAAACAAGCTGCATTTGTTTCAGAACCTGAGACAGCAAACCTAATGAAGATGGATCCAAAGAAAGGCTCTTCCTTCTATCCTAGCATAGCAGGGACTGCTGGTCTAGTTCAACAGCATTTGCATATCCTACAAATGCATCAGGGAAATTTCACTCAAAGAGGTGCAGCAACAGGGATATCTCAAGGTCTATGCAATTCTCATTTAAATCAAAAATGGAATTACAAAAATCAGAACAAAAACATAGTCCTACTTCACAGAGCTGTGTAGAACATTTGAGTTATTTAATAGGAAATCTGCAGTAACTTTCAGCCATGAGGTCACTCAATTTTTTTTTAGCAGAGTAGCCTTCAGGCAAATGAAAATCAAACCCTTTTTAAAACATCTGATCTTCACTCAGTTGACTCATGTGGAAAAATTTATATTTAGTAATGGCACAGAAGGACAATGGTCTGGCACTTCAAGTGTGCTCTGAGGGCTCTCTGGAAGCAGTAGATGCTGCTGTAAGAAGCAACCACAACGCTAACAAGCAGTACACAAGAAAAACACAAGAAAAGCTGCCAAATCTGTCAAGCATGGACCTTTTCTTTTGAAAAGTATTTTAAAAAAGTAAAGGTTTACACCAGAGCCAAACTCCATAGTGGTTCTCTTGCACTCCCCAAGCACTAAGAGCTGAACCTTACCAGCAACTTGCCCAAACCACACTGACTCAAACAAAACAAAAATCACCAAAAAAACCATACTACCCCTCTTTCATACTAAAAGAAGCAAACATTTCTTCTTGCCCTACCTCACAGCAAAAACAGCTTCAATAATAAACTACTATTACTTATATACAGAGATTTCTGATTAATAAAGTCCAGTTCAGGGTTAAAAGCCAAAAAAAAGACAACTGGAATATTTTAGAAATCATGCCATGTAAGCAAACAAAAAAACCTATATACAACAAAATATATATAATGCAAAACAGCAAGAGTTAGCACAGAGCTCTTTCTTATTGTTCTTGAACATTAAATTTGGATTGTTTCTATATTGCTAAGAGTCTGTCTTCCAATTTTGACTTACAATTTGGGCAATAGATCTTTTTCAGAGCATGTTCGAAGGAATAAATCTAGTGGAACTGACATAAGGAGATGCCAGTCTCTCTGTAACTATGACTGAAGCAAACAATTAGAAATCTAATTTCTGGCCAACAAATTGAATTTACCAAAATGAAAACGATGCTTTTGAAACATTTTTCACAGGTTTTTTTCACCAGTCACTGGCAATTTTGCTGTTGATTTCAATGGGAACAGGAGCAGGTCATATACCATGGTAGTATGTTTCTAGAGAGTAACAGAAAATATAAAAACACATCCAAAAACTGTGATGTTGGGTTTTGGGTGAGTAGGGATGACCCCCTGGTAATTATGCATTTGTTCTGATACTGTTTCCTGACAAGTATAAGGCAAATTTTATTATTCCTTTACTTCACAGCAAATACATCTTCAACCTGGAAGTATTTTAATCAATTTCATTGGAAAACAATCGGAAAAAAAATAATGACATTGACAAGGGTAACAGCATTGGCTTTTGGTTAATAATTGCTGCATATCCAAGTAATACCAACTTGTAAGCTCCATTTTGCACACACCAATTAAATCCCTCATGAACTGCTCAAAATCACCTGTCAGTTCAGGATCATAAGTTGATTCAGCCCATCAAATGTGACAGGACATTGGCCTGCTTGAAAGTTGCTTTGCCACGAGCTCCCAAGGCAGGGGAGAGGGGGAAGAATAAAATGGAGACAGGCTATTTTTATTGAGGAGAAAAAAAATTTTTTTTAATGACATGAGACAGTGCACCAGGGAGTAAACAGGGAAAAGACTCAGAAACAAAAGCTGTATAAACTGCACAAAATAATTGGGTGACACAGAGGAGAGAAGCAGCGTGTGGAATTGAGGATAGGCAAATTCAAGGTAGGAATATTTGGCTGTCATGTTTTACGAGCCTCTGCTGTATGACAATTCCACCGACACTGAGTAGGAAATCTCTGTCCTGTCCCAAAATCTGAAAATGTTCCACCAAGCCTGGGCTACTGCATCAACTGCAGCATGGTTTGTGAAAAAGCTATTAGCAGAAATGACAAAAATGTACAGATGCATAAATTGTATAAATTCAGTTATAAATAGATGCATGTCATATAAAAGATAAAGTTCTCAATCGGTAACTCAAAATGAAGTCTGGAGTCAAATAACAGACTTCTCTGATTAATGTTATGTTGCTTCTCACTCTGATTGAGTCTCTTCTGCAAGAGTGCCCAGAATACTTTAGAGAGTGTTTAATATCTTGTGTGGTATTGCAGTAATTTGAGAAGACAATTTAGAGCGCAGAGATGAATCTTCAGACATAAATGAAACAAAATATGCAACTGTCACTGGCATTCATTCAAGGAAAACATTCAAACTGCTCAGGGGCTGCTTTTCACTTGGGAAGGAAGAGGTTTTCTGTGGTGCTGTGTAACACAGTCATTCGATATCCGAGCACTCACTGAAGGCCAACCTTTGTTCTCACATAATGAGCAATATGCAACTGCCTCTTTCCCTCTTCACGGCTGACCTTCCACGCAGGAAAATCATAACCACACTTTTGTTGCAGCACATGAATGTTGCAAACACAAAAAATACAATGGAAATAAAACTTCTCAATGCAGTAGCAACATTGTGGTGATTGAATAGACTAATTATAGGAAATAAGCAATTTGTTGTTTTTCTTTTTTAACAAAAAGAACCAATCCCTTTACAGACACTATTTGAGAATCAGCCATATCACTTTAGCAAAATATCAACTTTTTAAGAAAAGGTTTTCATCAATTCATTTTTATTTGCAGACCTCTGAGCCGTGAATTTTAAAACACTGATTAAAAGATAGCAAAAGAACATTTGATCTAAAGGAGCCAGTGATGATTTATTTTGAGGTCCAATACTTGTAAGTAGGAATAAATGAGGTGCTATAGGAAAAATGGGAAATCTAGATAGCAATAAATGATTTTTGAGGTAGAAGATGTTAGAGTTCATATGACTGTTGCTCTTTTCAGATATGCTTAGGAACTGTGTACTGAAGGTTTGGATAACAAATGTATGTGTCTATTCTCAGGCATTCATAATGTCACTGGAATATGCAAAGTCTCAATCTGATGTTATATACAGCAATGCATACAGTGCCTAAATACTGCCATAAATCATTCTCTATGCCATATTCAAAAGGTTCTAGATCCTGCCTGTAGATAGGAAATTAGTCCCCTGCAGCATCACTCCTGGAAAGGAGCTCTGATACGGACTAAACTACTGCACTTAATGCAGTTTGCAATTTCTATGATCACAGAATCATTTAGGTTGGAAAATACCTTTAAGATCATGTCTAAAGACCTTTAACCCCATGCAATGCTACGGGCTTGGAAATAAGTGTCTGGGAAGCTCAGTGGAAAAGGACCTGGGGGTGCTGGTTCAACAGCCAGCTGAACATCAGCCAGCCTGTGCCCCGGTGGCCAAGAAGACCAAAGGCATCCTAGCCTGGACCAGCAATAGCATGGCCAGCAGGACCAGGGCTGTGACCATCCCCCTGTACTCAGCACTGCTAAGGCCACACCGCGAATCCTGTGTCCAGTTCTGGGTCTCTCACTAAAAGAAGGACATTGAGGCTGTCCAGGGAAGCCCTGGAGCCCCCATCCCTGAAGGTATTTAAAAGACATGTAGCTGCAGTACTTGGTGACATGGCTTAATACTACCATTGGTGACATGGTTTAATACTACCAGTGGTGAGCTTGGTAGTATTAAGTTGTGGTTGCATTCTGTGATCTTACAGGTCTTTTCCAAATGCAATGATTCTGTGGTCCTGGAAATGGCAAAGTATGCTGGCCAAATTGTGAGCAGCAGTGCTGAAGATCTGCCTGAGATCACGGTGCTGGTCAGCAGCCTCCGTGCTGCAGGGGGATCGAGGCACACACTCAGCCTTTCTCCCACAGCCTCTTCACTGCTGGGCTTCAGCACAACTCTGCTATCTCGTGTTTGCTGACAAGGCCTGCTGTGTGGTTAGACATGGGCACTCATCTCCTTCACCCCATTGATTACTCTGTTTGCTAATTGAGCTAAATATATAACTAGACATACACAGTAGCAATGCAACCACTAAACTCCACTGATAAAAACCCCAAGGGTTTTTATGTCTTATTTCATATGATGATAGACAAGAGCAGCACATACCCATTTGACATTTACATTGCAAACTCTTTCAAAATTAAATAGTTAATTGGCTAAGACAAGATGTTTATGTCAATAATAGCAAAGTCTAAAGTATCACTATTCCTAATTAAGATACCACTTCTCCTTGACTGATTGATATTCAGTAATGCATTTAAAGCAATGGCATAAAAAAAGTTTTTCATAGATGTCATGTTTCACACCCCTACATTTCCCAACCTCCCATGACAAGCCTTTGTTGGAAGAATTATCAAGGAAATTAAAATACATTCACATGGTGTTTCTCAAAACAGTAACTGAGTTTATTAAATGCGGTGTTTTTTTTAAAGTCCTTAGGCATTGTTTTGGTGCTCAGGTTAAGGGGTGGTTTTGATTTTGTGGTTTTGGGGTGTTTTGGTTTGTCTGTGTTTTGAGGGGGGCAGTCTGCAGGTGAGAAAATCTTACAGGTTTTTAGTTTTTAAGGTTTACTTCTGTATGTAATCCTACATCACACAGAGTATATTCCACAGGAGGCTCCAGTACCAGCAAACATTGAGACACACTCTTATTTTATGTCATCCTTAACAGAATGTTGTGTGCCCCAACACCTGGTATTATTTCTTTAGCACTGAGTTATAATTTTTTTCCTGAGCAGTTAGTCCAAGTATGTCTCAATAATATAAAGACTAAAAACAATATTAAGAAAATTACTGGGCATGTGTCTCTGTAAAATACACAATTGTGACAGACTTCATTAAATAGATGGATGAGGTCAAAAAACAGATAATCACATTCAGACAAGAAGAGGACAGTACAACATCTGTCTTTTCTATTTTCTGCCCTTCCAGAGGCCCTGAAGCATTCATAGCAATTAGTGGAGTCCCAGTATGTCCAAACCTCCAGTTTAGATGACAATTTCAAAATAAACCCTCAACTCATTTGCAGCCTCTGAGGACTGCCTCGATAGCTGATGTGATCCTAGGATTTTCATTAGGAAATCTTTGTTGTTCCATGTTCCTCAGGCTATTACAGTAATAGAGTCCTATTGATTTGTGTGGCAGAGAAATGTTTTGCATAGCACAGAGTCAGCATTATCAGCCTCTAGCACATGCATTTGTAACAGACTGCTGGGAGCAGAGGGTGCACAGACTCACAAATATATAAACACAAATGTGCAATATATACCAGTTAAATATTAAACAGGAAAAACTAACTGGTGGACATTATCATCCTTTCTAGACCAACCTAAATCTAGGACATATTTAAAAAAAAAAAATCAAAGAAAATTAATTCAATACATGCTATAATTTCCCCTTTTTAAACAGAAAATATTAATGGGGAATTTTTCATTTCCATCCAAACTTTTTTAGAGAACCACATTTTTCAATTAAAAAAGAAAAAGCCAAGAATTTTAATCAAAACTCAGAAAGTGCTTTAAAGAATAAATCATTTTCATGCATCCTGCTCTTTTTCATGGGAAAAAACCCCACAATTTTCAACAAGCTCTTAAAAAATAAATATCAGAAACCATTTTTGCCTTATTTTACTAATTTTTTTTCTTTTCCACTCAGCAACTTGGACAAAAGAAAAATATATTAGAACCCTCAAGACACTTAAACTGCTTTTTAATAAAGTCTCAACAGACCAGCAACATAAAGCAAAGAAAGTAAATAAATAAATAAAATAATAAAAGAGCTATAAAATGTTTTCACAAAAATTGTCCTAACCTTTCAGAGTACAGGAGCCTAAAAGTCTCTTGTGACCCTTGAAATCCATGTTGTCTGGCTATATTTTACTGCCCTTCATTAATTAATCTATCTCTTGTTTCTCTGCATGCTTTATTTCCACTACCTCACAAACATGACATTTTTGCTGTATGTTTCAAAGCTACCAAGTAATATTTTGCTTCACAGTGAATTAAGAGCTGCCTATTTTACTGATTTTGAACATTATCATCAAATGTTTGTAGGAAGGATCTAAAAACAATCAGTGCTGTCTCAATATAAATGCAATGTGTATATGAATAAAAGACTAGAATTGATGGAATGGATAAAAGACTAGAACTGATGGAGTCTGATCAGGTCATGGAGAACAGAGAGAGGAGGCACAAAACTGGCAGATTAGTCAGAGCTTCCACCAAACAAGGGTTTTGGGATGCTATGTGGAAGGTCACATCCAGGATCAAAAATCAGAATGCCATTTTATTCTTAGAAGTAATTAGCTTGACAAATAATAAGGAGATCACAGCTGCACAGGATAATATAGTTAATGGCTTATATGAAACCTGGGAAATATTGAGAAGGAATAGGGAGGCTGTATTGCCTCTGTGACTGCTACTAAATCACTGTGTCCAGTTCTGCTGTCAGCATTTCAAAGACATTCACAAATGGGTTCAAGAGAGAACCATAAGCATGACTACAAGATTGAAAAACATCACTACTAATAAAAGATTTATAGAGGTCAATCTATTTAGTTTGTCAAATAGAAGATTGAAGTGTCACTGGATGACAATCTATAGCCCACTCTGCGGGGGGAAGGAATTTATTGTCAGAATTCTTCTCAAAGGTATAGCAAAATCTAATCGGAAAAAAAAGGGAGATAAATATATGCAGGTTAGAAATAAAGCACAGATTTCTAATGGTGAAGATAATTAATACTGATAAAATACACTGAGGATTACAATGGGTATTTGTGTAGAGGTATGAAAAGACATTTTTAGATTCAGACAGGAATTTTCAGGGTTTGGGTTTTTTCTTTTTTAATATATTCCAAAGCTCAGTCATCACTGCTGATTTGGAAGAAGAAATTCATTCTGGCCAGCCTAATGACCCATTCCATGGCAAGAGTTCAGGTTAGACCATAATGCAGCCTTCTCCCTTTTCACAATTGAAACCAACCAACCAAGAAAAAAACCAATGCAACAAAGAAAAAGAAAGGCAAAATAAAAGGATGTTTTTTTCTTAATTCTACCTCTGGTGCAGCCCAATAATCTTTTCACTTAAGGTTTTCTAATTTTATCCTCATCTGTCACTAGGCATTTATTAAGTCTGATCTTTTATATGGAACAATGTTAAATGTTCTTCCAGCATAGAGAAAGACAGATTCTGATCACTATTAATATTTTTTTTTTACTACTATAAAGAAATCTGACACATATGTTTAAAACTTAACTTTCCATGGAAGAGCAGCAGCACATCATAAAGTAATTTTTTAAATCTCTTTTCTGTACAAATTTCTCTGCACATCACTCAGAGACCTTTACATTAGGAAGACAGAAAAGAAAAATAGACAATTATTGCTCTGGCAAAAAAAAAAAAAATACCAAAAATGTCTTGAGCACTGGACAAATACATTAGGAATCACAGACATGACTGAAAAGACCCTGAGATGGAATAATAACTTTTGAAGTTCTTGCAAAGTCTAAGACACATTGATGGAAATTAAACTGAACATAAAAACAGGCAGTTGCTCAAAAGTAGTTTCCTGACAAAGCAAATCAGTGACAAAAAACAAACACACACACACACACAACAACAACAACAAAAAAATCCCTTTTCTGCCCAGCTGGTTATCCCTTGACTCTCTTCCATGAGGGAAACACAATATTTCCTACCCTCGCACTTAGTCCTGCACACATCAATAGCTAGATATGCTTAGTTCTTCCTACCTTTGGAATACTAATGAATCAACATTCAGCTTCACTGACCAAAACTAAAGTGTACTCAAAAGTAACATTTATTTGCCATAGGAGAAATTCTCTACTTCTAACACTGCTAATAATTTCAGCTGAAATTACACCACACTAAATTGCCTGTGCCTGTGCACAAAGCATGATCTAACATGAGGACAGCAATGCCCTAAGGCACCTTGCACAGAAGGAAATAACTGAGTAGTTCTAGAATATTCTCATCATTGAAAAACTGTATGTTTTCCATTAGTCATTGATTTCCCAAACATATTAAAGAAAATGACTGCTAATATGTATTGATTGTTATACATACACAGATTATAAAACCCGAATAGAATACTGGAGTAATATAAAACAAAAGGAACAGAGGAATTTTCCAAGTTACCTCCTTTTTTAATTAACCATATAACTTAGCAAATCATCCAACCCCAATGCAAAAACTTTCAGTGCTGTGGACCAACCACAAATCCAAAAAAGTTCTTGCAAAGATTCATTTCCCTGCATTCTTAAGAATGTCACATTATTTCTCCTACAAATATGTCTAAACTCAAGTCTTAGCCAAGAGCCCCTATCAAACCTTTGCCTACTACACAGAAAAGTTCTCTACAAATGCAAAATTTGCTAGTGCAGAAATACACTATTTTTACAAGACTTTAGGCACCTAACTTCAGTTTTCTCAGGTTTCTCAAAGATTTTTAGTAAATTCAATGAATTCTAGAGAAGAACTGACAAACATTTGATAGTCAGATGTGCAGAAAGGCTAGTATTTAGTAAGAGGAGGGCTGAAAGCTTGCTTGAGTCCAATAGTGACTCCTCTAGTTCCCAGAGCAGGACTTATTTATAGAATCTAGACATCAACATGATGATTAATCTTAGTGGACACTGTAGCAAACATGGTGTGCTTCAAAGGATACTGGACAAAAAGAAAAGTACAAAAATCTTTGGCCACAATTAACAGTTACACATCCATAAAACAGCAAACATGTCAACTGGCAAACAACCATCCTTCCCTCCTAACATCAAACACTGCTCTTCTCTTTGAGCACGACTCTACTTACACTTCCCCATAATTTGGGACAGGACATATATGTTTAATACCTTTTGGTGTCTTATAGAAAGCACCAAGGTTTGTAATGCCCAGCTGAAAACCCTGTTTCATCTGTCTGAAAACAACTTGCCTTTTAACACTTCTGTAAGTGATGATCATCATTACATGACCTGCTGGATCACTTGCAGGACATGAAGTTGGTTTTCCTCTATTGACACACAACAAACCACAATATGTACAACAGCAGCCAAGAATAAGACTGAGACACTCAGATGGAGCTACGCAGTCTGGAAATTGGGTGTATAAAGCTCAGTCAATCAATTGAGAAACAGGCTAATTTTACACAGGCTAGGGAAGAGGACTATTCTGTGCTAATGATCAACATTCACACCTGCCAGCCTCAATAGGTGCTTGTGAGATATTTGGTGCTTAAGAACATTTCCATCTCCCAAGGGCCATATAAATAACCTGTGATAACCAGCACAAGAGATTTGTAGGGGTAACAGAGCAGTAGAAACGCAAACCCCTAACATGCCACTCTATATTATTAACATCTTAACATTTTACTACAAATGCTTTTTTCTCCCCCACTGTTCTTATCTTGCATCACCCCAGATTTTCACAATTACTCTGTGTTCTGCAGACCCTTCCCCAACAAAGATCAACCTCTCTGCCCCCACTCCAGTATTTTCCATTCTTCCTCTCCCTCATCCTACAATCATGAAGCCCAGACTACCTCCCTACCGACCCAGTTATTCCTTTATGTTTCATGACCGTGTCAGGTCTCTTTTCCTCTTTCTTTTTTCATGTCCTCTCATAAATTGCACACAATCATGATCCTTTGAATTTATCTTTCCTTTCCTAAACCATGCTCTATAGATGCCCCACTTTTTTTATGTCACACAGCACAGCCTAGAAGCTCAGCTCACAGGAAAAAATTCTTTAGAAAAAAAGTTAAGCATATTCTATATTTGCAAAAACCTGCTCTTCATGGGAGAGGCCATGACTGCAGATTCTAGTAATAATAAAAAAGAATAAACAAAGAGAACCTAAAATGAGAATTTAAAGACCAAATAGCTGCACCCTGCCACTTTGCAATAAACTGGTCTTTCTCTCTCTAGGACAGAGATATGAGGAAGTTTTTCTTCAGTTTGATGTAAACAAAAAAATTAATGGCATAACAGCAAACAAAAGATGTCTTATTTTACCACTACTAAACCTGTGGTACACTATCATTTTATCACAAATTATTTGTAATTTTCTTTGCAAAACAGTTTGTATTGAGAGGCTTAAAGTTATGCCAGCAACATCAGCCCTAACTCAGGGTCAGCTGTACTTCACAATAGCATTTTAAGGAGTCTAATTTTAGCATGGGGTCAGGTCAGCTACAGAAGATACAGAGTTTGCAGGTTGCAATGAATTCTCTCAAAGTCCTCATTAATGCTCCAACAAAACAGTTCCATTCAAGTTCTAAATGACAAGTGCCTGCCAATGCTTTACAATACTTTGTCAATGTGCTTTACCAGAATATTTACTAGGAACTAATACATTTTCTTTTGTGTCCAAATGTAAAATTCCCAAACTGATCTCAAGAGAAAATTCCAAACTGCCTAATTTTGCTATGACTTTAAAGAGACTCAGAATAATTCTTGAGTTTCACTAGTAAAAAACAAATTCCGTTTTCGACAAATCAGAGTTGCATCGCATTTGCTAATGTTGTCAGCAAATAATTATTACCTAATGTTATCAACGTACATTGTTGTTGATATCAACACTTCGCACACATTCTTAATAAAAGAATATATATCACATATAGTATCTCATATTCAGCTCCAAATTTTTGAAACTCTGATTTAGCAGTCATCAATCCAATATAAGAACTTTTCAAATCATGCCATATTTACCAAGTACTTACATAATTTTTCATTCTACCTACATTGGTATGAATGAAATACAGTTTTTCAAAGCCCTTTGATTAGATAAGATGAATCTAAAACTTTTTAAAAACGTTACCACACATAAAATAATTCATTGTTCTTCTATCTGTGAATGCCAGAATTTAATATTTTACATTTATAGAAACAAACATCATTAGAGAGGTGCCTTTTGGAGAGCTTCTCCGAGTATCAGCGAGGTAGACTAAATGCAAAACCTGCAGCAAGCTCTGACACACGTCACAGAACTTGTAGGGTGAAAAACCGAAGTTTGTTTTAAGGTGAGAGAGAAAGCAATGAGTAGTATTGGGGAAGACAAAAAGAATTGCTTCCTTCTTTTCCTGAGCAAGCACAAGGGCCCAGAGTTGGTCTGACAGCTGCTAACCAGATATGAGCAGCCAAAAGTGAGGCTGAATGCTGAAAGAAGCACTTAGCGTTTTGCGGGCTGATGTGCATTAACGTCACCGCGAGCGGCAAACGCCGCAACTGAGAGGAACAGCCAAGAGGCACATCCAGCATCTGGCCAAAGGCAGTGACTCAGCTGCAGTCACAGGGCATAGCAAGAGAGGGATGCAAAATCTAGTAGTCGACAGAATTGCTGCTCTAGTGCAGAAAACTGATGACGTTAACCAGCACTGCTGAGAGAGGGCTCATTGCAGGCCTGACCATCCCCACGCTGCTCGGCTGCACTGGGTGAATCATAAACACCAGTGATGGCTTTTCACGAATAGTGACCTTGCCTAATTCTTAATGGAAATGTCAGGTTTCTCTCTCTAATACTTTCAGTTAAAAGATCCATCAGGGATGAATTTAGATTTAAGGTCTGTCTGAATTCAAATAACCGAAAACCTCAGGTCATCTAAAATAACATCTTGTCCTCTGATGCTTATGAGCATCAAAGACGTAACAGAAAGCCTTGACTGTTCAATTGTTCTGTGCTTCCTGTTTTAGAAGGCAGCTGATGTTCACATGAATGGGGAGGCCTCAAAAGTCACAAAATAAATCAATGAACCCCATGGGGTTTTTACTGCCTCAGAAAATGTAATCTTTTGAGCAAGTGAGCTAACATGAGATTGACCAAGAGTAACTAAACTGCAGTGCAGGTGACCTAAATCTGTTGCCTTTTCAGCTCATGGAAAGATGAACAGTGCAGGAACAAGTTTGAAGAAAAAAAAAAAAAAAAAAAAAGCTGGAACTGTTTTTGCCTTCTGCTACTGCAATTATTCAAAGTATGCTTTTTTTGGACTGTTGCAATGGAAGTACGCTCATCTCTTAATCAACGAAATGGTAATAGCAGTGGATAGTTACTTATAATTATATATTATATGTTACATATTACAGAAATTGTGACTGTTGGAACATGGATTATGACTGATTTCTCACAATGTAATTTTTATATACACACTTCTTTAAGAACAGAAGAAAAAACCAGAAAAGCACTAAAATACTTTGTAAGTCTTGGAATATTTCATTAAAGCCAAAAGGTGAAATTAAATACTTTTTACTTGTCTTCAGTTGTTTTTCTTCTCTTCTGTATGGTAACTATGCAGAAGACCACACAAGAAAATAAGCATTTCAGTGAAAGTGATTTCCCCAAACAATCACACTGCCCTGAACAGAGGGGACTCTCCCATCCCCTTCATGTTCTGGCTGACACCATCAGGTCCAGATATGGCAGAAGAGTTGGTACTGTTTCACCTCTGTGTGTAAATTCCTGTATGTTCCTCTGCTATATATAGCCCATAGAACAATTTTCCCCTCAATCTCTTAACTACTGTATCATTTTATCATACCTGAAATAGAAATCAGAATAGCAAAATGATTCCTATGTACTTTTAACTCAATTAAATCTAACCAAAGCACAATTGTTTTCCACCTAAGAAAGCAGAGACTCATAGTTCACTCCACTCAAAGAGTTTCCAAATCCCAGAGGGAGTGGAGAATTAAGTATCAGGATCAGATGTCAGCAGGAACTGTCACAGCCTCACTTGCTTACGGCATCCCTGCATCAGCTGGCAATGCTGCACCTCTGTTTTCTGCACAGTATCATGTAAATTATAATGAGGGTATGAAATACCTCCTGAACAGACCAGAAATACTAAATTCTAATTCTAAATATAGCAAGTAACTATAAACTGGACCTCTGCACTTAGAACAGTGAGCAAGTGCAAACAAACTGTAACTGCAGATGCAATGAAGTCAGTATGACTTTGCGGTATTTCAACCTCCCTTAGTAATTCCTCAGATTCGGGGCAGCCTGCTCAAGAGGAGAACGGTGGCTTCTTTTGTGATGGGCTTGTAATGAAAAGATACACTGAAAAGTATTTCAGAGGTATAAAATTTTTAAGTAGCGGGTAAAGCATCAAAGATCATTGAATTAGCATGCACCAACTGTCTCAAACCATCAAGATGAAATGTTTGCTGTGCTGTACACACAGGATAGTTTGTATAACAACATCCAGAGACATGGCTGTGTAAGTGCCAAGCACTCTCAGCACAGCTTGAGCCAGGCAGTTTGTAGCATTCGGTCTTAAAAAAAAAAATCTAATAGAATATGATTGTAACAGTTCTCAAGTTTGCAGCAATCCATCAGAAGCTTTTACAACCTGAAAGTACTAATGGGACCACGTAAGGCAGTGGCTTCCCAGAAACAATGGGAAGCATTTTTAGTTTGTATTAATAGAGAAATGAAAAAGAACCAAAACAAACAAACCAAACCAAAACACATCATTTTCTAATCAACTGCTGAAAATATGCCATTAAAAGAGTGTTCTCCTGTGTGTTTATCCAGTATTCACACAAACCTGGTTTCAAGTCATTGATATCTGTGCTTCCACTGCTGCAATAAAATCCCACTAGCAAGTACACAAAGAGGCTCTGCTTTGTACATATCTCACTTTTCCTCTGGTATCTCTGCCTCAATCTTCCCCTAAAGTTTCACAGCTGATAATGCAGGAGCATTGCACCCAACCATTCATCCCTTGCTTTCTGGAATACTGCCTGATGCAGTTGTTCCATTTACTCTCCACTACTGATCTAGTTTGCACTGAAAAGCTACACATAAAATAACTAAACCAACATAAATATATATGTTGCGCTAGAGCAGCTATTACTTATAATTCAATAGTTACATTAATATATATCACAGGCTTCAACGAAAAAAATCTCTTAAGTATGACCAATTAAAGATTAAAAATCTGTGCAGCTAGTACATTCCAAAAATAAAACTGATCAATAACTCCAAACATCTCTGAAATTATTTATCCTTGACTGGAAAGGCCTTTGTAGGAACCTTCTACCTCAAAAATGGCACCTACAAATTTACTGTTTCACTTTGAAGGAGTAGGGGGAAGACTTGAGGAGTATTAACTGTGCACAGATCCCTTGCATCTGCATGTGTTCTAGAACAAGTGTACCAAATTTCAGATGGGTATTTCCCAGACATAATATGTTCGATAGATTGAGATGATGGTGCTAATTGACTGTTTATAATTACAGTCTGCCTGCTGCAGCACAGAGATGTAAAAACAGAGTGTACAACAGAGTCCTCCACAAGGCAATGCTGAAGTGAAAAACATTTTGTCAGTGTTCAGTAAATTATAGCTGGATATGGCTTTGCTGTGGCCTATTTAAGTCTTTTTAGAACTATTTTTGCCTGCTTTTTAAGGGTTGTTCTTTACACAAGCAAACCATTAACAGATTGTGTTTGTCACTGTGATCTGCAAAAACCTTGTCTCTTCTCACACTCCACAATAAAATGCTGCCCTGTTTAAAATGCTGTTTGTGGCACAAGGTGTTGAGTTCTGCCTCCAGAGAACAGCACAGCAGGAGCCAACTTCTAAACCCATATTTATGGAGGATAAGCCTGCTTTTCCAGACCATATTTTCACACAGAGGTTTAAATAAAAATCCTGCTTCATTATTTATAATTATAGTTTCTAACTCATCATAATGAATCCAAAACGGAAGTCACAGAAAACTAAAGAGGTTTTACACTAATTAAAAAAGCAGTCATATGTTGTTCTTGTTGTTTGCTTAAACAAGCTATTTCAGTCTGCAGTGGTTACCCTTAGGAACCCGTGGCAGCCAAGTGCCAATACCATAATATTTGCCATACACTATATTAATCCACATGCCAAAAAAATCAAAGGCTAAGGATGTCTCAGAGATCACAGCAATATTTATTTTACCTGCTAATGGTGTCAGCTGCTTTAATCACATCCATTAGACAAAGAGAACTTAAAAGTACAAAGAAATGATGTAGCAAGAAGATAAAGAGCTACAGCAATTATACAAGAGCATCTACATGGTAATGAACTGCTGTAGGAAAAGGAATCTAAGGTAAGTTTTTAGTGGCCATAAACATTTTGGGAGAGAAAGCTTTCCAACATACCCAGAAGTTTGAATCCAGCACTATCAAGGATGGTAAACACTTGAGGAAAGGCAATTTATGATCAAAGCCAGAAATACCCATAGGATCAACAGTGTGTTGAGGCCTCCTTTAGTTTTAGTGTAGCAAAACTGAACGATGAAGTGCTGACAGGACAGATCATGCTCTTGAGATGCTACTTCTAACACAGTCATCTCCTTTCTCACTTTGAGGAGGAAGCACCTAAAACATCAAGCAGCAGCAAAGAGAAATAACAGCTCCTAGATAGAATGGTTCTTTTTTTTGGTCCTTCTAAGATGAGGTAATGATACCTTCAGCTGGAAGGGAGACAAAAATCCAATAAAAGGATTATCCAGCAATTTTAATATAAGATTAAGATTGCAATATTCACAATTGCAGCACAATACAGCACAGAAGACAGTAAGAGAAGGATGCATAATAAACTATTTACACATTTTCTTTGAAATTTGATTCAGACAAATGAAATTATTAACCCAGCTTATCCTCTAAATGGGGAAGTTGCATAAGAAAGCACAAGTGAGAGAAACATCAAGTAAAATATTCCGTTTTCATTTTTCTGTGTATATATAGAAAATATTCAGCTATCTCCCTTGACTTTAAAACATTAAGCAAAAGCAATTATCCAATATATATGTAGAAGTCTAATATTGTTTCATTTTATTAAAATATGTGCATGTTTTCTCAAGTCCTTTAGGAAACTGCATTCGTTTCTTCATCACAAACATCTTACTTTCTCCTCTTCCATCTCCCTGTTGCTCTGAGGGCTTCACCAAACTGGAGCTGGGACTTCAGTAAGTCCCTGTTCAAAGGAAAAAAATCACTGATTTTTGAATGGCTTGTGACTGCTGCCAAGGCCAATAACAGGGAATGTAGAATGAAACTCTACCTTGCACAAAAAGGGCAATGGCACTGATGTTGATGAGCTGCTCTGTAAATCCTCACAACAGGATAAAGGACAAGTAATAAGGCCTTGTTCTGTGACTTCTACATCAAAGAAAGCACAAGGGCTTCACTTTTGCATGGTCTGTGCATCTAAGCAAAAAGAAATCAAAATTTGATTTCTGCTGCTTCCTTCTTCTTCCCCCACCACCACCTTTATACATTTGTGTGGCAAACACCACCTCATTATCCCAAGGGAGGTAAACTGGAAGTTAACAGTTCAAAGACAAAAAAGCACAAAAAAGAAGCCTATAATATATTGTACTTCATTAAGTGAACTACTGTTGGTTACACAAGACGAACTATTTCAAGAATAGTTAATTAAATCATTCATTCTATTACCATATTGACAGTAGCTTTCATTATTGGAGATAGATTTTCAAGGGTTTTCTTTATGATTTCTTTCACTAGACAAATAAAAGCATGTTAAATGGAGATGCTTCAGAATTTCACATCCAGGTTTCCAGCATTTCCTGTTTTTATTCTGTCATTCTCATTTCAAATCTTGTATTTCTTTATAGATTGATTCTTTGCTCTTTGTCTAATCAGAAATTACTCATTACCTAAATTATGATGAGAAATTCCAATAATGGCACATTCAATCAAATGGAATAGAGCCAAAGACTTGAGGTACCACTTTCTTGAAGAATGTTCCAAATAAAAATATATTATCAGTTCCAGAAAGGCATAAATTACTACTGTTGCCTTTAAAACCTCTAATCATGATTTTACTGCATAAAATAAAGGGGTGAAAATCAACCTGCTGACATTGAATGTTCTAGGTTCACACCATCAGCTAAAATACTCCTACTTTTTGTTACACAACATTGGGATAAGATTTTTATTTAGAAATCAAAAGGAAAATGTCACCTCAACTAATGTCATGTGAAAGTCTGCCACAAAAAGAAGCTCCAATATAGGATCAGTTACCTGGATGTCTCTCTCTCTCTCCAATTTTGAAGCAGAAAATAATGCAAGACAAAAATAATTGTAATAAAAGCTCCAATTCCTTATGCGATCCTGGATGGAATACATGATGATAAGCAGTAAACAGTATTCACAATTTTGAAAATGAATCTATTATTCTTTGCTATGCAGAAGCTATAAATAGAATTTTCTAGGTAGTCCACAACTGTCAGTTCAATTCTCCTTGATCTAACTGCTGTGTGCATTGTACAGCACCATCTCTATTGAGCCATCATATGGACCTGCTTGAACATCCTGACAAGAGAAGTGGGAAGTGAAATGCCTGTCACTGACCATCAGGGAGACCAGGCTCCTTTTCTTTCAAGTGCTTGAAAACTATAAAGTGCAATGGCCTCTTCCAGTAGAATAGGTTTAGTGAAACTGGGGAGCTCAGAGCAGCATATTAGAAAGTGAAGAACTGAGGAATTTGTCATCAGGTCCATACTTGTCATCTTCATGCAGTTCCCTGTAACTGAGTAATCAACTCACAGCTCCTCTAAAATAAAAAGCCACCACCAAACCCACACCCCAAGACATAAACTACTACTCCAAGAGAAACAAAAATTGCACGTAGTTACATTTCTCTCTGTGGGTTACTGAGCATGGGAAGGTATTAAGATGTAAAACCAAAGTGACATTCTACAACTGAAAACCAGGACAGAAACAACACCTACATATTGCAGTATTGTCCCTACAGGCCTGTATCTATTTAATGGTATGTTAATAGGGTAAGAAGGTTGAACTAGCTCTCTTTTAGCTGTTTTTTCAATGTAATAAGGGTGGTTTGTGGATCTGAAAATATCCAAACAGCCCTTATCTAGCACTTTGAAAAAATGATAAAATATTATGCCAGTGAAAAAAAACCCTTATGAGATTTTTTTTTTTAATTCTTGGAAAGAAAAGAGAAATAAGAGGCAGAAATTAGAGGAATGTGGTATGTTTATAAACGTTCCTGTATTCATTTGGTTTAGCATGCTTCCATATCAGCATAAACCCAGGATTCATAATTTGATTTATAAAAGGAATCTTAGTAATTCCCTATCCGGCAAAGCTGGCACACCCATGTCAAATGCAAGAGCAGTAACTCAAACCTTGGGAACAGTCAGAGCCCACTGAGTCACATGTTAAATCGAACTGACAGCAACCAAATCTCACTCTTCACTAACACCAGTTAGTGGCCTACCACACCAAAAAAGGTGTGACCCATGCAATCAGCAAAAGCCACTGTGACTCTGCTTTGCCTGAAAGCCCCTGGAAAGAAGCCAGAGCTCAGGAACAGCACACTTCCATTATCCTCCCTCCTGAAGACAGTTAAGATAGGAGAGCACTTATGACTCACTGCCTGTGCTCCACACTGCAGATACCAGGGATATTCTGCAGTGTCCTGAACTCTAGAGGCACACACAAAAATTTAGAGTTTTAGTCACAGTGACACTAACTATTCTAATTTGAAATATTTATCCTGAAATGCTTTAGGCTTTTACTATTTGGCCATCTGGTGGGCTGAAAGGCCACAAAAGCAGATTATCACAGAAATACTTTAGCTCTAATATACAGATTTTAATTCTGTAATATGAAAAACTGCATCCTAATTGAGATGATTTAATAAATGCTTTAAAACAGAAGTGTTGACAAAACTTCAGAAAAAGGGAAAAACAACACCACAGACATATTGGGACACACTGTCCTTCTGAACTGCAAATGAAGGTTGCAATATGCAGGGAGCTACATGAATGAGGCTGCTCTCCAGGAATAAAGTAGCATCACCAGAAATGCCAGCACTTCCTGACCACCTACAATCATCACCAGACAATTACTACATAAATACTATTTCTACACATGACAACTGTCATCACAGAAGTTTCAATTCATTATCTAAGTAGCATATTTCACACATCAGACAAAGAAGCAGAGAGGAATTCTAGATGCCCTTTTCAGAGAAAGACAACTCTCTTGGCGTACGAGCTCACCTTGGATAATTGCGACTAAAAAAAAGGAGTCTATGTATTAGTACAGCCAGTTCAAGGATATCACACATGTATGTATTTGTTACCAGTGAGGCTCATTGAAATCAACACTGTAATTTAATGGGTCTCATTTCTTACTCCAAAAGGTACATGGAAAAGACAGAAATCCTCACGGTGATCTATCACACAAAAGAAACAGACTGGTTCCTAAGGAACAAATCACATATAAAGCAAACCCACCAAGGAGAAAATAGTGCTGTGAAGTAGTTATTCATTGGAAGAAACTGACACACTTATGAAGATTGAAGCTGCTGCAAAACTGCAACAAAGCTGCTTGCATTGCCTTTCTTGAACCAGAAAAGCCACTATTAGAACCAGGACAAATAGAGCACATAATGACCAAATACATCATCTTTACATCTGCAATGCTACAAACCAAGTCTTTGAAGCCACATGGGAGATAAGGGTGCAGCAGCTCCAGGCTAAGGCAAAATACAAATCACTTAAAGAGCACCTTCATACTTGCCACACAAAAATCATCAAAGAAAAAAAAAAAACCCTCAGAATTATGAGCCAATTGTTGTATTGTTACTTCTTTGGGAAAGCATTTTAATCACAATTATTTAAGTACCAGAACAGAAAACTGAGTATTCTAAATATCATTAAAAAATGGTTTTCTATTAGTTCAGATAATCAGATTACTGTTTCTCAAAAGCTCTTCACATGCTCGTATTTGCTGATCAACTGTCTGGGGCATGTACCTCCAAGTCACTGGGGTACCTCAAAACAGTGGTGATAGGCTTGCTTTCTTGGTAGCACAATTCATGCTTTTATCTCTGGGATTTTGAAACTACAGGATTTATGATGTTGAGCATATTTCTGACTTCTGGCCACAGCAGGTATTTTTACAGACATTCAGGAATTATTGCCCACTGAAGAACTGCATGTGATGTGATTCTGTAACTTCAGTGGTTTTGTTGTACACAAATTCAGTCTCATTACCCAGTCTGCAAGTAGCCAATAATGACACACTTGAAAGGGACAGAGCTGGCAAGCCTGGGTGCTCAGCGGTATTCCACAAATCAAGCACACCAACTATCGCAACGTTTTGTAATTTATACATTTTTGCAAACAAAGGAATCAGTATATATTGACTACAAGTTACATAGCTCTCTTATTAATCAGTATTCTATCTTCAATTGCTTAACAATTCTCTCACTTCTTATGCTAAACAAGTCCATGTTCTCACCCTTTTACTTCTTTTGAGTCGGTGATCCGTGAGTCAGTGGTCCTGATCTCCCCCTGCTGGAAACACCCAGCCGGAGCTGATTCAGCCCAGTTGCTGAGTTCTCTTTATTAGTTTCTTCCTTATCTTGAGAGTTCTGCCAAATGTCCTCGTGGCTTGTAAATTCTGCATTCTTTGTGTCCACCCTTCTTGCCAAGCTTTGGTAACCCACTGAGATCACTGAAGCAAGTCAAGCCCTGAACCTTGACAAGGCAATACTACCAACAAGTAATTTGTCTTTCTAACACCTAGACATCACTTAGAGCTTGTTGGCTGCTCTCTGTTTCACACACCAAATCTCCCTTCTTGCTATTAAGGCTTGAAAGTATACAAAGATGATAAAACATCAAAGAACATCCTCTTAAGAAACTTTTACATATTCCAGATTTGCAAAAATTTATTCTGCTTCCATCTTGTTACATTTCTAATTTATAAGAGTAGAATTTTTGATGATACGGTGTAGATCAATTAGATTGTTGGAGGAATTATAAATGGGGGTTTTTCTGTTGTCTCATGTAGCAATCCAAGCAAGACATCCATCATCTCTTCCTAGTCTTAAAAATTCCCTAATGCATACAGAAGTGCAGTGTTGTTCTGAGAGTTGCCTGAAAAAATTATGTTGCTTGACTAATTTCAAATATAAAAACTCATTATGCAGTGATTAAAAAAAATATATTAAGTGTCAGTCCTAGAGGTGTATCTTGAACTGCACTGCACACGAGAGATCTCTAGCCAGAGCTGAGCTAGCACCTTCTAGTTATGGCATGTATCCTAGTAAATATTCCACCCTAATTTGGTCAGTATCTGTACTACATCTGCCATAGTAACAAACTTTTCAGAAATAACAGGAATTTATCAGTGAAGTCGAGAGGGATGGCTCATCAGCAGTGACCACACACCACCAAAGAGCTGAGTAAGATGGGAGAGGCTGACTGGAATCTGCCTCGAACATCACAGTGACTCACCCAGCCACTTGACTTGCATATGACAAGGCACTCCAGCATAGGAAAACACACAAATAAATAAATAAAGCAGCCGTAGAGTCCCTTCCTAATCTCATTAATAGCAGACATACAGAAAATGTATCCAGAATTCTATTTTAATCTAATAAAAATAATAATACATAGAGATCTCCTGGGAAATATGGGGTCAGAAGAATGGAAAGTAAAATTACACAGGCTGCATGTAGAGGAGATAATGGAAGGGGGGGAAAAAAAAAAAAAGAGTTCTACAATTACAGAATTGTCATTTTATTTTTCAAAAGGAGGTTATCATAAATGTATTGTTGAAACAGCAGAAATTCTAGGTATAGGACTTAGAATTTACTGGACAACCCATAAAATATACAGCTTTCCAAAGTAACCAATTTTTGTATTAGAGAGTAAATAAACCCTTTTCTTATTTATATATGTATATATTTCTATTTTTAGTCAAGAGACAAAAATTATGAATCTTCATGTGCACATACCATAAAAAAGATTTTGATTCCAAGGTAGAAAGAAAAAAAAAAAAAACCAAAACAGTTACGAAAAATTTATTCTACTCCCTAAATATTAGGGAAAATACCCTAGGTCTCTCTGCTTATTATTTATAACACATATACAAAGATATGACGAATTTTACCTGCAACTACACTTTAAAAATGTACTGTTCTTCATGCAAATAAATAAAAATCTCTATGTAGATAAACAGAGGTGCTTTATCCTGAGGACAGTGTACCCAAACATAATATTTTCATTTTATTTAGTTTTACCTGAGACATAAGAATATTTTTTTTAGCTAGATGGATCCTAAAATTAACCTCCTAAATCTGCATTTAGCCTTGATTTAGACTTGAAATTTAAATAAACAACAACTCCCAACGGCAGACTCAAAGCCCTTACAAGAAACCTGCTCCAATTCCTACAGTGGGGTGGCTATTGCAGCCCAGTGACTGCAATTGCTTCAAGCTTTATAAACCAGCTTTACAAGGCAAAAAAGGAACTCAAAGCAAGCGCAGATTCTTTAATAGAAAAAGACAGGTCCTTTTAAGAGGGATGTTATGAAAATTAATTTCAGGACACAGGACAGGGAAACCTGTATAGGTGCTTTTATGGAGTGGGTTTATCATTTTCTCTTACTTTGGTAATGTATGTTTGAATAAGAAGCTGATGGGGCAATCAGAGCTTCACCTTTCCTTCAGAACATTGTGTGATAACACAGAGATATTGGTGACATAAAAAGGATGTGAACAGGAAGGGATGCCATGAAAGTAAATTCATGTCAACTTTTGAGCTATTTAGAGAAGGGAGAGGAGCATTGCTGTAGCTGGCATTAGAGCTCTGTAATGTATAAACCAATGCATTCTGATTTCTTAACCCAATTCCACATGCACAAGTCCTTTGTCACTGTGACTGCTCGCAGCAGCAGCTACATTAAAAGCAGCTGATAGAGCAGAGTACTACAGTGACCAGCAAAAATGAGATTTTAATATATTAGAACACACCTCAATGTAACAGATTTTGTTGATCCCATCAAACAATGCTACTGGAGGGGGAAAAAAGGAAAGCTTTAAAGATTACATCATCCATAATGAAAAGCTGAAAAGCTGTTAAGGGAGAACAAACACTTCTGTACAAGGAATATCTTTTTGTAAAAATTGAAAAGGCTAGCACCCAAGTGGCAGAACTGACTCTTAAGGAGACCTCAGGTAGTTAAAATTCAAACACATACACCCAGCTCAGGAAAAACACTGAACGAAAATAGTTCATAGAATTGTAGAATGGTTTGGGTTGGAAGGGACCTTAAAAACATCTAGTTTCAATATTCCTTATTTCCTATTTAGTTTTTTGGGTTATTCTCTTCTCACATCTTAGCTCTTATTCTGAAAGATTTTCATACAATTCTTTACTGGCTAAAAAAAAAGAATCAAGTTCTAAAACTCTGGCTTGCTCTGAATTTATTATAAACCTCAAGTATTCTGAACAGATGGAACAAATACTTCATACAGTACACGAGCTATCCAAAAATTCACAGGCTCTATGTGTATGAAACAAGGAAAATGAGGTGGGTTAGCAGCAGGAAAGCAGCTACAGCATCTCCGTGTGATGTAGAGACGTGACTGTGAGCCCTTTGTCTGGACGGGTGCCAAGGCCTCCCCACAGCTATCCTAGCTGTAAATAGGTAGCTCTTCATTCAAGCTGAGAAGAAAAAAGGCAGACAGATGTGATACCAGCCATATTGCTCCCTTGTGAGCTGTTGGCTGCAAAATACAAGTGGGCCTTAACCACACAGGATCGATACGCAACCTGCATCCAGAACAGATCTTTGATAGGTTTTGTTTTAGGAAAACATACCCAACTATCAAAGCATCAATAAGTCTGTTGGTTTCTTTATAATTAACAAAAACTAAACAAACAAATTCCGTTAAAAAAAAAACAAAGGAACAACAAAACCTGAAATACAGATTTTTTAGCAAAGAAAAATCTCATTAGTTAATACAGTTTTAATATAAGAGCTTTACATGCTTTAAAAAGTTATATTTCCCATTTTCACCCATTTATACTGCTCCTCCAACATTGCCCATGTTTTCTCCCTCATTTCTTTTCTAAATGGTTTTATTCTATTTAAGTGCTTCTTCCACACTGACAACCTTTTCTGCCAGATTTTTTCCATTGCTTTGTTCCTATACCCAAAATGCAGAGCATCCCCACCTCTCTTTCCCACAGGATTCCTTTCTTTGTTCATGCTGTCTTTTTTTTTCCTCTACTCCTCTGTTTACTCTGTGCCTTTGCTTATTTTCTACCACTTCAGCAGAAGACAGTCCAAGCAAAGATAAAAAACAAATGGGAAGCAAAAACATTCCTTTGCTAGCCCACTGTTCTGTGCATGGAAGCATGCCATGTGTGGGGGAACAGTCCAACTGGCAGCACAGCCATCCCTGTGGCACTGGACAAGGATGTTGTGTTGCTCAGGCAACCAGTCCTAATTGTCTTTTGGGATGCTGAGCAAACAAGATGGATTTTTTTTGTTGGTCTGGCTGAAGGTCACAGTAGCGTGGTGGCAGTGAACACAGGTTACTGCCACAGCAAGTGAGGCACTGAAAAAAACACATCAGGCAAAATTACATGCAAAAACACATCAATCACATAGAAACCCCAATCTATTCTGCAGCCACAGTCATGTAAGATAATGTGTACAACAGTTGTCATACAAGACTACAACAACTACTATGCCAGAGACAATGTTATTCCAGACTCATGCTGAAAGCAAATCTGAATGTTTCTCCTGGCTCGAAGAATTGAACATAAAAAAAAAAAAGCTATTTATATTTAACAGTATCCTACAAGAAACAGATTGTCAACAACAGTTTGGCAGGGCACCATTAACATCTTTTAGAAATCGGCAAGAAAAATCTTCAGAAAGTAAATGTCTGCTGAAGCAAATGAAGACAGAAGCTTTAAGAGCAAGAGCTACTGCCTCAAAGTTCCTCCAGAGGGTTCATCTCAGTATATGAATATTTTGCATCTTAAAAGAAACACACCATATGCTGGGATGACTTTTCTTAACTAGAAAAGTCTGCCTTATATTTTTGGAACAAGCAAGTTTTTTCTTGGGCGTGTTTATTGACATGTTTCATAAACCTCAAATCCTGAAAAAAAGAAGCTATTTTGGCTGCATGAAAAGCTGATTCCTTTTTAGTTCAGAGACCAAGAAGAAGAAGAAAGGAGAAATTTCAAGTAAAAAAACATTTAAACATCAAGACACACCAAAACAAACATTTCGTTGAACATGTGTTCAGATAAAATTGCAGTTTTTCAAAATTTTCCACATTTTCCCTTTTATGAAAAATATTTGTTAAACTTAATCCAAACTCAGTAACAAAGGCACAAAACTGAAACACTTTTCAGAGCATAACAAACCAGTAAACTGCACTTCCTAATCCAACTGAGTCACAAGTCCTCTTCTGTGGATCCCTGTACTGTCTCTATGTTTTCTGCAGGGCCCACAGGAGGCACAGACCCACCTGAACCTCTCTGGTTTTCCTTGGTCCTGGAGCCACACAGAAACTTACAGCCTATCATTTAAGGTTTTAGCAGAAGGATGGAAAATTACCCAATTATTTCTTTTAATTGTGTTTACTCTGTTTTCACTGTGGTGTCTGGCCTATAACACCAATGTTTCTCCAGCCCCCATCACTGGATGCAATGTCTCTCTTCCCAGAATTTCTTCAAACCTACACAAACTATAACAAGCACATGCACAAATTTAAGGTCTAGGAAGAGACTGGACCAACTGAGTGGGGGAAATGGGTATCTGTGACACTTTGCAGTCCAACAGCTGAGGGAAAGGGCTGGTAAGGGCAGGATGTTCTGCTCCCTGCTCTGAGTTACTGCCACGGGCAGGACACCAAGCTCAGATGTAATGCACCACATCCAGCCTGTGCTCATCTTTCATGTCTAGGGGAGGAAAAAAGGAGGGACAAAATATTTTCAAAGTCATTAGCTGTATTTTTCAAAGGAGGCTGTCTTGACTATTTTTCCCCCACAGATCATCCCAGTTCCCAAGGCCTGGGAATAGCTCCCACTATACAGAATGAGAGATATAACTGTAGAAATCTTGTACTCATTTACCCACAACTGGTCAGAAAGCTCTCATATAGTGTTTGTTTAGCTAGATTTGCATGTATCTGCAACTATTTTTGGTGAAATAACTTTCTTAGCCTCCATTATGTCCACAGTGCGGGGCTCCTTCCATGTGTTTCACATTTTCAGGCATATTCCCCTATCCAAGGAGAGAACTGCAGTTCTCTAACATAAGAAAGCAGATTTTACCACTGAGAACACTTGAAGAAGACCATCTGAGAGGCTCACATCACAGATAACTGACTATCAGGATGTTCTGCATCCCAAAACACTGCCACTAGCACTTAACACAATAACAAGGTCAACAATGTCCTGCCATTATCACTCAGGGGCTTTCAACTTTCACAAAACATACTCAGAGACATTTTCACCTTCATAATGACACTTCAACATGCACAACATAAACAGATATGACAAAACATTGTTATTTAAGCCTGGAGGAAAGGACAAGGGAAGTCATATTTCTCCATTATAAATTATTATGCACTCTGAAACATTAATGAAACAAGTGACATTGGTGGACTGAATTCATAAAATAAATAACAGGAAAATTAAAGAGTTGTCCCTACAACTACTACTATGGGAATTGTGCTATATTACTGGAGAGCTGCGTGAGCAAATGACGAGTTACAACTTTACTTGTACTAATTCGGTGTTACAAAGAAAAAGGGTAACTCTTGTGGGTTGTTTCTATTTGCATTCTCTTTTCAATTTATGAGCTAATTTTTGGAAGTCATTTTTCTTGGTACAGTATATGTGCAGGCCTTGAAGTTTATTGCACACACAGCTCCTCATCTGTCTCAGGAGGGCTCAAGGAGGACACATCTTGGGCCCTTCAAGCTGCAGGACAGATACCACAGACTCAGGCTCTAGCTGCATTTGTGTATCCACGGTGATTGCCAATAAAAAAAGTATTTTTTAGGGACTTGGCACTATACGCAAAAGCAGGAATACAGGAGAATGCATAAAATAAATACATGCATACTGTCTACTTCCAAATTATTTTAAAAGCCCTTTTTTCTCACATCAAACAGATGTTTCATAAAATACACTAGCACCAAAATGAACAACATTCACTAGACACTGTGCAGATACGGACATAGAGTCAAGAGAAAAAGCATTTGTGGTCTCTTCTATTTAGACTAAAGGATGACCTAAATTAACACTGAGTTCAAGATAACAAAAGGACCTCCAGCAGTAAGCAGCTGAACATAAATCTGATTGTTTCAATTACTGTCAACATGATTTCTCAGAAGGAAGCAGCTCAGCCTTCACCTGCAATTCTATTAGGACTGATTCTCATCCTGAAGAGGGGGCATTGATTACTGCTGGGTGTAAACTCATGCTCAAGAGAAGATACTAAAAATTTTCTTTCGTGACGATATCTGACTTCATTCATGTAACATAAATCCCTCAGTTGCCAGGATTCCATCCACACCTCCAACTTGGCTGTTAACAACCACTGTAAGATTTTATCTGTGGAACTGGCCAAGCTGAGATGTGCTGGCTGTCACAAACCCCAACCAAACAGAGTTCATTAAGTATTCCTCCTCCCTCTGCCCCCTGACTTTGACAAATCATGGAGCACCGTTCCCACTCAGTTTCTTATTCCCGTGTAAGATGCTGACAAATTTGGATCTTCCAGAACAGGCTAAATAAAATACAGGCATGATTCTAGTGATAAACTTGCATGAATAAAACTGGTGACCAAACTACAACCATCCTCTTCTCTCTTTTCAGGAATCACACATTTATGAAACACAAGATTTAGGTACCACCACCACAGCAGGAAAAGGAACAGAAGGGTTCACTTTATATTTTGCTGGCAAGGAAGACCTAAATATAGAATCACAGAATGGTTTGGGTAGAAAGGGACCTTAAAGAACATCTAGTTCCAATCCTCTGCCATGGGCAGAGACACCTTCCACTAGACCTGCTCAGAGCCCCATCCAACCTGGCCTTGAACACTGCCAGGAATGGGGGCATCCACAGCTTCTCTGGGGAACCTGTTCCAATGCCTCACCACCCTCACAGAGAAGGATTTTTTCCTTGTATCTGATATTAACCCACCCTCTATCAGTTTAAAGCCATTACCCCTTGTCCTGTCAACACACCTTATAAAAAGACTCCCTTTAGGTAATGACAGATGCTATAAAGTCTCTTCTCATTAGAAGTTCAGAAAAACCTGAGGACTCGAGTCGCAACTTCTGACACAAATTGTATGGGCTGGAGCACATCTTCTATGAAGACAGGCTGAGAGAGTTGGGGTTGTTCAGCCCTCACAACTTGTGTCAGAAGTTGCAGCTCGAGTCCTCAGGTTTTTCTGAAGTTCTAAAGCCATACAACTCATGGTCTGAAGTTCAGCACCTCCTTTTTAAGCTCCCTGTAGCCTACTGATCTCTTAGTTACTGAAAAATCCCCTAACATTATCTGGCAGCAACATCTAGGCATAAGAATAGTCCTGAAAGCTACACTTCATTCAAGACTAATGCCAAAAGTATAAACAATAAAATGCTACTATATTAAAAACCATAAAAGATACCATAAAGACAGAAATAGAGATGAGATTTCTCCCTCTGCCCCTTGCTACCATTGACAAATTATAAACTCAGGTAATGGCAACTCAGTATTTGTAAATTCATTAAAATAAAAAACATTAATTCTGAGTAATCTATCATTTAGAGAGGGAAAATATATTGTGATATTTTTATACATAAATGTTAACCCCAAAAAAATTTTATCACATCATAATTCTGTCACTATCATAAATAAATATATCTTGAGAAAGCTATACCAGAAAAGTGAATTAGAGCATCCAAGTTCTACTCAAAAGTGAGACCTAGTGTTTTGCCATTGAAACTTTGCATTAATGTGTATATTGCCACAGAAAAAACAAAGATACTGAACTTAGCCACTTTTTTATTAAGGCACTTTAGGACAATTTCATACCCGAACATTGTAAAGTATTGTGTTACCCTTGCAATTCGTTTAATCTCAATACCAACTTTCAATTTCCATTGCAATTTCTTTTTCTTCCTTGAGAGAAGAAATCACTGCAGCTGTAAGGACAACAGTAATTTTCTTAAGTAACTTAGTTAATTTTTTCAATGTTCTTCAGTCCTTTGCAATAGATAGTAAGTCAGCATTTAGCCAAATATGTGTCAGCAACCTCAGCCAAGATGCCCATAGCCATTTATACAGCAGAGAAACTCCCCTGCTGTATGCAATACCTGTTCCAAAATTAATCAACACCAGAAAACAGCAGTAAAATAATTCTTGAAAGACTACCAAGCAAATACACTAAGGAAGTAAAAAGGACTTGTAAGGTTAATTGCATTAGTGCTACATAGTGACACCTGACAAATATGTTTTGGGACAGCTTCCCAACTATAAAAATTCTAAAGGGCAGCTTAAAAAGGAGAGGGGGAAAAGCACTGTAGATATTCAGTTGGAAATTGCAGTGTTCTGGAAAGAAAATTTCAAATTCATCCTTATTTTCTCTGATTTTTAACAAGCATCCTGAAACAGGAAAATTGCATCTATTTTACAAAGCAGGGTTTTTCCCATGCATTTGGAAAACTTAGGAAGGTTATTTTCCTTTTTTTTTTTTTCCCCCACTTTCTACAGCTCCAGGGCAGTGGTCTCCAAATCACCACTCCACAGTCAGACCTCAGAAGACAAAAGGCTATGCAGAGTAGAAGACTATAGAGAAGACTGAAATCTACAGTCCATTCCTCTCAAATATTTATGTTTTAGCCTTTGAAATGATTTGTAAAATGTCCATCCTGTCTTCTAATATTTTCATTTACAAAAATCAAATAGGAGATCAAACTCTCCAAAGCACCAGTACTTAAACACTGATAAATTTCAGCGACTACAAAGATAACATAAGCCAGCACATTTCCAAGTCAGAAAAAAATCTAACCCATGATAGGTATCGTTTTCAGTTTTCTACAAAGTTTAATTTCCTCAAATAAAACATTCACCCTCTTAGTTGAACAAAGGCTTTAAAAACGTACCACAGTTGCATCATTATTTGATTACCTAACTCATAAGTACAAGCAGTGGTTGGCAAGGAGAATGACAAGCACTAAGTACACACTATACAAAATACAAAGATAAATTAAAACCAGCTGTCTGGGAAGTGCACAGAAGTCTGAGAAGACTGGAAGCTTCACACTTCCTCATTTATCTTTAAATGGAAAAAACTGACATTAGCTGAAAAAGTATTGATTTTCTGTTCTGTAACCTGTGGGTAACTAAAGATTTGAAATTCATTTTTGCTGCATACCAAGATTACTTGAAAAGAAAAATTTCAGAGAGGTCTGCCTGAATAACTTTCTGGGCCCCACAATACCTACAGACATTTATTTCTGTTCAGACTTGTCCTTCTAAATGAGAAACTTGCATTTGGAAGTTGCACCATTACATTTAAATCTGCTTCAGCATGGTTGAGATGTATAACCCACCCTGACAGAAACACCAGCCTAAAGTGCAAAAATATTTCACCTGCTGCCATTAAGAAATAGCATCTTACACTGCTTCTAGGCATAAGAACTGTAGGAAAATAACTGATTTTCCTTGGTATGCTTACACTCTGACTATCCAGACCTTTTGCTCTCCAAGTTATTTTCCTTTTACATCCCCCAGCCCCTGGCAGTACCCCAGGGATCTCCTGAGACCCTAAGGACCTCAGGAGAGGCACACAGGTGTGGCAGCAGGGGGGAGCAGGCATGGAGCATCATCAGCATAGCCAAGGGGACATTCTTGTGTCCCCAGGAGGAGCAGTGAGCCTGGGCACAGGACTGGAATTCCCAGAGCAGTGAATTAACAGTGGGGAGTGACCTGTGGAGGAGAGAGATCAATAAAGAGGGCAAGAGCTGTGGAAGATGGCTCAGTGCTGGAAAGCCAGAAGTGATGAACACACCCCTGGTGCATTTGCCTTTTAAAAAATTTCGTTTCAAAATAAGTTTGTACTCATTACATTTCTTTATAAGAAACTAAATTTCACCTACAAACAGATTTAGCCAATGCTGGTGGTTTTCTCAGTGTTATATCACACAGCTATGACGCATTTTTCATGGCAAACTACCCAAGAATCAGCCAAGAAAGGAGAACTATGTGTTCCTCAAGATATCTGCAGCCTAAAGAGCAGTTTGTTTCCACTAGTTTTCAAAATGGGAATGCTGCCATAGATATTGAATTATAAAATCTCTGAAGCTGCCATACCCTCCACAAGCATGTTCTGTGTTTCTCAGCACTGAGCACAGTGCCCACAGCCAGACAAAGCAGAACAGAAAACAAAAATGCAGTTTTTTAACTATGTTCACTACCTTTGAACTTACGCAGCAGCACCAAAAAATAGAATTTCATTGTTATCAGACACTGTCCTTTTTCCAGAGAGAGCTATGAGCCTAATATACATCAATCCCAGCCTAAATAGTTCTGGTTTACAGTATGTAAAACCCCTTCAGCTGATGTAAGCTAGCATACTTCTGCTACCCTTAAGGGAAACTCACCATGTTTATCAAGTTATTGTTAGTATCTACCTCCATTTTACACAGCATTATTCCTTACTGCATCTTTGAAATTATTCCTACTGATTTATTACAAAAACACATGTGAAAAAGAATGAAGAAAATGTAGAAGATTCTAAAGTCAATGGATTTATACTTGACAAAAGAATTCTGTGTAACTTTAATATAATTCAAATAGTCACTAGTATATAGAATAGTACAGAGATACAGCACAGGTTTATGACTGGTATTTGATAGCTTTATGCAAAATGGTTGAGCTAATGTGCTCACAAAGTTAAGATGCAAGCATAAAAATCTGAAAACTCTGAATAAATCTCTGAAAATGCTGACGGACATTGAGGGGGAAATCTAATAATGAATAAATCAGAAGGTAATTACACCAGAAATACCTTAAGGAGGCAGGGGATAATAGTATCTCAGTGCCTTTGCACCACAAGCTGGCAGCCAAGGGCCAGTACAGCTCTGGGCCAGGCAGGCAGCAGGAATCAGAGCTGGAGGCAACAACCCTTCCTTCCTTCCTTTCTTCCTTCCCCATGCACTGCCCTCATACAGTGTGTTAACAGTCTGAGTAACATTCCAACTATCAGAATGTGCACACGTCAGAGAGGACAAGTGGGTATTTGGATCTGTAAAGGTCACACAGCTGGGAGAAAAATGAGGCACTCAGGAAGGCACCAAACATCGGGAGAACCATGAGCAGTGATCCATCATGCAGCCTCTGCAGAACTGGTCCAGGCATCTCAACTGCAAACCTAAAACCCAAGGGCATTAAGAAAAATATCACAGCTTTAGGAAAGGCCACATGATTACAGCATGGCTGTTTTATCCAAACTTACTCCTTGTAGATTAATGTTACGGTGTTTTGGCCAAAGCACTATGAAAAAAAACAAAGGAATTGATGAAGAGGGATTCAGAAATTTTAATGGCAAAAGATCTGACGCTCTCCCCTTCCAAATGCAGCTTAGAAAATTTAGATCTGTAGCAGGCAGATAGACACAGGCAGCAGCTGTTATGGAAAGGGTAGGAGCTATGAACCCAAGCTACCATGCCACTGCTACATTTCCGAGCATCTGCAGATCCAACCGCAACCTTCGCATCACCAGAAATGGAAATTAAAAGCACATCCTGGATTACCTCTGAAGCTTTTTCTCTCCCTTAAACTCACAGATAATGCACGAACATGTGGAGCTATTGAAGAGTCCTGTAAGGGTTTCAGGGTTGGTCAGCTGGGCTAATTCTAACCCTCATTTCCAACTTGGTTTGAGGCTTCCCCCAGTAATCCTCAATCCACATGAAAAGAAAGAACAACCATTATTGTATTAATTAGAGACAGAAGCCACTGTTATTATTAATTGTAAGCTCTGTCACAAAACAGTATTTATGGTGACTGGGCAAGGGACAGTTCGCAGCTACTAAGGAAAATACCTTGTTTGGGTTTTTTAAAGATTATTTTGCATTGCAAACAATGATTGCATTGCACTGCATGTCACTGAATTGCATACTGCAAACTGACCATGGGTTTTGTATGTAGGCTACGCCACCAATTATTAGGAGAACTGAGAAAAGCCTGCTCAGTGGAACAGCATATAATTTACATTTAGCTTTACACAGCATATTTGCACACCCACACAATATAGGTCACAGTTAAGGAGAGCTAGAGAACTCTTTCTTTCCCTTCAGTCAGAGAATGCATTATTTTTGCCCATGATTATGTCACCCAAGAATATTAAACCAGGTAGCAACTATAACCTGCCTGTACTTCCTAGAGATTACACACAGAACAGAGTTGTCAGGCACAAGAGAACATGGAAAGACAACTTGTATTTAACAGACAGGAAGAGGGGGGAAATGGAAATGGATTTTATGCATTCTTCAGCCATTACACAGAAAGAAAAAGAACTGTCTGGCTACAGAGCTGACCAATATTTTACATCCAGTCTCATCTTCTGACTACTCTACAGCTCTATTTCATATAATTTCTATCCTGTTTCTGGCAAGCATCTTATGAAGTTTGTTCTCCAGAAACAGAATAACTCCAGAAACATAGACTTTAAACAGAAAAGCAACATAATTACTTACCAGAGGGCTTTATAAGTCATGCACACACTGGGTCAGAGGGACTTCAAGATGACTCAACACCAACTGCTGCTTTCAGATCTCAGCAAGCTGTTTTATGTTTAAGCATCTGCCTTTTAACTAAGGATCATTCCCAGCATTAGCCAGCTAATCACCCAGCTGACCCACTCTGCTCTGAAAGAAACATTCAGCACTAAACTAACCACTCCATCTCCCCATTTTCAAAATGAAAGTCCCTTTATCTGGTCCATTTCTTGCCATTTCTATAGCTCGCCGTCAGTGATTCTGCCTTTCCATTTTCCCCAAATCTATCCTTGCCAGGTGACAACACAGCTAACTGGTTCCCTAAATATCAACATATAAAAGAAAATTAGTTGCTCTCCACCATTTTCCCTTAAAATAAATTAATTTTAAAAACTTTCATCTTGTGACTAAAATCTCAAAAAACAGAATCTAAGAAGATGAGTCTCTCTGGGTTAGTTTCTCTCCCAATTCTCCTGTAACACTGCCTTTCTTTCCAAGCAAGTTTGAATTTGATCTTCAAAGGTAGTAGGGAAGAAACAGTTAAACGCTGTTTTCCTGAAAAAGATCAAAAGGGTGCCATGCATCCCTGAGTAGGTCAGCTATAAAAATCTTCATAAAGCAGAAGTGGGGGCAAGAGTGCACTTGCAGTTCCACTGCAGATGCAGGTTGACCACACACAGAACAGAGACAGTAAAGGCAGAGGTGAAACAGGAAAAAGAATCAGCCTGAAGGCGTTCCTGTAGGATGTTAACAGAAACTTCTCTTGACCCAAATTCCATTCAACATCACCTTATCCATACTGGGTTTGTCACAGGGGAAGATGTTGGGGCGGCAAAAAGAATTGAGAGACACCACTGCATCACATAATCTGAATAAAACAAAGTCATGTTATATTAAGCAAGATGAGTGTGGCATTTCTATCCCAGCTTGTCTATTCCATGATACACACAAATCGAGGTTCAGGTGACCCTGCCACAAGAGCCCCTGAGGAACAGAACACTCACTCCAGATGCTCAGTGTGTCCAAGTCCTGACCAGTGGCCTGGACCTCACACCAAGCTGTTCCCTCCCAGCTCAGCATGTATGTGCATGGCCTTGTCATGCTCCCTCACACCTGGGGGTACTGCTTTAATGCCTTTCTCATTTATTCATTATTTATTACTTTCTCATTTAAACTGTCAGCACAAGCCATGAAAGTCTCACCAATTCCACTGCCCATATCTAAAGTCAGTTAGTAGTCACCACCAAGGTTTCTGTGACTCTTTGGTCTCCCACCACAAACATTTTACAGGAAGCAGGAAGTTAGGAACTGCTACTGAACTAAGTCCTTCTACTGTTTTTTAATGTTCCAGGACTGAACAGGTCAGCTACTGCTGATGTAGCCAAGCTCCTCTGCCTGAGCAGGGAGGCTTCACTCCATGGCACAGCTTTCATACAGACTCTTCTTTGGGCAACCTGAGCTTGCTACGTTTCTCAACAGAAAAACTTTCAGTTCATCATGTGAAAAACTGTATCACATTCCAAGATAAGGTTTCTCAAAATCGATCTATAGATCATTCTTAGACAAATGTTACCTACTTTGGGTTGACTTGTTTTCATAACAAAGCAATCCCAGATCTCTGCCCTACTGTACTGATGTAAAGGATCCAATACACCATTTTAATACCTCTGCATCCTTCACAATCATGATTCACTAATTTAATTGGGAAAACACAGGCTCTAGAAAAGCCTCATGCCAACAGAAGAGCATTTGCATTAGAGAGTGGGACTACAATTGATACCACATCTGTTAATTCAGCCTTTCAAGTAGAGAATCCACCATGAGTAAATCAGTAGGGACTAAGCATCATTTTTGTGATTTTCACTAATTTCATGAGAACTGAAAAGTACTGGGGGGTCTATGTAGTTTATAGGCTAGAAGCATTTCCATCTCTCAGCTTCCACTGGGAAAAAAAGGGAAAATAAAACTATTTTAACACAGTTATGAATGTAAGCAGTCAGATCACACTGTGAGAGATCATAACCAAGACTGCTATCTGCTAAATTCTGAGTAGATTCAACCTATCCACCTGATTCTCAGCATCCCAAAATAAGGGGGAAAAGACACGTTGGAATGGGAGGAGGGTCTAAATTTAAAGATGTGAAACATTTGACTGGGGAACACAGAACCTTTCAAATATGCTAAGGGACTGGACTCTGAGAAATACAGATATCATCCTCCAGCAATAAGACAGCAAGAAAACCACTTTACACAGATGGAAATTGGGTTTTTGGTAGAAAACCTAATCTTCAAATCCAGCATGATACCTGTTAGTTAAAATTATTGCAATTCTATGTTAAACTCACAGGCAACTAGAGACTTCTTTTCTTTACACCTCAAACTAATGCATCCATTATCTCCTTTAAGAGAAGTGCTCTCAGCTAGTATTAAAATATATTCACCTTTAAAGAACGGGGAAAAAAAGAAAAGGAAATTATTTAACTTGGTTCCAAAATGCAGCTGCTCTCTCTGCTATAGTGAGGCATTTCTAAGAATCACTAAGAAGCTCTCCTAATTTAACCACATTACAACTGCCACACATTCCAGACCCATCCTCTTACTCTTCTTCAATCTCCAACTTACTCTTCCTACTCTTCCTTCAAAGCTTCTCCTTCTAAAGTCATAGGTAACAAGTAATAACATGCAATCTTTTTTGGTTTCTGAGTTGGTAATGGAGGGGCTCACACTAAAAACATTTAAGCAACCAGTCCGCAGATTTCTCAGAAAGACAAGCTTGGAAATTCAGATTTCATAACATTACAACCAAAGTCAGCCCCTCATTAAATAGCTTTCTTTTTACTAGATTTGTGAAAGCTGGAGTTTCCTTTATAAGACCAAAGCCATATTTTAAATTTGCCAGAAATCCAACATCTCTCAAATGGACTGAGCATGTTTACTTTCATTTGTGTACTGTACCTGTTGCTGTTTCCTTCAACACCTACAATGTAGATACGGCAAATTCAACACAGAAACACACCCTCCCCACCAAAAAAAACTAATCATTTACTTTAGTATTCCACTGTGAAGGATTTTTTTAAATCTCATTAAACTTAGCTTAAGAAAGAAACACAAGCCTGAAGGAAATTCTTGGAGAAATTCCTTTTTCAAGTATAATTGCCCAGAGTAACATTTCCCACGAAAATTACCTACAGAAACCACTGCCTTTTCTGCTTCAAAACCAGAAAGCATTTAGTTACAAGGAAAAAAAAAAAACCTCCCAGAAATCTCTAGAAATTGTTTGAATTGTTCAGTGTTTTTTAAAAAAATTAGAAAATACAGGAGTAATGTCCAAATATTTGCTACCGTATACATGAGGCAGAGGGGCTAATTAAACCATTAGGACAGGCTCATTGTATACATCCACACACATTAAGAACACAAACACACACATCTTTAGCAGTGAAGCGCTGGCAGATCCTTCCTGAATCTCACTGCAGTGACAGCCAGCTCTCCAGTGTGGCACAGGCACGGAAGGCTGACTAAAGTCCCTTAAGAAATAGAGCCCTCCTGAGACAAAGCCACACGGTAAAGCATAAATTCTCAGGGAAAAACCCATGCTGATATCACATGTGTTTGGAAAAACAAGAGCAAAACCATGCACTTGTGTCACACTAAGAAATCCATGGGCAGACCCTGGCTCAGCTGAAATGTGCAGCACCCAGGGGTACACACAGAACACTGTCACACACGTGTGCCACAGGACTAAAGGAAAATGAAGCAGTACCATGAACACTCTCTGCTCTCACCTCCAGAGTAGACTGGAGGAAGAAGTGGTAAAAGAGAGCAGTCTCATGTCCACCACCATTTGCAATAGAGCAGGAGGCCAGGGACTCCTCTAGCACAGAAGTCACGGAGCTTTACCTTTCCACAGCCATGGTGGCTCTGTAGTAATGTCTGAATGGCTGCTCAGATGCACAGTAACTCTCACACCTGTGAGTAAAATTCTGGTTTTGATGGTTGTATAAAAAACACATTCAAGCATATAAATACAGAGAGTATAGCCCTTCAGCACCAGCACTTGGGAAAAAACCCCATACACACTCCTACAAATACATGCAAACCCGTGTTCCATTGCAGACATTTATGAATAAGCTCCCAAAATGGGCTAAAAGCAAAAAACTGCCAGCAATAAGCGAGGCTGCAGACAAGGCCCCCAACAGTACAGCTCCAAGCCCTATGGAGAATCTGGGAGTGCAACAGCAAATTAATGGGAAGTGGAAGAAGCAAGCTTGATGAACTCCAGTACAACAAAAGGTACCTCTTTCAGCCTGTAGTAGCAAGGGGAAATGTTTAGGGAGTCCTCAGTAACAAACCCTCCACTATTGTTTTCCAGATATACATCCTGCCATGTACTTGGAAAGAAAAGGTTGTTTAAATATAAACCCTTTACGGTTTTCAAATAATCAGTGCTGTACACATCTCGGTTAATTTATCAAAGATGGAGAGAAAAGATAAAGTAGTCTCCTTGTGTAGTTTTTAAACAAAAAGAAAATAAAACAGTATTTATTATATATACATAAAAATGCCTCACCGAACATATAAGATCTATAACAACGACATCTGCTTAACCTCTAAAGGTCAAGGTCATGTCATTTACACTAAGATAAAAAAGTCTAATTATAGTATCTACAGCTGTATGGGCAAAGGCTGGTTATTAGAAAAGAACTATTATAAACCAAACACAATTAAACTGTAGAGAAACCATTAGATATTTGATGAGATTTTAATCTTTGAGCTGGTATCATTCTGCAAGTTAATCATCTAGAGAACAGAAAATCTGTTAGGAATGCAATTAAATGTACTAGTTCCATTAAAATTGAGCTGATATAGTTAATTGTAGTCCTAAAATAGCTATTTCCTCACACCTTCACTAAGCATTTTTTTCATCTACTGAGTAATAGTCTATTTAAAGAACACTTTTCACTTAAACTCTCAAACAAGATTTGTGAATACTTTGGTTCTGTCACGCTACCCATATAAGTTGCACTGACGTTTGCTATTCGACCTTGGCTTCCCAATTTGCTCTGAGAAGTCCAGCAAGGTCTTTTGTTTCAGTTACTGTTAGCCCATGGCACCTGCATTGCTGAAGCTTTCGGGAAGAAAATCACCAATGTATCCTCCCAGCACACAACAGCAATTAGAAACCGACGTGAAATGACGAGCCAATGGCAAGACTCACGTCATACAATCATTTTAAGCATCAGCACTTCTGGCAAACACATGATTTCCAAACACCCGTTTTAATGAATTCATACATCTTCAAAGTACTTGGAAGGGATTTGCAGCCTTGCTAGCAAATTGGGAATACAGGCCGTTCCTGCCTTTTTTGGAGAGAAAGAGAATGGAAACAAAAAGGTATCCTAAGAGCGCATCAACTTGGCAGTAGCTAATCTGCAACTGAGCCTCACAGACCATACAGTTTATTGGAGCATTTTAAATTGCTCTGCAGGGAAGGGCGAAAAAATCACGACTTCGTGGAGCGCCAGGGAAGCCGGGGCTGACACCGGCGCATCTCTCAGCGCGGATGCCGTTACGTAACTCCGGCCCGGCCCCCCCGGTCCGGATGCTCCGGCTGAGCCCCGGGGCCGCAGAGGCACGGCCGGGCCGGGCCACAGCCCTAGCGCCAGCCCCGGACCCACCGGCACCGCCGGCACCGCGCCCCGGCCGCTCCCGCCTCCCCCGGCGGCGCCGCCGCGGCACCGGCCCCGCGCAGCGCCCGCCGAGCCCCGGCCCCACCGCCGCCCGCCCGGGACTCCCCGCACGGCCCGTCCCGTGCCTCCGCTCCGGGCCCGCACCGCGCCCCCAGCGCCGCCGCTCAGCGCCCACCTCCTGGCCGGGATCCGCGGCGCATCCCCGCTGCGGCCCGGGAGGCTGCGCCCCGGCGCTCCCGCTCCCTCCCGCCGCAGCTCCCGCCCGCCTGACGGAGAGAGGGAGGGAGGGAGGGATGGAGGGGGCGGGCAGCCGCCGCCGCAGCCCCGCCGCGCCGCCCCCCGCCCCCGCCCGCCGGCCAAGGTGCCCTCCGCCGGCCGTACCCACCTGCGGCGGCGGGCCGTGTGTGCCTCCGCGGCAGCGCCACGGGCCGGGCACAGGGAGCGGGCACCGGTGCCGGGTGAGCGGGCTCAGGAGGGGCTGGCGGCGCAGGGATGCTCAGCTCAGCCCAGGCGGCTGCGGCCCTCTGCGCGCAGCGCGGGGCGGCGCCGGGGCTCGGCTCGGCTCCCCGCCGTCCCTCCCGCAGCCCCGGTGCGCCAGGCACAGCCCCGAGCCGGGGAGCTGCCGGGGAAACGGGGAAACGGGGCAGCGACGGGCGCCGCGTAACGGGCTCCGCTCATGACATCAGGTCTGGAATTAAACGGGAAAGCACGTGGGCAGCAGCGGGGCTGTGCTGGGGCCGGAGGGACCTCCGTGCCAGGGCGGGAGGATGTGTCAGTGTCAGACAAAGGGGTGCCGCCGAGGGACAGCGCTGTCAGCAGCAGCCTAAGAGCCTTTCCCCACCCATGCTTGGTGACACAAGCACGACACCCAACCTTGCACCGTCACCCTCCCGCAGTGGTCGCTGCGTTAGCTGATCAATCTTTGTCATCCGATAACGGGAGGGTGTAAAAACCACGTTACATGTACTAGAAAGCTGTCGTAGAAATTACTGCTTTGATTTAATTTGTATTAGGTTTTTGGAGGGTTGTTTTGTTTTGGGGGGATTTTTTCTGGGGTTTCTTGGGGGGGGGAGGGGGGGGCAGGGGGAGTTGTTTTTTCTTCCCTGTAGGTCCTCCATCACAGCTTTTACAACATCCTTGATAACTTAAACACTCCTTTGGAAAGGGGAAGCTGAACTGTCTCGTGCAGAGAACCTGTGGAGTGGAACAGGTCACCCTGCTGTGCAGCAGACAGGCTGTGGACTCATCTGTCTGGTTAGTGACATGCCTCTGGCTCCCTGGTCCTTCTGCTAGGGCCTGGTCACTCCCTGTCCCCAGGGCTGGTGCATCTCCTGCCCTCCAGAGATGGCTCTGAGGCCTCTCTCAGCAAACTGTATTCCTGTTTACATCCCCCGCCTCAGCCCTGCTCTCTGGTTCACCGTAACAAGATTGGAAATAGATTTTGTCGTCCAAGAAAATCAATTGAAATCCCTGGAGAGCTAGATGCCACCGCCAGCAAATTTCAATAAGAGAATGGGGAAAAAGGGCAAATATCTCCAAAAAAAAGTAGATTTACAGCATTCTATAAATTATTGGACCTACACTATTCATTAGGCAAAAACAGGTTGTGTGATGCTGGCTTATGTTTTCCCCATTTCTCAAATTAGCAGTTCCAGATTTGGCAGTATCATTGTGCAACAAAGGATCATTTTGGGGACCCAGGCATACAAATCCATAGTCATTTTCCTATTAAAGCAGAGACCTCCACAGAAGGATCCCCTGACACAGTGTTTTTTTGTGTAACTTCTCAGATAAGCTTCTTGGAAAAAAAGCTTTATTCTTTCAGCTGAACCTGCAAGTCTCATTTGGAATGTGGTTGAATAAAGTTAGGAAATTCATTAAGTAACACATTCTTTTTCTTTTTGGTATTCAGTTTCCAAGAGCTGGAGCAGGAAAAACATTAGGCGGGACTTTGGTGGGCGTCAGAGTAAGTTTTCGTGTAAAAGAAAGAGAGAAAGAGAAGAATAGCAAAAGGGAAGCAGAGGGAGTGGGGAGGGAAGAGAATGACAGAGAGACATCACTGTGATAAAAGATATCACCACCTGTGGATCCAGGTGACATCCTGTTCCTCCTCTTCTGGTCTTCTTGGTTGGTGGTGTCCCATGAAATGTAGAGTTCAATAGGTTAATATGTTCAGGCTTCCCTGGGAACACCCAAGCACCTCCCTTCCATGGGATGTTTTACACAGTCGTCTGCAACACTGGGTCTGGTGCAACATTGTGGATCCTGTGAAGTCCGTTATTGGAAGGCCTCAGAACTGAGTCTGGGGGTGCTCTGAGGGTGTTTGATGGCTTATGATCCCTCCTAACACATGACAGCTGGAGGGTCTGCTTCTTAGCCAGCTCGAAGCCCAGCTTGTAGCCTCTGAGGCTGGTGTTCACCCCCTCTGTCTCATGCAGAGTTGAGGCTTCACCACCACATCCCCAAAAACTCTGCTCCTCCACCCCAGTTGCAGGGGAAGAGTGCAAACCTGGCCTCAGCAAACGCATCTGTGGCTACTGCCTCCCCTGCCAGACCCAGCCACAGCTGATTTTCCAGCACAGCTGCTGACTTGGCTTTCCTTGTGGATACATTCTTCTACCCCAGCCTTGTCTACTTCTCCTTAGGCCTGAGATAACTGGACAGCAGTACCACCTTTATCTTATTTCAAGTTCCCATCAGGTGTCTTAACTCACAGCTCAGATTCCCAGATTCGGATGGGGTGGGCTTCATGCAGCTTCTTTAGAGATTTTGCCACAGTGGGCAAAGTCCTTCGATGATCATAACAGTGTGTAACACAACTATGATTTTTAAGTCTCTTACAAACACTTGTAACACCAGGAATGCAGTCACTTATTTTTCTTCTAAAAGAAATAAGTAACAGGACCAGGAGATAGAGATGTCTTAAGGTCACCATTCAACAACACCATTTCAGACAAGAGGTCACTCGACATCTGTGACATGAAAGAAATTCCAGAAAACTCTCTTGTTAATTAGCTCACTTGTTTCTGAACAACTTATTTTTTAATATTCTCTAAGGATCTTGATACCAAATTCTTAAGTGGCTATTCTGCAGAGATTTTTTTTTCACTAATTTGCCTATACTTAAACCAAAGAGAAACACAGATGTAGAAGGGCAGCTTAAGTATTTTTTTTAAATAATAGTTATGCTACATAGATGGTGAATGACAAAGCGCTGTGTATACACACAGGTACCCTCATCTTCTAAGGTCTTGATTATATAGAACTGTTTCTTAGATAACTGTAGTCATTCCCATTCTTTAAATCAGGCAGCAGAGAAGTTAACTAAATATAAAACAAAATGTTTGCTTACTAGCCATATGCTGAGGATAATCAGATCTATGGACATTGAAAATATTTACTTACAGAACTTTAAGAAAATACTTTCATTTTCTCCTGTAATAAGCAATATGGTTGTTTCATTACTGTCATTTATTGTTAGGGGGGATGTGTGTTTGGCAAAACAGTACCCTTAGGCAAGGCATAGGTAAGAGACATGTTTTTGTAAATGACACCTTGCCTTCTTTGCAAATTCATTGAACTATGAACAACTGTGAGAGTACAGTAGTAATAACCAGTGAACTGAAGTGCTTTGAAGAAAAAGTAGGAAGCAGAGCAGCAAAGAGCATGTGATAATAAATGAAGCAGAGGGAGACCTCGGGAGGCAGTGGCGGGCTCATAGCAGGCAGAAGCTGTGAAAGGAGAAAGGCAGGCACCAGCAGATGGAAACTGGATGTGCCCTAGGGTAGGGGAGTGCCACGGGACTGAAGAGCCATCTCCAGGAATCAGAAAGTACAACTGCCATCAGGACCGGGATCCAGTCACCAGATCAACATCCCCTTTCTTTTATAGATACTGACCACCTAACAACATTATTTACTTTCCTCTTTGAGTCCTCCTTGGGGCTGAATTGCTTAGAATACTTCTGGATGAGCACCGTTCACCTAAATAGCCTAAAATTACTTGTGTGAAGACAACACGGTTTCCTGATGATCCAAAATCACTCATGGTAGACAAAACGAAAGATGACTCTGAAAGCAGCTGTAGAAGGATCTGACAGTAATGGGTAATAGGGCAGTGAGGTGGTGGCTGAAAGTCTGTGTCAATAACTGGAAACCAATATAAACAGTAACAAAAATAACTCTAACTAAACGTGCATAATAATGGGCTATAAATTAGCCTTCATTACTTGGAGTCATTGTGAGTAGTTTTCTGCAAACATTGGTTTGCTACTCAGCAGTAGTCCAAAAGGCAAACAGTGTTGGAAATTTCTTCAAAAGCAGCAGAAAACAAAGCAGGAAAGCTCATTACAACCCTATGTAAATCTCTTTGCACTTGAGTGCTGTGTACAGCTCCAGTTCCTTCATATGATAATGTGAAACTAGAAAATTCATGTATGCCACTGAAAAAATATATGCAGAGGTATGGGAGTGCATCTGTGTGAGGAGATAATTCTAGCTGAAGAGCAGACTGAGAAAGGATTGTCTTTTGAGCTATAAAATCCCCAATGATACATAGGAGGCTGACAGGAAAGCAATCACATGCTGGTTTTTATCACATGCTGGTTTTTATCACATGAGACTTTGGGAAGACTCAGTAAATGATCAGTAAATGATAACATAAGGTATGCATAGATTATACCAAAAATACTTTCCATATTCACAGATCACCACAAAAAATAAAATCTAGACTGTTCTTGGACATCCATGAAGGAAAAAGGAAAATCATGTCTTGTCATAGAAGAAACTGGAAAGGGAAGTAGAAACACCCAGAACACCAGTTACATGTAAGTATCTTACATATATAATGACAATTTACAAGGGTTCTACTTAGAATATCCCTATTAATTTAAAGAAACCAGAAACCTGAAAAGCAAATCTAAAATGTAGTTTGCCAGAACTCCAAGAGTCTCTGAAGACAAACATGGTAAATCAGCTGGAGTGGTTCAGTCTCACATAAACAAACTCTCTATGGTTGATAGTAAACTATATCCACTCAAAGACAAGGCAAAGTTTGTTTCATACTTGATTTTAGCAGCGGGTAGAGGTCCCACAACCTCATTTTCAGCACAGTACATGGTTTCTTTACTGCGTAGACTGCAAAACCGAACAAGTATAAACACTTTATACATTTTAAACTACAGAGAAAAAAAATCTCTGGTTGGAAGTGCTGCAACTTCAATAACCCTGCTGGCTATTACCAGCCCTCTTACTTTCTACTCTAGACTCAACTCTTTCAAGCTTCAGTATTTAAAGGACTTTTTCTTAGTAACTCCACTAGAATAGCTTTAAAAGGGTCACAGTGGTTCGGTTTCCTCTGCAGTCTCTGAGAACTACCTAAATAATTTATTTTTTCAAAGCAACAGAGATTACTCAGCTTCAAACAGTTTCAGATGGTCTCCAGGACAAAATTCCAAGAATGCTGTTATATATGGCATTGAGGCCATTTTTGTATCCTTGGCCTTTAAAGAGGAAAAGGGTAAAACTTAGTGATCTGTTTATGGATAACCCATGTCTAAAATTCTGGCCATAATTTTAAGTAGCTTAGTTGGTACGTTGCCACAGAGAAGAAAGGCAGCAAACTTTAATGTCCCCCAGCATTCTTATAAGAAGTGAATTCAGAATAGAAGTGCATTTTGTGGACTTGATTAAAATTTAAAAACATCAGTGGGTCAAAACATGCACTGCATGTTTTCACATGACACTGCCTTTGATTTTGTTTTGCTGATTAAACATAACTTCACTCCTGCTATCCTTAGATATAACAGACACATTAGAAAGGGGATTTAGTGTGCCCAGCATGAGGATAATCAGCATTCCGAGACTTAAAATAACTTTTGGCCACCTTGCAATTTTATTTGTGAAGCTGAAAATAATTTCAAGTTTAGAAAATAATTGCATTTTTAGAAATATTGCATTTCCAATAGTTTTGATGTCCACATACCTGAACATACTCTGTTAACACTGCCTTGTAGCTTTTAAAATGGCATCTGAAAAATTTACTCATTAGCCCTTTCCAAAGACAGAACTTGGTCAGAAGAGCTGGAAGAATTCCCAGTGAAACTCCTGAACTCCCAAGCTCAGGATTTGTAAACACTTTCTCTAAATATAGAGTAGGGTCTGATCAGCAGTTAACTCTTCAGTCTAAATTAAGTCCTACAGATATTGTGTATTAAATATTGCATGTTAACACTGGATTTGGATACCCCACACTCTGAAGCTTGGAAGGTGGAGCTTTGTCCAACACAGAGTCTGCAGAATTTAAAGAATTCCTAATAAAAGAACGAAGGCATGTGAGCAGGCAGATGTATACTGTTGAAGTAGATGAAATCAAAGTCTTATATCAATATTTAATTAATCTGACAGTGCCATGTATAGCTCAAAACAACAGCCCCACCATCTACGAGACAAGTGGACTGTACAGCACTGAAGTGTTATTTTCAAGCTGTGATTTATGATGTTTACAAAGCACCAAGGCCATAAAGCCCACAATCCCTAAAGTGGCTCCTCTTTAAGGCTTCCTTTAAAGCGTTTCTAACCAAGCAGAGCAAGCAGCTGGACTGTGTTCTGTATCGTATTCAGCTGCACACTTCTCTTGGCCCTTGTAGCCAGGGGAGCTGCCTGGCACAGCGCTTTGGGCTCCACAGCTTCAGCTGCCAGAGCTCTCCCAGGCATCTGGGATGTCCTGCTTTGAGTGTGACAGCACCATGCTGGCTGCAGGAGGCCTGATCCTGCCTGCAACTCAAGCTTCTGGTGCTGTGCCTGTCCCTGCTAAAGCAGAGGCTGTGGAGGAGGGACCTGATGTGAATTTGTGCTGCAGGTTGTTCAGTGAACTCCAGACAGCTGCACATGTTCTGTATGCAGTGTTTCGAGGTATCTCACAGAAGGCTTTCATACTGAGCATGACAATTTTAGAACTATTTGGCTAATCCTGCATTTGCAAAACTACACAAAGCCTCTGTTACAGCAAGGAAAAAAATCAGAAATAGACATATGAGGCTTGGGCAAGCAAAAATGGGGCATTTGTATTTAAAAAATAAAAAGTTATAAAGAAAAACAGTTTAAAAATAATTCAGAGAAAACAGGCAAGTTAAACTGTGGTTCTGTCCTCTCTCAATTACTCTAAAATCAATTACTTGAAATTATTTTAATTATTAACGTAAATATGTTTGCAATTGATATGCCTATTGATAATTCTTTGTGAAAAAAAAACAGAAAAAAAAAAAAAACAGCAAACAAACCACAACCTTTTGGTTGAGAAATTCTCTATATAGGTTGATTATTTTAAGGAACGGGTTAAGATTTTGACTAGTGTCAGCTTTGAGTTGCAGCCTCCATCTACACATCCAGAGCCCAGTGACCTCTGCTGGAACTGGGGGATTCCTGCCAGTGCTGCAGCGTCACCCTTTGTCCCTTTGCTATCACTGTAGGTGAACCTGGCATTGTTACCCTCTCTCTTTCTTTGGTATTTTTTTCTTCCATTTTATTTTGGAGAAAACTTACTGCTGTAACAGCAGTTCTAGTCTAGGACATTCTGTGAAAAACTCGATCAGGATCTTTGATGAAGTTTCAAATGAATGCTTAACAAATACAATTCAAGTTCAAGAAAGTGGTATGGTGAGGATGAGAGTAGTTTTCCTGAATTGAATCTGTGCACATAATCACACATAAAATTCCAACACAATTCTTCCTTCACCTCTTGGATGGCCAAACACCACCAGAGGTTACTTAATTTTTGAGTGTTTCCCCTCCTGGGGATGTTTATATCCCCTAAACACACAGGCATCCATCTAAACTGTGCATCTTGGCATAGGAGGCTCATCAAGAGGTTGATTCTGCCACACAAATGAGAAGTTGGGGTTTTTTTCAGCTGACTATACAGGGATTCTCAGCATTTCACCTGGTACTGTGCAGATCCACCACACCATGCAGGTTCTGCAGCATGTGTCAGACCCTCTGTATGAGCATGGTGTCTCTCCACGCTCACAGAATAGGACTGATGCTTTCTGGAAATACTGGACTCACTGCCCACATTGACTGTAGAGTTAAAGCTACAACTGTGCTGCCTGACAGTTCTGGAGTTTGGGATTGATGGCAGAATTATTTCCCCTGTGCAAACACAGAAAATTCCCAAATGCCACTTGAAACTTACCATGATGGATGGGGGAAAAGACAAAAAACAAAAAAACAAAACCAACCAAATAAACAAACAGAAAACCCAACACACCAACGCAAACTGGGACTTTTTCAGGGGAACACAAGAGAAATGGCAACCCTCCTTACAAATACCCTTCAGGCCAGAGTCAGAGACAGAATTCAATTCCCCAGGCTCAACCATGAATCTGTTTTTTTCACTAATTTCTAACAGATACACCAAATTAAGCAGGAATTTTACAGCCTGGTTAACCATGCAGCCCGTTTTCAATTCTGTTTCTTGTGATGAATGAAACAGCTGCACTTGGGGAAAAGAGCTGCTGGTGACTTATCAAGGACTGCATTTTAACAGGTAGTAGCAGAAAGGAGAAGAGTTTCTTAGGTAACCTTTACCCTGCAACTTGCTCTCTTTTGAGCATTTGAATTCTAATATTCTTTTAAAAAAAGAAGAAAAATTGGGTTTTTTTTAAATACATGGTTTCTTACTTTGAATTTAAACTTCTGAACCAATTGATGAAGGGACCATATGGGAGATGTTGGGAAGCAGGAAGAAGCCAAGGGCATGCTTCTCCTCTAGAGTGCATACAACTAGAATTCCTCCATTTAATCTGTGTATCTTATTTTAATAACCAGGATATTTCCAATTCAACAAGTAGGATACAGGAATACACAGAAAAGTAATGGCATTTTAAAATTATCTGTGCACATACTTATTTGAACTATCTTCATTTACTCTCCTTCAGGGCCGAAATAATCTTCATCCTGCTGAAAACTTGACTTGTCCAACTCTTACTTGAACATATGCATTGAAAGCTTCTGGGGAAAAAAAAACCCAAAAGAAACACCCCAACCCCTCAAAACTACCAGAAACAAACCCACAGTCCTAGACTCCACAGTTTCCCCGCAGTTATAGGCCAGAAGACCTCAGGATAAGAAAGGGTAAATATAAGAAGTTTTGGTCAAATGCTCCTTTTACTAAACAGCACAGTAAATTATTTTGACCCAAAGCAACAAAATATCTAAGTATGTACTTTAAATTATTTTCTTGATTACAGCTGTTTTCTTAAATCTGGATTAACACTGTCATGTCTCCTAGCAGTTGCTAAAGTTACTACGTTTTCTCTGAACTTACTGCTGTACTTCACTTTTCAATGCAATTTGGATCATGAGAGATGTCTTCCATTTTAACAGAATCTGAATCATTATCAATCAACCAGTCAAGTCAGAAAATGCTGGCTCCTTTATTTCCTCCATCACTGTAATTTCCATCTTATAGAAGGGTTCAGGTAAAACAAGAGCTATTTCTGTAATACAAGGTTATATACACTACAAGAACAACCACCAGATTACAGTTTTTAATGCCTACATAATTTTCAAAACTGCATGTCTGCATATTCAGAAAGAAAAAGGATCATAGATCAACTAAGTAACAATTAACAAAAAAAAAAGTTGTCACTGAAAAAGCTGTCACTGTCCACAGGAACCATGTCTAGTCACGTTTTCAGTCAGTCAGTCAGTCAGCTGATGGTCATGTCATTACTTAGTTTCTGTAGAAAAAACACAAGTACAAAAATAGTATCAAAAAGCAACATACCTATTTTTATTTTAAAGTACATGTTATAAAATATAATCATTGCAACAGCATATAAATAAGGCTTTCAATATCTTTAGAAGAATAATATTAAAGTTTTAGGCATGCTTCTGTAACTTTTAAAGAAGTGCCTCCTTCTCTGAGCAGTGAGTAAAAACCAACATTTTTTCTGCAGTATACTGTCGGTACAAAATACAGCTATTTTTTCAATGTATATCACAACTATGATACAACTACTTTTTTTAAACATTGCAGAGCAATAAATCATTAAGGTACATAACATCAAGATTTTAATAAAGGTTTAAGTAAAAAAAAATTAATACAAATGAAATCAGTGACACAGGACTTCTTCTGGACAAGGATAACCAAAGACAATAATAAGTATTTTATGAGAGAATAATTTTTTTTTCAACTTAGTAACTAAATAATTATATAAAACACCCAACTTTTTCATCGGGGGGAAAAATGTAATGAATCCATTTGCTGTGGGTTGAAGTCAATCAGCAATGCCCATTAAAAGCCACAGAACCGAGCTCCACGTAGCTGTGTCTGGCATTTCTAACACAATGCTAGTTAGAAACTCTGCTTGCTAAAGACTGTTTGGAAGCTTTATGAAAGATGTTTTGGGTGGGTTTGGGTTTTTTGTTTTATTTGCTTGTGGATCTCTTGTTTAGCGGTTTGGGGTTTTTTGCCAAGGGTGGGGGTGTTCAAATAGAACTTCTAGGTAGCAATGAAGAGATTAACTGGAATTGCACAATGCATTCTTTGGACAGATAGCGAATTCTTTCCTTCCTCTTCTATTTTTGAATGACACAATTTGCATAACTGGCATCAGACACTGCAGTGAGGTTTCCACAAAATACTCAAAGTAACACAAATCCCTGAGTGCAGAGTACAAGCTGGTCAACAGCAAGATCATTAAGATAGGTCTGGTTTTAGCAACTGCCTAGAAGTAGACACTGCAGTTGTCTCCTCAAGCCTACACTGATTTAAAGCAAGATGATTTGAAGTGATTATTTCAGCCATTAATACTTAGCATAAAAGCAGATAACCTCATACCCCAAAAACTTACATTAGAACTTAAAGTGGTTAAGAGAACCTTACTGGTCTGTATTTCCATCATTTCTCTGCTACTTTTAACTACTCACATAAACTATTGAATTTTCATTGACTTGTAGGAGAACCAGAGCCTGTAACATTCATCAGGTGAATTACTTTAGAATATTAATAGATGTGTATTTAAATCTGCCTGATAAACAGTTTGTTGCAAGGTAACAGGAAGTTCTTTTAGTCAAAAGTTTACATTGCAAAAGCACTATGATTTAACACTTTAATTAAAAGCAAAATATAAGCCTCCAATTTACTGCAAAGCTTGTCAGTCAGTCAGTCCATGCAAAGTCAGGCAGTGGTATAATCATTTAAATGGGCAAGCCCTTTTGAAAGGGAATCTTTCCTTTTAGGTACCACTTCATTTGAACTTCAGAAATCAACTAAAGGGCAAATGAACAAGCAATTCTGTCTATCCTGAAAAGAGATAGATGCCAAGACAACCTGCTAAGAGACTCAGAATCAGGAACTTCGTGTAGAGAAAAAGTAGGGATAAATAATTTTTCTGATTTTGGATGCATGTTGTATTTACACTTCTCTAGAAAAAAGTACACAAGGCAGACCTGGCATATTACACTTCACATCATAGTTATTCCTGTAGGGACACAGAGGCTGGGCTTTTACTGCTGAAAGCAAAAGTCACATTAAAAAAAAAATCAAAACTTGTACAAAGAGCATGGGTACAAGTTACTTAAAATTGCATTTACTAGAGCTGCTGATTAAAAAAAAAAATAGTTTAAATTTAGTTTTAGCTATAATTCCATGCAAAAAAAGAATGCCTAGAAATCCAATTTTTTTAAACAAAAGTTGTGTATAAAGACTAAGGCCATGTTTAGTATGTACTGCTTATCAAAAGAGCAACATGGAGGTCCTTAGGAGAAAAGGAGAGGAAGAACATTTTGGGCAAAAACTTTTTTTGGTCTTTGCAACTCTGGGGTCACAAAGAACATCTCTACAAAGAAAAGTACAAGGAGTGAAGCTTAGAGGGAAAATACTGATGCAAAGACAGTCATGTGATACTTTCTGAATAAGTTAAATCAGAACTTCATGTCCCCTAGGAAGATAGTATGGTACTGGAAGTATCTGGAAGCTATAGTAATATTTGAGTTATTTTGTAGAAAATAGGCCTTAGCCTTTTCTCTCCCAACTATATTCTCTTTTGGCAACAGTCTAATGCTGAAAAAAAAAAGTTAAGAATGTGATGAAATTCAATATAATTTAAAGCAAAGCAATGTTTTAAAAGAACAACTGAATTTTGGTCCCTGATGTCAGTAAAATATACAACCTCCCTACGAGTTTAGCCAGCTTTCACAGGCCATAAGCATCAAACAGTAAGTTCTCAAGCAAATTATCTTGAACATGTTTCTCAATTCCTCCACCACGGGCTCTGCTGTATTTTCTCAAACCTCAGTTTCACCTGACAGCCTTACCTGTCGCCCTACATCCTTTTTTTTTATTTATCCCTTCACTCCTCTCTGCCCTTCAAGGGCTCAATTCTTCATCTTTATCCAATGCCACTGAGGGCATGTGATTGTAATGAAAAAAAAGACACACACAAGCATTTGTCTGTTTCATTGTTTATTTTTGCATACTCTTTTCAACTGATCCTCTCAAGTACAAAAGTGATATTTCTGTGAACATCCAGATTGATTTTTATCAACTGGTTCATATTTTTTTCAAGAATTATAAAAACTGATTCTTATAAAATAAAGTGCATGTGTGCATATATATGCATACACATACATAAAAATATATGTGTGTGTGTGTATACACATACATATATCAAAAACTCTATTTCAATTTGCTAGCTAAGAATAGATTTGAAGTTTACCATTACATGTTGGCATCTAAGTTCCATATCTTTGCCTGTCACTATTTCAGGTGGCTGGACTTGAGAGTAAGGAGGAGCTCAGGCTGGGTAGGGGGTACTCACCTGCTCAGTAAGTTCTCTGGCGCTTGTTGGGCTCCTCCGAGGGCGAGTCTGCCAACCTCACCTTCAGCCTCACACCATTCACAATCTTGCCATGTAATGCAGTGATGGCCTCGCTGGCACTTGCTCTGTCTGCAAATTTTGCATAGCCCACATTTTTTCCAGTCACGAGATAAACACTTATCAATTGTCCAAAACGACTGGGGGAAGAAAAAAAAAAAGAAAAAGAGAAAAAGTAATTTACAGACTTTACTGCAACATTTCCAATCTCAAGTATGTATGATTTGTTAACTGCAAAAACAGTATTCTTATATCTGTGCTCACCATTTGCATAGTCCCTTCTCTTGAATTACGGGCAGAAGTACAAATGAACACCAGAAGTTCACAGATAATGTTTTCTATGAAATATTACGATAGAACCACAAACGTCGGTGACTTCTCTCTTATTTAAAAGAGTATATAAAACTAATCAATACTACAGTCCCCAAACACTAAATGGCACTCAAAACACCCCACAAAAACAATACAAGAAGAAAACCCAAACCAACCAAAAGCAAGACATACACATCCAAACTCAGCAGATAATTTAGAAGCTAAATCTGCATCTCACTTAAATGCATTTGCTCAGTTGCGATTCCTCTTTGAAAAGGTCTCACTGAAAGGACTCAGAAAACAAGCACTACAGCTTCAGGGAAAAACACAGATTTCCAAGTACTCAGGAGATTCCTAGACAGACCCTCAAATATTTTTAAGAAGTAGTATGTTTTCTTCTTACTGAAGTTATACTGAAGTGTCAAGACTTGGGTCCACAGCATTTTCCTCCTCCTGCATCTGATTAAGAAAATCCACTATATCAAATAGGTACAATTTTAAATTTCACACAAAATGTTTTCGTCTCCTGGTACTTTGAAAATATTTGACTTTCCAAAGATTTATTGCAAATTCAAGCCATTAGAAAAGGGAAATGTCTCCTTCATTCAAGTGTATTCTACAAATTAATAATATGAACTACTGGAGAACTGCTGACTACAGATTTTTTTTAAGCTGCCAAAATTGTCCCAAGTCTTTGCTCCACATAGGGAGATAGAAAAAACAGGTGAAATAGTGTTAGTAGGATGCAAACCATTATAAGGTATCAGAATAAAAACAATGCCCTACACTTGCTCCCCCTGGATTACTGCAGAAATTTATTAAAATAAATGCCTTACAAAAATATGTAAAAGGAAATGCAAAATGAATTAGGAAATAGTAACTCGACGTACTACATTTGTTGGTTAAAAATAAACATTAGAAGATGAGACATTTTACTTCAGATTAAATTAATTGATAATAAAGCTGCCATACTGATGATACTGCATCTATGCTTCAACGTGATCCCATTACGCACTTCTTTCAAAAAGTAACTGTTACCTCCTGTTCACTTATGACTTACTGGCCCCTGTGCACTGCCTTTTCTGGAAAGAATTTCCAGGCCCTCTTTTTTATTTTCAATATTACTTTAAATATTTCATCGTTTGTTTCCTTTTTGTTAGGGAACACTTATTTGTAAATGGAGTCTTACCAGAACACATCCTCCAGTACATTTACAGGTAAAGGATGGGGATGAAAAAGTATGAAAAGCCTTTCCTTCACAGAAGTGTCAGGTGGAACTTTTTTTTTGGGTGGTGGAAGTATGGCATCTGTTTGGGGCTGCAGCAACTGTGGGCCAGAAGTTGCAGCAAATGCTTGCTGAAACAAGGGAAAAAAATGCAAGTATAAGTTAACTGGTGGTGTGGGGCAGAGGAAGTAATTTTACCTTTCTTACCATTTTTGTTCCATCACAGGACATAAATAGGCCCAGAGAGTTCTAATCTTCATTACTTTATTTACTTTGGTCATTTCATTCGATTGGACAATAAATTCAAGTAAGGTCCGATTCAGGGAATAAAAATGCACCAGCCAACCAGAGGTACATCTTAAAAACGCAGCAGGTAAAAAACAGTTTCCAGAAGCAAGTGAGCAGTGCTCTTTATTGGCATATCTGAAGTTTCTTACAACAATTCAAAGGAACATCAACACCATCCATGATGTGAACTTACAGGAGGAGGTGTCCTGTACTGAACCATCGCGCTGTTACTGCGCAACGCTGACGACACCTGCGCTGTCACCAGCTGTGTGGCCATTTTCCTGATGAGGCTGCAAGCAGAAGTGATGATAAACTACTTTAAAGAGAGAGCTAAGTTATCATAATCTTGAATTCAGCATGAAAAAGTAAGTTTTAATACACATCATATATCTCTATAATATCTCTAGAAATCTGTAACATCAGGTAGATAATGAAAATCAAGACAGGCCTTCATGACAGCCTATAGAGTGATCTGAAAGCCTGCATGCTAGCTGCAGCTCACTGAAAACATTCATTCATTACCACTTAGAGATATACGAAACTACTCTTCAGGTTTTTTAGCACTCTAGGGGGAAAAGAGATCAAATTATCTCTACAGGAGCCCACTATATTTTCTGAGAGATGCGTAAAAAGCAAAAGGGACAGAGAAAATCCACCTGTTTCAGTAAAGAGCACAGAGATTCAGTTCAGAAATCAAAATATTATCATAGAAAGTTTACTTCCAGCTCTCATTTTCTAGTGATTTCTCTTTGTTCTGTTGCAGAGTAAGAAAAAGCAATTGCTCTTTCTGCATAGATACACAGCCTGTGTGGTTAGACCATGTAGGAATTATTGAAGAATGAAGGTTGCAAAGAACATTGGTTTTAATTCAGATCAGCCATGTACTTCTGAAGTGAATCTCTCCACTGTCCCTCCTTCCTGTCTTCATCTCCCAGAACAGGTTTGACATGAACTAGACTCCTTTAGGATGAACCCAAGACAAAACACTCACTGCAGGAGAGCACCTAAGCTGCTCCTGCTAACTTGTCCCAGGCATTCAAACCACAGGAAGAAGTTAAGATGGTCAGACACCTGAGAATTCCCCATACTGTGCTGATATCAGATCCTCAGCACCCAAAAGTTTTACTCTATATATGTGCTTCACAACGCTACTACTTCCACTACTGCAAATACAACCAAGAGATGAAGCACATAAATCTGCCTGTAATTCAAAAAGCTCATCAAAAATACATTCCAGCCTTTTTACATGCTACAGATATATTGACAGTCTTGTCAAATCCAATATTTTTCCATAATATCTTAAGAATATGTATTTTAATCTTTTCTTTATCAAAGACTACCAAGTTGCATAAGGCTTATTCTAAACCATTCAAAAAGAAAACCCCATACCAAACAGTTTCAGAAAATACTATCGGCAAGTATGGCACAAGCTCACAGTGATATTGACCTTACGTCATACATTAAAAGTGTGTTTCTTTTATATTTTGCTCTCCAGAACACAACTTACAACTTTGTAAGTTGTACTTACTCTGAGCTATCATTCCCATCTTCTAGGAAAAGGACAGCCAGTCGATTTCCAGGAGGATACTCAAACCCGTGTAGTTTGTACTTGGCATATATGGCTGAGGCAGCAGTGCTGTACTGAATCACAGCATACCCTGCAAGCACAGAGCACACAGTGTCAGCAGGAGACAGGGAAATCCTCAGAACAAACCACACTCATATAGGCAACATACTTAAACTGCACATCAGTCATGGGTGACACAAAATTCTTAAGTCTTTTCAGCACACATCATTATTACTTCATCAGTTTTATTTGTGAAGGAAACTTCAGTGAAAATAACTAGTGACAGCTGAGATGTATCCTTGCTAGCTTGAAATGCTGGCAGTAAAACCACGCAAGTGAAAATGTCTTCCTCACTACTCCAGAATTAGTAACAAAAGGATACATAATTTTATTTAAAAATGCAATTATCCCATCAGCAGTGAATTTCAAGCACTGTAAGTTAAAATGTAACTCTCTGAATCATTTACATTTCAAATTTCTTGGAGAAGAGACCACTTCCATGTTTGTCTCAACAGCAGTAAAAGACTGGAACCAAAACAATCTTTCAACAGAAAACATTATCTGTTTTGGAATTATTTAATCCCATTCACTCATGTAGCTTACACACACACACACTCACATATTTCAGAGTGAAAATTAGAAATATCTGTTGAGAGAACATTTTACTTTAATGTCTAATAATTTCTGAAACTTTTTCTACATTTATTCATTTATTCTGCCTCAAACTGTTAATCCACTTATAATGACTTTGGTTCCATCCTTCTTGAGTTTTTATTATTTGGAAGTAAAGGTTTAAGCCCTTAAAAGCTACCTGTAAAGAGGGGCTCAAACAAAACTGGATTTTTTGGTTTATGCAGTGATAGCAGCAGCCACTGCTTGTTTCCAACAAGTGAACTGCATTTTGCAATACAAATCAATTGAAGTACAATTACAAGGGATTCCCTTCAGAGAAAAAGACAAAAAACCTTTTTGACTTATACTCACCACTATTGGTATGAGGGTCTCGCTGAACATCACAATATTCCAGACCTGGAACTAAATCGAAGAGGGCGAACAGCTGCTCTTGAATGAGGGGGAGCCGTGATACCACCGACAGGCGCTTGGAGACTGGCTCTTGAATTCGGGTCTCAGCTTTTTCAAAGCCACAAAATTCTGGCTGCATACCTTAACAAAATAACTGGAGTCATCACACTTGCACGCCTTCATGTCACATGTATGTTGAATTCAACTTTTAAAAGTAATCCAAGTCAATTACATACTAAACGTTGATCAATCACAATCACACGTTGATTTCACCAGTGCAGGTCACAAAATAATTGGCCAACCAGAGCAAAGTAAGCCATAAAAACAGACAGATGAAATGCCTGGCTAGTTCCTAACTTTAACATCCAATCTACTATTTAAGTGTTGACCTTAGCCGCTGCCAGGTTCCCTTCCTCCAAACCACATTCTTACTTAATAACCATACTGGAGACTACAAATCATTTTTAGTGTAAAAAGCTGTGACTTACAAAATGGAAGCGCATTTCCTCTTAGATCTTGCCTCATGGAATTACTGTAATAATCATGTTCAAAAGACTCAGATGACTTATTTTTAGGTTCAGCCAAAATGGCCCTGTAGCCTGAAAGAAACAATCGCACATGTAACACCTCAGCACATCTCATTATCTAACCAGGCCCACATTCTCCAAGTTCCATATTATTCAGAAAACCCAGTAAGTGCTGGCTTTAGAGGAATAACTAAACTATAACTCTTGAAGGCTGCCATAACAATTCTGTGAAAGTTAATAGCTTCCAAAGGGAATTACTCCTACTCACAAATTAAGCATGACAGAGGCTAACTGCCATGAGAGTGACTGAGCACTGGCACAGGTTGCCCAGAAAGGATATGGAATCTCCATGCATGGGGGTATTCAGAAGTCACCTGGATATGGTCCTGGGCCACCAGGACCCAGGTGACCCTGCTTAAGCCAAGTGGATGAGCAACATGACCTCCAGAGGTCCCTTCCAACTTCAGCCATTCTGAGATACTTAGCAGGATTCTGAGATGTTCCAGAAGCCATCACCAGAATTCCTGTGCTGAAACAGTAGTTTATGGATGTTTTACACTGATCTAGGTTTTGCTTTTACGAAAGAAAGAGGTATTACACTCAAGCTATCCAACTAATTTCATTTTACCTCACAGCAAAAAGGAAATAAAATTTGACTAAGTAATCTCACGCTCATATTCCTATGCACAAATATAATTTCTGTAGAGCCATTTATGATAGATGCAGAACCACCCCATTACTGAAGAAAAAAGAACCAAACTAAGCCATAAAAAAAAATTAGAACAACAACCAACCACACCCACACACCAAGTTGCTTCATATTTGTGATTATGCAACATCAAACAGGAAGCTGGACTAGAAGACTGTGGTTAGGCTTTTGGGGAAGCCTTTCTTCTCCCAGATGAGCAAACCCAATTCCCTCTGCCTCTCCTCTGAAGTCTTATGCTTCCAGCCCCTGATGTCTTTTTGGTGGCCTTCCACCAGCCTCATTCAAATTCATTAACTTTTGGTACTAGAGCATAAATGACAAATTACAGAACCACAGAATGGTTTGGGTTGGAAGGAAACTCACAGATCGAGTTCCAACTCCCTGCCATGGGCAGGGACACCTTCAACTACACCAGTGCTCAGAGCCCTGTCCAACCTGGCCCTGAACACTTTCAGCAATGGGACATCCACAACTTCTCTGGGAAACCTGTGCCAGTGCCTCACCAAATGGCTGGTAATAAATACAACATACGAAGTCTTTCACTCTGTAATACATAAATCATGACACTAAACAAAACCCTTCCCCCAATTTCAGTTAGCATCAATTAGTTCTAAAATAAATAAAATCAAAACATAATCCCTATGTATAATGAAATATATTTTATATATAAATTAATTTTATATCAAATAAATCAAATTTTTTTAAAACTGTCTATTCCCAAAGACACATTAAAATATTTCCCTGTATATGAAGCCTACACTATATACCAATAATAATGGATAAAAGAGAGCTCTATATCCATTTCCAAACTCTTCTCACTGATCTTACTTGCAGTTTGGTCCTGAAAAAACGTAATCAGGTGACTGTTTTCACTGAATGTTCACCATTCTATTTATTTGCAATAGAACTTTGTCTCAAGATGTTTTGACATAATGAATAATTTACCTGCAAACAAAACTAAAAAATTAAAGGTACATTATGATGATATTGCAAAAGAACCCTTAAAGAATTCACTCAGATTCTTACTTCGATCACACTCTTCAATTGCTTTGGCAGCTTGCGATGGTTTCAGGTACCTGACATAGCCCAAACCTTTACTTTCTCCAGTAGTCTTGTTCTTAATAATGCTGCAATATTCAATGTCTCCATACATCTAGAACAATGAAAAAAACTTATTAATTTCCAATATTTGAAAACCATGAAAAGTTCCATGTGTAAGCCCTTCTCATAAACTTAGAAAAAGGCATTTTAAAGTAACAACAAACAGCGAATCAGTACCTTAAACTTCTCTCGCAGATCCTCCTCTGTGTAGGTTTTTGGTATCATAACAAAGATTCGTGTAAGCTCTTCATCTTCAACATCTCTGTGGCTTCCAGAAGCTCTTGACTGTGCAATAAATACCTAACGAAATAATTACACAGACACTAATTAGTGGGTCTAAGACACACAGCAACAAGCAAGTGTAATAGTTTAACTGTCGTTGTATTTTTTGTTCACACAAGCTGGCTTCTTAGCATAGAAAGAAAGGAACATCTGTGACCACCTGAGATAAAAGGCCTATAAATATAATAAACCCCTAATGGTTTCCCAGACAGGACAGATGCCAGAAGTTCTTACTGGGGATAGAGAGGAATGGTGAGAAATACCACTGCTGGTTCAGCAGCAGCCAACATCACCAGTGACATGCGAGGTAGCAAAGAATGCATTACTGTAACAGGCTGAGTATAGCAGCAGTAAAAACAAATAAGCAAGCAAGCAAACTAGAAAGCCTAGCAGCTTAATAAAACCACACTACTGCAGTTCACTGCTCAGCTGGGCCAAAGTTCACAGGCCTGCTGCTCTATGAAGGATCGTAACTTCTCATCTCTGTTACTGTTAGTCTTTTTTAGTTATTGGAATAAATTTCACCTCAGAAGTACACATCAGAAGACAATCAAGAAAAATTGCCAAAATAAATCACAAAAAAAGGAGAAAAAAAAAACAACATTCAAGTAAGAAAGACACAACTTTCAAAGTAAGCCTCTTGTGCAAAAGTAGCAACTGATTACAAAGAGCTCTTAATTTATTTTTCTGATAGCCATGCAAGGGAGTGAGGAATATAATTCTGATCTTTTGGCTTCCGATGGCAAAGTCTTCAGAGAAGATTTTACTGACTCAATTGAATTTTCAAATGAAACACATGGCATCTTCTTTCATTCCTCAAACTCATTCATACTTTCTTAGCACTTGGTGAATAGGAAAACAAATCACGAAGCTGACAGAACAGTTCCACAGGTTCAAAAAAAAATTGAAAAGGGTTCACAAGCTACAAAACCGATATAAAACATACTTGCAAAGGCAGTTCTACTCATCCACATCAATCTTGCTTACAACACTTCAAATATACAGAAGAATCTTTGTCACGAACACCCCCTCGCTTCCAGGTGCAGCATTATCCGCACAGCTTAGGTCACTCGTGGGACCCTGAGGAGAGGACGGGCCCCGCCGCTCCTCACGAGAGCCGCGGGTGGATGTGCCCGGGAGGGGCCGGGCCTGGCCCCGCCAGCGCGGTCAGGCCTGGCCCGGCCTACGAGACACCGCTCCGCCGGGCCTGCGCCCCGCCCGCGCCTCCCGCCGGCCCGCGCAGCCCGGCCCGCCCTCGGAGCACCCCCGGGCCCTTCCCTCCGAGCTCCCCCCAGCCCGCTCCCTCTGAGGCCCCACGGCCCGCTCCCTCTGAGCCCCCACGACCGCACCTTGATGGGCTTGCTGTCGGGGAGCAGGCTGCGGCCGTGCATCTCCTCCATGGCCCGGCAGGCCTGCGAGCTGCGGGCGAACTTGATGAAGGCGATGCCGCGGGACTCATTGGTGCGCCTGTCCCGCAGCAGCCAGATGTTCTGGATGTCCCCGAAGGGCGAGAAGCGCTCCCGGATCAGCGCCTCGCCCGTGTCCTTGCCCAGCACCACAAAGACCCGGCTGTTGGGCGGCTCGTCCAGGCACTCGGCCGAGAGGCGGATGCCGCTGCTTTCCTCCATGGCGGGGCCACCGAGCACTGCAGGCTTCTCCAGGGTACAGCAGGCAAGCGCAGCAGCGCCTTTTCCGCCGGGAAGCACCGCGCCCGCCCCTTCCACCGCCCCTTCCGCCGCCGCTTCCCCGCGCCCCGACCGCCCCCGCCGTGCCGGCAATGATGGAGCTCGGGCCGCGCGCGCCTTCTTCCTGTTTTTTAATTGACTATGCAAATAAAATATGCAGAAATCCCCCCTCTCTTTCACACAAGCAGATGCAGTTGTCAAGTAGAAGGACGCGATGACATTTGGTGTTTTTTCCACAGATCTAAACGGGTTGTGTTGAGAAAAGTAACATGATCTCTATTCAGGTATATTCTCAGTGCCACACTGTTTGAAAAGATGGAAAGCGCAAGACAGGACCAAATCTTTGGGGTTTTTTTGGCTGTGCAACAGGACAAGCTGCAGGATTTTCTTAGTCAGATCCAAACAGAAACAAAGGCAAAACTAGGAGGTGACGTAAATAAGGTGCAGTGTTAGAGGGGACATGCATTTAAAAAAAGGTTTTCTTTGGATATATGACAGAAAGCCTCACTAGGATTTACCACCACAACTGTTGACTTTGCATTACTACAGATGAGCTACAGTTCCACAGAAACAAAAATCCTTATTCCCTGTATTAAAATATTGGTACAATTTCCAATACTCAGTACACCAGGTCAGGAGTTTATAGCTTTCCCAGAACACTGCCAATGGGCAGGTTTCAATTTCTGTTACTGGAGAGCTTTTAGGTTTTATTTGCTGGTCACTACCCTCTACTGGCATCGTGGTGTGCTGCAGCTGCTCTGCTTGACAAAATACCGTCCCCGACTAGTACGCTATGGCTTTTGGTTTTTCTTGTGCTTTTCACAGAGACAGTCTTGAAAAACAGTAGAACATCTAAAAGGGAAAGTATTCTGTGGGTTTCACTGGTTTTATTTATATTATTTGAATGTAAATTATATTAATTGAATCAAGCTATTAATTACAAATACAGTCCTGTGTCCCGTGGTTTGGGGCTTTTTTTTCTGGTTACGAAAGTGCTTTAGAATTGTACGACTTTTTTTTCCCCTGTGATTTCTAGGAAACATTTAGTGACATTCCCTTTATACCAGAAATTCCTTCAATATATCATCAGCATATAGTAACTATTTTTTCCCATTAAAATTGTAGTGAACTAATCATATAGATGTTAGTACAAGTTTTTAAAAGAAAGCGAACAAAGTGCTATCTAAATTCACTGTAGACAATGGGAAGAGTCAGCTCTGGAGGACAGAAGAGAAATGTGAACATGTCATTAGAGGTATTGCAGTAGTCAATTACAGTACAAGAGCAGGCTTCTGCGGAAAGAGACAGGCTTTATCAGGTTTGGAAGGAAACAATGACGGTTTTTCAACTTCTGTCAAGAGATCCCAGGACCTGGCTGCTGACAATCCTTTTTCTAACGCCCTTCAGTGGAGCACAGCCTTAAGGAATTTCATGTCAATCTCATGCTCATTTTAAAAAACTGTATGAAATTAAATTTGGATCTTCCGGATATTGGAATTTCAAAGATATTAACATAGAAGTAGTAAGTAGTTGTATATAAAATGATGCAAAGAACTACAACTCTCCATGATGCAAAAAGGATTTCTATTTTACTTATTCAAGTGACACAAAGATAAAGTATACCTTGTGCATTTATATTATATTATGTGCATCATTTATGCCCCCATTCTCCTGGATTCTACTGGACTACTTCCCCCTTTCAGACTGCTTAGAGCAATAAAGCATCTCCCCAAATGACAAAATTTTCTCAAGCGGTTTTCCCAGTTTCATTTTGAGGAGTGCCATTCCACTGCCCTTCTGAATAGACAAACACTGTGCCTGAGAAATGCACTGACATTTCTCCTAGTGATTCTTTTAGGGCATCTCAGGGCATTTCTGTATGTTGGACCCAAGGATACCAGGTGCAACTGGCTAAAGCCTGCACTGCTGTCTGAGTTGGCATTGTGCACCCCTGCTGACAAAAGGTGCATCATACCTCAGAAGCATCAGATATAAGCTGCCTGTACCTCACTGCAGCATACCTAGAAAATTACAAAGGCGGCAAAATCCCATGGCATTGACAAAATCCATTTTCCTATTTTTGCCCTCCCACGAAAGGCTGAAACTAATCTACCTCGGGCCAACATACGAGGCTGCAGCCCAGTGTATACTGTGCTTGTTTAACTAGCAGACAGAACAGAGACCCCAGTTTCCTCCTAACATCCATCAATGCACACCAAGCCAGGCTTCTGAGTCAGGTGTTATCCTGACAGCATGTCCAAAGCCTGTGCAAGTTACAGGACAGTCAAAACACTGTGATCTTTGTCACATTTCATCTTTACACGGATTTTGGGTTCCACAGTTCTTTGCAATTGAACTGTTACAGTAATTTTTTCACTATATATTTTGTGCAGTGGAGACAACTGCAGTTTTACTTTTTTCAGTCTAGACTGCTATTTGAGAGCCGTGCGCTCCGGGCAGCCGGGGCTCCGCACGGGTGAGGCTATACGCAAATCAACTCAGTGATTCAAGAACCGAAATTCACTCAGGATTCTTGGAAGGGCTCCGTTTCTCCGCCTGACTCCTGAAGTACTGAAGCAGCTCAGATAATGGTATAAATGAGAGCTCTTTAACGGGATATGCAGATTTCTGATGCAATCAAATCCTATGCATAAAATTCCAGCAAATAAACTAAAGATGCCGCAAGACGACTTTGAAGGACCTAGGCGTACAGAAACACTTAGTTGCTTTAAGTGTTTACATACAGAACTGCTACACAGTAGCCATTTTGTAGTAAACACTGGTGTGCGTGCTCAAACCAAACCTCACTACAGTGAGATGGTAAAAAATATCTCCCACCCAAGGTCCCCGCCTGAGAGCTGGGGGAACGCTCCGGGCTGGTCTCCAGCAGCTCATGCGATTTCTTTGTGGAAGCGGAGTGTCTGTGCCAGCGCTGCAAAGCCACAAATGCAGCCGGGGCTCGGGGCAGCACCACCGGGGGCGGCTCCCCGGCAGCCCCGGGGGGTGAGGGCTCTCCGGGAGCGCGGCCTCCCGGCAGAGCCACCGGTGCTGTGACAGCAGCGGCTCAGCCTGAGGGGCTGCGCCCGTCGCCGCCCGTGACTCCCCTTTGCGTCAGAGCTCCGGCACCGCTCGGGACCGCTGAAGAGCCATGCCCTCGCCGAGATACGCTGCCTTGTCATACCCAAGCTACCTGTATGAGAAGAGCTCGGCTTCTTTAGAGCTGCAAGCAGCTCGGGGACCACCCCTAGAGCGTGTCCTCCGACCTCCCCGCTTTCCGCCCCCTGGCCCTGCAGCCCGCTCGCCGCGCATTCGGCAGCGAGGCGCCCTCCGCAAGTCGGGCGGAGGACGGTGCGGCAGCCGGGAGCGACCCTTTCCCGCCGCCGCGCATCGCCCAGGGCCGGGCTGGCTCCCGGCTCCCTCCTCCGCCCCCGAGCGCCCGAGGATGCTGCCGGGGCTGCGCCCCCCGCCCCGGCCGCCCCCGCGCCTGCGCGCCGCCCCCGCTGCCCTATTGCCGGTGTGTGCCGGCGGCGGCGGCGGCGGCGTTTCTCAATGGAGAGCCCGTCCTCCTGCGGCAGCACCCCTGCGCGGCACGGAGAGCGGGAGAACTGTACGAAACCCCGCTGAGAGCGGGAGGCAAGCACAAGGCCCAGCCGCTACAGCGGCCCGGGACCCCCGGCGGCGAGGGAGCTGCTGCTCAGCCTGCAACAGCGCGGGCACCGACTCTGGGAGCCGAAATCCTTTGTCTATGGCTTCGTAAGCAGTCTCCGAGCTGCACAAGCTGAAGCATCTGCACGGAGCCCCAGAGGGTCACCCCTACTGCCGCGGGAGTCGCGGCGGTCCCCCGGGACACACACGTAGCCCTTCCCCCCGTCCTGACACCCGCGCAGCAGCCTGCGCTATCGACACGTGTCCCAAAAGTGCTCCCTTCTCCTTGCAAGCACTCCCCGCACCCCGCGCCGTAAGGGGCTGCTGCATGGACAGGGTCCCCGGCAGGTCGGAATCTCCTTTGGTTGAAGGTTTGCCCGTGTGTTTTCCCAGCCACCCGAGCTCCCATTCATGAATTTCTGCAGCCGCCTTCATTCAATCTTTGGTGAGCGCATGAAAAACATTTTCACGTGTTAAGATCCATGACTGTTTTTTCAATCGCTTATGCGTAGGCATTGATTTAGCAATGAAAAGTGCTCCACGTGCGCATAAAAATAACCCCTGTCCGTCTGCCGACGGTGGATGCGGTCGGTTCCTTCTGGCAGCCGGTGATGCCCGAGCGGACACCCAGGAGCGCCTGGGCGCGCCCGCTCCCTCCGAGCTGCCCCGGGGGACAGTGGCTTGCAGCAGAAAGCCCTGGGCGGCTCTGGGCGGGCAGAGTCCGCTGTGCCACTCACACCCCGCGGGAGCCGTGCGCTCCGCGCAGCCGGGGCTCCGCACGGGTGAGGCTATACGCAAATCAACTCAGTGATTCAAGAAACGAAATTCACTCAGGATTCTTGGAAGGGCTCCGTTTCTCCGCCTGACTCTTGAAGTACTGAAGCAGCTCAGATAATGGTATAAATGAGAGCTCTTTAACGGGAGCGCTCCCATCACCTCCCACCGCCCTCTCCCGCGGACCGCGGTCGGGAGCCGCGGCGGGGTTCGTCCCTTCCCCGAACGCGCATCACAGACAAAAGGCCCCTCCCTTTCCCCCCGGTGTTGTTGAATGAAGCTCCCTTGCACAGCTCCCCTCTACCGGGAGTCCTCCCGCCGGGGTACCCTGCGCGCCCCGCCCGCCCTGCCGAAGCGGCCGCTGCCAGGGCCCCCCCGCCCGCAGCGGGGTTTGCCAGCGCTCCCACCAGCCCTCCCTCCTCCCCGCCTGCCCCCCCGCTCCGCTCACGCGTTCTCCCCTCCCTCCTTCTCAGTGGTCTGCCGGCTGGCTTACGCAGGAGCCGCCGCCAGCACTGACAGCACTTGGCAGAAGGGGTTTGCCCGAGCGCTCCTGGAGCATCTCCCAGAGCCGCGGCGGCACTGCGTGCCCGACCCACCAGGGGAGCGGCCCAGAACCGGCAACCGAGGCCAGAGCCGGAGAAAGGCTGAAAACCGGGAAGCACAAAAAAATACCTAGAAAAATACGAATAATACTACTAATAATAATAAAGAGTGGTGGGCAGGAAAAGGAGGTCGCGGGGAAAAGCAGAAGGCGAGAAGAAGGCGCGCCGCTGCGGAGGGACCCGGGCAAGGGGCAGAAGCGGCCCTCGCCGGGGCTGCCGGCATCCCCCGTGCCCCGGGGCGGCCGTCGGGGCGGCAGCAGCAGCACGTGGCGGCGGCGGGGCATGGCCAACGCGGGAGCTCCCGCGGCCTGAGCCGCCCCCGCCGCTGGCACCATGGCAGCCGCCGGCGATGCCGGCCTCGACGTGGCGGCGGTGGAAAGTTTCCTAGAGAGGCACCCGGAGCTGGTGGAGAAGTGGCTGCAGAGGAAGAACTCGCTCCCTAAAGCGGCTGCCGTCCCCGCCGGCCCCGCCGCCGGCCCGTCGGAGGAGCGGCGGAGCAGCGACGGCCCCGGCGGCAGCTGGGGGAGCGCGGGCGGCCCCGGCGGTCCCGGCCCCGGTCCCGGGGGACTGCAGCGCCGAGCGTCCCAGAAAGAGCTGCGGAAGAGCTTCGCCCGCTCCAAGGCGATCCACGTCAACCTCACCTACGACGAGCATGTGCACGGCCGGGCGCAGGAGCCGCTGAGCAGCGTGCGGCGGCGGGCGCTGCTGCGGAAGGCCAGCTCCTTGCCCCCCACCACCGCCCACATCCTCAGCGCCCTGCTGGAGTCCCGCGTCAGCCTGCCCCAGTACCCCCCCACCGCCCTGGACTACAAGCGCTACCTCAAGGAGCACAACGAGCGCCAGTTCTTCCTGGAACTGGTCAAGGACATCTCCAATGACCTGGACCTCACCAGCCTCAGCTACAAGATCCTCATCTTCGTCTGCCTTATGGTGGACGCGGACCGGGGATCCCTCTTCCTCGTGGAGGGGACCTCCGCCGGCAAGAAGACCCTGGTGTCCAAGTTCTTCGACGTGCACGCCGGCACCCCGCTGCTGCCCTGCGGCTCCAGCGAGGACAGCAACGAGGTGCAGGTGCCCTGGGGCAAGGGCATAATCGGCTACGTGGCGGAGCACGGAGAGACGGTCAACATTCCCGACGCCTACCAGGTAGGAGCCGGGCAGGCTCCCCCGGCCCGCGGCGGCGGAGGCGCGGCCCGAGCAGCTCCCCCGTGGCCTGTGGCTTCCTCCGCCGGGCCGTCCCTCCCGCTGCCAGCCTCCCCCGGGCTGGCCCGGCCGGGAATGCCGCGGTGTGCGCGGGGCGAGCGCCCAGGGGACCCTGGGCACAGCGGGACGGGAAGCCCCGCCTGCGTGACCGGTGGGGCTAAAGGGGTCCCACAATCGGCACAGCGGTGCTCTGGATTGCGCAGGAGCGATAGGCGGCCTCATGTGTTTCTAAAGTATGTTTTGGAACCGGCTGAAGAAAAGTTTAAAAAAAAAATGTTCGTGACAGTCCTAATGATAATGTTCTTAAATTTCTGTCTCAGTGTTCCCTGGCTCTCCGCTGTTGAAAAAAATCTCATTGAGCATGTATTTTCACCTTTGCATATGCCCACTCAGCCCAGAAGGTGTGGGTTTTCAAAGCTGCTCCTAGTAGTGACATAGCCAGTGTCCTGTTATTCTCCAGCAAAGACTTTCTCCACCTTTTACTTCTTTAGAGGCTTCAGTGTGAATGGTGAAAGTGTAGTTCTGGCTTCAAGGCAGACATTGACACTGGCTTCAGCAGGGACAGACGAGCCTTTGCCCGAATGTGCCAGTGTAGAACAGAGCCTTCAGTTACCTGGCTCGAAATTTACCTCTCTTTTGGGGGGTCTGATGCTAGTGTTGATTTGTATAAGACACTATCAGCAATTGGAGCTTCTTGAGAAAATGAAGAACCACAAAGTGACACTTTTTCTCAGTTAGGATCTTGGAAAGCTTTAGAAAGGTGGGAGATGTATGTCTTGAAGAATTTTAGTACCAGTCATTGCCCAGCGTCTGATTTTACTCTACAATAATAACAAAAACCATAAATATTTAAAAACTGATGATACTTTACAGTAGACTACAAGGAAGAAATTTGAAAAATAAGATTTGGTTATTTTTGTTTTTTAAATACAGAAGAACCAGGGTATATGTATTTGGGGCTGAATATTTATTTATTTATTTGTCAAGCAGTATTTGAAAAATACTAAGCACCTCACAGATCCAGACTGACAGAGGTTCCCAACCCACAGATTTCAAAGGGAATGATAAAAATGCTCAGACTAAAATGAGTATTGGATCACCTTTGAAAAAAAATTCAACTGCCTTTCTTCCTTTATTTTTCCCCCTTTCTGCATTATACACTTTTTCTTGCAATCTGATTTTGTGACTTTCACTTGTAAAACTGTGCAATTCCCAGAATATCTGCTGTTGTAGGTGAAGCAGTATGTTCTCAGTAGTCCTAACTTGCTGAATAAATAAAGGTTATCTGAGTTTGGCTAGAAAGGAACTTGATCCCTCCTTCTAACTCTGGATAGCTCCAGCCACCTTTTATTTTGGAGGTGAGAATGCCATAGAAAGGGCAGTGTTTTCTAGTCCTAGAGTTGTATATTGTTTTATTTTTTCTTCAGTGTTTGTTCACTTTGTGTTCACTTCCCTGTGAAAGAGTTCAGCTTCTTTGAACAGTTTATTTTCTGTTTCATCCACAGAGAAAAGTGAAAAGCAAACCATTCAGTTGCCATTCCCAGTGCTATTTATGCTATACTTCTGTCTGGCTCTTATTCAAAATCAATTTAAATACTATAAATAATACAATTCATTGTATCTTTAAGCCCTAAGTACATTAGTTGCAGTAGATGGGCAAGTTCTAATCCAAGTCCATCCTGTAATTACATGAAATGCAACTTCCCTACTTTCAGTGGAGCTAGTTCGACTGACTTTAGTGCAAATGAAACTTAAGACCTTCCAACTGTAATGAAAGATTTGCTTGATAAAAAACCAGGGCCCTGCTTTCAGCTATCTTTCTGAGTTAGTACAGTTTATCTTCTCTTACTTGGCAAGGGTATATATCCATTGTGCATCATCAAAAGGAGACATTTCTCATTTAATGGTATAAAAAGCTCTATGGAAGCCCAGGTACCTGTGTGTGAAGAGGTGACAGCTGTTCCATTTCAGATCGTTGTAGTCCTCACAAAGGAGCACTTTATAAATTAATAAATATGATAATATTTCTTTCTGCCACTGATGATGAAAGTGTTTAATCAACTCTCAGGTGAAAAGCCAGCACCACCAGGAAGTTCTGTCAGGTGGAGCTGAAAAAAAGGGGTGCCAGCAGAGCACCATTTTTTTGTCCATTGAAGAGGTTTTCTCCACTGATGCTATTTGGCAAGAAAAGGCCTTACGCCAGGTCAGAGGAACTTCTGGATTAATTTAAACTTCTTTTGCTTGTTTTCTAAATTAGCAAACTTGTTTATAAAGAGGTAAACATACTTCCATATCACCAATTAGCTAGTTCACTGTATTGAGAAATTTATTCTTATTCAACCATCTCTGTTTTCTCAGAGCCTGATCAAACTCCGGTTGGAATTCTACCACTGAGTACAAATTGGGTTGCCTGCTTGTACTGTCAGCTATGACTGACATTAATGGTACTTCAGTGCAATCAACATTACATTTAAATGCTGTCATGTCTTGTGATGTGTTCCATGCAGGCAGTCCCCTGTGCCCATCAGACTGATTGTTTCAGGAAGTATTTGTAAATGACTGGTTGTCTCATTATCAGAGACACTGTACTATTTCAATTACACATATATTCTTCTAAAAATAAATAATACTGAAAAATTAAATCATTTCTAGGATGGGGCTTTTCTACAACCCAGGTGATTGTTACTGTTGTTAAGTGGGACTTTCAAAATCTGCCCATGTGAACAATCTTTCTTAATTCAATAAACAAACATAGATACAAGGTTTGGAATGAATATTACATATTGAGGACTGTATAATAATCACTTTTTTTAATACTAAATAATGACCATGTAAGATCTCACAGTAGTTTAATTTATGAAGTTCAGCTTTGACTGAACAAATTTCTTGGAGGCTCACAGCAATAGAGAATTGGAAGCTCACAGCAATAGAGAATTTGACAAATAGTTTATGGAAAGGTTTAGATGAATGTCATATGACTGATTCAAAAGTTGCACAATTTTATTTGTGGCATTAAAAGCTTCATTTATTATGTTGCAAAATCATTTTATTAAAATGAGTTTATAATTTTAAGTTTGTAACATGCATGATCTGATCTGCAAGAGTTAGCAGTACAGAGAATTTGAGAAAAGGAAAGCAATTAGATACTTTCCTTGCATTTTCATTTTGAAGCCAGTCTAAAACTGTTTCTCCTGAAATTAATCCAGTTGAATTGTAAATCAAACTTTCAGTCACTTTAAGTTCTAAAATAAGGCCTTGGATGCTCCCAAATGTAAATTTGGGGAAGCATTTCTGACTCCTTTTTCATATGGGAAGAATGCACTATATCTTGAGCACACATGTTGAAAGAATCAGGTCATACTGGCAAGGAAATTTGGGGCCTAAATGTCCATTGAGGCTCCTTTCACCAGAGAATAGATGTAGCTTCCATTGTCATATATGAAGACTATTAAGTCTATTGTCAGTACACAGACAGAGACCATGACCTGTAGTTCTTAGAAGCTGTCTACAAATTTAAGGTTTTTTCCTCTTTAAAGCTGTGGATTTTGTCATGTCATCCATTCTTCTCACAAGGCATCCATGGTGTTTAGCTGAAATTACTGATAATTTCAATTTTGCTCCATCTTTTAGAGCTGTATTTAAAAAAAAAAAACATTTTAAATTACAAGTAACACTTGGTAAGTATTATACATTTAACTGTGCAAAAATTAGGAAACTATTTAATAGCATCCGAAATCCTTCTAACTAGTGGAAAAAATATTACCCTCTAGAATAGTAAGCATATATAAGAAAGTGGTGAAAAATGTGTTCTGCTATTTTCCAGTGTGAGCTGAATAAAGTTTCTGCACATCTTATGTTAAATTTGGAATTTAAAAAGTAGCTTTAAAAGACAGAAGACAAAAATGGCTTACCAGATGGATGTTTTAATAAAGCATGTAGCAAAGAGGAGAAATATTAAATGGAGTCACGCTAAGACATGGGCTTTGTGAGTTAGAGAAAGTGCCATAAAACATGACCAGTTATTTTTCAATACAGCTCAAGTCTTCAAAAAGAAAATGTAACCACATTACTGCAACTGAAATCAGGGAAAGTAAGAAACAAATCGAGCCCTCTTTTTCAGGGACTCTCCTTTTACATCCTTCAAGCTTAGGCCAAGTGTGACATAGTTAATGCACATACAACCCTTCACAGCAAGTTTCAAACATCCTTGAATACCTAGGTACAGGCATGGGTGTTGTCTTTTTCAAGCCCTCCTGGTGAGCTCTGAGCTTTCAGTGTCTCCTCTGTGCCAGGACAGCATCATCGAGTTACAGCTCGGGGTGCAAACCTTGGAGCCTGGGAGGGCCCGTGTGGGGCTGGCTGTGGGTACAGAAGGTCAAGAAGAGGCAGGAGCCTTACACAGGGAAGCTGTTTGTCATCAGCAGAATCAACAGCGGGTCTTTCTCAGTTTTAAAGAGCAATTAAAGCACTAAAACATCGGGGCCTGGGAGGTTCAGCTCTGCAAATGGGAAGCACTCAGTTCTACTCAGCAGCTTTGGACAGCGGCACCAGCAACAGCTCCATTCATTCCTGTGCTAACTCTGAACAGGGACAGAGGTTGCTCCTAAGAGAGCAAAGATCATAAGACCAGGCAAGCAGAATACACAGTGGTCTTTAACATTTCCATGTAATACAGAAAAAAGATAAAAAGCAGGTTTTCTTTGCTGGACATTAAACATGACTAGGAAGTTTCGTGGGGAATGTGGGAGATAACTGCAACAGTAAAAGCTAAGGTGCTCTGGTGTGCTTTGCAGGAAAGGACACTCCAGCCCATCGTGCAAAATTTAGGAAAACTTGAAATTCTAAGTACAAGTCTGCAAGCTGGTGAAGGGATGTTGTAATTATCCCTGTGTCTGCAGCCCAGTGACTGTGAACATGCCCTTCATCCTTCGTGTCACAGTGGTGCTGGCCTGGGAGAGAGGGATCTTTCTACAGGAGGAAGCTCCTGGGAGAAAAGGACAGAGAGGCTTCAGGGCAGCAGCTGAGGGCATCTCTTCATCTCCTGTCACCTCCCTCACTGAGTAAGTCTTCTTTGGGAGCAGTTTGTGACTGATGTGTGCAACATCCTAAGACCTTCCCAGGTCACACCATCACGACTCTCTGGAGGTGCTCAACAGGGGCAGGAGCTCCTGGCTGACACCAGAGACACATGGAGGGACATTTGTCCAAAGCAAAGGCTCGGTTGTCTCATGCCCCAGTGCTGCTGCTGGGGATCCCCAGGACAGACAGGGCTGTGCAGTGCGGTGGTCGATGCTGGTGGCAGCCCTCAGGTGTCGTGAGGAGTCACACCCTCCCTGCACACTGGTGTGAGCAGGTGAGGTTGCCTCCCCCACCAGGCAGGCAATGGTCTGTTCTCCAGGGTTGCTCAGTCATTGCTCCGTGGATCCTCACCCCCTGCTTGCTGCCCCAGGAGTGCTCACCATGGATGTGATGCTATTTGGGATGAGCAGCGGGTGGGCAGCAGTGGCTGTGCTCAGGGTACCCAGGGGGGCTTCTTTGCTGCAAGTCCCTGCACTGGTCCCCAGCTCTCCCTCTTGCAGGAGGTCCCTGGACTGCTGGCCCTGCACAGCTTTGGGAGGAAAAGTTTTTGGAGCTCTAGGGTGGTTCTCCTTTTGGTAAGCTGATAGATAAGCTAGTTTATTGCTTAGTTGATCCATCTGTCCGAAGAGTACAGATGTTTTCAGGGGTTTTTTGCCTCAGATACTCTAGAATGTCTTTGTAGAGCAGATGTTAAACTGGTGACATTCTGTGGCCTATAGTCCCTCATGAGAAAGTAGTATATTTAATGAGAGCAGGTCAGTGACAAGGAGAAAAACTGCAGGATTGACCCTTCAGATTTTAGCTGAGATCCTGTTACAAGCATTTACCACACAAAACTAGAGCTTTACTCAGTCTCTAGTTTTGTGTGGTAAATGATTTTGTTGTTCTGCTTGATTTGCTTTCAATTTTTCAAAACAGATGGATATTCCATTTTGGTTATTTACAGTTGTATATTATTGCATAGCTTTTCTATAGAATGACAAATTTAAGAAGTATACATGCATCATTATGCAAGTTAATTTGTTTTACTTTTCTAAAATAACCCTATTGACAAGTTATGAAAAATAAATGACTGAAGGTAATGGCTCAATAGTTATGTGCTAACAGGGCAACAGCAACTCTGTGCAGTGTGAGCTTCATGTCTCTATAGTGCACACTTCAAAATGAGTGCTGCTTTGTCAATAACAAACACTACTGCTTTGTCACAGTAAAATATTTTAATTTCTTATTCAAGAATCCTGTTATACTGCTGCTGTAACACTTGAAACTGTGTTGATCACCTGAGTAACTCCAGCATGTGCTAGGTTTAAACCTACACAGATTTGTCTTGAAACACCCAGGAGTCTTGTTGGTTTCCTTGCTTAGAGGAATATTAGCTTTCTAAAGCCACCTGTGTGTATATGTCTTGTATAAAAATCAAGAATATTTAGGAGCTCAGCACTAAGCCCTGTCCCAAAGAAGTGTTGGAACAAGATGGGAACAGAAGTATAGTTATAGCTGGTGCCCAGTGGGGCATCAGTCAGGGCTGGTACAGGAGGGGAGAGAGAATCACTGTGATGGAGTAGCCAGGTGTCATCTCTAAATATTGAAAATTTGAGGAAAAATATTTTTGTTTGTAAAAAATTTCTTTAATAGTGATACAGTCAGACTAGAAGTGCACAGAATCTGCTGTATGTAGGGCCACAACTTGACCCACTGTCGTGCTATTGGTGATCTAACTGGAGTTTGTTTTGAAGGAAGAAAACAAAAACCTTATGTGATGGATCTGGGTGATGTCCAATAGAGGAATATTTTCTGACCCCTACTGCTGATCAGTTCAGGCTATGAAGCATGAACTGTAATTATGCTTATTAGCTAGGCACTCCTGTTTGCAGACTTGCTAGTGCTTATAAAGTCATTTGCTCCTGTTTAAGACTTATTATATGTTTTTTTCACATTGATTTTGTCCAAGTCATAATTAAACAAACATGCATTGTTACTAATGTCCATTGTAACCCAGAACTGAAACAGTGGTCAGAAAAAGGGTATAAATCATATGAGACACTCCCACCAATCAAACTAAACAAAGCCCCAAACTCCTGACATACGCAGGGGGGAAAAAGCACCAAAAAAGTTTTAGTATTGCATTGTTGCAAATCAACACCTTTTCTGTTTTTTCAAAGTAAGCTACTTTATAAAATCAGACTATATATTGTCTTAGTTTTAAATCTGGAACTTAAACATTTTTGAGGATCAATGTTCTCTCCTTTTATAAGAATTGTTTTGGGAGTAAAGAAATAAGAGTTGGCTGAGCTCTTTCAAATGTTCTATCTGTTGTAATAATTTTATCCAATAAGAAATATTGCTGTGGCTGTATAAATAGTCACAATATAACTGGATTGTGCTTATTTACTTGGGAGGATTAGGTTTGCAACGCTGCTACCTGGTACTGGTTTGTTCTCCTGCTGTCTTTGTCTCTGGGGATTTAGGGATTTTGGGGGAGCTGACAGGAATAGCTGCAGGAGTCCTTACATGGAAGTCTCTTCAGAGACTGCTTTATTACTTGTGTTTTCTGCATGAGTTTCTTGTCTACAAGATTTCCTCATATCTCCATTAGTGGTTTATTGCTTGGGTTTTGTTTCCTGTTTATGCACAATGTAATTTGCACCATGTGTGATTTTTAGAAAATTGTATCTAGAACCGACTGCATGCCCTAATATTTTTTATTTGTATTTAGCTTTTTTAATGTTTTGCTTTGAATCTAGAGAACTTGCTGTCTTTTAGATTGCTCTTCTTGCTTTCTCGCACTTTCTGCTTTCTATAAAAGCTTATGTGTTGCACTTACAGGAAGTGTGATTAGGAAAGTGAATTGAGTTATGAAATCTTCCAACTTCAATTTCTTTACTTTTGTAAAGGCTCTTGGAGGGTGGCTTTCTATAAATTCACTCAAACTTGTCTATCCCATGCAGTTTGGTACTACAGTAATACTCAGGTATTAACAATGCTGTCACACTACTTGTATTTGTTATTTTTGATACAACTTAGCAACTTAATCAGTAATTTAAATACAGTATAATCTGGGAAATTTTGATGCAAGTTTGTGTCCTTTTTTTTTTTTTTTAATAGAGCCCTTTCTAAAGAAAAAAACAAAGCAACAACAAAAAATGGTGCAGTAAATGGTAACATGTAATAGGCCAGGCCTGTTAATTGAACATTTTTTGTAGTGTGCCATGAAAAGATTTGAAAGGCGTTTTCAAATCATAAAATCAGAAATTACTTTCTCTTTTAGCTGTCAGCTTTGGCTGAGGCATTTGGTGCATTTCACTAGATTAAACACTTTTCCTTAGACAGAGGAAGTGTCTTTGTCATGAAGACTTAATTCCTGGAAATATTATGAAGAAGGTTCCATCCTCCATTATAACATTTGATTCTTAGCTAACTTGGGTTAGGGTTATACTTCTTTTTTCTTTTGTTCTAAATCATGGTAATAATGCTCACATAAAATGTATTCATTTTGATAAGGTTATAAAAAAGACATTTTTTCTTTTCAAGTTTAAAGAGTTACCCTATGTTTTAAAAAAACAGATAGAAGAACCTAGTGAAACTTGTATGTTTGCTAACAATGTATGAACTACCAGCTTTAACTGACAATCAACACCAAAAGGCAGTTGGTGAAACTCAGAAGCCAAAACATTTGTTGAAAGTTGAGATTCTGATAATATATTATTCTAGAACCCTAATGGGGGAAAAAAAACTTTCTGTACCTTAATCTGATCTTGTACAGAATAAAACCATGAAGATATTTGTCTGTTCTCATTCACTGGCAATCTTCAAATATGCCCAAAAAATGCATTGTTCCTGTGAAGGTAACTGGATTACCAGCACTTGGATTGATGGATCAAACTTGCTCCCTTCTATGTCTTTACTTGACTATCACCTTTCACAGGATAACATTTACAATCAATAAATATCCTCAAGACCAGGGTAGGGTTTGTCCTACAGAGTAGCTTTTCCTTGATGGCAGATGTGAAAATCCCATTAAAAGTGCCTCAGCCTTCACATTTTTAATATCTGTATGTTGAAAATATAGAACCAAAGCAGTAAAACCAGCTATGCTTGGTTTTAGTAATGTCTTCAACAGTCAGTGGAAGGCTTTAATTCATTAATGTTCTGGCATGAAAATACTGTAAGTACAATTACAGTTATGGTGAAATCTCTCTCTCAAAAGCTTTTATCTAGTCTACCCCTGTGTCTTAATTGTAAAAAACTTAAAACCAAGTGCTGCATTGCTGTCATAAACACTGATACTTCTTACTACCCAGGAGCCTGATGCCAATGAGGACCCTGTCATGTTGCAGGCTGTTCCAACGTGTGGGATAATGCAGTTTATATCTCAAAATGTTTGCAATCTGACAGAGCTTCTCTCTGATTTACCAGCTTTGTTATCAGCTGCTAAACAGGCCTCCTTGCTCAAAGTTACAACCCTGTGAGGAGAGGGAGGTATAAATTTTGTCCATTCTTGGCCATCACAGTTCACACCTGGGCACTGAAGTTTTTATTGGTACTGTTAAACTCAGTAAAACCTCTCTCTTAGATCCTGCCTATTTATGACATCAATTATTATGACAATAATTGATGAAGGAAGAGAGTGTGGGGATAAGAGGTTTGGAACATAATGCAGGTCATCCAGTCACTCTGTTTTCTGTGCATATTGCATATTGGTTCAACAATATCAATGTTGCCAGGAACAGCATTTGGTTTTGTTCACTTATGTATCTCTCCTCATCACTTTCTCAAGTGTCACCCAAATGAAATTCTGGCATGCCTTTCCACAAAAGATTAGGGATAGGTTTACTTTACACCTTGATGATTCTCAGCTTTTACCAGGTTACTGAGTTTTTTCTCAAAAACGTCTCGTTTTTGTAATTAAATGCATTAACTTTCTTAGACTACTGTACCTTTAGTTTTGACTCCAAGATGTAATGCCCTTCTGCAAAAGGTCATCCAGTTCTCTGGCATCTGTGGCTATAATCTGATATCTTGCTTCCTCCTTGTGCAGAGGTTCCAGGGAGAGACAGGAAACATCCATGAACTGCCTGAAAAGAGAAGCAATGCAGCAGGAGCAAGCTGTACCTTAAAGGAAACACCAACACTTTTCAGACTGCTGATCCCCTCTGTGTCTCTGCTACTGCACAGCACCCCTGAAGGAGCACTGGCTCCATAGCTCCTCACGACATCTGCTGCTAACTCTGGCAGCTCTGCTGCGCATCTCATTCAGACAGGATCACCAGCCCCTGTCCTGGGTGCCACCACACCCTGCAGATCAAACAACACTTTTTATGTGAATCTCGGGGCCTGTTGAAAAGGCAATGATTACAGATACCACATGTATGGAGTGTATTCAGATAAGAAAATCTCAAGTCACTTTTGGTGTGACCAACAGCTGTTTGTTTTTTTTTTTCACTTAAACTGCCCCATAAAGGTTTACTTTTTTGTAAGGCCCACTAGGTATCAATTAACAACAGTATTACTACTCAAGGCACGCTGTTGTTGTTTCAGTGTTCTCCCCATGTGCTCTGTTTTGCTTGGTACAAAATCAGTAGAGCAGGGAATCTCCCTACAGTAGCACAAAATATCTTAACAGTATTTCAGCAACAACAATTAATTCCAAATAGTAGTTCAGACATTACCAGGAAGTACTGGAAAAATATTTGATTTAGTCATTAATGAAGCCTACTGTAGGACAATTGCACTGCATTTTCCTTTCTTCTATGGTAGAAGAACTGTATCTTTCTAGGCAGGATTCTCTACAGTGCAGAACAGCTCAGCTTCTATTGGAGTTGATACAAAAGTGTTTAGAAGCATATGGAAAGATCACAAAATCAGGCAGATCTGCATCCTTGATGCTGTTATTAAAAAACATCCATCATGGGAGTTCTGGTCCTCCCAAAGGAGTTGTTTGGTACATTTGGTATTAATTCCTTCTGGTTGAGATGTTGGAAAATGTGCAATAAGTAATAAAGTAGCCAAATGTATATGTTAATCTTTACAATGGGTAAGAATGGAGTATTTCTAAATCACGTCTCAAAGTGACTAGAAGAGACTATTTCTATAGCATCTGGAATTTACAACAGGAAAATAGAAATAGATCTAAAATTGTCAAGAAAAAATTTATCAGTTTTTAGTATCAGTAAAAATTTAATGAATCCCTCATCACAATCAAATTAAGGACTGTGAGGATTGTTTTCATGACTTGAGACAAATATGGGCATTATTTCACAGCCAATATTGTTTAAACTTTTGAAAACAAAACGTTATGCCAAATTTTGTACAACAGCTTAGTTTCCCTATGTTGGGAGAGTCTGAACTGGCTATAACTATTGCCTGCAGCACAATGCTAACTTCACCTTGGAGGAACAGAGCTGCTGCCAGTGGAAAGCAATAATTTCCTCTCAATAGAAGAGCTGTTGAAGACTATGCTCTACCAAGATGAGCAAAAGTGATGTCAGCACTACCTCTTAAGTTTTCAGCCTCCTTTGAGTTATTTTATGATCTGCAGTTTGGGCTTTACTGTTCCAGAGAATGGATTGCTGCACAGTGCTTTTTTTGAACAGGGACATTCCTGTACTTTGTTTTCCAGAAAGAGCTGAGGTTTTTACTGTATTTCTTTGAGAAGGTGTTTGTACTGCATGGGAATACTAGTCCACATAAGCAGCCTTACTCAGACAGAAATGGGGCCAAAAAGAGCCTCCGTTTACTTGACAGAGACATCATGAGCACCTACAGAATATGGGTGTGAAATGGCAGCAGGACCTAGCAGGAGTGTGTAGTATGGTCATGTTACCAATGGCAGATATCAGTCTTTGATGGCATCCTTCTAATTGAGGTATAAATGTGGGACTTCAGTGAATGTGATTATGTAATGATAAACCTTGTACTGCTCCTCTGAGAAAAGTGAGGGAAAAGAGCTAATAAAGAATGGGCTGATAACAGAGGAGCAACAGCCTAATGCTACTGAAAAATACCATATCAGACATTGAGAAAAGTACTTTGCTGTTTGAAGAAAGCTTAGATATATGCCATGTGTGTTAATGTTTCCTTGTTTTCTTTTGAAGGATCGACGCTTTAATGATGAGATTGACAAACTGACTGGGTACAAGACAAAGTCACTCTTGTGCATGCCCATAAGAAGCAGTGATGGAGAGATTATTGGTGTTGCCCAAGCAATAAATAAGACTCCAGGAGGTGCCCCTTTTTCTGATGATGACGAAAAAGTAAGATTACTTTTACTTTATGATTTCTTTACTTTTGCATGCTTTAAATTTTTTCTCCAATTCAGTAGACTTTTCTAAAGAGACTTAATCTAAATTAGTAAATAGCACATAATTTGTGTGAATTATTTTTTTTAGAAGTGTTTAACAAAGTGTACATTTTGTTGTTTGCAACAGAAAATGTAATAGAAATAAGAAAAGAAAAGAAAATAGAAAATCTGTTTTGTAAATGTGTGAATTCCTCTGCCTGAAACTTCAGCTTAAACTTATGCAGACCTTTTTCACATAGTAGACCTTAGTAGGAAGACCATTTTTTTTTCTTTTTTTGGAAACCTGACCTGTAAGTTTGGGAGGAAACTATCACAGAGATACTCCTACACTCGCTGACTCTAAAAATCAAGATCTTCTCTTAGACTTTCTGTGGAATAAATGCCTGTGGCATGTGCAAAAGAAATTTTACTTTAGAGCAAATTATGCATATACAACTCTGTTATTCTAAAATACTTAAGACTTGCAAATACGCAAGGACAAAGAGGATGGGAAGGAACACCAGGTATGTGTGTATCAGGTGGAATTTGGAGAGCAAAGTGGGTTCCAAAGGCAAGAAAGTAGAAATATCTGCAAGAAGGAACTTGAATTAAAGACATTGGGGAAAATAGGAAATGGTGCTGTTGAAGGCAGATGTATTCAGCTGACCTTGGAGAGAAAATGTGCAGGAAGCCAAAGTGTGACTGGGGAAGAGAATGGTAGAGGGCAGCAAACTGGGGAGGAACAGAACTGCAACTCTGCCAGCCCAAGAGACAGAAATGGAATCTCCTTTAAGCATATAATAGGGAACTACTCTTCTATGTATTAAAATAGCATTGGATCTCATTTTTGTGGAAGTGCAGTTAGAGGCAGACTTTTCCTCCAAAAAGCTCTTTATACTGATTCAAATTAAGTTAATGTTATACATCCTTTTTTTTTCATAAAAATAATTAACTCTTGTTTTTTTATTTCTGCAAGGTATTTGTGTAACTGATTTGGCATAGTGATTTAGTCTGAACTAACTTACTTTAAATATAACTCTCGATTTTCAGATGGTGCTTTATCTGAAGTTATCCAGTACTTTTTAAATTCCTTCTTTAGAAGCTATCTAAACTTGTATAACCATAGGTTGCTTCTGAGTTACTTTTGATTCTTGAGAATCTCAATGTTGAACATTGATTTATTAGCAATGTATGCCTCAATGGGTAACTAAATGCAAATTAAACCTTCCCTGAATAGGGGTTCTCAGCACTTCTTTTTATTAGTACTGTCCTTGTAAAGGGAATTTTGTTTAAAATGTAGCCTTTATCATGGATCCTATATTTGATTATCATACATTCAACTAGCAAAACAACTATGTACATGTGAATTGTGTATTACATAAGTATTCTAATATATGAATATTTGATGCTACTACTGATGCTCTAGCATTTGCTTCTATTCAGTGACTACCAAATACTGTCTAAAAATCAGCAAATTGCCCACACTTCGTCATCTTTATTTTTTTCTAGTAATTTATATCACTGTTACAGTTATTAACCTGTATGTTAGAACTCTTCAAGAATATATTGAATGGGTTCTGACATGTAGATTTTATGGAAAAGTAAATGAGAACATAACCATCATTTTGCCCTGTAATAGATCTTGGATTTAATGAGGCCTGGCAGTCCATGTGCTGTTATTTCAAAACCCATGCTTTTAAGTTTTTTTTCACTCAGTTGGTAACCTAGAAAGTATGATAAACCTCTGGGAAGCAACACAGCACATACTTTCAGAAGAACTGTCTTGCAGGATTAGCAAACAGGTTTTTTTAATCGTAATATCAACATAGATGTTTGTGAGGAAAGGAGGCAGGTGAAAACTGAGAAACCCTCTTCAGAATAAGAAAAGAAAACTTGGGTAGCCTGGGTAGTGAGGTGGCTTGTGCAGAAAAGCCTGATAAGTAGCTGGCAAAAGACCTCTATGCAGCTTTATGTTGATGTTACAGTTTCTGACAATGAGCAGCTTCAGAATGGTTAGAAAATGAAAATGTAAATTAGCAGGCTTTTTCCTACCCCTGAAACCCTCTCAGAGAAATGTCAGCATCATTTGAGTCTGGCTCTTGTTTGCAAGTGTCATTCCTCCCTTAGTATTGTGTGAAGCAATTAAAATAATCTGCTGGAGTTTTTTTTACAAAAAGACAAGGCTATATTGTATAATGAAATGTCTCTTGGCAGCACTGCTGTCTTGAGTCAATAGGAAACAAAGACTTATATTTTCAATTAGAATTAAGGAGATGCTAGCATCATCTTTATGTACTCTTAGTTGTTTTCCAGAAGTTAATAGCAAATAAAATATTTAAGATTTGAGGAGTTTTTAATGCTCTCAAGCTGTAACCAAGTTTATATTTTGTGGTATCTAAAATGGAGTATTATATTGCAAGTTTCTTCTGGTTTTGTTTTTCAGGCAGATTCTCAGGGCTTTCTTTTACAAGTCTGACCACAGTGTTAAAAGCACAGCACTAAGAACAAATAGAAGTGAATTTTCTACATTTAATGATTGTTTCTCACTGCCAAATTTCTTTTCTCCTTTTGGTGTTAGGGATGTTCCAGCCAATTCATTGTTTAAGAGCAGAATTAGATGACAGCCACAGGCATGAGAGAAAGAATGTTCAGGGTCACAATGCGTTTTGTCACCCCAACATTAGCAGCTCAGTTGAACAGACTGATTTTGGAGATTTTAAGTTTGATACAAACAATATTAGAATACCTTATTACCCACAATAGCCATCACTATTACACTATGTTGTGTAATTGGTAACTTTTTGGAAAAATAGCAGGTGATACACTTGTACATGTATTTTGCAAATGAAGAGACCAGTTCATTTGCACAGAAAGAGTTTGAAAAGATAAAAGCCCTAAACCCTGGGAAAGAACTGTGCACCCCACATACATTCCCTGTACTGTGCTGAAGATTCACTTAAGTGGATGTGCTGTTTGCTGGTGAGTCATGCTTGTTCCAGGACTGGTGAGAAAAGCCTAACAAGAGTTTGACAGTCTGTGGTTTAGATTATTGTCTGCCCTTTAGAGTCTTCCGAAATGCAGTGCCAAAACAAATCTAGTCCTTCATCAAAGAGGCCTAACAAACAGCAACAGCAGCTGCATGGTCACTTAAATTGGCATCCTGGTTCTCTCTGCCTCTGACGTCCTCCTTGTCTGAAAGAAGGGAATTGACTGCAGGGAAAGTACCCAGGGCTGCCATCTCGAATTAAACCCTGCTGGTTTTACTGAAAACGAGTAGTTTGGATACAGTGAGACCTGGGATGGGGCAGTAAGAACTGGATTTGGTTGTCTGTGCTCTGTGGATAGTTTTATTCAGAAGTATATATGTCTACAGATTCCAGGATTTATCTGATGTGTATTTGGTTTGTGGGGGCTTGAAGATAAGTGCTCACCTGCTCCAACATCTGTATTTGTTACATTCCTAATAGCAGCCTTGTGATTCTGAGTTTTCCAATTTAATGTGCTCTTCTTGGTCCATATAAGTTAAAGCTTAAATACATCCTTTACCAGGTCTACCATGGTGATTAATGATTTCCAGGGATGTTGCTGTACCTGCTAATTCATCTTCTGTGAGTTTTTGCATGATGAGCTTATAGTCACACTGGCAGGTAGCAATTTCAAAGTCAGTAAGGACCATTTCTTTATCTTTGGGAAGTAATCAACTGTAAATAAAACTCCTAGGAAAGGAAGTGATCCAGAACAGGCAAGCATCTCTGGCTGCTGTGAAAATGATAACTCCTGCTCTGTGAATGTGTGGAATTTACAAAAAAAAAAGTCACCTGAAAATAATTGATGGATCCACTACAAAGAAACATGAGAAACAAATTAGACTTTGAATTTTTTTTGTGTGTTTCATATATTGCAGTATGTGACAACCTCCTGCTAATACCTACCTTGGTTCTCTGGCTTGGCAGTGAGACTCCAAAAGCTATTATTTAAAAATGGCATAATCCTCAAAGGTATCATGTGGCCCATATGTCACTTACCTCCCAGTGCAAGAGACAAATTTGCTGAAAGAAGACCGAAAATAACAAAGACATTTGAAGGATGAAGGTGCTGAGGCACTACAGCTATCTGGGAAAGCTCTAATGGTCTATTAGGCACACTTCTCAAAAAGTACTTGCAACACAAATTTAAATTAAAATAAATCACAGTAACTGAACTGTCTTGCTGGGGGAGCTTAAAGCAATTTGCCACTAGGATATTTGCTTTATCAAGGCAGCTTAACACCATTGGTTTGCAACCAGCAGCACAAAATGACTGGAATGATAAACATTTCCATGGACTTCTTTCAGTCTGGTGTACATTCAGTCATGCTTTCAAGTTAAGCTGAAAGTCTGAATTTCTTTTTAATTACAGAACTTGAAATGTACTTGAAACTTAACAAAAACTTCCCTGTATCAATACCTCTGTTTTGAGACGGGCAGTTAATATTTGAATTGGACATCTTTAAGATATGGAAAGCTACCTAAGATGTGTTACAGGGATATTTCAGTGAACTATATATTTTTTTGAATATAAATGTGTATTTTCCTGCACTCAGGGGCTACATTGTTGCTGTGTGTTTATGGTACTTATTGCACTAAATTCTTGATACTCGCTTGATGCCTCTAGATGATATCATGAAACAAATAAACAAATTGTTAGATTTGGTATCAGGAAGGGTTTCCTCTACAGAAAGTTCAAACAAATTGTCCTGGGGTTTTTTGTGGGAGCTGGAGTTTTGTACTTACCTTCCTTTCTCTCACTGTTATACAAGACATCTGGATTCTTCCTGCAATTGCCAGCAGGAATCTGAACCTGTTGGTTCTTCCCATACTGCCTGTGCTCGTATCTTCTTAATTAATATGGAGGGACTTGAAAAAATAAGAGCTCTTATCTGTAAACCTAGGCTGTCATTTGGCTAATATTTGTAGTATTTGACTCAGAGCTTACTAAACTAAATGAAAGAATCTCTGCTGACTTCATGGGCTTTTAAAAATCAAACTTCTGTTCATTTCTAACATAGAAACATTTAATTAATGCAGACCCCCAAGTCTATTTATAAAGCTTAAATTCATCCATGTCAGATCACTGAAAAGAGATTGGTTAAGGAGCAGTTTTGGCTCCTGTTGCTTCCACTGGAGGAGACAGGTTCACAGTCGACTGTGCTGCTTTCCTTCATGCTTTGTTCAGTCCCATTATCAAAAATTACTTTTACTAATTATATCCTTGTTTGAAAAAAATTCAGAGGAGTGATGAGGGTAACTCATCTATTCAGAGTAATGATTTATGAAGCATTCAGTAGTACCTTGAGTCTAAGTCTTACTAAGAGAAAGGTTGGGTATTCCTGCAAATTCTGAAGCACAGAAATAGCCCTGGAGCCCGTGTTCTGTTTTCCCCTCTCCTTAGTATTCACAAGGCATTGCAGCAGGAGAAAGGAGCCCAGATCTCTGCTGGTGAAACCCAAGAACAACTTCTCAGGAAGACTGGTAATGCAACCAAATGCCATGATCATGAAAACCTTTCTGCAGCCATACTACATTATTCAATGAGAAGCAGAATAAATTTTTCAACAGAAAGCCTGAAAGCTAAGAATTCTGCAGTTCTGATGCTAATTCTCAGACACCCTAGTAACTAGAAAGGGTGATGTTAATATTACATTTTTTTATTAATAAATTTTTCACTTAAAAGCTGGGAATGCCAAAACAACAATAATACAAAGGCTCAGGAGGATTTGAATTTTGGTTGATACATCTGTCATCAGAAAGAAAGCCTGCGGGTCTTGAAAGCTGTGATGTGTACTTGTGTTACAGTGTAACTCTTCTGTATGAAGAATGACTAGAAAAGCTAGTTTTTGTTGTTTGTTTGTTGTTTTGGGTTTTGTTGGTTCATTGGGTTGTTTTGGTTTTTTTTTTTTTAGAAAACCCTGTTCTTCCATTACCTAAGGAACAAGTTTTTACTGTCAGCTGTCTTTCTTTCCTTGGCAAAACTCCCTTAAACCAAGTAAATTATTTTGATCAGATGGCTTATTAGAAAAATCTTGTTTGCTTGAAGTGAAATCTGCACTGGGGCCCTGTTACAGAAGCATGTAAGAGGAAACCTTTGTGGTCAGCAGCTGGTGAAGCCTTTATTTCTGACAGTTTCTGGAGATGTGCCCTGTGGGCTGGATGGGGGGGCTTGGTCCCTAGTGAAGTGTTTTCTGAACTCCTGTCAGTCTATTCAGTTCTCCCTAGCTGTTCTTCATAATAACTTCAAGGCTTGATATACTTTTAGAAAATATCATTTTGCATCTCCTGTGAATTGTCTATCTTTCCTGAAGCAGAATGAAATGTTCATACAGCAGTTCCTGCCATCAAAAGTATTTCCCCCTGGAGTAGTGATGCAGAGCCTATCTGTAGCTATAGGTTACATGATGAGATATGGAAAACTTCTTAGCAAGTAATTTTGCTAAAAATTAAGTAACCTCTGACCTTCAGCAAGTTAATACAGGCTTAATAAGAAACTGTAATTAAAACAGTATTGTTGTTCTAGCACTGATTCACAGTATCCCCTTTAGCAAATCATTTTACAGTGATCTCTCTTCTGAAACATAATTCATAATTCAGCTTCCATATGTGTTATCAGATTTTTGATTTTAAGTATTCTTACTTTATATTAAGGAAATAATTTTCCTTCTTTTTGACTCAGCCTGAGCTTTTGAAGCCTTGTTGACTGCTTTCTTTGCATGTAGCATCCCTTATTTGAACGTATGTGGTTAGAAAACACCAAGACAATTTCACAAAAAATCAGTTTCAGCAATTTGTTTAAGAGTCCCAGCTTTGCATATAGTATTTCTTATCTCTGTCCCAGCTTTACCTATAGTGTTTCTCACCTCCATGAAAACTGTGTCACCCTGCTTTGATTGGTTTGCAGAAGTGTAGCTGGTCTTTAACTGGCAGACTCCTGAGTGCATGTTAGAAGGCATTCAGCCCTCCTCCATGCTGTCTCTGCAATTGTCCACCTGAGAAATTCCTGCCTGCATCCCAGCAGCTGGAGTATGGAAGCAGCAATTCAGCTGTAATGCCTGTTAGGGGGATACAGAAATGTGTTTCCCCTGTCTCTGGGAAATCATTGTTTAAATCTGTGGCCTCAAATGAATAAAACTCTTGTCCTCATCTTTCATGGGACCTTTCTCTGTCAGCAGCTGAAAGCAAAAGCCTGGAATGAGGCAAGCACAGGATGGTATTTCTCTCATATAGCCCACCAGTGTACTGGTATTTGCAGCTCAGGGCCAGACATGGTATCTGTGTATTTAATACCACCCCAGGGATTTTCTGCTTAGAAATTAATTCAGGCATTTCTTGAAGCAAGAAAAGCTTATAACTTTCACAATATCCTGCATATTGTGTGGAGAGCTGCCATGTGACTTTAATTAATTCAATGTTATTCCTTGTTTTGCCTTTAGTGAACAGAGTGAAAAGTCATTCCCTATTCATTTTGATCCCAGTTGCTTTGCCCTAAAAATCTTCACCTGGTGCAGCAGTTTTTTCTGTAGTCATCTGTGTGCTTTGCAGGAGGGGTGCCTGCTCCCCAAAACCCCTGGGCAGTGCCTCTTCACTGCTCTGACAATTGGTACTTTTCATGTCTGGAGAAGTCAAAGACATTTGAACCAATTTTTTGTACATTCAAGCCTGAAAAACCAATAACTGCACTTTTCCTAGTAAAAAGCTACCTTTTAGTTATGCCCAGAACTGTTTTTAAAGCCTGGGCCTGTCTTCCTTGCTTCTGTTGTCGTCTTGCAGTCACTGCATTACTGTGAAAAAGTTTTGTTTGTCCCTTACCTAGCTAGTTCATTTTGCTGGTTGTTACTTTTAGCAAACACTGTGTCTGTTCATATGAAAGATTCCAGAGCTCTCTGAATCACTGTGGATGTTGTGTTCTTAATTCAAAAACCTCAACCTACAACAAGGCATGAAAAACATGGGTTACTAGTAAAATTAGTCAACGAGATTAAGAGTTCCTGTGTAGCCAGCTTACATGTTCTAGACTAGAGCTCACTGAAATTATGAAAGCTGAAGTAGTTTAACGATTAATGATAATAATTTTGCATCTCTTGCATAGCTGGCAAGAACTAAACTAGGGTTAAAACAATATTATGATGATTTTTGTAGCTGAAATATTGTTGGAGCTGTAAGGGAATTGAGCCACATTGCTCATAATAGTGAATGGTGGTCAGAAATTTCAGGCAGGAAATTATGCAGTGCACTTCAGGTAACCCTTAACAGGTTTATCGAACTGTATTTAGAAAAATGTTTCCTCTGAACAGCATAGTGAGAGAGGCAGGGCACCAGGAAGAATGCTGCATTTAACAGTGCTTTGTGAGAGCTCTGAGTAGGACCCTTCATTGTTAATTTGGTCTCTGGGGAGCCTTATTACTTAGAATAATTATCCACGTACATTTTTAGTGAAACAAAACAATATTTATACTGGCAGCTATTAAGGCTAAAGCCTTTGCACTAAACTCGACACAAATTTAACCTCAGTATAATTTTGCTGACAACTTGCTGTCCATGTGGTAGAATGGGCAAAAACAAACCTTGCTTTTTTCTCCTTTCTGTTTTTTTGGGTTGGGATCTGTGTTGGGTTTGGGGGTTTTTTTGTAAGAAAAAGCTTTTGCTGTATAAAAACAGAATAGCATTTTGCAAAGCTGGTGTCATGGTTACAAAGCAAATCCATTGACAATAGCTCTCCAGTGTTGTGGCATGGTTTTAAACTGGGAGGTGAATGGGAATGCCCTGGAGCTGCAGTGGACAGGGCTGTGTTGTGGGGTGCCAAGCAGAGATGGAATGTGGGGATCCAAGAGCTGAGGATGCCCTGGCTGCTATGTGCTGAGTGTCTGTGGGATATCTCTAGGACACCAGGGCCACGTGTTGTGGTCTGAGCTGGAGCAGCCCTGCAGACTTGTCCCACTGAGCTGTGAATGTAGTACTGCTCCCTGCTGAGGAGAGGAGACTGAAAGGAGGAAGCTTGCCAGGACATGTTACCATAAACACAATCTGAATTTTCTTTTTCTGTCACCCAAAGTACAAAATACAGCTAGTGGGGCCTGGGTACTTGCTTCTGTGCTTGAATCACAAAGGTTGGTAATCTGCTCTAGCTTAGGGTTTCAGGGCTTCTTCAACTCACTGTAAAGTCATGAGCTTTTAATCCTGAATGTCCAGAAATTTTGATTCTCAGTGGTGGCAAAGTTTGTTGCAACCCTACTGGACATGCACAACATCTGAAATGTCACCTCTATAATACAGCTCTTTCAAGGGTAAACTCTGATCTCCAGTCTCTTAAACAAGGTCAAATAATTCTGAACTTCAAGAAGCTGGTAAAATTAGAGCAGTGAAGATGTGGATGACTTACAAAAGCTGAAGTCTGCCTGCAGAAGTGTTCAACCAGCAGATTGACAAGAAGCTTCTCTCTAACAAATTAGAGCAACTACATTTAACCTATGTTTTGGAAAAACATGTAATGGAGAGAGTGTAGTTTGCCCCATAAGTGAAGAAATTACCTCTGGTTTTGTGTGATTTCATGAACATCTGACAAAATCTGACCACTGGGTGATGAACTCAACAGTTGCTGCCAGACCAAGCAGTTCATGTAGAAATGGAAAGCAATTTATTTTTCTGAAGTGGGTTTTGGGAAATCACCATACAGAGGAAGCAGAGGCCATTCCAGTGAGATATGAAAAGCCACCATAAAAGCCTATGGGAATGTGCTTGAGTCTTTTATGTGTTCAGATATCAGTTTGAAGTTGTTGCACTAATGTTTACTTTTGGAAGAATAAAGAGGTTGGAGTTGTTGGTTGGAGTTTTTTTCCCTCAACCTATTACAGCTGTTGACATATTCTTTAAAAATTAAAATTAATATTCAAATATTAAATTCCATTTCAGAGTAGGAATGGTGAGAAACTTACTTGGTAAGCCTCTGTGTTCTGTGTATAAGGAAGATTCAATAAAATGAATATGAAAATGAATTCTGCTGAGTAACTACTCAGTGATCATGCTCCTCACTGATGCCATACTTCAATAGTATGTCCTGAATATTAAAACAAAATACTTCAGTTATTGTTTCATCAGGTACTTAGACTTACTTTTAATGAAAGCTGAACTAGAGATGAATAATCAGAATTGATTCTAATTTAATTTTATTATAATATGCATGGCCTTCTGTTTTGCATCTGCTGTCAGTTTTGTGGATTTTATTAGAATAGATATGTCAAGTCAGATACTAAGATCTATTTTTGCTTATATAAAAAGATTAAATGTTAGATGCTAGTAGAATGTAATGTTGGAGCAGGAAATAACTAACTGTTAAAACAGTATCTCATGAATATTTTTAAACAGAACCTGCTTTTCTGGCATGGGGGCTGTACTTCTGATGGGAAGTTAGACAGTGAGCCTTTATATGAATGTGATTGTGAACACTTGAATATAACTGTGAATCATGAAAGTTAATATCAGGAACAATAACTGGAACATTGTGTATCTGGATGTATCTTTTACAATGGCAGAGTTACAGCAGCAGAACTGTTGGGTTTTTTCTTTAATGGAATTATTTTGCATTTCATTTTCTCTTCATATTTTAATTTTCTGAGTTGATCCTGCTTTTCTTGGAGGACAGAGGTCTCTGCAGCAGCTGCTGCTGCTGTGAGTATCTGCTGCCATGCCTAATGGCATGGTTATAATTCTCCTGTTAGTATGGCAGTGGGACTACGGAATTAATACTCCGATCTGGTCTTGTGATTGTACTGTTGCAGTAACCAGAGCTGCATGCAACCTTATCACTTTCATTTGTCACAGAAAAAAAACCAAACAGGAATGGGCTGGTTGTTAAATTAGAACATTTAGAAGCACATGTAGGGATATAGAAACTTATCTCTTTAAGACAGGTTTTTGCACCAGGGAGAGGGGAAGTGAAGGCAGGAAAGGACAGGGCCGAGGGAGTGAAGAGCTGTGGCAGACCCAGGCTGGGGACACAGCGACAAGTGATGAAAGCATCCTGCGCTGCTGTGCTCGAGGCTCGCACGCGTGTGCTGCCAGGCAAGGGTCTCACCCCCTCTAGTGGCTTGCGTTCCTCTTCGGTGGTGATAACACTGCGAACTTCAGTGAGCGTGCATAGCTGGAGCAGGAGCTCCCAAAGATAACGGGTGACTCCCCTGTAGCTTCGTGTTTCTCCTATTTTTGTACACTTTTAGCACGGCGGCACGTTTTGTAAGTGCTAATTAAATACAAACCAAGTCAGCCATCCTTACGCTGCCTCCGCGCTTTGGGATAGAGCTCACTCGGTGTGAGTGCAGTCCAGCTTTAGCCGAGCAGGCTGCCCGTGTTCGCAGCCCCCACCCAAACCTGCTCTGCACCCTGCGGGGCTCGGGGGACCGCCCGTGCTGTCCCCGCTGCAGCCGAGCCCCTGCTCGCAGTGCCATCAAGTGGATGCCGGGCACCACGGCGCCAGCCGCCGCCTCCAGCTTCTCATCCCTTTGTATTACCTCCAAATCCTACTGAACCTCGCTTCACTCACCTGTCTGATTCCAACACCTGCCTAGGAGAGACTTCTCATTCTGCCTTAAATACCAAACAAACAATGTTTGCTGTTTCTTTTCCATGGCTTTGTTGTGTAGCTTCAGACCTTATTTGCTTCCCACTGTTCAGTGTTCTTCTGAGGCTGAGAAGATGAAGAGGCTTTAAGTGTACTTCAAGTATCGTCACTCAAAAATAGTCTTATGGCTACCTGATCCAAGAAATGGCTTTCACTCAATAGCTGTTTATGGACCCTGTTGGTCCATAAAGTTATCCAGTGTCTCTGCATGTATTGGTGCTTCAGTCTAGCAGTATCATCAATTATTAAAAATTGAACATTTCCTTTTCTTAGATGCTGAAGGCAGCTGAACATTTTCCTACGAAGTATTTTTTCAGTGATTTATAGCTTTATCACATTTTAAATGTTTAAGGTGAATGTTTTTTTTTTCCTCAGGAAGAAACTCCTTTGAATTTTACCTTTTTTTCTTTTAGTGCATTTAAAATATTTTTTTTTCTCAAACTGCTTTTGAAAACATTTTCTTTGTCAAGCTATTGCACACTAAAGTTCTGGAAAGGAATTCTTGACACTTGGCTGTGAGCTGGGATATACACAGCTTGGGTACTATGAAAAGCCCAACACGATTCATGTGGTTTTAAAAAGTATTTTTTTTCTTTCAATTGCATCTTCAGAACTTTGCCATTCTGCTTGCTGGTTTATGGTTCATTCTACATCTCTCTCATTTTTCTTCTACTTCAACAGCTGCATCACCATTTTTGCAACAAGCAGTGTTGTCTTCCTCCAGCATATTTCCTTTTATCCTGTTGCCATGCTTTTGCTAGCATCTGTTTTCTCCTTACGCCTTGTGCAGATGGAAGTATTTGTGACAGAGGTAAGAGTCTCAATAGATTTGCTGTTTGGTAGAAATTGTGTCACTTCTCATTCAAACACTGAACAAGTGTTTGGTGCTGGCGGAAAAAATCTTTTGGTTTTATAACAACTTCTGCATGTTCAAAAGGCTACATAGTAAAGAAATTCTTCCTCATATTCACGTGGAACTTCCCATGATTCAGTTTTCTGCCCATTTCATTTTGTCCTGTTGCTGGCACCACTCAGCTCCCTCAGCCTTTTCTTATAAGAGAGGTGCTCCAGTCTCCTAATCATTAAACCTCTCCACTGGACCTGCTCCAGGATTTCCACGCCTCTCTTGTACTGAGGTGCCCAGAACTGGACTCTGTAAGAGTGTTCTTCATTTCATGATGCTCAATGGAATAGTAAGTGCATTATTAATGTCCATGTTATCATTTCAAGTGTTGGGCTAAACTTTAAATCCTTTAATCACTGGGCTCTTCATGTGTTGATAGCCATGTGAGACAATAAGGCTCCTTTGTGGAATCTAAGGCTCAAGCCAGCAGATGTCCCCAAACCGATGTGCACGTGTCACACCCCAAAACAGGGAAACTTACGTGGTATGTGCCTGTATAAGCAGAAATAAGAGAGGCTTGTGGGTATATACAAGGAACAAGTAGTAAGAGCAGTAAGACAAGAAGGAAGTTTTAGTCTGAAGGCGAACTCAAAGAGGGCTAGCACTTAGAGCAAAAAATGTGCCTCTGATTATTTTCTTCTTGCTTCATCATGATGAGACTTAATAAACTCATTACATAGAATAACATTGCTTCAAAACAATATCTACCTATTTCGTCTAGTTCTCCTTTTAATGACACCAAGTTGCAGTCACAATTGTGCTAAATGGGCCTGAAAAGTCTGTAAATGAGCCTAAATCAGTGTGTAAAATTCAGCACTTCTATCAAAATATAAATATTAAATCTGTACCTGTATAATTTTCTCATGATCAAAAATATCTCCTCAATAAAACAAGTCCAATCCCAACTCACATATCTGAAGTTTCCCTGTGCATTTCTACAAATTGCAGAAGTTTTTGTGGTAGCCATTCATGACCTGACTTGCCTTCAGAAATCCAAGAAGTATAAAATGACTGATTGCTACTTTTGACATTCCTTTTGCACTTAGGGGAACATGAAAAGTACCAGTTTGCTACTGATTTTGTTAATGTGATGCCATTGCCATGGTCTGCCTTCACACAATGTGTGGGAAGGGAAAGATATTTTTTCATAAATACAAATTACTTATAAATTCAAGTGCAGGTTAGGTAGGGGGTTTTTTTGAGGAATGTAAATGGGTGCTGAACATATCAGCAGGAAATTGATTTTTATATTCAAAATGAAGCTTTATGGGTATTTGTGTGTTTATTGCAGTCAGCCTGGTAGCTCTGGTGTAGCTGTTGGTAATGTTTAGTTAGGGTAGGAAGTGTAACATTTGTCATCATGTAAATCACATGTCTGCAGGATGACTGTGGAAGTCTTGGGTTTCAGCATGCTTAGCCACACGCTGGACTGGTCACTGCCACATTCTGGCACAAAAACTCATGGATTCAGGTTTTTTTACTTTCTGCCACTTCATTTCCCAGCTGCAAACATCTGAACAGTGTAACTTTACAGAGGCGCCTCCTCCCAAGGAGCCCTAAGAGCAGTGTCACTGCTCCTCAGAGCCCCAGAGAAGGGAAATATTGATGTGCTTCCTCAGCTGCAGGACAAGGAGACAGTCTGGCACTACTGAAGTTAGAGTCTGCAACACACACTGGTAACTAACACGGAAAATAAGCAATGCCTGTCCAGTGCCTTGGCTGTTCCTCAGTACAGAGAAACTATGGCACAAAGGAAAGAGCTGCTTGGGGAACAGGAAAAAATTTACTGATGTCCAGACAAATTTCTTTCTGAAGAACTTTCATAATATATGGGAGCAGGGGAAAAATCTGGTTTTCAATGAAGACGCTTAAGAAACGAAAACATTTTGCTCTTAGTACTTCTGTGGTAATTTCATGGTACTTTGAAATCTTCTACTGATGTTCATTTAGAAGCAATGGCTTGCAGTAGCCCTCCAGGTCACTGGCAGAGCTGAGAAAGAAACCACAATACTCTGACTGTTTACTTCTATATGTCCTGGCTACTAGACCTAATCTTCTCTTCCATTTACAAGAGAGAAAACAATTGTATGCTGATTATATTCTGAGTGAGATGGTGACATTGAAGGCAGCATAAGTGCAGCTATCATGAGGAAAGGTGAATTGTTGAATTAGGTTAAAGGAAATTAAGAACTCAGTGTTTTTGTTGAGTAGACAGCTGCTGAATATTTGGAGACAAGTTAAGCTACTCTACCCAGGTGTTCAGGGACAGTCCCTCAGAGCAGTGAGGGATTGTAACCTGCTGAGTCAGTGTCGGGAGAGGGTGTAAAGGCAATCCAGGCTTTTGGGCTGGATTTGTTTGTGGTTCCTGTTGCAAACCAGCAGGAATCTGCCCTGTAGTGTGTGTGGGGCCCTGTGATGCTCTGCACCAGTGGCACTGCTCAGCCACCAGTGAGATCGTGTGACACTGCTGGTGGTGCAGAGATTGCCTGTGAGCAGATAAAGCCAGAAAAACTCCCAGGCTCTGGAGCCGCCTTTCTCCTGCCAGTATGGATTTGGTTTTTGCCTTACATGAATCTACACGGGTAAAAATGGTTAGATGGGGAAGGAAGGAGTGGCAATACCAATGCCAGAAAAGGCTGTTTCCACATCAGACCAGCAGCTGTGAGAAACAGGAGATTGAAAAAGTGTGTGTAGGGGTTTTTGTGTTGATTTTTTTCCCCCAGTGGTTTGGATTTTTTTTTAGGTTGGTTTTGTTCTTGTTTTTTTTTCCCAGCATATGAAATCAGTTTTACAGTTACAAATTAAAAACAATCTGTTTTCAGAATCGATAAAGTCTTTGCAGCAAGCTCTTTATTAATACAATGCCTCAGGCAATTTGTATAAGGATATGGAGCTCTTTGATTCTTTGGATTTGATAGCACTGCACCATCTATTGGTGTTTTTCAGAGAAATCAATTTATGCTTTGAGTCCAGTTCCTAAAAACACCATAAAATTCACTGTGACACAGGTACTGGTAAAAATTTTGTCATGAAAAAGTAGCAAGAACAAATCCCATTTATATGACTGTATAGTATTTCAGGACAATGGACAGGCAGGCCTGCAGAATTCACCCATTCTTTCTTGGGCTGTTCTAGTTCTATGAATAAAGAAAATACTTTCCTTATGGAAGCAGTGAATTTCTTACTATTAAAAAAATCATATCTAATTAATTTAAACAAAGATATTTTTTATTTTGAGAAATATTAGATAATTTAGTTGCTTCATAAGGAGAGATGAAGTTGAAAATAATTTTGAGAAGAGATAAGCTAAAAAAGAAGACAGAAAAGATGGAAAAATGAGTGGGTGTAAGAACTGCAACAAGATTGAATGCATATCAAAAGATACTCTGAACTAAGAAAAATAGTTTCTTAAGCAGATAAGAAGCACTGGGCATTGGGAAAATATTTAAACTCATGGAAAAGAAATAAAAGCAGAAGGAGAGCAAATATGGACAAATGTGCAGTGAGCTGAATTTGAATTTTTTGTTGTACTTCTAGTCAGCTGTAAGAAGCAGGGGTGTATGACCCAGGGCACTTCCCTGATCAGACAGCCTTGCCTTGGTGAGTATTCATTGCTTGATTAATGTCAACTTGCACAGTCCAAAATTATGGAGACAAAAAAAGAGCAAACCTATTCAAACCCTAATCAAATCAAAGAACACTGTCCTATTCTTGCACTTTTTGGTAAAATATCTATGAGCCTGTATGATTATTTCTGTAGCTTAAAGATAAGTTATCCTTACTCAGTTTGTGAAGTATTTTAACCCCTGGTACTACAGAATCAAGCTAAATTAACTATGATACTACTTAACTGGAACCAAAGCCGTATTTTGCTGAGTGATCTGTAAAAGTTTAAAATAATTTGGCCCTGTATTGAATTGCTAATAACATAGGCAGAAGCAAACCCTTAGCATCAGTAAATTTGCACCAGGGAATACAGCAGCATATTGATTTCTGAACACAACTCAGCTACCTGAAATCAAATGCTCTCCAGTGTGCAGTTCAACTGCCATATTAATATTAATACCTTACAGTTTTTTTTCTGAGGCACACAGTGAGAAGTGTACATAAGTGTATGTGTGGAAGAACCTTGTGTTGCTGGAAGCAAAATGCATATCTGTGAGTAACTGAACAGGCTTGCTTGTATACCTGATTTTCTGTATAAAGGCTTACTTTATTGGTTTTGGGTTTGTTTTTTTTTTCATTTAAACAGAGCTTTGTTTAGATACACAATCACTTCAATCCAAGATTTTCAGAATTAAGGGGCAGGATGCTGTGTGCTTACTAGGTGTGAGATTAGCATCTTTGAAAATTTACACTGCAGCAGATGCCTGTTTTATCTCTCTGAGGATGTGACCCATTGGATATTCCATAATGCTCTGCTCACTGAGAGGTTATTTAGGCAGTTGATCGGAACTGTTCTTCTGTGCTCTTCACCAAGTTGCCCCAAAGAAAGAAAAGAAGACAAATGGCCTCATCTGAAGCTGTAGGAAAAACACTTCATGGCCACTTGCAGAAGAAGGAGAAAGAGATGTATAATTGGTACCAAACGCTGATGCTTCTACAATCATAGCTAGCAAAAGCCTGAGCACTGGGGAAGAGTGTCTGAAGATAGAGACAATAATGTGAAAATTTAAATACTTTTCTGGACCAGTGAGTGAGACACTGCAGGCAAGACTGTAATCATAACCATGGGGCAACAGTATTTTTGCTTGAATAAAATACCCTTGTGTTTTTTGGGGGTTTTTTTATGACTGCAATTCAAGTATCCAAGTATAAAAAAATGCTATAGGAAATAATTCCAGTAGCTGCTGTGAGAGAAGATAGGATGGTTTTCTCCTCTGTGTGTGAGACCTTGGAAGCCTGTGCTTGTGCTTGTCTTGCAGCCATGTGAGAAGTAGTGTGTTACCACATGAAATCCATAGAAGTCTGCAAGATGAAATTGCAATGTGGGTTTTATCAGGGAGAAGCTGCATCCAGTTTTCATGGCTCCTCAAAGGCGAGCGAACTCAGTGTCCCCAAATCGTCTGTTCTTCACAGACAAGTGCTTTAGGTAAATAATGACTGGTATAGTCACACCACCAGAATTCAGCACTGCTGTTCCAGTTTATAAATAACTTTGTCTAGAAATCAGATAGCAGCATGTGCAGGTGTGAGTCATTAGTGCAGGAGACACAATGATGTGTGGAAAAAGCATGGCTCACATCCAAACCAGCCCACACACTTTCATCAGCCCCTTGAAGTCTGCAGCACAGAAAATAAATTTTTCAAGTCAGGATGCTGAAGCCCACCCAGACTTGAAATTCAAAGGAGCAGTAATATGGAATCCAGTGCTTCTCCCAGTACCTTGTTGATCAGTCATGTTCAAAAGGCAGTTTTGTAAGTCACTAATTTTCTGAGTTAATGGTCACTATTTCAATTAACATACACAAATGTGTGTCAAAGCTGCTTTCTGTAAATCGTTGTTTTTAGAACACGTACTTGTAATTTCTAAGGAATTAGGAAATATCCAAATTATTATTTGATTTTCTTTTTAAAATTTCATTATTTGAAACTGGAGACAGTTAATGATACTGACCTCCTTGGCTGCAGAGTTAATGGAGGGTGTAATGAAGAAATCAACAAGTACCAAAATAGCACTTAGGATAAGGTGCTGGATTTGGAGACAATTCAAAGGAAATTTAAAAAGGAGCTTTTAGTTCAAGACTATGTCTGATTTAGTTTCAACTGGTCTGGCAAATTTTATCCTTTCAGGGCTTAACTTTGGCTGAAAGGGGTATTTGAGTCCTGATGCCAGGTGAGGGTTCTCAGCAAAACAACTGAATTTTCTAACATGATCCAAGTTATTTTTATAACTAAAGATTAAAGACAGAAGTAAGTGAATCCTTTCTCGTATGAAAGCACATTTGCATCCTAGAACTGGTATGTTTTCGATACTGTCGATTGAATCATTGTTTATCTTCATAAGTTGCACATTTTACTATTTGTTGGACAATCTTTTTTGCCATATGTCTTCTTTTTCCTGTTTCTGCAGTGAAGTAAAGAGAGAAAATTGGAGCACAAGTTTGGATCACTTCCTCTAAAATTTTGGGGTTAGATCTTACCAAAAGGTACCATGAGCACCTGCTTGCTGTCATTGAAATCACAGTTAGGATTCAAAGTTCTATGCAGAGATTAGAATCTCCTTTCCTTTTTCTGCTGGCATGTTCTTGTGCATGGACTAAACAATACAATGTGATGTTTGGACATCCTGGTAGACACAGAATAGCATTACAGAAAAATCAGGGAATGTCAAACCATTCAAGTTGTATTAAAAATTACCTGGTTCCACAGAAATTCTGTTAATATTTATGCTCAGCTTCTTCTGACTGACAACTGCCAGGAAAGGGTAAAAAAAATTGACGTCAGCCTGCCTTCTGTGAAATTGGTACAGCCAGAGCTGATTAAAAATGGCCTGAGGCATCAACCACCTTTTCACATTTTTAAAGACAACAAAACTCTGTAAATTACAGCCGTGTAAATCCAAATTAAGATGTCAGAGGTCTAGCTGCAGGCTCACAGTGATGTAGATCAGAGCGCTGTTTGGCTCAGCTACTTTTCTGCTATTTTTTAAACTGTGCTCCTAATGAAGGAGAGGTGATATATAAGTGCTCAACACACTTTTCTGTAAATGGCTTTATTAAGAAAGCAGTTCAGGAATTTTTCTGTACTTCGTGATAGTCTTTCAAAATCTCATTTCATTTGAAACAAATAAAAATTAGTATTTTCCTTCCTTCTTGTGGTTTTAGAAGTTATTCTATTGTCTTGGAATCAGGTTACTTTTCATCTGTCACCAATTTAGTACTTGTCAACCTCAAACCACTAAGAATGACTGTCTAGATTTATAGGTAAGTTTCCTTCCAGCAAATTCTGTGTCACTTTACACAGTAACTCTTCTAAGGATATTATTATTATATGGTGCTTTTTTTTCCCTCGGATATGAACTCAACATGAGGGTTTGAGCTGGCAAAGGTTTGTAGGGTTTATTCCCCTACTTCCTCATATGAAACACTATCACAATGTAATGGGTACAAATTACAATATATGTTAGAAGTGCTTTTAATCAGGTCTGGTAATGCTATAATAGATACCAATTCAATTTATCCAATTTGTATAATCAGATTCAAATAACAGCATGTGTCAAGTGTGTCCAGTTGTATAATCAATTCTTCCACAATAAGATTCTGCACTTTTGCAGAAAGATTACATTCTAAGAAAAAGTTTATGAGTAAAAATGATACACTGAAAATACACTGCATTCCTTACCATTATTTTCATCTTAAAAAGTGGAAAAAGAGTATAAGCAACTCTCTGTAGAAACATATGAAGGGTAGACAGGTGTCACCAGCATGAAATGCCATGACATTCAGTGCAATATTAGTCACTAAATAGACATAAATTCAAAATAGGCAAATGTAGAACACCACTGGCAAATTTCTCAATGTTGAGAAGAAACCCAACAAAATAATATAAGGATATATGTAAAAAATATGATGTGATTATGTTGTGTTATGGTGCTTATATGTATTATGGAAGAAAGGGTCAAGTACAGATGCATCCTGGTTGGAAGAGAGATATAAAATGATGTGATGAAAGCAAGGTTCACTTATGCTATTTGTTGTCCTTTTTGGGATATTTCCACTCAGGTGAAGATTTTTCTGTTTGAGGGTGAAGTTTTTCTAGCTTAAGAAACACGAGAGATGCTTTGTTTGACAAGCAGTAATGTAAGGGAATATAGGTGGTGTCTTGAGTCTCTGGCTTGCTTTTAAGCTGTCACCAAATGATGCATCTCACTTAAAACTTGCTTCATTTCTTTTTTTCTGGTGGAACAGAACCAACCCTTTCCATCCCCCTGGAACTGGTGCTGCAAACAGTGAGAAGTTGGATGAGCTAAACGTATTCACACCAGGCACAATGTAACCTGGTTGGTTAATGTGTTAGATTCAGTCTTTTGTGTTCCAGTTGGAGTTTCAGTTAGCAGGAAGGATTTTGCTGACATTAGCTGCTTTAGTCAGGCAAAAATGCTCACCTTGCTGAAAGAAGAGCTCAGCATGGCAAAGGATCAGGCTTCCACAGCAAGTTCTGCCAGAAACATTCTCTCTTAAACAAAGTCTAGTATGAAAAAAAGGCTACTGGTCAAGTAATTTTGTCTTCAAAAATCACAAAACACTTCTTGAAGTATGTGAGAGAAAAACCTGAATAAAAACTTACTAATGTCACTGGGATCTCAGTGAAGACTGTTATGTATAAATGAGCTAAATTTTTTCTTTGTTAAATTACACACAGCATTCATGCAACAGCAGGAATGACTCATGACTCTCAAAAACCTGTCCAGTTTTGGGCTTCCCAGTACAAATATGATGTACTGGACAGAGTCCAATAAAGGTACAGAAACAGGATTAAGGAACTGAAGCATCTCCCCTGTGAGGAAAGGCTTAGAGAGCTGGGACTGTTCAGCAAAGAGGAGAATGCTTGTGGGGGGATCTCATCACTGTGTGTAGATAGGGGATGGTAGGGTACAAAGATGGCATAGCCAGGCTCTTTTCAGTGGTGCCCAGTGACAGCAATGAACATACACTTAAAAACAGGAAATTGTCTGAAAGTCAGGAAACACTGTCTACTAAGACTGACAGGTTGCTCAGAGAGGTTGTGAAGTCATCATCCTTGAAGATATTCAAAAGCTGTCTAGACACAGTGCTAAGCAAAAAGCTTTAGGTGGTCCTGCTCAAGCACAGAATGTTGGAGCAGGTGACCTCCAAAGGCCCCAACCAGTCTCAGGGAGTTTGTGATTCTGGTCCTGTGCCTGCACTGTGGCTCTAAAGAGAAGATTTTAATTCATAAAAAAAGTGAAAGAAGGCATCTTCATTCAGTTATGGATAAGACAAGAATTAATAGTAGTTTTCAGTTTGTGTACTCTAATACTTACAGTCTGCAGCAGGAAGTAAATGAATAAATCTGTTTTTCATCATGAGCAAGAATTGGGGGTTGGTAATTGAGTTGTCAGTAGTATTGTGACTTGAAGATGACATTCTCATTGTATGGATGCACATGGAATTTATCTCTTGGTTTCAATGCCATTCAATTAGCATGCTCAGTTATTATCTGTATTGTCTGCCAGACATCAGATGAGTGCAACTTGAAATGGTAAGATCCAAGTCTGCAATTGTGTTGTAGGAAAGATAACTCTGAGGTGATACTTATTAACTCTCCTCTGCCAATTTAAAGTTCTGATCTGCAATTCCTATTTTTAGCATTGGTAGTATCAGTCTTCACAATTCTCACTTTGCCAATACCAAGGTCTTCCCATCTCATGCAGTGACATTTATAAAGCTTTTACAACAGTGTCTTTGAACCTGCAGGTTCCACTGATTCAAGCATAGTGGAAGCCAGGAGCCTTTCCAAAATTTTGACAAAATCTTTCTTTGTGACCTTTTTTCTCCCTTCGAATAAATCAGTTAATTTTTCTTTGGCTGAGTTTTGCTATCTCTAGATAAAAATTACAACCTGACATCACTGCTGTAAAACTTTGTTCATGGTCTGCCAAAGTGCTTTGAGACACTGAGATTTAGGCACTGCAGAGCTGCCTGCCTTACATAACAGCTGCAGGCTCCTGTGCCTGGGGGCTGGTCTCTGGTGACTCCTGTTCAAACAGGGCACAGCAGAGCAGCCAGGCAGTAACAGCCCCTCCTGGTCTCTCTGGAAAGCATTACACAGGTGAAAGGTCCTCTGTGAATCATCTCAGCTTGACTTTTTATTAAGATGGTGATATAATTTGGATTTTCCAAATATAATTGATGTTCATCCATTGAAGGAGAGGAAGGTCTTTTGTGAGTAGAGTTGAGGTTTCGAGGATTCATGGCCTTTGGCTTCTTATCCCTGGTATTTCAGATGAACTAATAAAAGCTGCTTAGCATTTCTCTGTATGACTTTGCTACAAAGCCCTGCCAATGTCCAATGAGTGGAAACTCTAGAGTTGATAAAAAACCCATAATTTTAACTGTTGAGTTGATTTAATGGTGTTCTAGCAGCAGGTGGTCCCACAGACACAGCCCACACCTCCACCATCCAGATCTGAGAGCCCTCAGTAGCCCTTGCAGTGAGGAGTCTCCGTGGCTCTCAGTATGTTTATGATGTAGAAACATGCTGGTTCACTGGTTTAATTGTACTGCTGTAACTTTGCAGCCCTCCTTGGGGCTGCCTGCAAGCTGAGTTTCCCTTCCTTTATAGCTTGATGTGCATTTCTGAAGCCCCAGGGCTATGTGCTGATGCCAAGCTTTGGCTTTACAGGTGCTTACATTGGCATGGGGATGCTTCTTATCTGCTACCTCTGCTCTTTTTCACTACATACATTTCTGATTTTGATAGAACCACTGTTATTCCTTGTGTAACTTTTTTCCTTCTCTTGTCCTCACTTTCCCTTCTGGAAATCCTGGCTTAATATCACCTGTTGAATAACTGAGTGGCAGTTTGACATTGTTTGCTGGGATGGGGCTTATTAGTGGGCATCACTGATTCAGGTTTGTGTAAAATATGGGGACATTTCCAGTGAAAATAGCTGGACTTTGCATGTAGGAGGTCATTGGATCCTAGATGATTGGATCCTAGAATATCAGCCATTTTACATATCTTTATTTTTGACTTTTTAGTCTTTAGCAGAAATGTTTTCATATTTCAGATTCATTTGGAGCAACAGCATTTCAAATGAGGTGCTGCAAGGAAATTTACAGTACAGTTATTCCCCTTTTCACTTTATACTGAGTGTTAAATTTAATGCAATATTAAAATTTTTATTCTCACCAAATATTGTTAAAAATAATTTAATAGCCACTTCCAATATTTCTGGTTTTTTGACAGTATAATTCAGCATGGCTTGTTTAGATTTTCTGAGCTTCACAGCCTGCTAATGAGGGGAATTATGGATAATATCTAGCTGTAAAGTGACTGGGTCAAGAAATGGTCAAATACCTGCCAGAAAAAAATAAGTTTAGTAGATGTGTTCTGACTGTATAAACAGTTTTACAAGTGCATTACTGTAAATCAAGTTGAATGTGTACATTTATTTTCCCAGTTTAAAGACCCTAGGTGCATAGCAGAGAGAAGATGAGGTTGTGTTGGCAGTGATGGGGCCTGCAGAAAGGTCAGAGTTCAGCACGTTTAGCTGCACTTTCACCCTTTCCTGCCCCTTGGTCCTGCATGCAACAGCCTCCCAGTGCCACGGCTTGTAAGGACAGTGACCTACATAGGAGTCAGGTTTTAAAACTGTAATAAGTCTGCTTGTAGCAGAGACATGTTTTGTAATCTGTCTGGTGACGCAGTTATCTAGTCTGAACGTGTGCCAGTAATTCTGGGAGGCAGGCAAATACAGAGTCAGTGCTGAGGGACTGCTCCCGTGGTCCTTTTCAGGCTGTTTACAGACACCAAAAGCCTACAGTGAGCTTTGTAGGGCAGAGATGCTGCTGTATGTTTGCAAGCATTAGCACATTTTTATGGGACTGCATTAATAACCACATGCAAATACAAACTTTAAAAAAACAAAAAAAGGCATTAGAAGATTGGCCCAGGAGCCTCTGCAGGTTCACTGATAAAAGCAGGAGCTGTATGCCCTATTTGGGTGCCCACAATTCATGGAGTGTTTTTACCATCCAATTATTCTTTCCGTGCTTGGGGTGGAAAAATAATTTTGGTGAATATTTCTGAGAATTGCGAACTTAGATGACAATTAGATTTTATCGGATGTGTGCATAGCCAGACCCTGCACAGCTGGCAGGAGGTAATGGAATTCGGATGAGCGCTTGTGCTTAACCATTTTGCAATTGGATTTGGTTTATTGCTTTCAGAATTCAGTGGAATATTTCATTCCTGAACCTATTTTGAACACATTAGGAAATGTTTCAAAGTGCAGCTGGCTTCCCTGATTTGGTTTCAAGTATGTCCACAATACATTTATCAGTTTAAACCATAGCAAAAACATTTCCTTTGAAAGGACTTCTTTTCTCTTTCTAGGAAGGCTGTGCTAGCTCCTTTCCCCACAGGCTCACCAAGCAAGCTGTGTAAAGAGAAGTGGCTCCTGTGGCCGCTAAAGAAAACAACTGAAGCAGACAGGCATTTGCTGAGAGCTCAGCCTGGAGTTTGTGCCCGAGTGAGTACACAAGCATTACTGAGAGCCTTCTTTCTTCTGTCACACATCAGGATTGTTTTCTTTTCTGACCACAGGCAGGGGGTGCTTGGAGCATGCCAAAGCCCTGAGCCATATATGGGATAGTTGTGGCAGTGTGTGCTCTCAGAGCAGGCTCAGGAGGGCGAAGCTGCATGCAGGGCAGGCAGGGTAAATGTCACTCCTTTTGCTGAAGCTCAAGTCAGGGCTGCTTTCCAGCCAGCAGGCGTGAAGCTCACATTTCACCTCTGCAGTGTGCTGCCATTGCAGCACTGGCTGGTTTTCACCATTAGCTCATAACTTTCTGCATTGCAGGTCTGCGTGCATGCAGCTTTGCTGCTTTTATAAGGGAAAATTTCAAAACTTAATTCCTGTAAGGCACACAATTCTAGAAAATAGCCTGCTTTTGCAGCTGGAACCAGCAGGGGTTTTTCTTAGGCAGCAAGGGAAGAGTTTGCAGGTTCCATAAAGACCCTCATCCCTAGGCTGTGCAATGAAGGGAAAGATGGTATCTCTTGACAAGTATTGTCAGAAAAGAGCTTGGCCAGAGGTCTCCTTCCTGTTTCTGATGATAAAAAGATTTGTATCATGTGTGAAGTTACTCTGAAATACAAACCCAGATCATGAGAAGAAAGCCCCTATTTTTAGCAGTTCAGAGGAACACTAAGAAGCATTTTATTAACTTATATATTCTATATCTCATCATTTATGAAAAGCCAGATGAAAGGAAAATGAGTGTCACATCTCAAGACATTGTGCTGCTGTAGTGTAGGTGTCCAGATGCTGATGTGCCCAGACAACTGAGCAACCAGGTGTGGAATTTTTGGCCTGTAAAACTGATTATGAAGAGGAAACATATGGAAGACTGCCCTTTAAAATTCTGAGGGACCACTGGTGTGTTTCTGAACTGATGCCATAAAAAAAAATATCCACTGACAAGCACAGCTTGTAGCTTACTTGCCCTAGTAGTTAATTCTGCAGAATCTGGAAACACTTTATGCATCCAAATATCAAGCTTCTGCTTCTGTTATTGTTGAGGATTTGAAGGTCTGAGTTTGGGGATACAAATTTGGAGGTGTGTGGAGATACTAAAGCAATGGGAATATATCCTGTGAAAAGCCAAAAGTAACTATAGTCAGGGCAGTCAATTGATCTTACTGATGCAGTTTTGAAGTAAAGATATGTCATCTTCAAGACCTAGCTGAAAATGTAAGTAGTTACATCACTGAATACTAAAACTTCTTGTAATTACACTGTTTGTTTCCTTGGTAGTTGTGTTTTAAGTCTCCTAATATACAATAATGAAATAATAGAATTTAAAAGAGAAAATAGTGAGATATTGAAAGTACCCATTACTACTACTTCATTTCATAGGTTTCCTGCCCTGATAAAAATATGGAACAGTTTGTGAGTACAGCTTTTTAGCTTTTGTATGCTGCTGTGAATTTGTGAGATGAGTGTAGCTGCTACCCAAGGATATTTAATGGAGGGTTAAATAAGAAACTGGGCCAGGTCACCTGAACCTTGAATGTTCAAGTAGTTCACAGTATAAACTTGTTACTCTGAAGTTACTGTATCTGAATGCCTTATAGTTGTCATGAGAGAAACCAACAAAAACAAGTCTCTTTCAACATCTCAGCACATTCATTAGGTTGTTACTCAGCCTAAACATCATTTTTATAAAATGTGCTATGACATACTTACTGATGTGTTTGTCAATATGTCACACAGTACTGTGATGAGTCATTGCAACTAATCCTATTAGACAAAATAATTTAATGAGGCACATCTGTTAAAGCTGGTTTTGTTTTTTTTAATTCTGCCTATTTGCTTTCTTTGAAAATCACTTTAGTAAATGTGCAGAATCTTCTCCTTTAATTAATTCAAAATAGGTGTGGAAGGAAATTCTCTTTCAGATATATTCCATTTTGCTCCAAAACTATTTTTTAACAGCCTTCATTTTAACAAAGGGAAATTATTTTATGTACTTCAGAAAAGTCTATTGCATGTTTTTCCACGAGTTTCACACAAATATTTTGTGTATTGGTGTAATGGAAGCATGTTGAATACTCAGACTTTGGGCCAGTTTTTACCTTGGAGCACCAGGAAATTAGTAATTAGTTATCTGTCACTTGAAAGGAGGAGGAAAGGATGTGTCTATTTCATGGTGTTATGTGCCATTTCCTCAACTTTTTACATGCTCTTTGAAGGGAAAATCCCTGAAGTGTGAATCTGGCATAAAAATACCAGCTCCTTACAGTATGTGGCTCAGACAGAGAAGAGTTGAATATTATATTGTTCCATATTTGTATAGAGTATCCACATAGCATAAACATGTTAGAGGTGCTTGTAAAATAGTCTTAATACTGCAGATTTAAATCTGTAATCTGAAATAATACTGTAATAACTGCTTTCTATCCCATTGAGCAATTTTGGTTTAAAAAGTCTTATTTAAAAGTCAGCTACCATTAGGGACATTTTCATTCTTTGTGTGCTTGGTGCTGTATTACAACTCACCAAAAGTGGTTTAGGGAAAAGTCACTTTGACCATTCAGAGAGTACAAAAGAGGAACAAGAGTAGGCTTTTGTTTTGTCAGTCCTAGGTAAATAGGAATAATTGAACCACAGGGTGATTCCTATCTACCTGACAGGTTTTTTCTTATTTTTTTTTCTTCATAATTGTTGACATTTAATAATTTCTTCTACTGGTTTTCTTAAGCAACTTGGTGTCTTTCTTAATTGCGCTGCACCTAACACAGTTTGAGTGGTGGAAAGAGTGATGTATGTCAGTGGCTTACCAGGCTCTTAACATTTCATGAAACAGGGTTTTATGGATGTTAATTTCTGTATAGAGCCAGTGGCTTGGAGTTTGAGTTCCAGAGACATGGGGTTTTCAATATTACAAGGTTGTATTTTCTTCTCACTAAAAAGACATTCTTGCTAGCTGGTTTTGTGATGCCTGAAGGTCCATAAGCTTCTCCTGTGCTTTCCATTGTCACAGGGCCACATTAGTTTTGGGGATAGAGATTCCAGTGTGAGGACAACAAAATTTATCCAGTCTCATTATGATATTCAAAATTTCACTAAAGGCCAGATTTTTCTCAAGTCAACTTCTGCTCTGTTCTCATACTTGGCTGTGGTTTTTAGTACTATTACAAGAAAATGTAGATAGGGTTTTTTTGTTTCATTTGGAAACAAAAACCAAACTGAAATACGCTGAATTCTCAGAGAAACTCGGACCATTAAAAAAAATAATCCCTCTTATCAATTTTTTGCACTCTTACTTTATTTTTCATTTTGTGTACTTTGTCCTACAGATCTGGTGTGATAGTTGGCTACTTTAATTACTGCCTCTTTGAAAAGGTGAGGGTTTGTAGAGTATAAAGTGTCATTTTCCTTTGGAGGTGACCATGATGGGAAAAGGATGAAAGCAGGGTGTTTCCAATTTAGCAGTATAGGTGTGCACCCTTAAAATCCGCAGTTACTGTGGCAGAGTGCCAGCTGTGAAGGTACAAAATTCAGAGAATCCGAGGATCCTTTCCCAAAGTCCATCATTACTCAAACACAGACTAAGCAGGAATGGAACCAGTGGAGTGTTCAAGGCAGATAAATGTAACAGCAGTTGCTGCTGTTTCTGTTCTTCTGTGCTTCTGTTTCCTCAGATAGTGTCAATAAGCCCATGTCTCTGGGTTAGCAGTATTTCTCTAATTAAATAGAATTCCAAAGACAAATGCCACTCTCTTAATGCCAACATTTGTCACAGACAGGATTTCTGACAATAGACAGACAGACCAAAGAGAAGAAAGGTTAGCTGCTGCAGCATTCTTTTGACTCTAAACAGCAGAGTGCCTCAACTCCCACTGGCTTTGCAAATGTTAAGGCTATTCAGCAGCTGTAAAATTTACTAAAAGTCTCAGACCTAAGCCTGGGGACCACTCAGCAGTGGCAGTGGGTTACAGACTTGTTACCAGTATGTGGCTTAAAAATGCTGGGTTTGGGCTTTGATTCATTGTCATCCTTGTCAAGTGCCAGTCCCACAGGTATTCAGCTGTTTGACTGGTCTGGGTTACTAACTTCACACAGCCAACACAAAGGCATCTTGGGCACCTCCAACTGTGTTCCCAGTCCCTCCTTTTCAATCTTTTTAAATGTATGATGATGCATTAAGGCCCAGTTTTTCAAGCATGTTCTTTAAACTTTTTTCAACCTTCATTGAGAAGACAATCCTTTTCTGACTAATAGTGTAGGATCAATGTTCTGTGTTCCACTGTGCTGGTATTCTCCAAAATCTACTAGATGTAGAATTCCTCAACAGGAATGTGAATTGAGCTTGCTTCTCGAGCTCAGAACAAAAAAGCAGTCCAGAGAAATAAAGAATATTTTCCTAGGGAAGCTGTAATGTCTACAGTAATTTATAGTCGTCTCCTGAAGACATTTTGTTTCCCAGTTGTTCCACAGTTTCCCAGAGAAATTATTGAGGACCCTCACTTCTGGGACCTGTGAACTTAATTGTATTTGTTCTTTCCTGGACATTTGATCTCTTTCCACCCATCTGAGGTGCCTTGCCCATGATAATTTTGTTTTGTGTTTAGTGTTCTGCTGAAGAGTGAGCTGAGACCTTCCTGTGATGCGTCCCCTACGTTTAGGTCTCTCTTCTAGTAAGAAATTGTTGTAAACAACTGCAGTTGTTTTTAATGACTGGAAGTATCTTTCCATCCTAGGTGATGCAGATGTACCTCCCCTTCTGTGGGATTGCCATATCCAATGCCCAGCTATTTGCAGCTTCAAGGAAGGAATATGACAGGAGCAGGGTAAGTGCAGAATGGATGGTGGACCAATCTCAAACTTTTGTCTTTTGTTCCTGCAGGTTCCAGCTATGCACATGTGTTCACTAAGCAGAGAGTTTTAACTATGTTTTATTTCAAAAATTGTGTTTTCAAAAGATCCCTGCCTTGACTGAGGCAGCAAGCAGAGAGTGTGGGAGGGAAACACACTTGCAGTGATGGCTGTTGTTTCCTGATGTCAGTTCCACGTTTTGTGGTGCTGAAACAATTGTGTTTGTGGCACAGACGGTGCAGGAGAAAGTGTTACCTTGGCAGAGATTCAAGCTCTCATAAAATTCTAATAATCTCAAGCCTTTGCCATCCAAAATTTTTAATATTCAGTTCACGTGCAAATAATATGGATATATCTTTATAAAATTAAGCAAGAAAAATACCCTGTATATGAAGGGTTTTGGCAGCATGTGTCTTGATAGAATACACACTCATGATTGCTGGTGCTGTGCACGCACTGGGACAGGAGGCTCTGAAGTGAAAATAACACTGAGCTCCCCTTGTCAGAGAGGTCTTTTATTTTTTGAAGAAACAAAATGGTAATTTTAAGGGGTTTTTAGTAATGGTTGGCTTCTTTTTTATCATCCTTTCTGCAATGACAGGAAATTATACTTTTGTTAGCTTGGTCACAGGTCCAAAACTTCAGTAGAAATACTTCTGGTAGTGTTGAACATTTTCTTCCTTCACAAGGTAGGGGTAACTACAGTGGTCTGGGTCTGTGTGTTGTGCTCTGACATTTTTATATTAATAATTTTGGTGCTTTCATGTATGAAAACTAATGCTTTCCACTACTTTGAAAAACAACAGTAGCCCTTTCTAATGATCTTTATATTTAAGGGTCATGAGGCACCTTCTGTCCAGGTCTGACAACAGACTTGTATTTGGGAAAGAGATTTAGAGGAGGCTTGGGGGAAGAAAAAGATTGTCTGCTGAAGGTTTTTTTGGTGGTTCTTTATGTTGGTTGGCTGGGATTTTTGGGGGTTTGGTGGGTGTTTTAATGTTCAAATAAAATAATTGTTTGACTACACAGAGACTTAAATTTTGCTGCAGGTTTCCAGACCACAGGGAACAATACAGACTTTTGAGGAGTCAGCTCTTAATCTTCTGAGGAAGATATGCAGCAGAAAATTGTTAGGGACATTCTCATTCTTCATTAGAAAATGGTAAATTCTGGTAAATTGAGTTGGAGATACAGATTCTTTGTTTCTTTTTGCTACTTCAGCCATGCAAAGCGCAGCAAATATCATTGCTGTTGGTCAGCTGTGTGGTGGCCTGTACATAATTTCTGACCCATTGGTGGTGTTTAACTTTGCCTAGTCCATGACTGAAGTTAGTTGGCAAGTACCAAGGAGTGGACAAGCCCATACTGTGCCTTCCCTATGAAGCCAGACCTTAATGGTGGCAACTTCCAGCCACTGTGACCAACATTTTGCTGATGACTATGTTAGAACAGCTAAGACCACTACAGTTTATATGCTTACCTATATTGGTGTTCTTTAGTGTCAGTGCCCTAAATGAGAATAAAGGAAAGACCAAGCTTCTTTGGTAAGGAAGAACATGGCCTATATTTTTTAAAGTTGATGAAATGAGAGAGGAAACCCCTCTTTTTAAAGCCTTGTGTTTTACAGACATGTTAGTGCTGAGGTCTGGATCAGACTGCTATTGGAATATAGAAATATTGATGTGGGTTTTTTCTTCCCAGCCTTGAACTTGAAAAATGGGTAATAAGAGAATCAAATGGAGTTTAAATGCCCTAGCAAAATCAATCTATAAAATCAAGCAACTCAATCCATACCGCATTGCTTTACAGCCATTGCTTCATTTTTGGAACAAAGTGAAATAGTTTGGAAGATTCCCATTGTGCTGAGAGTTGGATTGTGCCCAGTTGTGAGCTAAGAAATACTTTTCTTTCTTCAGATACCCCCACTTCAGATATCCCCACTTCAATTTTGTTGCCATAATGATTAATAACTTTATTTGAATGAAGGTTTCAGTGGTTCATTCATATCAAAATCAATCCCAGAGATGATGCCTGCTTTGCAATGCTCCAAGTATTTATTAATTCTACAACCAATACAAGAGTTTTCTGCCCTTGTATACAGGCTTTACTGGAAGTAGTGAATGACCTCTTTGAGGAACAGACTGACCTAGAGAAAATTGTCAAGAAAATAATGCATCGGGCCCAGACTCTGCTGAAGTGTGAACGGTGCTCAGTGTTACTTCTGGAAGATATTGAATCCCCAGTAAGTGTTGTTGAATATCATATGAAAGTACTGCACAGCAGGGATTTTTCAGTGTGTTATTCCTAAATGTAAATGAGGTACTGGCTGAAACTTTATCAACACCCCTGTTGTGTCTTAATCCCAGCAGGCTTTATTGTGATAGCAATAAGAATTTACATTGAGCAGGTGAAATGGAAACCCAACTTGCAGAATTACTGAAGTATTTTTGGTTTTTTGCAATTGCTCTGTCTACTTGACCAATGGATAATTATTTCATTGCGGAGATCTGTTGAACAGATGGATGTAAACTGTACAAAAGTGTTTGTCAAGTGCTAGATTTCACACAGTTTTGACAGGGGCTTTCACTGGAACTTTGCACTACTGATAGTCATAGGGTATGAAAGCCTCTTTAAAAATGTTTAAAGTTTTTATAAGTTTTGTTAGTAATAATAAAATAAGTGTCTCCCTCCAGTGTTTTCAGACTGTTAAATATAAGCCACCCTCCTTTCTACTGATTTGAGAAGTAGTTGAAAGATGAAGCATTATTTTTAATATCTTTTTTTCCTACCCAATTATTTTTTTTGTATTCACTGATTCTGCAGTTAATTACTTGTTGCTGGGTTGTGATCAGTCAGAGACAGAATCATAAATATGTTTGTATGGCAGGAAAAATTCCTGTTATTTTCCTTGGAGGAAAGATATGATTCACATTTCATTTCAGCTAATAAAAATTAAGAACTCTCAGTGGAGTGTGCCCTAAATTGTACCAGCTTTCCTAAAAGCAAGATCAAGGTTTTTGTTTCACTTATATGTTCTCTACCATAGAATTTTAATGTTTCTAGTTAATTTTCTCTTTCTATATTCCCCTAGCCACTTCCCCTCCCCAATTTTATAATTACAAGATATAGTTCTACTACACTTTTATGAATATCACTGTGTTTATAAGTATAATATGATTTTTTATTTTTCACAAAAATGTCCATTGTGTTAGCAAGTTGTGGGTGGCAATTCATTTTTCTGCTCTTGGTATTATTTCTGCCTTTGAGCTTGGAGGGGTTCTTCCCAAACCACAAGCAATGAGTCCTTATTCCTCTAGACCAAATTGTGAAATATGGACAAAAAGCCTAAACTTTTTCTAAATGGTCATAAATCTTAGGTTAATTTGGAGTAGGAGAATAGCATCTTGCCACCTACTTGGTAATTCTTACAAGTGGCAAAACAGTTATTTTTCTGACTTTCCCCTGTTTTGGAGGGTTAACATATACATTAAAATAGATCTCTTTGGAGTAATTCAAGGTCTAACCATGTGTAAAATATTGTCATTTGTACATTGTGCAGAAAGGTTTTACGATTCAGAACCGAAGTGAAGATGGAGAGGCATCCAAAAACATGGTCTCTGTTCTGTGTCACTTTCAGCCACTCCTAAGATGTTTCACTTATGTTCTCCTGACACGTGTTCCAGTGTGACTGGTTGCAGTTAGTAATGCAAAGTGGCTTTTCTGTTTATTTTCCTATATTTAATAAGTGAAGTTTAAATAAAGCTCCAGAATTCATGTTCTGAAAGCCTTTAAAAGGAAGCGTATACTCTTGGGGAAAATAGTTCTCTGAAGGAATCAAAGGATATGATTTGATTTTATTTGGTATTGTTTTTTATGGAACTGTGCACAGTGTGTATTTTGAACATGAATTCTCTGTTGAGAAAATACAGATTAGTATTTTTATCCTTAGACTATTGGATAAAAATACAGTTTAAACAAAGGAACCTTATGTTATTTTCTTAGATGTTTATTCCTCTTAATAACTCTTAATATTCTTTTGTCACAGGTAGTGAAGTTTACAAAATCCTTTGAGTTGTTATCTCCAAAATGCAGTGCTGATACTGACAACAGGTTAGTGATTATGTCTTCCATGGTTATGGATAACTTAATTTTTCACACAGTTTTAAAGTTTTCTTGGTTGAGTTTTTATTTTCTTATGGAACTTTGTGTATATTTGACTGAAGAGTGTGAGCTGACATTTTTTAGTCAGATGAGACTCCTGCTTGCTTCAAATGGAGAATTGCTTGAATAAATATACCTGCCTATATTTTTTTATATATGTATGTTTTTGTATGTATATATGCACCAGTATTATATCAGTGTCTCAGGTAAAAAACCAGGGAAAAACGGACTTTTTGTAGCTGAACTCATTGATAACATGCAGATGTGGTTCTGCATCATTAATATTGAAGCAAAAATTACAAAATTATTTTAGATTGTTGATCTCTTACAAAATGCCTCTGTACAGCTGTGTTGAGAGGTTTCCAGTAAAATTTTGTTTCTGCTCTTGTCAAATTGGAAAGCCTGGAAACTGCAGAGCATATGTATTTCCTAGAAACTGTGTCCCTGTGGCTAAATCTTGTTTGGGAGCCCAGTCAAAATGGAAGTATATGTTTTGTTTGGTAGATCTGTAAACATTTATGAAGGGCCAATTTTAAATAGTAAAAGAGAACTTTTTGTTCATGTGGGGTTATTATATCAATCCCTGCAAGGTTACACTACTGGCAGCAGTTCACATAAAATGTCCTATATGGCAAATGAGGGTTCAGGGCTATTGTGAGAACATTTCTTCCATCTTTCAGGGCTCAGTGTTTATCATACAGGTTTTGTGCTAATTAGATCATACTGAATCTGAAGGAGAATTTTCCATATCAAATGGCTGTCATGGCGATAAATCTTTCCATGGATTGATTTTGCAGCATCAGAACAATGGGTAGTGTTAGAAAATTTCTAAGATGTGCAAGCTGACAGCAGAGTCCAGGGCCCCACAGAAATATGGGTAGAAGCTATCTCCCTTCCATGTCCTGGAATGGAAATGATGAAGCAAATGGAAAACAAGCAACAAAAAATAGGAAGATTTAAATACCAATAAATAATCTGTTGATTCATCTGGGAATCACAAGTTACTGCTTTTGACAAAGAGTTTCAGAGTAGCAGTTGGTCTTTCCTAGGGGGCGAAAATACATTTCTTTTATTCAGGGACAGGAGTATGAATCAAGGGATGTGGTTGTTATTCCTGTTTTTCTCAAACTTGATCTGTAGCCAGATTAGTCAAAACAATGTAGAGTGGTGTCAAGATAACCAAGCCGGCTCATTTCTTGTTACCATAGTTATATTAGCATGTTGCCACAACACAGTTTGTAGTAGCCTGCTCCACATGTATTAAAATCAAGATTATTTAACTATAATCCAAGACATGAGTAAGAACATGCAACCTGGTAGCTGGTCTTTATAAGATTCATAGAGGTACATTTCTGTGCATTTTAATATGAAGACGTATTGCTTTTCTTTTGATGATTTTTTTTCCTGTGGAGAGTGAAGTTGCTTTTCCAAAGACTAAGGTTAGACTGGCAGATATGATGTCACATTTGGATCCAGCACAGGCACAGCTTGAGTTATTGGCACTATTGTGGAAAAATAAAGGTTATTTAGGATACAGAACAATGCCTCGAGCCCTTGACATTTGAGCATTTTTCTAGTGAGTTTTGCCCTTTTTATTCTACATTCTGCAGCTGTAACTGATGTAAAGTCATGAGATTTTCATGTGGGAAAAAAAATGGCAAGATGAGTTTCTTCATCATTACAGCAGTTAAGAAAAATATAATTTCTTTGAAATTTTAGTTGGAATCCAAAGAAATTTTAGGCTGAGAACAATTCTCATTATAAGTTTTATCTAAATGAGAAAGAAGCTCAATATGACAATATGACTTACATGCCCTAATATACTTTCTCACACAGTTTTAGAAGAAGTTGGCTTTTCTTTTGCCCTCTTTGTAGCTGCCTGATAACAGATCACCTGCTTAATTCCCTAAATATCATAATAAATACTCATACCTATTTTCTTTGCTGTTGGTTGTAAAAGAATACCTTGCAAGGCCACACTTGCATTTATCTGTTCAGTTTGCAATTTTTCATCACACACCATGATCAAGTTTGTTTATTATCCATACTGGCACACTGATGCTCTTGTTTTTGCCAGTGATTTTGTTCTTGAAGTACAAGTTTGCCAAGTCCCCTAAATTTTCTCTCCCTTTGAAAAAATATTACGTAAATCCTAGAATCCTTGAGGGTTCAGTTCTGGTATGATCTAGATGAAGATGAGCTTGATGGAATGTGCTGCAGGGTGTGCCTTTCCTGCACAGAAGCAGCAGTTTTGGCAGATGAGGTTACATTTTAGCAGGTAGCTGAGATGACACTTCTCTAACCTCAGTACCAGTGGTAGTGGACAGGTCACCTCCCTGGGCCAGAGTGTGGACAGAAATATCTGTGCTCTTTCCCACTTGGACTGATACAGAGGAAGTGCTGAAACCCCTCAACTGTTTTACTGCCTTTGGGATGATGTGCCTGTCTTGTAGAGCATGGTTGTTAGGAATGGAGAGAATATAATACAACCTACTTTTAAAACTTCTTAATGAGTCTTATCTTGTTTCTTTTACTTGAATTCATTTGCTGCTTAAAATGCTCAACACCCATGATGCAGTCCTGGTTTATGCGTCACATATGATAATGATAATACCATTTGGATAAGTTATGAACTGGGAACTATGCATTTGAAATTAGATCTTTATCCTTAAAGATTTTCTGCTTCTGAAGTATTTGAAATAAATTATGAATTAAATTTTAAATTGTAAATGTGACTTTTACTTAGTTTAAAACCTGTTATATTTATTTGAAGGTCTCTGTCAAAGTATGCACATAACATTTATTAGTCACTCAAAAATTTTATCCCAAATGAAAGTTGATTCCTTTAGATTTCTGTAAATCATTATTTTTTTATTTATAGTCTTTTAAGAATATTAAGTTTCCTTTCAGATGAGTGACATAGTTGAATTAGTCTCCAGAAAATCAATGCACTTGACAAAAATCAATCCTTTCACTTTGATTGGGTCTTTCAAGGATTTTATTGTGCAGCCTGCTTTCATTCATGAGCATTGCTTCAAAGCTTCAAGCTGTTGTAGTCTTCTTCATAGCTTCTTAATAACTTTTTTCTAAGTAATGTTTCTCAGGTGTTGAAAATTTATCAGTTTTCTTCTGAAAACTAAGACAACAGGCATTTTTTTTGTTCACACATGAGTAGCCAGACTTTGCCTATGTCAAGAACCTGCCTCAAATAAGTCAAAGAGAGCTTTCCTGCTAATTAGGTGAGGGATGAGGTGAGGACTTTAAGGTCTGCATAGACACTGAGTTTTCTGGAGAAGCTGTGGTGGAATGTGAGTTGAGCCCGTAATTCTAGTGTCTTATGCTCATTTAGTGATAGCTCTCTGGGCCCTCAGTAATTGTGGCAGAAGCTCAACCAGGTAAAAAGAAAAGGAGACCTCCATGTCTTGTGTGACTACCTGGATCCACCTGCTGTAATATACTTGCGGTATTGATTAAAGATTATTTTCATGATCACCACACCCTTCTTCAACCATTCAGATCTGGCATTTCAGATGCCAGATGATAAAATTAAAAAAAAACTCGTCATTTTGACAGGAAAATTACTGAAAATAAGAATTGAAAATATCCCAGATTATTAGACTAATTTTAAAAAATCTTAAAAGTATATGTTTTCAGATAGCTCTACAGAAAATATTACATAGAACTGGTTGCTTTTCATGAGCATTTTTTCTGTATCCTACAGAAACTTAGAAAACAATCCACTGTTGATTCATAGGTAAAACTTATCAAATATTTTATTTACTTGAGACACCAATGCTGTTTTCAGTAGAAAGAGTTATGTAAAGGAGGGAATTTTTGAGGTACCATTTCAATAATACCAAATTATTGTTCCATATTGAGTTTTTGGTAACCATCAATAATTGTGAATGGTGCTGCTGTTCCTATTAATGTGCATGTAAGATGTGCTGGACTTGTAATTAACGTTGACTGTATTGTTTTCCTCCCTTGCCCTGCATTTTGACAGTTTCAAAGACAGCGTGGAAAAATCATCATCTTATTCTGACTGGCTGATAAATAACAGCATTGCTGAGCTCGTGGCCTCCACAGGGCTCCCAGTCAACATCAGTGATGCCTATCAGGATCCTCGCTTTGATGCTGAGGTAAGAGATTTTTGCAAATGGAATTATATTTTATCTTTTGGGCACTGCAACTAATGTAACAATTCTTATCATTATATCCAAGTGGCTGTGAAATGTGTGAATGTTTATTTTGAATTATTTTTTTCTATCCAGTAAGTTGTCCTTCTGGTCTTCTGTTGTTGACATGTTGACAGTAAACACAGAGCACTGACTTAATGCATGACTTTAGGCATTTTTTTTGTCCATTATTCTTTTTTTCCCTATTTATAAGTGATAACTTCCCCTACCAGTTGCCTTGATATTTATGCAATCTGATTTTTATTGCTGAAAATCTGTTGGTGTTCAGCGTTAGCAGCACCAGCACTGTTCGCTGTTGGGGTGACTGGAGCTGTACACACACAGAGTGTAAACAGAGCTGGTATCCAGACAGACAAATGTTGTTTGGGATCTAGCTTAGCCAACCAGCAGTTTAATTTGCTCAAATGCACACTGGGTTAGGTACTTCTTCAAGACACACAAAATTCCCAATAAAAGTTGTTTGTGTATCTTAAGATATTCATTCCAGCCTCAGTTAGAAAGGTGTAGCTACAGATAAAAATGTAAGTATACTTAACATCTAAATAAATGTTAGAGGCACATGGGAGGACAAAATCTTCACTGATTTCTAATCCAGCATTACTATGGAGGACTTGGCCAGCAGTCAGGCAGCACGTTAATCAGAGGACAGCCTTGGTCAGAAAGCTTCCTAAAATATATTACTACAGTAAGTGTGTTTGGAAGTGTTTCATGTTGAGAGTTTGTTTGGTTCCAATTTTATTCCATGTGTCATTAAAGGGATTATCTCTCAAACCAGCAGAACTTTTAGAAACAAGAAAAATAAAAGGGGCCTGCTGTAAAAGCATAAAAGAAAACTGTGTTGATCTGTTCAGAATTGCAAGAAGTACAGTTAATGCCTGGGGTGTTTAGATATGCTAACATAAAGCATGCCAGTCCTTGATGTTTGCAATTGTACTTGTATTATATCATGTCCTGAATAATTCAGCTATCACTTATTTGTATCACAGTTAGTCCTTTCCAAGTTGAAGGCACTGCCCAATATATAAAGAGAAAAAGAAACTAAGGGCAATAATTATTTTCTTTTGATGGGTTCCTATGAAAATTTAATTCTTAAATTCAGTTTTTCTACTCTATATCTACAGTCAAGAGTAGTAAGAGGAATATTGTATCTCTTATTACTTAGATAGAATCAAACATCCATTTTTAATTATGAACAGATATTCTGTTCTCTGCTTCAGTTGAATATTGTCCTTTTGTTTTTTCAGAACACTACTTCTCATTTGCAAATGTCGATGCTCAATTTTCAACTCATTCACCAAGAATTTAATGCAAAAGTATTTTGCAGTTCATTTTAAGACATATGTCTGAATCAATTATTCCCCCACTCCCCTGGATTTTAAGTGGCACTCCACACCAATTTCATTGATGACTTCTCAGTATGTATAAATAAGCAGTAATCTAATTAAAACCTGAGTTATATATTTTGCTAGCTAGGAGATCATAGTGATCCCATCCTGCTTCCCATATATGAATTATTGCTGGTCTTTTAATTTTCTTCTGCCTGTAGCAGTGGCAGTTTTAGTAAGAGAACATCTGATCTTCTGTGAGTGGACCCATTCCACTCTCTAGTCTCTTTTAAAAAAATGTTTTCTGTTCATCAGATTTTGCAGCAGTGACACTAAAGAATAAAGCTTATTAATTGTAGAAAAGAGAGAATCAGTGACACTTAAAATAAGCTGTGAAGTTGCATACTGTATTAGATAGAAAACAATAAATGAGGCAGTAAATTGTCAACAGAACAAAAGGACCAGTTATCTCAAATCTAAGGTTTGGCTCCATCCTTACATTTCTTACTAACTTGCACTTCTGCACAATTCCCTATTTACTCTCACCTTTCTTCTGAAAATGTGTATTTCCTCTAAAATTCCTTTTACAGCTGCAAAGTCCAATTTTAGATTGACAATTGGGAAGAATATTTCTAAGGCAAACTTGTTCAGTGAAAGTTGTCTGTACTAATCCACCAGTATAAGTAATCCAGAATTTCTCTGGACATTGCCTTAATTGCAGTTTGTCTTTAGTGCCAAATCAGAGTGAAACAGTGTAAGCTTTATGTGGTAAAGAGGCCAATGTTTGTATTTTCTTTGGCAGTTTTTAGAATAATCCTTATGACTTTTGGTTACTGTGAAGTTTCAGCAGAATTTTTTCTGATAACTGATTCATATGAAATGACATTTATAAATGTAAACTTACTCCTCAACATCTCTATTACTATGATTTAAAAGGCTGCAAACAGCACCACTAATGGAAGCTCTCATTTCTACATTTTAGGCTGACCAAATTTCTGGCTTTCACATAAGATCTGTTCTGTGTGTTCCTATATGGAACAGCACCCACCAAATAATTGGTAAGATTTTCCTAATAGCTGCATAATTTTTGTGCTAATGTAAATTTAGTTCTGTCTTTTTAATTCTGTGTTCCTTTTTCTTCTTTTTCCCAGCTGAATATTGTTAAGAAGTTACGGTACCTAGGATGCATGCTAAGTATCCAAGAAGGGATGTTTTGACTTGGATACTGTATGGACTTTTTCAGCTTTCCAGTTGTGTCATTGTTAAGTTATATATTGTACTGAACTTCAATGCGATGAAAACAGAAATTCTAACCATATTAGTGAAAAATGTTTTATATGCATTGATGTTTTCCTTGGGTCTCCCTCTTTAGTACTTGGGCAGCTGTTTCTGCAGCCAAGGAAAGTGGTCATTTCTTTCTAAAGATAAACTCTGGATGCAGTCAGGGAACACTTGCTGGAGGGGCTGTGGCAGTGGTCAGAGGTGCCTGTTGCAGTGGTGGTGGCAGGATCAGGATGTGACAGAGTTTGATGGGATCTTTGCTAGGATGCTTTGCAGCTATGCTACACCAGGAGCTAGCCCTATGTTATTAATTGCTTTTGGCACAAAAAGAAGTGCTTGTAAATGACAATTCCTTTGCTGACTTTCCTTAGAAGAACTGACGTCAAAGCAAGAGCAATTTATTCTGTCAGGGCAAGACTTGGATCCCTGTGCGTTGTGGCTGTCAGGGAGAGCTGAGATCAGCAGTGCATTGCTGAAGGCACTGGTGTCATGAAGGATCTTTGAGCTTCTTTAGCAGAGATGGTGTGGGAGTTGAGTCTTTTAAAAATATGTCTAGTTGTTTGTTGTAAAGTGCCCATTATCTTACAGAACGAGAAATAATCTGAACTCTTGACAGCTGGTTACTCTTACAGTATTTTTCTAAGGGCTTATTGTAGCTAAATGAAATAGAAATGTTTGTTGCAGTAGAAATCAGTATTAGTTCAGAAAATGCACTTTTCCATTGGGTCAGTAAATTAATGAACCAGTCATGAATAGAAAAGGGTTTACATACCCAGGTGATGCTAGACCAAATAAGATTTTAGGAATGAAGGTACTGATTCAGCAAATTCTATTGGTAACTCCAAATTTTTAGGACAACTTATGTGACTGCTGTTAGCAAAGTGATCAAGTTCATTCTCAAACAGATCTTTAACCTTTTGTGAAAAGCACTGTGAGTAACTTTTAGATTTGCAGCATTATACTTAGAGAGTAAAGAATAACAGCTGAAAGTACTGGTATCAAAACAATCAAACTATTGCACATCTGTATCTGTTTAATTATTTTCAGAATATTTATTTGCATTTTGCTTTTCAGTTTGAAATATGTGGTTTACCATTTACCAATGAATAAAATGTTCTGCATTGTGCATTAATGAATGAAGATTATAATTCATATTAACTCTTTCTAAAGGGGTAGCTCAAGTGTTGAACAGGCTTGATGGGAAATCCTTTGACGATGCTGACCAGCGACTGTTTGAAGTAAGAAGCATTCAGTTCAGCATTAACATACTTTTCAGTGTCATTTGGTATTTCTCAGTAATCTGCTTCAGTCCACTCCAGGGAGGGGGGGAGAATATCTTGTCTATATTTGTGGTTTGATATTAATTCTCAGAAATCCTCACTTGGAAGGTGGCATCCTAATTAAAACAAGTTTCTGGCGTCTAATCTCTCATCTGGAGGCCAGTGACTCACCTGCATTCCTAAAATAACCAGTTTAAAAATAATTATTCCTAATATTTCCATGAAATTTCTTTTAATTATTAAGCCAGTATTCATCTTTGTGTTTGCATTATAATTGATTCATAATTGACTTTCTTTTTTCTCTTTTTAAATTCTAGGCTTTTGTTATTTTTTGTGGCCTGGGTATCAACAACACAATTATGTATGACCAAGTGAAGAAATCCTGGGCAAAACAGTCTGTGGCTCTTGATGTATGTGTACATCTTTGTGAAACCTTTTCTTGCTCCTAACTTAAACATGTAAAAGAGCGCACTATATATTAAAAAACCTATGATTATTTGAACTTCTCTAACCAGATTCAACAATATAGCACAGTTGTGTATTATATATCTGGAGATTTTAGACATTATCATATTAAAAATAATCTTGGTGAGAAAAAAGCCCAGAGTTTTGAGGGTAGCTTTACAGAATTTACATTATTCCTACTACAACAATAATTAAGAGCACTTTGAATGAAATTTCAGATCTTTCAAAAAGCATTATGTGAGACTGATTAATCTTAAAACATTTCTCTGATGAAAGGGTAACGCCACTAAGACATTGGTATTGTTCTAAATTTCACATGTGATAAGAGAATAAAATTATCTAGTGATCCCTGATATGTGCACCCTTTACCTGTGTAACTCTTTTGAGTTTATCCTGTACTCACCATTACAATAAGAACCACAAAAATAACATTGGCCTGAATGAGATATGAAATTCTTTCTATTAAAGGAAAAATCAAACCCAACTGAATTGCTATAAAGAGGCCTTTTTTTTCTTTGCTTTAGGGTTGGAAATACTAACCTGCATAGTGGGGTTGTATCCTGTGATGCACACAGGCCTGTTAAGGCTTTCCAAAGTCAGTCAGACTGTTGGTGTTAGAAATTCTAAGCATAAGCAGCTTTCTTTATTATTTGTATATATATCTATCCACGTAGGGGGGAAAGTTAAATGCTTACCTTTTCAGACCTCCTGCAAGATCCTTTATACTTTACATGTCATAGTCATGAATGAGTGTAAATCCTCACATGCCCCAGATATTTGTGCAATACAACACCTTAGGATGAATGCTCCTCCTGGCAAGAAAAACAAGCAGTGCTAGATGTCACACACAGATACACAGGGATGAAATTTAACAAGAAGTTTGCTATTTGCTACTGAAATAAAAGAAATTTTAAATCTTTTGGTTTAAAATGCAGCTTCTTTCTTTGATCTAAAAAAAGAATAATAACCATATAGCTTACACGTAGAGTTTAGATTTGATAAATAGCCACTGTTCTTCTATGAAGAGTAATTCCTTCTACAAATGAGCAACAGCTCTTGATAACGTTTGCATAAAGTGATGGAAGATGCAGGAGAAAAGTATTGAACACTAGAATGGTATAAGATGAAGGACTGTGAATCCATTTTTCACTAATAGAATACTTGATTAGTATTTAGCTATAATGGCAATGAATGGCACTTGAAAATTACATTGATATCAGATGTAAAATAAATTAGCTTGTTATATATCATCATAAGATTCTTATCCAGATATACTGATACAGGTTTTCATACAACATTCTGATAAGATTGACTAATAAATAGAAGAGCAAAACATAAATTATAGGAAAGGATGTCATTATTCAAAACCAGTCTAAATACATTTCTTATATTATGGACACAAAATTTGCAAATTATTGAAAGATTAAAATAATAAACACTAAGGAAGACTGTAAAAATCTAGAGAGATATAATGAATATAGATCAAAGAGAAGCTTGATGAGAATTTTGGTATTAAGTGTCATCTATCATAGCAGAAGATGTAATTTGACTAATCTTACCAATTTCTGAGAGAAGTTGTAGTATGGTGGACAGAAAAATAAATACTCTGTGAGAAAGGACATGATGTATAATCATACAAAGTAAAATGGGGTACAGAACAAATGAGTTTATGTTTGTTATTTGTTCTTTTATAGTGCAGGAATTGCTGCCATCTCCAGAATGGTATTGAAGAGAATGTCAGACATAGCACAGAGGTGCTGATATTTGATATTTGGATGCAGCAATGTGCCACTAGTACAGGCATTAAAGCTTTTCAGTATAGCAAAAGGCATTATTAAAAGTCTGTAAATCTACTGTTATTTTTACATTAAATTATTTCTCTTTTGATTGTAGAACTCCAGGAGAACAATGTAGGAATCCTTATAATATTAAATTACTTACTGTTCATCATTCCCGATAAAACTCCCTGCAATATAACTGCCAAATGTATGCCTGATAACCTGTAATTACCTATTATGTGCTGTCAATCAGAACTGAATTATCACACAAATGCTAATTAAATTTCCTTTAAATATAATTGATTAGACTGCAGTACAGAGACCTGATATTGCTACTTGTCAAGTGTTCAAAAATGTTTTTTATCTTTTGTTCTGGGGCAGGTGTTATCTTATCATGCAACATGTTCTAAGGCAGAAGTTGATAAATTCAAGGTAAGATTAATTTTCTAAGATATTTATTTCTGTAACTATAACAGTAAATTAATATTTGTCTAGATTATCTGAGACAAGTTTGTAGATTATTGCCTAAATGATGGCTGTGTCTTAAGACTCTATGGATATCTGGTGATAAGGGTGTAATATTCTCCCTCCACTGTAGTTACTGGTACAGTTACCCACACTTGTGTATGCTGAAGGTGAAATTCCTGAAGTATTGCTGGAATCAGCGTGCTTGAAGATCATTCCAACACTACAGGAAATACTTTTGTGTGTGCAGTAAGTTGTACTCAGTGTTTGGCAAAAAGAACTGAACATTGTGTTGAGAGAGAGGAAAGAAAGGGATAAAGGACCATCAGTTTCCTATTTTGTTTTTGCATTTCCATTTACCTTAGAACCAGCATCTGTAATACAGTTTCTATGACTCTCAGGATTCCACCAGTATCTTTGTATGTACAAGAGGGCCATACTTGATTACTGTCAGCCACTGAAAGACAACTCTCCTTCATAGTCTCAGTAGTTGAAATAACATGCTCATGTGATGAGAAGCTATTCTACTTGTTTTCCCAGGTGACTTCAGTAATAGATAGACCAGTCTCCAAGTAAGAAATGTGTTTTGGCTATCTATTTACCTTGAAGGCATGCAACTATCCATTTCATGGTTCATAATAAGGTCAAAGGAAATGAAGAGCATTTACTCATTAGTAACTCCAAAAGATTTCGTATATCTCCAAAAGGTTTCTTGTAAAGAACATAGATGAGAAAATAAAGAATATAACCAAGCTGTACTTAAAGTCAATTAAGCTTTTTTTTCAGTAAAATTTTCCCTTTTCTACATCCAGTTGTCTCACTTTCAATTCCTGACAAAATGACTCTCAAGTAGGTTTTGTTAATGCTTTTACACCACCAGAGGTAAACAAAACAAAAGAAAAAAAATCCCAGAACCAACCAGCAAGTCCTGTGGGCCTGTGGCACAGAGCCCATCCCAGAGAGGGCCATCCATCTGTGGCATGATATTGCTCCCATGTCCCTGCTTGCAGCCAGTCTCCCTGCTGAGGTCTCCCGAGAAATCCCTGCTCTTTCCCCTGTTTGTTATATCGTTGTATTTTGTATAAGCTCTTTGTTATATCAGGGTCGTCTTCTAGCCTTGACTGGCTAATAAACCATCCCTGCCTCTGGGGGTGTTTGGGCCTGAAGCTGTCCCCTCCATCCGTGGTGATTTATTGGCAGGTGTCAGAGCAAACGTCTGTGATGATTTACCCGATGTGCTGCTTCAGTCAGAGCACAGACACACACCCCAGAAACATCTGCATGAGAGTGATGCCAGCAGATCCCTGACTGACACAACACCCAGCATCATTCGTGACTTTGGAGTCACAGTACATTCGAGTTGGCAACTTCTCAACATATTATCCCAAACATACTGAAACTGGACCCCAGGATCTTGGAAATAATTACATACCCTTGTAGTACAAGTTTTTTCTTTCCCTCTTTGTAATCTTATTTTTTAAAGTCTTCATAAAATGTTTTTCCATTAATTTTTATTTGCTTAGGATCTCAGGAATATTCTGATAAAAAGTGAAAAATTGCAAGCATACTGAAAGTTTATTTTCCTCTGGCTTTTACCAGTGAATTACTTTATTGCATTATAGAAAGTCTAACAAGACTATTTAAAGCTGATTTTTTTACTTGAAATTTCATCAGTAATTTCTTACTGTTAGCAGATGAATTCACAAACATACAAATTCACAAATATACCTGGTATCTTTTTAAGAATTAAGAATAATCACTGTGAGCAGGTTCTGTAAAATAAATAACACTTATTTCTGTTTCTTCTAATCCCATCTAAGAATTAATGAAGAAAACCCCACCTTAATAAGAAACCTGTAAGAAATTAAATACCTTTCTCGAAATGTTTATCTGGGAAAAAGTGCAAAGCACTATTGCTGGTGGAGATGGAAAAATACAGAGGGAAGTTCACAGTATGGAAAAATAAAACATGAGTGTATGAAAATGGAACATGTTGTACAATTGGCTATTAAATATTTTTAGATTTTCTTTTAATTTTTAGGTTTAGATTATGATGGTTTCAAAAATATTTAAATTAAATATACTGTTAAATTCATACAAAGTGCATAATATTTTTTAGGTTTTCTGATATATGCTGCATTACTGTGATAGATAGATTTCTGATACATTTCCTCCAGATACAGAAAGAAAAACTAAGCTTTACTTTTCATGAGCATTTGCAAACAAAAAAATCAACTTGAATGCAAATTTCTCTAAAATGTCTGAAGTCTTCAGCCTGATTTATCATAGTGCTTCTCCTCTCTTGCATCTACATAACTATCCTAAAATCAAACTCAGTTTTGTCAGGATAAGCTAAAGTAAGGCACCATTGAATCATATCCATATCAACATTAATTTTATTTTCAGAAGTTAGAAACAGCTATGATTTTAAAAACTGTGGCAACTCAGTTCTCCCTCGTATTTTAGACTTAAAAAACTATTCTGTCATTTCTGTTGTGCACTAGTGCTATAAACATTTGTGTCACTGGAATAGATAATTGAAGTCTGATTAATCTAAGACTGAAGCTATCCTATAGCATTGTCCTGTAGTGCCAGGTTTCTTCTTACTGAAATTCAGGTTCTGCAAGCCTAAATATAGTTCTGTGTTAGACAAATATAGATACATGAGTAAAGAACGCAGAATTGTGTCCAGGACAGGATATTTATAGCAAGAGTTCCTGATTTATGAGACAGTAATGAACAAGTCCTGGGACTTAACTTAGCAAGCAGCCCCACAAACACACATCACCTTTAAATGTGACCAGTGTAGGTTCCAAAGAGAATGTGTAAAAGCTGTCCTGTTCTGGGCAATGTACAAGAAGCTATTTTTAAGAAGCAAGCCTAATTGTGCAGCTGTCAATGGTAGAAGCCAGATCAATATTTAATGACTGTGATGAATTATTTATAGCCCTGTGAGAGATTCCCCTTTTTAGGTCAAACAGCACACAGCAAAGATACACAATGGAAAATAATGTATCACCTGCTTTACAGAATCTTCTATTCAAAATGTGGCATGAATAGCAATTTCTGCATTTCTCAATTTTGTAGCCTGAGGTGTGGCTATTTAAGATCTACCTTTACATAGGGAGGCTTTTGTGTCTTTCTTAAAAACATTCATTTAACTATAGAATGATGAAAAGAGTTGAACCAAAAAAAGCAGCAACTTTTATGATTGCTGCTGTATATGACAATCTAAACAGTTGAATCCACAAAAGATGATGGATCTATGTGAATTTGATGCTTGGAGTTGTTATGTATGGTTTAACATTCGTTATTCATGCCTTATGCACCCTTAAATGTGTAACAGGGGCAGCTAAATATAAACAAATGCAATTTTTGTACTGATTTTATCTTCAATCTTTGAAACAATAGGGAAGACATTCCTTGGCTATGTTATTCTCTGCTGTGATGTCATCTTTCAATTTAGAACTACTTTAATTGCTTTTATAAGCTTGTAGTTAGATAATTTTTAGTAGTTTATAGCAATTACTTCATAGTCTTTCTCAGTAATTAAATTTCAGGAAGGCAGTCTGGCCTTTGCTGTGGACCATTTATGAAATATTGCTATAGAATATGAGGAGTTATACATTGCTGCTTTTTTTTTTGCACTGCTGTGTCAATGTGTTTGGTACCCTGTGTTTCCCAAAACCCACAACTCACAGTCACACTGCAGGATTTTCCAGACTGGTCCCCAAGGCTGCTCACACACTTCCTTCCCTTTGGCTGCCACAGCAGGGTGCAGGCTGGCACTGAACTTTTCCCTAGTGCTATTCCAGCTGCTCAAGTTCCATTGAGAATAGCAACAATAAGGAAAAAACTAAAAAACTTTGAGGGTAACCAGGGCTTAAGTGTTACTATAGAATCGTGTTCCCTTTTTCCCTTTTGAGTAAGGTACATGATCACAAGGTGTAAAAAAGTTTATTTCTCTGCTTTTCCACATCCACTGCCCACGTAAGACAAGACCTAAAGCACCATGTCAAGAGTTTCATAATTCATGAAGCCAAGGTCTTTATTGTGTTACATTATTTGGTACGCTTTGACATGTGCCCGTGTCTTCAGTTGTCATGGAAATAAGAAGTCAAGAACACATTGCATACACTGAAAATAATAAACAATGATAAAATAAAGTACTGAGTGTTTATGAAATGTGAGGCTGTCATCTGACTTCAGACAAGTGTTCTGTAGTTCAGTTTTTTTCCAATTTCAGTGAACAGGGAATGGCATGGAGAAGTGGAGTAGGAAAAGATTGTTCATGGTCTTTTTTCATAAAATGTCTAGATTTAGGGACATTAAAGGCAATTAGGGTGGAGATTTTAATCTGATTAAAAATCTCTCTTCAGCAAACTTGTAGTTAACATCTACAGTGATAGGTCATGTAGTTTAATGAGTTAAAATGATTAATTAGCAGAAGGAAAAGGCAAATTGAGACTGATGTTCTCTGGGTCAGGGAATCTCCAATGTGCAGCTCACCAAAGCAGAGAGTGCACCAGGAGGGTAGATTTTTCCAGTCCAAATAATATTCCCTGAGGTTTTTAGCTTATTTTCTTCCATGAGGTGTTTTATCACAAATAAAGAAAGTGGGATTAATTCCACATGTCAGAGACATGAGAGGCACCTTCAGGAGTTACTTCTGGAGCTGTCCTGCCAGATTGGTGCCATACTACAAGGAATAGTTAATAGAAAAAGTGACTGGGAATTCTGAATTTGGTTTCAAAAACTTAATTTGTATGATAAGCCTGCACAAAACCAGTTTATTTTCTAGTGTAGGAAATAAGTAAATCCTGTTTTAAAATAAATCTTACTCTTGAGGAAAAGCTGTATATGACTTGAGTTAAGGCAAAAGAAAGAAGCCTGTGGCCTGGAAGCTAGATAAAAGCCCACAGTTCAATCATACACCCATGCCCAGACAACTTTTTCTGTTAATTTACAAGTTTAGCACAAGTCATTAAATGAATTTTTAAAAGGGATAGGCTTCTTTCAGCAAGGAATAGATTGTAGTCTGGATTGCTTCGGGGCAAGGGCATTGCAGAAGTCAATAAGGAACTTCTGTGGAATTTTTTTATATGCAAAAGCAAAATATATTTATTCTTGTGTGTTTATGCTATGCAGAATAATCTTTAGATACATTTACACTGCAGGTTAAAAAGAAGAGATCTTAAGATTTATGATTACAAAAAAAAGGGGAAAATCAACATTTATATTCTAACTGCAGAGTAAAGACACAAAATAACTAGAAATATTAAATAATAAATGACTACTTCTAAGATCAGCTACTTCATATTTAGACCAGAGTTTAAATCTCCTCATTAAATACCCTCATTAAATACCTTAAAAAGTAATAAACTTTAATAAATGAAAATAACAGAAAATTAAAGTACGTGCATGATGAAAGCAGTCTTTGTACTAGTTGCTTTAAAAAGCCTTCTTCTCTAAAGCTGAAATAGATTTCAATTGATCTAGATAATTCTAATTATTTCTGCTATACTCTAACATTTACAGTACTAAAAAAAACCATTCCAAGTAGTTGAAAATATTACTGACTTACTGCCTTTAATAGTGGCTGTTTTTCAGTTTTGTAGTAATTATGCACAGTAATACAGTGATACTTAAACAACAGACATTTTCAGCAGAGAAGTAATAAAACACTTAGGATTATTAAGTTGTCTGTACTAAAAAAAGCATGCTGCTACTGCTCTGCTCTCAGATACTGGATTTTTGTTATTCACATGGGAAATTTTGTGTTTCCATATGCAAAACCACAAGTGGTCCAGGTCCTGAGAATGCTTAGAAAAACAAGTTAGGAAAAGCAACTGTTGGGACACAGGATTTCTTCCAAGTGAAGGTGAAATGATTTATTACCCAGCAGACCTGTTGTCTGTCCTTCAATCTGATCTGTCATCATACTCCATAACAATCCCCTGTCAGATGGAAAACATCAAGAAACAAACACAATTCAACATTGCTGCACTGTTTAGCCAGCAGCCATGCAAAAAGAGGTAAGGCATGGAATACTTTAAAATTGCCATGCAAGCCAGAGGGTTAGCTGATGAATGATTAGAAAAGGAAACAAAATCAACACTTGTCAAATAATAAAGTAGCGCATTTCATTTAGTGACAGACGTAGGAATTTGTGTTTGGAAAGATTTTCAAACAGGAAGAAAAATGTATCCAGCAAAGACTCATGCACTGGAAGTGGGCCAGTGTAATTTAAAAATCTGAGGTACTTCAGTGAACGATGGTAATTTAGGAGTTCTTCAGTGTGACTTTAGCATGATTCTTTTGCCACCAATGAGGAGCAAATCATTCCCCATACAGTTGATAAGACATCCCTTGGGCTGGCCCTATATGTGACAGCTCTCTCTTCTGAGACCTGCATTCCCAACTGCTCCAGAAAGACCATTGTAGTGTTCATTTTATCTCATGGAAGAAAGGAATTTTCAAAGAAATCTATAAAAATGTCATCACAGTTCACATTTTAAATTTTTCCTTATTTATCTGTGCTTGATTTCTTCTGTAGCCCCAGAAGACTGAGAATTATAACTAAGAATCTTCTGGTTAAAAAACCAAGTTGCTTTGCACCGAACTCTGTTTAGACAGAGACTTTCTAGTTGGCATTAATATTATCAATGTTAATATTAAAATTAAATAATTAATATTATCAACGTTAATTTTAAAATTAAAAACTTAGTTGTACTGAATTTAAAACCAGGATTTTTTTTCCTTAAGATACACCCTACAAATGGAAAAAATATTTTCCTTTGTTTATTTCTGCCTCTATGCAGTGTTCCAGCTGCAAGCAGTTGTTTGTCATAAATGTTTGCTTGTGTTGATTTTAAATTATTAATGGCAATATTTCTACCTGCTTTTTTTTTTTAATCTTTTACAGCAAGAAACATAAATGTCCCTCAAAGGAAGAGGGCGGTGTTCTTTAAAGGCTTTTGACATTTCCAACGAGTTGATATTAGAGCTAGAATGTTTTTAAAAGTAAAACTAAAATGAGAAGAGTGGGAGATGTTTTTCTGAGATGAATCTGTTTGGCCACTGGGTGCCATCCTTGCTCCACTTTAAGGCTGGTCGCCAAGCAGCCTCTCTGTCAAGCCGTAAAATCCTGAAAAAATGTAATGCCAGTGCAATTTCACACCATCATAATGTTTGTGTGAGTGCATGTGGTAGAATATGTCCCCAGCACAAGGCAGCGTGTCCTTCTTGCACAAGTCACTGAGAGACTGGAGAGAAATATCCTTACAGCTTCAGCCATGTTACATCCAGTCTCATATCCAGCAATTTTTTTCTTTTTTTTTTTTGGTTTTGCATTCCTCCATCAGCTGGTGAGAATGAGGCTGTGCTGAAAGGGCTGTTCCCACACGTGAGCACGTGACAGACCATGCTTCCATGCAGGATTAATTTAGGTTTTGGGATTATTTGAAAGAAAAAAATTCCCTGGGTGCATGCTTGTTTTCTAGATCAATTTGGGATGTATGGGCCTGTGTCATCCAAGCAAAACGTTATCTAGCCTGTATTATGTACAAAAATATTTTAACTGCAATCTGGTATAGGTTATTTATTACACTGTTTCATTGTCTGCTCAGGGCAGGGTCTGCTATTGGTTTAAGGGGCAAAATCCCTGCCAGAGTAAATATACTTTCTAAGAGAAATTGTGTCATAGTTCTGCGAGTTTAGTCTTTCAAATTTAAGCTGCAAACACTTTAAATGCATGAGAAATAGACTACAGCACACAGACCCCCATCATAACCTGCCTGTGCCTACAGCAGCCTGCTCAGTTGCTTCAGCATTAACTTGCCCACCCCTGCTTTCTCTGCTGCCACACAGCTCTGTGTGTGATCTGTCCCTTCAACAAGCCCAGGGGCACACAAAAACCCCACCCCAAAAATAACGAAAAAAATCAATTTCTATGTATGGCCTTCATAAACTCTACTCTTAAACTGATTTCAGTAGCTACTTGTGCTACCTCTACTTCCCCTGAAGGAAACCTGTTGCTGTGAGGAGTGGTAATGAAAAGTTATAAGCAGCATAAGATATACATGTATTCAAAACAGGAACGTCAAGAAACAAGTGTTTATATCAGTATTGCAGCCTTTTAGCTCAAAGTAGTGATATATGAAAGCAACTTCCATTCAGAGAAAATTCATAAAGCTAGTAGTATGTAAGTAGCAAGGAGCTAAATAAATACAAGATTTAAGTGCCTATTATTTGTTATTTGTTTTTTGTTGAAAGAATGGGATCTGCACATTCTGGGTTTTGTCAGAAAGCTTGTGCTGCTGAGGCTGTGAGTTGTGTGTGACCCAGAGCTCGTGCTGCAGTGCAGGACGCTCAGGCTTCCTCTGCTGGGGGCTCTGTGGATGAAGGGGGCAGTGGAGGATGTACATCCTGCTCTGGGGAGGGGAGCTGGCCTCAGTGTTCAGCCTGCCTTGCAGAAGCCTCACACAGGACAGGCCTTGGCTTGTGAAGCTGTAGTGAGATGAACCTCTGGTCTGGGGGGAAAGCACTTTTGGGCAGTCCTGAGTGCTCCTAGGGAGTGATTTATGGGTTCAGAATAGGATGGCTGGATTTCTTTTAAACCTGCAATCAGAACTTGACAAAAAGTAAGGAGAGAAAGACAAAAACACACTTTTAAGGAGAATCACGGAAATGTTCTCTGTAGGATTCCTGTAAATGTACGTTGTAAGGTTGAAGGTGTTGTCAATATTATTTATTGTCTGCCTGACAGAATTCTGCCATAGCTGTCACTCTGGCAGGTCTGAAATAGGACTTTCTCCCCAGTGGAGCAGTAACCCACTCATACATTTGCATAACTTTCCCCACCAGTCACTGTACTGCCAGCCTGATTTGTCACAGCTGCTCAGCAAGAACATTTCAGTGGCTCCCAGGAATCCCATCCAGTGCCATTGTGCCCCTGCAGCACCACCATGGCCCCAGAGTGACACGGGACTGGATGGATCTGCAGGTTGGCTTTGGTGCACTGAGAGCTGCTGGAGTGTGCTGGGATTAAAGAAACAGTGTGATACCAGTGCACGTGCCATTGTGGCTCTGGTGGGATTGTTGAGGTTCTGGTTTTGGGTTTTTTAGTGTCTCATCTTTGCAACCCCTTCACTTTTTTCACATGCTGTCTTCCACCATGTGCCCAACTGAGAGCTGCAGGGCACAGTTTGGGCTGTTTGTCACCAAACGTGTGAGTTCCTCCCTATGACTTCACATCATGTCCACCGTGACAAAAGCCTGTCCCTGCTTCTTCCATCCTTAATCATATTTTTACTCTTCTGAGTCTTCAGGGAAGGAGCTAGAACTTTTCCTCCACTTTCTGGGCAGGAAAAGGCTGCGTTGTATCCCATTTTCCTCAACCTCCCAAATTTACAGGCATGAAGGGGGGGTTGGTCCACATTACCCATTCTGCTCTTCATGGGAGTAACAAAGCTGACTTTTTGCCACCAAAACCAAGTCAAGCTTTGTGGGAAATGGCAGCCTGACACTTTTGTAGTGTAGAGAAATAGTTGCCCTAGGTTTGCTGCTTGCGTTTGTTTGAAATTCTGAAACAGAGACTGAATAGACCCTTTTGTACAAACTTCTCATCTGCTCTGATGGCCATAAAAACTCGACAGTTGCTAGCCTGCAGTATGTGACACACTGGTTCTTTCCTAATCACCAGCAGCCAAAGGGACGTGAACGCTCCCCAGCGCGCCTTGGGAGATCATTGTGTCCAATGTGCATGCCCTGTAAAACTCCAGCCCTAGGCTGCTGTGCTTATGGACTTTGGCCTTAAGAATAATAGATGCTAGACCATTAATTGTTTTTATTTTATGCCTCTGTTCTTTTAAAATCAAAATTTCTTGTTCCTTTTATAGGCTGCCATATATTTTGTTTCTGTGTACTAGGAAACAACTTTAGCATCAAGGATTGATTTTTAGTGACATAAAATAACGTATTTCATGTCTGTTATAGTTTGTAACAAAATTTTTATATGGCATTTTTATCTCTGAAATGTATTCTTTCTTTTTGATGGGTCCCAATTTCAGAAAGGATATGTTCAGATAGGATTGATTGACTGATTAGAAATATTCAAACTGCTTTCTGCTTTTTAGGTATAATTCTGGGGCTAGCTTTGGAAATAGCATGTGTAACACAACACTATAATGACATACCTTCCCTTGCCCTTTTAAAATGAAAATTATAGGAAGACAAATCCTTTCCTCAGGCACATACAGTTTTATCCCAAAAGCAGAAAGCAAACACCATACTCTTGTCCTAAGCCCATCCTGCATGATAATTAAAAAAAAAATCCTAAGTGCTATATTTGATAGTGATATATTGCTTAATGGCTACTTTTCTTGTTCTGATAGAAGAAGCAGATTAAATAGCTTTCTTAAAGCTGTGAAGTTTCTCTTTCAATTTAAAGAAATACCAGCATCCTACTAAGCAGTAGTTATGTTTGGTAAATGGTCAAACCAAACACAACTTTTTGAAACAAGTCTGAATGCAACTGTCTTTGTTCTACATTTCATATCTAAAGCACATGTTAAGCTGTTAATCTGCCATTTGAAGCTGGAGCAGTTGCACCACATACCTATACATGCTGCAGCTGCAGATTGTGAAGCTGGATGCATGTGCTGCATTATTCTTGGTTTACAGACGTAAAACTTTGACTAAATCAAGGAATGACCTTTTCCAGCAGAGGGCTCAGACACCGACTGTGGGACTTTGAGCAGAGTTTGGGCATTTGATCTCACAATCGTAACCCTCTGTGGGGTTATCTGTGGAGTTAATCTGGGGTATAAAATACACAAATCCTGTTCCACCATGTCTTTTATCCAACAGCTGTTCAGATATAAGACATTCACAGAGACTGGAACATTGAAGGAGTCTGGTAGATCTGGCAGCTGCAAAGTGTGTTTATATGGCAGCCTGAGGTCTCCTTGGGGCAGAGGCATAGGTCTGGTTGGTCTCCAGACTAAATGAGGCTGTGTTTCTGGTGATTTCACTATTGAAGGCAGAGTGATGCTCCTGTGACAATCATGTTAAAAAAATTATTAGAATCAAAATCAAGAGGAGAATACACATAAGTCATTTCCATCCCCACTCCCCTTCACTGTAAATATTGTAAAATTCCCTTTTAATGCCACTGCCCTGCCTCTGCTTCAGTTGGTCATTGGAAAAGAGGTGCTAACTCAGTGTTATGAAGGGCAAAGAGTTGCCATCCACAGTTTCCAGTAACAGATGGAGGCCTTTAAAAGCCAGTTTGCTCTGGGCATTAAACATGCCAGAGCTGCAACATTTGATTCTTTCTCTTTTGGAGAGAGTAAATGTGTCAGACTGGAATATAACAGGCTTTGGTCTTCCATGGCTATGAAGAAGTACAAAATCTGTCCACTGCTGCTAATAACTGACTATAAAGATATATTTTAGAAGATGCCTGCCTGCAGCTATAAATATAAGCAAGTATTTTAGAGGCCTTTATATATGAAAAGAACCTCTCACAAATAAAAATCTTTGCCATCAGAAAATGATGTCTTCGAAATGGCTTCATAGACTCATAGAAGATTATGTGAGAGATAACGAGGGCATCACATTTAAATATTCTTCACTTTGATGCTCTCTCTTCAGCTTTTGATGATCATCCTTTAAGGTTTTTCAGATCCTAATCTTCTGAGAGAGATTCAAGATGAACAGATACTTGAAAAGGCAATTTTATTTCTTCTGTGTGCGTCACGTTGTCTGGAGCTCCAGTTTCACTCCAGAGTGTACATGAGGTCAGATCCTGACCTGCTATTCAAATAGTACGTGGACCCTGGACTCCTAACAGTGCCCCTGGGATTTAAGATGTACACCATATTATTCTGCCATTCTTTTGCTACATTGGGATATATATTTCATGAGATATCTTTATATGTGTTAAATATAATCAAGTTTCTTGTTGCTTCTTACTTCTTTCCATCAGTCTGGCAGTATTTTCTGATGGGGAAACCTTACTGATCATTCCACATGCCACTGTAAATAAGGCTATGCCAAAACTGGGCTACATTCAGTGAGTGGAAGGTGCTGTTACAGAATAGTTCTGGTATCACACAGGAAGGAAACTGAGTATATCAAATGGCACAGTGTGCCTTTTCCTTAAACAGAGCCACAGTAATATGCTTCTCAAAATGTTTCAAAATACTTTCCTTGCATGATATGCACTGATAGCTCATCCACACAGGTACTAAAACTGAAGTAGAGAAATTTTAAGATGACATGGCAAAGTAGGATTTCAGTGTTCTCTGTGTTTAGCTGGACTGCTTCCATGGCACTGCATGTTTTACAAAGGAAGAATGCTTTCAGAAGAACTCACCAATTTCTTTACATCTGATTTATCACATTATCAAATATGGATACACGAGATTGTGAAGAATATGCTGTTAGATGAGTTCCTGCAAAATCATTTAGTAAGCTTTTTCCTTCTTGGGCTTTATTCATCCACAGGAGCCCAAAGGCTTATTAATACTGAACCAAAAATGTTATTTTTCTGTTCCCATGGGCTGTCTTTTACAGTGGCCAGAATTGTGACTTGGTGGTGAAAGCCACTTTGATGTTCCATGTGTTTTGCAGGAAGAGGGTCATTAATGACACATGGCCTTTTGTGATGGCTGATGGAAAGTAAGGCTCAACCAGTGCCTTGTCTCTTACCTGTTCACAAGTCATGAGCAGACTGTGATAGAATTTACATGATAGCAAAGAGCAGTGAGGAGGGGAGAATCTGTCTCCAGTCTGAATTGAGTACAAAGGTGCTTTTCCTCCTTCCTGTATTCATTCCAGTCTATCCCATGCATGCCTGAGTATGGAGTAACCACAGACCTTATCCTTATGCTCTTGTTTCGAGGCATGACATCTTCATTTTCAAGCTACTTTTAACTGATAATATTTTCCTAGTCTGGCAACTGCCAAGTTTGTATTTTATTATGCAAGACCAGTTGCCTTCCATGTGTTCAGCCAAACTTGTGTTCTTGGTTCCTTTCAAGACAAATTTTGGGTGAGTACTGGGGGTACGGAAATGTGACCAGAGGAGGCACATCCAGCTTTAATTTAGCATAAGCTCACAGAAGAGTCATGTGAGGTTTTTCTCAGGGATATGAAGAGCATTGAAATTGCTTGATTCACAGGGTTAAAAGATTCCAGAGTAAAATGTTCTTAATTGTTTTGAGAAAGGGGAAATTGAACTTCAAAATGTTCAAAAACCCAAAGCCTTTTAAGTGATTCTAAATCATTAGGGTGCTTTAAAAAATAATTTCAGTGTAACTTGAATTTTAATTGCCTGCCCCTTCCTTTTGCTGTCATGGTACTTTCATCCTTGTTTTCCTGAAAGAGAGTGTTGTTATTGCTGTTCATTTTAAGAAATCACTGGAATTTTTCCTGCAGCGCTGCAAAATTTCAGGGAGGGATATGTTTTGGTATTCTGCGTTATTAATTTTTTTATATCTCTGTAATTTAAAAAATAAAGTTTTAATGACTGTTCTCCTCTAAACCCTGGATTTGTGCATTTCTAGCCTAAGAAGCTGAGGATAGTCAGTGCCAGGTGCAGCCAGAATATTTTTGCAGCCCCACAACATATCATTTTTTTAACATTATTCAAATTAGGCTCTACACTCATAATTCTGTTGTTTCCTTTATTGCTGTTGTAAAGCAAATGGTTCTTTTATACAAATGTTATCTCCTGGCTATTAATTCAGCAGTTATTTTGGATTATGGCACTCCTGTTAAATTTAGGAGTGTAAAACCTCATAAATATTTAAAAGTTTCAGACTGACGTGGGAAGAAATTGTTTTTGACTTGCTTTGTTAATATCCTGTTGTTCAATTTGTAATAGATTTGGAATATATTGTTATTTCTCCCCTGTTTGACAAATGGAAAAACAATTTTAGTTGAAGAACTGCTTCAAATTTTTTACCTTGAATTGCAACAGGCTGGTAAAAGTGTTGGTTTCCAGCAAAAAATAGCAAGGAAAAGATCTGTTTTTCTTTAAGAGGCCAAAACCTGAAAATTTTAATCAGAGCCCACTTCAAAGTTAATGAAAATGCAGCTGTAGATTTGTAAAGATTGTTTTGATAAAACAATTTCAAGGTCTACTCACAATCAAGTGCTTCTCTTTCAGCTTATTATTTAAGCTTTTCACTAAGGAGTATAATGTACAAATGTGTTTCTTTCCAAGGGATTATATTGAGAGTCTTCTTTGTGTGTTCATAGACTAAATATTAGTGTGCATCTCCAGTATCCCCCAAGTCTCTGAAGAATAACTGAATAATTTAAAAAGTCACAATTTTGAAAGGTTGCTGAAGGTCTGGACAACACAGTCTCTGGGCCAGCATTCCTGCTTCACACCTAACCATATTTTTTTACTTTCGTTATAAAAGTAAAGTATAGACATAGTTTTTCAGATCTTAAAGGGTGTTAAGGTGTAACTGTTGTTGGGATCATCTAGAAGTATTCCAAATATTTCAGTGATTACTCAAAAAAATAATTGATTCAGCCTGGATAAGTATGTTAGCAGACAACTGAGTGTGCAGTTAACAGAACTTGCATCTCTGCCTGGATGCTCTGGAGGTTCTTCAGCTGTGTCCTGGGATGACACTTGACATGATGGGTTTGTTGTATTCCCTGTATCAGTTAAACTCCCTGGAACAGCACCATGAGGTACTGGTGTGCTTTACTGGGTACTGAACCAAAAGGACTTCCCTTCTACCGGGCAGGTAAATTAAAACCACAATGTTAGTACTATTTTATGACAGGCTTACATCATCTTCTCTTACGTGGTATAGCTAAGACAGCTTGATCTCTGCATAAAGTAATTATCGAGGTGGCACTTCAGCTGAAAGAAGATTTTTACATGTCAGTAATTTGTAGTTAGAGTGCAGTATTTCAAAGCACAAATTTTCAAAAAGGAACCATAATGTGGTCACGTAGAAGCTGTAACACTGAAGGTGAACTTACATTACAGTTGCATGAACTAATAGGTATTTTATGCAAGTGTGTAGCTGGATGTTCCACACCAGCTGAGTCCATGTGATTTTAACCAATTCAGCATTGCCCAGCTCATAGCCTGAGGGATCCAGCCCATTGTGAGGTTTCTACCTGACCCATCACCTTCTCGCTGCAGGAGACAGGGGACAGATGCTCCTTCAGCAAATTCACCCCTGCACCTGCCCTCTCTAGAGAGATGAGCAGCAAGTGTGAAGGGGGGTTAGGAAAATGAAAGAAGTCTGGGAGGTTTGTCAGCACCTCTGCCTGGCTTATGCAGGTGCTGCTACTGAGCAAGCCACAGCACACCTGTGTGCTCAGCTAAATGCATCAGCCAGTCCTGCACACATTTCTGTGTTTGTGTGTGCATGAGAAGCTCATTCCTCTCTAACAAAAAGAAGTCCCTGTTATGCAGACAAAGCAAAATGTAAAGCTTTTGTTGTTGTTTTATTGACTTATTATATAATCAGCATATTGAAAATTATTTTATTTTATTTTATTTTGGAGAGTACTTTTGCTAGACATTTCTTGTGTTCCTCTTCTTTTGGTTCTATGTGTATGTAGTGAACAGTGTAAAGCAAAGGGCACTTGGATGCTTATGCTTGTGAAGACATTTGGATGAAGAAATTCTGCAGAGCAGTATATTTACTTTGCATTTCTAAATGGTAGCAATTAAAACTCCCAGCTTCTGGCTATCCAGATGTTTCTTGCATTACAGCATTGTAATTTGCATTGGAATATATTGTGTTACTGCAGTGGCTGTAAAGTGGTCAGCTTTCAGTCTAAATGCTGTATCTGGGCTCCAGTTGGAATGGTGAACATATTTCCTGCTCATACCAGGTTCTTCTCCTTCCCACTGTTTCCACACTCTGTTAGCTTGACATGTTTGTGTTTCTCAGATGAAGACTTTTACTGCTCAGCATTTGAATCAAGCAGGGGATGTATTGGCAGGTCAGAACTGATGTACGGTTTGTTTCTTGTAAGAGTGAAAAAAAAGAAAAAAAGACGGAAGTTTTGAATCAGAAATTTCCCTTTGGCATTTTCAGGCAGCAAACATCCCTCTGGTGTCAGAGCTTGGCATTGACGATATCCATTTTGATGACTTCTCGCTCGATGTGGATGCCATGATTACTGCAGCCCTGCGGATGTTCATGGAACTTGGAATGGTTCAGAAATTTAAAATTGACTACGAGGTAACCATCTGCGCTGCAAATATCTGCCGCTTTTGCCTTGGCACTGCTCTGTCCATTTGTACACATTTAGTAGCCCTGCTGCAAATTGTACTTTTAATTTCAGACACTGTGTAGGTGGCTCTTGACGGTGCGGAAGAACTATCGAATGGTGCTGTACCACAACTGGAGGCACGCTTTCAACGTCTGCCAGCTGATGTTTGCCATGTTAACTGTGAGTGTCAGCTACACAGCCCCCTAACAGCTTTTACTGCCACACTGCCTAGCCTGTCTAAACATTTTCCAGCATTCCATTTCTTTTCTAGTTATTATGCTACTCATTTCCAATAGCAAAGCAGACAGAACTTAAGGCAGCACATATTTGGCAAAACCATATAGAGTTTTAGTGACAGTGATATCATAGGCACATTAAAGTGACTGAAAACAGATGGCAGTCTTGGAGTGCTCTTGTTATTACAGATCTCGATCTTACAAAGGGTTTTTCTTTTGCAACTCTTTGATTTGACATTTATTTCAAACTCCTAATTGGGAAGTACAAAACCAAGGAAGATTAGAATCCCAAAGTATTTATTATGCTGATATTTATTATCTCCTTATCCAGCTTCATCTAAATAGTTTTAGAAGGTACTGCCTCCAAACATTTGAAAATTATCTTCCAGCATAGCGATCTAAGTGAATCTTGATTCTCCACAGGACACTGTTAACACTTAGAGGTTTTATTAGCATGTATCTCCAGCAGTACCTGTAGCTCCTTTCAGCATACAAGTAAGTTCTGTTGAAGTACCACTGCTAGCACACTGGAACAAGTATACTGCTCTGTCTCTCCCTACCCCACAGCACCCTCACTGCATGGAATAACCCATGTTTGGCTAGTTAGTTCTTGTAAATGTACCAATAAAAAACCCATCGGTCCTGGATGCCAGAACTTTGTGTGTTGGGCAAGAAAAAAAGAGTCTGACTCCCCTAGCAGGTAGATGTTGTTCTAGTGCTTGATGCACCCCAGCAGGGTGGGTGTGTTTCTGTGAGTGCTGGTGGAGGAGCAGTGGAGCTGTACCATGCACCATAAAAGGAAAGGGACACGTTCAAGGGGAGAACAGTCACCTCTTCCTCTGGGTAGGAGGCTGCTCAGCTGCACAGAATTAGCATCGTTTCAGCAGGCACTTGCTGCTGCTCTCTAAGGAGACTTGGTGGTAATGCCTGGTTGTTGGTAGTTCTTAAGGTTTTATAAACGTGACATGCCTTTTTTTAAACTGTTTTAGAAAAACGAAAAGCATTTTTCTATGATGACTGTGAGCAAAGGCGTGCAGCGCCGCTGGGTGTGAATTGCAGTAATTTCTGCCAGAAGCTGCCGGGGTGGGGAGCCCCAGCCCCAGCGGTGACACCCCTAGGTGGAGCTCCGAGGCCAGGTTTATGCACGCTGCTCTGCCGGAGGGACCAGGCATCTCCATCCCGGCTAGTGGTGCCTGCTTTGGGGCCAGCAGAGAGGAGGCAGCGCTCGGCTGCACCAGCAGCCACAGCCGCCTGCCCACTCTCCACCGACAGATGCTCTCATAGTGAAATTTCAGAATCCTTTTAGCAGTCAGCACAGGGATGCAACTGGCTGTGCAATGTGATCCGGCATTTTTAAGCCAAGTTCATTTCTTTGTCCATGCTCCTGGTAATAAACAGAATGAGCAATTCCATGTGCAGGGCTGGATGGGAGTGGCCACAGCACTGGACTTGCCACCCCACACATCCCACCCCACACATCCCACCCCACTTTGCTCTGTCTGAGAACAGAATAGTTCAGGTGTGTGATCTGTTTGGTCTGCTCTCCCTTCCAGAGACCAGAAGATTCATTTTGTGAAAAAAAGACACGAAATAAAGGCTTGGGATTAGTCATAATACAAGGCTTGCTCCTACTGCATTTGTCTTGGGGATACCATCCAAGTTAGCATGTGCCTTCTTTTCTCACTGGTAAAAAGGGGGAAATCCTTTGACAAGCTTTGATAAGCCCTTTTTGATAAGTCCTTTGAAGGGCTTATCGGAACCCTTCTCTGCTGGCCAAGAAGGCACTGCTTTCTGCAGCTATTGCACCTTATTTCTGATTTCTCCATGATGGTCAGCAATATAGTCTGCCCCACAATATAAACCAGAGATTCTATTTTAGGGTATTTTCAGGTAGGATTTACCACAGCACAGTGATGTCTGTCCTATAATACAGTGGCCTCTAAGGGCCCCACCATACTCCCACCAAATGCACAAGGAAAATTCAGCTGTGTTGAACAAGCCAAACAACAGAAATTCAACAACGACTAAACCAGTTGTTTCACTCCTGGTAAACTCAGCCTTTGGGATATCTAAAGCATGTTCCTGTATATCTAAGTATGTATTCTCTCTCTCCTGAACAATCATAAGCCCAGCTCTGCAAGCCATAGTTCAGTATTTCAGACGCCCAAGTATTCTGAAGACAAGCACTGCAGCAAGGCTGCTCCTGCAAGTTGAGGGAGTACATGAGAGTAAAGTGCAGGACCAAGCCCAGGCTTCATTATCAGAGCCTTTGCCAGCACAGTTCACATTGATACTTATTTCAAAGGGCAAAACTGAACAAGTAAGCAATACCAAATTAAAATCCCATCTGGTGTGCTAATAACAAAACATATAGATGTGGGGCAAGGTATAATGAATGCAATTCATTTCCTCACATGAAAGAATGACCTCCATAACTCACTGGAGACTCTGCCACTCATGAGTTATGGGTCATTCCTTTTCTGGTGAAAATAAATTTTACTGCACCATCATCTACAGCCATGTATTTTTTTTTCTCTTGTAAATTCAGAAAATGGGGAAATGTAATCCTCTGTACACTTGCATTATGTTCAAAGAAGATATCCCCTTACTGTAGTATTGTTTTCAATGAAATGTTTTTTACTATGTGATATATGCTATATTTTTTTTATATATTCTGTGACAAGACTTTTCATTTAAAAAAATGTGGCATTTATTTTTGAGATATTGCTACTGTTAATAAATTAATCGGTTTCCCTGCATTTGCAATACTGGTTGAATCCTTGAATTTAATCAAAGCTTGGGTTACACTAAAGAATATTTATTACAACATCAATTTTATATTATATAACTTCTCTTTTAAGTTGTCTTAACTTAGCCATGAATATTTGCTTTAGACTGAAACTTGACACATGGTGTGTTGTCAGTTACAAACTATTTTTAATCCCTTTTTATAAATAGACCTTTATTATTATTTGTTACACAATAGCTAGGTTTAAAAAGATTAAAAGAGAAAATGCTATTTTTAGAGGATTTTTTCTACTTGTGTAGATGTTACTGAAACTAAAACAAAAGCAATGCCACTAGAAATCAGGTGAATCTCTTTCCTAATATTCCAGTTATTCTGTACACTAGTGGATTCTACACAAAATTAATCTTTTTTTCCTCATATTTGATCATCTTTTCTGCTGTGTAAACTTTAAGCAATTATAAAGCTTTTGCAGCAAGTCCTGTACTTCCTCAATTCCCACTGAAGTGCATTCCTGAGCACCTGGGGGAGTTTGGCTCCCTGTACTGCCTAAGTTCTAACTGTGGCCACATTTCAGACTGCCTAAACAGAGGATACTTAGATTTGAATGTGCATTTCTTTAAGTAGAATTTGTGGAGTTTGGGGTGAATAGCAGAGCTTTCACAGAGTTTTGCAGCACCTGACTGGCATTTCTGAGTGGGGTGTGAGTTCCTACCAAGGAAGGGCAACAAGTCCCACCGTGTAAATTAAACCCTCTTCTTGCCAGTGGGTGAAACTATGTCCCTTTGAAAACCAGTGAAATTTGGGAATTCCTACATGGTGTTAGTGTTCATCCTTGGTTTGGTCCTCCAATACAAATGTATTTTGTATTCCTTGTATATAATTTCCTTTCATGCTAGCTAGATCGTGTGGCTGATTGAGGAGTGTCATTGGAGACTGGCACTGTGAAAAGACAAGTGTTAGGATTTTCCAGGTCAGGCAGTCATTTTTGCAGGCATTATACCCTTCTGCTCCTGAAGAACCAGGTTGTTTCTGCCATGGGTAAGAGGCACAGCACTGATGAGATGGTGTCCCACAGAGGCTCCAGCACCAGGATCTGTTCAATATGCTTGAGGTTAGCAATAACAGGAAGTGTTCTCCCTCTGACATGAGCCAGTTCAGGCAGGAAGACTGCTATGACAAGTATCCATGAGGAGAAGCACAGTAGTAAAATAATGTTTCTAGGATTAACTCCCCCATTCACACAGTCAGTCATGTCTGAGCTGCTTGTAAGGAATTTCAGAGCATCTGTTTTCAAATGTCTCTCCCAAATTCAAGTGGGTACATGCAGCAGAAATATGCCATTTGAGACATTTCCCCTTTAAGTCATGCCACTTCATTTCACTGTCCCAGATTTTAAAATATCTCCTAATAGTTGATAACAGTTCCACAGAGTAGTCCTCTAAACAATAATTTCAAAATTTAATCCGTTTAGTTTGGGTTTTTTATTTCTCTGATAGAAAAACCCAGTTTCTGTCTTAGTTTGCAGTTACTGGTATTTGTTTTCAGCTCTTTTTGCCTTTAGTGCCTCCTGGGTAGCAGAGAAATGGCATGCTGGAAATGCAACAAAGAGATAATAACAGATCACTCCAAGGACATTATCTATTCTGCTAACCATCTGACATACAGCAGGGAATAGAATATGACAATGAAGCATTTATCTTCTCCTTACTGAAACGTTCATGGTATCAAAACAAAGTTGACTGTTGCTCGATGGACTAACATTACTTATCCCTTTTGCTACTGATAGTTACAGCTGCTATTTTTTTTCTGCTCTCAGACCGCAGGATTTCAGGAGATTCTAACTGAAATTGAAATTTTAGCTTTGATTGTGGGATGCTTATGTCACGACCTTGACCACAGGGGAACCAACAATGCCTTCCAAGCCAAGTAAGCTTTCTAATTCTTACTATTTTAATTTGGTTTTCTTCCACAGGAGAGCAAAAGGTGACCAGGATAAAGAATGAAGCATTAATTTCAAGCCATCTAGGCCAAGGCCAAGTACTCTTATTCCTGTGTGCAGTGAGGGACTATCCATCTTTATCATTCTCTGTTCCTTTAAGTAATTGCTGGCTTGTCCTTTGTAGCTGGCTGTTGAACTGACACCACATATTGAAATGTGGTGCCAAAACTTGATGTTCCTTTCAGGCTCAGCTATTATTGATTCTGGTTTTCAGCCCAGGAAGCACCCTAATTGTCTGTCTGGGTTGTTCTTGCTGACTGGGGTGCATGAGATTAACCAAAACCTTGTTCTGCTATTGCAAAGAAAAGAAAATAAATGAAACTGAAATAATGCTTTCACAAAAACCATGCTGCTGCCCTCAGGCACAGTGAAGTAGAAGTAGGTTTGTAGAAGGTTTAAGGGTGGTGCTTCTTACTGTGTAGGTAAAGGAACTCCCTAGACTAAGGTGAAATTCACTCCAAAATCTGTGTTCCCTGACAACAGGAGGGACAACAGAAAATGTCCCCAGCAACATCCTGGCCAAGCTGTGAAGTAAAGCTGCCAGACATAGAGATTCCTCCAAATCCCATGTTGTTTTCTTCACTCCCCATCTCCTCTGCAGTCAGAATACAGGGCCCCAAGGCATTCCTGTCCCGCAGATCCCAGTGTGCATTTACAGTTTTACTGTCCTGCCTTACTGCTAATCCTCCAGTATGATGGGGGAGTGGTCAAAAGGTTGTCCACAGATATTTGAAAGGCAGAGTGATGCTGTATCAGCCTGTTTTGTCCTACCTTTTGCAGAAGTGCTCTGCTGCAATGTGTGTATGCAGGGCTGCTGCATTTTTGGGGGTGAGTTGCCTCAGTAACCATCACTCAAACTGATGTTTCTGATGCTCACTAAGCTGCCATTTCCTGAGGTATTGGTGTTGCCATACAATCTCAATGAAACAATGACACTGTCTGGATCTTCAATCACCACAGCAGGGAAAATCAATTGCAGTGCTCAAAAGACAGAGCTCGTGGTGCAAAGGTTACCGAGCACTGCTAGATGCCTTTTTGCAGCTGAGCCTTGAAGAGAATCAAAATAGACGAGACAAATGGCAAGGAAGCTCAGCTGATTGATGTTTATGCTCCTAATTTACAAAAACGAGACCTAAGATTTACATCCTGGCCATTTTAGGCTCTGATTAAGTTAACCACTTGTCTGCTGTACCATTACACAAGAGTATCTTTGGTGCAGAGGGGTGGCTGAGTTAAAGGTACAGGGCTCAGCATTAGACTGCTATCACTCATACTTGTTGTTTGACAACAGACTACGGAGAGGAGGCTACATTTTATGACTCCATAAAGAAACTGCTGAAGACATTTAATGAAAGACAAACATTACCACACATGTATAAAACATCCCTGAAAACAGAAGCTGTAGTTTTCATAACGCTGTGATTTATTCCTCTAACCTGACATAAATTTAAGCATCACATTTTCCTGTTTTATCTTCAGTGTCCAATACTACTGCTGTGTATGATGAAAGTTCAAGAGGTATATGATGGAGGCAATATCACAGTTGTTTCAAATGGCTCTGTTATATATGTCAACATCACATTCTCTAGGGATGATGTTTCCTGGACATTCTTTTCTTTCATATAGCTGCTTCTGATAATTAAGTATCAGGATGGGGCAGTTTTATGGTATGTGCTCCTAGGAGACTCCTTCTGTCTCTAGCATAATCTCTTATTCTCATTTCTTTGGAAAGAAAACCCATCTTGTCACTTTAGGCTGGGTTCCAGAAGTGAAGTACTTTGCCTGAAGTACTTTGGTAGTTGGTGAACAGTGACTATTCTGCCAATCCAGCCCCATTCTCTGCACTTCCCAGCGATTTGCAATTTTATAATATTATTCTGTATATTTTTGGCCTTTAAACTTAGAAAACCCACCCGCTCTATGCATTTTGAATCTGATTTTGGTGTAGACAATAAATGTGATGAGAAAATATATTCTAGAGATATGCTAAGCTCTACTTTCATATTCACTGCTCTCACTTGTGATTCTTTGTTTACCTTAGTACTTGCAGTTGGGTTTTTTGTTATTGTGGTTTGGGATTTGATTTTAAGAGTTTGTAGTTGTCCATTGTAAGCCCTTATGTTTATGTCTATCAAAAATTAAAAATAAAAGGTAGCAGGGGAATGGCCAATCCCAGCTCAAGGATGTTACCACGTGTCTTTACTGCACAGTGCTGTGCTTTTGCTGTTGCTGAGGCATTTTAAAATTTGCATTACAAAATTTCCTGTAGTTCAGGAAAATCTTTAGCTGAAAATATTTAGCAAAGTCTGAAACATAAATTCTATGTATCTGGATTTAAATTAGTATTTTGATCTCATCCCCTGTCTTGAGTGAGGTTGCTGAAGTGGAGGTGGAGAGCGTGGCTACGTGCTTTTGTCAGTGAATTGTCTCTGAAACTGCTTTGTAAGCAGACGAGCAGGATTTGTTGACTTCCCATGTTCTGTTTCAGGAGTGGATCAGCCTTAGCTCAGCTCTATGGCACCTCTGCTACCTTGGAGCACCACCACTTCAATCACGCTGTCATGATTCTCCAAAGTGAGGTACAAAAGCATTGCTGTTAATCTCAGTGTGAGCTGTTGGGCAGTTTCAGCAGGAGAAAGGAAATACCACGTACAGTACTTTTTTAATGCCCTCTCCTTGAGGAATTATTTATTGGTTACCACAAAGGTCACAACTAGCACAAAATTAAACAACTACAAATGCTGATCATAGAGATTATATTTGTCTCAATCAGTGAGGGGCAAGGAGAATACATCCTAATATTGTCTTTTTTTCTCAGTCTTCCTATATATATCCTGCTCAGTGGTTTATAGGTAGCTGAAACAGGTGCTTACCTTTCCCCACAGGTGTCATATTCAGAGTATCAGAGCCATCCTTTACTGCACCAATTTAATTTCTTAATTTACAGCCTTTCTGTAATCAGTGTTTTTATTATTTTTTTCATCATTTAATATGCTATTTTTTAAAATGAAAATCAGCAATATCATGCTGTCCAAAGTACATTAATTGCTCAACTCTGTAAAAGTTCACAGACCATGTCAGTCTAGATGCTTTTCTTTATCTCTTTCAGATTAAAAATCAAGAAATTTATTTAAAAAAATTATTTGAACTCCACTACGGCTTCTTTCAGAGATGTAAAATATTACTTGAAATGCAAACCTCACACTGATCATTCAGACAGCTTCTTCTCCAGGTCCTCATGTCTAAACCAGAAAATGAATGCTATGGAATTTTTATCCAACACATACAGTTTGCTAATGGAACACAACACTGCTCAGTTTGGAATAAATGCTGATTTGGAGCCTCCAATCTACTGAAAGATGCAGCTTCTGTTACCAGCTGAGAAATTGATCTCTCAAATAAACTGAAATATTCTAGTCTGTCTTTGCTGTTTAGTTAGAAACATGTGTTGTATCACTTATTCAGATTTTTAGCATGCTGGACTGAGGGGCTATTTATTCTTTACTCTAGAATTGCTAACCTCAGTATAAGTGACCTTTGTAGTGACATAGTTTTATACACCATGAAACAGGTCAGAAAGGCAGTAGATATTACAGAATAATAAAAAGCTTGGTAAATTAGCCCCGTTGCAAGAACTCCTACTTTCTTCTGAGTACCTTGGTTTTAATTTTTTTTTTTCATAAATAAGCTTTAGATTCACAAAGCCTTCGCAATATTCAGCTGAAAATAAAAAACTGTATGCATGGCAAGTTATTTTTTTAGTTCAACAATTAGCTTCTCTATTAAAAAATGCCATCTCTACCTCCCCAGACCTTATCTATGTCCTCATAGCATCATGGTTATAGTAACCACATTGCTGGAAAACTCTTGGTTTTAAGGGCATTTTAATCTTCCTAAGCAGTAGATGGCAGTGCATACTGAATGTGGGCACTACAGGACTAAATATCACGAAAATAAGACTGTTTAGAAAGAACTTCAATATTTATACAGGTGATTAGGAAAAAAAGACTTGTAATACTTCTATGTATGTAAATATATGTGACTATTGTCACAAAGATCACTTCTTAACCTTACATTTAGTTTTCCATTAATTTTGTTTCTTTCATCTTATTTTCTTGAGAATTTCTCAGAGGTATTATAGGCTTTCTGTCCCTCTTCCTGTTTCAGAAATTAAGTTACAAAAGAACCTTCCCCCTCTCAAATCACAACATCAGATAATTAATTTCCTTTCATTTTGGCCATAGAGCATCTTTCAAATTCTTAATCCACAACCCCTTAGAAAGCAGCCAGTTGGGCCCACAAAGGGTGTTTAAACTGCATATAAAGTTCTGGTTCTTTAGCCTACACGGGCAATGGTTGTATACACTGTAGGACAAGACAGGAATGGGCAGAGTGAGCAAGTGGGCTGTTTTGAATGAAAAACTGATTTAGTGTCCCTGACTGCTGTAACAGCAGTTTGTGTGCATGCAAGCAGCAGCACAGATAAATCTATTAGGATCACTACTCAAAAGCTCCAATACACAGCTCCCCAAAACATTTAATAAGATGAGAGATTGAGATGTATCCATAGTTTTACCCCATAAACTGAATCTGTGCAGGGTCAGAGCAGAGAGTAAATCTTTACTCGACAGGCTGTAATTTCAGCAGAGTTTAGAAAAACATACCAGGTGCTTGATAACAATCATCAACTCTTCTACCTCAATATAATCTCAGCTGTATTAACATTATTATTTTGTCATAGTTTTGCCATGAATCAGAAAAGCTTGTGTTACAGGGAAACAGTAGACTAACAAGTTAGAAAACCTCTTAAAAACCTATATTGATTGTTAGCCCTTTACCTCTTTTATCTCTTTCCTTACAGGGTCACAACATCTTTGCTAACTTGTCCTCTAAGGACTACAGTGACCTTATGCAGCTTCTAAAGCAATCAATATTGGCAACAGACCTCACTCTGTATTTTGAGTAAGTATTGGCATTTTTTGTATTTGATGAATGAAAATTCAGAGAACTTACTCTAATGACCTATTAAATACCATTAAGGATATGTAATATGAGAAATTAGTGTTTAGCTATGGTTGAAGAGGTTTAGTCTAACACTTAGCACCTTTTAGACTGCTAGAAATATCTCAAGTGTCCAAGTAAGTTTTCCTTTAATGTGTAACATGCCTGTATCAACTACAAGGAAGTGAAATCCTAGGTTTATACTTCAAAGCAATCCCAGGAACCAGTTACAGCTCAGTCCCATTTTTCTGTCCCTTCTGTGATCATTTCTTCAGGCATATAGAAAATCAATGACATTTGAAAATTCTTTTCCACCATTTCAGCATTTCTTAACATGTATGCTGAGAAATATGATATTTATTTACAGACCCATTGCAGAAGTAACAAAGCAGATGCTTTGCTGCTTTGAAGACAAATTATGCCAATTCACATCACATGATGAGAATAGATCTTATAAAACTTAACTGGGGAGAAGTACAATAGGATCTCTCTCTCATCCAGTTTTCTTCCTTTTCCTTGTTTGCAAACCAAATCTCAAAAGTAGATTTCAGGTTGGTACTACTTCCTGTATTTCAAATATTGTTAATTATTACCAAGCCCTTCCCAGTGAGGATGTGTGGGAGGATGCTCATAGACAGAGGAGTCGTGGTGTCACTGTCACTTGCACTTCTGACATCTGGCATTAGCCTGCAGCTGACTTGGGGGCAGAAGTGCTGCCAGATGTGCAGAGTCAGTGCACTGCCTTCCCAGTCTTCACAATAAGTCATCCTTAGGAATTTTTGTTTGGTGTCCATTAGCATCCTATCTCATACAGTGCTGGATGTCATTTAGTGATATTTTTCTTAGGGTGCTGTACCTGGATTCTGCCCCTCCTATGTGCTGGTGGATGATACCAATCCAAGTTTCAATACAACTTCAGGCAGTCTTTATCCTGAAATTTTTAAATTATCTATATCAATGCTGTATCTTTAACTGTTAATTGTAAACATACTGATTGGGAAGCGGGAATGTTTGCTCTGTCCGTTTCTCAGAATTTGGTTCCCATGCCAAGGGCTGTTTCTAAACAGTACTGATAGTAGACTGCCACTGTAACCTGCAAGTCTATTCAGAGAAACATATTCTTAGGAAAGGATTTGAGCAAGAAAATTTATTATAAATAATTCCTAAACATTAGTGATATGACAAAATTTCTGCTTACTGACACGAATATCTTGAGCAGGACAAATAAAGCCTTCTAAGCATCCTCTTTTTTCAAGCTGTCTGTGAGGATTGCTGGTTATCTGGGCAGCTGGTATGACATGAGCATTTGCTAACAGCTTTAAGTGAAACAGGCATAAGTGATGGGCTGGGGACAACTGCATGGGAGGTTCAATGAGGCAAAGGGCTGAGTCCTGCCCTTGGGTCACAGCAGCCCCAGGCAGTGCCACAGGCCGGGGCAGAGTGGCTGGAAAGCTGCCTAGCAGCAGGAAGGGACCTGGGGGTCTGGTCAACAGTGGCTGAACATGAGCCAGCCAGAAAGCCAATGGCCAGAAAGCCAATGGCATCCTGGCCTGCATCAGCAATAGTGTGGTCAGCAGGCCCAGGGCAGGGATTGTCTCCCTGTACTTGGCCCTAGTGAGGCTTCACCTTGAATAGTGTTCAAGTCTGGGTCCCTCACAACAAGGAAGACACTGAAGTACTGGAGCACATCCAGAAAAGGGCAAGAGAGCTGGTATGGAAAACACGTCCTATGAGAAACGAGCAGTTGAGGGAGTTGAGGGCATTTAGTCTGGAGAGTAGGAGGCTTTGAGGGGCCTCATTTTTCTCTACAACTCCCTGAAAGGAGGTTGTAGCGAGATGAGGGTCTGTCTCTCTGCCATGTGTCACGTGAAAGGAGGAGAGTTGCACCAGGGGAAGTTTAGCTTAGATAATAGAGAAATAAATTCACTGAAAGAGTGGTTAGACATTGGAATAAGTTGTGCAGGGAGATGGGGGAGTCACCATCTCTGGAAGTATTAAAGAGGTGTCTTGATATGGCACTTAGGGGTAATATGGTTTAGGGGTGATTATGGGTTTAGGGGTGATTATGGTGGTGCTGGGTTGATGGTTGGACTTGATGACCTTGAAGGTCTCTTCCAACCTTGATTCTGTGAGATACAAGGACCATAGGTCCTCCTGTCTCATCATAAATAGTGCTGCATAAATGTTTTGTGCTCTCAATGAGGAGATGAGTGACAGGGACTGAGACAGCACAGTTCCACGTGCTCCCCCTGGCCAAGATCCTGGAGCCCCTGGAGGAGCCAGAGAGGGCTCATGGCAGTGCCTTGGAATAGATCCTGTTCAGACCCAGATGTGATAGAGCTCTCTTCCCTGCCTGCCTTAAGCTGAAAACCTATGTGATCAAGTTGTTTTTCTAGTTTTAATACAGAGAAATAATGTCCAAAAGGGACATAACTGAATTTTAAGATTATTTTTTCTTACTTGCATAATTGATTGTTTTGTGCTGCATGAATCAGAAGACTTTGAGCAAATGAGGCTTTTTCTACTCAAAAGGCCGCAGATAAGTTATTTTTTCCTCTCTTGTTAACTACAATTCATTAATGAGGTGATAGCTATGCTAGTCTATTTTCAAAAACATTGAAAACATTGGTGGCTTACACTTCTTAAAGCCACCCTAGTGAACAGGTGTTTCTACACAAGTACCTGATTTGTTTTTTCAGTTTGCTACATCTTCAATATTTTTGTAGAGAGGGGAATTCTCATTTCAGTATTCTTAAAATTACTAAACCTAATGATCACAAGCTCCAGGTAGCAAAACAGAAACAAAATTCCAGGCAGAGCAAGGCTTTGTGACCTTCTCAATGCAGTACTTTTATACAAACAAACGAGCAAAAAGATGACTTCCACTGAAAGATCAGATGGAAAATATATTTGATTTTAGTTTATAATTCTAGATAATGATACTTGTAGATAATACAACAAGTAAAAGCATGGAACCAAAATTAAATTTATTGAAATTCATTGAAATGATCTCTTGAGCCATTGGGCTGTGGAGCAAATGGATTTGTTATACATAGGAAAATCTCCCTTCAAGGCAAAATACAGCCAGAGTCAATGTTACCCAAAGACCCTGGAAAATTGTTATAATTCAGTTTGTTTCTGAAATTCTGCTGTATTATATTTGCTTATTAATAGAAAACCTCATAATTTTGGATACCAAAGAAACCAGTAGGAAACGCTAAATTGTTTTGTCATACATGGCTGCTTTCCTCTGGCTGAGTCCTTCCTACACAGAAACTTCTCTGTGGAGCTGACTACGACTTCTGTATCCATTCCAATGGATTTCAAAGAAAATCCTTAAAGGTTTTAGCCTAACATAAGGCCTTGAGACTCACATTTTCAGCTACTGTTTATGGAGCTCTACATTTTAAATTTGAATATTTTAGGTTTCTGGGCTGTCATCTTCCTGAGTTTTCAGCTTAAGCATTCTTGCCTGTTTTTTGTCCAGAAACACATGAATTGCTCAGAATATCCAATACTTCAAAATGAAATCTTTTATTTCTCAAAGCATAAGAGATTAGGTTACATCATGCAACCCTTTTATCTCCCTGATCAAGATGCTGTATGAAATCCGTTATAGAAAACCTTCTTAGTCGGAGTGACTGGTCATAAAGCCATGACAGTCAGGGACCAGAATAATGCAATATGCCCCACATAATGTTCTGTCCACTGATCAAAGGAGTGTTTCTGAAGTGTGCATTTCCTTGTGTGCAAACATGGACTGGCTGCCATCAGACTGCATGTTCAAAATTTCAGTCTAGTTGAAGTAAATGTAGAAAATACAAGACTTTGCAAACTCTCTCCTGTTGAGGAATCTAACTACATTTCCTCTTAACAAAGAGCACAGTTCTCATATGAGATGGGGCACTGGACTGTCACTCAGGAGGTAGATATTTATTTGCTTTCCAGCTTTGATGCTCAAATGTTGTGTCATTGGGGCCAAGTTGCTCCAAGTTTTTGTACCTCAACTATTGCTGTATCTTGAGCAGGATCTATTACACATTGTACTCACACTGCAAGCAGTAAGAGCTGCATGGAGTCTCAGTGCCATAAAAGCTTGCAGACTATGATGAGTCAGAATTTTGATTCTTAAAGACAACAATCAAGCATTAACATGTTCTGTCCATCTCACATTTTGTCCCTGTTTGAGGACATGAAGAAAGCATGAGAAGACAAACCATGGGACCAAGCAGGGACCTAGTTTCCAGTCTGTAAGAACTATGAACTCAAGACAGCAGCAGCTCCTGCATGTCTCTGTTTCTTTCTGTGTGCTGGAAATAACAGGAATTAGACATCTCTGAAAACCCCTTCAGGATATAGAAGTAAAAAACCATTTTGCAAAGACGAGAAAACAGAAACCTGTGTGTATTTCTGGGGTGTTTCTATTGTCTGTCTGTCCACTGCTGTAGGTGAACATTTCATGCTTCCATGGAAGAGTGAACATTTCAGAGCCATTCATTTCCTTATCTGTGGAGACCATAAATCCAATACTGCTTTTACTAGGCAACTCTGACATTGATACCAGACATTTATAGAACGCGTTCGGAAATTAGTATGTTTCGCTTAAATGGACTGTCAGTGTAACGGCTTTAACAATAATACATGAGGTGCAGTGATTCTGTATCACACAGAGAACTGTTTCTGCTGCAGTGCTGCCCTGCAAGTGTCTTGTTTCCTTCTCTGACAATCTGGTTTTTTGCAGGAGAAGGACCGAGTTTTTTGAACTTGTCAGTAAAGGTGGTTATGACTGGAATATAAAAAACCACCGAGAAATATTTCGGTAAGCACTGTTTTTTCTTGCTTTCTGGTTATTTCAAAGTGTAGCCATATTTGTTGAAGGAATTTCATGTATTGTGGACTGAAGGCTTAGAATAACAAGAGAAAGTATCTTGTTTTAAAAATACGATCCATGATATGAAATATATGGTAAAATTATTAAACATTAGCAAACAGCTGGGATTAATCAACATTAATCAACAACTTCACCTTCTCCATTCCTATTTCTCCTACACACTCAGTCCTGTTTTCTTCCCTTTCTCCCAGCCTTACCAGTTCCTGTTCAGCCCTTCTGCTCTTTTTCCAGAAAGTATCAATATTCTGCCTCTCCACACAAAGATATTTCCTGTCTGTTTCCCCAATCCCTCTTGCTCTCATCTGTCTTTTTTCACTTCTCTGCTCTTCCAGTCTGTACCTGGGAATTTTCCTATGCAGAGTGCTCTTCCCACCCCCAAGAATGCCCTGAGCATGCATCCTTTTGAAAACCTCAGACATTGTGGGTGGTTTGAGTAGATCACACTTTGTAGACAATAAAATGCGTGTATTTGCATATTCATGCCTTATTATGTCTCATTTTATCTGAAATTTCATTAAAATTCTGTTATCTTTTGGTCTTTTGACAAAATATTGGCCATTTTCTATTTTCCATACCATTTCACCCATTCCTAATTTTAGATTCAGGCAATATATTTGATGCTTCATTTTCAGTGCCCTTGTTCTTCATTTAAACTTTCTTAGACTTTTATCTGCATCATGTACTGTACATAAACGCTTTCTACAGCTGAATGGTTTCTTTCTCCTAATGCATATAAAACATGGTTGTAGCTAGGTATTAAACTACAGTGGAACCGTATAGCTCATAGTAAATCTTCAATTTTTATTGTAGATGAGCAGTAGAAACTGCTTAAACAGTGTCTGGGATGCCTCCTGTGATTATAGGCTCTCTTGCTACAGCAGTCACTTACAAATAGGCATATAAATTAATCCAGCTGCAGGTGTTATTATGTAATAATACCCTTACTTATATCATGTGAAGCACATGCTTTCTAATATATTATAGGTAGTAATAGCGTTAGAAGTATTGCAAAATTAGCAGTTACTCCCTTGCAATATCATTTCTTTTCTAGTGTGCAATGCACAATACCAAAATTCATCATGTTATGACCTGCAACACATTAGGTTCCCGAGGCACAATTGTAATGTAAAAGCCACGCTGATGGCTAAGATTTCAAACATGTCATTCTTTTCTGGAGGAAAAGAAGGTGCCAGGGCTGACATTTTACATATATATTATTTATTTATGCACCCAGAGCAGAGTTGTTTAGAAATTCAACAAAGGTTGATTCAGCTTGTATTGTTCATTTCTGTTTTTCAGATCAATGCTAATGACAGCCTGTGACCTTGGAGCTGTGACCAAACCGTGGGAGATTTCAAGACAGGCAAGCCATGATTAATAGCAGGGCTGGGAGGAGGCGGGTCTGGCAGGACAATATTCCCAGGGCCCTGGCTTACAAGGGACCAAAACTGGAATCAATTTACAGCGGTATTAGTGCTATAAAAAATAGCAGGGGGTTGCTGCAAAAGATGGTTTATTGCATAATCTTTCCCTGTGCACATGCTGGTGTGTACATCTGGTTTTACAACCTCTCCTCTTACTAACCTTTTCAATCCATATCCAAAAATGGATGGATTAAACAAAAAGCACATTCAGCCACATGTAACTGCATTTACTTGTTTCTTCCCAAGTTTTCCTTGGCAGTGGCAGAATCTTCCCTAAATCGAAAATGCCAACAGATTACGTGCAAATTTTCATTAGCATAAAATCTTCAGTATATATGATAAAAGAAATGTGTTCATTGTCCTAAGAATGTTGCAAAACTCCAAGTGTACTATAGAGCTTTCTTGAACATCCTGTACCTAGAAACCAACAAATAAAATTCAGGATTCTGCTGCTGAATAGGCTCTTTAGAAATACACATAAAAAATGGGTCCAGCATTGGCAAACAGGTATAATATGAGAAAGAAACCTGTCCCAAAACCCTTGTCCTTTGCCCCAAGATTTTCCCTCTTCTAGACATCCTTCTCTACCCAGAAACCATCCTTAATATTTCCAGTATCCACGCTAATTGTTCTCTGTCCTTCACTGAGGCCCAGAAAAAGCCAGTAGAAGACTGTGGTGGGTTTTGGAGGAATTGACAGCATCAAGAAGCAAATTGAAAATATACCAGGGCAGCTGGGTTTGGGCACACAGCTGGTGGAAATTCAGTGTAACAGCAAGTAGTTACAAAGATGGGGTGGAAAAGAGAAAGCTAGGCCAGACAACTAGTGATGCAGGAGCAGCCAGATTCCTTGGACAAGGAAGTAACAGAAGCTGAAAGGGATTTACAAAAGGTACATGCACATCAACTGAACAAAAAACCAAAACATTTAATGGGGTAGGGCTTCACCTCAGCTTTCAGTTTTGCCAGGTGAGTTTTTTTGCTTTACCAGCAGACTGACAACAGTTCTTCTAAGGCTGTTGCTCTGCTTGGCCAGACAATGGTCACCTCTCATGGAAATCAGGAAAGCTGCTTCTGCCCTGAAGTGGGAAATTGAGTAACAAGATTTTTCAGTGTCACTGCTGCAGTGTGTGCAATCCCTCCCCATTTTTCCTCCTTAACCCAGTTAGCTTCTGCATTTTCATTGACAGCTGAATGTCAGGCAGGGTCTGGTTTCCTAGTTGTGAATCTTTGTGCTATGCTGCTGAATTAGTGTTGCAGTCTCTGGCAAAATGGGGTTTTTTATGATTACCACTTTTGAGGTCTACAGGTGAAAAGTCCCCTACAGCTTAGTTATACAGGTTTACTTTATATTGAAAAATCCAGTCTGGGATTGCTTGAAACATTACCTGGTTGAGAAGTGCTTATAAGTCCTCAGAGACAAAACAGGGAATAGTTGAACCTTAACTGTGTCACAAGAAAAAAAAATATTTGAAACAAAGGGAATAAAGGCCACATGTAAGATGGAAAAATTCAGGAAGAGAAGATAGAAACAGATAAAATAAGAGAGTAAGGGACAGAAGGAGAACAGGATCAGAACAGCACTGAGGGACAGGGATGATACTATGTCTTTATTATTTTTATACAATACACTTGGCAAATGCTTAATTGCTGCGAAGTTGTTAAATTATTCCTCTATCCAGAATATTGATCCAGATTTTTATTAATGCACTGGATTACATACATTATAAAATTCCAAACTGTGATAGACTGCCTTAAGATTTAAAAGTACTTCATAACATCACTTCACCTTTTCCAAATTATTTTGATACTCCTTATTTCAACTACAACAAGCTTAGCATTTGTGAACATTACCTACCATGCAGCTGCTAGAGCAAAAAATTTTGAGATTTTATGAAGTACAGATTCTCTGTTTATTTGACCCTCTCATGCCTTGGCATTATGAAATCATTTCCTAACCTAAAAACAATACACTAGTGTGACAGGAGCTTTAGGATGTGAATGTCTCTTCAGTAGACTGGCTTCCAGTTCTTTTGCATCTCAAAATGTTGCATGTGCTTACCTACAAAGCCTTGCACATGACAGGAGTACAGTATTATATCAGAACTGCTTACTGTTTGACCTCCTAAAATTCCTCTGGTTCCCATAACTAAATTTATTTTTAAGTCTTGTCTTCTTCTAGGAACCACAAACCTCTGCAGTGAATAGAACATCTTCATTCACATAAGTCAAAAAGACACATTCTAACTTCCAACATACCACTTCCTGATTTTAAATCAAGATGATCATCACAATCTGAGTTCATACTTTCATACCCAGATCCTATAATGATGACAGTCACCCAGAGAAAAAGTAAAGTGGGGGGGAAAACCCTTTATGAATTCAATTAGATTAAAACAACAGAGGGTATTGGTTTATTAAGTTTCTTTGATAAGGGAAGTTGTTGCTATAGGGCAACAGCCTGTAAATAACCAGAGAGCTCTTGCATGATTTACAAAGCATTTTTACAGACATAACAGTGGATGCCAACAAGAAGGTGTCATTTTCTGGTTTGGTCTCAGTTATTGAGTAAGTTGCTTACTTACTTACTTGCTACTTACAAGGTAGCATTGAGTGCTGCCTTGGCATTGCAATGTAATTCCCCAAGTCAGTTCCCTGTCAAAGTCCCTGTGTCTGTCAGTGACTATGGCTGTTTATACCCCCTGTATGCCTAGTCCCAAAAACTGTATGAACACATGCCTGATGTCTGTCCTGTAAGTGAGGTTATTCACTTCTTTACAGTTAAACACAGGCTGAAATCATGGTCTGAGCATTATCCTAAAAATTATGTAACAAGAACTCTAACCTTTATCATGACTTTTATTTTAGGCAGCTGAGCTGGTAACCAGTGAGTTCTTTGAACAAGGAGACAGAGAAAGATCTGAACTCAAACTCACCCCTTCAGTAAGTTTTTATCACTTCTGAAATAGTTACTAACTTGAATAGAGTAAGAAAATATCATTGGGCTCATTCAGAAAAATGAACTGTATTTTGTACCTAAAGAGAAATCTTAGAATAAGTAAAAGCTCTGTCCAATAAGGGTATGCATTTATAGCCACATACAAAAGCTCTCCAGTCAACCACAGTCACTTTTGCATTGAGCCCTTTTACCTGTTTTCTGTATCTATTCCTAAGGTTATCCTCTCAGGGAATTTTCTAAGCAGCAGGTGTTGGGTTTAATACACAGAACTGAACTAAAAAATCACAGCTACCTATGGAAATCAAAATTGTCAGATTTACTTTATGTTGCAGCTCTATATCTGTGTTATTTGATGTATCAAATGCTGAAATGCATTTCTATAAGTTTACATGTAAATATAGTGCTGTGACTGAAGGAATAAAACAGAGTTGAGTGGAATATAGGCAGATGGGTATAAAGTGTGAAACAAGAACTAGAAAAGTTTCATAAAGATTTTCACTGAGCAGTTAGAAGAGAGAGCCTTATCCAGGTTAAATAACTCAAAATGTTGAGCAGCCATTATCTGGAGGCAGCAGGAGAAGGGTAACAGAAAATATTCTAATGAATTTAACTGGGAGGGAGAGAACTAGCCCAGATCCATCACTGTTTTGCTGAGCTGGAAAACCCTGTGTGAGAAAAGAGAAAATTCTGCTCAAAGGCACCTACTTTGTAGATACCTTTGCATTAAGAAGACAGCTTCAAAGATTGATTATGGTTTACAAAGTGTTGTGGTTGTGAGAATTTGATCATAGCTGCAGAGTGCTGGATGATGTGTCTGTAAAATACTCCAGTGTAATTAAAGCATGACAGTTTTGTTCCCTTCTCAATTCAGGCCATTTTTGATCGGAACAGGAAACATGAACTACCCAGGTTGCAGCTCGAGTGGATTGATAGCATCTGCATGCCATTGTATGAGGTAATTTTTACTTACTGCTCCTGTAGAGTCCAGAGAAGATTGTTCTTGTCTCTCTAGGGAAAAAGAATTCACTTTCAGAGCAGCCTTGAAGGCTATTTGAACTCTTATCTTACTCTGACTGTACCAAAAGTCTGAATTCCATGCAGAAATCTTCAGATTCCCTGAAGGTGGTAATGTCTGTAAACAAAATTCCTCTTTAAGTTGTAAAAGCTGATAGGGCGATTGTTCACTTTATTACATTTGAGACAAACTGATTCTCATCATGGTGAGGTGGGGAGTGCTGTACAGATGTGCCAGAGAGACACACTCAGTGGGTGCTGTCAAACTTGTCCAAATCTTGACCCAAAGGGAAGCTCAAACCCGAGCCTTTGCACTTCCTTCTGGCACCTTCCCAAACTGCTAAGGGGCACTCTAGGTCAAGCCTTTAAGGTCAGTGACTAACAATTTGTTGTTTCACCTGTGCTGTTTAAGTTTACTTTTTTAATGGTGCTTCTACACAGATTGCCTGGGTGCTTGGCATACGGTGTGTAAACACTCAAGTGCTCCTTTATTAAAGCTGGAGATAACCACAGAATCATTAAGATTGGAAAAGACCTCTAAGATCGAGTCCAACCATTAATCTGACACTGCCCGGTCCACACTAAACCATATCCCTAAGCACCACATCTACAGGTTTATTGAATGCTTCCAAGGATGGTGATTTCCACCACTTCCCTGGGCAGCCTGTTCCAATGCTTGATCACCATTTCATGAAGAATTTTTCCTATCAGAAAAATGCTTTTGCCTTTTTGGATTAAACAGCTTCAGGTTGGACTGAAAGCACACAGACTGCCTTATGCCACCAAAGACTGACTGGCCACTGATACCTGAGAAAATAGGAGGATGTTCTCACTTAGCATCTTTGGGGAATTGCAACAAGTTCTCCCTGTTCCCATTACACCCTAAACTGCCTAAGACATCACAGCAATGAATGGGTCAATGATGATATACAGCAATACCAGCTCCCATGTTAACATTATTAACTTGTGCCTGAATGTAGCTTCCCTACACACAAATAAAAATGCACTGGCAGTTCTTTTCATTTTATAGACCAGATATATCACCAATATCATACAATAAGTACATAAGACAATGTGCCCTGTCCCCTCTATACCTTGTGGAATCTGAAGCTGCCACCATGGCAATAATGAAATGACTCCCCAGCAGCAATGGCAATTCCTGTTGTGTGACACGGAGAGCAGACACTTGTGTGAGCAGTAAGCCAGGCTGCTGCTTTGCTAAGAGATCCTGTCCCTTTCTAAGGCCAGTCTTTGTCCTGATGAAATAAACTACAGCTACTGTTTTCAAACAATTAAGGCAAAGCAAGCATGGAAGAAGAATATAAATCTATGTTGTTTAAAAAACCAAGATCATTTTGGACAATATGGGGGAGGGACTATGGACACTGATCTTGGACAGACATTCTTTAAAAATAATGTTCCTTTCAATAAAATAGCTCATGTTACACTAGAACGCATATTATGCCAGAATTCATTTTTTCTAATAGCATCTGTAATCCAAAAATGTACAGTAAAGCACAAAGAGCTGATAATCAGCCCATCCTCTGCATGAGGAAACTATATCTGAGCACTAAAGCTCTGGTTAGCTGGCTCCATCTTAGCAGGAGATCTCTGGGGAATATATTCACATCTGATTTCCCTGCTTTCCACTGTGTTTGCATCATGCTGTGCAGACATTAGCCTGCTGCTCAACGACTTAAAAAAGAGACACCATCAAACCTGGAAGTCACAGCAGCACCAGCCTTAGGGGTAAACAGAAAACTTGATGCCATAGTATCACACTGCAGGAGATTCTCTCTTCAGAGTGGAGCGAAGTTTTAATTTTCATATCCAGCTTAATCAAACTTCAGTACACATATCCCATCAGCAGAGTATTCAGGCATTGTACATCCACTGTTTAGGGCTGGCTGAACACCACAACTCTGGCTATATCCTAGATTTTGGGTTGGGTTTTTTTTACATTCTTTAAAATTCTTGCCATTGTAGTACATTATAGGAACTGCATGTGGGGAGAGAATAGGTTATATCATCACAAATGCAATGTAAAGAGATGCAGTGGCAGCTGATAAATCAGGAAAATATTAGCAGTACTCCTATCAGTACTGCTAATAGCTCACTACCACAGTACTTAGAAAAACCATGTTTGAAAAAACCTACAAACATTTGACACTTATTTTCATACAAAAATTACAATGTTAAACCATAGAGAACAAAATCAAGACTTTTGTATTTTTTTTTCATGCTAATGATTAGAAATCCTGAATCCATGCGGGATTCTGTAGCATCCAGAGCCCCAAAGGGAATCCTGTGGGGAATGCAGCAGTCCCTACCAATGCAGTTGCTAGAGCAGGACCTAATGCTGTGCTCTGTGGTATCTCACACACACACAGCAGAGATGATCCCAGCAACCAGTGAATGCTGGCAACTCCCATTAAAGTCACATGTGAGATCAGCAGAGCTCCCTGAAATTGTTTTTGCTCAAAGTAACTCCCCAAGAGCAGGCTATCCCTGGCAGCTGCAGATGTCTGAAGTGTGCAATACTGAAGGAACTTCACAGCCCGAACTGCCACGAGTGATCTGACACCATCCCAGTGCCTCTCACAGTACCAGAGCAAACTATATGCTCTCTGCAGTCCAAGCTTTTGAACTAGGCTACACCAGAGTGCCCATGAGGAGTGGCTCATACTCAAAACAATATATAAACTTTGCAGTACATTTTAGTTACAGCTTTTCTAGCCTTATCCTTTTCCCTCAGTTCTGAAACCTGCTTTGTGGAGATTTCGCTCTATCTGCTCTGCTTTCTGCATTTCCTTAAGGTAGCTCAACAGAACTCACTTGGAGATGCAGTAGTTTTCTCAAGTAAAGGGTAATGAATTCTTCTTTACTGGGGAATATGTATCTTATCCCTCTGCTTAACTGGCTATTCCTGAGTTTGGCCCCTTTCTGTGAGAAGGTTTCCAAGTGACTAGCAAATCAACAAGATCTATACAACTTCCATTTGCAGTCCAGTCTCACTGCCCCTTGGAATGCCCATCCCACCCAGAAGAAAGTCAATGATATACAAAATGTACTACACCATGAGCAACTGTAAAGACTGAAGGTGGATATAGATATCTATTAAAAAAATATCTGGAATTATGCACAGACAGTTTTCCCATATCCAAGTGTCTAAATCCAAAACCTCTGTGCTTGCTCTGTAAACTTGACTGCTCCTGACAGAAGGTAAGCCACAGCTCTGCTCCCTTGCTCTCTCCCCTATCTGCTGCTCAATGTAGGAATCAAACCACCTCCATTTTCATATCTTAGTAATCAAATCCATTTCCTTCACACTGTGGATCAAAGGTCTGTGAAAGTAAAAGCATCCCAATTTTTTGTTCATTGCATTTTACTACACTTAGGACATTATAATTTTATTAATTTTTTCTGTGTTACTGTATTGATCACAAATCAGAGTATTTTTATGTAACAGTGTAGCTTTTGCCTTGAGTAGCAGAACAGCAATCCATTTACACTGAATCTCAGATTTTAGGGGCTTTAGTTACTCTTTACTACATCACATTTGCTCTTCATTCAAAAATGACAGTAAGAAAAGGATTTATCAGTAGAGATGAGAAACAAGCTTATTAGAATTATAATTTTTAAAGTTAAATGCATTTTTTTAAACGGTAGAGCATTTCAAACCTACTAATGTAACTTCAGAATAAAGTAATCAATCTCTTGTTTTGTTAGAATCTTATAAAGAAGAAGTACACGCAACTAAAGCAGAAAAGTTGAAACATCCCCCTGGAAATAAAACACTATAGCTATGCTGACAGCTGTGTTCACCACACAGAGAAAGCATTCTGTACCTATTTGTAAATGTTTGTATAACAGGAAAGAGAATTTTGATCATTAAGACAAATTACCTCTCAATTTACCTCCAGTAAAGAGATGCTAAGAGTTTCAACACTAACAGAGCTCTCTTCTGGACTCTGTCGTTTCTGTCTGCCTAAAACAGGATCAGTCACAGATTTTTCCAACTCAGATTAGATTTCTCTGTGGGGAGCACACAGAGTGGGAGAGTGAAGATCTTATTCTTTTAAATCATTATATTTCTCACAAACAACATCAAAGCTTCAGCGATTCACATCAAACAAAAGATGCTAACAGAAACCCAGCTCTGTTCAGGGCATTGTTAGGCAGAGACAGTAAGGCTGTGAATAGCAGGGCCAAAGGGCATGCACTCTGCTTCTGGGCAGATAAATACATAGTCAGGTAGTCAGTGACAATGACAGCAGCTATTTAAATTTAAGGGAGATGTCTTTATGGAAGATAAAGAAGCTCATGGCTTTTACAACTTATGCGTGCCTCATATTGCCCTGCTCACCTCTACCTTGGTGATCCCTTGAACTGCTCCATTTTAGTGCTATTTTTAGAGCTATTCAAGATTTTCTTGGGTATTGAGAACTGCAAGCTTATAATAGTATCTACAGAATTGAATTTGCATTATTCCATCCAGGATTCTAGGGAGAACCTGGGAAGAGCGGAAACATTCAGCCTGGCAAGTACTTTAAGTGTTTTCAATGGAATGTGGAAGGGCAGATTCCTTCTTTATCACACTGTTTGAAGTACTTAGAAAGAAATGTAATCACTCTGTCTGCAATTCCAAGAGTTCTGATATGCCTTCCTTCCTACAGAAGATAATGTCTGGCCTTGTAATTCAATCTATTTGTTGTCTATGATAATGTAGCTGCAAAAGCATCTATTCTGCTTGTAAAGTTGGATTAAATGCACAGGGTGTCATAAATGGTAGAACCTCTATAAAGCACAGAAAAAAGACATGGAAATCTTCAACAGCAATGGCTATTGCTGTGCTTCAACTTCTCTGATTCAGGAGTTGATGTTGACACTTGAATTGGAAGTACATACACACACAGTGATTTTTCTTCCCAAAGGTATATACTCTACTTAAAATTATTAGACAGGAGATTAACCTCTCCTTCGCAGAGAACATTAAAAAGGTGTTCTTCAACAATCATGCTTACACTGCTATATCCTGATGCATCCCTTCCTCAGTTACCACTTCTATCCCTTTCCCTCTTTTTTCCCCTCAATTTTACATGATGAAATATTGTATAAGAAATTCAGGGTTTGCACCACTCCTCTAAGAAGCCCTGCTTGTCCAGAATGGACTGTATGACATGGCTTTGTCCTTACCCAGGCAAGAGTCACTGGATGCAGCTAAAACAATGACTTCTTCCTTCAGATGTTTCTGTTGTGTCTATACAATTAGAACTGAAAAACTTTAAAAATTATTTAACCAGGAAGACTTTATCTGTATGAACATTTTGGAAATGGTTTTCCACCATTCACCCATACCTGGGATTGTTGATACAAAAAGTCAGGGCACGGCTATTATATTTTAAGTTAGCAACTAGTCAGGGGGCAGGGAACTCACTACCTGTTCACCACGAACAAGATATAGACAGCCCATGAAACGTGTTCATAAGTTGTTAAGTGTTTTAACAAAAACAAAACCAAAAACAAACAAACAACAACAACAACAACAAAAAAAAAACAAACCAACAAAAAACAGGACTAAGCTACTGGGAAAGATGTGCTCAATGGAAGCAATTTGATCAGCTCTGTGTGATTCTCATTGACGCCAGCTTTTCCTTTTTAGCATGTTGAAGGAAGAGGAGGATAAGTTGCAATAGATCTTAAAGAATACCATAAAGATGCATGCTTTTGGCAGGGTTTATTTCTGACATTGATTTGGACACAGAGAGTGAGAGATAAAGCATTTGTGCTTCCTGAGAGCACCTGGCTGACAAGGACTAGTAAGGCACATCAGCCCTGGATGCAGTATTTGATACTGGGGACTGAGGCACATCAAACAGATGTTGGCAGATCAAATTAGTCTCCCTCTCTGCTGAAATCCAGTGGGTAATACCATCCAAGGAAGAGCAGGTGCAACATATTCTGCTGTGTTTGTAAGAAATTTGCTTCAGAGAAAACTTAATCAGGCCAAATGCCAGTGCTGGGGGGAAGTTGGTAGCTAAGGATTATGTTAGGAATAAGGGTTTGGCCCAGAGAAAAGAGATTTTTGGCACAGTAGAAGGATCTCTCTGTAGCCTTGAAGCAGGAACTTAAGGAGGTTCAGCACTTTTCTTGCTTTGTTTCTTGTCTCCTAATGATGAATCTAAACGAGGCCACCCAGAACGAATTCTCTCAGAAAACTCAGATACTATTCCTATATTAAAACTTCCAGTAATGGAATAAGCATTAGCAAACTGTTGTTCTTACCTATTGCCCTTAATCTGAGAAGCTTTTCTCTGCTACTTTCTTACTAATATAAAAAGTTAAGAAGAGCTATACAAGAAAGAAAAACCAGGAAAAGAAGAAATAATTATTTTATTTGCAATTTCCATCTAAGTCCTTCACTACTTCACAGTATATGGAAAAGCATAGTTTTGGTGGTTTCAGAGCAAAGATTTTTTTGTCTGTGACTATCATGAACATCTTTTTACAAAAGGCACAAGGATCCTGATCCTCTTCTTCTGCTTCCTGAGAACTGGGAAGGTTTCATTTTGCCTTTGAAAATTAGGAGAATATTATTTTTGATTTGATTTTTATAACTTGGTGAGATTATTGATGCAGCATTGTATTACTATCAGCAATTTTAGGAATTTACAAGTTTCTCCAAAATGTTTAGAAGTGGCACCAGAAAGGAGTATTTTTTCCCTTCGGACAAGAGTACTTCATCTTACTTCTCAGAGTCATCTTATGCCTAAACAGTCTCAACTGAAAGGGCAGTTCATCAACAAAGGTATTTGGGAGAAGGCAGAAAAACAAACATTTCCCTTTGACTTCAGTGAAGCTAAGCTTCACTACAGGCTTTCACCCTGATATGTGAGAAAAATTGAATCATTCATAATACTACAGTTTCTGTTGCTGTTTTACTTAGAATTATCTGCCCAATGTGTTGTGAAGGACATGGCAGTCATGTATGGAAACGTATATAAAGATCTGAGGAAGCAGACTGAAAAGTTGGCAGATAAGGTAGAAGAGACAGCCAATAGAGGGAACTCAAATTGTACAGCAAATCTGAAAGAAGACGAATGGATAATTTAACAGCCATTCAGTTTTCAAGAAAGACAAAGCACAAACTACATTGCATCAGAAAAGGACTAGAAATGATGATAGATGAAACACTTCAAGTAAGTGTTTAACACAACGGAATCACAGTTGCCTGCAGAATTCCCAGCTGAGGGTAAATTCAAAGAACTAAATTGGCATATGAGACTGATACGATTTGAAGAATTTTTCAAAATCCATTTAATAGCAAGGCAGAAGACATTGATCAGCTGCTTGGTTAAAAGGAATGGAGTTAGAAACATTCTGTCTCTCGCATGCTCTGGACATAGAATCAAAACCATAAACAGCAGAGCTTGATAAGAAGTTGTTTATGAAATAATAACTCTTCCAAGCAAACCCTTGGTTTCATGAAATTGTAATGAACAACAGATGAATCCTTTGCAAGTGTAGCAATACATCAGTCGAGCTACTTCAGTTGGTCCCAGTCCTTCAGAACCACTCTCCCTTTGGCAGCATAATGTCCTTGATATTGGCGAGAGCACATTTTGTTACCAGGAGCTCTGTACCTACTTTCCTCCCTGAAGTAGCCAGCACATTTTACCAATGGTTAATCTTACTTTGTAATAATCCCTCTATAGTTTACTTCCAAAGGAGTACAGTCTTATTCTTGCTAGTGTAGCATCACCAGAAAGAAGCTTAACACTAATTCACAGTGGAAGGGCAGAATAGTTGTGCACGTATTAGATCCCTTTCCAGTTACAATTGGCCTCCATCCACAATAAAAATTTTTAGAGAGAAGCTAAAAGAAACTCCTGTTTTCTGTCACAGAAATTAGTAATATATTAATTTCATCTAATGACATTTTTAGGCATCACAAAAAAAATTCCCTGGCAGAAATGAAAAAGTAATCCATTAATGCACTATGTACGTGATGACCTGGACCCTTCCTCAGTAAGCCCTAGAAGGAATAAACAAAGTCCCCTTCAACCACAAGGAGATTACAATAAATTCTTTTTCATGAACTCAACCCCCTCAGAAATACTGTATTTTTTTGCAGAACATAATGATTAAATACAGTCCTGAATAAGGAGGGCAAATAATTAATTCACACAGTCAAGGGTTCATAGAAGTTAATCCCTACATCTTCTCTGTATCACTTTATCTTATGTACTCTACTATGGAAGGTAGAATTCTAGCAATTTTGGGGGGTTTAGTATATGGGCATATATACAGAAATACTTCTGGGTTTTCAAAACAACTTCCATCAAGTATTTGTATTATGAAGATAAAATCTGTGGATGACTGCAGCACAGGTTCCCTTTTATCTGAACTAATCAGAAGTTCAAGGACTTTCAGATAGATGGCTCACCTTTGGCCTACGTATTTTCATGTGAATGCCACTTCAGCAAAACTCAGGAGTCCAATTCAGCTTTGCTGTAGCTGGTCATGACTCTCTTGACTTCAACAATGCTTCATATGCTTACACTGAGTCTGAATTTATCCCTATGGCTTCTCGGTCACTGGTCCTCCCTTCCAACTAAGAAACTGCCTACATAATAAAAGTGATTCATTAGAAACCACTGGGTTCCAAAGTAGAGTGAATACTGAGACCTATAACTTTTTTATATGTGCTCAGTCATAAAAATGAATTTATATGGTCTTATTCTATAAACTCACTTTACAAATATTAGCCCCGCAACCATACTTTCATGAGTTGTAATCTTGTCAAAGCTCGTAAGTTAAGCAAGGTCAGAATTGGTCAATATTTGGATGAGAATCTCTGGCAGGGAGGGGAAAAAAAGAAAAGTATATACTCTGGAAGTCCTGCAGTGTTTGTAAGCTAGGACATATTATGCTCCTCTTTAAAGAGGTTTGGTACTAGTCTTAGAATACAACAAAATTTTGTATTTGCTTTAGCAGTAGTTTAGCCTCTGACCACATCTGTGCTGCATCTTGGCAGCTTCACTAATGGCCTTCCCCAGAAATGAAGGTGATAGAGCAGATGAAGTCTTCTCCCTCCACACCCCACTTCAACCCAGGACATTATTTCCCAGAGGTACCAACAAATGCCTCCACTGCTCCCCATCACCCTCTCCCTGAAGGGGTTTGTATTTCTGCATTCTATATGCTTTATCTACCAAAATATACAGCTCTGTACACAAGGAGGGGGGGGGCGGGGGGGGGGGGGGGAAGCCAGAAAACAAACCACTCTGCCCTCCTTACCTTCTCCCATAAATAGGTTCCTCTGAGTATCTTACGTTCTTCCCCATTTTGAGCTCTTCCTTCAGGCAGCCTTGCCCCTCTCCCAGGTGCACACAGTGTAGTGCTAAAGTGCCTTTAACCTTTCCTTGTACTGGAGGAGCTTCTGTGTAAGCAGAGCTATACCTTGGGAGAGAATGCTGTGGGCGGAGTAGTACAGAGTCCCAAAGTACATCTAAATAATTGAAGGTGCTAAGAAAAAGTCACTTCTACACAGTAACTTTCTGACAAACAGCTTAGTCACACATCTGAGGCAATACCTGGATGCAGAAGGAAGCTGCAAACCTTTCTGGCTTTCCCTAATGCTGGAGCAGGCAGTGCCTCCCCCAGGCTTTATTCCTCTGTGACTAAGAACAGCTTTTACAGGAAGGGGGATAGGATGGGATGGGAAAAGTCACCAATCCTGTACCCACTGCTGTGGAGTAAGGCAGCTGCACTGCAGTGCAAGGACTGCAATGGGCAGTGAGGTCCCAGGCCTCGGGAGACAGGAGCTCCCCCAGGCTGGTGCTCCCTCTCCCCGAGCCCAGCTGCCTGCCAGCTCCCAGCCTGCCTGCTGCACCAAGGAGGGACAAGGAAAAGGGCATTCCTGCAGCTACTGAGCTCATGTGCTGGAATCCCATGTCACACAGCTGGTGAAGACCAAGCCTTTTCCTAGGATGGCAAGTAATAAATAATGCATTAAGAACCTAGACACCAAATTAGACGGATCACTAGCAAAGCTCTTTGTAAGAGGCATGCATCAAAAATAGTGGCGTGGAGAAGCAGTACATCAAGGGTTCTCGTGCAATAAAATGGAAAGCAAAAACTGCAGCCAGGAGGTGGAAAAGCCTGACAAGGCTACAGCCAAATAAACTTAAATGGCTTTGGGAATAAATTGGTGGTTTAATCCGGATCAGGAACAGGTGCTATGAATGTAATTCAGTAAATGGTCCAGACCCTGCCAGAAGGGACAGAAATGTGTTGCTTTTGAGATAATTTCCCAGAAGCTTCATAAAAGCAAATTGATTACTGGAGTTTAATAATTAAAACAGAGCCAGATATATAGTAATCAAATGAGTTTTTAATTACATCTCAAGAAGAAATAAAATCCAATTTGTGCACTTTGTATCAGAGAAGCTCTACTGAAATGCTTTGGTAGCTGGAAAAAATAAAATAAAAGCTAATTTCCATAGGAATTATAGTAGTCAGTTTAATTAAAAGACTAGATCAGAATGAAAAAGTCCCAAAGTGAAAAGATACTAAATACAGAACCAGTGGTTCAAACATCAAATCAATGTCTGAATAAAGACATTTTATAGACCAAATGCAAAATCTGCACTGTCAAGTATCACTAATCTAAATTAATGTGTAACAAAATAAAGTTTCTTAAAATTACACTATATATTTTGTACGTGTTCCATTGAATTAATTGCTAGTGCTGTGGTAAAAATTAATATCAAAGACATGGTTTATTCTTTCTTAAATACTTCTTATAAATTATTTCATCAAAGTTAACGTTAGTAGCTAACCATTCTTGTTATTTACCTGGTAGCCTCTGGTGCACCTGGGTTATTAGACTCTAATGTCTGCTTAGATCTATATTTCAAAGAAATATATGTGTATTAACTTACAGATTAAAATATGTTCACAGCTCATGAAATAACAGTGATTACCATAGAACTGTGGGGGTGCTTCCTGAATCTCTTCCCAGCCTCCTTGGGCTCCTGGCCTCTGCTGCAGTCGATGCAAAGCTAATTGCTGTGAGCACCTCACAGCCCTCCTGGCACAGTCTGTGACAGGGCCGTCCCCTGCCATAAGCCGTGGCATCTGCCAGGCCTGGAGGGACAGGCACAGCATGAGGTCATGCCCAGACCTCTGCAATTGCTCCCTGGCACTAGGCTGGAAAACATCACTGTCCTGTGGTCAGTCCTGGCAAAAAAGCAAGGTTAAAGAAAGGACACAGACACAGTTGAGAGCTGCACAGCCACACTGAGACAGAGACTGCAGCTCCACTGAGCTCCATCTTCTCTGTGCTGCCTGTAGCTGCTGGAGGTTCCTGGTATAGCATTTGTGACAGCAACAGCCTGAACTGCATTTTGTACTTACACATCCTGGGGCTAACAGGATGTCAGTGCAGAACATCTTCATGCTCAGAGAGGTTTGAAACACACTGATTTTTAAACAGTGATTTAACCACCGGGGTGTTTGCTTATATAGATTTTTCTTTTATTATTTATTTATCTATTTGAAATCTAAAGTGTATATTGGAAAAATACTTCACAAAAACTTTTTGAAGATACTGGCCATGCACAGAAAATATCTGATACGCTGCTGTCAAGGGCTGAGTATCTCGTGCTACCTCTAGACAGTGAGCTGGCAGTGGTAATGCAGGTGCTAATGGTAATGGCAAGGAGCTTTTCAGGTACTTCCAGCTGTTTATGATGCATTACTGCCCCTCTGTTTTAGAGTCTGCCAAATCAAGTTTAAGGAATACACAACAGTGCGAAATAAAGACATAAAAACACAGAGTTCTGAGGCACGGTGATGGGAATGTTAAAAATCCTTATCCATTCTATGAAATGAATGACCATCAGCAGCAAGCAATGCTCTCTGGGGCAGAGATTGCAGTGAACCCTGCTTCTTACCCCAGGCCCAAGACTGCAAAATTATCTGCCCACTCTGGGCCATATTCTAAGGAAATAATGTCAAGTGGATTTGATTCAAGTTCCAGCTTCTTCCTCATGATGTGATTTTTCATAAGTGCTGAGCATTCATATTTCCTACCGAAGTCAACTGAAATTGCAAGTTTTCAGCACATCTTAAAATCAGGCCATTAACCCTTAATTATCATATAATAGCTCACTTAAAAATCTACCAAGACTTACTTCAAGCCAAGCTCCCATGGCTTGCAAGCTAGCCATAAAAAATCCAATTCTTTAGTGGTGTTTGGGCTCTGAGGACCATTTAAATAAGTTTCTGTTAACCCTGCTATTTACACCAAAATCTGATCAACTGCAAAAGTATCTGCTTCCCCTTTCCTTTCTTTTTCTCATAATTCTCTGCACTTTTAGAAGGACAACTTTTGCTGTCTTCTTTGTCTTTTTTTGGTTTTTAATCTGGCAGCAACCCTTTCTTTCCAATGACAAACACATAGTTTCCATGCTATAGGAGAAAGCATGCTGGCCAGCTCTCAGCAAAAGCCACTGCTTGCTAATCAGAAAAGCTGCAAAAGGATTCTCCTCTGTCCTGAAAGGACACATTACATGACCACTGGGGAGGTAACTGGTTAACCCTTTCCTGGCATCCACTGCTCCTGTTAATTTCTGTCTCTCTTTACAAAACCAAGTGAAGCACTTGTGGTCTTTGCACATAAGCAGGTGATATTAAAGGGAAAGGTAAAATAAACTTGTTGCAGAGGTATGCAGGAATTCTGTCATTTGGGGATATATTCAAAGCCAGATGAAACCAGTTTAAAGATTCTTACTGGCCTCCGTGAGCTTTGGACTGGGTATGTAGAGAAAAGGTGATTTCAGTGCAATCTCAAAGAAAACTCATTCATATTTCTTTACTTTGAGCACACACAAATTGTTTTTTCTGCCAGCTTGGGAAAGCACAATACTGCTGTGGTTTAGTCATCTGTAGGAAAAAAGAATATAGGACTAGGAAGATTGTTTCATCTTTGTCCAACTGATGATCCAACCAGTGAGCTTCCTGCTCACAGAGGCCACAGCTGGTAGCCTCAGGCACTTGGGGATCCCTCAAAAGGACTGCCTTTAGGGATTACAAGAAAGCTAAAGTAGTTGAGCGGCAACTCTGCCATTTTGTGTGCCTTTTTTAACATTTCTGATGGCTTAAAGCCTTATGTAAAATGAGTCAGAAAGATAAAGAGAACTCAATGGGAACAATAAATTTATCTCCACAGGTATTTACAGCTGGGAGTGAGAAGGGTAAGGACGCAGTGCAGATTGAACTCTTTTTTTTTTTCCTTGTTATGCCATGGACTGTCCTTAAAAGGAGTGGATATACTGTCAGTATTTCTTCTCTCATCCTCTTTTTAATCTTCTTCCAGTGTCTAGTGAAGCTGAATGTGAAACTGAAGCCTATGCTGGACTCTGTGGCAGTAAACAGAGGTAAATGGGAGGAGCTGCACCAGAAAAGACTTCCTTCTCAGGGGGCATCCTTGTCCTCCTTTTCCTCTAGCTTCACCATGTCTCTCAAAGACATAAATTAAGCCTGCAAATATCAGTGTCACTTAATAAGAGCTGCCTGAAGGGTTTCCATAAGCTTAGACCCACCATTTTTTAAGAAACACTTTCCCAGACATGCTGAATTGATCGGATATTATCTTAATGGCAGCATAGTTTGCTTTTCCTGGAAGACTTAGTGGGACTGAGCAGAAGCCTGCAGTGGGATTGCGCTGGAATCTGGAGCGACACGCAAGACTGAACAGAAGCAGCGTTCATTCAGCTCCACTACATTTCAACTGCTGCTGTAAAAATCTGTAAAGCTGACAACAGATTGAAATATAAGAACTCACAGCTTAATAAAATTAATAATACAGAGCGGGACTGGGATGCAAGCTGGCCAATTCATATGCAAGGAGCTGCAGAAAACAGAATAGTGTGTAATTACATTGGTGTTTTGCATCTCTTCAGTACATGTTATGAATCAATTATGCCTGCTTTTGTGATGCTCCTCTCTTACTCTCCCTCCTCTTTTATGCCTGAATGTTCTGAAAAGCCTGCTTTGTATTCTGAAGAAGTATTTTTTTACAACAAAGCTTCTTAGTGATTGATCAGGGCCTTTAGAATTGCCTACCTTTGCTACATTTAAAAACAAACTTTATTATCTTTAAAAACACCAAGCTGTCCCTTCTTCCCTGAGAAACTCATATTAACAGTGCAGCAAATTTCTCAGCAAGAGGAAGTTTGCATAAAGGCAAAATATTGCATGGTAATTTTAGAGTGGGGTATTTTTCCTTTCAAAAAACGCTCTTGTAACACATTCATTTTTTAAAAATTATAGTGTTGCCTAAGGAAAAGATTAATGATTTTTTTTGAAAATAGAATACAAATAAAAAAGGACATCTGTTGCTTTGTGCTTCAGGTTTATATTACAGTGAAAAGCAGACCATGGATAAGCCTTTCTAGTATAATTTCCAGTTAAAGTTAGAATTTTGAAATGGTGGAGAGGTAGGATATCATCACACTGGACTGACTACCTCTTACTCTCTTGCAGTTCTTTCAGTACAATTCAAATGCTATTACTGCAGGTAGCACAGCACTAGTCAAGGCTCACATCAATATCTGTGGTAAAGAAGTCCCTAAAAATCTAATCAAATATGATAGGTCACAAAACCAAATGTCTCTCTGTGATGACCCTGGTATTACCTGGAAGTTGGTCTCCTTCCATTAGTGCCAAGATCACTAATACAGCAAACCTGTGATCTGTGATTTGAGAGTGCTTTCTCTGCTGCATGACCAGACACGAGAGGAGTCATGTTGCAGTGCTTACGAGTGCCCATTCACAGGGGGAAAAAAAAAGCCTTTGTACTCCATGAAAAATGGGATTCTAAATATAGGGTTGTCTGGCAGCAGAAATTAAAGCTGAATTCAGCTTAGTTTTACACCTGTGCCAAACTCCATTTACTTCAGTGGAATTACCTTGAACTGGCACCAGCTTAATGGAAATCAGAACCTGGCCCAGCTGACCAGATGCTAAAAGAGCTTTTCTCCTTTCTAAGGAAACTGAGTTGTTAGAGCCTTAGAAAAGCTGACTACATCTGTCTGACAATCAAACAGAAACAACAAATCTGCTGATCACTTCTTCAAAAGAAACACAACAAAACAAAAACGCTCTGTGCTTCTAATGGTGTGTAGGACAATAGCTGGAAATTCAGTAGCACTGCGAGCCAATCTGTCAGTGCACAACTGAACCATGGCACCCTCTAGCAGAAGGAAGCAAGGAAGGAGCAGAAATGCAAACTGCACAGCAATGAGTACACACACCAAATGGAAATGTTTCTGCTGTTCTTTCACCACTTCTTCCTTCTCTGAATAAAGCCAGATGCGGTTTAGTAAGCAGCAAGCCATACAAACCTACAACACGCACTTTGTGGGAAAAACAGATACTAGGAGCTGACAGTACTGCTGGCAGGTACACACGGCTTTCCTGAATTTTGATATTGCATATTGCTAAGTATAACATAATTTATAATGCATACCCTACAGCCTCCCCGAAGGTTGAGTCTCCCCTCATTTCCTCTCCTTTTTATTGGCTTCAGTGCACTGTTGCCCATGGCAACACCCACTGGCAGGGATGGGGATTCAGCAGCACCGCAGCCTGACACGCAGCTGAAGCCCTAACAATGTCAACCATCAATCAAATGACTGTTTGTAATTGCCTCCATCTATTTCTCCTGTCTTTTGGTATCTTTGCCATTGTGGGTCAAAATTCAGAAACTGCTGACTAATGTTACGGTTCTGTTCCTCCATCACAAGGAAGAAAATGAGAGCACACGGCTTGATCTTATCGAATTGTTCTCAGGCAAAACGAAGCAACCCTACTGAAACTGGGGCGCCCAGCAGTGCATCCCAGAACAACATCTGGTCTCTGAAAGTCATATAGCTCAATCTTAAAAAAACCAACCAACTAAAGAAACAAAAACCTTATATTCTTTTTTTAAGACTTAGCTTAGGAAACAGCAAAAAAAAAGTAAGAAAAAGATGATTCTTTGTGGAAGCATGTAATACAGTAAAGAAACATATTTCAAGTCTGTTATATTTTAAGATAGTGGGAAATACTTTTTATCTACTGCTTATAAACTTGATGATCAGAAATTTTACCTGCTTTTCAATATTTCTGATAGGAAAACAGTTTCCCAATATTTCAGTCAGTTTTGCCAGACTATCTGAGATACACACAAGAGACATGATTGTGTAGGTTATTTAATCTCATTCTCTGTCTTTTATTCGCTTCCCTGCCTGCTGAACAAGGACAGCTTAAACAAAAAACACATTGAAATCAGCCTAATTCTGTGAATGCATATAAAACACAGGTCCACAAGAGGCAAGGACAAATCCAGAGAGCATGTGGAGAACACAGTTCTTATCCAGGACAGTGCCTTTCCCTGGAGATGCCCAGCACATCAGCAACAGACAAGTCACCATTCTTTTGCCCCAGCTGTAAGTGGAAATTTGGCCTTGAATGAGGCCTCTAGCATTTACAATTCCAGTGCTAAAATCTGATGGGCACATGGATTGTCCATAGGAGACCCAGAGGTGCTTCAAGATGGTTCAGTGGCAATGCCTTTTTTTCAGGTATCCTATTGACTCATGCCAACTGCAGCCTGAATTTGGTCAGGTTTCTAGGCCCATGAACTACAGGCCTTGAGGTCTCTCAAGAGCCAGGCAGCAGCCCTCGTTTTGTCACCAGAAAATGCTCAGAAGATCTGGGTCTTCATCCCTATCCTCAAAGGTAGTTCAGGCCAAACAGTAATTTCACTCAGGATTCCCACCTGTGAAATCACTTACCAAAATCAAGCTTTCCTCACAAAAAATGAAAGCCAAATAAAACAATAATTTTTTAAAAACCACCATAATTGTTCCACAGTTGCAAAGGCTAATCAGGAAGGAGCTTGACATTCAAATCCTGCTTGACTTTGAGCAGGCTTCTGAACTGCATATCTACCCCAGCAGCTGGTGGCAAGTAACAAGGGTGGGTTTGTCTCCTGCCCTTCTGCCAAAGCCCCTTTCAAGCTCAGCAAGGAGACAAGGATGTCCCCTGGGTACAGCCCCAATTTTGGCTTCACTCCAGGCTTTGGTGGAAGAGCTCAGGTCTTGTATGTGCACCCCCCAGACTAAAGTGCTCCCCTGCAACTGTTTGACACTGTGACCCCATCAGAAAACTGAACACTGCTCAAGGCAAGGAGCTCCTGGGGTAGAGGCTCTCCTGTGGTTAAGACAGAAGAACCTCCCAAGAACAAGATGTCCAAAAGGTGTCTTTGGCCATAGTTCAAGTAGTGAAATCAGACAATTCCCTCCCAGCCCAGGACCTACAGACAAAAAACAGCTCCATAATGTGATGGAGATGGAGACTCTGCTTGTCAGGGCATGGTTTTGCTCCTGCTCCAAAGCAGAGCTGCACAAGGTCAGGCAGCAGCAGCTCACTGAGGTTTAAACTGGATGGATGCCCCATGTGCCAGGTGGGCACAGAACTCTCCACGCAGCTCTGTCTCAGCCAGCCTCTATATTTACAGGGCCAGGGGTCTTACCAAGAAGGCCAATTGTATGTTTTGTAACCACAGCGTAGACAAGTATGTTTCGTTCTAGCTCAGGTATTTCTTCAGATGGTGTCCTTGGTAGAGCAGCTGCATTTTTCTGGTCTGGTGACCTGGCTAATTGCTCCTTCTTAGAGTGCACTGCAATCTCATAATGTGCCTGTGGTTACCAACAAAGCCAATACTAGTAGTCACAAATTATTTTTGAAAACTGCAACCAGCAGTGCCTAATGTCATTTGTAATATTTAGATGAATTTGTTCTAGTGGAAAAACAGGAGTGTTTCAGTCTACAGGCCAAATACTTATTTTCCCTTCATAAAATTATAAACTATTTTAGTTCCTGATAAGCCATTTGTGCATTGAGTGAAATTTTAAAACAGGTTCATTTCAAAGTTACATAAAACATATTATCAGGCACTTCAATGCTTAGAGTGTTATGGGCAAGAAAATACAGAGCAAGAAGGGTTTTTTACTGGCTTTGTCAAAGGAAGAGTTTTCAAAGAGCAATGAAGTGGGACATATAATCTGCTGAATTGAAATGTCCCAGAGATTCCTGTTGCTGGAATGTGCCTGTATTGGAATACATCTTGTATATGGCTTGCTACCTTTTCTTTCTTGGATTACTTCGTATTTAATTACAAATTTATAAGCATGTTGGCCACTGCATCTTACAGTTTTGTGGGCACTACCATTATAAACCCTGAACCGTGGGAAACAGTAGACACATGCACAGAAATACCATGTGTCTGTTCTAGGGCGAGCGAATCCCAGATACTTGCAAAATGTGTAACTTAGAAGACTTCTGCATCCTTTTCCATTTTGCATTTTTAAACCATTACTCTTACTGTTTTGCCTAGTAGATCAAACTATGCTGGTTCAGCTTTCAAAGCATGCTTTTGAAATTAGCAACTTAGTTTTTCTGCTCTTTAAAAAAATAAATAATTTTAATGGCTTACTATGATTTTCTTTTTTTATTATTATTACTACTTTTCTGTGAAACTATCTTGTGGGGATCAACTGGAGCTGTATCTTTTGATTACTGAATCACACAAATAGAAGATCCTGAAAACATGCTAGACTGAGCAGCCCACATACAATTTTTGACACACAGCCTTGCAGCACTCATTCCTGGGGGCAAACCAAACTGCTTCCCTGGATCTGCCTGGCTTTAGTCTGGAATGACCAGAAACCAAATTCATCTGGTGATCTTAAGAGAGCTATTCACACGTAAAGAAATTACACAGATTTTACAGACTGTGGTCTGAAGTTATCACTGTTCAGCAGAAATACCATGAGGGGAAAATAGTCCCTCCAAAGCATAGTTACAGTGCTGAATAAGAAAACTTGGAAGTGAATTCTTCTGGTTTTGGAAGCTGCTGGAAAGCTGTCGGGTTGTACCAAGGCAGACATACTTCCTGCCTTCCACCAGCCTTAACCAACTTTGGATCTTGATGGGCTGTAAAGGCGATGTTTACAAAGCCCAAAGCAGAAATTAAATGCTTCCTGCGCTGGGCTACCTGTTTAGCTTAGAGCCTGCTTTTACATCACTTACTGCTTAAGGGAACTATTACACACCACTGAGAAATACAGGAGCTGATTTTTACTCGTTATTCCTCTCAGCTGCACAAGACCCCAAAACGAGGGAAACATTCTGGCCCAGGCAGCGATCTCCAGGAGGCTCCAGCCCTTTGCGCCAGTTTGGAATCGGCACTGAACACGGCGCGTCAGTGCTCCGGAGACGGGCGCAGGGAGGGGAGCAGAGAGCGGGCAAACGCAGCTCCCACTCGCGGCAGGGCGGCCGGGCAGGCCCGGGCACGGCGAGCGCCGCCATCCCCGCCAGCGGGGCGGCTCGGGGCCGCGCTCGCTCCCCCGGGGCCGTGCTCCCTCCCCCGGGGCCGCGCTCGCTCCCCCGGGGCCGCGCTCCCTCCCTCGGGGCCGCGCTCGCTCCCCCGGGGCCGTGCTCCCTCCCCCGGGGCCGCGCTCGCTCCCCCGGGGCCGCGCTCCCTCCCCCGGGGCCGCGCTCGCTCCCTCGGGGCCCGACCGTCTTGGAGCACTTCCGGCCGGCGGCGCCGTTGCCATGGCAGCGCGGGCCGCGCTTCCGCCCCGCCGCCGCAGTGCCGGGCCGGCCATGGAGGCCGCGCCGGTGCCCGACGGGCAGCACACGGCCGTGGTGTACGGGCTCATCGGCGGCGGGCGCTACGCGGAGGCGGTGTCGCTGCTGAACCGCGGGCTGCAGAAGAGCTGCCGCTCCCGGGGCTGCCTCTCGCTGCTGGGCTACTGCCACTACCAGCTGCAGGAGTTCGCGGCGGCGGCCGAGTGCTACGAGCAGCTGGTGGCGCTGCACCCGCAGCTGCTCCCGTACCGCCTGTGCCACGCGCAGGCCCTCTACAAGGCCGGGCTCTTCGCCGAGGCCCTGCGCGTCGCCAGCCCGCTGCTGGACGCCCCCGCCTTCCACCGCCGGGCCCTGCGCCTCCAGGCCGCTGTCCACTATGCCCAGGGCGACTTCTCGGCGGCCCAGAGCCTGGTGGAGGAGGAGCTCGCCGCCGCCGCTGACGGCGGCTCCGGAGCGGCCGAGGACCCTTCGGAGCGGGCCGATGCCGAGGTGAACCTGGGCTGCCTGCTGTACCGGCAGGGCCGGCACGAAGAGGCCAGCGGCAAGTTTGCCAGCGCCATGCAAGTGCTGGGGTACTGCCCTGAGCTGTCGTACAACATGGCGCTGTGCTCCTACTCCGCCAAGCAGTACCCTGCTGCCCTCAAATACATCTCCGACATCGTCAAGCGCGGCATCCACCAGCACCCGGAGCTCAACGTGGGCATGACCACCGAGGGCATCGAGGTCCGCAGCGTGGGCAACACGCTGCTCCTGCACCGCACGGCCCTGGTGGAGGCCTTCAACCTGAAGGCGGCCATCGAGTACCAGCTGCGCAACTTGCAGGCGGCACGGGACGCGCTCACGGACATGCCGCCGAGGGCCGAGGAAGAGCTGGATCCCGTCACGCTGCACAACCAGGCGCTCATGAACATGGACAGCCAGCCCACTGACGGGTTTGGGAAGCTGCAGTTTCTTCTCCTGCAGAACCCCTATCCACCAGAAACTTTTGGTAACTTGCTACTCCTCTATTGCAAGCATCAGTGCTACGACCTGGCAGCTGATGTGCTGGCAGAGAATGCCCATCTAACCTACAAACTGCTCGCACCTTATCTGTACAACTTCTTGGATGCCATCATTACTTGTCAAACTGCCCCTGAGGAGGCTTTCCACAAGCTAGATGATTTAGCAGGGACAATAACTGAGCAGCTGAGGAAACTCACAAAGCAGGTACAGGAAGCTAGGCAAAATTGGGATGATGAAGCTCTGAAAAAGACAATTAATGAGTATGATGAGACTCTGGATAAATACGTACCTGTCTTGATGGCCCAGGCAAAGATTTACTGGGACATGAAGAATTACACAATGGTAGAAAAGATCTTCCACAAATCCGTGGAGTTCTGCAAGGAGCACGAGGTGTGGAAGCTCAATGTGGCTCACGTGCTCTTCATGCAGGAGAACAAATATAAAGAGGCTATTAGCTTCTATGAGCCAATAGTTAAAAAGCACTACGACAACATTCTTGATGTCAGTGCCATTGTGTTAGCAAACCTCTGTGTTTCCTACATCCTGACCAGCCAGAATGAGGATGCAGAGGAACTAATGAGGAAGATCGAGAAGGCAGAAGAGGAGATGTCCTATGATCATCCTGAAAAAAACACCTACCATCTTTGCATTGTCAACCTAGTCATTGGTACCCTCTACTGTGTGAAGGGAAACTATGATTTCGGTATTTCAAGGGTCATTAAAAGCCTGGAGCCATATAACAAAAAACTGAGCACTGACACGTGGTATTACGCCAAGCGGTGCTTCCTGTCCTTGCTGGAGAACATGGCCAAGCACACGGTCATGCTGCGGGACAGTGTGATTCTGGAGTGCATGCAGTTCCTGAAGCAGTGTGAGCACTATGGGAGAAACATCCCAGCTGTCATCGAGCACCCCCTTGAAGAGAGTGGGATGAACAGTGGGAAAAACACAGTCACCTATGAAGCCAGGTTTTTGAGGGCACTGATGTATAAGGTCACTGGGTGGGCTCCGTAAATGTTGTTATCATACAGTAGAAATGAGGACTTTATTCTTTTCTTGTGCTTGTGAGGTTATGCTAACCCTCACATTAAAGATTTTGTGCTGTATTTTGACAACATTCAGTAGAAAATAGAATATTTTCATTAAGTTAAGCTGCACCAAATAACTATGGGCATTCTCAGTAACCAGTCATGTTAAATAAAACTTAAGGTGTGTTGACCAAGAATGTCTTTATAGAAATACCATACAGTTTTCACCCATAAGATAATATTTTATCCTTCTGAAATTTTGATCAAGTTTCTTTTAATTGGTTGACATTTGAAAAAAAAATTGTTATCTGTCCCTTCTAGGACAGAATTTGATGAAACTGTTGTTTTAATTCCCTAATTTATGCCTGTGTGTGAAATGTTTCTTTATTCTGCTTTTTCCAAGGTATTTTTAATGTTGCAGATCACGTTGATAGTATATTTAAACACAAGAAATGGCTTTATATTAAAAAATCAGTTCTACAAACATAAATGTTTCCTTTTGCTAATTCATTAATAATGCACGAGTGTTCCAGCAAATTCTGTAACTAATACAGGGACCGGGAATATATCTCAAGAAGGTTCTATTAGGATGATACCTCAGTTTAGGTCTACCTTTGCAATAAAATTTGTTACGACAGCTGGCTTCAGAGACACTGCTCGGTGCTGCCCCTCAGAGTCCTGGTGCCCACACCATCTGCACCATCTGGGTGGCAGCTGTTGGCCTGCAAACCTGTTCAGTAGCAAGTGCTTACATAGTAATTCAGTCCTCCATGTGCAGCCCCTCCAATCCAAATACTGTTCTTAAAATAGTCTCTGGTAAGAGACTTATGAATGTGAAATTATATTCTTTTTAATGTTTGTTAGAGAAAAACCCATGTAACTTCCATTTCATGCAGGACTTACAACCTGTACCCTTGGGTGGAAGAAATCTGCTTCTCAGTCTCCTCCTTGTGTTACACTCTTCCTGCATCTCTCAACACTTCTCCAAAGCCCTGTTTATTTGCCTAATTCCTTTACTTGGCATTTCCATCACCCTGGCATTTTCTCAACGGTCTTCCTATCCCTTTTCAAACATACATGGTCCACAGTGAAGTGGGAGCAAAATGTGTTACAGTGTTTTTATGCAGTCTGGTTCTGTGCACCATGGCTGCTCTTTTTGTGTGTTCTGCCTTTTGAAGCAATGTGCAAGCTGAAGTTTTTAAATTAGGATCAAAAATCCATGGCTTTAACTCATTTACTTGCCTTTGATACTGGCTTCCTGAAGAGCTGTCCTGGGGGAATTTTGGAATCAGGCTGCAAGTCCCTCAGAATCCAGTTTCTCTGCTGTGGTTTACCTGGAAAGAAAGAGAACAGGATTTTTGAAGTTTTGAAGCTATTATAAAGGAATAGAATAAGTTATCCTTCCAGAGAGTTAATGTATATAGGAACTGCACAGGCCCACAACCATATCAACACAGATAAAGTCAACTCATCTGCTGGGGAAGAAACCTGTCAGGGATGAGCGTATTACGTGCAGCTGAAGGAGATGCTGTGGGTCAGGTAATGCTACAGTTTACCCTAAATGTCCTGTAACAGTAAATTAAAATCACATTTAACTGTGTCAAGAATGGAAAAATGTTCTAGGGAGACTAGAGAGCAGACAGGAGATGCAGAAAGGTGTCCTACAGGGGCCTCCATAGCTCATCACTAGGCCATTAAGCCCCTGATCATTGTGATATTAAATATTTCCCACAACTGCTTCCCCGTGAGGAGGAGACCTGTGATTTCAAATTTTGTTCACCTCCATGAAGCACAGCAGCACGCTGTAAAACATGTCTCTAATTTACAGTGCAATTGTATTATATATTATGCAGCATAAACAGCATGACCTTTAAAAAAAAAGTTTTAAAAAAGTCACACCACATAACAGCGTCTGAAGTGCAGTAATAGGCAATGCCCTTTATTTAATATTCATTGTGCGTTTTCTGTAAAAGTCACTGGACATTTAAAACAAAAAATACACTTTGCAGGTCTGTGCCTGTGCAAATGTTGAATGCCCTCTAATGGAGAGCAGTTCAGATACCCATAAGCTCTTGGTTTTCCACACAGCCAGAGTGTGGCTTTATGAGGGCACTGCTGCCAGGATTTGCAGCCCCAAGCGCTTCATCCCTTCCTTGCCTTCCTGCCCACATGGGTGCACTGCGAACAGGCGGAGGCAGCAGAGCCCGCCGGCTCTGGCACACACTGCCCGGTCCCAGCCTGCAGCAAGGCACCGGCTCCTGGCCACAGGCTGGGGAGGGAGAGCAGCCCTGCTCCCAGCGGAAAAAATGTCCCCAAAAAGGGCTGTGGAGTTGTGCAGGCTGTGGCTGTTTTAGAAGATAACGGCTAGAGGGCAGTCGGTATGCCTGGAATTGGCTTCATCCTGTTACATCACAACAAATGTACAAAAAAAAGCCAGGAGAAAATGTAAAGAGCAGCATTTTTCCTGTTCTTCCCTGTTCCTGATGTTTCTATGTGGTTTCCTCACGGAGTATGCTGTGCCCCCAGACAACCCAGGGTTTCTGAGCAGGTTGGGTGATGCTGAACAAAAGGACCTCAAAGTGGAGAGGCCTCTGCTGCTGAAAGAAGAGGGAGAACTGGTAGAGCTGAGTGCTTGGGAGAGGCACTTCCTCCTCTGCTGCATCAAGAGATGCTTCTGCATGGAGTCTCCTCTCCATTCCAGCAGCATTTTCCATCCTGTCCAGCACAGCCTCTTCCTCAGCAATAGCCACCCACCCTTCCCATGGCAGGGACATGCTGGGGCAGCTGCCCTTGCCCTCGTTTTGTCCTGGAGAGCTGCCTACCCACCTGCTCTGTGCCCAGAAGAGCTGGGGCTTGCACTTATGTGTCTGACATCTTTTGTTGCTTCCTCCAGTTTATAGCATCTCCCACTGCAGAGCACTTTGGTCATGAAAAATATATAAATGTTACAGCCCCTTTTATTACTGTCTTTATACCACATTTAATGTTAGCACTATGTGACTTACACACAAAATACATTTTTAAAGGAAAGCACATACATTTTTATTTAGAGAGAAGGGAAAATAGCAAGTAACAGTTTACACTCGCTATACATATGGTAAAATCCACCTAAATTAATGCCCTAAGCCAGCACAGTCCTTTTGTTCCAAACAAAATTAAAAAATACTACCCAGAAACATCTCACCATATTCCCAGGGCCTGCAATGGGCAAATAGCTCAGATTCCTAAACAAGAGCCTCTCTTTTGTTTTGTTTTTTTTTATTGGGAGCAATGGGAAAGAAAGCTCTCTGTTGCAGCATCAGTGTCTGAAAGGTGAGCAGCACAAGGTGCTTCCCATGCATATCACCACCATACCAAAGCCACTCTCCAGGATTTTATCTGCACTAATAGCCTCTTTTGCATCTTGGCCTTACAGGATGTCTCCGTGAAACGTTCTTGTCCTCAAAACTTACAAGGGCTTGACACCCGTGTTGCAGGTGACAAGCTGTAACTGTACTACAGTGGATGCATCTTTTTTTCAATTACTCCTGCAGTAATCACAGCACACATTGCACGAGCAGAGGCCTCAGACCAACATTCTGCCAGCAGCCCTCTCCTGCACTGGCAGGAGAAGCACAGAGGGCCTGAGATTTGATTTACTTCATGCCCCACCTTGGTTCCCCTTGGTGCTCAAATCTCAATCAAATGTCTGCTGACACCATCAGCAGAACACAGGTAGTGAATGCCAGGGAGCCTTGTGATCAGCTCCACAGTCAGAGCTGATCAAGAAGTTTCTGTAATCAAGGGGTGACTAACTTTATGGTAAGACAGAGAAAACAGGAAGACAGCAAAGTCTTCCTATACAGTGCTAGGAGAAACATGATGAACATCTTCCTTGGGAAAGTTGTGCATACTTCTACTGGGTAAGCAAGCTCCTTTCAGCAGATGAACAAGGAGATGAATGTTATTTCTCTAAAAATGGTGTAAGTTACAGTTACATACAAGAATAAAAGGTGATTTTGACAGCCCATTCCATCATATCTTACTGGCAACATCCTATTTTAGAAGCCTGAGTTCAAAACTTCCACAAATCCATATTGGCTTTAGCCTCCAGCAAAGGCAGAAGAGTCCAACCCTGAAAAATTCAGATTTGGAACACTGATGTGATAATGTGGCTGTGTGGGCTGAAAGATAAGCACTGAAAGATCCATCCCCTCCTCTCCCTTAGGCTTCTCTTCCTTTATTTCTCTTTAACCTTTCCGTAAATGAAATACCTCTGTATTTTGAGACTCTGCTAAAACCTGCTGTCTTCTTATGGGGTGGCTATGGCCAGGACAATGTGCATCTTCTTCATGTTTTTGCAGGAAGTATTTGCACCTCATTTGGACAAGCTGACCTACACAGAGAAACAGTTTCTAAATGAAGTAAAAGAAATTTAGGGTTTAACTACTGACAGGTTAACTACTGACAAACTTTTACACTCTATTTTCAGCAAAGCATCTCCTTTTTTTGGTTGATTCTTTTCCATTAAGTAGAAAAATTGAGAACTTTGGACTAATTTTCCAAAGAACCTTTTGATTAGAATAATTTTCCTAGACTTTGCCTGAATTTAAACTAATAAAGCCCAGCCATAGAACAGGCCTTGCCAAACCAAACAATTCAGTCCAGAACATTTCTATTTTTTAGGATCTTCCCCTAAATTCACAGTAGTTTATAGCCCAAACTGTAGCCCAGGAAAACCAATAAAAAAGTTCACATTGACTTCAATGAGTCTTAAATTGGCACCTTAGAAAATACCCATTTTCACAGGCTACTATTTCAAGCCATCCAAGAGCAGCTTCTGGAAAGCCCTGGAATGTTACAACCCCAGTCAAATTCAGTGACAACACCCCTTGTTTCTGCCCACTTAAAGTGCTGCTTAGAAATCAGCTAACCCCATTGTTTCCCATGGCACGACTGCTACACATTAAGAAAACATCGCTGTTGCACCACGAGAAGCTGAAGTTGGTAGGGGATTCTGATCCTTCACCTGGACCTGGCCCCAGGAGATTCCTGTGTTCCGACAGCCACCACACCAGGAACAGCTTGGAGAGGGAAATCGAAAACACATGTCCATTTTCTCTGGAACATGGGAATCATCACTCAGCATCACAAACTTTTAAACTTCCCAGGGTGAATGTCCGCTCTGCCTCTGAACGGTCTGAGCTTCTCACGGCTTTTTTGTCCTCTGCTGTGCACAGTCATCCACTTCCCTGAATTTCAGCATTTCTTGCTGCTTACCTTTTCCTGCCCCTCAACTCTGCCCCTCGGACCCTTTCCATCCAGTGTCACGAGCAGGGAACAGGTTGACTAACAACTTTTATGAGTCGGTTTTATTTTATAGCTCTCTTTCCCGTGGGAGAGGGCAGAGGGAGTTGGCTAACCCTCAGAACCTGTTGGGTTGAACTGTTTACTAACAGCCGTTTTCCAAATTAAAATTAACACAGCTCGGATTTTTCTGAGCTGCGCTTCTCTGGTGCCTTACAGAGCTCTTTGTGTGCCCGGCCGCTGATTCACGGCCGCTCACACGGCCGGCAAACAGGAACGCGAGAGCTCGACACGGCGTGTCGGATTTTCTCGCTCTGTCAGTAGTATTTATCACTGCGGCTCCCACGCGGGGCAGGAGGAGATGGAGAAGCACCATCAGCGCTGAGGGACGGGGGATTCAGAGCGCACATAAATCCTTCGCTATTCCCCTGCTGAGCAGCTCAAGGCACATGGCGTTTTTACATCGTGGAGCGCCACACTCTCTGATGGCTGGCCGGGCAGCACAGGCGCAGCAGCACACCGACAGCTGCCGCGGGTGCGGAGGCTCGGCATTTCCCTGAGGAAGCGGCGGGAGCCGCGCTCCGTGTGACCCTTGCGGCCGCCGGGCCGTGCTGCAGAGGGCGCTGCTGCGCCGGGCTGCGCCAGGGCCCCGCGGGAGCGAGCCGGGAGCGGGAACGGAACGGGAAGGGACACAGAACGGGAACGGGCACGAGTCGGGAACGGCCGGGGAGCGGGAGCAGGAGCAGGAACGGGAACGGGACCCCGCGGGCCGGGAGCGGGAATGGGCCGTGCCGCTGGCGCAGGGCCGCTCTCGACACAAAGGGGAGCGGAACCCCGCGCTTCCCAGCCCACGGCAGAGCTCCCTGCGTCACATGGCTGGAGAGAAGGAACGGAGAAGGTTTCACCCCAACTCGGCGGTGAAAGGCAACGTCCCTGCTCCCTCGGGCCCGGTACTGGCCTGCCCTCGGCTCTCCAGGAAATCCCTACTGCCCTTTCCCCGCGTTTAGGAGGAGCAAGGCCATGCACGGGCAGCAGAGAAGCGCTTGTACTGCCTCTCAGCATCAGCAGGGGGACAGCAATTTTGGGTACCAATGCCTTCAGCCTAGGGATGCAGGCAATGCCATGCGCCACCGCAGCCTCCTTCTCCCCTCTAGCAGCCGTACAGGGACTGCACACTGGAGAGGAACCTGCCATTAAGTAGCGCAGTCTGACCTCTAGGCAGGTATTTTATCAATCCGTGCACACCTGACCTCACCAGAGCTCCCAGACTTGTGCCGGGGGCACTTCGGGAGCGTTTGTTCGCACACGGCAGCACCGCCCCATCCGCCTCCACTGAGCGCTCCCAATGTGTGCAAAGCAGGGATCGCCCTCCCCTCAGAGATGGGGAGCAGCCACAGCTTCACCTGGCATAACCGGGACCGCCTTCTTTTCTGCCGCATGTTAATGCCTCTCAGCCTGCGCCGAGAATCGGATCAGGGCTTCGGAAGGCATGAAACACTGTTAACAAAACTCGGTAGCAATGAAACAGTCAACAAAATACAATGCTGTTAGAGCGGATGGCGTCTCTGGGAAGGGAGATGCGGGAGCCCTGCCCTCTGCCTTTGTGCTCAATCCAGGGCAGAACGCTGAGAGACGCCTCCCTGATCTTGTGAAATGCCTGCCAGCGAGCATGTGTAATGTACTGTGAAATTTTTGTGACTTGCTAGGTTATAAAGCTGGTTATAGGAGAATTTAATAAAAAAGGAAACCAGTTTATCTCTTTCTGATAATTTCTCTATGGCTTTAGGGTCTCATTCTAGCTTCCTCTCCCTGCCTGGAGAGGTGATCCTAATATTCAGCATAAAATGTACAGATTCCCTGAAGGGAACTTGAAAGAAATTCTCTGCTTCAAATTCAAACCTGACAGTGTATATCACATCAGGGGATCCCTTTTATCAGCAGGATATTCAGAAGGGATGAATGATTTACTCACGTAATCTCTTAAACCTTTCACTTGCAGAGTCTAAGATAGAATTTATAGCATTTTTATCATTTGTGCCCAAAAAAACCCCAGTAAAATTCCTCTATGAAATCTGAAACTCTCGTCATTGATTTTCTAGCTGATGAAATTTCAAAGAAACATGTTTTTCTGTGATAGAGTAACAGCAGGCCCTTGCCTTGGCTTTGGTGTTTTCTCATGTTAGAGATCAATGATTCCTCCCTAGGGACACACATTAAATAGAAACCTCCCATCTTTTGCATTTGAAAACACTGAGGATTTGTATAAACCTCCCGTAATTTAAGATTGCACTGTGTTTTGCAGAATTCTGTCTCTCACTTCCATTTTTCAATTAGATGCGTATTTACACAAGAAACCTAAACAACCAATGCTTTCATTCTGAGTTTTAACCTAAGTAATTAGCCTTGTTTCAGGATGATGAGGAAAGCAACTTATGTGACAGCACTCGCTTAATATTTGTGCCATGAAATTACTGCAGAAAAGTAAACCAACAATTGTCTGTGGCGTATTTCTCTTCCTAAAATAGTTTTCCTGTCTGATGTGTTCTCCCTTTTTCTGGTGAAAATATAAGCTAGTTTGAGTCCAGGTTGTTTGTCCTGTTGTAGCAATCCTATTTTTTATTCTTCTAAAATAATTCTTGAATTAAACTGGTGGAAACAAGCCCAGAATGAGAATGCAAAACAGATTATCGTCTCATTTGCTCATTTGCATTATTTCATAACATTGTCATTTTGTTTGTTGCTTGAACCCAGAACCATCTAGTATTAATCTGGGCTGATACAAATAAATATGTAATAATGCCAATAACTGTTTCTTTATTTGAAATTAAGAGGTTTTAGGGGCAGGAGGCAAATGAGCATGACTGGATTGATAATCAACACATTGGAAACAACCAGACCCACAAACCAGAGCTACAGAAACTGAGATTTCATTGTAGCTGCTGGTGAATGTGTGCTCACCCCTTAGAAGGGGGTCGCTGGCTCTGAACTAATCTGCAGTAGGTTGTCTGCAAGCAGGGATGCAATTCTGGTAAGGACTTCCCGCCTCAGACCACATTTCTGTCAAGCCCGCAGGGGGCCCCTCACCCCCGCTTTTCTGTCTTTACGGAACTGCTGCATGAGCTGGGGATTTGCTCAGCCGGGACACCACTGACCTCCGCGAGGCAGGGTCCTCACCGAGTGCTAAATTATGCTCACACTCACCTAGTGCAAGCCCCAGTACTTCCATGCCGTTCAGGAAAACACAGTCAAATTTACACCAGCGTAAGTGTCAGCAGGATTTGGCCCTGTGGAGCAGGGTCTCTAAGGCCAGATCCTCCATGGGTATAAGTTAATTTGGCTCAGTTTGCATTTGCAGTGCCAAATTTACTTCTTTCCATTTAGTATGTGGCCAAAGGTCAAGTTAAGAAAATATTTCACTGTCATAATTATTCCCATGAAATCCAGAGCAGTTTGTATTTGGCAGCCAATGTCATTTCCCATGCTTTAAGAAGCTGGCATTAATTTCCTGACACTGAACAAAGACAGATTCATTTACCCATTTTCCTGACTGCCATTTTCTTCACCTTGCATGTCTGAATCCCTGCAATCTGATGCAGTCCTGGAGGAGCCTTCCTGGGCTCTACTGCAGCACTAACAATAACCATATCTCCATTTAGTGAGGATTTGAGCTGGATTTCATTCAAGAGGAGTTTTACTTTAAACCTGGGGAGTAAGCCTGGCAACTTTTCCTCCTTAGGGCTTTTTGCTGCTGCATTTTCTTCCCGAGAGCCTGCCTGCCCTCATTAGAGAGCAGAAGCGGGGATCTCACAGGAGGGTGACTCCAAGGCTGTGCATGTGTGTCAGCAGCCCTGCTGCTGGAGAACGCTGGATAATGCCGTGTGCTGTGCAGCCCTTGGGAGCAGCCAAGTGCTTCTGATGGACCCTCCAGCACCTTCCCTCTCCCAGCATCCTGCGTATGCAGCAAAGCTCCCAGGGAGAAGCCCCTCTGCCATTTTCCCGTCTGAAATGAATCCCAGACTGGGAGCAGCCAAGCAGAAGCACTGACGGCAGCAAGGGCACTGTGATGGGATAAAGTCTTCAAGGGCTGCAGGGGAGCCAGGGTGCACTTCTGTGCCTCCAAGGGACTGAGCTCTGGCTCTGCCTGCAAATGCAGTTGCAAAGAGCCACCCCCTTTCTTTTTCATAGAAATATTTCAGCCCATGACATGTAGCTAATATCCTCAGCTGATGCTGGCTTGCCTGGCTCCCCTGAAGCAATGAATATTTATGCCAGCTAAGTACCAGCATACATTTCATAGCCTTCTGATTATTGCTTACAGCTATTCCTGTTTGTTTTCCCATAGTACTTGGAAGGCTGAATACCTTTTTCACGCAGCATGTTTTCACCAGCATTTTTTACCCTGTAGGTTTCTTCAGATTTACACATTTTGGGTTCCCATCACAACTTCACACTAATTTAAACTGGGCAGTGGCAAAATTACCTAAAGTGCATTAGCCCCACCCTGATACAGGAAAAAAATCCTACAACGTCACCCCGCTCTGCTCCCTGCCAAAAAAAAAAAGAAAAAAAAGAAAATTCAGGCCAGATAATTCTGCACATCCATGGCAACAACACAGGCATGGAAACAGCAGGGTGGACCCTCCCACACCCTGGCCACTGCTGCAGGATTTCAGTAAAATTTCCCATTTCTCAGGATATTAAGTTTGACTGCAAGGAAATCTAGACATCATGTAATCTCACTGCAGCTTTGGAGCTAATAAAGACACATAAAGCATGCCACAGCCTGGAAGCTTGCTCAGAGGCGCGTGTTTAGGTTTTGAAATGAGGACAAGTACAGCTTGGGTGCTACGGGACACAAAGCAAAGGAGGACATAGATAGCATAAGGAGGCACAGCCTGTTGGAAAAATACTAATTTTCATAAGCAGGGGAGGCCAGCTCAGGTTTGGATCACACAATTGCTGCACTGTGGCAGCTCAGCGGCTCCTGCATGTGTGCTCCGCTCTGCTCCTTTGTCCCCCAGAAGGGATCGCCCATGGCAGGGACACACTCAGGGGTGCCCTGAGTAGGAAAACGGCCCCCAGTGCAGTGAGCAGCAGCTCTTCTACCTTCCCCAGGGGGAAGTGGGACTGAGTGCAGGCACCACCACAGAAGTGGCTTTTAAGGATCATCACCCCCTCTGCCATTTTCCTCTCTAGCCCAAGGTCAAGGGTGAAGCAACTGAGGATGAAGCAATAGAGCCCTCAGGCCAAGATCTGCACTGCATGCAGGCACCTGAGCTTCACCATTTCAGCAGGAGGTTCCCAAATACCTCTGGGAATCTGTGCCTTAGGACACAGCATGCTGAGACATCGTCTGACAGCGCACACCTGCACTGGGGCTGCATCGCCGCTATTGCAGGACTGCTCATCCCTGTGCAGAGCAAGGAGCTGGCCAGGCTGTGGCTCCTGGGGCCAGACTGCAGCATCCTGATACCTGCAGAGCAGCCCTTCACCTCCTGCTTTGGGCCTTGCAAATGGCATGCTGAGCTTACTGGGCTGTTGACAGTACATTTGAAATAACTCAGTTCGTTTCCATCTTAAACCCTCTTTTCTTCAGTCCTTCAGCTGTGGGTTTGAAAACAGGTGCTGTCATGAAACACAAAATGGGATTCGTTTATTCCCACACCTCTTCTGCTGTTATGTGCAACTAGAGCCAATCTGACCAACTCCATGACCACAACTTTGTGGCAGCAAAGCGTTGGGGCAAAGCATACAGGGATGAGACGGAGAAGCGTGGTTTCTGTCACACAACCTAAGCTCATGACACACGAGAGCACTTCCATACATGCTCAGGAAGCAGAAGATGGTCTCATCACACAGCTTGGGTGGACATCTGAATCTGAGATGGGACTGTATGAGACACAACACTCCCTGCACGGGCACGGGCTGCTGGAAAGACACCAGGGTGAGAGGAGAGCAAGCCCTGCAAGCCAGCAGGAGAGTCCAGACAATGGCACAGCCACTCTGGGTGGCTGGGATTTCCCTTGACTTTAGCAATGCTTGTATAACTTGTCAGGTCGGGGCAGCCTCCCATACAGATCTGGTCTCAGCAGCCTTTTAATTGCTTTTGAGGATTTATCTTTTTAATTGGGATAGCTTTCATCATGCAGCAATGGACACCCACCTCAGTTTTTATAGGGCCATTACAGCAGAAGCTGACAGAGGTGTTGAGAAACCTCATAATTTTAAAAGAGTTTTGTAAGTTTTACACCTCAGGGTAGTTTTTACATTTTCTGTGTTCATTTACAGTAAGTAAATTTGTTATCTCTTGCCTCACCCTGTATTTAGTCACTGGTAGGAGTTTCTTGTGTCCCTCTTCTCCAGGAGGAAATTCCCAGCTGGAGACAGGCAATGATATGCTGGTTTAAATAAGAAATATGGGTGCAGAGTGTGTAATTCAGCTCTGAATCATGATGTCTTAAGGGTTTAGCAAGGAAATCTAATTGACACGTATGAGTGTTCAGGAGTTAAACCCATGTGGTGGGGGCTGACTGGTGATTTTGCAGAGCTGCTGGCTGGAGCTGGTCTGAGGGAAATCCCCCTGGTGATTTGTAGTTTTGGAGAAGGAGGACCAGAGCTGTTGAACTGACAGGAATTTGATTTCTGGCCACAGCTGTTTATTCCATCTAGTACTGTTCCCTCTCACAAGGCAAACCCACACCTTCTGAAGAGGCTATAACACGCACTGCTTATTTTTACCACATCACAGAAACATCTGACTTGGCTCTCCCCCTGTATTTTTAATGCTTGCCAGTTCTAACACTTCAGATATAAAACTTGCAGATCATCCTCTGCCTAGCTTTTGGTTTTCAGTTTAATTTTTCCCTAGCAATGGGACTTGCCCCAAAGTATTTCTGAGAAGAGCAACTCTCATCTTAACAAATAAGAAGTCCTTGGCTCTGTATGATATATGCCCTAGTTAAAGTAAACAATAACGCTCATATTTTCCCGTAGGCTGCATTAGAGCACTGGTCAACCATTCAGTAAGTAGCCCATATTTCTTATTGCAATTTATAGCCTTGAGATGGACAGGAGCTAATGCAAATGTCCTGGGCTTTTGTGAGGGATGGTGCAGGGCACATAATGGCTTTGTAGTTACAAATGCTGAGCAGATACACAGTTCACTGATCTGTTAAGCACTTTGGAGATCATGCAGTGTGTAGAAAAATACTATGTACTTGTAAATGTCAAGAGGAGTTACTGATATTTATAGAAAAGAAACTGTTTTACTATTTCCAGTTCTGTGGAGCAAATATGCTGTATACTTTAGGGTTCAGCTCCATCAGCCCAGTAGTTTCCGTGTGGATCGGATTTTTAAGGTCATGAATTGATTGAGGTGACCCCAGCAATTCAGCCCCGTGCCTGGGTCATTTAAAGCCCAAGCAAAGGCGAGTGACATTTAACGGTGGGAAAACAAGCAAAGCAAAGGAAATATGGAAGTTTGTAATATGACAATAAAAAACAAGGCACGCGCATTTCATCAGTTGGATTTCATAAAGAGCTTGATCTTGCAAGCTCCCTTTTGCAAAATATGCATGGGCGTAGGAATTTAGCACAGAACGCCAAGGAACTCACTAACAGGACTTGCCAAACACAGAATCAAGGCAAGCAAGAAAAGAGAGGATCAAGTCTGACAATAAACACACATTCTGGAAATTGCAACTCTAATTTAATGCACCACATGGAAGGCTTTGCATTTTAATTTATCAGTTTCTTTTTAATTGACCAGATTAATTATTTCCACCTTTCCATTTGGCAGGTAGGTCACTGTTCTTTTTCACAGCATTAATGAACTAATTCCATTCTTTCCCCTGTAATTAAAAGTGCTAGTTAGAGACCACATTTATAAATTTGCTTGGCACACAATAAAATTTACTCTTTATTAAAGAAAATATAACATCATATTCCATGTCAAAAGGGATTTCTTTTCTTTGTATTTCTCCACCAGCAAAACCATGACAAGAAAAAAATCCCCTCAACCCTGTACTTTTCAATCAGTAATAAAAATGGGTACAATAAGATTACCCGTGAACTCCTAAACATCCACAAGTCTCCCTTAGGCACACCATGCTCAAGTAGAAATGTGAAAGCAATTGAAGGCTCACATTATCCATGTTTTATGCTCTAATCAAGGGCTCCCAGGATCAGGTCAAAAAGCAGGATCCTGCTGTGTCAGCCCAGTTGCTTTAAGAGAGGCTGGAGGAACATCAACGCTTATACATTGCAACCTCTACAAGTCAAACTCACTGGGGTGGGCTGACTTGGGGGCTGCCACACCTTCAAAAGCTCATCTTAATTATTAACACACCCTCTCAAATTCCTTTTTGTGCTTTTCCTGTTTCTAAATGTCATAACCCAGTGATCTTACCTAATGGAGCCCAGTTCAGGTAGAGGCTGGATCTCGCTGGTTGTGCTGGCTAAAAATGCACAGTATAAGACAGGGAAACTGGAGGAAGAGGAAGAAGCAGAGGGCTTTGTATAGGAGTAAGGCTGGACAGCTACTACAAACAATTGCCTGAAAACATTGTTTTGTGTTTCTAATGAATTCAGTCAGGCTGAAGGCTCTTTTCTGTTTTGATGTCAGGCTTTTCTGAGTAGCAAATTTAGCTGTCTAAAAGACACCTAGAAATTGCATTTGAGAGTCAAGTCCACAGGTAAACATCATATCAACACCTTCTGCCACACTGAACATACCTGAATTTATCCAGTCAGAGACTGGACAAAAACCTGTCTTTTTTAAAGATGTATATGATCTAGCTGCAAGGTAAAAAAAGATATTGGATATGTTAAATATATTTCAGAACTGTGTCTGCCTGTAAGTTCTTGTGCATGTGAGAAAACATGAATGTTTTCTTATCTAATCCCTTGCCTTTCTCTAGTGCTCAGGGTGGCTATCACAGGGCTTGAAAAGGGGATGCAGAGTGAAGGAGAATTGTAAGGGTGGCAGAGAAAAGCAAAGGAAAACCAAAGGAATAGGATAAAGTCAGGGGGTGCCAAAGAGAGTTAGAAATCCAGCTACTAGTACTGACCTGGGAAAATAAGTATCCCAGTCCCCAAAATTACAGCTGCCCAAGGACAAATGTGGCTGACAGCCCCCATCCCTTTCTGCTCTGGTGGGTGCATCTGAAGACAGCTGTTACAAAACATGTTTTTTTCTCTACAGAATGCATTTTTTCCCCCAACAAAGAAATAGGCAAATATTTAAACCTGCAGAACAGCCTTAGGACTCATTGTCTGTGCATCTGGGAGAGTAAGATTAATTCAACAGGATTGTGAATAAAAATACAGCAACTGATATTTCTAATTCCATTTCTCAGTGGAAAGCTTCTAGTAACAGCTAATAACTAAGTCACACTAATCAACTCAGTGACAAAACCTCTAAAGTATGTAATATAACATAGTTTCTGATTTTTTTTTTAATTGAACCTATATGTTGCAATCTCCTACTCTGAAGTCATAAAACTTTATAGTCTTCTCTTTTGTCTACTGAGATTTCAGGTGTTTAACCACTGACTTCCACCCAAAGTCTGTGGTAACAATAATGCTATCCATGTGCTGCAGTAAATGAGCATTTCAGCTTGGCTGGCAGTGACAGCTTTTACATACACAGGCAAGCAGAGTAGTCTGAATTCTGCCCTCTGCCTGTGTAACTTCACTGCAATGTTCATGGCTGTCAGTGGAGTTACTTCTGATTTACTTCAGTGCAACTGAGGAAAGATTTGACCCAGTTTGTCTGTATTTATGGAAGGAAGCCTAGAGAACAGCGTCTGTTCTTGTTTAGAGTGCGTTGCTGAAGGAAAGCATGCAAACCAAGACTGCAGCCAGCAGCACTGTTGCTATGGCACACCATCCTCAGGATGTTCTTAAAATGCCTGGAAGTTTGGTACCTTGCCCAGTGTACCTGGGGGACCGAGGCACGCTAAAGCATTTATGGTAAATAACTTTTCAATTCAACTTCGACCCAGAGGCACCTCTGGAGAGACGGGGCGGAGGAGGAGGGACAGCGCATAGGAACCTGAAACAATTAAAGCTGTTCCATGCTCCCCTAGCCCATGAACTGCCTCGGATCACGTTGAAGCCAGGAAAGTTCAGCAATAAAACCACAGCAGTTCAATTAAATAAATTCTTAAGGCACGGGAATGTAACAAAACTAGGAAGTCACCTGAACTCATGACTAGTCCAGACTGGCCACAGCATTGCTGCAATGATAAAGACTCATTACAAAAACCTGTGATTTATTTTCCCTGACTTCTCTTGCAAGAAGGGTCAAGAGATCCTTTTAGCAAGCATGGTCCCATTGGCCACAGGGAAATTGTCGCGTGCTAAAGTCCTACTCTCTGGATTCCCTTTGGGTGGTAATAGAGACCAGTTGCAGCACTCAGTGCTGTGATGCATCACTGCAGCCCCTGCTAGCACTGATCCAGTCAAAGGCCTAGAAGTACTTTCAGTCAAATAACTTGTTTGGAACCTGATTATAAAAATTTGTTTAAGGTTAAAACTTTGTGCTCTGGCACTAGAAAATGGCAAAAAAATAAGCTAAGAACTAAAAATAGAGCTAGATATTTTCAAGGTGACAATGCAGAGAGAAGGAAAACAGAGCCAATCTGGAACCACACAATTTGGATTCAGGTCTGCAAAGCTCTGACATCTGTTTTCTTCATTCTGTCCTTGACAGGAAAAACTTGAACTCTAGAAAAGAGCTGCCTTAAAACCTGAGAAATATGTACCTTGAAACATTTATTTAAATTTTACCACCACACTCTCAAGTTTACAAATTTCCTGAAATTTCTAGACTTACATTTGTTCTTTTCCACCAAGAGTCTCTTGGCATTTTGAGGAGGGGAGGCCAGTGTCCTCCTTCTGCCATGTTACATTTGCATGCTCTACCTCCAAGTACCGCTTCTTACTAGTCACTCAACACTAGAAATGTGCAAAATGAGGGCTTCAAAGGACCAAAATAAAACTCTTCCATGTGGATGCTCATACTCCAAAGTGGCTTTTCCCACTCTGTTAGTCCCTGCTGACTTCTTTGACACCAGTGAAGCTCAGCCAAAGGCAGCAGCACACCACCACCACAGACTCAGGCAATTCCACCTGAATTCTTACACACCTTCACGACTGAGCCAATCTTGGATGACTACAAAATCCACCCACAGCTTTTCCCTCCAAAATAGTTTCTCCTGACTCTAGTTATCCACTCCTCAGCTGTCACCACTCGCATTTCATTCCTGAGTTGTGGCCAGGTGGAGTCACCAAACCTGGTGCCAAAACAGAAATGCCCACTCCAGAGTAGTAAGGCAGGTTTCCCTGTGTGTCCCAAATATCACTGAGTCTTCATGTTGCTGAGAAATGCCTTTCTTGATGCCAGTAGCCTTCATGGGCATCCAGGAGCCAGAGAGGCAGCTGTCCATGGGTGTCTGGGGTCAGTGCAGACTCAGAGGATGTTAGTGTAGCATCTTTGCCTCGTAATATCAAACTCTGTAAAATCCTTTCAGAAAGTTACTGGAGTAAATTTTCAGGTGCCCAGTTATTTGATTTAGAGGTAGTTTATTTCAGTGCAATCCCAAACCAGAGAAAAAAATAAATTGAGGTGTGAAAGTAATGCAAAAGGAGATTTAAAATACACACTTGGCTTTTCCCTGGAGCATTACTGCTTACAGCCTAGTAGTGAGAAAAACTAAAAAGCACCAATGGAAAATAAAAACAAGTCAGTGCACATCACATTTCTGTTGTTTCCAGATTTCTGATCCCAATTAGTCTGCCTGCAAAACTATGGAGACCTCTTGTGATTTTATTAATCAGAGCCATCCTCACACCTGACTTGCTGTGCCCCTATAAAAGCACACTATGGTTTGGGTGTGCTGCAGGTAATTGGTGTCAGGATCCCTGCAGACAGACTTGAAGTTGCTCCTGCCAACTCAGGGTTTTTTACAGAATTTCCTATTCCAAGACCTTCCTGTTCTCCTCAGACCAACTCAGCTGGAGTGCAGCTCTTACAGATGAATAAGGATTTTGGCTAAACAGGTTTTGTTCTGCTCCCAAATACGTCAGGAGATCCCACACCTTTTCATCCATCTCATAGTAGCATCCACATACAGGTGGGACCTGAAACCAAACCTGGCTCTGTTTGAGGAGTCCAGCACTGGGCCAGGCTGGAGCTGAGGGAAGAGGTGATCAGGAGGAGGTCAGGGAGGACCTGGCTCTCCTGTCTGAGGCCACTCTGTAACTCAGCATCACAGGGAGGATCTCATTGCATCAACAAGCGCCACAAAAGAGAAACTTTGTGCTTAAATGCAGTAGATACTAAAAAGACTTTAAAGAAAGGAAATTAAAATCTTTAGACTCAGCATGGAAGCTATTTAAGAAACTTGTTTGCAATCATAGAGAGCACAAAACAAGTGGTGTTCTTTAGGGAGCGCAGGCAGGAAAGTATGGGGGAAAGCAATAAAATGGTTAAATTGAAATATATTGTTCAACCAAACAGGTGCCTTTCAAAAAAAAAAAAAAAAAAAAAGAAAGAAAGAAAACCTAAAGACTCAACTTCAGCCCAACTGAAGCCAACAGAAAGGGAATATGAACTAGAACAAATAAAATGTTGGGGTATGAAAGTTTGGAAGGCTGAGAGTGATTATGAACAACCAATAATGAAAGACATAAAAATAAATAACTAGAAATTCTTCTAGCAAATCAACTGGTTTACCAGGGATTAGAAGCAGCATTTTGTAGTAAGGAGGCAGCGGATTTGCTACACAATTTCTTTGCATCAAGGGGAATTTCAGAAACACCTACTGCAGCTGCAGCCTAAGCCATTGCTAAGCTGAGAAGCTGTCAAAAGAGTGCTTAATGAAACAGTCTGAAACACTAAACCACATGGGTGCAGGCAGAGAGACAGGGGTTTATAAAACTCTGCTCTAGCATAACAGGCTGGGGTCTTTCCCCTGTGGTTGTCAGTGCTGCCATAGCAAGTATGAGCACATTTACTGGTGTGAACTGGGAAGGTTTGAGTGATGATGATTCATATTAGGGCAAGATGATTCATATTAGCACTCTCTCAACAGCACTTCTATCCAGGAGAGAATAACTGCCATTCAGCATTGCTTTGGTGGTCCACAAGCACAGAAGTCTCCTTTCAAGAGTAAAGAACAGGGCTCATCAATGGGCAATCCACTGAACACTAAAAATCAACAAGAAAAAGTCTCCAGAATGGCACTGTAAGTAGTGAATCATAACACCACTCACTCCTCACCTACTTTAGACAACAAACCAACACCTGATCTCAACACGCAGTCTGGAAAAGAAACAGTTACAAGACATCTTACATTTTTGCTTTTCCTAATTCTCTGTATAGATCTGGTAGCAGTAGTTTATTGGTAAATTCATGTCAACATAAGCTTGGCAATTGCATTGCTCATACTGTGTAATGCATCCTCTGTATCTCCTAGAAGGTCTAGAAATAAAACTAATCACTTATCAGCAGTATTAAAAAAGCAATATGAATTCATAGAAGACTGAAATCCTGCCAGACATAGGCAGCCAGGTGTGTTTTATATCCATTGTCGCTCTAATTTCAAATAAGGTGAAATGAAGCAAAGGTGAAACAGACACAGAACATTTGGTCTGCATATCTGAAGAAAATCAGGGCTTCAGAGTAATAACTTAGGATCCCCATACTGCAGCATTTGGATTGAGGTGGTCACAAAGTGTGATTCAATTTGGTTTTTAATTCTGTTTGCTATACTGTAAATGCAGGCACTGCTACGGGTCTCTGTAAAAATCAAAGGCTGGCGTGGGTAGGCAGACGTGGGTAAAACATTCCCCTGGGATCTATAAATGTGGAGACTGGATTCAAAAAGTACTAAACAGGAAAGCCATCAAAAAGAAGTGAGGGGGCAGGAAGAGAGAGAAAAAAACTATCCCTTAAAATTACATAAGTATTTAAGCATAGGCAGCTTGTAACTTCTATTCAGTTTCACTGAAATTGTAGGTCCAGAAATCTCGGTGGTGAAGAGCACAACTGGACCCACACACATTCAGCTCTGAAAAGAAGGGTTCAGCTGTGGGCCAACAGCTTCCTTCCTTACTACCTAACCCAGTGACAGAAGCAAGCAAGACCAAGCAGAGGGGGATTCTTTCAATTAATTAAATTTTTTTAATAACTTAATCTATTCAAGTACTCTAAGATTTTGAAGATATGCCAGGCAGAAGAGGGGGCTTGAGAAGAGTCCCAGGAATTGCAAATACCATGGCCAGCTTTAAAGTTGTGGCTGAAATCCAAGCAGACAGAGGATTCTGTAGGATTTTCCCATTTGGATCATTTGTCTGAGAAGAGCCAAAAGAGAAATAAATCCCTCTGGGCTTGGAATTAACCCAAATGTTAAAGGATTTTCCCTTATGTTGAAGATCAATAAGAATATTATCTTTAGCAGTAGGATGCTTTATGTGTAGGCAACACCAGATCAGGTGTAAATCAGCACTCAGGTTGTAAATGGCCTCGTATTGATCACTCTGGGAAATCAAACTACAGGGCCAGGTATGGGACCAAAGGTGACAGGAGTCCTCACCTTTACTGTCACTCTGTGTAGAGAGTACAGCTCAACAGCAATTCCCACAAAGTCTGTGCTCTGAAATAATTCACGAACAATAGCAGAAAAGAGGTTTAGCTTGTGCTTCTAGTCTATTCTGGAGTTATTATAGCTCTTTTATTTCATATAAAAATTCAGAATTAAATTTAAAAAACCAACCAGAGGTAGGTTACACCTTTGCAGCCTTTGAGCCCAGAATAAGTCACCTCCAGGTGGGTTTTGATTATCTCCAGAGAAGACATGTACAAAAGGGCACTGTCATAACAAAACTGGCTTGAAGATCAACTGCTGCAACTCTGTTTACATTTAAAGAGTTGCATTAAGGACATGTCAGCAATCACTTAATTCCTGCCTGTCTGCCCTTATAACTGGTATCTGAAGTCAACCACAGTTGGAGACGATGCCAGGATGCAGCAAGCTGAAGGAAGCTGCTTTTTAGTCAGTCTCTGCCCACTGTTTAACCTGAGACAGAGCACTTGTACAATACACAGATGCAAACTAGAAGATTCCTGAGGCAGCATGTGAAATTTTAGCATGCTGCTACTTCTGAAACACCTGAGCATCAGACTGGATTCAACTGGTACAGCCTTTTGAGGAAGCAGTTATAAATAGCACAAGAAAATTATTGTGGAAGACCAGTCCTGATTTGCAAGCTAGTTGGCCAAAAATACTACCATGGAAGGGAGGGCCAGAAGCGGTGATGGAGAATCCATTCCTTAACAGTGGGTCACTCCAAACCATAGTGCTCTGTGATTCCAGTTCTCCCTGGAAGACACACAAAATTGGTGTTTGTGGTACATCCAGCTCCACAGTGCTGCTCCCAAGCCTGACATTCTCAGCAGAAATTGCTGCTACTCAAGATAGACATATTACTGAGAGGAAAACTACCTACCTTACAGTGAGACTTCATGAAAAATGTTAACTATGAATCCTGCTGATTTGTTGAGCAATGCTGTGTTTTCATCAGCTAATCAAATTGAGCAAAGTCGTCTGTATTAGAATAAGCCAAATCATTACAATCGTATTTCAAACACACACGATGTGTTTATACCTCTCATGAGACACACTGTCCACTCCATTAAAACTAACAACCTTTGTAGTTATGCATGCTAAAGTATCAGTAATCAAATCACATGCTTCATGGTGTAAGATGATCACTAGAAGTGTCAGGAAGAAATTATTTCCTAAGAGATGGCACAGCAAGATGTGTTTGTTGCCTTTGAATCATCACACGTTGTCAGTAACAGCATACTCATGTGTTAGATCATCGATCCAACAATTTGTTATAGCAAATTCTATCTTCCAATGTTCAGCAAATCAGTCACTCCAAGACCAGCAAAATATAAATCTGCTTTCACTATAAAGTAACCAGCACTAAATTTTGAGATGGTGAGGAATGCAAGGCTACCTTCTATGCAAGTTTTAAAGTACTTGTAGATCTGGCTAAATCAAATCTTCAGATTTATGAATCTTCTCAAGTTTTCAGGTCTCAAGATTTGGCTCTGAAACTTGCTACTTGGTGCCAGTCTCTCTCGGTATACTATTAACTTCTTGTGACAATCTCTAGGGCTGAATTAATTTCCCTTTGTCCCCTGCTTTTCTGATGATTCCTAGGGAAATTAAATGTAGCAGAACTGTCACTCCCACACCAGACTAACACTGTATAACAGCTGGAAGTAGGCAGGGGGAGAATTGGTGACCCAGTGGTGTACTTCTTCACACTTCACATTAGCCTCGTTTGCCACTGATGAGCTTTTGGTAACTACAGGAGTCAAGAGATAATCTGTAGCTGATGGGATCCTTCCCAATAGATGAAGATATCAATAACAAAGATGCATAGTTTTGTTGCTGTAATACAGATGTTATTAATTCTGTTGTAAGTCTGGTATTTTAAATTCCTCAATGAGTATTTCTAGAAGAGAACCAGAGCATTTGCTCTTTTTTAAATCTACCCCAGAAGTCTAGAAATTACCATTACAAAACGGTCAGATTTCTTAAATTTAAAATAGATTGTTAATTCCTGGAAGTGCCTTCAGAAGCAGTGTTTTATTATCATCCTGGCACTTCTTGCTCACACTGGCTGCTGTTCAAAACCACCTTGGCACCAGAGTTTTGGACTAGCTGTAGCTTCACATCACCTGGCATCAGGAGCCTGGAAACAGTCCTTTGAGATAAATTACTACGGCACCAAATAGTGGCATAAAACTGGACAATAAAATGTTTTCCTTTCAATAAATAACTCTGATGCTGGGAAGCTTTGCTGTCCTGTCCTGCCAGCTCCCCAGAAGCTGTCCATGCACAGTATACTCATGGCAGGCATCCTTGCAGAGCCGGAAAACACAACTGCCCTCCAAAAAAAGGTGCTCAAGCATTACTGCAGCAGCATGGCCCCATGTGGCTCTTCCTCTCTCACAGACTTACATGAGGTGGAAAGTACCCATGGCTTGGTTTTTGGAAGATCCATGGAAAGGCTTCCAGCCCAGCAGTTTCCTTCCAGCTCACTGCCAGTAGGCATTTCACTGCCAGAACATCCACTCACCTCCACATCCAGCACTTGGCTCAAGTCACCCGCCACCCCCTGCACCAAGGGCAAGTCCTCTTAACGTTTCCACTTTCCTACCCTATTTTGGGTTGTGGGCAAGAAGCTCCTGCTCATGTGTGCAGGGCTGTCTTGTCTGCAGTTTTACATTCTTTGGCACAACTAAAACCAAAAATCACAGGTTTTGTATCATAAGGAAATGAGCAGACATAACCCAGGCTAAAGTCCATGAAGACAAAGAACCCAGACATATACAAGAGAGTTTGTCTCTGCTGAAACACCACTATTCTCAGACCTTAGCAGCATTTCTCTGGGCTGGCTGGAAAGGCAGCTCTGCCTGGAGCCCGATGTGCAGCCCTGCACACCCACCCACGCTGGCGTATGGTCCCTACAGCTGCTGCTGGCTTACCAGGGCCAGTGTCTGGCGAAGATTATCTGTGACTGCAAAGCCTTTCTGTCAGCCCACCCACGCTGCCCAGAGCTGGCAATTACCTTGTTTATACAAAATACCTTTTGATTAATGGTTAGAGAAATAAAAGCTGTAGCATATGTTGCTCTCAGTATAAAATCATAAGTCTGTCAGGCTCACGGTGCATCTGGCCAGGAAGGGGGGCACAAAGATTTATTCCTCCTGTTATACCCTGAACCCCCCGCGTTTAAGTCTGAGCTCCCTCCATCATTTCACCTATTACATTCTCGACCAGCTCAGCAAAGAAATCTAGGCATGGCCTCAGCAGGAAACCCCACCAGGGTGTCAGAAAACATGAAGAAGGTGGGATGTTTTCATGCTGACAGACCAAGTGGTAAATCTTCAGTGGAGAGACACAGCTGGGACACCTGCTGGCAGTGGCTGATGAGGATCCCAGGAAAGGCATTATTTCACTCGCTCTCAGGGAAACTGAGGAAGTGGTTTCCTTGCTCAAAGAGGTTTATTAAACTCCTGCTTTATACATGGGACTCTGAACACCTGGTGCACACAAGCATTGAGATGCATTGTTGCCATCTCTGCTTCATGGGGCTCTGTCATGCCACTGGTACTGGCAGCCAAAATCCCACACCGGCACCTGGTGTTCACACACGCTGACCTGGCAGCTCTGGCTGCCTGGAGAAAACAGACAGCAGCCCTCACATCACTGTGTCCTGAGGGAAAGCTCTCTGTGGTGCCACCACTGCTGAGCCCCTGCCTCAGAGGGGGACCTGGCACTGCCCACTCATTCAAACAGTCTTAGCCATCTTATTTTCAAGTCCCCTTTGAAGAGGTCTTGGGCCACTAGTTGCAAGGGTACATCCAAATTAATATTTTCCAATTGCATCTGATTACTTGTGAGGTACACAAACAGCAGTGCTGGACATGTGACAGCACAACAAACCAAGACTTGTCTTAGGACCTCGTGGAGAGGGTGAAGTCACAGGTCCCAGCCCATCTGTGTAAACCCAGCAAGATGGTTTTTTTCCCTTTCTTTCAAGGGAAGGGAGAAGCAGCACTCCCAGAAAGGCACAGCCAGTTACCTCACCAACCCTAACAAACAGACCAGCTCGAGGAAGAAATAGAGTCAGCTGCACAGGGCAGTCAGATCTGGGGAGAAATGACCACAAGTCTTCTTTTCCCCAGGTCAGACAGCTATGACAAAAGGGGAGGGCTCAATGCAGGGAACAGTGCAGGACCCAGGAGAGGAAGCTCAGTGCTTCATCTTTATTCACACTTTCTTCATGCACCTGTTTGCTGTGAATAGATTGTAATAACAATTTCTATGGCATCCTCAGAAGATGAGGATACTAAAGATAGTTCTCCCTGAAAAGAGCCTTGCATGCCCAAAAAATTCTGTTTCCCACCTCCCCCACACTCCACTCCCAAATAAATCAAGGGGATCTAATAAAAGATATTCTCTCTCTCTGTGCAAATTTTATCTCAGTTATAAATAAGACATCGGGCCAGGTTCTTAGCTGGTATATATTTTAGGTCACTGAATCAAGGCTCAGGAGAATTGCACTGATCTGGCTTTTTGTCTGTAATGCAGATTAATAGAAGGATAGGGCTCTTAAACAGTATCTGCAGCCAGACCACAATCTCAGGCACTTCCTTGCCAGTTCCCTGTGCCGGGGGCCATAGATCACAGAAAGTAACAATGCAGATCAGAACAAAGTGCAAATGTGTGGATACCCCAAGAATGTTAATTTCTGAGCAGATCCTTACAATGAATGGAAGAAACTCAAGGAAAAAAAGAAAGAGTACACTCCACTGGCATTAATAATTCAAACACACAACAAAGTCAGGGTCAGCCATGTAATTGTAATCCAGTACGCACAGAAAGAATTGTGATTTTCTACAAAGCAACACGAAAACCTGTCTAAGCTCACCAAACCACCAAAAGCAAAATCAGAGTAGTTAATAGAACTCAATTTTTTTTTAAAAAGGGATGTAGTATGTAGCAAGGAAAGCACCCCAAAATTTTGGAATGGTCAATCTGAAAAAACTCATGCATAGTCCTTGATTAAGAGCCTATTATTATTATTATTATTATTATTATTATTATTATTATTATTATTATTGCTGCACAACTTGGACCTGTGCTTTTGTATTGGAAGGGAAATATCCCATGACAGGAAATCTCCTCTTGGGGGACCATGTGCCTTGTTGGCATCAGTGAGACCACAGTGTGGGGGAGACCAGGAAAACAAACCTAGAAGTGACTATGGTGAAACTGAAGGACTTCTCAGCAGAGGTGACATCCTCTGTCCCTAGGGATGGGGGAATACAACAGGCTATTTCTTCTTTCCAACTGAAGCCTTCCCCCAGGTTTTTTTCTATTATCGTCCCTTCAACGTGGCAGTCTTTCATCTTGTGGTTGCACCTCTAATTCTTTCCTCCGCCAGTTATTAAAAGATGGCCCTGAACTGCAATGTTTGTAGAAAGACTTTGAATGTCTTGGAGGCTGGGATCTTTGGAGCAGATCCTTTGGCTAAGTCTGTGAGAGAGATAAAGACACCTGTCAAAGGGGAGCCAGTGAATTTCTGTTTATAGCAAACTGCCCTGTGTGGGCTCAATTCACATCAGAGTTTGTCAGGGACAGTTCATTACTCACAACTGGGCTAGGGGCCCACCAAACATCTCAGGAGCTGCTGGCCTTTAGTAAGGCCATTAAAAACAAAAAGCAGTAATAAATTCTGTTGTTATACCTCCAGAAAGCCCAAAGGTTAAATGAACTGGGAATCTTCCTGTCTGACTAGAGTTCCTCCTGATCACAGCAGCCTCTGTAACAGGACTGACTGAAGTTTGCCAGCCATAACTGGCACTTTTCTAGGGTACACTGGCATAAGCAGTGATCAGGTTGCTCAGTTTTTCCTGAGATGTTATGATTGCTATAAAGTAATGGGCAAGTAATGGGAAACCAAAGACAAGGGCTTTGAAAGGCATTCATTTAAAAAAACCCAAACAAAATCAACAAAACAGCTTGCTAATTGTCTTTAAAACTTTTGTGTTAATATTAAGCACCTTAAATCCATTTCAGAAAACTGAAATAGCATTGGACTAATCTTTGACCACTGCATGCTGGCAATAGCAAATGTTTTTTAAGGCCAGAGAAGTCCATCAACTCTGAGTAAATATCCCATTATCCAGTTGTTCAACATCTTTCCTCTTAGCAATCAAACCTGCACCACCTGGCTTTAAGTGGGATTAAACTTTCTCTGAAGTCATAAGATGATCTTTGAGCTAGAGTTAAATAAAGATTAACTGTATTTTCAGACAGCTTTTGGCCAGCACTGGAGAAGACAGAGGAGAGAGACTCGCTCATCCCTCACGTCATTCCAGCATGGCTGGCAGGAGACAGCTGCAGCTTTATCAGTCAGGGAGTGCTTAGCTCCAGTGCTAGGGAATGGGCTTGCTTGCTCTGCCAGTGAGCCTTGAGACAGCTCTTCCTGTAGCTGCAATTGACAAAAAAGTTGGAGTTTTTCTAAAAGTAGCTCAGGAAGCAAACAGGCCAAACTACACAGTCATACCTGCAGGAAAGGGCATACCTGAGAAAGGGACCGGAAATATCCACCTGAGTCCAGGGTGCTGGATTAGAAAATAGATACATGCTTGTGAAGGAGGGGGAGGAGTGAGAGGCTCATATGGCACCCTAAACCCCCACTGTATGGATCCATAGGAGTGACCCAGAGCCCACCAGGCAGGACCCTACTCCAGACACTGCTCAATGCAGTGGTTTGAAGCGTGCTGGTGTATATTGTTGTGATTCTGATGTATATTATTTGTTTCTTTGTTTTTAAGGAAAGAAAAGAGGTTAAAAAAGAAACAGCAGTAAGACATAAGCATTGACAGTCTTTTCACAATAGATTTGTATCACATAACAGAGCGCACACCTTTTATTCTTGCTGAGCTTTGGTCAGCACTCTTCTCTGAAAGCAGTCATTTTGCATAGCAGTTAATCTCTATCACACTCATGGCTGCTTAGATATTTTCAAATCTGATTTTAAAAAGAATAAAATCCAGCTACAGATCTCCCATGGGTAGAAATATGTTAGGCAATCTTTTACACATTGTTTTACAAGCTAGTTTGCTGGTCTGAATTAAAATGAAAAAAAAGGGGAAAAAATTTTCCACCTCAGAAATGTGTTTTCATTGTAGAGCTATTAGTGAGGTACATTTTGATCCCAAAGTTTCCTAGTCCCAGAGCTACTAATCTGTTTTTCAGCAGGGGATGTAAATCATAGCAGAAGTGCAGCTCTGTGCCAGAAGTACTTCCCATGTAAGAAACACATACACAACCCAAACTGGTGGTTTCTGGCAGCATGGACTTTGTGACTTTGTCCAGAGAAAGGCAACAAAGCTGGTAAAAGATGTGGAGCACAAGTTCTGTGAGGAGCAGCTGAGGGAGTTGGGGTTCCTTAGGCTGGAAGAGGCTCAGAGATGCCCTTACCACTTCTACAACTCCCTGGAAAGAGGTTGTAGCCAAGCGGGGGTCAGGCTCTTCCCACAGGCAAACAGCGACAGAACAAGAGAACACAGGCTTCAGTTGGGGGAGGTTTAGACCAGACATCAGGAAGAAATTCTTCCCAGAAAGGGCGGTTAGATATTGGAATGGGCTGCCCAGGGAGATGGTGGAGTCACCGTCGCTGGAGGTGTTTAAGAAAGACTGGATGTGACACTCAGTGCCTCGGCATAGTTGGCAGAGTGGTGTTTGGCTCAGAGGCCTTTTCTGACTTAATCGATTCTGCAATTCTGTAATGCTGTGCAAGGTAGAGAGTTTGCTGATGTGCCCCAATTTTCTTAGGCATTTATACTTCCTGAACAAACACTCAGAATCCTTGAACACTTCAATGTCCCTGTGCTCACTATAGCACTCAGCTCCATTCAGCTGGGTTCACGTGCAGGCTTTGTGAGTGCCCCACCTCCTTGCAGACCTCACCCTCACAGCCACTGCCACCTCTAAAGATGTTTCTTTAGAAACACAACTGCACAGTCCAAAATAGCCTCATTTCAAGTTTAGTTAGATTCCCAAACTGCACATTCCAGTCCAAAATCTTGCCCAGTGCACATTTGTACCATTTATCTTCAGCTATCTTAAGGGATTTACCAAATGTATACCTAAATTTCTTGGTCTTGTAAGAGAATCAAGTATGTGTCACACTTAGAGATCAATATATTTAAATCAGATTTAGTGAGCTTAGATTTGATATAATTGCCTTTTCTTCTTTTTTTTTTTTTCATATAGTATGATCATTGGCATCTGTCTTAGCTTTTAATCTGTTTAAAACTTTATTGGCGTAGTCATATGAGGTAAGTAAATATTTTTTTCATGAGCCTATAAAACATTATTAGTTTATTTTTTCATCATGTCAGGTTGGATAAGTATCTCACGGTGCCTGTACATCTTCATGAGGATTTTATTATTTATTTTGATTTAGACTAAACTAAAATGAAGACCTGTGCCAAAACCCTGAGCTTTTTTGACAGTCTTTAAAATATACAGTAATAAAATTGAATTAACAGGCTCCCTCAGTGATTTCCAGATGGCAATGCACTGGTAACAGCAGAGAAACCGCAAGAGCTTCAGCCCCCTCTGTTCTACCCCAGCATTGCAGCAGACAAATCCTTTGCATCTCTCTCATTCCAAAGTACAAGGGCCTGAGTGCAGTGGCAATGGGACAAGTAAGAACAGGATCCAGTCATGAAAAGAATAACCTTTCCCATTCCCAAATGTTAGAGGGGAGCATGAGCTTTGTAGGCTGGTGTTGGACTTCGCCATTTTTGAGAAACAATAGCTCCAGAATAGAGCATTTAGCATTTTATCCACACAGAGAATTAATACAGATCATCTTCAGTAATGCATAAATTGTGTTGTAGTTCATTCTCTAGTTTACTTATACAGAGTTAATGTCTCTGTGTAAACCACCTTGATGTGAATTAACAACACCAAAGCACACAGTTTATCCCAGATCTGAGGGGACAAGAGTCTATATAGGTTCATTTTTGCACCTGATGAATCCTAAGTGCTCCAGAGTAGACAGTTCTGACTCAAGACACTTTATTATAAATCTCATCTTTTGTCCATTTGAAATAACCTAAACTCTTTCTCCCCAGCTTCATAAACTGGTCAAAACAGATAAATTGTTTTATTTGTAAATGCCAAAAGAACCAACAACAGAGGAAAATGTTGTCCTGCATGGAAATATCTGCATGACTTTGCCTTTGTACACCCAGTCAATGTCCCTATCATCCAAAGAAGAATGATGTAACTGCACAAGAAACTCAGAAGAGTGCAGTGTTACATCCACATTGAGCAAACCTGATCTGAGACCTTAAAATGCATTACTCTTGCAGTCTTTGCTAGCCAACTCTTTATAGGAACAAAGCAATGTTCAGTTGCAAATAAGTGAAAATTTGATTTTTGTACTTGAAAGCAACCCTTGTATCTATGAAAGAGGTGACTAACCTTGCCAGCCGCCTGTGGATGGTCCCACTGTAGATGCAGAGTAGCCTTTTGGACTGACTGAGATGTGTGGGCTTGATGCATTAAAATTAGTGTGTCTTCAAAAACAATGGGAATTGTAGGGGGTTGGTAATTGCAGTACTGAGCCCACAGTCCTACAAATAAATGGGAGAAAGGGAGTAAGCAAATAAAATTAAACACTTTTTCTGAAGTAATTTCTCTATTCCACCCAGATGATTCCTCATCTAGCACCCATGGCAAACACATCCTTTTTGGGTATGTGATGCATCCTGCCCACTTACACACGTGCTCCTCCCTGTCCTCCAGTCTTCCTCACAGAGCACACTTGGAAAGACTCTTACAGGAATTGCAGTTTCTTCAATGCAAAGATAATACATTCAGAAGAATCCAGAAGGAAATGAGGGTTCTCCCTCCTTACCCAGCAGTTCCTGAAGCAAGAGGGAAGACTTCCCCCTCAGTGAAGTTAAGCAATACACAGCAACGATATCAACAGGTAAAGCAAGTCAACAGAATCCAAATCACTCCTGCTACAATTGCTGTTGAAGTACAGAGAAACTGTGCTCTGGACACTGCCATTATTTAACTAAGGAGATTTGATTAACTAACCCTCACTGCCAGCAGACAGCATCCTTGCCCATGCAGTTGTCCCTTTTTTCCTCTTGCCCCTGTGCCATGTGCAGAACAGCTGGAGGGGGCTGGGCTGCCACCGACCTGCAGGACAGAGGTGGAGAGTGCACAGCTGAGGCAGCTGCCTCCTCTGGAGGGCTGGGAGCTGTGGGACTCTTGGCTCAGGGCTTCCTTCCCTGGGGTAAAATCAGGAGACTGCTGGGCTACCCTACATTGCACTGGTGCCAGGTGGTGGCAGACCAAGGAGCTGTAATGAGCTCTCTGTGGTTTCCCTTCTCCACTATATTTCCCCTCCTTTCTCCATGGCATCCCAAAAGTGAAAGTCATCAAACACACAAACCACCATCACAGTTGGAAAAACACTGGTATGCAACTTCAGTAAATATAACTCAGTTGTATCAATAAAATTGAAAGCAGAGAAATTACATTAAAAGAATGTACATTATTTTAAATTGCAATTTTTATATGTTCACTTTTATTGCCTCACTCTTTAAAATAAATCCAGGACCTGATTTACTTTAATAAAAGTTTAATTTCACATCTTGGTTTCAGTTCTGTACTCTTAATTTATTCTGTGGCCAGCCTTCTGACAGGAAAAGAGCCAGAGCAGCTGGGCAGTTTTACGGGCAGATTATACTCAAGTCACTGTAATACAGTGGTTAAAAGCAAATTCAATTGTAGCTTCAACTGTAGAGGAATGTTTTTGTCTTTCATTTTTTCCTATGTATTGTTTCGAAGAAGTAGCAAATGGAAATGGAAAGTAGGAAATGGAGCCATTTTTCACACCTGAAACTGTTAAACAAATGCATTGACATTTCACAGTCACATTTCAAAGTCACCAGCAGTGGCAGACAAGAGGCCAAACCCAGAGTACATAATAAACAAGTGACCCACAGCAGCACCAGAGAAGCCTCCTGCCTTCAGAAGCCTCAGCATACCAAGCAAAATTTGAATTATGCTTCTTTTAACTGAAAATTGCCAAGTGATTTCAGAGCACAAAGGCAAATATCAATTACTCGCGTTGCTCCACAGCTGAGCAGTTGCTGACCTCAAGCTCATTCAACACACATTAGCAAAGCCGGGTTGGATACACGTGGGCTGGCTGCTTATAAACGACGGCAGAACGATTATCAGAAGCAACTAATACAACTGCACAGAAGTGAAATTGTCTCTTTAAGCCATTGGAGGCTCACAGGTCTCATATTTAAACGCTGTCTCAACACATCCGAAACACAAGCAGAAGCCGGGCGATGCCCACAGATGCACCTTGTGGAGACTGAGCTCCACACAGCCGCACCCAGGGCGCCCCGTTCCCCCAGGAGCGCCTGCCAGCCCTGGAGCGAGGAGTCCCCCAGCCCCTCTGAGGGGACACCTCCTGCAGCTTCATTCTGGCCCAGGGAGGGAAGTCCTTGCTGCTCTGCCATCACGGCCGAGCCTCCCGGACCACAGGGCTTCCTCAGGGCATCCTGTTCAGCCGAGAGCGGCCCCACCACGGACCGCCCTCCCCGAGCCGCACCAGCCATCGGCTCCGAGCCCCCGTGTCACTATCAACAGGCAGCCATGGAGGGAAGATATCACCAGCATCCTCATAAGCATGTGCTCTTACGGGGTGGAGGAGTGCCCGGCCAGCCCCAGGCGGGCAGCGCTGCTCCGGGGAGCCGCAGCTCCGGGCCGCAGCCGCCCCTCACACGGCCCGGAGCGGCCACAGCGCCCGCGGCCCAGCTGGGGCATCGGCCCCGTCCCGGGCCTGGCACCGGGACACAGCTGAGACCTGTTACTGTCATTAGGGACGGGCACATCGGTAGGAAAGGGCCAAACGGCAGCCCTCAGGCAGCGATTTTTGACCTCGTTGTCCTTTGTTTACCCATGCCCTTGCCAGAGGAAAGAGCTGTCCGCAGCGGCTGGCAGGATGGGGCAGGGGGTGCTTGTGGAGATGTGTGCCATGGCCAAGGCAGGTGAAATTCTCTCGGGCAGGGCTGGAAATCATGTGAAGGACAAAGCTGACTCTCTCAGGACCACAATACACACAGCCAGATCAAGAAAAGTATGTTTGGAATAAAATGGCAGGGGTTTGCAGATGCAGAGAATGAGAACAACCCTTGTGAGACAGATAAGCACCCCGTGTGTCAAACACCCACACAGCCCAGCCTGGCAGGAGATCAGCAAACCTCAGCATGTCCCCAGCCACCTTCCTGGGAAGTCAGCATACACAAATAACCTGTTTCTGAAGAGTTTATGTGCAAGCCATGAACAAATCCCATCCTTCAGACTCACAGTAGAAGCGCAACATCACATTAATGGTGTGAGATGTCAAGATTCAACATGGAACATGCAGCTCTGCATGCAGAGGGGAAGAGAGGCAAACACAACTGCTTCTGGACACCAGTCCCTGTGTTTATAAACCTGCTCAGCTCCCTCTCAGAGAACCTGCATTTATCTCCAGCAATGGTACTTGTGCTCTAGCTGCTGACGGTCTTGCTCATTGCTACAGTGTCCCTGCAATTGCTAACTCATCACTAATGTGGCATTCACAAGGCTCCCTACCCAACCACTCACGCATGGTTTTAACTCTGCTCTGACTGGTCTACAGCTGTAGCGTATCAGCACTTGGTTTTAAACAAAAGAAAACTAAAGTGATGCTCTTCTTTCATTTTTTTTTTGGAAGGGAGAATCAGCCTATGCTTTCTGCAATAGCAACACAGATAATTCTGGTTTTAGTAATGTAAATCATGCAGTGACAGAGGTGAGGAGGAAGGACCCAAAGGGCTGAAGCATGGCTGAGCAGGCAGCCCACAAACACCTACTGGAGCCCAGAGATGCACAGGAGTCTTATACACGCTACTGAAAAGAACAGAAAATAACATTATGTTTTAGTCATGTCTGCAGAGCAGCACAAAGCTCTACAAACGAAGAGATAGTGATTTCCTCTCATCAGCCTTAAAAAAGTACTAAATTGTAACCAAGGCAGCAGATTTGTTACCATCTGAAATTTATCATTTCTCTTTAGCAACCAGGTCCATTCTGCCTGGCTGTTGCTGCCAGATGTTCATTTCTCTGTAATTTAGCCACACACACAAGACACTGGCTTGCACTGCCCTTGCTCTGTTTTCCTCATTAGCAATTCTCTTTGCTTCCTGGCCGTGATTTCCTTAGCAGTAAGTCATGCAACAGCCAGGTGAAGTTGTACAAAGAAGTTTTTATTAAGCACGCTGGTGGGCTGTGCTGCCTGCTGAAGCTTTGCAGAGGGACAGTCTCTGTGTTCCAGGGTGTGATGTTAAACCTCTGCACTACACGGGAGTAAGGACCTTCTTGAGAGCCTTTCCCCACTGTCCCTTGGGCAGCTGTCACTCATCTCTTCCACCTAAATCAGCAAACCCTGCTCCCTCAGCCACATGCTGTGTAGCAGCCCAGACAGGCTCCACCCTTGTAAAGCTACAGCAGCGTCTTCCAACACCTCTTCTCTTTGGCCTTATCTCTCTGCAGCCCCTTGTTTTTGTCCGCTGCAGACTGTTTTTAATGCCGTGCTTTAAAGGGATCTCACCTCTTAAGGAGAAGGCTACCATTTACAATCTGTAACTTGGAGACACTTCTGCACGAATAAACTGTGCTCTGATGCCATTTCAAGAAAGCCCGCGGCTTCTATTCATCTTCCCGCACTAGAATGGGCTAACCTGTAAAACTGAACACAACTGAGAATTTAGGCATAGCACAGTTACAAGCATGAACAGAGAAAGGCAAAATCTTCATTTTTATAAAAATCTTAATTAAAAAAAACAACAACAACAACAACAAAAACCAAAAGAAAAAAAAACAAAACAAAAACAAACACAAAAAAAACCCCCAAGAAAACAAACCGTGACTGAAAGAACAGCGTTGCCCTGTACTTTTAGAAGCAACAGTACTAAGAAGGTAAATTTGCCTTGCGGCTTACCCACTTATCAAAGTATTGCGTTCAGCTCATTCACATCTTGCTTTCTAACATTAGCCAGATTTACTTTCCTTAATAACCAGCTTTTATGGCCTCATCTCTAGATATATTTACCCAGCTGCTATGTATTTGCTAGGTGAGCGTGTGTGTCACTTCATGTTTCAGAAGGGCTTTTAAGCCTCGCCTCTGGGCAGTCAGGATTTCCTGCGCTGCGGCGGCAGGAACAGAGCGAGACAGGAAACACTGCCGGCTGCTGCCACGGGCTGCGAGGGAGGAAGGTCAGCGGCTGGGTTTGTACCTCTCATTACTACCACAGCCTCAGGACTGAGTCTAGTCAGGAGCTGAACTTACCAAATTGCCCTTTTATGTTTTCAGTATTCGCCAAAATTAATTTGAGTACACAACATCAGTGATACTCCTTGTCTTTAAAATGCTCTGAGTATGGTGTTGCTCAGCCAGTGCTCACTGATGCAGTGGCAGTGCCGGATATCCACACGCTCCGTGTCCGTGTCACTCATGGGAACAGAGCCAAGCCCTTCCAGCAGCCGGAGATGGGAGCAGTTGTACCACGACCCTGCCTGGAGACCATCCAGTTTATATTTTGATACATAGAAGCACTGTGGGAAGTCAGCCACGCTCAGACAAGCCACATGATACTGAACAGCAGAATTAGGACAATCATTTTGCATTCTTCATAACTTAGAGTTTTAAAGTATCATTTCTAAACAAAAACATTTTTCACTTATTTCCTAGTTTGATAGGAAGTTCCAGAAGCATCAAGTTAAACTTTACATGATTAGAATCACATCGTCAAATTTTGTCCATCATCTTTTAGCACAAACACGCAAATCCAATGCTGTGGGCAATGGTTCTGTTTAACCTTTAGAAAGCTGCTGTGATACTTTACAGTAGTACAAATACATTATTGTAAGAGCTGCTATGGACCCCATTTGGGGGGAGACAATACTTAATACTACCACAAAGGTGGGAACAGGCAGAGTGCTGCTCAAATATGAATGTTATATTGGAAATTATGAACAGTCAATTGAAATTTAGATTTATTCTGAATCAAAATTAAAGTCACAAAGTTTCCCATAAAAAGATCAGTGCTTTTTTCCCCAAAGTGCAAAAATAAACTCATAAATGAAACATTTCACAGCATTTCAGTAAAGGTACATATTATTGCAATTTGTATTGGTAAATAGTGCAAATAACAGTGCAATTTAAAATATCACAGCCCCTGTATTTTTGAAATTGATTCTTTAATTTCAAACTAACAGCACTAGTATTTTTCAGACAGCACAGCAAACATCTTTGAACAGTATTTTTGACCACCTCTGCCCTTTGAGCAAAGCAAACCTTAAAGCTGACACTGAAAAAAGCAGCCACCTGCCAATTCTGGTCTCCATAGAGAGCCTGAGGAAAGACATCAATTTATGTTAAAGGTAATGTGGAATTCAAAGTCAGTGTTGGGACTATAAAACCATAAACAGTGAGCCTGTAGTATTTACACAGCTGCAAGTTCAGATCCAACTTTTTTAAAATTTATGTATTTCAAACAAAGAGAACACTGATGGGGTCTGGCTGTCATCCTGAGACAAGTATATCATCATCTAAAATCTCCTTCAGATTGAGATTCACTGGATTCAAGTAAAAATACTGCATTTTAATGCTGGTAATAGGAAAACACAAATAAAATGCTTGGTGACCAGGTATTCTTCTTCCTGTGAGCAAGCACACACACAAAAAAAAATGGATCATATTGAGCAATTATCATAGTTCTACCCTGTGAACCATGTCATTAGTTCTTCTGTCCCTTGCACACTATGACTTTTGCAGGTTTTGTGCAATGTGTCACAACTGAATAACGGTGTTAACACAAGACAATGCAACATTTCTTTAAAGCAACATGTGATTCCAGTTTTGCTTAAAAGGCACAAAGACTTTATAGGAATGATGCAGGTAACTGAGAAATACTGCTGCTGCTCACATGTAATGCATTGCTGCACGCAGAATTTTAAGATTCCAGGACCCGGAACAAGGAGGTTTTACATGAGAGGAGCACAGCAGCAACAAATAACATACCTATTGCAACAGCTTAATGCAACAGGGCTTTGAAATATGGGGAAGCTAAGACAAGGTCTGCTTCCACATTATATGGAAAGAATTTTCAAATAGCAGCTGAACGTGGTCCCCATCCTGCCCAAACAGGGAATACCAAAGAGGTATTCCCTGAACTGAGTACTGGTGTTCAGGTCTTGTTTTGCCCTTCCTTCCCTGAAATTCTCTTTCCTTTACAGGGTACGCAAAAGCAGAGCTTCTATTAGTATACATGTATAAATTCAATCTCTTCTCTCCCAGCAAGTGCCAAAGCTTTCCCAATAGTTTTCCTTAGGTATGAGTTCAGCACCAAATTAAAATGATGCAATATGACAAGTTAGTAGAATGTATTTGTTTAGTTTCATCACAAAAAAACACATACTGGTTTAGGCCGATTTTCTTTTTATTAATAATATAAGGTTCTGTAATCTCTTAACATTACAACTGAAGCTTTACAGTTAATCTCACACTAAAATGACAAACACTGTTTGGCTTTATTTGCAGAAAATTAAATTACAACCTTGATAAACATACATTTCCAAGATTGAGAAGCAGTTTGTGTTTTCTGGATTTCAGTGCTAATGTATCCCTGCCTTTGAAATTGGTATCAGTTAATTAACATTGCTACGGAAGAACTATTTGGCCTGGCCTCTGTTCACAGCTGTAAGGCAAAGATGACATCTCTGACTTAACCATTATACTGCAAGTCAAATCAAGACACTACGTTTTTCTTTGACTGTAAGATTTAGATCCTGGATCAGCTTTTAACAGATTTGCTTCTTTTCCCTCCAAACTTTCATAAAGGTCTCAGTAATGTAAACATATTTTACAGTCAAGCCACAGTCAGTCTCTGCACCTTTCCTCCTTCAAAGAGGGCAGAAGCTGTGTAATTGGAAGTCATTACAAGCTTGATTAAAACCGCTTGTAACTTACATATGGCCAAAACAGTCAAGCAAATGCAAAAGTTGTGTTATGCATCAGCACTTCCAACCTGCATGGATCAAACTCCATCTCTGAACAGGCTGCAGCTACAGGAAGTGAAGTCTGAAGAAAGAAAGCAGAGCGTACAGAAGGAAGAGTGGTGGAAGACTACAGTATTAGAGAAAGTAAGATTTAGTTTAAATGGTGAATGATCTCTATCTAGGTCTTCTGAACTTGCATTGCATTTTTTTCTATTTTCATTAAAAATTTAAATGTGAAATTAAAGACAGTAATACATATGTTTCAACTGCAGTTTCAACTAAGCTCTGACCAGTTTTTATAAGATAGTATTTAGGAAGACAGCAATATCCATTACATTTGGAGTTAATCTTTTCCTCAGAGCTATCCAGTGACAGTGCTTTGGGATCCTTGTAGGCTGTTATTTCACCTTCCCATAGGATAACTGACATACAGTAAAAATCTTTACTGCATTTTAAATCACTTCAGAAGTCAGTGGCCATTTAAAGGTTAGAGAGTATAAGGAGTTTTTACTGTGTACTTTCAATACAAAAAAAGATGAGGAAACCATAGTCAGAAAATCAAAAAATGGGAAGGATGTTGTACAGCTGTGTTGTACTTCAGCCAAAATCTTAAGAGATCAATATTACTAAGCTATGACTACTTTTCTACTGTTTGTGCTGTCATTCTGCAAAAAAGCTTCACATGCTTTCCTTCAAAATTAATTCTTCATAGTTACACAAAGGTTCATTGAGGCACATAAACACCCTTCATATTCACCAGCTCCTAGCAAGGTCTCCCCTGGGGAGTGACACAAGCCATTAGCCAGAGCCAGCCATGGCCACGGAGTCCCAGCATGCAGCTGAGGCGAGGCAGTCCCTGCACTGCCAGGTGCAGATTCACCTCCCCTAGACACCTCTGTGTACTTAAGGAACACTTAACCACAGTGCCAAGGCTCAGCTTCCTAAAACACACTGCACCCACTGGTTTGGTTACTGCTGAAATACCAACTCTGGGGACAAGAAAAAATAATAGCTTTTTATACTGAAATGTTGTGAAACAAAGACCATTCAAAATAAATCCAGTTGCATTAAAAATACCACATGAACATTCTGTCTTATGGCCTGCAGATCATAAAAAAGTTCTCTTTAATTACCTTGACAGCATGCAGCTTAGTCATGTTTTGAGTGTCCATGTTTTTCAATCATTTGAATTGTCTCATTGAAATTAATCTTAGAACAAGTTCAGAGTTGTCTGATATGCAGTATTTTTTCAAGCATTTTGTACTCTTTTTGGTATATCACCAAAACTGAGAGCTAATTAGAGAGTATTCTAAAATAGTTTAAAAACAGAAATGCAATTTATCTTTTTTTCCTCATTAAGGGCACTACCGATACAAAAGGTGTCCAAACTGACACTACAGAGCTGTGAAGCAGTTGCCTAGAGACAGTGTCCTCAAAGGATAGTCTGTATTTTTTCTATCTTATGCATATACATTAATTATCAAAAAGTTGGATAATTTGCTTTAAGAAAGAACCCACCTTAAAAATGGATCATGAGTATTGACAAATACTTTGTTTATTTTAGTGATTAAGATTCAAGTTTCAATGTAAAAATGCTTACTCTCACATGATACTGATCAAGAAAATATTTCATTTTCATAAAGTTCAATGGACAATTAAAATTGTGGCTACTTGTGAAGTAAATAAATGATTCATAAAGGCCATAGGAAACTGTACAAAACTTAAATGGGAAATCTCACTTCCAGGATGACAGTAGGTTGTCCATTTAAGTGTTTTATTAAACTGTTGTGACTGTTTCAAAAGACAGTGCTGGGCAGTTTCATTTGAATAACTGGAAAAGATATTTTGCATTTGTGCAAAACAAACACAACGGGAACAAAACCCATACACACTAGGACTGAAGTACAGATGAACACAAAATTTTGTTACAAACCTGTTTTCAACATACAGTGAGAAATGTCCATTGTACAAAACTTAGTGACTGACCTACAATTAATTTAAGATTATCCCAGCAATGCAAATACAACTCAGAACAGCTCAATTGTGTAAGATTATCCAGTAGTACTACAGTGAGAGACTACTGAATTTTTAGGAGTTTGACTTACACTGTCTCTTTTGATTAAAGCCTATATTTGTACTAAGTATTTGCTGGCTACAAGTCTGTTACATACTGAATCCAGTACAGGGAGGTTCTCCTTGGTGTTCTCTCATCTGTCTCTCAGCAGCTTTCCTTTAGCAAGAGGCTGGGCTGAGCAGCTGCTCCTGTAGGAAACACTGCTGTCAGTCTTTGTCCTCCTTGCGGGGGATACTCTAAGTAAGAAACATCTGGCAGTATCCAGCACTGAAAATACTGTCAGCTGTGCTGCCTGGCCCAACTTGGAAACCCAAATTTGCATTTCCTGGTTGGTACTTTGTGCCCAGTAGGTTGGAACATTGTTAAGTAAAAGTCCATAAACATTAACAGTGATGTTTACACTTTATTGGGGGAAGGGAGAAGGGAGTAGCAAAAATCAATGTAAGTTACTAGTTTTTAAAGTTTAGTCTATGTTATATTTGATTACTGGGATATCAATACAATGAAAGTGGAGGAATTTCAACAGTAATTTTTAATTTTTAGTACATCATTTGTGCCGGGCTTTATAAAAGATTTTTGTTTCCAAAGATGTTATTGGGGTCCACGTATTCTTTAACAGATCTCAGCATTCCCAAGCCGACATCGGAGATGCTCTCCTTCATCCAGCGCTTCCGCAATTTGCCTACTGGAAAAACAAAAACAAAGTGTTTCAATATATGGCAGGATCCTAGGAGCCAATCAATCTTGTGACCATGAATGAATAAACACTGTGTGATAAATGCTTTTATTCAAAAATGAGAAATGTTTTGCTTTATTTGATTTATTGAGCCCACCAGACTATCAAGCTCATTAAGCTCAGCATACTCCCAGAGGAAGACTGTGTTCCACACTGTCTACTTTCTTTAGAAACTATGAAATTTAGATGAAGCTTAGGCTCAAATCACATGTTCTATTAAGACAAGGAATCAGTAGTAAGTTTTAAAAAGCCACAAACTAATTTTGAAGTTGGAAACTGTGGTGGAGATTACTAAAAAGCAGAACCCCACATTTCTTGATTACTTTAAAGTGAAAGCATAACTCAATAATCAAGCTTAAACCAGTATTGGTTTAAATAGCAAAAAATGTTTTCTATGAAGAAAGCTTAATATTTAATTTAAAAACTTCTATGCTGGCTGGTAATTGCTCAATACCATTGCAAAGAGCTTTGTTTCCCATGTAAAAATGGCTATTCACAACATATACCATATACAAACAAAGCTGAAACAATCTTTTAAGAACTCATTTCACTAAATTCTCACAATAGTCCTGTTAAATGGCCAAGTGTTCACATGATAATTAACCAAATCATCAACTCTCATTAACAGATCATTCAAAACTGAGGACATTTTTTCATTAAACACACTAGCATTTAACTTGTCAGCCTGAAACACAATCCATTTGTCAGTATGATAAGACATAGTAAAGGTTTGAGAGACAGAAGCTTTAAGAGTATCTGAAGCTAAATTCAAACCATCTTTTGTGCCCTGTTTCAGGGTAACCATCAAACTGTCATCAGAATAATAAATTACAGGGACACCTCTGGAGAACAGAGTATATTTGTTTATACCTTAAGGAATACGAGACAGTCACAATGCCAACAGAAAAAGCAAATAATGTGAGACAGAATGAAATTTGCAGTTTGCTAGAAAACAAACTATTAGCAGCATGTGTGTCTCAAGATCAAAGATCACAACTGAAGGACAAAAGAATCTGTCATGTGGTGGGAACCATGGCTATATTTTGCAGCCTCAGCTCAAGAAAAAATCCCCATCTGTGAATATCCTATCACTACAATGGGACTGTCTGAGCAAGCTGATGTGATTGCATTTTATCTGTTAAAACTTTAACACTACTACAAAACACCTGAATTGTGGATGTGGCTTGACCATCCCCTCAAGTCCCTCACGCTGGCTCTGACACAAGCAGCTGACGAACACTCATTACTATTCTCAACTGTTATCTGTAATATAGTTTCAGTGAATGTGTTCTGTGGTTATGGATGTAATTGTCCTGAAAAGACTGCAAACAACTGCTCCAACAAGATGGAGCACATTAGAATCACAGCAGGATGCCCAACAGCTAGCATGCCTGCCTCTTTTACACCTCCAGTAATAATGCAATTCCACAAGGAACTGAACTACTGTCTGAGCAGCACCAAACAGTCGTTGCATATTTAATGAAGTCGCTCACCAAGTGCTGGAAAACAGAAGGTGCTTGGAGTGCATCATTAGTTCTGTCAAAGTGATAATTTACACATCTATCTTGTCAAATTTTCTATGGTTTATACTTTTGCAATAATAAATCTAACATACATCTGATTAGTGAACTGGAAAGAAAAAAAGCTGTACTACAGTTACCAGGAGTCCTTCACAAACATGCTCAACAAAAAGATTTTAACCCCTTGGTAACAGCAAAGTTGATCCCCTGCTCCTACTGTTCATGTCATTTAAATATACATGGAGTTTTCAACTACTCAGGTTTTCACATTAGAGTTAAAAAGCTTTGAACCAATCTCTCCGAATTCTAAGCTGGTCCATCAGATAAAACAGAAAAAATGAAGAAAGGCTCTGTGAAAATGAGAGCAGCACTTAGAAAAGTTGTTTACATATTGTTTCACTGCAGGTGAGTGCTGTGCTATACATTTTCTGGTCCTTCTCCTCCACAGGACAACCCAATCGGCTTCAAGGATGAGAAGGGAAAAGGAGGAAGAAAATTCTATAGTAGTAAAAGATGTCACTGTGAACATAAAAATAATTCCAAGAGACAAAGTTGCTTACCTTCACTCTTAGACTAGCTGAAGAACAGCTTTGCACTCAAGGAAGCCTTATCTTCCCTAACAATAAGGTCTCAGTTAAGCCTGATCTTATCACAGACTAAAGAAAGCCAACTTCCCATTTCCAGCACAGAGAAAGCAGACTTTTCAGTTTTAGCCCTATATGATGGCATTTATCTAGAACTGACAGGAGACAGTTCACAGAACCAGAATGGATACAAGCATCTACCACTTACAGGCTTTCAGCACAGTATACTTTTCTCAATTAAAAAATGAGATCAGAATCACCTGATTCTATATGCTACACCATAACATTATTAACAATCAACTTGTAGCAGCTTAGCATAACAAATCCACTCAGCTGTCACGCACAATGCTTGTGCCCCAACTGAAAACAAACACAGCCCTTCCTTCTTGCATCCTCTTCTTCTGAAGACACTTAATCCGGCATCTGAAGAGAGGATGTCAAGAGAATGGAGCTAGGCTCTGCTTGGTGGTGCCAAGCAAAAGGAGGCAGTGGGAACAGGAAGTTCCATCTAAGCATGAGGAAGAATTTCTTTACTGTGCAGATGCCCAAGCATGGAACAGATTGCCCAGAGAGGGTGTGGAGTCTCTCTCACAGGAGATATTCAAGAACCTTCTAGATGCAACCCTGTGCAATGGTGCTCCAGGACGGCCCGGAGCAGGGAAATTGGATGGGATGACACATTGTGGCCCCTGGCAACCTCACTCATTCTGTGATTCATTGATCCAAGATGAGGGATGAGAGAATCAGTTTTCAAGTTTTACAGGTGGCAAGTGGGCTGTTCCTGAGGTGTGCTGAGCAGTCTAATGGTGCCTTAAATCTTCCACTGCTAGCAAGCCAGAAACCTCCAACCTGAACCCCAGCCTATTACACTGAGTTAAATACTTTCGAGTTCGGTGTTGATGAATTAGGAGGTTCTTTCCTTTTTTATTTTTGAAAAGGCACTGAAGATGACTATTCTATTAAGATTTTCAACAGACCAAGGAGGAAAATACAACTGTGTTATTGTATTATTCCACATGAGGTTATTCCATGTCTAAAAAATGTCAGTTTCAACTCATTCTAATGAGTAGAGCAAGCTCCAGTATGCTTAACTTAAGGGTACAAGAATTGTTTTTCCCTAGTGTAGAAGAGAAAAGAATGTGTTCAATTCCTGCTCATAAAATAACTTTATAATTTTGGATTTTGTGGTTTGTCTGGGATAATTACTGCAGTGTATAGCTTAAGCCACAGCCTCTTAATGTCAACCATGTAATTGAATGCAAATAAAGTGTAAGGCTTGTTTTTTCCTTTGTTTTGTTTTGAGGATTTTGCTTAAGTTTTTTGTGTTGTGGGACTTTTTTTCTTATTTTTTGTTTTCCTATATAATCTGCCATTGATACTATAGCTAAACCTGTGCAGCCTGGGCTACCTGGTTAACCTTTGCTCTAGTCAGTTGTCTAGAAAGTAGAAGAAAATTAGTTCTATTATGTTAAGTGGCTAATGGGGTATTTTCCTCAACCCCACAATCTGGTAATTGTTTTCTTAAGCAACCAGTTGTTAAAACAGTCCCTCAAAGGGAAGCAATGTATCATTACTTTTTACACTGTTCTTTAGTTTTACATGGGTCCTTAGCTTGGTAATATGAAAGGAATCAGCTACAAATCCAACCTTCTCCCTTTCTGATGCTATACCCCAAAGGGGTTATAGTTGTATTTATAGACCAGTCACACCTACTTCCTCATGCATACAAAAAAAGACATGCTTTATGAAAAAGAAATTCAATAATGAAAGATGTGACACATCATACGGGTGCTTTTAAGGTGTTTTTTTAAGGCTTGCCATAAATTATTAGAATAATTATTTAGCGAAACTTAATTTTGTATCTAAAAGAAATTGTCATTCCTAATGCTGCTCTTTAAATGTTAAGTTTCTAAGCACTCTCTATGGCCCTCTAGCAATCTTACTTGCATGGCTCTCAAATCTAAAGATACCCAGTGGTCAGAAAAGCAGAAGGACCAAAGCTGTGCTTGAAGATGTGCAATATCCCTTTCTGAGCGTAGGACACAGTCAAGGCAGGGTGACAACTATAATGGGGGGGGGGGCGTGGAGGAAAGAAGATGTATCCACAATAAAGTCCTTCTGAAGCCACTCTACATAAAGTTAAAAGTACCATGACTTCAGTTCTCACACTGGACTGCAGCTGTACCTACCTGCAGTTGCTATTTCCCCAGATAAAGTAATTTACACATTTACACAACTCAAACTGTCATATATGACCATTTCTTCACTCAAGGAGTATATGAAGATTGACTTAAGCAGGCTTTGTATTTCCTATAGCCTCAAGTCCCAGACTACATCTGTTTTCTTTGATACACAAACCCAGAGTTAAAATAGCTCCATTTATCACAGTGTGATTGTAGGCAGACAAATCAGCCTGTCTGTTTCCAGATAGTGAAAACAACTGTTATTAATCACAATTACAAGACAAACACCAAAGGAAATTGCACCAGTATTTTCTTTTACCCCACACAATAGACCAGTCAATGCTAAGAGTGACAAGGCCTGAAAGTCAGTAAATAAAATTGACAGTATTAGGCTAATTTTCAGCAGCACATCTACTAAGCAATGGAAAAAATTAATCTTTAATATTGAACACAATGAACTGCCAGAGAAAACCACTCAAAGTGGGAAATATGTATCAGCAGAAGAGACAGTCGTGCATACAACAGGAGCACATGAACAGAAACCCAGTTTCCATAGCTGGGGACTCACAAAGTTCAAGCTTGCAAGGGTTTCAAAATGCTATATAATTTTTTTCTTGTTCAACACATGTGGTAAGCAAGGTTTTATATGGTGAGGGTAAATACATCCAAATATGTGACAAGCTCCAGCTGCACACAAGTTAATGGATGAAATGCTGGTCACAGTAAAATAGAGCTGCCACAGCAGGGAAAGCACCAGAGTACATCAACGGGGTAATTCCACATCCAGTGTGTGAGAATGGACAGGTCCACTAAACCACCATATTAAAGATTTAATCAGAGATCAGAAGAGCATAGCAAACAAAAACTACTGAAACCTTTTCACTCATGTTGTTACCTACACATCCTCCAATATCCTGATACTGCTAAAGCAGAGTCTATTTCAGTTTCCATCACAAAGCAAGATGCCTGAAAACAGCCCCAGCTAAAATTTTCAAGTCTAGGAAGTCACTGACATGTTTTAAAGCACAGCTTCTGTTCTTTAGTTTTTTCCCCCTCACAGAGCTTTTAGAATTACAATTTTTCTCTAGTTTTAAACCATTACATTTCTTCTTTGCTCTTATATCTGTGACCAGGCAATGCCCCAAGAGAGCAAGAGAGAAGAAATGCATTATTAAAAAGATAAGCAGTTTCAAGAAGGCAGTTGCACAAATCACACTGACTTCACAAGTCTTCCCAACATCCAAGGTTACAGCATTATACAGGATGCGTGCAATCAAATTAGGCTATCCACACGCGTGGGAAAAGCACATGAAAAGCATCAGGTATAGGAAGTTTCATTTATACACGACATTAGTTCTTAATATTAAAGCACAAAACACCTTGTGAAGATGCCAGTAACACAGGACAAGCAATCCCCAAACTCCGAGAGGAAACTAGGTAACTACAACTTATCAGACAGCAGGCCAGGAATGTCAACACTTACATAACATCAATTATGCAAAAAATGGTAGATTGCAACACAGTCCATTTAAAGTCACTGGCTCTTTTATTCAGACACTTATCTAAGTGCTCTGGAATTTGGGCTAACAGCATTCACAAAGCCTCAAGGGTCACAGAACTGTCTTAAAACTGTGAAAATCCCATTTGAAGTCTTTGTAACTGTATATATATCTACACAGGATCAGTAAAAGTTGTTTAAGACAAACTGATCAAACTGGAAAAAGAGTGAGAAGTTTCTAGACAAAATGCTAGATCTCCTTCCCCTCGACCCTCGCCCAGTAATTTCAGTTAATGCCATGAAATACTTTTCAGAGTTCTACTACAAACTATTTTATGTACTCATGAATATTTAGCAGTATCAAAGAGACTAATATTAGACTGAGAACATTACCTCCATGGTGATGTGAAAGACTTCCTCCATTGGCAAGTATTTCTTCTCTAGCAGCCCTCTAAATTTGAAAGACACTGTATTTATTCAACAGCAAATACACAATATTTTTGGATTTCATGAGATGCTTGCTATTGCACTCATAAACACAACTGTATGAAAAGTTTCTGAAGTAATTAGGTACACTATATATGTAAACATTATAGCTCAAGTCTTCAGATTAAGGTAAGTAAGAGTCTTCAAATAAACATTATCAAAGCCAAGACATTTCAAATGGAATCTCTTGTAGCAAATGTATTACTCAAGAATAGAATGTTCTGGATCACTTTCCCCTTGCCAAAACTTAAACAGTCCAGTGGCTGGGATACTCATTTGGAAGACTATTAAATCTCAAAGTCTGAAAACAGGCTTGTCAAAGTGATTCAAGATCCTTATTGAGATCAGAGCTAAACCCAGATCTCCAAGATCCTGGTTGAGGCAGTGAGGTACTTTACAAATGACAACCCTTTCATGGGCGCAGTTTGTGGCAGAAAACAAAATTTAGCTTTTTTATGCTAATGTTCAAGTTGTAGAATCTTCTTTGCCAGTCACCTCTGACTAGTCAGAGAGCTTAGAAGGTGTAAGAATGAAAGCTTTTCTAAGCCCAAGCACTACACGTATTTTTTCAAAAGAGTGTACCTTTTTAGGAATACCAAATGTAACTGTACCTATGCAGTTAAGAGATTTTTTCAGTCTGCCACAGAGTATGTATATTTGGTCAGCAAACTCACTTTGTTAGGTTAAATTTAGTGACGACAATGGAAGATATGCATCCAGGTCAGCACACTAACCAATTCCAATAAAACTAATATCTAGGTATTAGTAAAGTTTCATTAAATAAGCACTCAAGTTTTACATTCTTCAGTATTCTACATGCAAGAGCATAGAAGCCTCTGAACTTGTATATAAAACCCTGCATCTGCTTGCCAAATTCAAGAGAAATTTCTAAAGAATAAGCATGATAAGAATGATATCCTAGTCATAAATTCAGTTTCTTCACAGTCCAATCAGAAATTTTCTGGTGCTCAAATTTGAGCATAGGAACCAGAAGGAAGGACAAAAAGCAGTTTGGCCACAATCCTTCTAAGAATTACATCTTCAAGGTAACAAGGATATCAGTTTCCCCTACCTAAGTAAGTACAGTGTTTCATCAGCCAAAGTGTTGCTGCAGAATTATTGCAGAGCTTCTTGGCCAATGCTGAAGCAGTTTAAAACTGGCCTAAGAGATTGGACTTGAACCAGTGCTTACCTGGGCCTGGCAGAAATAGCACGAGACACTCCCATCCCTTATTCTCTACATACAGCACTATTAATAAGGTGTGATCTTGATAGTTTTACCATGCATTTTACAGACTGAGTATTAAGCAGAAGAAGTAGCTTCGTAAATAGTGGAACTAAGGTAGACTAGTTTCCTATGGATTTGGGGTTTAAGGTTTGAAGTTTCTGCCATCCAAGAAACTCCAGGTCAAGCTCTTCTATACTTCAGTCAGAACTATTGATTTACTGATATCTAAAACAGTCACCTGGTAGTCTTTTCTCTACTTGATGAACCATTAACATGTACCTCTTATTATTATTATTACTATTATTATTATTATTAAGGATCAAAGCTTTACAAACACACTTTAGAGATCTTTCCTGCAAAATTCAGTAAGCTTGGCCAATAGGTTCAGAATATAATACAGGTCATCAGCTTTTCCCCTTTTATCTCTGGTTCCTTTATACATTACCTCAATTTGTTCATAGACATGAATAGGATCACTAATTCCTCTGTAGTTAAAGGCAAAGTAGAAGTAGACACATGCACCTGCATCATAAGTCTGTGTCACCCTGTTGAAGAGAACTGCATTACAAACAAAGCTTTATGACATTAAGCCAACCACTATGTAACATAAAATTCATAAGATTACTTCTTATCTTATTCAAAGGGACAGCATCTTTTTTAATACTTTTTCTCCATTTTGCTCATAATCCATGAGCAACTCAATGCTAGGACATTGAAAGTGGAAGCTCTTAAGTCACTACACTTGACTCTTGTCCATATAAGCAAGAGTTTAAAGCCTAATCAAGTGCTACTAATCCCTTGAATTCCCCACTCTTACATGTAATCCGCTTGCAGGTTCAAGAGGAAGGTCAATTACTAGTATTTGTAATATCATCACTAGATCTCTAACTAAACAAGCATTCAAAAAAAATTATTTAGATTATTGCATGGCTTACCTACAGGTAGAAAGAGGAGCAAACTGAACACCCTTTTCTTTGCATTCTCGTACTATCCTTTCCTTCACGTTTCTACAAAGGTCCAAAACCCTGTAACAGGAAACATGTTAAAACATAAAATTTTAAAAATGTGATTTTTATACAGCTTCTAAATAAAAGAACTTCAGCAATCTTTTTAAAAAGCATAACCTAATACAATGCGAGAACACCTTCAAAATCAGTGTTATCTAGCTTAGACTTTGTTCTAAGAATAGTCCTCATCAAGATTCCACTGCTTTTTCTGCACTGCTCCTGAATAGCAAGTTTACTCTGAAAGAGAGAACCTAAAAGCTCTTCTTCATAAGGAAGAGGTGTCAAAAGTGTTCAAAAAAATAAGGTTACCTACTTCTGTATGTCTTTACTTTTTTAGCAAAACAGCCTCAAAGTTTAGGCAAAGTAGTTTACAAATACAGGAGAAAGCTCAAGAACTCAAAGGTCTGGCAAACTCTGCTAACACCATACCTTTGTGTTGTTGCAAGGCCAAAACTGCAGATCCTTCAGCTGGGCACTTGAAATGCTATAATTCTAATATGGCAATGAGCCATTAGACCTTGTCATAAGCCATACTTCTGCTTTTTTTTAGAACTTCTAGGACAGACCCAGGTACAAACAAAGTGCTTCAGCAACCAAAAGAAATCACTGTTTTGCAAATGACCATTTCTTCAGTTATACACTCTCCCACAAAGGTCTGCAGTGCTATAATTCAGATTAAGACGTTTTACATAGATTTAAAACTACATTAAAGATTCACAGAACACAAGAAAATTTAACCATTTAGTGAATAAGAAAGTCAGCTAAATATTTTATTCAAGTATCTGCTACCTGTCAAGAATAAAAGTATCTGCTCCCTGTCAAGAACAAGTTAATCAGTTTATGGAAAAGTTCCATGGTTCTTACGAGTCAAAGTAGAAAAAGGTTTTCAAAGCATTTGCTTTGGTGAGAACAATTTTAAATACTTTCTTAACTTATTAGGTAAAAATTAATTGTCTTTTGAAATGAGGGAGAGGCAAAACAAATTGGTGACTAAGCAACTGGCATGTTTCAAAATCTATAAAGCCAAAGTAAAATGAAGAGCACTTTTGCTTTAAAATTGTCCTCAAATTTCTTCTACACACTTAGGATACTTTGCCACTTTTCAAACAGGGGCTGGAATTTACCATTACCACCGAACTCAATAGCAAGGGTATAGGCTTGCAAGCTCGTCACCAGACTTTGCACTGTGTCGCCCTGATTTTTGCAGTGTGCTGTGTTTGTACTTTGTAGTAAAAGTTCTCATAGATTTTGTGTAAACATAGTCCATGTTTATGTAACTGGCCAAAGATTGTTTTGTACTTTTGGTATTGTTTTTCATTCCTTTTCCTAAGGCAGAGAAGGTTGATGGACTGTGTTCCTAACCTATGGAATTGGAGAGGTGGTAACCTCCTTGTCCAATCCATGACTGTCTATGAAAAGATATATAAATGAAAGAATAAAGAGAGGCTGGGCTCCTCTTCTCTCTGACCCAGCTTTGGTGGCACTGACCTGCCGAGAGTTGCCTGACTCTTTCATGTCCGACCATGCGACAGCACTGAATGCTATAAAGCTTTGATTCAAATCACTTTAGATCCTACTTAAGAGATTTTGGGCTTACCAAATGGACAGGAGCATCCAAAACTATTTTGTAAATTAAACTCTGTTGCGGTCAAATGTTTCTCAATCATAACTAATAGATAAAATAACCTTACAAAAAAGGTTATCTTAGGCAAAAGTTACCTTTTCAGTTTTCATTTCCCTACACTACTGGAAAAAGAAAAAAACCTTTATTTAAATATACAAAATTTTTTACATCTTCACTTCAGACTCATCTGTTTGAAAAACACTGCTGATCCCACACGTGTGGCTGCTCATCACCCACTGCAGTTATTGTCACCAATGTCCTGCCTCCTAAACAACTAAGAAGGGCAATTTCAAGTACTAAATTTGTTACAGTAAGCTAACCTAAGAGGAAACATAACTGAATGCTTGATACACTGCATTTACAAAATCCTGGTATGTCATTCATCAGCAACTTTAGCAAGAACACACAGCAGCAAGACTTCAGGCATCTCAGGCTGCATCCAATACACATAAGGCCTAAAATAAGCATACTCATGAGCAAACATGAGTTAGGAATAATTTGAATGAAATCAAGTTTTAAGAAATTCTAAAGAGCAATCAGAGTTTACCTATCCCAAGGAACAGATGTCTCAAATGATTCTCCTATTACGTAATAATCCAGGCCCAGGTCCTAATAAAAAGAGTAAGGAAATGATCAGTAACATTCAGCATCTGGGATTCCAGTGTATGCTATACAGCTAACAGGTGAACAACTTTTTAGTTTGCAGGAGAAAAACAGAAATTCTAATTTAGCAAAAACACCCATATGTCCCAGTGACGTAAGTTTATTATTATGGAAATAGGGAAGCTCTTAAAAGACAAAGCTGACACTTTGATGTCATGGCTACAATGACACAACTTGTCAGACTGTCAGTCTACACTATTAAAATATTTGTATCACTATAGTATCAAGCCAAGAGTTTCACTGTGTTCATTAGTATAATACCAAGTAGAAATATTTTTTTGCAATGTAGTCACTATCTAGATGGAAAAAAGACAAACATCTTCCCATCTTACACACAGCCTGCTGAAATAAAGGGAGATTCAGTGATTTGTCCCCAACAAATCAAGCACTCAGGATGTGCATATTGTTCTGAAAAATAAAAAAACCTCAAACAGTAAGACTACAAATTGTAAGAACAGCTGCAGCTGTTTAGACTAAAAGTCTAATATGTTGGAATTCTGATTTAAACCACAGTCATAAGCAGATCTCCAAAGAAGAGTAAAAAGACAAGCGAATACATGAGTATTTCAAGTACACTCCAAGCCCCTGATCTTATTCAACCTGTGGATTCTTCAGTCTAATTTTCCCTACCCCTTAAAAGAAGCTATTTTCTTAACAAGAATATAAATAATGTCTATATGCTGTTTCTGCGGATGAAATTCCATGAATAATCACTGCTTAGAAATGGAAGAGATACAACCTCTGGGAGAAGTCTGAGGTATTATCCAAGGCAGCCTGAACTCAGATTTCAGAGAAAGCATCTTCAAAGAAACATCTCTATGTTTTGTTACATTAATTAACAGAACTTGCAGCAGACAGACAAAAGCTCACCTACCCGAAGGTAAGCGATGACAAATGTCAGCATGTATCCTCTCTGTCCATTATCTTCTCCTGCTGCCAAGCCACTGCAATTTACAAGAATTTAATTAATTTTCCACCAAATTAGTCACCAGTTGACAAAAATATTTATACAATAACTTTGATTATTAAGCATATGTGCAAGTTTAGCTGCCTAAGCTGTGTTAAAATTGTTGTTAATGGTAAGATCTCTTTGCTAAAAATCGGAAGTTACTTCAGACCAGACCTTTCTTCATTTATCTTTTCCTTCCATAACCTGAAGATGAACTTAACAAAATATTTGATGTGATCTTAAAATAACAGTCTTCAAAATTCACAAAAGAGTGAAGAAACATAAGTAGACACAGTATATGCTGGAAATCAATTTACAGGAACACGGGTAACTACATTTTTAAGCGTGTTGAATTTGTGTACTTGTATGCTCACAGGCCATGAGACCTCAAGACTTAAGATCCTAAAGCATAAGAGATTTGAATGAATTAAAAAAAGACACAAAAGCCATAGCAGTAAAGAAAAAGAAAGCCTTGCTTTCACAAGTCTATCAAGGATCATTATGAAAGCATTTGTTTCTAACTATTGGTTTCTAAGAACAAGAAAGTGCTGTGCATCTGGAACCAGTCTTCCTACAAGCTCCCATAAATCCCAGAGGGGGGGTGTGTGTGTGAAATAAGGCACCCTGAAGAAGCACAGAAGTATTTTATACTATAAAACCATTAAATGGTTTAGCATTTTAAACCAGGTTAAACTATTGAACACTTCACTAACAGCCTTAATAAACCAGCATAGACAGCACAATCTTCTCATGGATCTAAAACTGACAAGTTTCCCCCCTTATCAAGACAACATAATCTTGAAATACCAAAATACAAAAGGATTCATGGTTGAAGTAACAGTGAAAGCACAATAAAAGCACAGATTTCAGAAATTATAGCCTTGAAATGGATAAAACAACACTTACATGTATATTTGAATAGCTGAGACTAGTATTAGCAATAACAGTACATTCTTGACAAATCACAGCTTTAATGATGGTTTTAATCAATCACGCTTAATCAAGGCAGAAGGAAAGAAACTACCTGAGCATTACTCAGCCACTTCAATGAGAGTTTTCTGTCCCTTTGTGGGACAGAAAGTCACTGCACACTTTTAACTAAACAAGTTCCTTGTATTCGTATACTCACATGAATTCTGCAAAATTTAATATCACCCTTATCATTTTGTCTCCCTTTTTGTAATCAAAATATAGAGTCTAGTATTGCAAAACAAGCTGCTTCCATGCCTGTAAGCAATGAAAAGGGCTAGTTTTCACTTAATAACATCCATTCTATATTTAGTAAAATATTTTTCTGCAATACACAGACAGCTGAAGTTTTTCAGTAAAGTTACCTATGAATTAGTACAAGCCATATGTATCAAAGAGAACATTCACTAGGTAATTAATTGCTGCCACTTCAAACTAGTAAATTGAAAGCATATCCATATAGTAACCACTACAAAAATATGGTAGGCCAGTTTTTTCCTGGATAGTTCATTCCTAGCTTCACACTGAAAATGTTCTTTGAAAAGCATACCCAAACTTGGTGGCGATATCATAGACTTGCTTTTCATGCTGAAGAACCTTCTCTCTGTCACCCTCAAAGAGCAAGGTAGCTACACACAGAATGTTGGGATCAAATCCTTTAAACTGCAAAGAGAGACAAACTTTCCATTAGTCACAGTTTATGTGGTAGAATACACAAGGAACAGGTTTTTACTTTTCAAATACATGGCATGTGCCCTAGTCAAGAAGTGTTGCTGCAATCAAGAGGAATGATTGGTAAAAAACATCTTTCCAAAATTTACTCCCAAAACACTTCAGTTTTTCCTTAACAGGACAGGTCAACTGAAAGAACAGAATTTATCTTTCACCTCTTTCCTCCTGTTAAAAGGCAGGATAGACATAGCAGCTGTCTAGTTATGCTGTAGAAAAAAAAAACGTCTTAAATGCTTTCAGCAACAGAGACATTTATATTCTATCAACTATTCCTACCAACTATAAAAGCAGGAAGAAGACTATGACCACTATGAATGTGGAGGGAAGGAAAAACTTCTGGGCTATCTCTGAACAGAATATGTATTCCCTAGCAAAACACACATGTTATTTCCCACTGCAATAGTCTAAGAAAAAGCAGCAGAATCAACACTAGTCACTGTCTTTCAGAAGTAAGCCCACTCTTGGAAGATAATAAAGTTTTCTACATTTGAATACCCACACTGGCAGGAACTCTCTAGTTAGCTAATTTGGAGGAAAAATCAGTAATAAGACAAAATATTTAATACAAAAGTCTAGGTGACATTATTTTAGCACCACATAATTGTAGGTTAAAAAGGAATGAATTCCAGAAAGAAAAAAACCCAATTTATATGGGCAAATCTGCCAAATAGCTTGAAGATCTTGCAAAATTCTAGCTCACTGTAATAACAAGGCAGATCATGCCTTCATAAAATCTAGGAAGATAAAAATATAGTAGAGTGTGGGCCTTGCTCCATCAGTATTCACCAATGATCACTGGTTTGCAAGCTGGGTAAACTGGTTCCAGTCTTCCCCTGTCACCAAGTTACTGTTAAGACAAGGCACATAAACCTCTTGTACAGGTCTGACCACTGACAACAGCTCTCTTGGATTAACCCCTCAAACACACTCTCATTTTAATTAGATCTCCTTTAGAACCTCAAGTCCTTACAGTGTAGTATCAGTAACGCTCAAACTCAGCTGCATTAGAAGCAGTTTACCAAAAGAATTTTGTATTTTATGAATAGCATGCAAAATTCAAAGCAATATTAAAACCCCCAAATTACCTTTGTGATGTAGAATTTTTTCAGTCCATCCAAAAATGATGTAAAAATGGAAGCAACTTGTGGTTTAAGAGCATGACCTTAGGCAAAAAGCAGAAAAAGGCATATTAAGGCAAACAGTGCTCTTAAGATTCTTACTTCAAGGGGCAAATAAAAAATGGCTTGGTAGTCAAAATTACTATGATTGCTTGGAGCACTTGGATTATCAACATTAAAGAGAATTCTCTCTACTCATTTAGAACATGATTTAGGAAAAAGTTTCATTAATTTTTTTAAGACATGTACAAATGCACACAAATATTTGACACTTTACTTAAGGCTGCCTTAGTTTGTATTTCAGAAGCCTATGGCACATGGAAAATTTTTAAGAGAGCACTTCATTAGTTTTTATACCACAAAACTAAGCAAAAATCAGTGACTTTTTTTTCAAGTTGCACCAAAACCATTGAAACAAACAGCCAAAAATGGTGCAATTTAGGAATTAAACAACTTTTTCCTTAACAGTTATATCACTTGTGTGAAGTTTTCTACATAAAGCTAGTAATTGCTTCCTTAATGACAAACAGGGAACTAAAATTACCAGGATATATAAACGGTGTCTTGGAGCCTGTTAAATTAACATCTCTGCCTCAGGACTGGGTTTAATTGAGATGAAAGTCTTTTACTGTTTGTTCCACTGTTTCAGTCACAAACAACTTCTGAACTCTCATTACTGCTTCACTTTAGCAGCCTGGCATCTGGCCTACATGCTGTGAGCCCAATTCATAAAAAGTTATGCACCATTTACATGATACTTCCTTCTAAAATACTTCACAAAGCATTTCCTCCTGAGTAACACATGAACTCCAACAATTGACTGCTCTTCTTTTGTCTTAAGCAAAGAGGGAGTCTCTGTGCAGATACAAACCCCAAGAAGGACACCTACAAGCACACTTCAATAAGCATGCACAAATCATGAAAGGACATGAATTTATTAAACCACAATCTAAAAAATTAGTATTGACACACCTGAAACCACGTTTATAGCTTCTAATCGGTCAAATTGTGCCTCCCAAATAAAAAAGAAACAAAAAGAAATGCATCTGCCTTCTGTTGGACATGTCTGAGCAGGACAGTGTAACACAAACAGGTGATACTCCACGATGATGTACACACTTACCAAACTGGAACTGAGCATTGTCAACAAGGCGAATTGATGCAGGAGCACATCTCTTGGAGGCACAGTAAGGGGAATGAGAGGGAGGAAGAATAAAAAGATTATGTATACAGTTGGTTTTAAAGTTCATTACAATCAAATTTACATTTTAAAATAGCATACAAGATAGCACACTTTGATACCAGACACCTCTGGCCATCAACATCATTGAAAGGGGATGACTATAATCTTGTTTTCACTTGAATAGCAACGTCTACCAGGTACGTCTAGAAATAATGCATTGAGAATTTTCAGTTTAACCTCAAGCCAACACAGTACTAGCCCAAAAACTTTGATCTTCAAATTTTGAGTGTTTTTCTAAAATGGCATATGCACCAAAGACAGTACACTTGTTTAGTACATCAAGCTTATGTTTCTGAGTAATCACAGATACACAAATAATAAAAATCCATTGAAAAAGTTTAATTGTTGAGGGTCACCCTGGCATGCAGCTGAGCACTACATAGCTGCTCACTCAGCCCCCTCCCCAGTGGGATGGGGAAGAAAAATCAGAAGGGCAAAAGTGAAAAAACTCAAGGGTTGAGATGAAGACAGCTTGGTAAGCAAAATGGGGGAAAAAAACCCACAAAAGCACGATGCAAAAAACAATCATTTACCATCAGCTGATCAATATCCAGCCAGTCTTCAAGCAATGGCAACCCCTACAAAATCTCCCGTTCTACTTTTATTTATGATCATGATGTTCTTTGGTATCTCCCTTTGGTCAGTTTGGGTCAGCTGTCCCACCTGTGTACCCTCCCAGCCTCTTATCTGCTCCCAACACACCTGCTGGTGGGACAAGGGGGAGAAACAGAAAACGCCTTGACACTGTATACACAGTGTTTAGCAATAACTAAAACACTGGTGTGTTAACACTCTTTTGGTTACAAGTACAAACACTAACACCACACATGCTGTTATGAAAAAAGTTGACTCCATCCCGGCTAGACCCAGTACACTCATGCTCTATCATCAGACTGCAATTAAAATGTGTACTTGGGTCTAATCTAGATACTGCACTGTACAGGAATCTGAAAAACTGTAAGAACAGCTGCCTTCAGTTAGGTAAGTTTCTGGTCATGCATATGCCTACATCATATAACTGCTGCTGGCCATGTTCAGTCATACTGAAATGTACAGCCAGAGGAATATGACAAAGTCTGAATTTTAGGCTAATCATCATTTAATCACAGGGCTATGAAAGAACTGCTCTGTCACTTCATTAGACATGTTCACCCTTCACAATATCATTAATATGCATTTGGTCACACAAAAGGAAGAAAGAACCTGAAGAACTAAGAGAGCCCACCAGGCAGGTTGACAGAAGGCAGCTGTGGGAGTGGTTTTAAATGAGACCAACCCACCCACAACCTGCAGGCTGATTATTCTTACATAAAAGTGGACAACACATAAAAAAAAGAGCTTTTCAGACAGCAATCATTGTAATTACTACTGAGATTGATGCAAGGGGCAATAGAAGAGAAGAGTAAGTAGTTCAGGCTCAAGTAAGCAGTGAAACAGCAGCAGCAGCAACAAAAGCTTAGAAATGGAGCAACATTAAGTGGCAAACAGTGCCTCGTTTTTCCCATCTAACTATGCCCATAGACAGGGAAAAGACATGAATTCCTAAACTGATTTTAAATGTTGATCAGCCATATGATTAAGCATTCCCAAAAAGTCTGCTTAGGTACCTTTAAAAGGAAGGACAAGCACTAGCAGTAGAAGCACGACAGAAAAACTGGCAAGTGCTGCTGACTAGCATATACATGTCATTCACATACCAGTCTGAACATCTGGCTTGGAACATTAAGCCATTAATTTAGACCAATCACTGGAAAAAATGTAAAGCTGTGTTTAGTTTGGCATTAATTAAAACATTTCTGAAGATATTTCCCCAATTCAGGGTACATTCTACCATTCATATATATAATTTGGTATGTTTTGCACAGAGCAAAGCGAAGTTAGTCAGTGGAGAAAGAGGCTAGCCAGAGTAAGATTTGTTTGGAAGCACAGCCTTGAGGAAAAGTACTACAGAACTTGGATACCTATGTACTTCACTACCTGAAACCGTCTGGCTGTGCTATTCTTTATTTAAATACTAGTGTAAACACAATTCCACTGGAAAATATCCATCTCACCTGTCCATGTCACTGTGCACCAGGCAGTGATTTTCTAAATACAGGCTATATCCTTCCATTGCATTCCTCTTTGTTCCTTTACCACTTCAAAGCCACAAGTTCAGATGCCTTCTATATGTAAGCAGCAACTCAATGACTTCAAACACTGGTCCCTTTTACACAGTCCTAATTAATCTGAGGGTAAAGTTCTCAGCTGAAGGAGATACAAAGCTGACTTTTTCAGGCTGCAATATGAAAGTAACTCCCACTGAAACAAGCCATTAAAAGGCCTGCCTACATTTTGGCTCAAAATACCAAGCCATAACAAAGTCATAATGTGCTCTGTCCTCAATTGACCAATTTCCAAAATCCTTGTGGACTACACCCTGCATTTCATGGACCATACATGCTTACAGGATTCCTACTCAAATTCCTGGTTATCAATTGCCAGAAACACTGAAGCATCAATATACCCCTACTGCTAGAATCCATGTCCTTGAGTGAAGTCAATATCCAGCTTTTCTTTACCTGCTTTGCCACTTCCCTCAAGCAGGCCACCCCTCGCTCAAAGTTGGGGAAGACCACAGAGCCGTACTTCTGGTATTCAGGGACTGGGCGGATCTTTATCGTAACTTCAGTCACCACTCCAAGAGTTCCTTCAGGAAAGAAGAGAAACTGAGCAAAATGTTGTAAGATGAACTTCTTGCAAGCTACCCAACTTATGTTTACCAGAAAGTTGTAAGTTAACATAAATCAGAAATCCCAAAAATTCAGTCTGCGGTAGCAAAGGATTTATTCCTCACTTTTCACATGGTGAATTCTCACAAAATATTCTCCAAATTGTGCTCTTTGTTACTAGACTTGCAGGATGACTCCACAGGCCCATTTAAAGCACTGTTAAAAAGGTGCAACGTCACAGGCCTAATTAAGGTCTCAGTGTATTATCCCAATACAAGAAATTCAGGCCTGCACAATGCCACCCATCAACACACTGGAAGCCACAGCATTAAAGATGCTCAAATAATCAAGCTGAATCAAGATGCAGTATGTGAAATTACTCTGTTTATACCTTCAGATCCCATAATGAAGTGATGGATATCAGGTCCTGTTGACATGCGAGGTACTTGACAGTTTTTTTCTACTATTCCTCTAGGAGTTACCATTTTGATATGAATCACCTGTTTAAACAAAGTGCAGTGACTATAAATACTAGTATTAAGCACACGTTTTTATTATATTTATTTTCTACAAAACATATTAAGTTTGATACCGTTTGGCTTTATAGATTTTAGACATTCAGTAGACAACCCCAAGAACCTGAGGACTGTTACCAACAATTATTTTAACACAGCATGGTTTCCCCACACAACAGATTGTTTCCATTCTATGACAAATCATATCAACTGTTGGCTAAATGCAGGCAATACCAGTTAAAACTGTTCTGCTTCTCAGTCTAGAACTTCACAGATAGAACTTTATATATACCAGGATCTTAATCCGGGATATACATAGTACTACAGAGGAAACAAGTGAGGGTTTAAACTTTGCTTAAGTTTTGTTTTAGAACTCCTGCTTGATGAAGCTACTATAATTCAGTCATTGATTGCTACAGAAATATTTCAATTAGAAGGGAAGGCAGAAGTAAACTTCTTGAAAAAGATTATCAATATAAAAGCTGCCATAAGACTGACATGTGTAGGGCTAGAAGGTTGTTTTTTAAAAAATATTTTTCAATGTTACTGTCTCCAGCTTTATTCAGGCACATGCAATAGAGTCCACATGTGGGGGTTTTTAATCCTCTATTCAATTCAATCCTCTATTTTATACCAAGGAAGGGTAAAGTTTCAGCTTTTCTTTAGTGATGCCTTTAAATGAAGCAAAATTACTGAATTTCAGCTAATGGCTTTAAAACTTTCAAGCACAGGTAGCTCAGTTATTTTCACTATATGCAATTTATGAACCGTTGATTCTGCAGTAAGTGGATTTTGGGCAGCTTATACAACACACTGTTTCGAGATATAAAGTTCCTCAGAAGGTAAACACTTCCCTGAAACATTCTCACTGTGCTATTTTGAAACTCATGAACTGTTCTGAATCAATTTTCAATCCTATTTCCTTCTAATGAAAATTTCAGAAGCTGTTTTAGCCTGAAGTTATGCTTCCATAATAGAAAATCCTTCTGCTCCACAACTCCCAGTACAGGCAAAACTGAACCATTCAGTAACACTTCAGGCAGCAGGGGAACAATGACACTTTGTAAGTGCTCCTAGTTTTAGTTCAGCCAGGTCTACTGAATAAAAACTGTGTAGTTCCTGCCAGCCTCAGTCACTGACAGTGAAGTGCCATATCTGTGCACAGAACAAATATGTCTGAACTAAGAGCTGATGAAAAAGCCTGAGGTAACATGGATACATTACCTAGAGTGTGCTGCAGGAAAGAAGGAAAAAATTCACACATAGAAGGATTATACAAATTATGAGAGAAAGCTGGAAGTTTGAAGCTAAAAGGCAGGCAAAGTCTGAACAGCGATGATTTACCTTCAATATATTCAAAGTATTTGTTGTAACAGAAAACAGACTTTAAAATCAAGAAGTATGCATAAAAGTGAAAATATTATCTGAGTTAATATAAAGATTAACCATTTTAATGACTAAAATAGATTCAAGAGTAGAATACTGCCATTCCCAGTCCCCTGCTTCCTTCCTCAGGCTTCCTACAGACCGTGTGGCGGCACTAGATCTCACCACTGTGCACCCACATGGTCAATTAGATCAGCCTATGATTTAAAAAGTACTACTAGCCATGGGCATGTAGGAAGGTGGGGAACTTGCTTGCTGTCAGAGTTAGTTCAACTAGATATCTTCAGGTACACACAACAGGTAGGAGAGAACATGGCACTTCTGGAAGTTTGACAGGATTATTGCACTGAATTAATAGGGAGTCCAGAATGGTAGAAGACAGCACCAGAGTCAGGACAGGGTAACAATTCCTTAAGCTAGTCAGGGAATATTCAAACAAAAATTACTTTTAGATCAGTGGTAAGGCTTATTAGTGCTAATACCAAAAGCAAGGAAACAAGCATTTCAGTCAAGCTTTGTTGCCAAAAATGTATCACACGAAGAACCACAATTTACTCATAATTCCCATTGTGAGCAATTATAAATGTTAAATATCTGAACAGAGAAATTAGAACAATTCTTAAAACTACTTACCAGATCTTCAATGTTTCCATAGATGTTTTTTTTCATGCCTGATGCTCGTGTTGCTACCCATCCTCCTAGTGAACTGAACTCCATGGAGTCTGGTTCATGGCCTGTACAGAAGCCACTTTCAGCAAGCTAAAGAAAGGAAAAAATACATCCTACAGGTCCTGCATTAACTTAGCACTCCAAATTCAATATTCTGTATTGGTTTGGTTTGTTTGGGTTTTTTTTTAAAATAAGTATCCTGATCACACACTCATTTATTCAAGTGTTATCTTGGATATGTACATGACATGCAAATTGATTCTGCTTCTACGTATCATCCTACAATACTCCTCCCCCATTTTTTTAATACTGGAAACTCTATTGTTCCAAACAAGGTGTGAATTCATATGCATCTGCAAAAAGTTATAACTTAAGTAACTGCCAACTTTGCACAAATGCTGCCAATAAATAAGGCACTTAATCTCTTGTTCCTTCTACCCTAATGTAATATGCAGCAGGTCTGCAGAAAATCTGAGCAAATTGCCTGTACTTAATTCTCTCAAGGAGAGATGTGTTTTAATATACAGCCATCTGGTTGGGCTTCCTGTATGCAACATTGTCAACTGTTTGTGATGCAGATCACGCATTCCTGTACATTAAGTAGTCACTTGTTTCTCATTTTTCTGTATTAACTTGGCTTTGCCATCTGCACAGCACCTGAGGTTGACTGGATGCCCTCAGAATTACAATGCCAAAGCTGTCAGACAGCAAGAATTAAAGGCCAAGCAGTCTCACATTAAGTGATAACTGCATTAGTGCATCTGAGATAATCAATTTGCACTGACCAACTGATAACAATCATGTTGGACAGCTGTGTTTAAGTATACCATGTAACATGGATCATTAACTTTGTTCTGTTGTACACAGTGGTTCTACCTTAAAGACTGAAAGTCACTTCTACAGCGATGCATTTAGCTCATGGTTCTCTCTATACCACAGGAATATGTGGCTTCACATGTTTACAGGTCATGTATTAGGAAAGGTGGTTTCATAACCATAGCATGTAATTCTTACCAGCTGCATGAAAACACACAAGAATTAAGCTAGAATTCAATGATCTGGACAAGATATGAAGAATACCTAAGAAAAATATAGAAAAATACTAGAAACGTAACCAGATAAAAATACCTGTTTTTCCAGATCTTGTCCAACAATGCCAGCTTCTACACAAGCTGTTAAGTTTTTTTCATCTATCCAGAGAATCCGATTCTGTTGAAAAGCCATTCAAAACCAAGAATGAGTGTTTAAGATTTTTGTTTCTTTCCTTCCCTATTGCTATAGGATCAACATGCTTAATCATACAATTTACTATTAATACCACTCCAGTTATTACAGCAGTGGAAGCTGAAGCTCCTCACTCCCTCACACTGCTACACAACAGGTGTCAATTTATGAAGTCACCACTACAAGAGACTAACACGTATATTCGTCAATTTATAAGAGGGATGTTTACAGAACAAAAAGCAAAAAAGTCAGAAAGAATTAAGCCAAAACTCTTACAAGAATATCCCCCTCACAAAGTATGGGCTTTATTATTGTAATTTAATTATTCAAAGCCAACTACTTCAGCTCCTTCAATTTCAAAATAAACTGCTTAACTGACATCAGATGCCTATATAAATCAGTTTTTATGCAATATAGACCCAACATATAAGATGGAGATAACCATTAAGAGTCGATTAAAATAGTAAAGCTTCAGCAATCAACTTGTCTGAGACACACACGTTTTAATTCTGACAATGCTTCTTTTCACCTTAATTTTCTTATTTTCCCTCTTCATTAATGATTACAAGAATTGGCTGACAGTCATTCAAGACACATGAAAGTGGTTTATTTGCTGACTCAATGCTTATTTACACATCTAACTGACAAAAAAGAGAGATAGTAAGAATTAACCACATTTCCTTGCCACACCCAAGCCTGACAGAAGTCAAAGCTGTGGGCTATAAATCAAGGAGTTCAAATGAAGGTCTGAGTCACTACTGTACTCGTTGGATTTCATTCTGCACAGACACCTGAAGAGCTTCTTTCAATATGCAACTACTGCCTCTGCAGCAAAAAAAAATCATTTTGTTTTTACTGAAGAACCACTGAGTGGAGAAGATGGAGCCAAAACTCAGGTCTTACCTTCAAGGCTAAAGGAGTTAATAAGCTCAGCAAGTACTTGGAGGCAGTAGAGCCTTACATCAAAGATACAAAGCTGTTTCTGAAGCATCTCATTACCAAGTAGCCATAAATCTATCATTTTAAAAGTAAAAAGCTCCTTCATAATGAAAAGATGAAAACTAGCAATAAATTTTACAGAACTTCATTTCTAGACTGCCATAAAGCTATGAACTTCACATTCTCAAGATGTTATCTACCCAAAAAAACCCAGTTATTTCTTGAAAGTTTATCCTTCAAGTTGATTTATAGATATTAGGTCACCTTATCAATCTTTGCTTTAAGTAATTTGAAGTCTAGTGCAAAAACTAGTGAAATTTGCAATAACCTCCTCCTAGCCTTTCATTTATCCTCAGATACAAATTCCAATATAGAAAAAGAGTAGCTTTCTCCAAGTTTGATCACTTAAAGCTGCTATAAGGCTTAACAGTAATTTTTTTTTTTTTAATTAAATATATACAGGTCATATGAAGCAGCACAGGACTATTATCAGAACAACAAACTGAAGGAGTACCAATTTAATCATCATGGTACAGATTAGTATTTCCATCCCTACTTTATTCTGGAAAAAAAAGAAAATTATTCTCTACAGATCACCCAAGTAACTGTAGGATGATTTAAAAAAAGGAAAATAAAACTTTAAGAGATCATACCATTTGTGATGTATCCAGGGAGACAATTGTTCTTTTTTCTTCTTCAGGACATTCTAGGGCACTAGAGACACTTGTCCCTCCTGCAAATATGGGAATGATATTTTGATCATAAAATTCTCAGGTAGCTTTTCTTCCAATAGCATGCCTCTCTCCCTCCTTTTTGACACAGAACTGAATAAAGAATGATCACTAAAGTTAACTGTTTGAAGCTAGTGATTAGCCTCTTAAGGCTGTCCCTTCTGTGGGTTTCACAAACTCAAGGCAGGAGTGGAGCTGGACAATGCTTTAGCAACACTCCATAACAAACGACATTCTGTGAGCATCAGCTGCTTCGGTTAAGCCCAGCACAGAGCTTTAAAACAAGAAGGGACAATAAATTACAAAGCCATTCAAGAAACAGAGAGCTATAGTTTCTGTATATTCTTTAGATATCACTATGGAAGCCATTACACTTCAACCTAGAAACTTCGAATAAGAAGTCTGCCTAGTACAGGAATGAAACACTTATTTGAAAGAAAAAATACACCGAAAGGGTTTACGTATAAAAAAAGGATGAAATCAAGCATCAGACTTCTAAGAGGTTTCTAATGTATCTTTATGGATGTCACAGAACAGCTTCCAAGAAGCCTTTTGTTTCCCAAGATTGTCCCAGCCACAGAAGAGAGATTAGGATGCCTGAGATCCACAGCAGGCTTTAAGAACAGCCAAGTGGCAAATACAAAGTGCCAGCTAATAAAACACTGCAAGAGCAGTGAAGCCCAACACCTTTGTGTCCAGTGACAGAAAAGGTGACATTTTCCATAAATACCAACCCCTACTGTAGTAACTTCACAAGCTGACTGCAGTTTACTAAAAACAAACTTGGAAAACAACCTGAAGATCTTTCTGAATCCTGGTCAGTGATCAAGAAATAGTCAATATTGCTGCTTTCAGCTCTATCAGTTACTGGTACTACTTAAAAGGTGACTTTTAGTCTTGCAGCCCTCCAGATACACCTGGCAAGGCTGAGAGTGCTTAGGGAGGAATCAGCTGCACAAGTTTGGTATCCTCTTCAAGTGAAATGCTCATCTTCTCAAATAGTTAATGCCCTTCTGCAAGGGCAGTACTACAGCATAATCAAGTACCAAGGAAAACAGACAGACTAATATCACAGAATTAAGAGTTCTTGACAAAAAGCTTCTCACAGAATGAGCTCATGAAAGCTGACACCCCATGTTTCCTGAGCTCTGTGTCAAAACAAGGTAGCTCACAACTCTACTTCAGCAGGCTTAGAGAAGACATCCACAATGAAAACCTGAAGTCCTTTACGAATTCTTTAGGCTGAGAAGGACACAAGCCTTTGACTGTATTCTGTATCTGGAACGCTTCCTGAAAACCCCTTGCCACAGGAGTCTCTACTGAACAATGTCTACAAGGAAATTAGAATAATTTTGCAGTAGTATTTGACCACAATCCTCTCTGAAACTTAAGAGCATCAACAGCACAACAAAAAGACCTAATTTATACATGTTGTGGGAAGAGTGCACAAGTAAAGAAGAACACGTATTTAAATTGAAGTAAAAGACATTTTCACTAATAACCTTAAACTTAATTCTGAAATTTCATAATTTCACTTACCACCAAATGGTATTATGCAGAGATTGTGTTTGCAGGCTAATTCCACAATTTTAACTACGTCTTCATGGCAAACTAAAAAAGAACAAACAGTTAAAAGCAGGATTTGTGCCTGGTACTGTTATTTGTGCTTATTACTAAATATTGTATTCTGAATAAGTAGCAGTTCCTTTTCCAACACCAGCAAGGAAGACATTTCAAAGTTAGGCACCAGATAAGAGCTTGGCTCAGAAGTATCAGTTACAGAGTAAAGTTTAGACCTCAAACAATTCTACATTTGAAGAACTAACTAAAGTCTTAGTCTCTTGTTCTATTCACATTCTGAGAACTCCTGCAAATTCTCAGGGCAAGATGGGCCACTAAACAATTAACAATTCATCTAGGTGTCTTGGAGAACCAATCACATGTAAAGCTTTTTTTTTCTATTGAAAATAGGCTGTTCAACTTATTTTAAGTGAGAAATAAATCTCTTCTGAGATGAACAGCACATCTTTTTCTTCCTGACTGACATTCACTTTCAGAAGTGGAGTTGCTGATGAAATCTAGTTTTTCAGGATGCATTCTGCACCTGGTCAAAGAGGGAGGTGGAAATGGCTTGTGCACAGCCAAGTAAAAGGACCAAAAAAGAGATCAAATACATTGCATACATGAGTTTGTGCGAACAGCAAAGAATGAGTAGGACTAAATAAATAGTTTCCAAACTCTGTTTACTTTGCTCTTGTCATATTATAGAGCCGTTTTAAATGAAGGTAGTCAATCATTTTGTTTCAGCTGCTTTTGGAGCTAAACAAAACAGAAGTTGTGGCAAGTACTGTTCACAGTCACCCGTGCTGTCAAGTACCTGGCCTCAAGTAATGAATTTCATCCTACAGTGCCTCTCTTCATGCTTCCCATAGTTGATTTTTTCCTCTAAATAAAGGAGGCAACACTGAGTAGGACTAAGTTCTTATAGGAAATGTTGGGTTTTTTAATGCAGTGCAGCCATCAAAATTATAAAAGGTAACAAAAGAGTTGGAATCATACAACTGAACAGAAACTGACATTTACTTAGATCAAATAACCTTTTGGTTCACTACTGAAGAATGGCAGATGAAGTAGGTCCTAGTGACCAGAGACACATGAATCAAGTAAGAAAAAGCATTTTTATCCTTTTACTAGACAGAAACAAGCAGGCCTAGCCTATACTCAGATTGCACTGCTCTTTCTTCAAGTCACTGATCTTTTGTGAAGTGTTCTGATAGGAGTTACAGGTGTTAAGACTTTTTTTTTTTACTAAAGTACAGCTTGTAAAAAAATGTTCTCCAATACAAACATTTCACTACCCTTCTAGCATCATGTACACCTTTAGAACCCAAAATTGAGACTGCCATTTTTGACAACTGCTCATGCTGAGCATACACGTTCACATTACACTGCGGTTAGTGATGAATTCATCTGTCAACATAAACTTCAGCTATATTTAATAATAAACTAACTTCCCCACAAAATGATGGGATTTCACAGACACAACCTGCAGTCCAGATGCTAAACAATCATGATTACCATTCATGAGAAAATTCCTTCAGTTTCTGTAAAGGTGAGTGAAGTCAGTGAACCAAGTGACAGCTTTTCCCTGACTGGAAAGCACAGCAGTTTAGTAAACAGTGGCCTCCCAGCTCAGAAGGGAGAAGACAAAAATTAAAGCTTACCAGGCCATACAACTATATCAGGAATTCGCTTAAACATTCCTTCCCTGAGTACAAATATCTCGTGTAGGCAGTGACCTGGAACACAAACAGTAAGTTAACAAGTTCAAACAAGGCCACATCAGAAGCAGAACAGTTACATAAATGAAGTTCTCTTACCATGAGCTCTGAATACCCTATCTTCTGCATCCTGGGAATATGAGATTTTAGTGGCTCTAAGATCCTGAAGGAATTCTTCATTTACAACGGATGGAGGTACATCATTAACATTTAAGGATGCCTACAATACAAGAAAATAAATTCATTAAAGATAGGTTCACTCTTAGAGCATTTCTGTACAACAGCAATAACAAAAACAGTTTAACACTGATTGATACGCAAACAATTATTCCAGATCAAAAAGACATCAGTTCCCCTTCACATCTTCAACCACCAATCCAGCTTATCTTACTCTGCACACAAGAAGTTTCATTTCAGTAGCACATTCTTACCTTTCCTTCTCCTGATAAATCTGGAGAAATACCTGAGTTTATGAATGCATACTGAACAAAATATTCCTTTTTAACACTTCCCAAGGTACCAGAATACATACTGAAGCCACTGCACACTGCATATTCTTCTGCTTACAGTTCTGTTTTCATTAACCCACTTCCCCTCCTACTGTCATGTTCTGAGAGTTAAATCCAAATTGGACCAAAGCCTAATCAGAAGTCCAGTGCTAGGCAAAACTAAGATTGACTGACATAAAATAACTGGCATGCTTTAAGCAGACCTCACCTATAAGAAAGATTCCATAAAATCCATATTGAGTCACATACATGCAGGTGTTTCCAGAAAGCCTCCATCTAAAGTCCTGATCAACACCTTGGAAAGGTGTTCTTCTTTCAAAGAAGCTACACAGGACATTTTGACTTACCAACAGACCTTGAATCAAGACTCTGTAAGCCCAGAGGGAAAACCTCTGCTTAAGATTTTCTAACAGCCCATTCCTCCAGGTTCTTCCAACAGATGTCTTGTCTAGTAGTATTACAGCTTCTCAAAGTGCAGACATAACTATTTAACTCTCCTTTCTGAACTCCACTTCCAATTATTGGGCACATAAAAACATAGTTCATGTGTCAACTTTTTAAACCCACTCAGAGAACAAGAAATCTTTACAAGATCCAGTTTAAAAAAATATTTTGAAGCCATTAAGTGTAAGAGTTTTATGTGCTTTGAAAATTCCAAAAAGATCATGCCTTTTTTCTCCTTAAAAATGGAGCAAATATGGGTAATCTCCTGAAAGAAATATATCTATCACAAATGGCCTCTAATTAAAGAGCTCTTTAATTAGATAAAAAGCTTGTCTGATGACTAAAATCTAACTTCTTCACTTCAAGTCTCATTGCAAAACAAAACCTTGGTCAAGAATCTTACTTCCTGTTAACAAAGTCCCTCAAGTCTGAGAGCAGAACTGAAAGTTTTTTTACCACTATATCTTTTATCTTAAATACACTTTCAAAAATCAGGGATTGAACAAAAATTAGTCGAAAGAGTGAAATGCTTTCACACTTCTGCCATGAAAGCCTTGCTGGAAAATTAACTGGCACCGACCCAAAGAGAAGAATGCGCTTGCACTTTTGCTATAAAGCTCTCAGGAAAGATCACAGGCTGCCTAGTGATGCCAGAAAGAGCTCATTTACAGCTGTAACAATTCTTTGGAGATGGTTTTCAGCATCTCGATTTTTATGACAAGTTTTCTAATCTTTTAGTTTTAATCTTCAAGATTAAAAAGTTAAATATTTATCTATAAAAAACTTTTGCACAGTGACAAACAAAAATAAACCTTTATTTGTTCTAATAGGACTGAAATATTTTACAATTTTCACCCTCAAAAGCTAGTCAGGAAACCCATGTGAACTAGGTCTAAACTGCTGTCTATGTTAAGTTGGGTCTGGAAAAAGAAATAGCATCAACAGATCTTGAAGATCACAGAAGCAGGTACATTTACTGTTGTTAATTAAAACACAGAAGTCACATGCAACAGGGAACCCTCCAATCTTATATGACAGAGGCAGGAAGTGATGGGATAGAAAAACAAATTAACCAAGAGATCACTTCCCTACTGCTGTTCCTATACCCGACTTTCTTCATGCTTAGGTGATAGCAGCAGTTGAAAACTCAGCAGAGCATGACAAACTGAGTTATGACAGCCATGAAAATGAGAGACCTACACCAGCACTTGAGACTAACTATGAGAAGTCCAGGTATATACTGGAGACTGCAAAAGAATCTTATCCTGCATTGAGGCAGTCAGACTGCTTCAGATCACAAGACCATCCAAACCAGAGAGGCACAACATAACAGAAAAGCACTCAACATTGCTGGCAGATATCCTGGGGAGCTGGTCTGCAAGATGTACTGTGGAATCAGGGTATTACTAAAAAATCTGTACTTGTCCTTCAATTCTACTTTGCTCTATCCTTTCTCTACATGTAAAAAGGGAACAACATTTCTCAAGACCTCTGTTCACATCAAGTTAAAGCAGCTACCGGTTAAGACCAACCCTGGTCAGCAAAAACACATCCAGATGAATTTTTCGAAATATATTGGCAGATGGAGATCCTGTAAGTCACGGCAGATGAAAGAATGTCTTGATGAATGGAAGACTGAAGAAACATTTAAGTTGTCAGGCCCTATGAGATTATCTGCTTCAAAGAAAACGCAGTCTTGAACTCACTCAAGAGATGGGTACAACCATTACCCAAAGAAGGGTTGCTACAGTCACAGTACAAGCACAGCCTGCTTCCAATGCTGCTTTAGCAGCAATTCAGTCAGGAACCTGAAGCTTCAAAGAGATTCTAATAAGGGAGCCAGGTCTCCTGACTAACGTAAGTTATTCTTTATAAAAAGCAAAGTACATATGTCATACAAAACCCAGAACATTCCCAATGTGTTATTTTTCTGAAAACATTCAGCTCAATCTTGAGTATTCTGGTAGTCAATTTTCAGCACCCAGACATGTAAAAAAAAAATTACTGTCAAATAACAACTTTGACATCTTTCAATACACTAAAAACACATCACACTTTAACTTCCCTGTATTTTCTGTCTTTGTTATCATGAATAACATTGATGTTGTATAAACAATTCCCTCTATGCTAACGGTTTCAACAGTCTTGAAATGCAAGCTACAGACAGGACAAGAAACTCCCTGTGTTGGAAACTTTCATTTCAATAAATGTTTTACCAGTTGTCCTGAAACCACAAGTCATGCTAAGACATGTAAGGTTTCACATAGTAGTTCTACACCAATTTTTTTTCCCCAAAAAACTTGGAGGTATTAATAGACTATATTTAAATCAATTATGTGCAACAGCTGAATCATCTTTAACAGTGTGGTCTTGATTATCACCAAGACTAATGTTCAAAGGAACTGGTTCAGCTATTTACTTACTCTAGAGGTAGTTTTGTGCTCCAGACTTGCTCCAAAGGTTTTTTCTATCCATTCCTTAAAAGTTGGTAATACCATACCACCTAATCTGTACCTGAAAAGTCAATATTACATAGTGTCATTTTAAATTAAAAGAATGTATATCAGATACACTTCTTTCAATTCTATGTATGCACAAACAGAAGTTTTAAATCAAACTCTTTACCTACAAGCCTGCAAAACTTCTGCACATTTACTTTTCATGCAACTGTGTATTTCATTGTATTTAACTGCTCTTTACTTCACACAGAATCAAATCATTTGTCAGCATGGTATCACTTTGCTTTGGACATAAGGCTCTTCAGTTATCCCACCCCATCACTCTTAGGAAAGATCTCTCCCTTGCAGTAGTGCAGAAAGCAGCACCAGACTTTACAGGCCAGTCACAGATAGAGGACACACTGCAATGTAGTCTCAGACACACAAACCCATTTCAGTACACCTTATGCTTTCAAGAAAACAGAAACAGTATTAGAGGTTCCTCCTTCATCATCAAAATGCATCAGAATCCATCAAGCATTGTAAAATTATTTCCACCACAAACTGTTTGGCAAGAGCTTAGCCATGTGACAAATACAGACTTACAGACAAGGGACAGAGGAGTTTTGACCATGTGCACCACATGTGAAAACACAGAAGGCTGGGGACACATTGGAAAGAGCTAGAAACTACTGCTATTGTGTACATATACACACCTTCAGCATGTTTATGTGTGCAAAAGTACTCCCAGAAGAGAGGGGAAATAAGATTTTCCTTTGGTATTAAGAGCTTTCAGCAGCTCAGAATCCTTACCATAATTTTAACCTGGGTCATTGCATTAGACCTAACTGGGTCTTCCCTCTAAGATCATTCAGTCACTGTAAATCCAGTTATGACCCTGTCCTTCACAGTTGGTGCAATCAACTCTGCAACTGAATCACGTGTTACACAGAAAGATCAATTCTTCCTTCCTCCTCATCTCAACTATGCACCAGCTCTTCTACTGACAAAGCCCCTACTCTGCTCCTAGAATTAAAAGGCTACAACCTTTACTCAAGTTAGACTCTTCAGCATGGAAGACAGTGTTCAATCATTCCTCCTGTGACAGTTGTAACTGTCTCATCATACACATACAAAAATCATGTGAATTCTAGGAAAAGGAAAGTGCAATATACAAAGTTTAATGCATTTGCATCAAGAGTCTGCAATAAAGGCAGAGACCCAGGTGAGCTTGGTGTGTTTTCTTCTCCAGACCTGCTTCTTAGTATTGCCAAACTATCACTATACCTGTTCGTGAGGGTAACCTTAATCACTTACCCAAAAGACAACTAAAGCAATCAGAAATCCCAAAACTTTTAAGTCAAGACACAGACAGAACTCACAGCATAGAAGTTAGTTTACTGCACAGAGTGCAATGCATGATCACTCAGGAAGCAAGCTCTGTATGTACACACTGATGATACAAGAAGCCCCCCAAAAACCACCTGCCACAGACACACTCCAAAAAACAGCTTTAGTTGCTCAGACTAGCAAGTATCCTCTATCCCTGTGGAGATGGCAGAGTCTGTAATAAAAAGATCATTTGAGGGAAAGTCAACATATCTTTCATAAAGGGGAATCCTGCTCCACTAATCCTTGGAGTTCTATCAGGGTTTAAAAACAGAAAGTGAGTAAAAGGGATACAATGAACATGAAATCCCACACTCCTTTATATTTCCACAGGTGTTCATCCCAAAATTATTTAAGAAAATGCACTGCTACAGAATTGAACAAAACATTCTTCTACAGGCTGAAGGATAAAATATGGTTAAGACACAAAGGGCAGAGTTTATTGATCACACTAATAGGAACTCAGGAGCTTAAAAAAACCTAAGCAGACAAAAAAATGGAAGTTAAGATAATTGCAAAAGCCAAAAAAAAAAGCGTTATTGCATATTTTGCAGAGTCACAGTGGTAGTCAGTATCATGGCACCTTCACTGACCACATACAACAGCAGCCCACAGTGCTGTGCATCATCTGGGCAGGTGTAAGGAAGAAGACAGTTCATCTCTTTCTGCTGCTCTGCAGAACACTGCTGTACCCACACCTTGAGTGCTGCACACAGTTTTTGTCCAAAAAGACCCAGTGGAGCTGGAGAGGGTGCAGAGAACAACTGTAAAGACCAAAGGGCCTTACAAGCAGAGACTAAGGGGCCCAGGACGCAGCAAGCATGGAAAGAAAATGCAAGAGAAGATATGACTGAGTCTTATAAACCAGTAACACAGTAGACAGGCTGAAAAACTATCATCCACCTAGTCCTGCAAAACAGTAAGGGATACTTGTTTCAAAACACAAGTACTTCACACAACCAGAACCTCGAACTTGCTGCCACTGGATGCTGCATAGGCAGACAGTACGAGCAGACTTGAGGTTATTAGACAAATTTATGGACAACAGAACTGTAAGTGGGTACTGAAAGGATGAGGCATCTACACCACCTATGCAGATGCTTATTCTCCTATTTTCACTTCAAACACTCTCCTTTTGCCACTGTGGTAAACTGTCCCATAGACACTATACTGGTGTGGCCCAGCAAGGTGTTTCTAATGTTATCTCTCAGAGACAGAGAGAATGTGGATGGGGAAAAAACCACCATTCTAGAACAGCGACTGGTATGTATCAGTCACATAGCAGTAAAGCAGCCTTGATGCTTCTCCTGAACTGGTTTATACAAGGCTTTGCATTTTAATTTGGGCCTGAAAATCAAGAAATTTATAACTGAAGTATTCAAGATCCCAGTTAGGTTTTTACAGCTTTGACTCAAGCTAATTCATGCTAATTTACAGACTTAAAGATGACGAAGGAATTTTTATGAAGGACAGAATTTTATCTCCCTTCTCCATTCTTTTGTTCCCAACTCTTATGAAAAGTGGTTTTTTTAACCAGGGAAGAGACTGCAAGGTTACTTTCCACTCAGGAAGAAAAAAAACCCAAAACCAGTAAGATGGCAAGTGACACGTTTAAATTCCACTGGAACAAAATTGAGAGATCCCCCAGCAAACTTCATTTTAATGCCATTTTTCAAAAAGTATATTTCTCAGAAAAACAAGTTTGCTGCATAAAGGGTTAGCAGGTAATAAATCAGAAGTGGTGCCACTACACAACATACAATTGAAGAGCAGCTTTTATTTTTAAGTTCAGAGGATGAAGTAGCACCATGTACAGTGGTTAAGAAACCAAAAACAAAGTAGAAGTTTAATAAAGCAACTAGTTGATGCTCAAGAGATTCTCAAAACTGCACTGACATGCTGCATGTTATCCAAAGCCTCAGAACATGGTGCAGATTCTAGGTGTGATTTCATTAATGCAGAGTATATCAAGTTACAGAGAAGACATACATTAATTTGTCATTTGTAATATACATTTCAATAAGCCACACAGTCTATTTTACTATGTCAGACCCCTGTGCATAGACTCTAATAAAGCTGTTAAATGAAATGAAGCAACTTCTTTGCATTCTTTGACTTAACTGTACTGTGCAGCTTTTAATCTCTTTCCAAAGAAACTACTAAATAAGATACTTCATTTACTTAAATTTTCAACTCACCTTTTTCCTGTGAATTCTGCTTGACCTTTCTTATTGAAGATGAATTTGGAATCATTATAACCCCATCCATTCCACTTCAAAAGTTCTTGCCTTAAATGGAGGAAAAACATGTGAGTGACAATATTAGCATATTCCAGATCCAAAATGATTTTCCATTATATGGTTTGGGAAAAAAGTCTTACCAGACAGCAATTCAAGAAACCAAGTACATATCAAAAGTGCATAGCTTAGAGCCAAAAGAAATTCTGAAACCACAACCATCTCCTTCAGATTGCATCCTATGACTTGAAAAACCAGATGCTCTATAAAAACAACCACCAGCTTCAGACACTGCACATTGCATTGAATCACAGAATCATTAAGGTTGTGAAAGACCTTTAGGAGCATTATGTCCAACCTCTGACCAAACACCACCATGCCAACTAAACCACAGCACTAAGTGCCACATCCAGTCATTTCCTGAACACTTTCAGGGATGGATGGTGACTCCATCACCTCCCTGGGCAGCCTGTTTCAACATCTAACAGCCCTTTCAGTGAAGAAATTCTCCCTGATGTCCAACCTGAACCTCTCCAGTTGCAGCTTGGGGCCATTTCCACTCAATCTCTGTCACCTGTTACCCGGTAGAAGATGCCAACTCCCCACATGGCTACAACCTCCTGACAGGGCGTTGCAGAGAGTGACAAGGTCATCCCTGAGCCTCCTTTTCTCCAGGCCAAACACCCCCAGCTCCCTCAGCTGCTCCTTATCAGACCTGGGCTCCAGACCCTTCCCCAGCTCTGCTGCCTTTCTCTGGACACGCTCCAGCCCCTCAATGTCTTTCTTGTTATGAGGGGCCCAGAACTGAACACAGGATTGGAGATGTGGCCTCACCAGTGCCCAGAACAGAGGGATGATCAAAGCCCTGGTCCTGCTGGCCACACTATTCCTGATCCAGGCCAGGGTGCCTTTGGCCTTTTTGGCCACCTGGGCATGCACTGGCTCACTCCAGCTGGCTGCTGACCATCACCTGCAGGTCTTTTTCCACTGGACCACTTTCCAGACACTCTGCCCCCTAGCCTGTAGCAGTACATGGGGTTGCTGGGACTGAAGGGGTTTGTTTGCTTATTTTTCTTCTGTGTTGAGAGAGAGTAGATCACTGGTCATATGGTGATATTTTCCAATTGGCAAGGGTGATATGTGAAAGATGCTTGGTTTTCACTCTATACATAAACATCAACATACAAATAGGTAATATCTAAATATTTTCAGAATAGGAAAGACGTTTAGTATTTAAATTTATTTTCTTGACAGAGAATAATGATTTTAGTTGCTTGGTGTTGCATTGTCGGACACGAAAAAAACATGCAGATTTTAGAGCAGGTCAGGACCACCCAGGCAGGACCAGAAAAAGAGACTCTGCCTTTCTTTATTCTCTCATTTTATATCTTTCTTCAGACAATCGTGGATTGGTCAATGAGGTTACCACCTTTACAATTTCACAGGATAATGACACAATTTATCATCTTTCTCCACCTTAGGAGAAAGGAATGAAAACAATCTAGAAGTTTAAAACAATCTATGCCGGTTAGGAAAACAAGGACTATGTTTATAGAAAATGCATGAGAAATTCTACTACCGAAGTAAAAACATAGAATACTGTAAAAACCAGGGCGACAGCTTGTCATCACTACTGCAATCCCACAGCATTCATAACATTCAGTTGATGAGACACTTTGAGACACATTTGGACTAAAAGTCATAAACAACAAAACCCCAAGAACCATAAGGATATCAAATACAACCAGAATGTGACCGCATAAAATTATAAATACATAAAAACCAAACTCACAACTGCAAAAATACAAGCAGAAAATTGAAAAATCTTAAGCACAACCATATCAGAGGATCACTTAACTACAAAAAAGTCATCAGAACTATATCAGTGTAAGTACATTCAAGACTTAAGAAATACACTAATAGTAATTCTACATTAATCTTGCTTTGCTTTAAAAGTTTGCCATTTATTTACATTACAAATGAACTTACTAACCTAGAAACTGCGTTTTAGTTAAAAGAAATGCATCTCAAAGAAGTCTGTCAAAAGATCGTTTACCTCCCTGCCCTATATACAGGGAATGCAGCTCTTACTCTTTGACTGCCTAAGAGTAAGATGATCAGGGGTGACCATTTCAAAAAGACCTTGTGATTCAGAGAAAGCACTGCCTCAATCTCTTTCAGCTCCAGCATTACATCCAAGATAACCATGTGATGATTGATTACCAAAGGTTTTCATTAGAAAGATAATATTAACACAGGCTGCTGACATAATATCAGTGTTGTAATTCAATAGACTTGGCTTAAACAAAATCTGTTTTCTTCAAACTGCCTGTATGCAAGGTGTTAATTAATCAAATGGAAAAAAGCCGTGGTCATGTATTTCATTACAATTGTTTGATTCAGACACTCCAACCACCCTTTGACAAATCTGGCACTTAAAGCAAACTTTATCAGTTACTGAGTACTCAAATGACTCAATACAGTTTTGTCAAATAGCCAGTCTATGCTGTTCTCCCATACTGAAGAATCGATTCCAAAATTCCAGCCAAAATTAAACTGAGCAGAACTGTCCAGATACAGAAGCTCCTTGGGCTGCCTCCTCTCTCTGACCTTTACGCACGTAGAGTTCACACAGGAAAGAACAAGGATCCATTCGAGTTCCATAGGAAGGGAACACACCTTGTGCTATTGTGACAGATTATCAAAAATGGTTCTTAAATGTTATGCACACTTGCCCATTTTTACTCTTATTTCTATGTATTTACATTTATATATGCTGCATATATTTATAAAAAGTTCCACAGAGAAACTAAGTCATACACAGCGGAGCTGCTCCCAGCTGAGAAGAAGGTGACACAGAATTAGCCAACTCAAGTGACTTTTTTTTAAACTAAATGTTCAATTCAAATCCCAATCACTGCAGTCTTCCTCAAGGGAAGATTTCTCCCTCTGCTGACTAAATGCAGTATTTCTACATACCTGACCTCTGCCGTTTGTTGAATCCTGTTAAGTCAAAACAGACTTAATATTACTAAGCAAAATCAAGGAAGACTCAAACAGCTTCCCTTCTAAGAGAGGGAAGTCCTCTCCAAGGCTGTGCCAAAATAAATATGCCAGCTATGGTGCATGAAACAGGCTAGAGAAACTAGCTGCAAAGCTGGAGACAATCAGAGCAAGACACAAAAGGCCAGGCCCTAAAGAAACTGGTGACATGAGATAAACTGATAATGGCCAGGTTTGGAATTATCATTAGTCCTGATGTCAGTACAGACAGATACTTCCCACAAAATCATGGACAGGTATTATTAATTAAGGACAAAAGGAGAGATCCAGATATGAGGTTTTTCTGCTACACCAACCACATTCCCATCTGCTTGCCTGTTCTAAAGGCCTAATTTCCTAGGTTGGTGTTAAATGACCTGGCACTTTGATCAGGCTCTAAAATGCAGAAAAGAATTTAAGAGTTTTCACTCTTAAGAGTTTATTTTCTGGTTGAACTATTCCCGAGTAAAATTAATTACACAAAGCTTTCTTCTGTCAGACAACATAGCTCCCATCATTGGTGTGATGATAATAATTAAATTAAAATCCAAAATAACAGTTTGCAAGTTTGTACAAGAATAGCTGACTCAAACATCGTGGCTACCTCATAACACAAAGGCAGGAGATTTCACACCACCACACACAATGGGCAGTATTATATCTCGTGGCAGGTACACACCAGAAAGAGCAACTTAAGCACCTGATTTTTATATTCAAAACTATACTGAGCAAGTCTGAGGTTTCTATTTGGGGACAGGAAGGGTTGTTTTTCAAATGAGTCATCCTACATTTATTCTTTCTTTTGTTCCACCACACCAGAGCACTGCCAGTTTAAGAACTGTGGTTTGATTTACGTACTGCAGTTTCTAGCACTTCATGCCTACATGCTACGAACAAGTCAGAGAACATACTACATATGGCTCCCTAAAAAAGTGAACCCTAAAAAGGCCAGATTTTAAAAGGAAGGCTTCTCAATCGGCTCTGATTTGTAAATCACAGAGCCTGCAGGAAGACCAAGTTGTTCAGATCTCCTTGCATTACCATTTGAAAGGTATATTCTCCGTAAGCCAGAGCAGGTGAACCTCAAGAGAATGACCCTCAGCAGAGAGGAAAGCAGAAGACATCCAGAGATCTCCAAGCCTCCATGACTACAGAGGCAACAGTAATGTCCTACTCACATAATTCAAAACAGAACTTTTTGGAAGAGTATTACATATTATTTGACATACTATTCAGCCCAGGTGAAAGCAGCTCTGGCAGATGAAGCCAGGGCAGCGTGCTGCCCTTCCCTAGGTCTGGCTCTCTACCCCAGCTCCCTCAAGTAAGGGAAATACACTATACCACACACTGGCTCTGCATTTCCTTGTCTTCCCAGCTCACGTTTGGAAATCAAAACTGTAATGTGACTGAAAGAAACAGAAGACAAGCGAGGAAAAAAATCTTTTAAATGTTTTAACAGCATTCCTCCCTTGGCATTTTCATGCTGCCCTTGTACAGCATTATTTATATAGTCACTGTTTCTTAGAAAACACTTTTCACACCCCAGCAGCAGCACAGCACTCCCTCTGCCCTCTAATGTCCTGGTGCAGCAATCAGAGCTGCCTGCCAGATTAGCATCATGCACCAGGTTCACCTTGACTCTCAAGGAAGATCCAAGACGCAACTGAGCAATTGATGTAGCTTACATTTCCCAAATTTTTCATTCCCAGTATCCCAGTGTTAAGAGAATACCATTCATCACATATGCCAGGTGAATATAAAGGGCTGAAGGAAATGCTGACCATATGCAGACTTAAGCACACATTAAAAACTTCCCCCATGTAAAAGCACCCAATGTATCCAATGCTGTCTCTGAGGCCTTCAGCTACCTGTTGATCTGTAACTAATCATTAAACTTTCACAAATTATGTATCCACTAACACATCAATATTTTGTACCATCTGAAACAGTAATAGTTTCTGTCCTCATTCTTCAAAAATTCAAGAATTTGGCTGCTAAATGTTAAAATAACTAAAAAAAAATTAACCTGAAGATCTTGTATAATATCTGAATACATCAAAATATGTTAGGAAGTTTAGGTTGAAAAAGAAAAAAACTGCTCAGTTTAACTTAGTTAAGTGATATGTTCATGCTACACATGTTGTATGTGTTGCAAGACATAATTTACACACCCTTCTGTTTTTCTTCCCAGACTCCTTTCCAAGAATATATAGCCAAGACTCTCCCCAACATTTGATATTATTCTCACTTTAAACTAAACATTATTCTGTATTGTACCCAAACTGTCTTATTTAAAGATAACACCTGTTCTATTCAGTGCATTGGCTTCAACAAAATATCAAGCTCATTAACAATCTCATTTTTGACACAAAAGTGGAATATTTTAGCCAGAAATAGTAGAAACTGAGGAGTTTTTTCTTGCCTTCTAACTTAAAAGATAGAAATTCACTACTGAAATACAAGAAGTAGTATAAATCAAACCTTGCTTAAGGTTGTTAATGTGTATGTTTATATATATATACAAACAAAATTATATTGCCTGAAAGAAAACAAGTTACCATGGAAGCAGTGATAACAGATTAACACAGTGTGACTAGTTTAAGCAAATTTATATATTCCACTTTCATTACAATGCCCAACACTGAAATACTAGTTTGACTCACTGAATGAGGATTTTTACAGTCAGGGCGGCAGGACAGTGCCACTGGCTCGCCACCTGAACTAGTGCTCCTGAAGAATCTAGTCATTCAGGGCAGGCAGAGGCCTTTGGAGTACACTATTTCAACAAACTGTACCTGCCAGCACTGTTCAAATCTCAGGTTTTAGTGACTGGCACAGTGACTGGATGAAAAAGTTCTCATCTCTCCCACAGGAAGCTGAAGGATAAGCACAGGGTCTCCCACAGATAGCCAAGGCTTCTTTGGAGAAGCAAGATGAATGTACAGTTCAACCCAGCTGCAGAAACGTGACCCAGGTGGAGCAAAGCCCAGACAATCCCAACATTTTCCACACAATAACCACTGACATTTTCAATTCAATCACCAGCAGATGCTCAGCATTAAAATCACATACACATAAAATATTCACAGGCACTTCTGTTGCGCAATGGAAGAACCAGCAGATTCCTGGAAATCAGTTTAAACAGGAAGTTTTAAGGACTACCATACAGGCTGAAGCACCAGTATTTGCCTAATGTAACACAGTCTTGCAAGTTGTAGAGTTCTTGCAAAACTCAGTGTGTGGGTGCAGTAGTACTGAGTATTAAGGTGGTAAGGTGTTAGAAGAGGACGTTACCCAAGGAACAATTCCTCAGAGCCTACCTCAGCTGGACTTTGGGTTACCAACCCAGCCCCCAGCTGGAAATTCAGAACCCTTTCCACAAGTGGTACCAGAAGATTGCTCTCCCTCTCCCCTGGAGCAGTGTCTCTGTTCAGATTATACAGTCACACTTCCCAACGAAGTAAGCAACACTACAGAGTGCTGCTTCTGAAGCCAGCAGTAAATTAGTATCAGGTGCCTGAAATCAAGAAAGAACGTGCAGCCCAAGCAATTGCTTCAAGAACTGCTTTGTGAAAGCATCATTTATCTGGAGAGGAATGCCATGCTGCAGGCAGAGAGAGTATATGTTGTGCTTGTCATTCTTATACTTTTTCCCTCTTGGAAGACCTTTCCTGCAGCAAACCTCATGTAATTGTTCTCAAGTCTGAATTCAAATAACATCTGTTTTATAACCTTAGACACATTCAGGTTCTGTATTCCACACTTTCAGATAAGCCCCTGCAGCTGCACATACACCGATTCAATTGCTGTTCTGTTTGCTGACTATCTGATATGACAACACAAACCTGGGCTCATATTTACAGATTAAAACTATAGTAAGCAGCAAATGCAGTCAACCAGATTTTAGGCATAAGAGGTCAAGACTTTAGGTTCCCAAAAGCAGAGTGCTTTTCTTTAAACTATTCTGATAAAACAAGTGTTCATTTTCCTTACGCTCTTAGCTTTGACTATTTCATTACTCTTCATTTCACCACACTGTAATAAACAAAGCCCCAAGGAATAAGGAAATTAGTGTTTCTCTGGTGTTCTTTCATAGTAAATAAAGTCAATTAGGGTGAATTAAAGATTGAGGAAAGCCAAGACATTATAATCATTGTTCTCAGTATACACTTGGCCAAATGATGATCTTATGCAACAGAATACTTTACTAGAAGCTCTCTATTCCACCTACTACTTCAGCTGACACCAGTTTCACTTTTATTTTTTAAGAGACTGCTCAACTACAAAATGCAGATGCATGGCTACTTCCAGACAGTAAATGAAACAGCACAAAGAGATCAGTCCTTTGAGAAATATTTTGTGAAAGCTTGCAAAACCAGGAAACCTGCTTTGCGGTCTTAAAAGAAATAACTTAATGAAGCAATCAACTGTCTGCCACTTATCTGCACAAGTAAGTTCAGTTCCTGGACAGTTTTACCCATCCCACAGCAAATCTTTTAGCATGCTCTGTAGCAAACACATGAGATAATTACTCAAGGAAACTTTCTGGCCTACATGATCAACCCTGAAGACTTGCACAAAACACCCCAGTTTTGGATATAACAACACTGCAGAGGTATACTTGACCATCACATTCAACCTGCAACTGATTTTTAATATTCCACATTATTTATTTTCTACAAAGAGGTGCAGTAACACTTCAGAAAAGTCTAGTTGACTGCAATCTGCTACACTGATCTCCTTACTTCGCTTCAGCTCAAAGCAGCTTCTAGTCCAAGTAATTACCTTAGTCTATTGCATTATCAGATTATTCTAATTCTTTTCAGTTTAAATAAACACATCAAGATTAAATAAACAACTATATACACATTCATTTTCTTGTACATAACAGTTCAGTAGACATCAAGCAGCTAATCTACAAAAGTTTGCCATAAATTGCTACTTGTTTTCATATAATAATCCATATTGAGCTTCATATATTAAACACTTCACACTTTTATCTAGGTTTTTTTTCTAATAAAATTCAGCAAATGAATATATCCAGTCTGGCTTACTTGGTACCAAATGATCTAAAAATAAATATTATATTACTTAAATTTTTACAGATCTCCTATATTTCATCTTTCTGGCATGCAACTACTTGGAGCTACATGCTGGACAGGAATTGCTGTCACATATGAAGTCATTTTTACCATCAGATTATGACACCTTTGTTCATGTTAATGTTTCCATGAGAGAATCTTCTTTATCTGCTCCTCAAGTATTAACTTTGACTAACAGTTAATTGCTTTGATGCAATCACAGAACCTCCTGTGAACTGCCACGCCCTCCCCAATGCAACAGGTTCTTACTCTTCTGATTTCTTAAGACAGGTGGCGTGGCACCAGCTCTTTCCTTCTTCACCTTAACTTTTCATCACCTTAAACTCAGAAGTCAGCCCTACCAGGATGTGGTTTAGCACCACACATTGCTTAAACACTGTTCTGTAAAGGATGAAGTCTTTATTATAAAGATCACTCTGAGTATTGAGGGTAAGATACAAAACATTTCTGAAGACACTTGTTATATTCAAGGAGAAGCAATTCTTTAGGAGTTAATTAATGTTGCTGCACAATAGAGTCGTAATTGTTAGCAGCAACTACAGCAACAATTTCAAGTGTTTATGTGAAGAAGGTATGGCAACATTAACACATCACTCTGAACAACCTGACTATGAACTTGGCACACAGTACTCAGCTCACTTACACACTCATCCCTTAGTTTACCCTGTGGAACAGTATGTCCATAATAATTAAAAGATATTCTCAATCCTTTCTTCATCCCCGAGGAAAGCAGCTTCTCCACAGAGAGATAGGATAATCAGGAGATCCTGTCCTGCTTTCTTTTGCTCCAGAACAGAATAAATTTTAAGCCTACAAGCCACTGAGTCAACATTTAGTTAAACTAAACCAATTACCCCTTTTAACAAAGACGAAATTATTTAAAGTTTCATTTGAATAAGTTATAATACACAAGCTATTTTGATGAGATCAACATCAGTGCACAGTCCATCTCTGACGCACTCCTACTTTCTAGCACACCTAACAGTCACTGGTACAACTCTGTTCTAGAAAGTTGTAGCACCTGACTGCTTCCAAAGCAGTACAAGTTGAATACTTCATGTACACACAGTTATTATGAAGATTAAGTAAGTTTTAAACTCAAGTCTCACCAGCAAAGTGAGCTTACCAGTCAACAAAAGTCAACAGCATAACATAAAAGGACAGGAATAGTAATTTCAAGGAAGAATTATTTTCCACCTCAATTGTTTTACCAACTTTTTCAGCATGCATATCATACTGTTAAGGCTTCAACACACATTATGTAACTATGATTCCCATCTTTCACTGCAACACTCAATTAAAATATTACATCCAAGCCAGGAATGCCAGTGAGAAATAACATCTTTCTACTCTTACAGTACTTAAGATTTCCCTCAAGAGGATACTTAGACAAATAGACAGTTGCTTGTCTTTTGAGGAATTTTCCCATCTCAATAACTATAATCTGAAAAAGCAGAAAGTGTATTACAATCCTTAAACACATCAATATGCAAATACATTGCTCAGTCTTCCAAGGCGTTTTTATTCAGAAGCAAGAAGAACTGGATGAGACCCACAGACTTTCAGTCAATACCACATACTCTCCATCCTCCCCTTGCTGGTGAGAAATAATGCCTGGATAAGATCTGTAACAGTTTGGCCTTTGAACTATCAACAAGAGAGCCATGTTTCTAGAGGCCACTGTCTACTGACTGTTAGAAAAGCAGCCGGAAAAAATTTTCTGTGATCACAGACGTAAAGCACTACAAAGGGTTTTTTTAATCAAAGAAAGCCACTGTCTTTGTGGAAGAAATGCAACATGAGGAAACTGCACCTAAATCTGCTAAAGTAGTGTCTATAGCTTTGCCACTATTTCAAACGCTACAGAAAAAATGCAACAGGTGTAAAGAACAAAAATTTTGTTTAAGGTACTTTTGGCTACAGCTTTGCTAGGAAAAATTAAAGTAACAGTTCAAAAGAGGCAGTAGCATTCAACAGACTAGAAGAAAACAGCATCCAGCTTTGGATTGTTCTAACATTACCAATAAAAGGCACACACTGTCTCTAGGTCAGTTATTTTTACTAGATTTTCCCATCAACCTTCTCAGCCTCACAAATAAAAATCAGCTCCAGATTAGCTGGGAGTCACCAGAACAAGACTCAGGCATTCATCACTTGCCCCCTCAACATCAGTGTAGGCAACAAACTGTCTTTCTCCTCCATCACTCCAAAGCCTGGGTATTACTCTCAAACATGAGTTCAACCAAGATCCACATATCCTCACTATACTGAAGTATCAGAATTTTCACATGCAGCATCTTAAGTGTCTTTCCACCTTATGTCAGATGTTCAGGGAGAAACTTAAGACAGAGATAAAGCTCCCCTGAAGTTTTTCTTGTTTCTACACATACAGAAAGGCTGGGCTCTAAGTACAGCAGGAAAGTTGTACCTCTGGTGCAGAACAAGCTTTCCAGCAGCTCCCTTACACCCCCACAGCAAATTTTTATTCTGAGTCCAGATCAAGTTATTTAGAATAAAAATTACTAATCCATTATGATCCTACAGCAAACCCTAATTGGGAAGAGCAATGTCAATAACCTGTAAGAAGTACAGGTGTTAAGTTCCCCAAGCCTGTGTTTCTACAGAGAAAGAAGCTATCTTTCAGGTCACAGGCATCTTCACAAAAATTTGTTTCTCCTGCTCTCCACAGATGCAATAAGTGGCTGCAGAAATTACACAACAATACATTTAAAATAAATCCCTGAAAAGCAGCTAAGCTGGTATTTTTTCAGAAACAGCGATTTCTTCCTAGATTCAAACCAAAGAAAACCTCAATATGGAAGGCAACAACTTCAGAACAGTGAGCAGCACCGTTTGACACATTGCCTGCACAAGCATCCAATTCCCCTCAGCGAGAACCAAGAGCTTTCAAAGCCGTTCACATCTGACTACATGTGCATGACATCCCCATCCTCCCAAAGCAGGCAGGCTCAGCTTGTGACCATAGGCCACACATTGCCTGTTAGGAGAATTCAGGCTGTTCCTTGCTCTCTTTTTGAAAAGGTTGAGAGCAGCAAAGCATGGGCTGAATGCATTTTCCTCAAAGGAGGAGCAGCTCTACTACTCACTGCTTGCTCAATCTGACTCTGCACTGTCTCCACTCAATAACAAACCAGTCCCCGTCCACAGCTCAAGAGAGAGCAGGAGGTTGTCGACAACCTAAGCCTTAAAATGCTCTTATAAGATAGTAAGCCAACACACATAAAGAAAATCCACAACTGAGAAGGGGAAATAGTAAAAGAAAGTCACAAGTCCACCCCAGCAGGAAAGGGGCCTTGTGATAATAAGTTATATGAAACCACATAATGGCATTATAATCACAGTATTTTTAAAAACTGTAGCAGAAAAACAAATCCAGGAGCCAGTGAAACAAACAACTCTGAACTAGAAAATTTGACTGTCATCCCTTAGTGGCATGTGGCCTGAGACTCCTGAGTACTACACACAGTAAAAACCAGGAAAAGTAGTTCACAGACCTAAAATTATTCATTTCTGAGAAACTTTTGTTAGAGCCCAATGTATGACACACTGCCAGCTGAAGGTTCACATCAGCTGAACGTTTCCGTGAACAGGGGAGGACTGAGACACCAGACACAGACCCTGCTCTTCACATGTGCTACATTCCTCATTACAGCACCCTCAAACTATACAAAAAACAAAACTTCATCACATCTAAAGATGTGATTAAGGTACCCATGAACGACTTTCCATTTTAACACCATCCCACCTACTACAGAAATAGGCAAGAGGCTGAAGACCACATTCTTTCGGTTTCCCCCAGTCCCTGGAGCGGTGAAAGGCTTCAGCACCTCACCCTCGGCGGGGCTCAGCCTCAGCCTCAGTCTCCTCCCCGCCGCTCCTTCCCGCCGCGCCGGAGCCGCGCTGCTCCCGCAGAGCCCACGCGGGGCCTCCCCGGGCCCCGCCGGCCCGTGTCCATCCCCGGCCGGGAGGAGAGCGCTGGCGGCAGCGGGCCCGCCCCGACCCTGGCCCCGGCCCCGGCCCGCACCCCCGGCCCCGCGCTGCGGGAGCCCGCCCGGCCCGCGGGGATCCCCGCCTGCACCCACCGCTTCTTCGGGATGGAGCCGGAGGCCGGCCCGGGGGAGTCGCCCTGCGCCTTGCAGGGGCTCGGGGACAGCGCTCCCCGCCCCGGGGCCCGCGGCGCGCCCCGCAGGTGCCCGGAGATGATGCGCAGCCGCCGGCGGGCGGAGGACGGGGAGCCGCCGCCGCCTCCCGCTGCCTCCCCGGCCGCGGCCGCCATCGCTTCCGTGTTGTGCCGCGACCGCCGCCGGGTGAGAGGGCGCGCGGGCGGAAGGCGCCGCCCGGCGCTCCCCGCACGGCCCCGCCCGCCCCCCCGCGCCCTGGCCGCTCGTTCCCGATCCGCTCCCGATCCCAATCCCGATCCCCTGCCCCGGCACGGCACGGCCCGCGCCTGTTCCTGGAGCTTCCCGCCTCAGCACGGCTGGGCTTGGTGGGCACACCACAAAGAGAGAGACAGCAGGCGTTGATTAAAGATTTCCCGCCTCCGGTGCTGTAATTACAGCCCCTCTGGGTCGCTGAACAAACTTGAGAGAACACAAAGGTGTCCTTCAGAGATGAGGATTGCCCAAGTTAATGATGAAATGCTAATTAATGGCAATAGTATAGGCGGGTTACTTAAGAAATAGGTCGGTGAGGTGGAAGATAATCCTACAGGTGTTAGAGATGTTATCGGCGCTGTTGATAGGAGCACCGGGCCCTGGTGAGCGCAGGGCTCATGGGCCGGGGCTGTCCGGGAAGGGAGGAAGGGAGGAAGGGAGGATCCCGGAGCTGGGGATCTGCTCCCCCTCTAAAGCCGCCCCACGGCATGAGTGCTGAGCGGCTGCTGGCAATGCAGCCTCTTCTCTATCCGGGATAGCCACCATTGGGCCAGTCCTTCCAAAAACTCAGTCCTGACCGGATCTGGGCCCTGTGGCAACATCCTGGATTCCCTTTTTGGCATCACTTTGAAGACGGAGAGGAACAGGGATTTAAGAGGACATGCAGATTTGATGCCGATCCCAGGTGCTTTCTGCTACTATGAATTTGCCTTGAGGCACCAGAATGCTTTGGATTTCCACTCAGGAAGGGATGTGGAACTGGAAAAATTTTAAAGTAGAATAGACAATAAGAGGTTGGTTTTTTGGGTTTTTTTCCCATCAGGAATGAGAAAAAGCTTAACAAACTGAGTCCTTTACAAAAAACTAAGGAAGATAGGTTTTTAGTCTTCAAGTATGTAAAAGACTGCTATGGAGTGATAGGAAGCAATCAATCTGCCCTTCCTGTCCTAGGTTGGTGAGAAGTAATGAGCTCAAACTACAAGATATAACTTCAGTATTAGCATTAGAGTACTTTCTAATAGCAGTGAAAATGAAAAACTGTGGTAGTCTGCCTAAGTAGAGAAAAAAGTCACCTTCATTAGACAGAGCTAAGAACAGACAATATACATCTATCAGACGTATCATTATAAGCAGTCCTGCTCAGGGCAAGGTGATGGGCTAGATGACCTGCTCAGATTAATTCCCACTTTTCCTCTGTGACATGAAGTATCTCACACTGCTGAAGCCTACTCAGTTGTCACATAGGACCTACTTTCATGATCAGTTTGTGCCGCTGACTGGCACCAACCAGCTTTTTGGAAGTCCTGAAGTGGATTGCTGGGATCTATGTCATGACTGATACTTCCATAATGACATTTTGTCTATCATTGTTGATCTGTTTGTTCATTTCTTCCTCAGATGTTTTTTACATATGTGAAATAAAATCCCATGAAAATTCATAAAACTCTTACCCTCTTTCAAACCTCTTTCAGGGACCTGTTTCTCCCATGATGGTTCAACATGGTGCCTTTCCATTAACTAAGCAATTTGCAGGAATCTCTCCAGAGAGCAGTATTTGCTGCACAAGGAGTGAGGCTTGGATTCAGTTCCTTACCTCTCATGCAATATTGGTGCTTGAGTCACAGCTCCCCATATACAAACCCAGGATAACAGCATCTCCTGCTTCAGAGAGACTGCTCTGAAGATGCACTATGGACTGTGTGGCAATATAGGACCAACCCCAGTGATGCCTGCTGATGAGAAGCAGTTCATTAAAGCTACCCAGGTGTTACTACTATTTGTTTTGCTTTTATTCTCACCACTGTTAATTGATTTTATGCCCTTTGTGTACTTTGACTAGAAGATAGTCTGCAGTTTTCCTGGGGCAGTGATTGCACTAGTTGCAATGGGATCTCAGGCTTAAGTTAGGTTTCTGGTATTAGTGCAACATAAACAGCTGTTGTGGCAGTTTGATAGTTTGGTTATGGAGTTAAATTTCCCCCCTGTGAATAATTTGTATACAAGTTTGTGGATTAACTCATGCATATCCACATTTAGCTGTCTGCTGCTGCAGAGGCAGTCTGGAGGGAACAAACACAGGTCTCGACTGAATTTCCATTCACATTGTTTACTGAAGTTCTGGATATAGCTGGAGGGACTTTCAGTCACAGTTACCTAAAACTTTCCACATTGCTGAGCGCTGCCAGAGAGATACTAAATCCCCTGTAGCAGGCTTCAGATTTTCCTAGAATCTTTCCTTGTATCACAGTCACTTGTAAGGAACAATAATGAGCCCATTGGTCATTTATTTGATCCTAATTGTAGAGGTTCACAGTAGAAAATTGATCTCAACTAGAATCTGATAAGCAATATTTGCCACCACCCCACAACTTACTTCTCAGAAAAGTTCCAAAGTAGTTTTTAAGTACATGTGTGGACAAAGATTTAACTGGGGATAGTAGAGACATGGTGGTATGGTTTGGAAACTGTTGAGAGCCTTGTCTTTTGCAAAGCAGAGGAATAGCTGAGCCACACCTCGTCTTTGTGCAAGAGGGGTCTTTTCCTACAATAAGAATGCAAAGCTCCTACCAGTGCTCTGCATGCAATCCCTGCTTCCCTTGGAAAGATGGCAATCTTCATAAAAAGTAGCAGTAACATAATGTGCTGTCAGATTGTGAGGTCACCATTTCTCATTTGCCTGAAGTGAACCACTGGCATATTTTCAAAAACTATATCTAATTTAACCATATAATTCATTTTGATAAGTAGTAGTACTGAGAAGAAAACTTAGGGATCACGATTTTGAAAGTAATATGTTGTGACACCAAAGAGAACTTATATCAGTAAAAATACCATTCCATGAGCTTGCTTTCCCCAAAAAACTGAGTGCATCTGCAAGTATAAGCGAGATGCCAGCTCAATGTGACACCTCATGTCATCAAAGACTTGCATTTCTAGAATTCTGCACATTGGCATTTTCAAGAAACATAGTTTTAAAGCCAGTTTGCAGTGTAATACAAAGTGAAGTTGCCAACTTTAAACTTTCAGAGAGGTGTTCATAACGAGGTGTCTCAGAGTTCCATTGCGCAGTGGTCCCATGGGAGACCACAGAGGGAACATTGCTGCTCAGGAGAAACACCACACTCCTGCAACCTCCACACAGGCTGTGCAAGGAAAAGACTCTTCTGATATACCTTCTTGCCTTGAGTGGAGTCCTGCAACAGGTTGTAGAGAATCATCTAATATAGCATGAGAGCCCCTGAGACGTAGGTATCAGAGGCAGAAAATTAATTGATGGGAAATAGCAACTCTACATCCATCTGGGAGAGAAGGTGAAGTACAACATTCAACCTAAACTGTAGTAAGAATTCTGAAACATTTTAAAGAAGTTTGATTGAAACATGAGGAAGTTCCCAGTCCTGGCAGGAAATGCAGTGCTGTAGTACATGTCCGTGCTATTCCTTTACTGACTGCATAACAGAAAAGTTGTGGGATTTTTTTGTTTATTTTTCATTTTAAAGTAACACAGCTTTCAGCTACAATTCTTAATTCACCTCACTGCTTCTGTTGCTCACTGCAACGGAAGAACATTATCATAATACTAGGCTTTGAGAAAGCAGACATAAAGAAGCCTTTGCTTTCTAGAAAAATGAAAAAGTAGAAACGAATTTTTTCAAGACTTCATTTCATGGTGCTACTTGTGAGGTTGAAACAGAAGGATACACCTATTGAATAAGGCGTGTTTCAGATGTTCTTGCTTTCTCCAGTTCAACCACTATTAAGATATGATTGACACTAATGTATTAGAACACCTTTTTGTTCTGTACCCCTGTCCAAAAAGACACCACCTACAGAAGAGGTGGGGTTTTGGCTGCCCTAGGAATAGGATGGGTGTGGGACATCCACAGCTGAATCATGGACTCAGAAGCTGTTGAGGCAATAAAAGGGAGAAAAAGGCATAAGCCCTTGAGATAACCTCTGGATTAGTCATTTTTTCACCAGAGGTAAAAAAAAAATAAAAAACAAGCCTACACACATTCACGAACATGTCGTTCAACACCAAGTAATTCATGCTCTGGGAGGAGTTTTGTTGCTATGGAATGGGCCAAGAAGTTTTCCTGAAGTAGCCAATTTCTCTAAGACCTACTTAGGCAGTGTGTCACGTTTATAACGTCAGCAGAGTCCCTGGGAAAAGGCACTGCATCCATCCATTAATCCATCCATCCATCCATTACCAGCTTACAGCATTGTGAGCTCAGCTTGTTGGCCTCAGTGCCACAGAAAAAAGGCTCAGCTCTCAGAGCTCAGAGCTAGGGAGAAGCCTGTAGGACCTCAAGCCGTTGGCAAGGACCAGCTTGGATTTGAAAGGTTACACAAGGATAGGGGAGATAATAGGGGAAAATGATAAGAGAGAGCATGGACCACGAATTAAACCTCTAATTTAGGGATGTCCAACCAGAAGCTGACCTTTTTTATATGGAAAAAGTTAGTGGGCAGTATGTTCTCTCTTTAAACATACAAAAAACACCTTTGTTCTTGTGCACAGTGGTCAATCTCCTGTTAAAGAGAGAAAGTATAAAAGAAGCTCAACTATTTCAGCTTTCAGTCAACAAGATGACCTGAAAACTTCGAAATGCTAGAACTTCAAAGTAAGTCTGTATCTAAACAAGGGATGATCACTGAGAATCAAGTACTAAGTCTTTGTCCATAGTACATTTAAAAATGGATATAGGCTCCTCAGTGAAACTGCTGTGACTTTACTAAGCCTTCCACTGGTGCTCCAAGGCAGAGTTATTAGAGATGTATTTTTACTATCTATGTACTTAGCATCTCCAGACCTGAATTATCTGTACATCAATTGTGCGTGAAAGAAAAACACTTGCTAAATTGTTAGCTGTATGCACAGTCAAGTTTATGCATCTCTTAGTTCAAAGCTGGCAAAGCTGTTTGCCTCTGCAAACTGAATGAGATTCATCTCTCTTTCTTCTGATTACTGATTTGATAGTCAAACCAGTTGTGCTCTGTCACTAGTGGCAGTAGTGGCAGGTGTGTTTATCAATGTTTATCAATGTACCTACTTTGCAGGTGCACAGTGAACTCATTTCACCGTCTTCATTCTACTGTAATGACAGTCCTGCTGCATCCAGATAACTGAGAGAAGAGAGACAAGCTTCATAGAAAACTCTGCATGGAGATGTGCAGCCCTGCCCAGTTTCAGCTCTCCCACAATGTATGTCAAAAGCCTGTCAAGCTTTCACGTTTACTTTTTGAGGCAATTCTGTAAAACCAAAAATAGTTACCACATATGGCCTCTCATGGCTTGGTCAGTGAAATTAAGCATAATTTGACACTTACAGTTAGCTTTCAAGGTGCATATGCCAAAGGACTGCACACTCTTTTTTACTGCCCCAAGACTTTCTCCACTTCCCCTTTTTTAAGAGAGCTGTCAGTTCAAGTGAAATGTAGCTGCCCAGCATGACAAGGGAGCTTCTGTAGGAACTATTTGCCTCTGCACCTTCCTGGCTGTTGCAACTCCTGTACACCTGCATTTTGTCTTGGTGGCTTCATCTCATTACTATTCTCAGTTCTCCATACCAGAAAATAGATTATATTACAGCATTTTGCTAAATAATCTAGTCTAATCGTGTAGTTTGATGCACTAAATTTTTTTTACATTAAAATTTAATCTGCTGCAATTTTTCAGAATTTAGAGGAGAAAGAAGAAATTACTTAATAATGACATTTGCTTAATTCTGTATTTTCCTTCTTTATGTCCCTAGACACATTGGTTCTCATAATGATTGTTATTCCCAAGGGTATGTAGCATATAAACTGTATTGTGAAAGAGAGTGTTGCTTGTGTGTTACTTAGAAACTCAATCTTTGTATATCCTTTTGAGAAGATTATAAGTATGACAAGAGCTCTACAATTTCTCGGTGAGAACAGCATCTCAGGAGGAGGCTAAATACAAGGGTATGAAGAGGGCTGATTGTGCTTGAATGCAGTTTAAGTCAGTTGAATTTTACTTGCTTAATTAAAATATGGAAAGGTGTTGATGAAAAGCTTAGTGTATTTGTACAGTTCTTGACTGAATCTTATTACAGAGTTCTTTACTGCTGGAATAGGGACATTTATCAGATAACTTGGCAGAAATGTTTGACATATTTCAGTTAAAACTGTAACACTTAACTGTTGTAGCTGACTCACAAAAACCCTTTCCTGGATCAGATAGCCAGGCAGCTTAAGAAAGAAATCAGCTATTGCAAATCCTTCCTCAGTGTATAAAGAGAGGTTTCTAGTATTTATTACATTTTAAGACAATTCTTAAGTATGCTCTGGGGAATTCCAAGATATGCAACATCAGGCACACAATTGAGCAATGTAATTGTGTAAACATCATGTTTGGGACAGGCAGAGTGTTTGAACAGACCATGCAAGAGCTGTTCCCAAATGGAGGCTGACAAATAATTGTGCGACTCTTTAAAACAAACAAAACACACCTTGAGGTGTTTGATTCTACTTCTAGGGTTCCCTTCACATAGTGCCATTGCTTTGATCACTTTTGATGTGAAACAGTGTCTTTTACCTTGCTTAAAACAATAGGTTTTCATGATCTTGAGGGAACTAGATGTCAAAACAGAATAAAACATCTCCACCTTAGATTAAGCCTGTCTCAGTAATTATTATATCATATTACTTGATAATTATCTCCCACACAATAGTAAAATTGTCCTGTAAAGGTAGCTACTAATGGAAAGTCATGATTATATAACTAATAAGAGGGAATTTTATTAAACATCTGGGTTTCCATGTGCTTTGTGAAAATGGAAAGCAGTTTACAACTATTCTGAGGCATCTGTATTTGTTCTGATGTGTGCAGGCACCCATATCCTTTTATAAATCAGAACCATGGTGTTTTAACACACAGCTAAGAGTGGAGACTATCACTGTCGTTAAAGGTCTGATGGGGAGATGGGTTAGGCTGAGTCCTGATGTTCTGCAGATTTGTAGTTTATGCACTAAGCTGCTTTAAAATATTCATACCCAAACAGCCACTTTTCTCCCATTCCCTGAACTTGGTTTTTTTTTCAGCCCTGAGTGATATTCAGATCCTTCTTAAAGCTCCCTCAAAGTTTCCTGCAATTCCTTCTAGTTTGGCTCAAACTCCCTCTGGACTGCCAAAGCAGAGGTGCTCTCCCTGTATGTACTGAAGAAATATAGAGGACTAATTCAATTCATTTTGAGAGACATGAAGACATTCAGGAATACATGCAAAGATGATGAGAACAGCTTAGATGAGAGTCAGGCAGACAAACACACATGCTGGTATTAGGCTTTTAATGGTCTCTTCATGTGCTGTGCCAAAAGGGGATTGAGCACCCTTAGCAATTACATGGCAAGGTAATGGAGGCAAACTGAATATTGAGAAATGGCTTTTTTTGAGCTTGCCACAGAAAGCTTCAGCAGGAGACTGCCAATGCCATGAACATCACATATTCTGTTTCCTTGTGCCATGTTTCTTTTGTACCTCTCCCATCCCTCAAGGAGTAGAGAATTGGGAAGGAGGAATTGCAGTCAGCGAAAGAGGAACCAGAGTCACAGAACTGTGAACAGGGAACTTGAACATAACCTGGGAGCACCATCCACCATGTGGTATTGCACTGGTGGCCAACCACAGAAGAAAGGGAGTGATTTAATGGTTTACAGGCAGCTAAATTATCATTATGCCAGTACTAGACCATTTGCATTCTGTTTGGGGCAGAAGCACACAGCTTCCATAACTTATTCTCCTCTTCCTGGGAACTGGATCTAAGTTGTTCAGTTTTGCCCCTTCTGAGAAAGAGAAAAAACAAAAGGAGGAGACAGACTGAAGTCTGAATAATGAGATCAGGTAGTAAATCAAGGAAGTTTGAACAAATGTAGCTAAATCTGTCATTATGTGAAACAAAACAAATGCTGATTGAACTGTAGTTAGGCTGGGGCAGCTGAACAGAATATTTGAATGAGCAAAAGCAACATTTCTGCTCAGCTGCAAATCTGTTGCTGTTTTTAAAACACAGTTTTAACATCAGAATGCTGGTGAAAAGGGTTGGTTTTCAGGATTTTTCAAATTACAGCACAGTATATTAAGAGAAATGAGTGGCAATTTATCTGAATATGCAAGGCCATAAACTGGAGCAGTTCAGCAGCTGCTCCACAGGCAGCTAGACTGTCTTTGTGATGAGAGAGAGACCCTCCTGGAGAAGAGTAAAGTGGACACTCATGGGTAGGAACCACTAAAAAGCATCATTACCTATAAGTAAGCAAGCACTGCTATAGCAGAGAGAGCAGTGAGAATCACTAGCAGGCAGCTTGGCAGTCTGTCTCCCTTTCCTTTTTGGAAATATCAGTTATTTGTTTATTTGAACTTTTTAAAATGTTTCCTTCCTGATCATGATGATGTGATTTGAATTCATCTGCATATTTGGCTTTTGCCTTATAGCAGTTTAATTAAGTATATACAATTAATGACTGGCGTCAGCTTATCCTGTGGAATTTGCAGCAGCAGGACACCTCAAACTCCTGCTGCTGCTGCCCTGCCGGACCTGAGGACTCCAGTCTTGGGCACTGCCAAGCCAATGCTGTTCTCCAGTGCTTTGTTTCAACAGAGAAATGTGGCACATACAAGGGACAACAAAGGCAGCTCCTATTTTGAAGAACACAAAATAGATTAAGCTGGTCTCAGCTGAAAAGGATGCCATCAATTTAGACAGCAGCCTGCTCTTTCAGCTGAAAACACGGGAAATGGAGCAGCACAAATGGGTGAACTGCTTGATTCTCCAAAATATTTGTGAGATAATTAATCTCTGCTGCTTGCTTTGTTTGATAGGGGACCAGCTTACTGCTCCATTACATGCAGTGATGTCGCTGAAGAAGGTAGGCATTTTCAAATGAGAGAAAAACAGAATTTATTTTCTCTTTAACACAACATTCTTTGTGTGTTGAGAAGAGAAAAAACAAGCTGCCCTTGTGTTCATGGCTCCTCAGCGCTGCAGCCCTGGAAGTTTAGGGGCAAAGGAACAGTTGTAAAACAGAAAGTGGGGGCAAAGAAAGCAGTGCCAGACTTGGAGGGAGAAAGTACTACTGTAAATATACCTAATGACTAGGCATAAAAAGAGGTGCTGAGTGATTCCTCATGCCCTTGTGAGCTGAAAGCAGCTTGGTGAGAAACCTCAGGGCAATCATTCCCAAGCTTGTTGGAACATCAAGACTCTGGGATAATAGTGTTGGCTCCCCTGCTAGAGCACTCCCTCCTGGCCTGTGGATGCACTAGTTTTAAGAGGGCAGTTAAGGAAAATAGTACAACCTTGTGACCGAAGGAAGAATAAAAACATGATAATAAATTCAGCAGAAGGAAAGTTAGAAAATTGAGATATTTATCAGGACAATTGTCTTGCTGTGACAATGGTAGCACTTGCTTGGACATCTTGGTACAAAGCAGCTTGGGCCAAGAGCATTAAAACTGCCATACTCAATTAAATTAGCAAGTTTCAGCTGGAATGGAGAGTGTGACTCCTGGTACACAGGAAAGCAAGACAGCTCAAATGACTGTTCTTGTGCCCCTAATTTGAGTTTTTCTTCTATGTTTGAATTTTTCCTTAAATGGCTAGAGATCCTTTCTGTCTTATTCCTCCGGTAAGATGTTTAAATTCCTCATTTAGTGCTCAGTACATCATTCAAACTCTCCAACTCTCATAGCAGAAAGCACTGCTTTTGGATCTTCAGTGGCTTTTACGGAAAGCTTTTTAGCAATTATTTTGTAATCAACTGAAGTGTGTATTTATGTATCAGCAAAGTATCTCCTAAACACTTTTGTTGTAGTATCTAAATACATTTTATTGCCACTTCTAACCAGTTTCTAAAAGGCATTAAAAATTAAACAGGAAAAATTATTTTCCTCAGATTAATTTTGCTGCTGATACCGTGTATCCCAGAACTGCCAAGTGTTCCTGCCTTTCATAGCTCATACTGGACTTGGATGGCATTGTTGGCTGTGTCAAAACAGGCAAACTTGATCTTTATGCCTTGTCAATCTTACTTGAGATTTCAGTCAGTTATGTTTTGACCGGATTTAAAAGAAAATATTTGCACGTTTTTAATTTTTTTCCCCTGTCAACCCTTGATTTTCCACTCCATCTTACCTTGCATGCTGCTTCCAGAACTCTTCAAAATGTACCAAGTGTTGGAATGAGACTCCAGAGCCAGCTGAACAAGCATCCCTCAGACTTCTGGAGTGCTGACCTGTACTGAACTGTTTTCAATCAGTGCCTCTGTGTCACGTTTTGTCCTCAGCCCTGCAGATCCCTGCAGGAGGTCCCACCACAGGGCCAGCAGTGGGTCCTGGAGTCTCCAGCTACTGGAGACATCCCCATCTCACATCCTGAAACACAGAGGCTGGAGCTGGACCCTGAGACTTGGTGACATCCTTTCATTTGACCTACTACATCTGGGCACAGCAAAAATCTACATAAATTTACATACATCTCTATGTGAAGGCCATTTGAAATTCCACAATACTGAGTTCTGATCTAAGGAGATCTGGAAAGCTGAGCAGGGTGGGTTAACAAGATATTTTCTGATCTGACACAGCCCAAATGTGTCATTGGCAAAGGACTGGGATGTGCTGTTTGTGACCTTTGCTTCCAAATGCACCAAAGCCCAGCCCTCCTTTTACCCAGCAGATGGCCAACTGCTCTTGCTGACAGAAAATAAACCTAAGCAGAGGCTTCCTCACTAATGTTTATAGCCCTGCAGATGGACACTTTTCAGGAAAGACAGCTTTGTTAGAACATAAAGCAAAAACCTATGAAACTTTAAATTCAAGGCCTGTTATTTTGTGCTCAGTGTTGGAGCTCCTTTTTCTTCAGACAAATACGCTAGAGTAATAAAGTAGATGCAAGGTCTCTGGGAAATGTAGCATGTGCTCAGGGAATGTGGGGTAGTTTACTCCTACCAGGAGAGCCAAAGAGTGCAATAACAGAAATTGTAGGCTTTGTACCCCTGGAAAAGCTTAGAAATATCAAGCTTAATTACAGGACAAAATATAAATAAATGCTTTGAAGTTTTGTTCGATGCAGCTCTACCTGCCCTTTCCTGATGCTGTTCTTTCCCTGAGTGTTCTTTGATCTCCCAAGCACACTGCTGGTTTAGCTGGACCCAGCTGCACACAGTGGTTGCAATTTTGCCTAATGCCTGTGACTTCAGGTGGTCAGAGGGCACTCTTAGATGGGGAACGTGAAAGTTTAAACTTGAGCTTATATTTTCTCCAAAGTTCACATTTAGGATTCACCCAGCAGCTCAGACATGGTACTGCACCATGTAGTAACTCATCTAGAGGGGATAGGTTCAACTCACATGCTTAGAATTATCCCAAATATTTTGTCTCCCACCATCAACTTCTGCTGGTAGGTAGTTACCAAAACGGGCCACATGATGGACAGGCATCTTCTAGCATCAATGATGGTCTCACAGTGACAAAATGAACTAGCTAATGGAAAGCAAAGTGGAAATGGAAACAAAAAGCTAGGAAATTATGCAGTCTAACACAATATGGCAACTGTTGGCAGATGCTCAAAAGCTGGAGCATGGGGTGTTTGAGAGGCTTGGACTGACCAGTCACATGCTTTGTCAGCCAATATTTCCAGGAACTGAGAACACAAAAGACATCAGTTCTGCTCCCAGACCTGCTCTGTTTGCAGTAGTTTTCCCTCTTCTGCTTTTCCCATAACTATTTCAGCCAGTGCTAATCAATCACCAGGGAGCTAAATGTACATCCCACCAAAGGTTACCGTAGAACAGAGATTACAGAACACAGTTTCATGGTTAATTTTATACAACTTCTAGCAGCACTGGAGTTACTGTTTTATCATTCCTCATATGTAGCCAATTAGCTTTTTCTATCTGAAAATCTCTTGGATAATAACACAGCAAAGGATATAAAGTAAGGAAGTATGACTCTCCACCAGAAAACTAAGAAAACTGGCAGGAATCTTATGGGCAGATAAAGTAAATAAAATAGCATTAACAATCTTAGCAAGGCATTTCAGATTTTGAAATGACAAAGCCCTTTTCAATAAGCCTTTTGCATTACTTAAACACTGTGTTGTGCAAACAGTTTTAATGTTCTCCTGTTACTGAGGAGGAGGTTACGCAACCAGACCACAATACACACATTGCTTTTTGAAGACAAGTTTATAAAGCAGTAAAGTATTATAAAAGTATTGTTACAGAAGCAAAAGCTCTTTCAAGTCATTATAACTGCTCATGTCACAAGAAAGGGAGGTTCTTTAAACTCTGTGCCATTGTATATTATGCGTGTAAGGCATAAAAAAGTGACCTTGGGAGCCAAAAGCCCTGCCTGTCTCAGACAATAATGGGTGCCACAAGTGTTTGCCTTTCAGAGGTGGCAAATAATACTGTAAGTTCATGTACACAAGTATGTGCAAATGGGCTAAGAAATGCCAAACAGGTGGAAAGAAAAATCTGTGGCATGGAAAGCCAGTAACTGAGGCAAATGTCTGAGCGAGGAAGGCCAAGAGCGCTTCTCTCCCCTGCTAATGTTCTCTGCCATTCTACCTTGGCATCTATTACCTTTATATGCTTTTGCTATTTCCTGCCCTGCCCCTGTCTTGCCCCCGATTTTTCCACCCTTTTCCCTGTCTTGTTCATGCTTGTTTCAGGCAACAACAACTGCATGGAGTAAGACTGGAGTTTTATAGAGCCATTGTTCAAAACTGTTTGAGAGTTCTTCTATACATTTGTAATAATAAACAACAAAAGAAAGAAGCTAAAATTAATAAAAATATAACAAAAAGGCAGAGCTAAATACTGTTACATACACTGAAAGCAACTGGAAGAATGAACACACAAAAAGGCTTCTTTGATTAGCATGTTATGAAGGAATGATCATTTTTAGAGAAAGAGCATGCAATGCTTATTTCATCCACAAAATGTCATTTGTTTTGTGTTTTGAATCCAGTTTTGAATAAACACTGTGATGCAGAGATATTAGATTCACCTTCTTCATTTTGTAAGTACGTCACTTTAGGTCCTCTTGCAACCAAGTGCCCAGTCCTCTGATGAGCACTGGAGCAGACTCAGTGATGATCTAGTTATGTTCAGACTGTGGTTGCTCCAAAGGGAGAGATTCCAGCTAAAAATATATGTCTTCACTCTTTTCTATCATACCCCTTTTGGCAGAAGAGAAGCATTTGGCATACAACTGCTCTGGGAGCTCCACACCGGCTCAGAGGTTGCCTTGCAACAGAGCCATACCTTGGAGTCAGTATTGGACCTTATTGCAGGAAAAAAGAGAATGGCTTGGCTGTAGCTGAATTTTCTCTGTAGCTTTTTTTTCCACTGGGTTACCCACAAATCACTAATTAAAAGGAATAGATCCTTAGAACAGATGGGTTTAGAGTTATCAGTCAGACTTGTTATTTTCATGACTATTTTACATTTTACAAGAAAGAGAAGGAAATTACAGTAAACATCTTTTGATAACCTTGCAGATTCCCCTCATATAGCTAACTCTTATTTTGTGAAAAGCTCTCTGTACATTGTGCATTTTTATATTATCTAGAACTTCAGGACACAAGATGGCAGTGTACATACTAGTGATTCAGGCTTGGAGATGCTCCTGCTACTCCAACTATGCATATAACATTTTATTTAGGCCTATATTAATCTGATCATGTAATTGTGGTATTAGAAATAAACCTCAAAGTATTTGTCAACAGCAGAAACAAATGCAATTTGCCAGTAAATGAGTACTGCATGAACAAGCGTTAGGTAAAGCTTAATTCAAGATTTTATTGTACACAACAACCCTCTGGAGACATTAAAAGCCTCTTATGAAACTCCTCAATTGCAATAACAAGAGGGTATCCCTTTATGAAGGAATGGAAGCTGGCTCAGTCGTAAGAGCTTCCGAGCAAAATTGGCTGCTGGGGAAAAGCACATAAGAGGGCTGGCAGCCTGAAATATGTGGAGAGCTCAGGGCTCTCAGAGGAGTAGTGCAGCCTACTGAAGTGGAACAGGCTGAACAGTATCTAAAACTGAACAGGTGCCTTTCTGTGAAAAAACCAACAAAGCGGACAACTGTTTGGCATGACAATTGAGAGAAAAAAAATTTCCACTGAAAGGCATCAGATTAGGGGATAGGTCTCTGGCTGAGGAGAAAATTGCTTAAAGAGCTACAAGGAGTTGGACCTTTCCATGTGTAGCTTCAGAGGAAGTTCATTCAGAGCCTTTCTGGGCACCAGTGGGTAAAGAGAATTGCAGTAATAAGCTTTCAAGGTCACTACCCAGAAACCTCTGTGGTTGGGTTGAGTTGAATTAGTAGGTGTAGCTAAAAACTTGTTTTGGCTGCCTTTCCTAGCATTTGGTTATGCAAACATGGCCTTGCTAGATAGTAAAAAAAGTCCTTAGAAAAATAGTAATATTTCAGAGTATAAAATAATCCTCGAAGTCATTGTCCCTGTGGGATGCCTAATGCTGACAAGATTCCAGGCAGTCCTCTTTTTTCCTGGGGAATGTTCAGGTGACTTTGCCTAAACTCATAGCCCTAATGGGCAAGTCAGATTGACCCAGGAGATCAAAACTCAACACCAAGGTTCATTATTTCTGGATACAGCTCTTAATTTGATATAGTTATTAGGAATTAGATCATGAGAAAATATCTGTTTCTCTCAGACAGGTGTGATATAACAATTTTCTGTTTTTTCTCTCCAAAATGGGAATATTTGTTATCCTCTGTTGTACTGGACCGTGGAGATCCTTCCAGTGTGAGTGGAGATGGGTGTACTGAGCTAGACCAGTGTTTTTGCCAGAAGGTGGAATTTGGGGAATCCTGGTCCCTGAGTCTACTTTTCTTGTGGTCAGTATCTATGTGTAAAAGTATCACGGTGTTCCCAACCCCTCAATCACAGCAGCTCCAATGAAAAGTTGTCAGATTTTTCATGGTGGCCCTCTCCTGTTGTTACAATTGGACCAATTGCTGCTTGCTATGGCCTTATGTTCCCACGCATAAATCACTGGGTTTATACCAGCACTTCTTTTCCCTCTCTCTTTCTGAGTTTGCACAAGATTGAATTTGGCATTGATTCAAATCAAATAATTCAAATGCCTGGTATTTAAACTACGGCTGGGTGTGGGTTCATGACTAAAATAAAGTGTATTACCTAGCAGTTTCAGTCATTTGGTCGATTTGTCACAGTAGATTACAGAAAGTGTGGCATGCACAGAATTATGCATGCACTTTTCAACCATCTAAAATGGAGGATAAATTGAACATGTCATGGTTCTAGGAGAATAATTTATATTGAGTACAAGCTGGGAAGGGACCAGAGCCAAAACCTCAGATCTAAATTACTTGAGTTCCAGGGAAATTTTAATCCAAACAAAAACTTCAGAGCAGTTCATTATATAATTAAGTGAACCAACAAGAGACCATATCTCAGCACTCACTCCCAAACTAAAGAATTTACACCAAAATGGAAGCTTTGTGGTTAAGTCCACAGATGCTTAATACTGACTGTGATCACTGCATGGAGTTACTGCCAACTGTCTGTTGTAACCACCCCACATGTCTCTTTTGGCTTTGCATACATCCCTGTTCTTAATAAATGAACTTTTCCAGCCCGATAATAGTTCCTCACTGTGTTATGAGGATTCACAAACTCATGTTTTTTCATGCATGGACCACTGAAGTTGGTCTCATTGTCCTCTTTTCATTGCAGGTCCTTATTCAAGGTTTGACCTGCAAGGGCGCCCCTTCCCTCTGGCAAACCTGGAAATTATCTGCATTTCAAATTTCTGTGAATGCAGGTGCCACCAGTAATGTCTCAGGAGTGAGAGGAGAAAGGAAAACACTGTTTTTTCTTGCTGCTTCTGCATGATCTTCCCTGTCTCATCTTCTTTTGCCTCTAGTCAAAACCCAACTACTCTTATGGCAGCAGTCGGCACATGTAGACATTCCGTGAAATTCCATCTTTAGGTAAAACAATTCTTACTTTTCTATTCAGAATCATTCCTAATCCAACCTTCTTTTACCAGGAATAACCAATTTCTACCAAATCAAACATAATCTACCCTTTTCCTGTGGTAAAATGTAGCTGTAATAGCCCACCCCAAGATTAAGTCCTCCCTCCCCAGTATTTTACAAAAGCCGCTCTTTGATCTGACTCAACACAAATCAAAACTAATGTCTTTCCCACTCCCCAAAATAAACTCTTCTCTTGACATTAAAATGTAATGACTCCCACAAATTCAGGAAGTCATGGTGCAGCAGAGTGATTGTAGTCCTAAAGACACTTTAACCTTTTCATTTACTGCAAGCATGATCCTTCTGGCCTGTCGTCAACCCACAATGTAAAAGGTGAAATCTGGACTAAGAGGGATGGAGCAGGAAATGTTGGCAGGCTGGAGATGTTGCTTTCTGGTCCAGCACAGGCACACAGGATCCAGCTGAGATCTGCTTGAGAGGAGTTCAGAGCAGGGAATTACCGGAGAAAAGGATACTGGGGGTTATCACTACCACTGATACATTCCCCAAGCAAACACTGATGGTCATAATGAAAGTAAAAGACATTATATTTAAAGTCAAAAGTGATATGCCTGTGAAACATGCTGGCAAATGGTATCATTGAGGCCAAGTGCTTAGCGGGATTCAGTAAAAGGTTATACATACATATTCATACATTTGTGAGGGGAATTAGATTGGACCTGATAAAAATTCATAATGGATATAAATGTTCACAGTTCAGGGCATAAATCAGCCACCAGCCTGAGGTTAGAAAATAACTTCCCCTACAGTCAGGCCATTACATAATTATCAATTATATTTGCAGAGGGGGGAAACGAGGTTGAAGAATAGGGCAATTTCCTCAGAGACATCTGGGAATTACTATTGGCAGACAACTAATTTAGATTTTATCTGGTATGGAAGTTCTTATTACATCAAATAATGTAATTTAGAATTAAAGAATGTGATTTATTTTCTATTTTTTATTCTTCATGTAATCAAGTTCATGCCTGAGGCTAACTGCAGGCCTTTCCATTACAAGCCAGCCAAAGTTAGTGAAATTCACTGTGCTGAGTTTTCTCATCAAATCTCCTTAAAAGCAGCTTCAAATTTTGCAAGAAAACCAGGCAGTGCCCCAGGAATTTAGTTTATCAAAGCTAGCCAACTAATACAGCCAACTTACTGTCTGTATTAGCAAAGAAAAAAATTACATGTGTGAACTGCGGCGAAATCACATTCCAAAAAGTTCTCAATTTTGTTGTTTGCACAGTAACCTAATAAGACTTGTAAAGGTCCTGAACAGCTCAAATTATAGCATGGGGGCTATTCCAGGCCCACTTTTTTCTCTTGGTATTATCAGCTCACCTAAGAAAAACATACACATTCAGTGGACTTGTTTCCATCAAGCAACACACCTCCAGCTCTTCTTGCACTTGAAAACAGTCTGCGACCTAACAGAATACGCACTGCATGCTAAGAAAAGCAGCCTTTGTGACCTTGCAAGCAGAGAGCTTGGTGGAAAATCAGATTCTTAATCCATTGATTAAGAAACTTCAGATGAATACAGGCAATCATTTATGTTTGCTGCACTGGGATAGTAGCTGCATTCTGCTATAGTTTCTGGAGCACGTGATTCACTTATTGCAATTACAACATAAACTAGCACCACAATAGATGTGGAAAGCTGAGAAACATCTATTAACAAAACATCTCACCAGTTTTCACATGGAAAAGGAGTGGTATTTGGCATCAGTCTCTCCTAAGCATAATTTCTATTCCTAGTGAGTATTACTAGAAATGTGGCACAGTGATTGCTCAACATCTGGAAAGTTCTAGGGCCACAATCAACAAACACTGTGGTCTTATGAAAAAAATTTCACCATGTAAACTTGAGTGATCTGTTCAGACAGATTCATAAAAGGAATGGCTGAAGAGAAGGCAGCAGATGCAATGTAGTAGATACTTTTAAAGGCTTCAAATCATATTTTGTGAAGATTTAACTTGAAAAATGCATTCCAGGTGGCTTTGCTGTGCCAGCTATGAGTGTCCGAGGACAGCCATGCCCAGCTCAGTGCTGGTGCTGCAGTGCCAGTGCACTGCAGGCTCCTCACCAGCTGCCCTTGTGTAACGCAGGGGCTGCAGAAGCAGCACCACTGGTCCGTGGGTTTCTAGGAACAAACAGGGCAACTCCTTTGAGCACAATTAGCTCTGAACAGTGGCAGCATTACCAGCCCTGCAGTTGAATCAAAAATGGAGGTTACAGTTGTTTGGAGTGGGTGGCATTAGGATCATTTTACACCAGTCACATCTGCAGTTCTGTCATGTCTCCTGCCTCCTTCTGTGCTGCTACTGCTGACACCCTGCCAGTGGCAAGCCATGTCCCTGGGATGCTCTCAGGCTGCTTACAGTCCAGCTGCCTTGCTCTGTCAGCTACCAAACTGCTGCTCCAGCTCCCACATCAGCTTCTCCCTCTTAAACGTGGTTTACATTGTGCTGGAAACCCCAGTATATACTGGAAACCTCAATACAGAGCTGCAAACATAGGATACATTGAACTGTGAGGAGATGTTTGGGCTGTGAGAGATATGAGGGCGAGGATTGATTTTTTTTTTAGTATTTTCATTGGGATAATGAAGTAAACTTCAGAACACTGCTCCTGACATTTACAACTGTACATCTCAAAAATCTGCAAATACCGATGAAGAATTATAGATGGGGTGTAAAGAAATGATGCACTCAAAAGTGGTAGTTTTGATCTAGAATAAGGGAAATAGATAAATAGTGTACAAATAATCCAAATAATCTTTCAGTGGAATAAATAGCCTGAAAAGTATGAATTGGCAAAGAAAATGATGGGAAAGTGTCCTTCTTCCTTGGCAACTAGATGCGAGTTTGCACAGGATATGGCAAGGCAAAAGAGCAATGTCACTTTAGACCTTACATGAAGAGCTGTAACAGCATCAGGTTAAGTAATTTTTTGTCATTTAGGCCTAAAATATTCTGTCATAGCACCAACACTGTCAAAAAGACAAAAGATAAATGAGAAAGAATTCTAAAAAAAGCCAGAAAAACAATCAGTGGCTGGAGGCCAAACTTATTTGGAAATATGTGCATATGTTTAACTTGTCCAAACCTTTAAGGGTGATTAAGGGGAACTCATAGTGGATGACTTCTTCTGGAACAAGCTACTTAGAAAGTAGAAAAAAGGGGTTAGGAGGTCATGGGCTGCCAGAGATACCAACACTGCTTTGTTAGCTGCTGCTGCTGAGCAGCCACAAAATTGCTCTTTGTAGCAGATACCCAGAGTGCATAAAAACAAGAGTTGCATTTACATATTCTGAGAATCAAGCTTAGGTTTTGTTTTCTCAGAAACTCACTCCCAGAGACAAACCTGCCATGTTTCTAACAGGTATTTAGATAAAAACAAGGCACATGGACCAGTCCAGTGCTAAGGATCACACAGATTCTTTGATACTGCTTTCTATTCAAATAGTGTTCATTACCCTGGGCCAGCATCCCACCTGTGTGGCTGCTGCAAGAGCAGCTCCTGCAGAACAGTGAATAGAAACAGCAGATTGTTTAGATTTTAAACTCAGTAAGGACAAAGCACCTGCAGCATTAGCAGAGTATGTGGGGTGTGACAAGAGGCTGAGGGAGTAAACAATGTTTTATATTCCTATGTCATGTGACAATCAGGAGGAAAATCTCAAAAAAAAAAAGGCAAGAAAAAATAAAGGTAAAGCAACCAGCTTTTCCCATTCTTTCTGAAAATCAGAACAGTAAATAACTTAGGGTCTCCCCTGTTCATCAAACACTTACAGAGGATGCACAGAATGAAGAGTTAGAACATAAAGAAGGTATTCCCTAGAAGAGATTATGAACAAACCATAGATTAAAGACAGTTTCTGTTAAGAGTTCTATTTTTATAGATTTAGTATACTAAAATACTTTGATAGGACAGATAACCTACCAATGCTTGTAGGATTACCTCTAACATCAGAAAATGAAAGTCAAGGAGACCTCTGCATTATTCTCGCTTTCACACTTTCTGTGATTTTTTTGGGGTGTGGATTTTTTTGGGGTGTGGAAGGGGCAACAAAAAATCCATGAACAATTATAGTGTGTGGTTCAGAAAAATCTAGGTTCTTGGGAATGCTTGAGAATTTAAAGGGCAAGAAAGGCAGGCAGGAGCTGAGTCAGCTATCCTATGGCATAACTGTATTCCAACACATGGAGGATGGTGGGAAATTCAGCAGCACATCAAACATGGGGTTCTGACTCTAACGCCCGTGATGCACTTCAGAGTCTTTGTAAAATGTTTATTTAGAGTTAGTCTGGCTTCAGCAGTTGAAGTCACAAAACTATGTCTTTTAAAACTCTTCTCTCTATATTCAATGCAATGCAGGCTGCAAACATTTCTATTCACACTATTGAACTTGTATTTTAAATAGTAATATATTCAGGGTCATTAATTCTGGAATGTGTTGCTTTATCTATTTTAGCATATTTCAATATGTATTTCTAGCACAGTTATTCTATTCTAGATTTATTCCAGAACTGTCTTGGTTCCGGAAGGTCACAGAAGTATCTTCCATCTCAGACATACTGATATTGGTGTATGCCCTGCATAAAACAAGCATTAGGATTCTAGTTGGATTGAGTGCACAGATCATATAATTTATTATTTGCAAATGCCAGGACATTAAAACTTTCAATTGTTTTCCCACCAAACTGAATAAGGCAGTTTGTTAATACAATTACCTCTGTATAATTGGAAACTAAATCAATGATGACTGCGTGATTTGAATGCTACTTCAAATAATTTCATTTTTATGATGCTATTTTGTTGCACATGGTATCACCAAATAGCTTATTCATTTTCCTGCTGACTGTGATTTGAGATTGCATATTTCTCTGTGACAGAAGAAGCACGTTTTCAACCTTTCTAGTTTTCTGGGATACAGTGTGCATTGCTTTTTACTTAGGCTGACACACATTAACACTAAAAGTCCATAGTCCATAGTGAGTGAAACAAGAAGGAAGGACTGGGTGAATTATAACTTCCCTGGAAAAGAAGAGCAGTCACCAGAGGTCTTTGGCAAAGCCCTTAAAGGAAAACAAAATGTGGGGTAGATAAGGTACACGGAACTTAAGTGTTAGGAAGGATTTCCCCTACTCCTTTCAGAGGAGCATCTCTAGTCACTGCCTGCTTGCTTCTGTGTTAAAATATTTGGACAAGCAATAGGGAGAAGGGCCACAGACTACTCCATCTGTCACAGTCTTTTTGGATCTCTCAAATTCACAGGATAATGTACTTTGCAAATTAAACTTTATTTTATAAGCTCATTAGGAAAGAAGGCAAACACAATGAAGAAGGGTTCAGTCCCCTTTGTACAAACTAGTCTAGCTCACAAATTCACTAATTCATCACTTCGGTCATGAGGTTTCTAACTCGCAGTTCATTAACTTGTAACTCCTGAACTTTGCATATGAGCAGAATACCTATCCAAGGGTGAGAGTGCTCATCCTTCCTCCATGTGTTCCCTGTGTCACATGAGAAGCACAAACATTAGTGTTTTATCAACACTGTTTTCATCACGAATCCAAAGCATAGCACCATACAAGCTACTATGAAGAAAATTAACTCTATCCCAGCCATAGCCAGTACAATCTCCACACTTTATTCCCTACTATTTACATCATGCTCAGGTCTAATAGATCCTCATTAGCCATCTTCCTCTTTCCCGTCCTTCAGTATCTTCACAGATATCATTCCCTGTAAAATGTCCATAAAACACCTGTGAAATGTCCATTGAATTAATTTATTCCATGGCATTAGGCTCCACCTGTTCCGGTGGTCACTCAGGACCAGGAGATGCTGTGCTGTGTGGAGTTATTGGGCACCAAAGCCAGCTCAGGTCAGGTCACTGCTGCACATGCATCACTTCTTGCAAGGTTTGTTCTCCACTGCCAGTGGTTCCTGCTACAGCAATCCTGTAATAATACGCAACTCAGAAGATAGTTTACAACAATTTAAAGGTGTATCAAATACACTCTCCATCTCTGGTCCCTTTGGACTCCTACCCTTGCCTCTGCTCCTGTGTGGACGTATCCACAGACTCCAGTCCCTCAGGGGTGGACCCACTCCAGTTGGACCTACTCATGGGGCACACACTCTGCATGGTACAAGTGATGTGGCCTGGCCTTGAGGTGCACCTCCTCCAGCACAGCCTTATCCAAGGGCAACAGTCTCCTCAGGGGTGCACCTGCTGTGCTACAGACATACCCATGGCCACAGATGCTTCTGCTCCAATGTGGTCTTATCCACAACCACAGACACTTCAGGTTGTCCTGCTCCTGCAGGGACTTATCTGCATGTCAAGTCCCTTCAATTCAAGCTGACACTGGAGCTGCAGCCTGGCTGGCCCAGCAGCAATGCCCAGGCCATGGGCCAGCCCCGGCACATCGCCACAGCTCTTATCAAAATGCTCCCAGGCACAGCTGGGTAGGGAGATAAGCCCTACAGCAAACAGCCAGAGTGAAAAGAAGCCACTAACAAGCTCTAGACTAACACACAGCAGGGCAAGCAAGACCTATGGCAAGCACAGCACCCAGCCAATTAATAGCTAAAGCTGCATAAAGATATAAATTGTGTCTAGCAAACTCCGACCAAACTTGTCATTACCTCAAAGCCTTTGACCCCCAAGTTGGTCACCAAAAAGGACTATCATGGTTTAACCCCAGTGGGCAGCTCAGTCCCACACAGCCACATGCTCACTTACCCCAGTGGGATGGGGGAGATAATTAAAAGGGTAAAAGTGGGAAAATTTGTGGGCTGAGATAAAGACACCTTAATAGGGAAAGCAAAAACCACACACACAAACAAAGCAAAACAAGGAATTAGGCATTCGGCCATCTCCAGGAAAGCAGGGCTTCACTACAGGTATCGGTGACCTGGGAAGAGAAATACCCCCAGTCCAAACATCATCCTTTCCTTCCTTCTTCTCCCAGCTTTATATGCTGAGCACAATGTCATATGATCTGGATCATATGATCCCTGTGGTCAGCTGTCTCAGCTGTGTCCCCTCCCAAATCCTTGTGCACCCCCAGCCAGCTCCCAGTTGGGGCAGCCTGAGAAACAGAAAAGGCCCTGACACTGTGCAAGCACTGCTCAGCAATAGCTAAAACATCCCTGTGTTATCTTTTATCTGTTTTAATGCATTGTTCTAAAGAATTTTTCAACTTGAAAGGAAGCTGATTTCTAAGGTTAAGTCATCAAGCTGTAACAAGACAGAAACTCTGACAATCACGCATTCAAATCATATCAATGTCAGCTTATTCTACAGGATGAGACAAGTACCAGCAGAAGATCAACTGCTCCTGACTCCTCTGAGTCAAATTTAAAGCTGAACTTTCCTCCGGAAGATTAAGGGTCTGTATTCTACTTACTCATATTCATGTACAAAGTCTTACCACTTCCTGTATTTCCATGGTTCTTAGGAATGAGATCATAACCAATACTTAATGTCTGGGAAGTAGGCAAAGGTTGTAGGCATATGGTAACTATTTCACTAGTCCTAGAGACAGGGTCTTCTCCTTGAAGAGATGAAAGAACCAGTAGTGTACTTCAGATTGTATAGTAACCTCATTTAACTTTGAGATGGCAGGAGTTAGGGAAGATGAATTCCAGCCACGGTGACTGAAAACATGCCATCTTATGCCAATTAGCAAGCAGGGATCTACAGTCCATCTTATGACTCTGTGATGTAAGAAGGGAACAGAACTTGGGTCACATGTGATGCTAATTCCAGGGTGTTTGGTTTAAATTTCACACAGAGATCTCTGTAAAACATGCAACATCTTCCTACCACTGAGTGAAAAATAAATGTTGTTTCACTGATTCCTTTCATCAGTGTTTTTTCTAGGGACATCGGAGGGACTAATTTTAAAATAAAACTATTTATTAAAAATGGAACATAAAAAAAACCCTCAAAGTCTCAGATCCTCAGAGTCACTTCTCATTAGAGTTTGGGTCAAAATAGTCACTGGTTGAAAGGTCAGAAATTCAGTGACTGAAGCTGACTTGGCAAGTCAGGACTTGTCCCCAACATTTTTCAGAGCTTTGAAAGTTGTTATTTCAACAGACATTTTCTTACATTGCCCTTTAATCTGAAGGTACCCAAGCTAGCAAGTTTTTTAAAAGTTTGTTTTTCAGCAGTAGGTGGCACTATGAAGTTTCATAAATATAGTAATATAAATAAATATAAAATTCTATGCACATAAATTATTTTTAAAAGAACATGAAAATATATCAGAATAAATTCTGATAATAAAATAAATACTTTTCTAAATATTACAATTGAGAAAAAGTCTAATGCAAGAATAGGAATGAGAATGTCTTATATCAAAATAAGCAACATGTAACATTTAAAATGTGTCATAAGAAGTTCCCTATCCTCTCTGTAAAGCACCACCTTGAATTGTTCTTCAATATACTACTTCAGCTACTTTGATTTTCCCAGAAATTATGTATCTCATTTGCATATAAAATGTAATATTGCAATAATTAGTGTCAATACATCTAGAATAGGTTATGTACTTTTTGTAAGGTAAATGAATGTATACAAACAGGAATATGGTAAATGGAAAAATCAGTTGAATTTTTCTTTTGTGGTCAAAAGTTCATACTTAACAAGCAGAGACTAAAGCACTAGGTGTGGGGCCATATTCTTCCATGTATACTATACGGGGATGCTACTATATCCCAAATAAACTCCAGGATTAAAAAGATGCCATGTTAATTGAAAACATTTTCTTCAAAACTTTACTATATAAAAATCTATAAAGGGCAACTCACAAACAAAGCTGTGCTTCCAGGTATTTCAGATTGCCGATGACACAAATAAACAATACTGCAAAGTACACACTTTGTTTCAGAAGCTCCCAATGCCCCACACCTCATTCCTCAGTGGTGTACAGCAGGAATAATCCAGTGGGATGCAGCATTTTCATTAAGCTGGTTTTTGGATGACTGCCTTCTCATTAGAAATGAAGTGCTGGTCTGCCTGAGCACAAGGTGTGAAGATAAGGAAAGGAGAAAAGAAATTAAGCAAGGAACACAAATGAAATATATAGTCAATACTCTTTTATCTTCCTGAACAGAAAGTGTCCTTGCCATTTTTTTTCACCTCAGGCTCCAAGCAAGCTGCTTGGCTCTGCATAGTTTCTGCACTACGACACAACCTATGCCAATGCCTAAGATTCACGTTTTTATTTTGTTTTCTATTAAATTAAGCATATAGAAAAGACACTTTTATAGCTTCACAGTATTTTTTAATGAACTGACATTGTGTATTACTCCTTTTGTGCTAGTGTGGTCTGCTTACTGTTTCTTTTATAATACTGAAAAAGTCAAAAGTTGGTACTTAATAAAAACATAATTTGAAATGAGCTGGCAGCAGCTCCATTCAAAAGGTTTTTTAACTTGCAACAGCCTGCTTCAGTTTCTCCAGAATCTTCAGCAAGAATCCTTTCAGTTGGATTTACTTGGGTTCACTTTCAGACCTCAGAATAAAGTGGTACTACAAAATTAATACACAGGAGTATACTTTAAATTTTGCTGTTTGTTTTCCATCGCAAATGATTCATTGTCACCTTGATTCTACCTCCATGGAATCAAAGCCACAGCATCATAAGAACTGCTTCAATATACCTAATTCATTCAGCACATCTCCTGCTTAGACCTCCAGAATGTGTTTGGTGGCTCCATGGATGTGCTTTAACTAAACTTTCATTTTAAGGGAAGTGCTTCCACTACATCTAGTACAGTTATCAAATCTGCATATAAGAAATCTACTTAAATTACAGGTTCTTCTTCCTTTCAAATGATGTATCAATTTCATATAATTACAGCAAGCAATATCTTTGGGTAGACACACACCTGCAACATGAAGCTGCAAAGAACTTTTAAATTATCAGAGATGTATTAAATGTATATACTTGTGCTGCTTATTAAGTTGTAAAGTCCCATGCTTGTACCTTGAAGGGCAAACCTGAAAATGAGATCTTCACCCTAGCTCTGTTTAAATGGCACCAACAGCCCAGCAGCTGTGCATACCCAAAGCAGGGTCTGAGACAGACTCAGTGCAGCACTCTGCCTGCAAAGCACAGAAACCAAACACCCACAAGGGAATAGGGAGGTTTATCAGGTTTAGTAAGAGTGTCCTAATTCCACACTATTTGGTTCAATGAGTATTGAAAGTAGCCTCAGAAATGGGCTCAAGGAGTGACCAAAGGATCATCTGAAAGGTATATATTGTCATATACTGTCCGCCAGGCTACACACACAGTGGCAGCAGACCCTTTTCGAAGTGGTATTCAGTGCACTGAATTGATGGACTGTTTGACTCGCAAGGGGAGTTCGGATTGCTCTCTGAGCAATGTAATTTACCGTGTAACGACGGGTGCTTCCAGATAAGACACTGCAATAATTTGGTAACTCTGACACGTGTAAGGATGCCGGCCTGCAGCCTGTCTGCTCTAAAGGATTCCCCCTTACTTTTAGGCGTGCGCTGGCACGTGCTTTGTCACTCCTGAGGAGGAGATGTGTTGCGGGCTGTGATGTGTTGGTAACGTGTGTTCCGTGTTAAATAGCCGGAAAAGGCAAAAGGTTGACAAAATGGTGTCAGGGCTAGTACCATCGCCGCTCCTAGGGGAAACCTCGCCCGGAGCTACCAATTCCAAACGCTTTGTGCGTGCCGGCCCCGCATCTCCCGATGTGTTTCGGCTGCTTTGACGGCTCGCTCGGATCCCCTGCCCGGCAGCGGCAGCCGGCGCACACGGGGCTGTTCCCGGGCTCTGCAGTCCCTGCCCGGCAGCGGCAGGTTCCCGGCAGCGCTCCCCGCTCCAGCGCCGAACGCAGCGGCCTCGCCCGGAGCAGCGCCGCTCCTCCACTCACCGACCACAGCCGGAGCAGGGGCTGCCCGGGGGCGGGGGGCGCTGGGCCGCGGGAGCGCTGAGCACGGACGGGGTGCCGGGCACGGCGGCCGCCGCTGCCGGGAAAGCCGCCGCCTCCGCCGGTCCCGCGGGCGCTGAGTGGCTGCGCGGCCGGGCCGGGGCGGAGCGGAGCGGGGGGGCGGCCCGGCGCGGCCCCGTCCCCAAACAGCGCCGAGAGAAGCGGCGGGCGGTGCCGGGCCAGCTGCCGCCGCGCCGAGCCGGCCCGGGCAGGCCCGGAGAGCGAGGGAGCCGGCCCCGCGCCATGGAGATCGAGGCGGCCGCCGCGCAGGTGAGAGGGGCCGCGGCCCGGGCAGGCCCGGCCGGTGGGCAGGGGCGGGGCGGCCGTCACGAGCCCGCGGAGCACGTGGCGCCGGCCCGCCCCCCGGAACGTGCTGAGTCACGGTAGGGGCGGGGCCGCGCTGCCCGAGGGGCCGGGCCGGGCCGGGCCGGGGTCAGCGAGGGCCGCCCGCAGCCGCCGCCCGCAGCCTCGGAGCGCGGGGAGGGCCGGGCAGGGCCAGGGGCCGGAGCCGCCCCCGCCCCCGAGGGAGCGGCCGGGGAGGCGCCGGAGGGGCTGCCCGAGCCGGCTGCAGCCTCGAGTCGCTGCCCCCGCGGGCCCGAGCGCTGCCGCTCCGCACTCGGGTGAGTTACCGCCGCTTCCCGCTGCTGCGGCTCGGGCCCGCTCCGCGGCTCCTGCACAAACACGCGCTGTCCCGGGGCGGCTCCGGGCTCGCTCTCGGGTCCGGATCGCTCTCGCACACGCAGCCCGCGGGGCTGCCCGCCGGGTGAGCGGTGCGGCCGGGTGCGCCCCGGCAACTCCGCCTGCTGGGAGCGCCCCGCCAGCGCTTCGGGCACACAGACGGAGCCGGGGCGGCCTCTGCCAGGGCCAGTGTCCTGGAGGTGCAGAGGTGTTTGTGGTTTGTACTCGTGTGCTATGGAGCCGCTTCTCTCGAAGCCGGGGGAAGTTCAGTACTGTTGCGTTGCAAACTAGTTGCACAAGAGCTGCGTGAATAACCGAAAACATAATTGAACTCCATTATAAGTTTATATAATTGGGCTTTTCTTGGGCTTTTAAATAGAAATGTATCCTTATCAGCAAAATGCTAGGTTTGAAGAAGTAATACTTAAAACTTGTTCTGGAGCTGCTTTAGTTATTTTCATGCTGCAAAATTAAGACGCAGATTTTCTGATGCTGTTGTAGTGTGTGTTGCTACAATATATGCTATGCAGTAGAGTTTCTTCTAACATTGTCCATTCTTTAGGATATGTAAGTGGGTAGTTCCTGTAGGTACTATCACTTTATGAGCATTGGGTGTACCTTTTCCTGTTCATTGGATACAGCTCCTTTGGAGTCTTGGGCTGCTCATATCTCTGCTTGGCCCATCTGTTTTTCTAGCCCTGGGTAGCACAGCCACGACCTCCACCTTGCCTCCTCAGTTTGCTGGAAAATACTGCAATAGAAATCACTGTCTCAACCTGTGCTACATGAGCACCCTGTGAATTTGGTTTTGCATATATTATCCAGGCACTTTTGATCTCATTCGTGAGGGACTCTTAACAGACCAATTCCTGCATATATGCTTTTGTACTTTCTTCCCCAATCCACTGTGACTTCTCTTCCAGGAACCTTGCCTTTGTTACTCGTTTGCCTGCTTTGTCAAACCATCTCTACTAAGCCACCTGTTGCACTTTTCCTATCTGAGCTCAGCAGCTGCTGATTTCTTCTCTTGCAGACCTAGCCTGAAAAGGCACTGTGTTTTTTAGATAGCAGCTTATCGTCTTCTTTGACATATAGTCCTAAATGTATTCATTAAGTGGAAAATTCACATACCCTGTACCATAAAATGTTCACTCAAAATGAGCAAGGGGAGAACACAATCAGCATTTAGCCCCTCAGATTTTGCCAGCCAGCAGATGGGAAGGATGTGTCTGTGTGCCTGGTAGCAATTGTCATACCGGTAAAGGTGAGTGTAAAGGGATTGACTGAACTCCTTAACCAGAATGTAAAACCACCACTTTCAGCTGCATACTTCTGTGTGAGTTAGCAGAGCTGTTGCCTGTGATTTCCTTGTTGTACCTCTCTGCCTGGAAATAGGATGCACCTCTGTGTACAGAGGTGAAATGGAATGTTGCCCCCATGGACCTCAGATCATCCATGAAAAAGGATTGCTATGGAACAAGTGGTCTGGATGTTTCAAATCCTGCTTATGAAGGCAGGACTTAGTAGCTGTTCTCTTCAGTAAATGTGAAGTTACTGACTTCACATTGCTTGTAACCTTGTAAAAAAGCTCAACAAGCCCCTTAGTTATTAAATATTGAGCCTCACAATAAGATGGCTAAAAGAATTCCCTTTCCAACGCAGATAATGAAGCTGTGGGAACTAGAGTGGAAGTGAGACTAATTGCAACAACTGGCAAAACTATGTAGAAAAATAATTGAATGTGCATGTAAGGGTATCTGTTAGGGTTTTTCTACATAGAGAGCTGTCCTGAGGAGTCTCCAGCTCAATTAGGGATCTCTTCAGTATAGAGAACTATAATGAGGGGTTACGCATACTTTTTTTTTCTTGACCTGCAGAATCAAATTGTCAAGTGATTGGGTTTATTTTTATTCTCTAATAGCCTGGCAGTTCCACATGAGGGTAGATTCTGTGGGAAAGTCAAACGAGTACCCCACTCAGGGCTAGCAACAAGTCTTTGCTTTTTGGGTTGTTGGTTTGTTTTGGTTTTTTTTAGTTTCTGGATAATGAGATTTAATAACCTTATTGAATAGGAATGTCTGATCAGGATATCTGTAGATGTATCTATGTGGATAAAATTCAGAAATGCCCATATTTCTGCATATATTGTTATCTACTAAAATGGAGTACAAGTTTGGAGGAAGTAGATGAGAGAGTATCACAAGCACTTCCTTGAGTAAAAATGGACTTGTTTTGACCCTCCCAGTAGTTCTGTGGTCACCTTGATATCAAGCTGTATTGGTAGAACTTTCTTTCCTTCAAAACTCACAAAAGAATTATCTTTCAGTTAAGCCAGTGTTAGATATAATGCAATGTAGCATGTTTGGCTGAAATTAATGTACCCTAGCAGGAGCTGATCTCGTCAATCCATTCAGGACAACAGCTAATTGGATATTGTTATTAGTGTAGCAAATATCCATCATATGAATCCTGGTCTGTAGCTTGTCTTTAAAATGTGCCAAGAACTTGCAGTTGTATTTGAAACTGGGGGAAGTGCAAGGTGATTGTCTCAGAAAACCTGACTATCTGACTTGAAGAAATTAATTTTTAGCACTCAAAGCTGTAGAAGGGATTCACTTTGAAAGTTTATTGGGAAATGTTTGAAAGAGACCAAACTTGAACAAAAAAGAACATTCATTGTAAGCAGAAGGCAGCTGGATGTTCCTGTGTGCTTTAAAGAACTTGAGATGTTTTTATAGGACTGTGTGGGCGGTTGGGAAGGTTTGCGTACACTTCCCACTAATGCTCATGGGCAAGAATAAATGTTGGCTTTCTGTCTCTTACTTTTTTCTTTTTTAATTAAAAAAATAGAGATGATACAGTACTCATCCCAGTAGGTTATGTATAACTCTGAAAGACAAGGAAGTGGTTGAAAATTATTATTGCATCTATTGTTGCACCTGAATATCCTTTTGATTTCTTTTGTTTTCTTTACCTCTTAAATTTGCAAAGCAGAAAATTACCTGTTTGATAGGTACTGCTACTTCTGTGATCCTGACTAAAATGAATGTAGCGATAGCATCTTGAACATACTTACTTTGTTAAAAAATGTCAGATGCCTTTGTGGAATATGCTGAGCTTTGTGAGGTGATGTTGAGGAGCATTAGAAGTGGAAGGACTTAAGTGAAGTATTTGTTCTAAGTAAAATCAATTCATACTATTCCTTACTGGAGTTTTTCATACACAGTTGTAAAAGTCTGTTGAATTGGTTCCTTCAGTAGAAGTAAGAAAACTCAAAATAACGAAAGCTATTAGAGTTTATCATTGAAAGTTTTTAGAATGCAGTAGACTTTATAAGGAGAGTAAAAATAGTCAATTGAAGGCTCAGAAAATGGTGAACTTGAGGGAAAAGGAGAAAATACAGAAAGTCCAGATGAAGATTCCGCTAATTACTGCCACGTGTACCCATACCTGTAACACCGGGTATGTGATTCACTGTGAAGAAGAAATTAGTTTGATTTTTGTATCTTGAACACTGCTTCTTTTCTTTTTTTCTCTTTGCAGTTATAAAGATAAGCTTTAAAATTACTAAGCCTTTCACTAAACTTAGGCCAATTTGTACAAGTGTGATGTATTTCCAATGATTGTCTTGGCTGAGGCCAGTGCAGTACAAGTTCAGGCAGTAACCCACTGGCATGAATTAAATATTAATCCCCTGCTGATTGAGTTGCAGCCAGCAAGAAGTCCTGCAAAGTCTCCAGGTTAATCACCTGGTTAAAGTTTGCTTTGGCCTCTATCTCATTCCAGCTCTAAGTAACCTATTATTTTAATATAGCACATTCCTAGAAAACTGGAAAGGGTTTGAAGTCTGTTCAGTTTTCTGATCCAGTATATTATACCAAAGTTGGACTTCGTGCCACAGAATGCTGCTTTAGGTGAGGGGGAAAGAATATGACACATTGGTCAGCTAAGTCCTTTTTCAGCAATAAACTGATGTAATTGGTTTTGGAAACACTTCATCTGCTACCTCTGCAAGTCTTTCACTATAGACCAATGAAAAATCATGGAGGAGGAGCTGGAAGTCTTGACTTTGAATTTGTGTTATCCAAGAATGGCTGATACAGTGAACCACAATGCCGCTCAGGGTTGCTCAACTGCAATTCTTTATGGCATATTTGTTTCATTAAGGTAAACAATTAAACCAGCGGTAAGAACTGAAGGCGGCGGTGCTATCTGTTCTGGATAAAACTGCTGAAAACCATGGAAGGCTTATCTGGAACAGATACTGGCAAATGTGTTCAATTAAAGATAGGCATTGTGTACTTTTAGCTTTCCTACCCAGGAACTGCCTTCTGTACAGGAAAAGCAAAGCCAGTGGCAGTCACGTATTAATTGGCAGTAACAAGAATTTAATTATCTTATAGCACTTAAGTTTTTCTAATGTAAAAGAGCAGTATTACTGCTCTGTGCAACACAGTAGTGAAGCAAACAGAGGGACAGCTATTTTTCTGTCTCTGTGATTTCTAGATACACAAGCCTTTATTTTTCTTTACCACTCTTTAAAATAAGGAAATAAAAAAAAAATCCCCCATCATATTATCTTGTTTTAATATTACTTTAGTTTTACTTTGACATGCATATGCCAACAGTGGCAATTTCAAATGGAAGCAAAGTCTCTCTCAGAACCATGCATTTAAACTAAGTATTAATTTGGCGCCATATATTTAAATTAAATATAAATTTAATCGGGTAACCAATTAAATAGGTAACCAAGCAGTCTGTAACAACATCTAGTATGGATAAAAGTGTTTTATTATTTGGCTGCTTGCAGAGGAGGATTTGTCATCTTATGAAGGATCTTCCATTTTCTGTCTTTTGCCATTTTGAATTCTTGGTGAAATATTTTCTCTGTTTTCTTTAAGCAACACATTGATTTTTCAATGTTACATGTCAATATGTTGGCTTTGTATTTGCTTCTTAATTCATATGTTAATATTCATGTTAAAATTCACTTTAAAATACTTAGATGTTTTGGTCTGTTGTTCTGGAGATCTTGGAAAGCTATTAGGAGATAACAAAAGTGTTAGTAACTCAAAGTTAAGTTAGTATTGTCTTACCAGCAGAGTATAACTGCTTCTCAGTAGTATATTATTAAACCCTAGTACAAGTGCTAATTGGCACAGCTCTAGTAAAATGGATATAGGTTAGAAATAATACTTGTGTGGCTGCAATTTACGTACTGCAGATACAGTTGAAGTTTTTTATTATGTCAGTTCAGATTTCTGATTTTGGCCTGATTAGGTGGAGATTTTGTACTGGGAGGAAGGAATAGAAAACAGTGTTTGTTTGGCAAAGTTATTTGGAAGGTACTATAAATGACTATTAATGTTTTCTATCTTTAGATGTAAACTGAACCATTTCAATAGGTATGTCTTAGTTGTGGATGCTGTTGCAATAATGAGGGTGTTGAAACCACTCAACTATGTGCACTTCTTGCAGTTAGACTTTTAGCCTAACTTCTGCAGTATAATTATTAGCAATCAAGTTAAAAAAGAGAAGAGAAAGGAAAAGAAAGTTCCTTTAAGACTGAAGTTTCAGCAACGAGTTATGTAAGATCAGTTTGAAACCCTCTCTCTAAAACCTTTTAAGGAAGTATCTTCTGTATTGCTATGAAATGTAAAGATATCAACTTTTCCCTCCATACCCCTGCTTCCGTCTTGCAGTTTCAAAGTTTTATTGCTGTTTGCTGTATTGATTTTACATGCTGTCTCTTGTAAGTATAACAAAAATTCCACTCCTGGAGACAGCTTGCGAAACAAAGTTTGCATACTTGAGAAATTGACTCAGAAGGAGCTTGGTTGATAGCGTGCCTGTAAGACGAGGTTTGTTTTATGAATAAGGGTGTGTCTATTTGCTATGTTTGAAAATTAATACCTACAAAATGTTAAAGCAGTGACTTTTCAACAGCTGAGTTATGTGAAAAGTTGCTGTGACTTTGATTTGCTTCCTGCTCAGGTCATCACCACCGTTTAGCTCTAAAGAGCTATGACAAAAAGATCCTGGGGTTTTTTTGTTCGTTTGAAACCTTGTGGTAAAATGAGTATCTTCCTACTTATTGCTGTAATTAGAGTGAACAATTCCTGTGCTGCTTGGGCTCCCCAGTGGGAGATCCCCATTTGGAATTCCCAGGCAGCAGGAGGCACTGGGAATGTTGCCTTCTCCTGTGTAAGATGGCCAGTTTGAATGTCTGCTCTGCAGCTGGCTGCTTGGGTGGGGGCACTTCATCATTTCTTCTTTCTGCCTTCAGGAACTGTGTGCTTGAATTACGTGCTGTTGGGTAAGAAGGCTGAATTTTGTTCTAAATCAGGGTATTTCCAGTTGGATTGTGTGCAGTTATGTGACCAGATGACGTGTTCCACAATCAGCTGGATAGCAGAACAATGGACAAGAGAGGATGGCAGGGATGAGTGGGTGGCTTTGAAGGCTGGTGCAGCTCAGCTCAGATGGGTAAGATTTTTGGATGCTTCATGGCTGGAAGGAGAACATGGAGACTGTAGTGGCAGAGGTTATCCAAGAGCTATCAGTGGGGGTATTCCGCCCCAGTTTGTGACACAAATGCTTGACTTCAGCACTGGCACAGAAGGAGTCACTGATACGTCTGCAGCAGTGCAGATAATGTAGTCAAGAAGTGTCCTTGTACAGTGTACTGCAGACCCTGGTGCAGTCTGCTGTGAATTACTTGACATGAGATACATGGATATGTTTTCTGTTTTATAACACAGAATTATAGTCACACTTGGCTTTGTTTCTACTTTAGATGGGTCTTGAGCAGATCTGTGTCAGCTGAGGAATTTCTGGAAGGTTGTCCCACTGATATTTGTAAAATAAATCAAACAAACCTGAGTAAACTTGTGAAACAAGTAGGATTTAAGATGCCAAAGGATGAAAATAGAAATAAGTCAGTATCAAAAATAGTGCTAGTAAAATAGCATAATATGAAAACCAGAACTTATATTTGAATCTAAATCGTGATTTCTGACAGCTGGTCTTCCAAATTATTGAAATGTAATTCTTTGGCTATGCACATCATATTGATGTGCGTTATAGCTGTGTAGGTTGTAACAGAGAATTAGAGCACAGTGACTTCTGATACTCTTTCTATTTTGGTTTTAGTATTTGAACTAGAATGTTATCAGGTTAATTCTTCAACTAGTATGAATTGTTGTGACTCAGTGAAATGTTGTAGTGCCGTGGAATGTTTTCTGGCTTGATTTGTAACCCTTTATCATCTACCACTTCAGGAGTCTAGTCTGCACTGACCACTCTTGGGAATCCTTGCTCAGCTGACAACTAGTGTGTACATTCATCTCTCAAAGTTTCTCTTTGTTGGCAGAGTAAAGAATGAAAGCCACTTAAATAATAAAACTGTTAATGGAGTGCTTCAAATTATTCTGAAACACTGTCACTAAGGTCAGACCCATAGAATTATTTTAAATTTAAAATGAAGCTTGGGATGAGAGTTTTTTATAAAATGGGCTATGAGTCTGCTGTATACTGCAAGGGACAGACATGGAAGAAGCCCCAAGGAAAGTGGTGGGTGGTGGAGGCTGTTGATTTGGATGGAAGGACACAGTTACTGATGGTGGAATTTTGCAGTTTTGTTGCTCTTTTGAGGATATTGAGCATTACTTTGGCAAGAGGTATAAAACTATTTACCTGCCCTGGTTTATGCCTTGAAAGATGAATTAGATCCTTTTGCTTTCAGAATTCATAAATTGTAAAGTGAGGGCTGGAATGCACCACACAGACTAAGCTTTAGTTTTCTACCTAGCTGTTGTTCACTTCCTCAGTGGGTTTACCTTTTTTAAGCAAAAGCTGTCATTGTAGACAGAAATGACAAATTGACATGTAGATGCCTGACTTGTTGGCCTTGTCTGATTTAGTTGTTTAACTTTGCAGGACCTTCATGTGAAAGAGCTTCCTGAAGTCTTTGCATGGGGGCTGATGATTTCTAAAGACTTGCTTTTTGCAGATAAATGTGTGGATTACAAGTGCTAAAGAAAATGAGTAAAATCTACCCTTGCTACATTCTATGGAAGGATAACTCATGTATCTTGGTGTGGCTAAAGGAAGAGGAAAAGCTATACAAACTCATTTAATGCAAATTAAGTAATGATTTCTATGATGCTTTGTGTAAATTGAGGGAGAGTTTTTTTGGTCAACAGTGCACAATTGAATGGTATTATTATTGACTGAAGTATGTCACTAATGAAGGCTGTTCACAGTGTCAGATGAAGTTCACAGTGTCATTTAACCATGAATTACTCTTTTGGAAAGACATTGCCAGCACAACTAAAATGGGCCCCACTGGGTATCCCTTTCTCAAATCTTATGCTTCTGTATTGCCCTGTGGTGAGCAGTTGAATAGCAGTGTATTTTTGGCCTCTTTTCTGGGTTTGGTTTCTTTTCCCCTTGCAGAAACTAAATAATAAGTGTATTAGAGGTTGAACACTCAAAAAAACCCCTGACCCAGCTTGTTTAGTGGGAACTGTGCACTGACACTGAATTCCCAGCACTGTCTATATGGATTATGTGTGTGAGAAGGGCCCATTAATTGCAGGACTGGCTTACAAGGGTGTTTAAAACCTGTGCCCCACAGACCGCAGTGGGAACTGCATGCCTACATACTCTGCCAAATGTGGGCACATCTGGAGCAAACACTATTCCCTGCAATATAACCCTATTCGTAAGCTTTTAGTCTTAAGATAGTACTCCTGCCTGATGAGGTGTTCGCATGGAATTTCCTTGATGCAGCCACAGCAGATGTCAGTGTTTCTGAAAGGGGGCTGCTGGGTATGTGCTGGCAGGACATGGGTGAACATCATTGCTTTCTAACTCACCCAGGCACTCCAGTTGCTTGCCACTGTAGTTTGGTCCACAAACAACAATAATGAAGTAAGTTGCCTGTGAGATCAGCGAGGTGGAAGTTGACAAGATGTGCCTCTTGTAGTACTGGAGCATGCAGCATCCACATCCAGGCCGTGGTGTAGCTGTAATGACCCAGCTGGTGCTGTCCCTGGAACTTGCCCAGGCACCAGCAAAAAGACAGCTGGAAATGGGGATTTTAAGCAAAGATGCCAGTGTGGTGAAAATGTGTAGTACAAGAAAGGTTCTGGAGAATATATGGACCCTCAAACAAACACACAGTTTTCATTTTGGTTTGAAACACGCTTTTCCAAAAGGTGTGAAATCAAAATAGTGGTTAATAGTTTATAACACAAGATTTATACAACCTAATAAATGTTACTTGGAGTTTTTAAGGTAATTTTCTCTGTTCCTATGTTCATTTTGCTTCCTGAATTCTTTCATTGGGCAAAAGAATGTGCTATAATTTGACTGGATCGTGTTTCTCAGATGACTGAGCCATTATTATAAACAAATCCTCTTGTGTATAAACTAGTGAGTATCCTGTGGCAATGTCTGCAGAGTACATGTTTGGCTGGGTACAGCAGAATAGCTTGAAGATAATGATTTAACAGGTAACTTTTTCAAGTACTGTAGGTTCAATATAGAAAATAAAGTGGGATGCATAGGCTTTTGTATTTTGTGGTTAAAAGATCAGCAGTATTTTTCTTATATTATTTGTTTACATATAGGGGTTTTTTGATTGTTGTGTAAATGACAAAATTCAATAAATGCCTGTTTCATTATGATGCAGTTTTTAACTTGGGAAGAAAAAAATCCCCAAACACAAATAAAGCCATTAAAGCTGTATTTCATTTCAGGAAGAGCTGGTCTATCTGAGATGGCTGCTGTTTGAATACCTTTCAAAATGGAGTTATGTGGTGCAGTGCATGGTGATTAGACAACAGCTAGAAAATCAGCCACAACAGAATCACTCACTTTACTTGTTGGGGCAGCACAACAGAATTTTGTTGATGTATCAAGCATGCAAAAACAAACAGACAGGCTAACCCACTCTTAGAAAACAGTCCTGTATTTTTGCCAGGTTCATTATGCAACTTGTGTAATAGATTGTAAGTTGAATACATATTAACTTCTTGTGCTTATTGACTTAATTTTGTAATGCTGATGATGCAAGATAAAGAAATAGCAAGTCAATAACTGTTAAGCTGAAAGAGGGACTCAGAATTTGAGTGGAAGGGACCACAGCACTACCAGCCAAATACACTTTGGAAAAGTGAAAATTGAATTAACACGGTATAAATAAGACTGAAAAGGGAGAAACAGAACCCATTTAACTAAAACAGTAAAGCTCTGAAAACATGTGCAGCTCATTGCTTTAGATACAGATACTCCAGAAAGCACTCTGGGATGTCAGGAGTTTTAGGACTAAGTTTGAAGGAGTGAGATGACAACAATGGCCATTTTTAGCTTGTTCTGAGCAGCCAGGGTAGCACTTGTAAACATGGGCATAATTCAGTTTATTCAAGAAAAATTCATTGTCATTAGTTCACCATGTTAGACCTTACTCTGTCTTTTCCTTTTGACTAAGGCAGAAGTAAGGGAATTTGGAGCAGATACAATGCATGATAGATCTGGTCCTCAGTATAAGATGATAACTTTGGAAAAATCTAAAAATCCATCTTATTTGGAAAAATAAGATGATACATTTGGAAAAAATGGAAAAAAGAAAATAAGTACCAATGTCAAATTTAAGATTTTGCTTTCTGTAAGCCATGCAAATGAGACAGTGGGTTTGGGATTTCTATTTTTTCGGTTTTTTTAAAGTATGTTGAGGTGGGATCAGTCCAGACCCCATTCAGCCCCTGGAAACCAACACTCTATATTAAACTCCTACTACTTTAAACCTACCATCTAAAATATGTATAGATTAAACAATTTAGAAAAGTACAGCTGCTTCTGGAGTGTCTGAGATGGATCATGAACCAGTGTTCCACAGAAAGATCTGCAGCACTGAGCAAGAATCCCCTGATCTGTTGTACCATAGATGGTCACCTCAAGGCAGACCAGATGTGATGGGAAAAGGACATAGACGTGTATTTCTGACACAGGATAATGAGATTGATGAGCCAGAGAGGAGAGAGTTGCTCCTGCTGCTGTGCCCCGGGCTGGGAGTGCTGTGAGGCACTTGCATATGTCCAGTGTTTTAAGGAGTGGCTGGGAGGTGGGGATTGATTGATTTTGCAGAAGAGAAGACTTGCCAGAGTGGAGAAGTAAACTGTTCTGTGTCCTTCCTTTTCCTCTTCTTTGCTGTGTTTCTGATGAAGGTGTTTTTGTTTACCTTTGGTCTTGCTTTACTGTTAGCATTAGGATTTTGCAGGTTTTGGAATTGAAATAGAGTTAATACATTAATGACCATAAACAGCCTTCAACAGCTATTTTTTATTGCAGTTACATTCTTGCTCATTTTATGTTCTTCAGGTTTAAAGAAACTTGTCTTATCACTATACGGGGTGTTATTTTATGGGGTATATTTTTTCCCTGGCAGTTTGGAAAGCTTGCTTGCCGTGGGATGTGTATAAGAAAACATGTTGAGAGCTGTACATAACTTACAGACTTAGCCTTTGTTGATACCATTCCTGGAAGATGACATTTCAAGTAAATACATAAATAATCCATCTCTCAGAGGAGTTGTTTCTGGAGTGCGGGTTGGGAGAGTGGGTGAGTAGTATCCAGAACTGTACTTCCAGCCAGGCAGAACCTCTCCCTGTCTTTGTCAGAGTAATGCCTTTAGACAAGGCTTGTAGTGAAGCTTTCTTAGGAATGCTGGGCAATCCAGCCAAGGAATTTTTCAACTAATCTAATTTATAAGTGTAGATCCTGACAATTTGGCATTTATTAAGAGAGCTTGCTGTAATACAGTGGGAGGTACAGTCTGAAATATGAGATGTGTTTCAGGAGAAAATAGAAATTTGCATACGTACACTTAACATTTCAGGAACTGATCTTATCTCATCTGGCTCTGTTGAGGCAGAAGAAGGTCCCAAGATGCATGGTCAGCATGGACAGCATTTACCAGTTTTATTTATATAGACAGGGAGTGAAAATTGTCTTGCAATATCAGTTCTTTAAAGCTAGGGCTTTTCAACCCTTTTTGAGTCCTTTTCTAGGTAAGTTAGCCTGCTAAGGCTTTAAGAGTGTTTTGTGGCTCAGGCATCCAAAGCCTTTAGGACCAGGAAGAGCAAATGGGCATAAAGAGAAACAGGCTGGTGTAGTGTCAAACCATACTGGTTTAGTGTCAGTACAGTCGCACCAGTGTTAGGTGGCACAGGTATGAAAGACAGAAAAAAGACACCCCATTGCATCCATCCAAGCACCTTGATTTCTTAGAAGGTCTTGGTGAAAAATGTGGGACAGCAGACAGCTCTGCAGGGCAGTCAAGGATTTGACCTTGTGTATTCACAAATCACAGGCTGCTGTCATGTGGCTTTGTTTGACAGCTGTCTGTTCTGTCATGCTTCCAAACCCTGAATTCAGACATCTGAAATTGCTGTTGTAGCCCTCTGCCCACCTGTGTAAATAACTTCTGTCATACCCTTTTCCTCATTCTTTTCAATTGTTTTTAAAAAGTTAGTGTTGGGCTAACTTTATCTGCTTTCTGTGCCTTCTCTTAAGCTTATTTGTCCAGAATTTTGTTCTGTAATTGTAAGCTGCAGTTAAGTAACTTATCTTGAAAAATATCTAGAAAACCAAACACCAGTCACGGAGATGCCAGAGATCATCTGAAAACATTAAATTATTTATAAATAATTCTTAAAAACTACTTGAAGAAAATTGATTCCTCCAGAGGATAATGAGGCAAAAACCTTCAGCTATTGCTTCCACTGTACTTTTCTTAAGTGGTAATATGCTTCCAGCTCCTCTTGCACTTGCCTTATTACTTGATGGCCTCCTTTTAATTCTTGCCTTGAAGTATCTCAGGTCCTTGAGCCTGCCTCACTTCCAACACTTTTTTTTTTTTTTTTTTAATTAAAGCAGAAATGTAAGGTGCTTTTTTGTTAATTCCCTTCACTTTCTGGAAAACAGATAAGCATTGAGGGATACTTGGCCCTGTCCCTTTCTATGAGTAAGCTGTAGGAATGCATTCCTGCTCCTGGTGCCGTGCTGGTCTGAGCTCCCTGCTGGTTGCAGTAGCCATTGATTCTATTGCTCTGCTATTGACTCTGGCATGTGAAATCATCTGTCTTCTTGGGGTTAGGTGCTAACAGATCATGGGAAAGGACAACAAATCCTTGTCTGGTGAGAGATTCTGCTCGTGTTACCTCAATTTAGGGTGCAAAAGGCATGACTTTAGGAAGTAAATGCACGAACCCCACAATGTGCTCTGTGTCCAGGGCATAGCTTACGATGGGTTGAAGGTGGTGAGATTGTTTCTCTGCTGACACTTGGGCTGCTGGATGTTTCCATTCTAGCAGTGCTACCTGTAAATAGTTTATATTCCAAACAGCACCAAAACCAGACAGATAAACCAGACAGGGATGAAACAAAAGATAAGCATTTTGTTTAAAGCAGGGAAGTCAGTCTGTGAAAGTGACATGAAAACAGGGTCTCTTTCCTTTGTTTACCCTTCTGCAAATGTTTGCTTAGGAGCAATAAGAGTTAATTGTCAAACTTTACAATGTAGTCAGAGATTTTCTCATAAAATGTATAACAGACTCTGCCCAGATGGCAAATGCTGATATGTAAATCTAAAACATGAAAATTTCCATTGGGGGCCAGATGGTGACTTAATGTGAATTGTTTAACATTTATGTTTATCTTTTTAAAAGTGCCTTTATATGTCCAAACTAAGCCATCAATGTGGTTGGAAGAGCATATCACTAAATGAACAGAAAAATCCAGCCATCAGTACAAGGCACCTCCTGCTTACATGGATCATGGGAAAGCAAAGCACGTCATCTGTTGAGAGAAGTTGTTTCTGTGTCTTCAAAATTGTGAAGAAAATACTACAACCAAAATCAAATCACTAGTTGTCTGCTTGGGAAAAATCTTAAACCCATACCATTTTCTCCCAAGTTAAAACTGTTGGATGACAGTAATACACAAATGGAATCCCATATTGTATCTGCCCTTGGCCTGGGTGTTGGTGTTAAGGGGGAAAGAGCAGAGCTGCAGGCGAGGGGAAGCACCGCAGCTGCAATCCCTCCTGGGCACAGGCCTGGCTCTTCCTGAGCAGCCTCTTGGCTCTGCCAAACCCAGTGTTTCCTCTGATGCAATCCAAGGAGTTGCACAACTGAGGAAAGAACAAGTGGGCGCTTGTGGAGGCTGTCACATGAGGCTGCTGCCTTTGCAGTAAATGTCTGATATTCAGGGAAGTGGTCAGCCTGCCTCTGAAGGGCAGCAGCCAGCTCTGGGTCAGATGAATCTTTCACAGGACTCCCTGTGCACGTGTTCCAGTTTAGATGCCAGTCTGTGCTCCCTTGTCCCTCCCTTGTCCCTCCAAATGAGCCTTTCTGAGAGCAGCACGTCACATTAAGGCATCTAAAAACCAGAGGGTTGCTCTTGCACAGGAGAGGATATCTTTTATTAGCTTTTGTTTAAACACTCCAGATATCAAGCACATAGTTACTTTTGGGGTACTTTCACAGTAGAAGGGAAAATTGCTTCAGTGATGAACCTAAAGTAGAATGCCTGCCTGTGTGGGTACCTCTGTGTATGTGTGTGCTGGTGTTCAACAAGACAGAGAAATAAAGAGGAAGACTGGGGAAGCTAAAGGAACAAAATTGCAAAATGTTTGCTTTAGACTGCAGCAGTCTTTTTCAGAGTTCTTTGCCATTACCTCGTGGTTGTGGTTGTGATTCATTCCTTAGTGAATCACTGGTCAATGTTGACTCCATTAACTTTGACCTGAGGCTTTGGACTAATGACCAGCATATTTTTTTCCTTGAAAAGGGCAGTATTACTAAAAGTGTTGGCTGAAATTATAGATAAGTGTTAAGTGGCAGGTTAATATTTAAATCAGTGTGCTGTTAGATACCACATATCAGCATATTGACCAGAAGAACACTTCCTCCATGTAGCCCATTATGTTAAGAGTAATCAGTTGAATTGCTATTCAAAGTTAAGACTAATATTGCTGTATTTATGTACAGCTTTTAAAACTGAAAATTCTTCAGTTATGTGGTGGTAACAAAAACAAAGCAACCTACCCTTTTGGTTTCAACAACTATTAAAATGTGCTCCCAACAAGCATTGCCCTCCAGGGTAGAGCATGACACTGTTTGGCAAAGCTCAGCTCTTTGCCAGAGATAAGACACTGACCTAAATATGGTCCCTTGAAAAATAGTTATAGGAGCCAATCAGTTCCGTCATGTTTGTCAAACAAGAGCTCAAGATCCTGGCAATCCTGATAAGCGTGCAAGCATATTCATTCAAAAAGGAATCCTGGTTGCTGAAGTGACTGCTGCACACACAGAGGCAGTGGTGTACAGCCAGAGCATTTTCTTTGGTCAGCTGGTGTCTTCGGAGACATCTCATCCCACAAAGGAGGCAGCACCCAACGCTTCATACTTCAATAATGAATATTGCCTGTAGAATGGCTGAAAGATGTAGTAGCTGGGTCTTATGTTTTTGTACTAAGGCTACATGAATTTTCTTCTTAAGGAAAATGTGCTTTCCCTTCTGTAGTTTTTTTTTTTGTTGTTCACTTTTGTTTTTCATGATTTAACCTGAAACTGAGCACCAGTTCTGATATTCTTGTGCTGCAATCTGTTGCAACTTATGAAGGAAAACAGCTCTGCTAATTCACAGCTTTGTACATTATACACACACATGGACACAAAAATCTTTTGACTCACTTTTTTAACGGTGCTTTGTAAATGAATAATTCAGAAGTGAGCCCTAAAATCCAGATCCTGCAGTTTTATCCAGAACATATTGCAAATGCTCAGAGACTGGGAAACAGTTTTGGATCTGCTGCAGAAGGAGACACTGAGCAGCTGGTAAACTACTGGCCCTTAATGAAGCTATACCATATTGCAGTATCTCCAATTACTGCAGAACTTAATTAGTTCGTTTTACCCTGCCAATCTGGAAAGACCAAGCATTGTGTTGGGCAGCCACTGTAATAATTTCAGCTTCTTCATTGCTGGCCATTAAAGCTGAGTTTGGTCTCTCCCAGCAAAGTATATTAAATATGGCTTAGATTTGGAAGCGCCTGCACCGTGTTACACAAAGATATTTTACCTAACTACCCAATTTTAGTAAAAATACATTTTTTAGTTATTGGTCGAAGTCGTTATTGCCACATGAAATGAGGACACTGAATCGATTTGTTCAGATGGGGACTTGGCCTAAAGCTTTTTGCTATAGCTGTTGTACAGACGTGGTCATTTTGAATGGCAACATGAGTTGGCATTTGGGTTACTTGGCTTCTCTACTTGAAAATAACCTTTAGAGAGAAGGGAATGTTTTAATTTGATGTGATGGCAAAAAATTGTATCTTGGGAGTAGAGCTGCTGAGTGAATCAGGAAGGTTCTGGTTAAATGAAATGCGGTGTTTGATGTATTACTTGTGGTGTGTTAATCTGATGAGGATGCCTAACACTGACCATCATTTTCACCTACTGCCCCAAAGGGTAAATTTAAGCATAATGAAACATGATGTAAAATCAAAAACTTCCAGGCACCAGCTAAATGGTTGGCATTTACCCATCTGAGAAATGTGGCTACCAAGTATTAAAATTCTGTATCAGCAGACATACAAATTGGTAAGTTTTGAGTGTCATAGAAGAAAATACTCTAGACTTCAGCCCTAAAAATATTGACTATTTGAACAGTAAAAAACTAAAACAAAAGAATCCACCAATCCCGTTGCCCTCTATCCAATAAAAAACCCTGATGCAATAAGTTAGAAGTAATTGTAGCCAAAGGAAATAGTATTAAACAATAGCTTTTTCCTAAATAGCAGAATTTCATTTGTCTCCTGGAACACTACAGGTGTAAGGGTAGCTGATTTCCAAGAAATCTAGGTCATTGTTAGCTGTGTGGTAACAATGGACTGTGATTAGCCAGGGGCCAACTGATTAACAGTATTTGAGACCTTGCAAACACTGTTTATACTCAGCTGCTCCAAACCAACCACACTGAGAACATCAACACAGACTAAGCTTTAAATTACAATTTTTTAATAATAGTCTTAGTAATTGTCTTTAGTGGTAGTGTTGTTACATCACTTGGTGTCTTTGAAACCAGATTCTCTTCCAGCTCTGAAGCTCTGTTCTGCTGATCTTCTGGATTAATACCAGAATGGAACATCAAAATGCATTTTGCAGTATGGCTGTTATATTTACTTCAGGAAGCCTCCATCACGTTTTTAGTCAGCTTTTGCAGTTTTACAAGAATACGTGAAAAAAAAATTACATGGTCAAACTTTTCAATTTCTCTCTTTTCTCCTAAAAATTACTTTCTTTGTGACAAATTCATTTTGTATCTTCATGTTTTCTATGAGACAAGTCAAAAAAGAAGAATATATTTATCCTCTGGCTAGTTCCTGTATTACCTTACCAACTGTAATAAATTCTTGGTTTCTGTGAGCCTGTGTGTGGGCTACAGAAACCAAACCACCAGATCACATCGTATTCAGAGAGCCATATTTTATTTTGGTAATTTTGTAGGATTAGGAGAATAAGCTTCAGTTACATGAGTCTATCCATTTGACACAGAGATTAAAAGCTTTGCTGTTGTTCTAAACTAGTTCTGCTGGGGAGAACGTGCTTTAAAAAAGCATTTCTGTTGCAGGACATGAACTTGATCGACATCCTTTGGAGGCAAGATATAGACCTTGGGGCTGGACGAGAAGTTTTTGATTCTAGTCAGCGACAGAAGGAGTATGAACTCGAGAAACAGAAGAAACTTGAAAAGGAAAGACAGGAGCAACTGCAAAAAGAGCAGGAGAAAGCCTTGCTGGCTCAGCTGGAGTTAGACGAAGAGACAGGTGAATTTGTTCCTGTGCAGCCAGCTCAGTGCGTTCATTCAGAAAATACTGAGCCACCCGTTGTTTTCTCACAGGTAAACTCCAGTGTTTGAGTGTGCTTAACCCTTTTTCCATTCACAGGAAGGCGTAACACCAGTGGCTGCCTAAAATGAATTTGTATGTGTTGCTGTAATGGAAGATCTTCATTTACTCAAAGATGCAGTGACCTTTTTTCATAACTTTCCTATTTAGACCACAGAGCCTTCAAAACCAGAAGCAGAGGCCTTGTCCTTCGATGACTGCATGCAGCTCTTGGCAGAAGCATTCCCATTTATAGATGAGCATGAGGTAAAAATGCACAAGACAGTTATTTCATGGGTGGTCTTCCATGGGGTCAGTCTCATGTCTTCTCTGACTGAGATTTGTCTTCAGCATAAGACTGATTTGTGATCTGAGTTTTCTCCTCAAACTGGCTCCAGCTGGCATAAAGCAGTGAGTAGGCTTGAGCCTATTTGTATATTATTCCATTATTTACAAAAAAAATTGCTTTTCTTAAGAAACACCTATGTGTTTGTTCTGCAGAAATGGTAGAACTCCAAAAACTAGGTTTTTGCTTTGGAAAATGCACATCTGGTTTTTTGAGTGGGTTTTTTTTTGTTATCATTGTTTTGTTCGGCGTTTTAATTTTTTGTTTAAACTCTTCAGGATTCTTCAGCTGCATTTCAGTCACTGGTTCCTGCTCAGGTCAATAGCAACCCAGCTTTCGTTTCCTCTGATCAAACTCAGCCACCTGAATCCCCTGATCTAGTTCCACCCACTGATGCAGAGAATATGCAGAACATAGAGCAAGTTTGGGAAGAATTATTGTCCCTTCCAGAGTTACAGGTTAGTATGATAAGGGCCTGAAAAACAAAGCATGATTGTTTTGGAGGACTGTAGTACTTTGGAGAAGGGAGTACAATCGCATCTGAAGAGATGGTGATTATGACTTGGATTCTACACCTGTAGGGTGCTTATAACTCAATATAAGCTTTAATCTTTTCAAAAAGAATATTTTGAAAAACTTACAGAAAGAAGGAAATGAGTTGTTTATGGATAAGCCTTAATGAAACACTTCTCAGTCAGAACTTCCTCATGTTTTAGAAAGTCACTTTGCCTCTGTGTGCAACTTGTTACAGCATGATCATGGTTAAAATTCAGCTGTTCAAAAAGGGACACTTATGAGTCACGGATCTATTACAAGAATTGTTTTCACAAGTGTTATTGTAAATGTTGAGGGGGTTTTTTGGTGGTGTCTGATTGTGTGAATATTATTACTTTTGCATTCAACTTTCATCTAAGGAAAAGACTTTTTAAAGCTGATAATAGAATATATATTTAGATACACAAAAGAGTCAGATATATTTATATAAATGCTGTTTATATATTCAGTAAGAACAACTTGTGTAATGTACATGCACTGGATATTTCAAAGGAACAAAAAATCACTTTGCTAACACAGAGGATTTGTAGGGGTTTTTATCCTATGTTTATATTTCTATTTCTACTTCCCTTATATTTGACTATAAAATTGAACAAATTTATTTTCAGATGTATTACTGTAGAATGTCATCATGCTTTCCAGCATGCTGCTGCTCTACTTTATGCTGTTAATACAAGAGATGATTGCTCAGTGGAGTGGCCATGAATCTGAATCATATTTCAAAAAAATAAAGTGGAAATTTGCAGGAGCAGGGTTTTTCCTGCCACTCCACCTTTTCCCTTTGTCTTTTTCTATTTTTTATATTTTTCTAGTTTTCTAACCTTATTACTGCCTTAGGCTTAAAGGCCCCACATAAGTAACAAGGGCAATTGGCTGTGAGGAGGCAGCAGTGGTGGTGAAAATACATTAGGAAACCAAACCAAAATAATCCATTGCAGTAATTCTGAATAGTAATTGAATAATTTTCTGGACAAAATATAATTAAAATGAGGGCACTGCCTTTTACAAATTATGTTTAGAGAAATGGAAAAGTAGAACTCTCACATTCAAAATCTTAGCTTAAGCCTTGAACAGCCTCTGCTTAAGTGATCAGTGCGTGGACCCTTCTTAAGAGAAACAGAATCACTTTGGTAATTACCTAATTCCTGGGGGACAGCAGGCCTGCATATTTCAGCTTCAGTTAAGTAACTGCCTCCCCACTGGAAAGCTGTTCTTGCAGCCAGTGAAAGCCCTTCAGTGGAGCAGCCTGATGCTCACACTGGTGTTAGCCAGCTGAGCCAGCTGGTGTTTGCCAGGCTCCATGTTATCACTCTGCTTACTTCAACGAGAATTACACTGCTCTGTGCTGAACAGCTCCTTCATCCAGTAAATCCTAGAAGAATCTTGCTGTTGAGGAACCCTGACATGAAATTATTAGTGCTGGAAGTAATTGTTTGGTATAAATGCTCATTAAGTCTTATTCAGCAATTTTACATTTCTGCACTCATGTCATTCCTAGCAATGGTGCTCATGAGAAGTTCAGACCTGGCAGCTCCAGGATCCCCACTAGCAATGACCAGAACAGGAGGGCTCCATGCACTTTCCATAAGACATTGGAATGGGTGTCCTCAGCATCTTGCTCTGAGCTTGACAGGCTCTGCTCTCTTACTCTAAACAGTTTTGTCCAGAACAAGCTGTGTTGGGCTCTTGCTTTGGTATCTGTCATCTTCCTCGCTTGCCTGTCTGTAGTACCAGTGTGCTGTAGTCATCTACCTTACAGCAGTGTTACAAAACCCCTTTGTGTCCATGTTGATTGCTGTTTAATGCTTGTGGGTTGTAGAAAAGGGTTTTTATCAATTGGAGATGTGTTGCTCACCTTGTCCCTTGCATTTCCCATCCAGTGCCTGAACATCGAAAATGATAATCTGGCTGAGGTGAGCACAATCCCGAGCCCTGAAGCCAAGCCAGCAGAGATGCACAACAGCTACAGTTACTGCAGCTCATTACCCATGCTGAAAAAGGATGTTAACTGCAGTCCAGATTTCCTGGATGGGATGGAGGGCCCCTTCTCGGGCATTTTGCCACCAGAAGACACCAGCCAGCTGAGTGTGAACTCTTTAAATGACACATCCCCTTCAAACCCTGATTTCTGCGAGGATTTCTACACCACCTTTATTGATACAAAGGCGAACGGTGATGCAGCAGCAACGAACACTATCAGTCAATCCCTGGCAGAGATTCTAAGTGAACCCATTGATCTCTCTGACTTTGCACTGTGTAAAGCTTTTAATGGCGCCCACTCAGGGACCAGAGGAGAATGTAACGATTCTGACTCTGGGATTTCACTGAATGCAAGTTCCAGCGTAGCATCGCCGGAACACTCTGTGGAATCATCTGCCTATGCAGATAAGACTTTGGGCTGCAGCGATTCTGAAATGGAAGACACGGATAGTGCTCCTGGAAGTTTGCAGAGCAGTGCTGGTGTGTACTCTTTGCACCTCCAGGATCCAGTGTTCTCTTCCTTAGGGCCAAGCACTCAAGCACCAAGTTTGCCGTGTACAACCACACCAAAGAAAGGACCCCCTCCTGCTCCTGGCCAACCCAAAGCTCTCTTCACAAAAGATAAACCTTCAGGCCGTCTTGAAGCTCATCTCACAAGAGATGAGCAGAGAGCAAGAGCTCTGCAGATCCCTTTTCCTGTTGAAAAGATCATCAATCTGCCTGTTGCGGACTTCAGTGAAATGATGTCTAAGGAGCAGTTCAATGAGGCCCAGCTTACGCTCATTCGAGATATACGCAGGAGAGGCAAGAACAAAGTGGCTGCTCAAAACTGCCGCAAAAGAAAACTGGAAAATATAGTAGAACTGGAGCATGATTTGAGTAACCTAAAAGATGAGAAAGAGAAATTGCTTAAGGAAAAAGGAGAGCACGACAGGAGCCTTCATCAAATGAAAAAGCAATTCACCAGCTTGTACCTCGAGGTCTTCAGCATGCTACGGGATGAAGATGGAAAGCCTTACTCTCCCAGTGAATATTCACTGCAGCAAACTAGAGATGGCAATGTCTTTCTTGTTCCTAAGAGCAGGAATTCAGGGACTAAACTTTGAAGGGCAGTACAACTGGCTACTGTTCTCTGAGTTACTATTTTTGTATCGTTATCATGGTAGTTTTTACTGTGAGGTGGAATGCAGAATTAAGTAATATTTGTCAAGTCTATGCAATGATAATTTTAAAGTTGTTAATTAGTTTATGGAAGATGCAAGTTGAAAATCACATAATGCAGATGGGCGTATACAAAATTTTTAATCTGACTTTTATAACAGACATTTCCTTCTTATAGCACCACTTCGACTAGTTTCCATATATATGTAAATATTTAAATATGCCATATTTATATACTGTTCCTATCTATTGTTATATTCATAGATTTGATATATATAAAAATGATTTTAGCATTCTAAATATAATTTCTTGCAAGACAACCAGGATGGCTTCTGATATTTTTTATAAATATGCAATAGAGCTCCCCGTTTTTCTTACACATTTATACTTTATATTTAATATATTAATTTAGTATAAAAGTTGACACTTAGTGTTTTGCTTTATCAGCTCGTTAAACTTCTTTACTTCATACACATTTATGTGTATGAGAAGAGAAATCCTTGTTAGTTTTCCAAGGCTAAGTCTTCATGTGCCAGATCTGCACAATAACCAGTCACACAGCAGTGTCAGCATTACTAATGCTTCATTCAGCTTCATTTTAACAACCTTTGGAAAGGCCATGTAACACAGTTTCAACTCTATACTAGGCTTACTTTTTTATTTTCCTCCTTGAACACTACGTAAATTCATGAGATCTTTTCTCCAAAGGCATTTAAAACCTGTTAAAGCATTGTCAGCACTATGCCTTTTTCCAGCTCAAGTTTCTGTATGCTTTTGAGCAGTTCTCCTAGAAATACACTGCTGTGCCTCTGACTTCAATCACCAAGCATCACTTGTCCCTGCTGTTACTTTGGTGCTTGTGGAAAATTGCATACTAGCAGCCAGCCACCTGCCCTGTTTGGAATCTCTGCTCAGTGAATTGAAAAGCTTTGTGGAGTTTAAATTATGATTTACAAAAGAATAAAAAATGGGCTAATAAATAGGATTGTTTTGTTTACTAGCTGAAGGAATTCATTGCACTCGATCATTTTGGACTTTTCCATACTGAAAATGCATAATTTCTAAGACATGTTGATCTGAACATTAAAGACTGTATCTTCATCCCTGTGAAAGTTCTAAAAGGCATGCTTGATCTGATTTTTTTTTTTCTTGCCACTGATGATATGTATCATTTTAGGAATTTATCTGTTGTAACATTATGCATAATGTCATTTAAGTATATAAAAAAGAAGTTGTTTTGCAACACCTTATGTACCTTATGGTACAAATTTCTAAAATAAGGAAATGGAGATGCTGAGATGGGTAGAATAGGACCCACAAAGATGGTTTAATAATACAGTAGGAGAAAGGGTTTAAACAGGGATATCAGGTTAGGAATCCAGCCTTCCATTAGCTCATTATTCACAAAGTTAGAGTAATGTTAAGTAAAATGATACAGGTTGCTGCTGAATTCAGTCTTGATATTTTTATTCCCAAACTTTTTAACTGTGCTGGAGTTGCATGTCCATCAGAAAGCATCTCAGCTAGCTATGAAAGCTAAAAGAATGATTTTATATCATCCCAATTCTACATTATATCACTTTTTATGAACCTTTTGAGTGTCCTCAAAAAAAAACCCTGTGCAGTTAGGAAGCAGAGGAAGTATTGTTGTGTCACAGGATGCTGTGAAAGGACTCCCCTTTCCAGCTGTTCTGTGCTGCTTGCTGCATTCATGCAACACTCCAGTGACTGCAAGCCTTCTCACCTGAACAGCAGTGATGAGTTTGGAGCCTACAATGATGTAGGTACCAGTTTTGGTTTTCCCCAGATGCGCTGAATTGCAGATTATCTGTTACTGTTTGTCTGGCAACAGCTTTTGGTTTTATTACCCTACAACCTTTGTCACCTTGTCTCCATCTTCCTGTGAACTCATTTGTCAGTTCTGAATAGCAGAGGCGTTCCTGCATCCCTCACCCACACTCTCCCTGCCCCTCTGCAGTGTAGCCTTGGCAGAGCTGGGGGAGGAAAAGCAGAGCAGGAACAGCTTCACCACGAAGATAGGTTTGTTCCAGGGCAGTGTAACACCAAGAACCATGATCCTATTGACTGCATCCTCTTTAAAAGGCAGGGGTACTGACAAGTGCCAGGACCAGAAGGAAGTCATTGGTACTTAAACCTGGGACTAGCAGATGTTCCAGCCCTACCTACCTCAAGAGAAAAGGGTTTTATGAGGCCTCTCATAGTTACTTGCTGCCAACTTTCAAGTGAGGTTCTGCCCCCACAAAATGTCCATGTTTGACAGTGCAGAGACAGTGGAGTCATGACAAAAATTCAGCTCAGATTTCCAGCATCCCGTGAGTGCTAGGAACCGTGCCTGGTGCATCAAGTACTGACATCTGTGCTTTTGCAAAGACAGTGGGAAATGCAGATCTAGGTGATCCAGCTTGCACCTTGAGGCTGCTTACCTTAGTGATACTGACCTGCCTTGTTAGATGCCCCTGCCCCATCCTTGAGACACTCTGAATGCAGAAACACATCTCAGCTTGGAGCAGAGTCTGCAACAATGGTTGAAAACCTAGAGGCTCGATTTAATGGACTCTATTTTCTCTAAATAATTTAGCTGGTGCCTGGCAAAATCAAAGCTAGTGCAGCAGCAGGGGTTGCTTTTCCTTGTGACACTATTAAAATGTACCTCCAGCTTTGCCACCTGCACTGCCTCAGGAGAGGAAAACCGCACCATCCCCAAGCCTGAGCAGGCACTGGGGCAATGCAAGACACTGCTGCCATTTAAAGCCAGAGGACTAATCCCTATTTGAAGATGGCAATTTCAGAGCACAGGCATCACGGAGAAAGCACACCCAGCCAAAGCCCTGGACAGGCTTTAAACACTGGTACATAGTAACTCTTAGACAGGGCTGATGGCAAAGCACAGAGCACCTCAACAGCTCCTGGGTTCCCCTTGCCATTAACTACGCTATCAAATGTCTGTCAGAGAAAATTCTCTCTACACCTGCAATATACTTTTAATTACAAAGTGGCTATAAAACAGACATCTCACTAAACTCCTGCCCTGCACTTCCATTTGGTTCTTTAATTTGTTCACTAATGGGAAAGCCAAAGGCAGACAGCATCCTTACAGCCTTTGCAGGGACTGGCTGTATCTGTACCACCCATTTGTCTAAAACATAATACAAAGATACTTCTTCCATTACCAAAACAAAAGTGCAACAATAAAAAACCTGCAGTTAATGCAGCAGCCTTATTTGAATTTCACCAGGTGAAAAATCAGTCTAAAGTAACTTGGTCTGTGACAACTTGCATTCAGTTTAAACCAGTGCTCTTCACATCATCAACACAGTGCATGCTGTTCTTGCATCGACACCCCCAACATAATTAAAGAAAAAAAAAATTCCACATTACTTATAAATATAAAAACATCAGATTGCAAATGATAACCTTCATTTTATTATTATTACTGAGGTACAGAGTATGTTCCCAAACCTGAGTAACTAGTGACACTGCCAAGTCTAAAGCATGACAATGCTGACCTGACAGGCTGCCACATGGAGACCATGCTTCTTCACCAAAACATTCAGTTTTAAAACTATTAAGAGCAAAGCTGAAAAGCTGGGCTGAACCAAGGGTTTTTGGCTCGCAGTCCCAAGTTGAAAAGATGATCCTGTAAGAAAACGTGTTGCAGTAATTCAAGACCACTTTGTGTTCTTCACAGCACTAAAAAAGGTGATGCCAACGCATTTTAGATTGCAAGTCATTTGACAATATACACTTTATTCTGATACAAAATAGAAATATTTTAACAAATGTCAATCCATTATGGACTATACTGATATTTTAAATTTCCATGCTATTTTAACTTGTTTAACCACAAGTTCTAAGATGTCAGCACACTAGCACCATTGCTCTTGAGGTCTTTGCCAGTTATTATACCATTTTATTCTGTTTCCAGTCTTGCGAAATTATCTTCTACATGAAGGCCATTTTTTCTTCTATGGAGATACTTGGATTACTTTAGTTCAGGAAAAAGCTAATAGAGAGAGATGTCAACCTGTAGCACCCACAGCAGAAAAAGAACCATCCATCAGATATGTGCATTTCAGTGAGACTCAAGATCTTACATGCTCCACACAATTTAAGATATACACACACTTGTCAGAGACCACAGACTGATTTGTGAATATTCCACCTCAGTGCAGACAGTACATGAAAACATGTTAAACGTCTTAAACACAGGAACCCAAAGACAGCACGTCAGTACATCAAACAATCAATGCTTGAAAAGACTAGGAACCTTAAGTATTGAAAGGATATCAAAGTTAAGATGCTGTGTTTAATTTCAGTTTTCTGTAATAGCAGTTACCTCCATCAATCTGGACTGCTTTTGGGGGAGCCCCCTTCTCTACCTAGAAGTATCATTTTTGTTATTAGGTAAATTTCTGTACAACTGCAGCTTAGGGACCAATGCTTTGTTAGTTTTGCATCTTTACATCCCCATTGCCATTTAAAGCTGCTATTTTCAATAGAAGCCAGTAAACAAAAACATGGCCATGAAACAGCATTCTTAACTCCTAAAAGTGCCTCTTGGATGGAAATAAAATTGACCAAGTACTCCCTTAAAAATGTGGTCATTTTGGTCAAAGTTACCTCTGAACTAATTGGGCTATAAATAACTGAATTAAAGCAAATTAGTCTAACACAAGTGTTATAAATCAAAGTGTGAAAATAATTCTAACAGTGATTATCTATTTCTGGATGTGGTGCAGAAAGACACATCCAGAGAACAGAACAAGTCTGCAGCAATGTGGAATCCTCTCATGTTACGGAAAGGTAGAGCTTTGCTCTATACACAAGCCTAGTAACAAGGCAAACTATGAAGTTCTTGTTAAAAATTAATTTCAAAACATTTCCAGAATTTCACTGTTGAAAAAATCCAAAGACCACCACAAGTGCAAGAGCATTTGCCCTCACCTGAGGGGCAGTGCTGTTGCCCACTACCTGTTGCTGCACAGATGCCTGTGGGAGCTCTGCCAAGCAGAGCAGAAGGACAGCTTTCCCACTTTTAGGTCCAAGAAAGCAAGCTTGTCACCTCAGCAACAAACTGGCACATTACACTAAGGCAACGTGACTGTACTGCTGCAGTTTGATTTTGGCTCAACCTTGGCTAAGGATAAACTTGTCTCAATATTTTTTTACAAATATATGCAGTTATCATGAGATTTTCAATTAAGGAGCTTCTGATTTTATAAAAGTCTCTGTATATTACTTCTAAACGACATTTAACTGTGTATTACAAAGTCAGAAATTACTTTCTGGGGGTCTACAGGCAGCAGGTAAAAAGTTTAAATACTTGAATCAGTTTGTGAACATGCCTCTGCCTCTGATTAGGCAGGTTCCATTGGACTACTTTCAGAACAACTGAAGTATAACCAACACTAAAATAGAAATTGACTTCCTAAGAATGCACGGGCTCAGAAATGCATTGGGAAGTTTAAATAGATGCAGAAGTGCTTTATAAAAAGACCTGTAACAATTAAAGATGCAGAAAATGAAATAATACATGTTCCAGGACTTCGTATATGTTCCAGTCTCTGAAAAATCAAGATTCCATGAGTTTTTACTGCCATTCAATTTTCCTATAGAAATGCCATTGTGGTTTCAGCTGGGTATCATCTGACAGTATTGACCTTAACTACCCTGCCTGAAAGCATCCAGAATCTGAAAGGGAGCTCTTTGATTCGTACAGGTAAATACATGACCTGGTAAGGCAAGGTCCACTATCTAGGAGGAAAATTATAGCCTGCACCAATGCCAAGCTCCCTCCCAGAATGGGTGCAGCAGCAGCAGGTCACACACTGCTGAGAACTGAAGAACCACTTCAGTGTCACTGCCTTTCTGGGCTTCTCTGGGGCACCTCTTTCCATGACAAGGCACAGAACAATCTCCCCCCTCCCCTCACCCCAGCGGACTCCCCAGTAACCAAAACACATTCTTTCAAAACGTCAATTAGTCTTGTTGATCTCAGACACGAAGCAATTTTGGATCTGCCAGGAACAGAAGATTCTTGAACAGGAATTGTGCCAGCAAGCAGCCCTCATCCAGAACAGGAAACACTGGATGACACAGACTGGAGTATTTGCTGCTCAGTACCTATGGCTTCCCTTGATATTAAAAGGCTGCCAAAGGAAAGCCTAGAAGGAAATAAGGGTTAAACACATTTTACTATACACTACAAATCTTACCCAGTCAGAAACCTTCATTTGAAGAGGATGTGCAAGACATTCCCCATTTTGTCAAGCAGCAGCTTCTCATTCAACCTGAAAATTAAAGAAATTACTCTTACCTTGTTTAAAAATCTCCCACCACTCTTTATAATTCATGAAAAATTTTAAAGGCAAACCTTACCTATGCTCATTGCCCTTCCTTTCAGGTCTAAATGCTAGACCTATTGATTTTGAGTCAACTCAAGTAGCTATCACTCAAGGAGGTTCCAAAAGGTGAAGAACTCTTGCTAGACTTTCTTCGATATTTCAGCTGTGATAAGCAGATTTAACTAGCCTTGGGAAAGCTGCTCACTATCAGCACAGTATCTTTCTTATTCCTTCACTTTTCTGGAAGTTGAAGCTGTTGCTCCTGCTGCCTTGTCATTCTTTAATTAGGCTGACTTCTCCATACTCAATAGGCTGCTGAAGTCCTGTCTTACGAGTCTCCTTAGCAATGTATGGATCAAAGAAGTACATCCTAGGTTCTGTAAAGCTGGCGGATCACTGTCCTCATGGCTGACACTTTTCCACGTCACAAACAACAGCTAAGCTACCCCACCCACCTACAAAGCGGTCACTTACATCCATCTCTTAAAAGGTTGCATACAGATCTTGTTCATAAAGTTTATTATGACACTATTTTTCAAAGTTAACATTGTAGTCACAGTACAGCTACAAGAGGCCCTGTTAAAAAGAACACTGTCAATACATTCTAGAATTTAGAAATACCAGATCAATTGTCAGAAGGGACATCAACCCCATCCTCCAGTTGCCCCTGCAATCAGATGCAGGCCCCAGGTGAAAGTCTACACATCTTCTAGCGTAGTAAGGTACAAAGCAAGTCGGTAGTTACGTGTCTCACTCCCTAGTGAGTTGTGGTTTAGTTCCCCATGTTTCCAAACTCCAAATGGGTTGTTTAAAAAATGCCTTTATTGAAGTACAGCCTCCCCCCCACCCCAAGCCCAAATGAACACATACAACAACAGAAGCGTTCACTAAACCACCAATTCTTGCTTTAACTTTTGAGATCTTTCAGAACTCCACAGACAAGAATAAGCAGACTTTGAAATCCATTTTGGAGGCTACCATCTTGACACTGGTTCCTTGTTTTAGCATACTGCAGTCTAAATACACTCCAATAACAGCGTTTAAATAACATGTTTAATTTTTTTCAAACAACACACTTATTTTTCTACCACTTCTTAAAAATTATAATTCATTATTAATATGACTGATTATGCCTTGAGCCATTTCATACATCTTTGCAGATTCATTCCTACACTGGAATTGCATTTACCTTATACTGCACATTGACCCAGAAGTGAAACAGGCGTGAGTAATTCCAATACATATTGCCAAGTGTCTGAGTATTTCTTTTATTGACTGGGTCCCTACTCTTCTGAGTCTGAATTGACAGCAAGCACTGGCCTGGCAATAGTCAAGAGAATTCACATCAGATGAGGACAGGACAGACTGCAGTGCCTTAATTTGGAGGTCAGAAGTGAGAATGAAATAAAATTTCTAGCCACATGTACTGGTCAGATTTTCTACTCCACTGCACCAAATCCAGTTGTAGCACACTATGTTCTACCTGTGGGAACTCAGGACGGTACCACACTACGTTGTGAGAGTGTTTCTGGTCAGTAAAATACAGCTAAATCGTGTTTTAGCTTTGAGCTCTCAGCTGAGCACACGCATCTGCCAGGGAAACAGCTCAAGAACTCTACTACTTAAGAGCCCACGGGGAATGGGCTTTTGGAACGCATTACCTGGGACTGTCAGTGATTACACCTGCGCTACCCTTGGCTCCCAGTCAGAAGAATGTGTCCAGAAAATTGCCTAGGGTGCATGCAAGAAAGTATATAGCCATTAAATTATTGGGGAACATACCTATTACTCTCACTATGACGCCTCATTTAATTGAAACAGTGCAGTCTGGTGTGAGGGAGAAGGAAATGGGGACAAAGGGGATGAAAATTCCAAGCCACCCTCCCCAAAGTATAGTTTTATTGAAACAGAATCATTGTATATCCCAAGGAAACAGGCACTTGATTCCCCCCACCTTAACTTCTCGGGAATTACAATAAATATAAAGGTAAAAAGCAAATTTCTTTTTCTCTTCACCCAAGACTTAAACAACTTCAGTTATCCCTTACGCATCTCAAATGAGACGGGAGACAGCTTTCATGTGTCTAAAGTTGGTCTTGTTAAAATATTTATCATGCCTTATTTTCTTGAAGCGCTAGTACTAATACAGAACTACAAATTAAAAAATATGCACAAACCAAAAGTAATTTGAAATTTTCATTAAGGTAAAGCTTAGTTCTATGATTCACAAACACTAATTTGAGTAACTCAATCCTAGTTATACATCTAAACAAACTATAATGCAACATACAGATGTTTCCCTCTGTATGCCTATGTAACTCATGTCAATGACAGTTACGTATATACACTGAGACTAGACCCCTTAAGACTGCAAATCAATAGGTGTTTCTATTGTTAACTTTAAATTAATACAAAATAGTAATTGAGAAATGCATTTATCTTCTCTATTAACTAACAAGGAAACACCCTAAACTACATTTCATTTCTGTTATAGAGTTCTCTGTACTAAATGTGGAAAAACTGAACTACACAAATATTGAAAAGTTAAAAATTCATTGATTTGTTTATTCCTGGTACCACTACCACAATTTACAGGGCAATATACCTGATGTAATGGGAAAATAAAAAGAAAAAAGAAAGACAAAGCTACAACAGAGAAAGACCTCAGGAATGTACATCTAATCGACACTACATTGCATGAATCAATAGCTGCACTTTTTGCAAACTGTGGCTATGACAGTCCTGATCAAGAAGGGTTTCCTGTTTAAGCTGCAGTAACTTTTCTGACTATGGATCATCGTTCCTTCTGTGGCAGATTTTACAGTTCCTCTAATTCATTTGGGACGACTGTCTCAAAGTAACCTGCAGCTTTCCTGACAACTCCTCGCTCTCTCTCCTGCTAAGAACTGTAGCCTGTTGAATACAGGATAAGAAAATTATTACTCTCAGTGAACAGTTGTACATTATTAATCATCATTATAAATATGCATTACACCTACCCTTTTTCTGGTAGCATTTTTAGAATCTTCTACCACCATAGCCCCCACTTCCACTTCCAGATCCATAACCACCTAAAAAAAAAGGTGTGTATATTGAAATATATGAACAGCAAGGGATTTTAACGCAAAAAATATTTCCTGTACAAAATCACACTTACCACCATAGGGACTGCCTGAACTTCTGCCACCAAAGCTGCCACCACCTTTCATGGGACCATAGTTAGACTGCTGTTGTCCACTGTAATTGCCAAAATCATTGTAGTTTCCACTTCCACCGTAATTACCTAAAAGAAGTAATTTACAAAGCCATGTTTGTTCAACACTTAGGACACGAAGCTTGCCAAATTCTGATATTCAATGCAAAAATAAATTCTAGTAGTTTTGAACAATTTAAAATGAAGTTCATGTATTTTGATGCTACCTCTATAAAAAATGCACAAGTAACAGAAGACCCTTGGTATTTTTACTATCAGAAACCAGTGTTTTATCAAAGAGGAAATACATTATCATGTTTTAAACACATCTGAGCAGGCAATTTGATGTTAACCCAATAGGCCAAATTAAGGCCCCCAAAATCAGAAAACTGTGAGTTTTACCATCATTCTTCTACTGCACAACTTTGCATGTATGACAATAATGTAAATTATAATTTATTTGCTAAAAAAAAAATAGAACTGTAATGGACATGCTGCATACATAGATCAGGAAGCACATTAAGATATACAGCAGTTTTTGCAGCTTAACTCCCCAAATTCGGGGGCAAACAATAAAAAAAGCTTATAAAAATCTGTATTTATAGTCCCCACAAAGGAGTATGTGATCTACATGTTGTGAACAATCTGAGGACAACATCTTACTTGAAATGGTCAAAACCATTAAAATTCTTGTGCTCTGCCTCCATGCAGAGATTTATAGCCAAAGCTTTTTGAAAAATACATTGCTGGCAAAACAGCATTGTAGTTTATCAAAGCTGATCCACATGGAAAAGAACTTTCCTTATGCAACATAGCCTTCTACATTAAAACCTACAGATACAACTTGTTTTCTGCATCACCGTATTTCAGGCATTATGAAATGAAACCTAAGAACCATGGATGTCGAATAGAAGCCAAAATCTTACCACCACCAAAATTTCCTCCTTCATTGTAGCCATCATATCCTCCTCCTCCACCTCCATATCCACCACCTGGGTTTCCATATCCTGGTCCTCCACCACCACCATACCCTCCTCTGCTGCCATAGCCAGGACCACCTCCATAGTTGCCACCTTTGAAAAAAAGAGAGAGCCAAACTTAACACACCAAAGCTAAATACTGCTAAGGAAAGATCCGTTTAACAAAACAACCCAACACACTTGCACAATAAAAACATCCCACAGCACTTTCTCTGTATTATATTCATTGTGGTTCCATAATGTATCTAAACTATTTAAGTGAAAAAACCCCATGTTTATAAAACCAGGACTTAAGTAATTAATTATGTGCTACTTCCCTCATCTCTTTTTGCCTTTTGGTAATTGCTGCATTTCTTTTCAGATTCATTTTGGAAACTCATCCTAACCACTTCACGAAAAAGATACTCCTGAACTACAAGAAGAAATCTTAGGAGTTGGCTGTAAACAGTTGTTTACTGCTTTATTCAGCTTTAGTCATCTCAACTGACATCAGAATCTTCATTTAGTTCTCAATAATAAACATGGCTGTGTGATATGAGATTTTTTTAAGGGCAAATACAGGTGAGTATTTTTCCACCTATCATTTTGTGGGGAAAACAAACAAAAAAAAAATATTAACTCTTCAAAGCTCTACAACGCAGACATTTCCTTTTCATTTATGCTATTATCACATTATCAACAAAACAGACTTCACTTCCAAGGTGAAGGCCAAGACTTACAGCTGGCTCTAACATTGGGGGAAAAGGAAGTGAACAATACACTTACCATCACCAAATCCATTGTATCCGTCACCACCCCCAAAGCTTCCTCTGCTCCCACCACCGCCACCACCACCCCCATAGCCTCCTAGAACACAAAACAGATGAGAATGTTTTCCTGAACACACATGTTAAGTGTTTAAGCCAACTGACACAGGAAATAAAAAAAATTTAAAAAACCACAAATCACATTCTGTACTAATATTCCAGGCATTTACCTCTCCCACCAAAGTTTCCTCCTCGGCCAAAATTCCCTCCACCGCCTCCGAAGTTTCCACGGCCCATGAAGTTGCCTGAGCCACCCCCACGACCTACAAAATATTTCACTTGAATTACATTAATTGAAAACCTGTTACACAAAATAGCTATGCACAACTACAACTCACCTCTCTGAGAGCTGGCAGTCTGCATCTCTTGTTTTGAGAGTGCTTTTTTCACTTCACAGTTGTGTCCATTTATAGTATGGTATTTCTGAACTATAGAAAATGGTGAGAAAGCAAAGTTAGAAAATCACATCACTGCAATATGCTGTAAAACTCTCAGAGAAAGTTACTGTAAGGCATGTGCATACTTTGAAAAGTAACATTAAATCAGCCCCATCCCTTACAACAGTAAAACAGCCGATTATGCAAACATCTCATTCCACACACTGCTCTTCTGAAATCTTAACATTTTTATGTAAGTAATTTCTCACTTAAGAGGTTACATACCAACAATTTTATCAACTGTATCATGATCATCGAAAGTTACAAAAGCAAAGCCTCTCTTCTTTCCACTCTGCCTGTCTTCCATGACTTCTATGGTTTCAATCTTGCCATATTTTTCAAAGTACTCCCTTAAGTTATATTCTTCTGTATCTTCTTTAATTCCACCAACAAATATTTTCTTTACTGTAAGGTGTGCCCCAGGCTTTACAGAATCCTGAAATGCAAAAAATGACATTCAATACTTTAAAGTAGTAGGTAAAGATTAGGATATATGGTTAAATGGAACACTAACTCACCTCCCTTGAAACTGCTCTCTTTGGTTCAACCACGCGTCCATCAACCTTATGTGGTCGAGCGCTCATGGCAGCATCCACCTCCTCCACACAGGAGTAAGTCACAAAGCCAAAGCCTCTGGAACGCTTTGTTTGTGGGTCTCTCATCACCTGCAAACACACAAGGCAGCACTCTGCATTTCTGTGTTTCTTTAAGTATCTAACCGTTTCAAACGCACAAACTAGTAACAGAGACTTTACCACACAATCCGTGAGCGTGCCCCATTTCTCAAAGTGCTCTCTCAAGCTATCATCTGTTGTTTCAAAGCTCAGACCTCCAATGAACAGCTTTCGCAACTGCTCTGGCTCCTTTGGCTCATGGCCCTACAAAATCAAAAAAATTGGAAACGTATTTTGAATACAATCACAGAATTAGAATTTCACTGAATTACTAGAAATTATCTGTGCACATTGTAACTACAAGTAAGTGAAATACATTTACATAAGAACAATGACTTCTAATGAGTTTAGACAGCAGAATAGTAAACACTTAATGAGGTGTGATTTTAATTAAAACACTAACAACTTAAAAGAGTGCTAAAATGCAAACAGTAAAGGGATTTCAATATACTAGGTAACTTAGTTGCGCCCCACCACCCAAAAGTGCATTCATTCTGTGCCTATCTTTGAGTTGCAGATCACGCTGTAGGGACTAGGGATGACGTACTGCTAGATAAAGGAAAGTTCTAGCACTTTATAAAGCATAATTATAGAAAACTCTAAAAAGTGTAAGGACGCAGTACAGAAAATTTAAGGACGCAGTATACAAGAAAAAAAAGGTTTCTGCTCAGACTGAGTGTCTACTCTTGGGGGGATGTCTATTTTGAAAGGTTACTTTTATACATTTTTATGAAACGTATCAATTCTAAATGCCTTAAAATTATAAATTCTGTACTTGGATAATTTTATTATTGGAGTACATGTGAGGAAGAAAGTGCACGTATATATGTGGATTTTAGTGTTCTATGAAATAGCTAAAATGTGAGACAACATGGACCTATGTCTTACAGACAAAAAAATGCTGTGAGTAACAACTCACCAATGACCAGTAGTGGGTACAACTACTGGAATAAGAGTGGTAACTTAGCAAGCATCACACAACAAGCAAGTTTAACAGCTCTTGGTAGCACTGCCTATGTATGACCAGTCACATTTTAAAAGGCGCAAATTTGCAGATCCCAATTTGTCACATGACTTGAGATGGGCTTAAGAGTATAACTGTGTTTCTGCAGTTTCAGTGCTGCACTTTTTTAGTAGACAGGGAATTTCCCCATATATTTGACAAGGAATTTACGAAAATGGTTTTACAACTCCCACTGTCAAAGAAGTCTTACATAAAGCAACCAAATTAAAATCTAACTTAGCAAGTCAGTACTTCTGGGAATTTAAATCACTCCAAAAGGTGTTGGGCTATGCTGTGTGTGACTTCAGTTCTGCAGCATCAATGCTCAACAAGGTTCAGTGTTTCTGCTGCAGTGCACTAAACCAGACTAGATGCAGCATTGTCCTCAGGTGAACTACATAAAACCAGCCACAGACTTCTATCTGTAGACATTTTGCTTCATATCAGAAGTGCTTTAAACCTCTGCCATGCTGCCAAGGTTGGCCAGAAAGGCTTAAGCCCCTCTGAGCGAGAGTTTTCGTATTATACAGTGCTTTAGCAAATTACTGGTCTGTAATACTCCGGCTGTACTATACCAAACAGTAACTAAGATTATAAAAAGCTGTCTGGGAAGTAAATCCCTGCCTTTACACCTGCTGAATTTTTTGAGAAAGAACCCCAGCATTCTTGGTAATAACCTTCTATTTCAGGCTTTGTTACCACTGGATCATCATATAAATCATTAACAGTCAGTGATCCCATGACTACAAAGTAAAGCTTCTAGTGTCTTCCAAGTGGTCCACACTACAAAGGTATATAAAAAAATCTCCCTGCTCACTGCATATAAACTTTTAATTTTATAGGATTATACACCTACTGCATATAGAAACTGCTATAGGTTAAGTGTTGTTATCTGTTGCTAATTTCAATTTTTTAAATCTACTGACAATTTCTAGTTGGATTATGTTAAAGCTGGTAACACTATGTGTTTCAAACTCTTCTACACATATTGAAAGAAATTTATTACGTGAAACTGTAGAGTTTGGACTCCTCCAAAATCAGAAACCTATGCAAGGAAAAACTGAACAGACTCTACAGTTCCCTGATATTCCTCAAGGCTGTGAGTGTTTCCAGCTAACTCAGAGTGCTTTTACCTTTAAAAAATGACCACGGAATTTTTCAGGTAAGGAAAAGCAAAGTTCTTTTCTGCACATTGTTATTATGTGCATGTGAACTGCTGTTCTCATACAGCAGGAAGAACACCTGCTGTTACAGCTTCTCTGTTCTACTGAACAGAAATTATCCACAGGACCCATTTGTTAAAGAAACTGTGCAAAAACAGAAGGCAGTATTTTCTTAAGAGAATTAGGTAATTGTTTTTTAGGCAGTTTGTTCTCACTGGGATTTTCAGAGTTCTGTCCTCTCTCACACAAGCTGCTGTTTCTCAGCTGTTCTGCTGCCAGTTATTTCTAACAGCGGTCTCTCGTGGACAGAGAATCCTGCAGACCACATCTCTCCCTCAGTGTAACTCCCACCCTTCTCTATCAGGAGCAGCAGGCTCGCTGCCGCTCAGCTGACACACACGCCAGCACGCCATTTTGCAGCACCCCTCTGGCAGGAGTGGGAAGAGCAGCTGCAGGAACGCCCAGTCGGCAAGACAGTTTCTCCCCTTAAGCTGTCAGAGGGGCTCCCAAACACACTAAAAGGCTCTGCGGAGGCGAAGAACTTTCCTTCTGCCCCGACTTCGGCCCTCCCCCCTGAAGCCCTCGCTCAGCGCGGGCGCAGCCGCCTCCATTTTGTGCTGAGGCGCGTCCGGCGCCGCCAATATGGAGCCGAGGGCGGGGCGCGCGCCGCGCCGCAGTGGCGCCATGGGCGGGGCCGGCCCGCGGGGGCCCAGCACAGGCCGGCGCTGCGGGACCGCGGCCCTCAGCTCCTCCCGCTGCCAGCGAAACCGCACCGCTGCCTCACACGCCCTGCCGAAAACCCCAACACTCGGCGCACTCTAACTGTACCTCTCGCCTAAGAGGGGAAGAGAAGGTGGCAGCTAGAAGCCCCTAGGATGCCTGCAAAAATCCTCATCTTTGCAGAAATCCCAACACCTTCTGACAACGCTGCTGCAGATAGATACTGCTTCTATCCTGAGGCTGCCATCAACTGAAACTTCCTATGGCAAGGGTTTTGAATCACCAGCCTTTTGGAGTTGCAGTATTTCTCCCTAAAGGCAGGGTTTTTGGGTGGAGCCCTCCCATGCATTCTAACCCCAAGCGGCAGCAAGTGTCCACAAAATGCTGTCACCACACCTACACTCAGCTGTGGCTGAACATGAGACATGCCTGTCCCCCGGCAGTACAATCCTAGGCTGTCTTCTGAAAAGAGAAAGCTTACAGGCAACTGGGGTCTCAGCAACTTTCCCTGTGAAACTTGTTTTCTAGAAACTCTATAGTTTCTAAGATCATTGCAGGGCAATCTACTTGCGTGAACTACAAGAGCTTACATAGTATGCATCTGATCGACCCCGCTTACACTCAATCCAAAGTCCAAATGACTGAGTTTCAACATTCCTTCCAAGAGGACTTTACACACCGCACTTCAATACAAAATAACCATACACTACCAGACACATGCAACTTGGGACAAGCTTTGCTCGTAATTCAAGTGCATAGGCCCTCCCACATTGCAGCAGTGTATCATTCCAGAAAAAAGGTGGTTCAAACTAGCTAAAATATTCAGGCAACCTGAAAAAATAATGTTAGAAAGCAAACAAATCCAAATAAACAAAGAGAAAATGCCTCTGTTATAAGCTATATAAGCATGGTTAATACCCTTTTTGCTGTTCTTAAAATTATTTTCTGAAGGGTATTAAGAACTTTCCCCCCCTCCCACTTCCACACCCTGCCCCAAAGTAACTAGCTCCCATCCTCCCAGAAACAGCCCCAACATCTTCTCTATACTACGCACCTTATTCAGTCTACGGTATTTCTGCTAGAAGCAAAAGAAAACAGTTATTTTTACTTAGTACAGCTCGCTTTCATTTGCAGTGACTATCAGGCAACCATTTTTTTATTTAAGAAAAAAAAAACCAAAACTGAAAGAAAATAGGAACCTGTCTTCATTCCCACTAAAAATAGGACTTTGAAGGTAGAAGTAATCAAGTTCCTGCTGATACTCTCAGGATGCATCAATTTCTTAACAATTACACCTTGCTTTAATCAGAAACATTTAAGTTTTGTTAGAACAGAAAGTTAGACAAGCAAAATTTCCCCATTATGCTTAACATCCCACCCCTTAAAACTGTAAGTAATAAACTGCAATTTAAAGTTACTCAACTAATACGGGGATGAAGAAGGTAGAAAAAAAATATATTAATATATCAGACAGAAATGGTTAACTTGGGGTTTTTTTCATCTTTTCCCCTTAAAACTACTTTATTTTTACCAAAAAACCCATCCTCTCACCTGTGAGGATCGTCTTCCTTTCCTCTTGTAGTCTTCCACTTCTCTGTCTTCCTTAATTGTAGCCATTTTGGAAGGGTACTCTAACTCGACTTTTCTTTTTGATCTAGGAAACCTAGAAAACAGGTTGGATAAGTCAGTACTTACCCCAGTTCCTGTGACACAGGGCTTTCTCCGGCTGCAATGCACAGGTGTGGCTTTACAGAAGAAACGCGTGAAAGTAAAAAAAAACCCCGAAGTATTTAAAAGGGTAGAAAAAAGCCTCAGCCTACTTAGGTAACGATCGAAAAGAGCTGTAAAAGGAACATCTGCTAACCTAGTCAAGCTCACTTTACAACAGCTGGAATAACTAGGTATAAACTAATGCTAAAATCTGTAGCAAACCTTCATCTATTACTGTCTGACAAAACTATTGTGAACACAACTGATACACAGCAAGCAAATTCCCTTTCAATACCCAAACCCACCACATAAATTCTGCTGCTCTGGATTTAAAACCCGCAAACATGTAACATTTTGCAAATACTGCTTATTAGAACTTTCTGATGCGTAGTCAACTATCCCGCAGTGTCAAACACTAGAGGATGTCTTGTACAGCTCCTGGATTAAAAAAATACTTTCCACTAAGTGCAAGAACCCTTTACTGATGCTACTTTGCACCATCAAGAACTTCACCAGCTGATCCTCAGCAGTCTATAGCACTTGGCATCTGCATTACTTTTGCTTCCATATTACATATTTGATCACTGCCCTGTACTATGCAATATATGTATCACTACAAATAGAAAGCCTTTTATAAGGTAAGCTCAGTGGATGAACCCATAACTACACATTCTAGCAAAAAAAACAATGTCCCCTTTTTTCTGTAAAATTTTCTAGAATCGTTCAGTTAGTCTTAATATATTGGTATCTTTGGCCAATAGTCATTACTACTTTGGAAGTTTCTTGAAGTTTTATTCCAGTAGCCAAAATGCAATACTGTTAACTGCATAACGTACTTCAGTAAAACTATACTTGTGCTGCCTTTAAAAGCATAGATGTTTACAAGATTAGGGGCACTTCTGTGGGGGTTTTGTTTCTTTGGGTTGTGGGCCTTTTTTTTTTTAAGGTTTTCTTCTGGCAAATTTTGTTCCTGCATATGGAAAGGCAGATCTCTAGTACTGAGCAATATATGCTGTTATGCAAAGTGGAAATTCTCAAATACAACTTCATGTTAAAATCCAGCGTAAAATTAAACTCAAATATGAAATCATGAGTATCATGATTTAATGTATTAACAATTTAAAAGGTTTTATTAAGTAACATCAAAGTGTTTGTAGTATCTTCAGTTCCTCTCTACACAATGTTAAGCCTTCTCTTGAAATCCTTGAAATCAAACATCAGTTTCACTTAAGAGGTATTAGGACAGTGCTTCAACTGAACTGTTCAGTTTTATAAGTCATATAAGGGAGGTATGAAACAGAACATTAACACTTCAAGGGCCTTCCACAAACTAGCTGTATGGAAAAATAAAGCTTTAGGAATTGTTACGGAGGAAAGGGGTAAGCTTATTTAAATACTTTTTTAAAGTAACGGAAACAATGCAATCCCTTTCTGAAGCTGTCACCTGCTGCTTTCCCAAGTGAGGCTCCACGCTGGCCAACATAAAGCTCCCGGGCATGGTCTCTGCCCCAATGGCCTCTGAAGGCCCTGAGGGCTAAAAAGGGAGGTGTCTTCTCACTAATGCACACCATCAGCTCAGGTGGAACACAACCCTGCTCCGTCCTATTCCTATCTTGCCTTACAGAAAGCTGTTAAAGCTGACAACGCTAGATTTTTAAATTCTTATCATCAACAAGATACTCTATTCAACTCTGAATAAAAATATTCAGAGTACTTCTGTTATCAAATGCTAGTTAAACTAGCATCGAGCAATGATATACTGCAACTTAACTACAGAACTTAAAGCAGTCCCCAAGGAAATCTGTTAGTTACAATGACAGCAAAAGTCACCAGGACATGTCTCACTACTCATTACCTATAATGCTTACAGGAGAAAAGAAGCTAACAGAGACAAACCAGAAACTACCAAGATGGAGTTCACCCTTGCAGAGAATACTATGGAAATGCACTAGTCTTTTCTGTAAGCAACTGAAGTTGGACCTAAAGTTCATACAGTAGTGCGTTTTACCAACCCTAAAAGTTAAAGCAGAGCTGAGAAGCAGTTTTTTCGTAAGTGTGTTGGTACTGTATTCTCAACACGAACAGAATTGTGTGCCTAGAAAAAAAACCCAAGGTATTAGCTTAATATCTGACGTGATAGCTTTCCAAGCTTTACTGAAGCGCATTCAAATGCTTTAAACCCATCATCCCTCCCAGTTATTAAACCCCGAAGCAGCTAAAACAATTACTTAAATGAAAAAGTTATTTTTAGCTGCTTTGCTAAGGGGTCCAGTTTCTTCTCTTTTTAATGCAGGAACAGAAACTAGTGGGACATGTTGTTTTCTGATCTTAGTTTTTTAAGCTTTCAGGTCTCAGTGAAGGGAGTAAAGATAAAAAAACACATTCCCCCCCCCACCCCAGCCCCCAAGAAAAAAAAGGCACTATTTTTGCTTGTTATACTCTGAAAACTTGAGCAAAAAACCTTAGGTTTTGAGGAAAGGAAAGCAAGGCGAGAGTATCATGACTATTTCCTCCCAGGCAGGGCGGCAGTGATTCCCCCAGGTTTGTGCAGGACTGCTTCTTCGTGCTGCCCACCGCGACCCCGGCAGTATCCTGCTACCGAATGTCGTGGGTCTTTTGTATGTGTAATTGCGGGAGTTAAGAGACCTTTGAACTTTTCCTTCCCCCACCTCCTCGGGCAGCAAAGGCTCCCGTCACGTTTTAAGTCCCTCTGGGCAGGGATGACAGTATCAGGGAAGTGCTGCAACGTGTAGCAGCATCGCTCTGTAAGAAGCATCTAAACTCTGTTTCGAGAAAACTTAGTGTACAGAAAACGTGTTAAAGAAGATCCCTGCCGCACTACTCCGGGTAGATCACACTGGAGGGGGGGTGGGCCGGGGAGGAAAGGGGGAAAGGAACACGGAAAGGGCAGAACAATGACGCACGCACGTGTAGTGCTCGCCTTGCCCATCTCCTGCCCGAATACGCGCCCAGTTGTTTCGGTGTCCCCAGGATTGCTGCCAAGGGCTCTGCTCCCCACAGCCCTACACCAGGGCGCGGGCCGGGCCCCTCTCACCCACGCGTCGGAGCGCTGCGAAATGGCGGCCGCAGCCTGCGGGGCCGCGCGGCGGAAGCGCCGCCTCTCCTGCTCCCTCTCTCTTCCTGCCCGCGCCGCCATTGCTGAATAACGCAGCGTGTCGCAGGCGAGAGCGGCTCTGGAGCGCGGCAGCAACGCTACAGGGAGGCGGCGGCCGCGGGAACTGCAAGGGGCTCCGTGACGCGTTGCCGCCAACCACCCCCTTCCCGCCGCGCTCTCCCGCCCGCAGGCTCGGGCGGAATTCGAGCCGGTCCAGCTCCACGCGGCAGGAGCCGCCTCGCTCCCACCCCCGGGCTCGGCCGATGGCGGCGAGCCCCGCGCGCAGTTACCTCCATTTTGTGGCCGGGCTCGGCCAGCGCAGCGCCAATATGGAGCCGGGCGGGAGAGGAGGGGGCGGGTGCGGGGGGGGTCACGTGGCGGCGAGGCGGGCTCGGGGCGGCGCGCGCTGCGGCCGTTACCGCTTTTCTTCTCAGGGCCCGCCGCCCATCCCCCCCTCCTCCCCCCCCCTCCCTTCCCGGCCGCGCGCCGCCAGCCCCGCGCGGCGCCTTCCCCGCCGGGAGCGCGGAAAGGGTCGGCAGCGGGGGAAGCTGGGGAGAGGGAAAGGTGCGGAGAGTGGTGGGGAGGCGAGGAAAGAGAGGCTATCACCGTGCCGGCGTTCAGCGACAGCGCCTTCCCGCCCTCGTCGGTCCCACGCCGGCCGCCGGCCCCGCGCACGAACCGCCGCCCGCTGTGGGGGTGGCGGCGCCGGCGCAGCCGCGACGGGCACGCGGGAAGGCCCCGCCTCCCCTCACTGGGGCCGCCCCCGCCCCGCCCCCGCCGCCCGGGCTGGGGCCAGCGCAGGGGGCCCCGTGAGGGAGCGCTGTGCGCGGAGCTCCGCTGGGACTGGGACCGGGACCGGGTCTGGCAGGCGGCCTCAGGGGCTTGGTAGGAAAGAGAAGAACGAAATGCCCTGCTTACAGGAGACATCTGCAGGAGTATCAGGGTGTGCCCGAGGTGCACACGACCTTCTAAGAGAAGTCTCCACATACTGTTTTATGCTGGAGATGCTGCAAGGAGGCAGCTGAAGATTGGCTCTGCAGAGCTGGTTAGCGCTCACCCTCAGAACTAAGCGTAGCTTAGTCAGTTTCCGGATAAATACCAAAATAAGTCCAAGCAGTAGCTTTCACAAGCTTCCCCATTCAGAGGCGTTGTCTGTAGCTTTTGATGACGCTTGTCATCATAAACTAGCATAGAGAGTTGAGGAGAAGGCATTCTGCGAGAATTTCGTATGGAATGAAGCAGTTAAGCACATTCATTACAAATTTTTCCTTACCTGAATAATGGCATCAGAAAAAGCAGTGTTAGAAAAATTTAGTATTAAAGTCAAGGCTTCTTCAGTCTTGATTGTCCTCTCATTAGTACCAGTACCTATTTTAGTATGGTGGCATAACAGGAGGGGTTGGCACTTATCCTTTTAAAAATACCCTTATTCTACGTAAAGGACTAAAACAGTTGATGAAGTTTTCCTGAATCGTTGGAAGTTTAGTATTAAATGATAATTTAATTTCTATATTTTACCCTGATGTTTCTAAAAAATAACGAGTTGCACAAGTTTCCAAACGTGTTTGATTAACTAAACATAATTTTCCTAATGCATACAGAAATTCCCAACAGGTCTAGAAATGTTCTCACTGCTATCGTGTACAGGCATTGAAACACATTTTTAGATCATTCCTATATCTTTGAGAAGGTAGATGTCTACATGAAAATTAAAACTCACTGAAAATCTCATAAAGCTCTAGATATTCTTTGCACTGAGGCCGAAACCCATAATTTCTCATTTTCCTTTTCTCAACAAAGTAAACCACGTGATCGAACTTTTTATTTAAAAGAAAATTCTTCATTACGTTGTTTGTTTTCTTGCCTGTGTTACTCTCGGGGTGACAGTACCAAGAGACAGATGATGGTACTGGCTAAATACATCGCTAAGTTTCAAAGGATTTTGTAGTTTACACAGGAGCTGCCTTGCTAAAGTCGACGAACTCCTTTATTAGTTTGATTGTCATTCATTTAACATCTAACTGTTACCCGTGGATTGTCTTGCAGTTTCATTTGGTTGCACAGCCATAGGCAGATCACATTTGAATTCTACAGTTTCAGTTCATGATCGCCCTCCCCTATGTGTAATCAACTGTACAGAATGTAGTAAGCTTATAATAATGTGCTTACTGCACTGAAATAAAAGACAAACCAGTAAATGAGGGAGATGCACATTTTACAAAGATTCACTGTTGCAGATGAAAATTATACATGAGTTTGAGGACTTAGATAAAATTATAATTTTGATTTCAGGCAAACAGTTTTCTGCTAGAGAAGTGTTTTCAGGTTACCTAGTAAAATACTGCTCCCTGTTTTGGCTCACCCATTTTCCTACATGAAAATGTATCATTTAAAACACTCGTATCTGTCCTGGCTCATGTAGTTTCATAGTCAGATGAACTTCCAAACCATGTAGCAGATGCGGTATTGGCCATCTATGCACATGGCTAACATGCTTTTGTTTTTACTAGCAATGTTTGCAAACATCTTCTCTCCTCTTTGTAAGCCAAGGGAACAGCAGTGCGTGTCTATTTAAAAAAAAACAAACAAAAAACATGGGAAAGGCTTTTTGCTTTTATATATTTATGTGGTTGGAATGTCAGTTTCACTTCATTGTCCTTTTTCTGTTGTGGGTTTGTTGGAGGTTTTTATTGTTTGATTCTTATACAGCATTTGTTTGTCAAGTGAATCATAAGATAGGTAAATATTGTTGGTAAAACTGTCCAAAGTATTTTTTAGTATTACACAGAGTTTAAGATGCGAATCTGAAATTGATCTTGAACTCTAGTCTCCAGAGTAGTCATGTTAATGGAGCCAGTTCACTGAACTAAATGTATTTGCTATAAAACTCTGAGATTGCACAAACAAATGGACTCATTATTAATTAAATGCTAGTACTGTCATAGTTTTGAACATGGAGTTGACTTGGACATATTTAAGTTCCATACTTTAAAAAGGATGCAGACTGCAATTTTGATAAGAGGGCCAGAGTGCTATATAGCAAAACGTTCCTGTGAGCTTCAGGCCCAAAGGCTGTTTAACATTTAATTCTATTGTCTGTGTTGTAGAAATATGGTATATTTAAACACGGCCAAGTGTTACTGGAGACACTTGTCAATTGTGCAAGCAACTGCATTTTCTGCTATCTTCTTCATTTGGAAACAATTGTTTTCATCTCTGAATTTGATTTAAGTTGCTGAGCTTTGCTGAACAAAGACAGGATAATATACTAAAGTCTGGTAACATTTTGGCAATTCTCGTATGCAGTGCAGGGTGCATGAAAACCTTTTACTTAATTAATTGAAAAATACATAGAGCCAATACATAGATTATTTTTGTATGATTACACTATGGCATTTGCTTTATTTCAGTAATTGTTATAACTCTGTATCGATATATACAGACATTTGCATATACATCTGTATATTTGTATACACACACACACACACTTCAGAAACAACAAATCCTACAGACTCTTTCCACTACAGATTGTGTCAGTCAAGTGTCTTGTGCCCCAGAAGCCTGGCAGTCTCTGCAGGACTCGGTTGCAGTGGTTTGAGAAAGCTTTCTGTCTGCCTTTTCCCATGGAAGTAACAGAATGCATGCAGACACATCAGCTGCCTCAATTTGCACTCTCCTATATTAATTTTAATAATTGATAAAGGAGTACTTGAAGTAATACACCAGCCTATGAGCTAGTCTGAAATGAAAAGATACCTATGTATATACCAGCCTGGTATAGGTTTAGTAATCTCCAGCAAATATTTTGGAAATAGCAGCAAACTCTTGTGACTGTGTCCATTCCACTCCATCTGTCAGAAACCTTAGATCAATTTTCCATGACTTGTATTCCTCAGGAGCTATGTCTGAGAGTTGTGATGCAGGAAATGAGAGAGATCAAAAAATTTTTAGCAGCTAGCTCAATTAAAAATACTTTAAAACTTCATATATTTCCCTTTTTTATATTTCAGTTGAATTCAGCATCACACAAGTATTTCTTTCTACAAATTGCATCTCTATTTAAAATGTTTATTCTTTACAATATTTTATATTTGTACCAGATATGTAATATGGAAAATAATCCTGCATTTTGGATTGCTATAAATATGCATAGTTTCCTACACACATCTTTTTGTTCTGCTCTCCTTTGTATGTTAATTAAATCTCAACCTATTAAATTCTATTTTACTCCGTAACCTGCTATGTCTATGTTTTATCTGAATTTTCTTTTTAAAATTTTATTTTCTTGAACCCTTCTGACAAAAATAAAGAAGTGTGCATTAGCGATGATACTCAGACTAATCAAACAATAAAACCACTAGCACTGAGGGGAAAATAGCTTGCTGAGATGCCATTATAACATAGCTGGCTCTGTAACTTGTGCCCAAGAATTCCACATTTATTATCCGGGTCTTAGGATAGGGAGAATTCTGTTGCTAGCAAAATTATGCCCTAGACAAAGTGTAAAGATATCATGTTGAAATGCCAACAATCATATTAAAGGAGCTTACTTGAAATAAAGAATCATATGCCTAACAGCCTGGGCTGTTTGACTTACAAAAGGCTCTAGGGTAAATTTAAAAGCAATATTCTTTGTTGAGGCTAGAAATTTTTTTGTTAGCAAACATACATTTTCTTTAAATGTAGATCAAATAGAAAGGAGTTTATGTATTGCTAGTGGAAAAAAGAATGTGATTTACAGTTGAAAACTCCAGGTAAAATGGAGTTTAATATGCTATATTTGAGATGCCAGTGCACGAGGAGTCAGCTGTTCTAAAATTTGTGTAATAAAATCATCACAGCAGGGGAAAAGGTGGCAAAGAAAGGCAAGATTTCTAGAATAATTTTTAATTGGGATTCACTTGTCTACACAGGAAGAAAAACTCCCTTGAGATGTTGAACAAAGAAGAAAAATGGAGGATGTAGCAGGTAATATCTCCTGTTCTTGAAATCAAAATTGTAAAAAATAATACATAATTATGCTTGATCTTAAGTGTTCATCCTTTGTTACTAAGATTTGCAAAACGCTAATTAGAGGTAATTGTACAACTAACTAAACATTTAATATGATTTGGTACATTTTATTAAGGCGAGAAAACTGCAGGTGGATCTCCTGCTCGTGTACGTATCTGAGCAAGAGAGCAGAGCATGGGAAATAAATCTTGTTCTTCCCCTGACTGCAATGCAGATCTGGCTCTGGGAGGGGTTTCCATTTCCGCACAAACACATGGTCAGTGCTCAGCCAATCGCGAGCATCACATCTGGCACTGGATTTGTGTGGCTCAGAATGCCTCTTGGACTGCTAAGCAGGAAAACCTCTCACTTTTTTTTTTCCTCTCCTAAATTGAATTTGCACACATTCTTCAGACTGTGACTTATGTCAAACATAGTTATAATAGTTTATCTGGTACACACTGTAGCTACCCTAACAACTACTTTGCCAACATCTGTCACAGACAAGATTGTTAAAAAAAATACAGCTACGCATGATTCTTTCCCTGTACTTATTCTCCATGCTATGCTCTAAGCTGCTTGGATCATGCTTTTTGATGACATGGCATGTTTTAGTCTGTTTGTAAATTGTTCTCCACTTTTAAGTATCACACCACATTGCAAGTCAGATATTTCAAAATGCATTGAATTGATTTTTTACATAATTATTTTCCAGTCTGTTGCTGCTGAAAAACAGATTATTCTTTTTGTAAAAATTGTTAGAGATTTTTAGATTACTCTGATATAAGGACATATGAACAGTTCTTTATATATAGAGGAGTGAAACATAAGTGAATAAGGTTATGCCATTCAAAAGCTGTCAAAATAAATTTTAAATTCCAGAGGGTACTACCACATGTGCTAATGTTTGCATTTGGAGCAGGAATTAGGAATTTGGAATTGGGGCATATCTGTTTTTAAAAAATCAAGTCTTCATAATGAATTCCTTACAAGTTTTCCTTTTTTTCCCTAAAATAGAAATTTTGTATTTAGTTAGAAATAGATATTGCTAAATACAAAGTATTAAACCCTAAAATATGAGAGGTTGTAGTTTGAACCCATATCATAAGGATTATAATAGCTTCTGTCAAGTATCTTACTATTCTTGTTCCTTAACTTAAAAATGGTTGTACTGACCAATACCAATGGGCATGCTGGGCAAGTAGAATAAAACTGCAGCAAATGTCAAGAACCAATCTACTCATTATGGCTGATTAAATCTCTTAATTAAGAGAAATATATTGAAACTGCTGAGAGAATATAGCCAAAGGTGAGGAAACCACAGCTGGTAGTAAGTCATTTGTACATTCAGAGACCTCAAGTGTATGAGCCGATGTATTCCATGGAAGATTGTGTTTTTAGTTTTAAAAAGTGCCCTGTAATGCTTGTCATGCTGTCATATTTACCAGGGAAGTGGCTGCACGTGCTTGTTTACCAAGTATTGTAGGTCATGTGCGATAAGCACAATTTGGAAACGCTGAGTAGTGGAAAAAATGTATGGCAGTATATGACCTGGTTACATTTCTGCCTTGAGGACAAACACGGTTGGAATTCATTTGCCATATTGTTAATCATTTTCTATGTGTTAATAAGAGGATGATAATGTAAGCAGATAGATTATGCAAGAGAAGTCCAACATAAGGACAACTGTCTAATTCAAAAGAATGTATAAGCGTTTAACTTTCAAACAAGTTACTTTGTATAGATGGGAACAATTCAGATTTTAGATGTTGATAATTTGCTTTTGGAAAAATGACAGAAAAATACTTTTTGTGCAATTTCCCCAGAAGCCTGTCACTCAGTGAAATTTAATATAAAAAATAGTACCTTTTAAATGTTTGCAACCATAGCATTGTTGTAGTTTTATCATAAGCATTTAACATGTGTTTCATCAATCTGCATTATCCTGGTGTCAGAGGACTTGGTTATAGTAAGTGGTACCAGATATAATTAAAATGTAGTGTGATTTTGTGGTTCTTAAGGGATTTAATAAATAAACTGTCTAGCAGTATATACAAAAGCTCTGGGAAAAGGCTCTAGATTTGTGAAATCAGATTCTTGTCTGATTCTGCTTGCGCTTTATGTTGGCTGAGAATGAGGCCTGCAATCTAAGGAGACACAAGCAATTTGCAGATATTGTCCATTTCCATTTTCTTTCTTTCCGAGGGTCATTAGTAAAGACATGCAGACATAGGGTCTGTTTGCTTCCCTTCAGTGGGGCCACCTCAAAGAAGTATCACCTGGGACTCTGTGACGTCCGAATTTCTTTTTAAGTCTAGTCAACCAAAAGAGCTGTACTATTTGAAACACTGATTGTAGCTGTACCACAGAACTTCAGTTTTTACATCTATCAGAATACAGGATTTTATTTCAAAATAAAGGTGCTTATGACATGTAAATATAGAAAACACAGAGCTTGCTATTTCTGAAAATTAAAATTGCCATTATATCTGAACAAGAATTAGCTGCATTTTATTCCATCGTATGGATGTGCTTACCTTCCAGTCACCTGTTGCTTTTACCTCCACCTTGTGAAGTTAGCTATAGGATTAAATTAATTAGTTATTTTTATTTCTGTTCTGCATTCTGGTGCCCAAACAGAGCTTCTGTCTTGCCTATTTTTTTAGTTTAACACCCTTGCAAGGGTTTCCGAAAGCAGACTGATGCAATTATATAGCACATCCCAGTGGAAAATTAGGACTGCTATGTCAGGCCTGAAGCAGGAAGGCAATATTCCAGGCTGACTGCTGGAAACCACAAATCTTGACCATTATTGCAAAACTTGTGATAGGAGCACAAAGAAGAGTATTATTAGCCAGTCATGGAGTATTAAATTATACATGACTGCAGCACTGCTGAAACATCAGCTACCAGCCTAAAGCCCTTCCTTTTTCTGTTTAATTCTCTTTAATGACAAGAGGCAGATTTTCCTGGTTTGACCTTTGGATTAAATCTGTCAATATTGATTTTAAAATCTGCCTACAGTCCAGTTTTTGAACCCAACTCCCTTTTTTGTTTGTTTGTTTGTTCTTTTCCCCTGTTAAATCAGTATCTGAGGTCCCAAGTACATATTGTTTCCAAGTGGTTTACATGCATTTTAGTCTTAGGATGCTGAGATAATTGGCAGTATGTAAGCTGAAAGATGTCTGTGCAAGTTTCATCCCATTATTGGGGTTTTATTTTAGTGGTATTCCAGTGAAAATAAAACATAAAGTTTCGTCTGTTCTAGAAAGACTCCTATACATATATGCAGTAGCTTCTTTAATGGAAGGTGATTACTGAACCAAAACCGGTGTTGAATTACTTCTCTGTGGAAGGTAATGAGAAGAAAGGAATATTTTGGTATAAAATAGAGTCTCTTTTGCAACATGCTTGTCCCCACTATTTGCTGCTAAATATTATCTCAGCCTGATAACCTTCAGCTCCTCATAGCGGGGCCCATGCTGCTTTGTTGCCTGCCTTACAGAAATTATATCAGTGTGCCAGAACCCAGTTATTTAATACTGAATGACTCCCACCAGTGCAGGTCTCCTCAGACCTTGCCAAAACTATCTCAAGCCTTCCTGAGAGTCTCCTGGTCACAGCTTCTCTTCCTACAGCTCTGACTGTTCCTGCTCCCACTGAGGACTGCATAGGAAATTTGCTGCATAATACTGTAGGACTGCAACCTTGTAAGTTCACAGTCTTACAGAGAGAAGTACCTGTGTTTTAACCATGCTGGGAGCAACTGGGTTATAAATACACACAGTATACACACAGAATTATGAGTGTTTTGAAAAGTTCAACTAATGTATAATAGCTTACTGCTACTTCTGATGGCTGGAGTCTATGTGTTTCTAATAAAATCTGGCAAAATGCTGCTTTCATAGTGCTCAATTTGAATTCTTCCTGGGTGTGTGTGTGGGGGGGGGGGTTTGTTTGTTTTGGTTTGGTTTGTTTATGGGTTTGTTTGTTTTTTACTACTGGCAGATTGGTTATGACTTGTATTGTAATTGAGGCGTGTACCCCATGATTTAACATCTTCGATGGTGAATGGAAGCAGCTGAAGTGCAAACCCACACTTCCCTCTCCTCACTGTTCTCTGAAGATGGTAACCTCCAGCAGGGGAGGTACCAGACAACAGGCATTGTGCAAATCACTTAAATCTCTGCAGCTGTTGGCTCATTTCTATTCTGGTGCCACATGTTGTTATGAGTAATTTGTGACATTCATCACAAGTGGAAAGTGTGTATGCTTTTCCTTTTTTTGTAATGTATTTGCTACAATTGTAGTTAAGCTGAATATTATTAATGCAGTTTGTTTTATTAGTTTGGCAACTCTGCCCTAGCAATTACTGCTCTAGAGACAGAATTTCTTCAGGGAAAGAAAGTAAAGGTGAGACATGGCAAGGAAGAAAGTCATTGGTTCCTAGTTAATCCCAAAGAATATGTTATTTTGTTTCTTTTTTTCCCCCTCTTTTTCTTGAAAGTAATAGATAGGAGAGGAAAATGATACCAGGAAGAAGGGGCTTGATGAACTTAATTATGGAAACACATAAACCCCTTTGTCTTTCTCTGTAAGTGCTCGGTGAATTTCAGACTACGGACTTCTCTGTGATTGTACTTACACTTAAGGTAATTGGTATTAATTCAGTTAGAATTAGTAAAAAATGAGATCAAAGAATAACAGAATAAACAGCAGAGTCCATCTAGAGTTGGCTCAAATATATTTATATTAATAGTTTAAAAAATTTCCACCAAGTGTTTAATTTACTCTTCTATTGATACGTCCAGGTTCACAAAATTTGAATTCCAAGCTGCATTTTTTCACAATCTGGAGGTGTTTTGTTACCAGATTTGCTTTCTGATCTCCTGATAGACATTGTCTAGTTGCTTTTACTCATTAATGAACTGCAGCCTTGCTCTTTTTGTATCTTCCTTTTGTTTTTCTATTTTTGATTCTCTTCCATTTTTTTTGCTATCATCCATTTTGAAAAATGTTGTAAAAATTTAAATTAACGATAATTTTATTTTTATCATTTGTATTTTTCTTCAGTCTCTGCTTTTGTTTTAAAATAAGATGGCTGATATAACACAAAGCAAATTTAATTAAATATTAATAAGTCATGATTGTAATTGCACAGCATTCCCCTCTAGTTGGTCCTTGGTAAAGAGGGAGTCATTTAAAAAAAAATTATTAGATTACCAATATCCAGATTATTCCTGAATGATGGATCTAAATTTTTCAATTTTCTGATAATGATGCTACTGATTTTATATATCATTTCTATTGCAAATTAAAACATTTTGAAGCATAAATTCAATCCTATTTGTTGAAGTAATCTTTTTATTCAAGATATGAACAAAAATTCAATTTACCCTATGTGGTTAGTTCAATATTACATTACTAAGCCTTATAATGTTTCTCTTGATTTTGACAGTGTCCAAGAGAAGTGGCAAACTTGATGTTACTTGTAAGAGTACAATTTGCCTTTTACTAGTAACAGTGGTGGGTTTTGTATGGCATGGTATTTGAAACCATCTCCTAATATATAGATTAACTAATTGAAGAGATTCAGCAGTGTCAGATTTAAAGTCTTGTGTTTTGGCAAACACTCCAAGGAGGGTAGATTTATGCTATACTATACCATTTCTTTATTTCTTTGGGAAGAATCAGGATTGGGGATATCAAACCTGAACCCCTTTTGCAAAGGAAGATATTAGATACATTTGACATCACTAAAATAGTATTATCTGAAAAGATACTGAATTCTTGAGTATGAACTCTTTGGGTCTGTAGTAGTAAGGCTGTCACGCAATGAACTTTGGGGCTGGTTAGATAGGAAGTTGTAATATAGGTCTCTTACCAGAATAATATATACTAGCATTGAAGAAAGGATGCTAAATTCCTAAAAAGAGGATGAACCTGTCTTGAAAATATTTGGGTAAAAACAATGCATTTGTCAAATCAACCTCAGGTGATGACATATACATTTCGTTTTCTTCCCCAAACAGCTTTGTAGACAATTCAAAGCAGTGAAAAGTACTGGTATTATGAAGCCTGGTCCAGCTTTGTGAGTGAGTCATTCTCCCCACCCCCCACCATTCCACATATAAATACTGAGAAGCTTGGCATAAAGAATGCAGCCCGGGGCATACCCCATAAAACTTACAATGCAATTAAATGAACAATTTCTACTGGAAATAAAATGGGCATGTTGAGTAGAATATGAATTAAACCGAGCAAGAACACAGTCAGACAACCTTTCGTAGTACTCCAGGCTCTTGGAGAGAACCCCCAGGGTCAGCAGTACCAAATGCAGCTGACAGGTCAAGGCCAATCAGTAAAGAAAGATAACTGCAGTTTGCAATGAAAAGCAGGTCATTCCAAATTTTGATTAATGTAGTCTCAATGCTGTGGTGTCCACTCGACTGGGTTAGCAAAATAAAGACAGATAGCAGAGGATTAACTCTAACACTTCTTTATTATACTGCAGCCATTACAGAATCTCTGCTGCTGCATTCACTAAGACGAGGTTTTCTCCAATTTATGATCCTCCGTCCCCATTGCCTTCTGGCCTGGATTCTGTGGAATCGACTCAGTTACAAGGGGCTGCCCTGTGGACTATTTGCATGACTACCAAAATGACCTCAAAATAACTTTGAACGAGGCAAACCCATCACATTCTTAGCATTATGATTAGTTGATGTTGGCAGTGTTTATCCTGTGGAGTAGATACGGTGAAAAGGTGTCAACATCAATGACTTTGTAAAAAAAATAGGGGGAACTAATTTGTTGTTTATCGACAGTTTTTGTTACACAAAACAAAGACTCAAAACGTTTGGCTACATAAGGATCTTTGCAAATGTTACTTGCCAGGGCAGGAATACGAGAATATGTTCTTTTTCCTTCCAAGATAAAATTTGTTTTGAAATAAGTCTTTGCAAAACACAAAATACCTCTATCAGTGAAGAATGAAATTCACTACCAAATACGAAAGTACTTGAAGAGATTTAAAACAGCATTTTAAAAGAATTTGTTCTAGGTGGATTCCTTCCATTTATTTCTGGTCTTCTGTTTGTTTTTCTTTTTCTTTTAGTAGGTAAGTATTTGTGCCATACCAGTTTGAATATATGTTATAATTGTGTTTATTAACCCAAACCCATCCATGTCAATGGTCTTCCAAGTCAATCTGTTAGAACTGATTGTGTCATTTTAGACAGCAGAACTGCCATGATGTCAGTGACTACACGAGTGCAGTATCCACACTCTGCTGGGCTCTAGGGGTGGGAGCTGCCTCTTCCTGCTCTTAAGCTGCACGGAGGTGCAGTGCTTAAAGCAGGCTGCACCTGGCCTGGCAGTGCTCAGGAGTATGGTCAGGGCAGAGTCTGACCCCTGGAGATAACAACGAAGGTGTAGACAAAGTTCTGCAGTTCCCTGTTAGGTAGGACAAAAATGTCGTTATAGAATTACATAGGAGGTGACATTTTCGGAGTAGGAATTAGAATGCTTCTTTTCCTATGTAGCTTACGGTGTAAGTTAATCTGTGATACTTTTTTGGTGATTGTTGTTGGGAAAGAGCTATCCACTAGATATTTTACTGAACTGACTGCAGAACTCATAAGGTGTATAGCACTGTTCTTCAAAATGTACATTCTCTTCTCTCTGGCCCTCAGACTGTAAACTGAATATGTGTGACTTTATGACCTGCACTGTTAAATGGGGCCAAGGCCAGAATAGCAGGGTTCTCTTCAGGTGACTGCCATTGCTGATACCAAAGTCTTGTCAGTATATCCTAACTTTCTCAGTGACTTTTGGTTAAATTAACAACTGCACAGGACCTGTCCCATAGTAGAGAAAGCTTTTATTTTCTTTTTAGGGAAAATTTTCTTACATTATGGAAGTATTTCTTCTATTCAGACCACAGCTGAGAGATTTGCCATAAAAATGATGTATTTACAATTTATCAGTGCTCTGTTATTGGTATTAGATGATCATTTATTGGTTTCTTTGCCCAACCTGTAAATAAATACAAATTTCATAGGCAGTTTGAACCAATTGCTTGAAATTTTTTCGGCCTTTTCTGAGGCTGAGTGGTAAATGACTGGCTTGTAGTCCCTGCTTTGACCTTTGCGTGGGCCTGGATGTGTGAGTTCATGTGGCAGTGCATGTGTCAGGTCAGCCCACAGCAGCTGGTCTGAAAGAATTGGAGCAGAACGTGGCAGTGAAGTCGATTGCAATGTCAGAAGCACTGCAGTCAGAGAATGGGAACCAGGGCCCTGCCTCTCAGGGCATCTGTATCCAGCCAGCAGACAATGAAAGCAGCAGGCTCTAATGAGAAAAGGGAAGCCAATGAAGGAGACAGACTCTGGGAAATTTATTAGCTGGTGCAATAAAGCTGCTTCTTTGGGAGTGAACCTGAAGTGGCCTCTGAGTTAATTTGGGATGAAAAGCCCAGTAAGGGAGGCAGTTTATTGGGGTTCATCCTCTTCATAACCCAAGATATTGACCCCTACGGTCTCCCAGCCAGCAGCAAAAATATCAGGCTCTCCCATTTGTGCACAGTACCGTTTATTTTCGTGTAATAAAAACACCCCCTGAGTCTGTTAACTATTATCCATTTCCCTTTGCAGGATGTATCGTACCAGTCATCATTGAGAATATTGCTTTCAGACTCATTTTAGTTTACAGCCCCAAATATTTCTTGTTTGCTTTGAGTAATTGTTTTCTGTTAAAAATTGGGTAGCTGGCTTGTTAATTAGTAAGATATAAACCAGATACATCACTGCATTTTTAAAGCTATGGTGCCAGCTAGCGGTGAGAGATGATAGACAGTGTGATATTGATCTAAGTGTACGGTATATTTTTATTTGCATCGTGATAATGTGACATTAAGTTTTATTTGTCAGTTATCAGTGCCTTGTGACCAAAAAATGTAAAATAGAACAAGCCACTGCTGTAATTTTACAGTTGGATTTAGTTGAGTATTGTTTATTTGAAACCTTCCTGCCATTATTGATGGAGTAGTTGTATCATTCATCAGACCATTTGCCAGTGAAGTATTTTAATCCTTAATTTTTCACATGTGAACATCAGTTCTTAGGCGTTATGAACCTGTAGGTGCTCCTTTACTTTGCTGGAAATCTGAATTTCTTAAAAAATGCAGTAAACTTCAGTTGTGAGCAGCAGAAAGAAGCTTAGAAGGTTTCTGCAATTGATTCACTTGTGCAAATTAAGGAGAGCTTTAGTGTGGCCAATGCAGGGCAAAACTCTTAATTGATTCTATTTCCTTAGCTGATGCACCCTACTAAGATGAAAATCCTATATTTTATTAACGTGAGGAAATTTCGAACAATTCTTTATTCACATGCACTGTCTGTACTCATATAAGCTCACAACAGAAAAGAAAAATAAGTAACCCTTAAGAACATTTGTAAAAAAATGTAAAAAATAACTTATTTTTCTTTCTAACAAGGAGTCATTGACAGGTCATCTTTTTCAGTTTAATTAAGCAATAACCAATCTCAGTGAGGTTGTGGAAGGCTCTTGAATACTAATAAATAAAACCAGAAGATGAAGCATTTCTTTCATTAAATAGTAGGAGCTGTTTATAACTCTATTACTTACTGTTAAAATCAATTATTATTACTAATACTCTTCAAGTAATTTATAACTGAAGGCATGCTGAAGGTTGTAAAGCAGAACTTTTCTTTTTAAATGTCAGACACAGCCATGAAGGTCAGCTCTTGTGAATAAGGACACCTCAGATGAAGACACTTGTAATAATATTTGTGAAGATAAATCTCATGTTAGTGACAGCTGCCGGCAGCAAGCAGAGCTGCCACAGTCTCACCTCCTCTCTAATACGTGTGACTACACTGGTGGAAAAATACAGGGATGTTTCTCATCCAAGGGAATGAAGAAAGCAATGATTTTTATATGAGATTGGGTCAACTGAGATAGACACAGAAGCAATTTATTAAAAGAGGTGCTGAAAATAGTTTTCTGTTATGAAAATAAATTGTATTCTAATAGGTGTGAAAGAATACAGGGGCCTGTGATACACGTTTGTTTCTTTCCATGTAACTACTTGAAATATACTGTCATGGTTTCATCTTCCACTTCCTTCTGGTCCCCTTTCCTTTCCAGTGTGTCTGCGACAGGTGTGCACTTCCTCCTTTTTCTCCTGTGCTGTTACAACACTGTTGGTTTGATTTAATGCCACAGGGAATATTTCAATGGAAAAAGCCCCTATATCCCTTAAAATATTAAAATGCAAGTATGAATCTCCACTGAATTCTTACCTGTGGGTTTTATAATATGTGTTTAGTGCTATTGCCTTATTAATTACTTAAATTGTTTTTGTTCTGCAAATTGATAGTCTCTTAACATTTACATAACTTCAGATTCAATAAATAAGGTTTTAGTTTTTTAAAGAGCATATCGTGTGTTGCCTAGTTGCAACAGTCATAGATTAGGTACACAGTTTGAATTTGAGATCAACAAACGGCATTCTGCAGCCTAATTTTTCTCTTTTTGTGCTTTAAATTAAACAAATGTCTATAACATAGTATTAGCATGTAACTAAACCCTTTTTTATTTTATTTTATTGTAACTCCACTGTAATTAAAAAAAAGGACTTGCTTATTTGGACTAATGTCTAAAATGTTGTCAGCACTGAGATTAAATTGCCAAGGCATTTGACTTCCAAACAAAATAATGTGGAGTTCAGTGACATAAACATGAGGACCAATATTTATTATGTTGATACATCCATTTGGATTGACAGTCTAGCTATCGTGGTATTAGACACAAAATGTATTTCTTGTCCTAAATTAATAAATTATATGAAAGACAAAGATTATACAAAAATATTTTTAAACACCATTTTCAGGGTATTTTAAAGTTTATTTTTCACCCTATTACTGGGTAAGATATAAAATTAGCAGTTTGCATTCTTTATTACTCTAGAACATGTCTTGTTAATACAGCACTGAAATAAAATACATTTAGTGGATTTTAAACTGGATACCAGATACCCTTGTGCATCTCATAAAACTTTCTGAAATTTATGTATTTAAAAATCTGTATGATACATTAAATTCAGTGGACTTAGAAAAATCCAGAGTTTAAGCATGAGGCTTAATTAAAAAAAAACAAACCACAACTTAAAAAAAAAAAACCCTGTCTAAATTGAGCTGTCATATAATTTCTTTAAATCCACTAATGTTGTGTTGGAGATGTTGGAGTAGAATGTGCTACCATGGCTGATGAAGTGGGAAAAAAGCGTAACAATAATTCTGAAATCAAGAGGAATGTGTTTTGAAAGCCCTTTGGCAATAAAATCCACAAACAGACAAAACCACGCAAACCCCAAAGAAACAAACAAAAGCCCCACAAAAACAACCAAACAAACAGCTACTTTATTATTTACAGAGAGTTCCCACATTTGAGTACCTGGGAGTGCCGTTTGTGCCTTCCCCTCAGAATGCTGTCACTGGAGCCCTGCACAGAGCTCTGTCGGAAGATGGAGTGCCCGGTATGGGAGTTGGCCACATCTGTCAGGAAACTGCTACAGATGGTTCAACTCATTAGCTGCCAAACTCCTAGCAAACATCATCTGAGAGTATGGGGACCTCACTTGGACTAAATGTTAAGCTTGCCTCCTGTTCAGTGTCATTACATTTCCTGCAAAATAAGATCCTTAACCATTTCTGTTAGAGGCTGGATATTCTTGAATGTAACCAGTCTGCAACTCTGTTTTGTTCAATTTGCAAATGTAAAATAATTACATGAATACCGCTTCCTCCACCCAAAGTGTCACAAGTGTAACTCACTGTATCTGTTAAATTTTGACTATATCTGATACTAGTATATCTCCATAATGATATCACAACTGGGATGCGATGAACTCCAGTGCAGTATACGCTTGTATTTGCAACACCTTTCTTTAGTATCATGTCTATATTCTAATGTGTGCTGTCACTTATGCAGGATTTCTCAGCTTACCTGTCTTGTTGTTGGTTGGTATTGCTAGCGAAGTTATTCACGTTTGTGTGAGTGTTGATGTAGCAGAGCAATCACAGCAGGTGTTCCACAGTTAGCTTTGCAGCAGAGCCAGCAGAGGGAGCAGACACATTGGTGTTTTATGGTACTGACAGATTTTGGCCATTTTTCCCTATTGTTTTTGCAAATGTGTGTATTTTCATATACGTGGTCATTATATATGAGAATATCTGTGCACTGGAAGTTCAGTAATTGTGGAGAAAAAGCTAAGCTGTTGACTGTTTTATGATTACAGAATTATCTTTGTTTTTGCAAAGATTTCCATATATCATTTTGTGTACTGAGAGTAATTATTTGTGCTGAGTTTTTTTGTACCCTGGAAAGAAGAGACTTTCCCTAAAAACCCTTTCAGTTATACAGTTATACTTCAGAGCATGCTGCCTTTAGAAAAACCACAGCATAAATTTAAGTACAGGTTAAAATGACTTCACACACTTGCAAGGTCAAGCCCTTAATAAATCACTGTACACATTGTGTGCAGTTCACCTGTGTGAAATAGGCTTGAAAAGGCTGTTCTGGTCATAGCTGATATTTGGAGATACACTTTGGGTGTATGCAAACAGACTTCTTTTTTAGTTACATCTAAAATTGTGCGGAAATCATTCTCCCATTCCTGGTCATTGTACCTTAGGCCTGCTCCCAAAGTTGGCAGGAATTTTACATGAAGAGGTGTCGGGGTAGAACGGTGGGGGTCTTTATACAATCTTTTGTGTGTGTTTAAACAATACAGTGAAGTAAGTATTACTTTGTAAATGATGTTGTTTGCATCATGATTTAAACTTTGTTTAAATACTTTTTTTGTGATAGCATTATTGCACTGTGTGCTTGGTTAAGCCAGGCGGGGTTGATTATCATTAAGTGTTATTTATTTCTATTTTATTAAGCCTCCTTTTACATTCATGTTACAGGTTAATTTATACTTTTATTTCATGCACTACTTGGCTTTACTGATTAATATGCCCCATGGCATTCAATAAAGCCAGGCAGTGGAGGAAATAAGAGTGGTATTAATTTCTAACATTGCTATAAATTTGCCTTAATAAAACTAGCTCAATAACACTGCGGTAGTAATAGAATGGATGCTTCCAAATTGTTAGCAAAGACACAACTGAAAGAACAACACATTTTTTTCCAGAATTTAAGAATGCTGTGCTGTCTTTTTACTAGTGTTCAAATTAGGCTACCTGTTATAATACTGAGTGCTCTTACATTGTGTTCTAAAATGCAGTGTGTATTTTTCAAAAAGAATTATTATTGTACTTTGTCAATCAGTTCAATCATAAGCAGATAAATCCTCTGGATCTTTTTTGATTTTCATGACCAGTATTACTTAACAGACAGGTTTCAAAATATCAAGAAAAAAGAGACAATTCTGGACTATACAGAAAACAAAAGAAATTAGAACAATGGGGGTTTTTTATGATAGCTGTATTTTTTCAGGTCTAGATTGTGAAATCTGTGTAGCATACAATCCTTAAGTAAACTTTGCCATAAAACATCTAGTTGTGACACATTTTTTACTCATGCCTGCATTCCTTTCTTACTCAAACTCACATTGACTTACTGAAAATTTTGCCCAGAAAGAGGGGTTTGGATACAGCTGTTATTTGACCTCAGTACAAAATGAAAGCATGATAAAGCAAGTTAGCAGAGAAAAATCTGAACAAAACCACAGCCCAAAAGAATTGCCAAATTCTCAGAGCTTGATCCTAAAAGGTTCATGGAGAAGCTTGTTCCTGAAGTCATTGGGATGTGAGCCTTCTCTGCACTTTGCTGGGTCAGACCTTAATAAATCACTCAGCACATTTTGCAGAGATCACCTATGGGGTGAAAGGCAGCAAATGTTTAAAAGGATTAATATAAACATTATATATCAAATAGAACTTATTTTTACATTCAGGCAGCTATGAAAATAATACTGTCATTTTGATAAGTGTATGGGTTAGTTAAAATCAGATGGGCAGCAGAATGACTGCTATCATTTGATTTTACTAAATAATATGAATTTACATAATGCATAGTCTAAGAATCTACCAATGTAGATTTAAATTAACATTTTAGGTTTTATGTAATGATCTTTGCTTAATTTGTTTTTGTAAATAGTAACAAAACCTGTGAAATTGCCTTACTTACTATAAAACTCATATATATCCAGACATAGCATTTAATTAGGTCATATGATGCTGCTGTAGTTTAACTATGTCAAATAATTTTGTTTAAGTGTTCTATAACCTTGTAATCATAGAGACACTGAAGTTAGAAATGGAAATATTGTCCTCACATGAGCAGGGCACAGCCAGGTCTGTTCTGTCCCTGCATACACGATGTGTGATATTCTGTCTGGACTAACTTGTGGAGTTCTATTTTATCAACTGTTTTCTCAGAAGAATATTTCATTTTTAATGGAAAATTAAATGTCTTCCTTTATCTAACTTTTAAGCAAGGTATTAGCCAACAATAGGAGTAATGATATTCACAGGCACGTTTGATTCAGTGTTTTAAGGCGGGGTGTATAATCTGTAATACTTTGGGGGAGATTTGCCAACTGCTGTGCCAAGCTGGATAGCTTACTCTAGAACTGTACTTCATGGGAGCTCCTATACATGCCCCTGGAGTGGTGGAAAATCAGATTAGATAAATAGACCATTGATTAGATTGTTTGGCAGTTTCGTTTGCCAGAAATTATGAAAATCTGTACCATGTATTGATACAGGTGATCTGTGCATCCCATGAATGCTTTCTGTCTTTCATTAACAAAAGCAGAAGTTTGGCCTCCTCATTTGCCCTATGGGTAAAGCCTTTGGGGTGCATGTGAAAGACACTGAGAACAGTTTCTTTCTGCCGCGCACAAAAGCAGCAGATAAGATTATAAAAGAAAAATTCACAAGAGTAATTTCTCATGTTTAACCCCCTAATGCAAAACTATAGGTGTGTTTTCTTCTTAGATCACCACAGCCAAGCAGAATAAGCTGTAGTGTTTACAAAAAAGAAAAGTGTGTGTTTGGGCTGAGAGCATAACACATGCAGGTAAAGATGAGCAGGTCTCTTCAGTGTTCCCAGTGTGAGGTCTGGGGGGTGGGAGGAATGAGAATGTCAGCCTGGGAGCTGCAGGTAAGGCAGGAATGGTTAAAGCAGTGTCGTTTTCTTTGAGAGTTTTAAAAGAGCAGTCCATTATCAAGGGATGTCTAAAAAGAAGGGTGAATCCTCCTCCCCATCTCTTGTCCTGTACTTACCTTCATGCAGATGTCGAAACAAAAATACTCACTTCTGTGTCGATGTTTCTCTGTCTGTTATCAGTAGGGGTAAACTGATGTTTTGATTTCTTTTGCTCTTCTTGTTTTATTTTGTTGTGTGTTGTGTTTTCCTGCCTACCCATATATCACACCTGTACTTCTGTAGAACACAGAAAATTCTGTTCTTTTGTGGAAGGAACTACATACTGCTTTTCTATTCTGCCCCTATGTAAAATGCTTCTCCTCTTTCAATGTATTTTTATGGAATTAAAAGGTGTTGCCTTTATTTATTGGCTGGTGGGAAATACTATTTATTTTTACACCTTCTTTACAGCATACTCTTGGAACAGAAACTGTGCTCTAAAAACTGTTACTAAGTTTTACATGTCTAGCCATGCGTTTAAGTGGCACTTGTTTCAGAGGGAATAGATCTCTTCTCAGATGATGTTTTCTGGGAATTAGAACCAAAAATCCAAAACCAATATAGTCAAATCCCTGCCCGTATCTGTGAGAAGACCATAAATTGATCTGAAGAAACAGCCAAACATGATGGTAATTAGTATCACTGAAATATTTTCTGGACGTCTGAGGCAAAGACGAATGTAGTAACACATAATAATACGTACAGTCCATTCTGCATGAAGTGTTAGCGTTGAGCTGACCGAGTGCTGATGCTCATGAGGTGCCTTTATTTAGGCCTTCTCGCAAGCAGCAAATTGTACACGGTTCCCGAAGTGCCTGGCGATCGGTGCCTCGGAGCGGTGCCTGGGCTCGGTGCCTCGGTTCGGTGCCCTGGCTCGGTGCCTGGGCTCGGTGCCTGGGCTCGGTGCCTGGGCTCGGTGCCTGGGCTCGGTGCCTCGGCTCGGTGCCTGGGCTCGGTGCCTGGGCTCGGTCGCTGCCGGGATCCCGCTCTCTCCGCGCACCGGGCCGGGCCGGGGCCCTTCCCTGCGCTCCGGGGCCGCCAGGGGGCGCCGCGCGGCCCGGCCCGGCCCTTGAGGGCGGGAGCTGGGGCCGCGCCGGGATTGACGGGAGGCGCTCGGCCGGGATTAAACATGCCATAAACTCAGCGTCACTCCCTACAATTCCTATTACATGATCATTTACTGGCCATCATTATGGCATCGCTGTGCGGACAGCCGTGCTGCCGCTTCTTCAGTCCCGCACGTAGCTCCACTGCCTTGCCGCCTTTGCAGCTACTATCCCCTGCAAATAGTTGCGATCTTAAAAAAGAGATAGGAAAATGAAGGTGTGATAGGGAGAGGAAGGATATTAATTTGCGTATAGCCATAATTCCCTTTTATATTTGCTTTCACCTGTTTGTTTAAAATCCTGCTTGAAACGCAGATGTGGAAAAATGTCCTACCCTATAAACTATTAGAAGTTGAATTCAGTTGATGGGTTTTGTATGAGTTGTAGTCTAACTGCAATCCTAAACACAGTGCTTATGGAGATAATTTTAGGAACATTTGCCTCTGTCTGTGCTTACAGAGATAATTTTAGGAACATTTGCCTCTGTCTGTGGTTTGTGGAAACTCCTTCCTTATGGGTGGGCTGGAAGTGCAGATACAGAATGTGAACTTCCCATTTTGCCCACCGCATTGCCAGTGGTCCTTACATGGTAATAAATAATGATGGTTATAATGATGATGATAGCAATAACAGTACTATTGACAACTGGTATGAAGAGCAGAGCAGACAAAAGGTCTTGCTGCTAGGGAAAATCGTCAGAAACATTCTGTGTACTTTCTGTTTTCTCATTTGAGCAGATGCTTGCCTGTTATGGTCTGTTAAGTGGAATGTTGTTTTGGGGACCTTTAGAGAGTGTGGATGTGGTTTGCTGCAGCTCAGTCCAGGTACAGAGTCCCACTCTTACTGAAAGGTGCAGGCACGCGTTGCAAATTGCTGAAGTATGGCCTTTCTAATTAAAAATCAGTGGGCCTCATTTTATTTGGCCTTCCTAGGACTGATGCTGGGCAGCTTTATATTTATTTAAAGTTTTTATGAAATAAATAACTGGCATGTATATAATGAATGTGTAACTTTATCTAAAACTAGGTATGGGCCAAGGAGTACAGGGAGGTTTTCACAGAGGGGTGATGCTCTCAGCCTGGTGCTTTTATGAAAATGATACAACAGGTCTTACTAAACATCTGAAGTCAAGGCATCTGAAATAGTTTGGACAGTTTGCACCAGCTATTATTCTATTTGTACTATGATCCCAAGATTTTTTCCCTACATCCAGCAGCCTTTATGCTTGGGTTTCTGTTATAATCCTGCACAATAATTTCAGCTAGTGAATTTAGGGAGAGTGCAAGATTATGGCTTCAGAATTCCATCTAAGGAGATGTATCTGAGAATATGGTTTTTTCCATGGTTATTTTTATCCCATTCTTTGTTAGAGAAAATATGTAGGAAAAATGTGTTTCTAAAATGTGTTCCCAACTATGATAGTTGTTACAAAGCAACAGCATTATTTTTTTTTTTTTTTAAACTCTAGAGGATATTCATCCAAATTGCAGCATTTTTTGGCATTTGTTACTTGGTAAAGAGAAGATGGGAATGACAGGAGGAAAAGATGAGAAACAGGTTACAGCAAATGGAATCTCTTCAGGAGCAGTACACTTTTCACCTCTGGGTGCCACTGTTCAACTGTTTCTTGTGCAGTGACCATCTGCTTAAAGGTCCAGCTCTTATTGGAGAAATATTCCCTGAAAGAAACTGTTAAAGAGATACTGCCTATAGCTCTGCATGATCAAGAAACAAGTTTCTGATGTACGGATATTAGTTAAGCAGTGTTCTCATGTTCTTCTAATATGCTGAACAAGGAAACAGTAAACAGTCCACATTTGTTCAGTTTATTGAGAGTAGTCTGATGGTTTGTTTAAAACTTTTCTTGCCTCTTTAGTTGGAAGTTGAAATGTGAATCTAGGGGCTTTTTTCATATAAATGGGTACTAGTTCAGATTTATCAAGTATGCGGATTGACTGTAATAATTCAGTTGATTTAAATAAGTTTTACAATAGCAACACTGATTTGCTTCATTGCCCACAGCCTACATAATTCAAAAATCTATTGACCGATACAATTTATTTTCAAATACTATAGAACTCTTAATATTCAGAGCAAAATTAATTGCAGTCTGTGTATCCAGATGTTCCACCAGATTAATTATATTGTGACTATTTCTCCTAGAAACTCAGCCAGGGCAACTTATTGCTAAATGACACTTGGACCTCTTCTCTGAACTGTTCTATGATTTTAATTCTAGTCAAATAAAACTCTTCTGTGAATGAAATCAAGTGTGTCATTTAACTCCTTCATTACTATAAGGTGTGTTTAGAGCAACATTTTAAAAATAATAACAATAGCATTTTATGTCATGAAATGTCCCTTTTCTCAGCCAGGGGGGAACATTGCTGCTGTGTTGCCCATACCTTTGATCCAGTTCTTCCTGCACCCTACTGAGCACTGCAGTCTATCAGTGAAAGCCAGCAAGCCTTTTCATATCTGCACACAGATAATGGAAAGTTCCATGATTGCCTCATAAACAGGCATGGGCTGCATTTATTTCTGTTCAGTAGTTCTATGTATGTTCTATGTATGCATTTGTTCAAACTGGTGGAGGAAAAATTTAGACAAAAGCATCTGTTAAAAATTAATTTCAACTTTGTCCTGGATTTGTACATTTTCTTTTTATCCAGTTTCATTGGAAAATCCCAAATAAATAGAATACTTCAAAATAAAAGAATTTAACTTTATCCTGGGAACATGCAGTTTAGGTTTTGGAAAGGGAAATGTGTAATAAAATGCTGCTCAAATGAAATTGGTGAAGCTGTAAAATACGTAAGTGGAAACTTTGAGGAAACTGGCAATGAGAAACTGGAAATCAAGCAGTAATTTAAGTTTCACACAACCACCCTTTGCATGTGTGAGTACAAAGGAGAGACTAGGAACAAGTGTGAGTCAGACCTCTCCTCTCAGGAACTGAAGGGACAGAGATTCCCAGCATCTGTTTCCTTAACTATCACCCAGAGGATACTGGTGGTAAATCACAGTGAGTAAAAATAGAATCAGAAAAATAGCTCAAAACAAATGAGGTACTGTATTTTGCAGTACTTTTGCAGTAGATCTGTATCCAGCTCAGCTTTCATCTGTGTTCAAATTGGATGTGTCAGCTTACGTTCACTTCTAAACAAATTGTTAATAAAATCGCAAGCATGGCTAATTACGATGTTCCACAAAACAGCCAGCCAAATTTGATGCCTGAATGGGAGATTTATCCTGCTCACGTATTTTAATGAATGTCATAATGTCATTGTTGTGGGATAAGGTGACCAAACACTTTGGTAAGTTAATCACGGCCCTTCTTTTGGAGCCAGTGGGCCTGCATCCAGTTGAATCAACTCTGGTCCAGCCAAGAGACTCCAGCTGGAAGAGTGAGTTTGTATGTATGAATTATTTTAGGTGCCCCATTGATGTGTGTGTATTTTCCATGTCATCAGTGAAGGCTGAAGTAATAATACTTTGCCTTGATGGGCTTTCACAGAATTTAATTAAAGTACTGTGAGTTCTTAATCTGGAAGACACATTTAGTTGTAAGAACTTCTTATCAGCCGTAAGAGTTCCAAGTTTAAGCTCACACATCAAACATGTAAAATAATGTTGTACCTATTTCTTAAGGTTGAGATATTTTTTAAAAATCAGTGTGGAATCTACACGCCTTCAGTATTTCCTGTTTGCTATAAATAGCCTTGTTTTTAGGTGTGGAAATACAATGTGGCTTGGACTCCTAGAAATACATTTGTTTATGTGTAATTATTATGAGATACTAATGGAAGCTATAATACTTCAGTAAATAATAGTTACAGGTATTAGAAATACAGCAGTTTTAATGAAATAGATTTCCAGGTAAGAGAAGTTAACAATACTTAGCAGAGTTGATCCAGCAAGTAGTCATTGACAACTCTTAGTGGCTACCATTTCATAATATACTATTGTCAAGAGAGAATAAAAACTTTATGTCTTCTTTTAGTATTTTTACTCCTCATATTTTGAGGAGATGTACATTTTAGTTGTGTTTTATTAATAATAAAAAATCATTTAATTTTATTTCCAACACAGAATGTTTGAAGAAAAGCCTTTTCTTCTAGAGAAGTTAATATTTTTAGTAGAAATAACCCTATTTTTTTTTTTGTGGTTGAAGATTAAAACATAAAACAAATAAAACAATAAAAATCTGGCCAAAAAAACGCAATCATGTATGCAATAAGTACAAAATATAAACCACTGTTGGTTACAAGCTGCCAAGCAGAAAAGAAAAAGCTGTACTTTTGAGGAGCACCTAACCTACAGTTATATATCCTGATATATAGACTAATATCCTGTCATTGTTCTATAGAGGGAATTTGATTTAAATAACTTTAACAAACAATGCAATAGCAAATTAGCAACAGTGGTGTTCAAGATTATTTAAGTTATTTGAATCTTTAATTACCCGGAATTAAAATTCTGAAAAAAAAAATCTTACTGTGTGGTTCTGAACTACCAATCTTAGTGGTGTGATTCTCATCTAACCGTAAGTATTTTTTGTTTATAATTATTTTTATCTTTTCTGTATTGTGCATTTAGTGTGTCCATGTTCTCCAGTTTAACACAGTCACCTTACTAAGGCAGTTTTCTTTCCTTGGTGTTCATGTAGTGTAAAATGTGAGCTTTAAAGAGTACATTTTAAAAGAAAGTATTTCTTTTATATTTAAGCAGGTTAAAAAAATGCCAGTTATTATTTATTTGTACTTTGCCTTGCTAGAATCAGGGTTTCACAGCCCCATATTCTTATGCTATGTGGTGTTATGCAAACACAAGCACTGACACAGAGACCTTCCTCTTAAAGAATTTGTAAATAGAATTTCACCACGACTAGCTGTTGTTATGCCCACCACACCCTGTGGCTTTGAGATATCACACTGAATAACCAAGAAATTATTATATTCAGAAGTCCCCTTGATACATCGATGATCCAGCTCCACTCAGTCCCTTGTGCTTACATCTGTTTGTGACATGATCATTTCTAGTGGCTTTTTTCCAGTAGTGTTTGAGTGATGTAGTGTGGTGAGTACACCAGCTGCTTCAGGTGCAGATGGCGTTTTCCTTGTGTGCCTTTTAATGCCATTTGGCATTTGTTTTCTATTCCATGTGTTGACTCATTCATTCAGGAGCTTTAGTGACTGAAATACATCTAATTTGGTCATTGAACATCATGCATGTTTTGTCTCATATCTGCTGCTGAGAAAAAATGTGAAAGACCCGGAGAAACACGAGGCAATGAAGGCACCAGGCAAATTAAGTGATGTTAGAATTTTTTCCCTGTCTATACCTAGTTTTCGTGATTTAAAAACAACAAAAAAAGAACATTACCTACATGATATATTTTTTCAGTGTAGTTATGATGTATTAATTGCTCCAAGCATCCCCCACTAAAATAACGGCAGCAGTTTTTATTAGCACTGAGGGGAAAACCCTAAGAATTTCAGGCCAGTAGTAATTGCAATGTGCCATTTGCTATGGCTTTCAAATGAAATATTTAAAGCTAAATTATTCTTCTGTGCTTCCTCCCACTGATCATGTAAACAGCTACACATTTATTTATTTTGCTATTCAGTCTCTGCTACTGTAACACCAGAATTTGCTGATTCATTCAGCAATGTTTTGCGACATCCATTTTCACACCGCATTTAGTTAAAAACCCATCTGGCTCTGCATGACTGGGAAGCTCTGCTCATAGCTCCAAAATCAAGAGCTAGGAAATGACTAAACTTGTCTGAAAGATTTAATGAAACTGTTGTCAGGAGCCTTTGTAAGCAATGCAGCTCATTATTTCTTGTCCTAAATGAGTGTCTACATTTTAGAAATAGTCTTAAGTATTTTTTTAATTAGATTTCTGTATGTATGCATATAAAAAGTAAAATATATGTATAAAATATAATTGAGTTTTTGTTTGTAAATATATATACAAATATAAAAACATGATACTTTGTGGAAAGATGTGTAGGCTAATGGAAGTTGGATGCAATCTTAATACAAAACAGAATGTTTTCTAGAAATTCAGATAGAAGAAAAAGCAAAATACCCGTTTCTATGATGTCTTAGGGAGAGCATTTTTTAAATTAGATGAGCTACAGGGTTAATGCTGATTTTAAAGCATTTGCTTCCCCCGTGCCTTCCCACTGGGTCCTCCGCTTCAGGTGAGCAGGAGATGGATTATCCTAAAATGTGGGAGGATTTTGAGCTGCTTTTTAGGAAAGGCTGTAGCGCAGTTGCTTGTGCAAACAAAGCCATGATCCTTTCCAAGAAACAGGAGTTTTGCCATAAACTTGCTTGGAAAAAAACGTGTCACAGAAAACAGAAGCCAAACTCTGTTCATAATGTTTTATTTCTCTTGGAGCTTAGTTTTAGGCTTCCTTTCTTTTGAGCTGAATTGTTAACACATTTAATAATAAAATAATTACATTTGTGTATACGTATTACTTAATTTCACCTGTGCAGACAGAGTGCTGGGGGTTGGCCTAACAGCAGGAGATACTGATGGAATCAGCCTGTCCTGCTTGTTAATGCAGTAGGAACAGGAATAATACCAGAAGCAGGACCTGACATAGCAGCTCACCACTGTCAAGAGACATGTTCTCCTCCTGTGCCCCATGGCAGCTTCTCTCCCTGCTTCAGTGGGATTTCTTGATTACTTTGTCTCAGTTGAAGTGCTTATTCCATGTCTGTGTAACTCAGGATGGTTACTGATGAGGAATTGTGTGTTGCCAGTCATTGGATGGCCTTGCTGGGGTATCAGATAGGTAAGGGCCAGAGCTGCTAGGAAAGAGGAGTCAGGATCATGCAGCCAGATGCAAAAGCTGGGGGAAGGAAGCAGGGAGATGAGCAAAGTCTTTAGGGTGGAGGAGAGACAAGAATTCTGTTTTTCTACCAGATACAGTACAGGATTCTAGATTCTCCTATCTTGACTTCACTGTCACATAAGAGGTTATATAGATGTTATTTTTTTTTTAGCAAGTTGATGCAAAAGGTATTTAAAGCTATTGAAGTAATGCATGAGAAAATCTTTAGTTTCTTAACACCAAATCCTACAGAAAATATTCTGTTTTGAAGTAAATTTTCCCCTGGCTTCAGTTTTTCTGGCGAGTTTTCAAGAATAAGTAGGAATTGCATCCAAGTGTCAGATTTGGTCAGTAGCCAGTATTTTACAGAAATACACATGTAGAAAACATGGAAAAAACCTAGCTTGAAAAAGACACAGCTGGAAGTTCCATCTCTAAAATGGCAAACTGGTCTTGTATGTCATGGTTTTTTTTAGGAAAAAGTAAACTTTGTAAGTGTACACTTATTTCAGTTTTCACCTGATTTTTAAATGTTTGCCTTTGAAAGGAAAAGGAGAAAGCCTGCAGTTGGTGATCCTTACATTCCAAATGTATGTCCTCTTATCCTCGCAAGGTGGTTTTGCACTATCGTTCCACCTTGTGGGACTTCGTCCTCTTAACAGCTGACTCTAAATTACAGTTAATTTGCACTCAGGTAGTAAGAAATTTTAATTTCCTCTTGTTCAATAGGCACACTTATTTGCTTCACATTACTAAAACTTTTTATTTGAACTTCAAGTCTCTCCTGAGCTTTCCACAGCACTCTTTGCTATCACACTGGTGTTCTTCACAATAATTTGTTTTAACCGAACTTTTGGAAGATTATGTCAGTTTAGAGATGCAAAATGGAGATATATAAAAACAAGAATCACTAGTTCTAGGAGCATGCCTTGACAGTACTATCTTGCTTTTTCTGAGTATCTGTATTATATAATAGCACTGGTGATATAGTAGCACATTAAGAGCACTGTCGCCATTGATTCCAATTATTCCTGTCATGCATGAAGAACACACATTTGGTGATCACTTAAAAAAATTGCTTTGAGTTACTTGCCCAATGTGTAAGGACTGTATAAGTCAATAATAGCTTCTAATTCTGTAGGACAAGTTTCAGGAAATAATCTATTCTGTTTCCACTAATTTTTAATTCTTTTAATTGCATAGTTTAGCCCCATAATGTATCATATACTTCTGGTTGTGGCAAAGATTGTAAAAAGATCTGAAGAAAGTGATGCCAAATAGTGTAGGAAAGCTTTATGAAACATCAGCCCAGGCATCATTAAAGTGGTTATTTGTTTCATGACTAACTTCAATCATATTAAGTAGAGAACCCGATTGGAGGCAACTTGTGAGGTCCTGAAGGTATTTCTGGAAATACCAGACTGAGTTCTGTCACATTCGACCTGGCTCACTAAAATGAAGGATAATGATGATCATAGTGGCTGGACTCCAACGTGCTGAAGTTGCACTGCACATGAATTTTCTCTGTAACTTCACATTGAAAGTACACCTGCACCCTTCTGCAGCCAATGAAGCAGTCTAAAAAGACTTCTATAAAAATTCTAGCACAGAGCAGCTCCAAACTGTGCAGTCAGATAGGGACTCTGTGGAACAATTTATCTGAAGCTCTTTTCTTTCGGTCCTCATCATCCTCTCTTGTTCCCTCTTGAAACTGTCATTCTCTTTGCTTTTCAGGATGTTTCTAGGTGTTACAGTGACTTAGGCTTTAGTTAGGTTTGTGGAGGACTTGCAAGTTCAAAGCCTTGTTTGGCTGCTGAAGGATGATACTTTTCACTGAATAACAGCTGTATCTTGACACAGCCTTGTGTGTCAAGTTTTATCAATGTGGCTGCTACCTGTAGACTGTCTCACTGTTCATTGTTGGTGAAATCAAAGTTGGTGGCTTGAACAGCCAGTAGATTTTATTTTTATTTGGCTTCTGTTTAATTGATTTAGTGCATGCATACACAAACTATAAAAAATCAATTTATTTCAAGCAATCACAGACAGAATGTGAGGAAATGCTTCTATCCAAAACTTAGCCCACAAAGGACTTTGGGTCAAAGAGTTACTTTTATTTGTCTTTTTGTAGTGACTAAATGTCTCTTGAATGTGTCTTGCAGGAGCTGTTAATAGACTGATGGTTGTATCCAGTCCTGGATACAACAAATACATGGAACTCTGCTGGCCACGTTCAGCTATAACAGGTCTGGAGCTCATCCATTCAATCCAGGAGATTAGTGCAGGATGTAAATTGATGTTGAATTTGATTCACTGTGGTTATAGGTGTGTCAATATGAAGAAAATAGAGTCTTGTGGAAAATAAAATTAATGGCTAAAAATCACAGTTATTATTTGCATTGGGCATTTCTCCAGTAGGTGTTCTGTGAAGTGTTAATAATATGCAATTGATTCTATGAACGAGCACGTGCACTCTTTTTTATCAAGGTTTTGAATGTTTGTCAAAACAAGATCCTTTCAGCTCTGCACAAGACATTAAAAGGTTTGTCTGCTTTTAAGGCTTGTGTTCTCCTCCTGGGAGTCCAAGTGAGGGGAAACGTCAAAGTTTGCTGAGTATTCAGGTGACTTGGACCAGCCCTGTCTCTGGATCCACACATTGTGGATACAGATTCTACTACTTTAACACCTTATTATAATATATAATGCACCATTTTGTCAGGCACAAGCTCTGTGTTAAGAAAATGTATTTATATATTTTTCTTGAGGTCTGAAGTCTCATTTCTTCATTCTCTCTAAGATGCAGAACAATCATTTATTCCATACACAAGCTAGTGCACCTGTAGTTAATTGGACTCATAATTGGCTAGGATCGAATATTTTTTGGGAAATGATAGAAATGTTGTGAACAATGGGCTGGCCAACTTTTATTCTTGCTTTTCTTTGAGCAAGAATAACAGGATATGATGATTATGTTATATTTAATTGTACACCTATACAGTCAGCACTCTATCTAGGCTCAGAATCTGTCCAATAGTATCCAAGAATATGTTTTTCAATTCCGACTGAACTATTTTTAATGAAAGGACATAGAACATCTTCACAGATATGTAATAATGGAAGGGGTTTTTCTATACTTTTAAAGGAAATTTTCAACAGCTGTGATGTAAAATTGGTAATTTCCTGGCAGTTAACACTCACGTTTCGCATAATAAGATTTGTTTTCCTAGCAAACTGATGCCTTGGTACAGTAGGATTAAAATTCTAAATCATATCAATGAAATGCCTGTTTCCATTTTTAATTGTTGAAGTCAGAAAGGAAATAAAACTACATAATTTCAAATGCATTTGGATTTCAATTTTAAGAGAAAGCTGCCATTTTAAAGAAGTTCAGTAACTCCTGGGAGCCAAGATAATTTTCAAAAGATAATAAATTTGAAAAAAAAGCCCCAACAACCAAGCCTCTAGTGATGTATATTTATAAACAGGAAAATCATTTTCAATTGAAGAGTGGTCTCTCGAGATCACTACACTTCCACAGTAAAACAATTCTCAGCTTGAATCCAATCCAATTTCATAGCTTTCGACTGTCCTATCACTGTGCCCCAATCAGTTAAGATGCTAATTATTTCCCCTTTGATCATATCATGCAATTCTGATGATATCAAAGCAAACCTAAGTGAATAAACATAGCATTATTGGACATTTGACATTATCAAGTGGCAAGGTTCACTTTTGCCTCCTGTTCACTTCTAGTGCAATTGTCAAAGTAGAGTAAAAGTCCTTTTGCAATGTGACACAAATGGTACCATCTGTATAAATGCTGTGCACTTTCATTTCTTTCAGGAAGCTGAGGAGAAAAATAAACTCATCATGTTATTAAACTGGCTTTTTACACTCTGATTTAACCTTTACAAAATGAAAAATACGAAGTCAAGAGGAAGTTATGTTAGAAAATATTTACCTGGATTGCTGTATTGATTATTTTTTTTAAAGGGAAAGCCAACAGCATGTAGTTACAAAATGCATTCATTAGCCCATGGCACGTTTCTGACTCCAGTGTTTTACAGTCTTCCCCCTCCCCCAATTCCTTTTTTAATGGTTAAAGTAAAGTATTTACTAAAAAGCAAAGGACTCCATCTTGTCTACAACATAAATATTGAATTTGGTGTTACAGGACAGGTAATATTTATTTTAAATGTTTATTGCTTTTCTGACAAAAATTATAATAGAGAATCAGAACCCTTATTTAACTGTTCTTGGAATGTCAAGAACGTGTGCTTGAGAAAAAAGGAACACCTTTGGGCACCAGAACTGTAGGGTCAGATTGTCATTTTATTTTTATACCTCTTTAAATACTGCTGGACAATATATAAAGAATTTAAGCAGAGAAAAGTTTATGTTTTTATTCACCTTTCAAGTGTTTGGGTTGACAGAGTAACATAGAGCAAAAGTAAGTGCCTGGGAATGCATTTTTGAGCAGAGGTAAAACCAGGAGTGCACAGGACAAGTTGTGTTGCAGAATGGGCACTAAAGTGATATGCAGGTAGGAGTTATTTTGGAGCCTGATAGAAAGCCTTTGAAAACAAAAGTTTCTTTCCTGTGATTTTGAAGTGCAGCCACTTCAGTTTGAAAGTCTCATTTAAATCACAGCATCATCAGCCACATGCTTTCCTAGCATTGCTGAAACGTTGTTTCAACACTGATTTGTAGGAGAAAGAAACCTCTTACTGAACCAGTGAGACCACTTCCTGAACATTTTAATTTTACGGGAAAAAGAAAATAGCCATAGGATATTGAGAACAATAGGCCCAGCAGCTTTTTGCTGAGGGAAGTCTGACAATAATGGGCTTTGATTTAAATACTTAGGCAAAAGTACTTTATCTTTCTTTAGGAAAACTAAGAAAACAAGGGAAATGCTGAAGTTTCATCTGATGTCTTTTCCACTGTATTTATGAGGTCAGATTTATGATGTGAGTCTTTACATCGGATGTATAACTGTGAATGTGAATGTGCTATCCTCAAATATTGCCTTAAACTTTAGATTTTTATTATATTAAAATCCATTTATTAAAAGATATTTTTCTGATCTCAGATGAGATATGGACCATGTAACAGATCCTCAGAGACAAATTAAACATTCTGATAACTTAGTGAGAAATTTTGCTGCAGATATTTAAATTTGTGAATTATTCTAATACTGAATGCTGTGTATTAATGAATATTATGTTCTGAGGAAAACAGAATTTGGGAACCCTGACTGTGTCAGGATTTATTTCTGCTGTTATAAATATAGGTTCTACAGAAGCTTTTGTTACATTATACTCTTCCCTAAGCACTTCCTCTTGGCTTTTGCTGGAAACAGAAGACCAGGCTACCTTTGTTTTGTCCTGCCATGGCTACCCTTATTATCTGCCTTGAAAAAAACAAGCATTCATATTGAGTATTTTCCAAGGAAACTCAAAAATCAACGTATTCAATGGGAATAACACTTTGTCCATAGAGGTATCATGATTCTCAATATTATCCAACAAGTGCTTTTATGTTCTGTAATTAAAAGTTCATGTATACTTGCGTATATAAAAATATATGGGTGTATTTGCGTGCACGTATTTACATGTGTAAGCACACAAATGCACACACATAAAACATTCTTGTCATTGATTTCATCTGTGATGGTATGACCTTCAACATCTGTGCTTCTTTAAAAGCATTCGTAAAGATGTGCTTGAAATTGCCATGTGAGTAATTCCATTGACTTCAAACAAGCTCTCATATTTTGCTGAAGTAGGTTATGACCGTGTACATCGTGTATTTTTATTATTTAAAGTGACCAACTATTAGTCGTCATTTTCACATCTTATGTACTTAATCCTATTTCTTGGGAGTAAAAATATCAAAGAAATTTTTGGTTGAAAATTTTCAAGCATTTCTCAAAAACTTTAGGATGCAGCTTTCATGAAATTCAGCTGAATTCTTTCACTTACCAACAGTTTGTTCTTCTATAAATGTTTTATTAAGTAATAGATTTGCATCTCTTTAGTTAATGCTTAGGTGGCCAAATCTTAGCCTTTTTTGGGTTTTTTGGACAGGATTTACTTCAGCCACTTTTGTAGAAGTATGGTACTTTGACTATCTTTTCAGACATCATGGGAATAGGCAAGCACTTCAATGGGTTGATTAGTGAATGAAAGCAAGCTTTAGATCTAGTTATCTGAATAAAGTCAGTTTAAGAATGCTGCTTTTAGGTTTTCTTACATATTTGTTACAATATCAGAGAAACAGATAATGAAGTGGTGCATGAATGGGTGTGTGTGCAGCTCCATGTTTGCTGATAACTGTGTCACCGCATAGCATCCCCTGGTCCTACAGGGGATCAGAGTTGCTGGATACAGTGGAAAGACTTCAAAAGAGAGGACCAGTACTGAAATCCCTTATTTACAAGTCTGGTCTGTATTTGTGCAAGACAAGGAGATGCCATCATATCCATTTAACCAAACTGCCTGTATATGTCATGCCACTGTTATTTCACTTGTCACTGAAACTTGTAATTTCAGTTTCAAGCCCATAATATCTTTCAGAAGATACAGCCACACAGTTGCACAAAACAGTTGCACATTTTTACAGAAAGGAACAAAAGAAAATACTAAACCTTTTTTGGAGTGCTGGAGCAGATGTTGTCTGCATCCAATACTAGAATCCCCTGGGAAAAAAGTAATCTCTGAAGTTAGTGTGCATCTGCCTACTGCTTCTTCTGATATGATGGATAGTTACAGGAAATAAACTGACTCAGCAATGGTGCAATGATTCTCACTCCCTTCTCTACTCCTGCTACTTCCTCCTATTTTGAATTAGTGGATGGATACTCCGATTAAACCCACTGTTTAGATACAAACTATAACACTGATTAAATGGATTGTTTTGCCAAGGGAGATGTAGCTGAATTGCCCATTTTTCATTCAAATGTTCAAGCTTAGAGAAGTAGCTTCCAGCTCTAAATATATTGAATCACCATTAACCCAATGAAGGGGGTAGGAATACAGATATACCCTTCTTATTAGATGAGCACAGTTGCTTGGCTGATAATATGAACAATTAAATGGCAGTATTTATTTAGATCCTTTTAAAATTTGATTCCACATGACAAGGTGTTGATTAAAATCGCAACAACAAGAATTCAAGGTACCAATGTTAAAGTGTTTGTACAGGTCTGGAAATGTCCCATTACACAGGTGCTATGCATAAGTAACTGGTTGAAAAAGAAAAGGCAGCTAGACTCTCTAGAAATCAGACTTACCAGAGTTATTAGTTGTTCACAGTTGGAAAGAAGCCACTTCCCATGGGAATCAGTAATTGAACCCTGTTCATTCTGCTCTGTACAATGATCATAACTTACAAGTAAAGCAAAAAGCTTTGAGAGCAGCAGAAAATGCACATACAATCTGAGTGCTGAGTTTTGCTATGTGAAATGCAAATGGGAAGAAATTGCTTTGAGAACATGATAGAATATATAAATGTTTTATTTGTAGCTCTGTTTATTTCAGCTTTGTATTTGGGTTTCTTTAGTACATAACAACTTGCAATGTATTGCAAGAGAATTAAACTGATGTATTTGTGTTTATTAGTCATGAGGTTTTAATGTAACCCTTCAGATTTATAACAGCTTTTAAATGGACTCATAGAGTTTTAAGGCTAAAAGAAATGGTTATGATTATCTAGTTTGACCATAGACCATTTCCCCTGGTGATTCCTCATTGATTCTGATGACCTGTGGCTGAACTACAGTAAATTTTATAGAAAGATAGTAGTAACAGAATGTGAATAATTTTCACATTTTATATCTCATATGATAATCTCTAAGCATCTTGTACTGTTTTCACATGCCTGAATATTTCCATTGTCTACTGCTGAATACTTAAATGCACAAAAGGGTTCAAGGCTCACTTTATAATTTGCTGGTTTATCTATTCATAGATGTTGCAGTTCTTAGTACATAGTTGCAAATGACTTCGCTCAAACAGAAACAAATCTAGGATAAAAGTGATAACAAACCCTTTTATATATATTGATTCTGGTCCCACCCACTCACTTTCCTCAAAATAATGCCTCTATTAAAGTTTTTAAGTGGGTGGTGTGTTTTCTGACACGTTTTATGAGACTACCTGAAAGGATATATCTCTTAAAATAGTATAATACAAAAAATAAACATACCTTCCTCATATTAAAAGTGTATGGTATAGACACCTGGGGGCTTTCAGGAGTAGCAAGGAAAGCAATGAATGTAATAGCCAAATATAAGCTGAATTTAGTTGTGTTGATAATTGTGTAGCAGAAATTTATCCCACAGTGTTTGAAACCGAGTGTCACATACTTTCAGTGTTTTTTTTTTTTCCTAAGGATATCAAATAAGAATCCTTAGAAATGAGTACAGTTGACTTTGTCAAAGATACAGGAGATGGGGGAAACTGAATTCCAATCTGCAAGATTTTGGTGGGAAAGCATTTAATTAAAATTAGACTGTTCAAATTAAAGAAATACTACTTAAAGTGAAGAGAACATGACAATTGTGGAAAGTGGTATTGTCTTTGAGGATGGAGTTTTAAGAAAGACCCACAGTCATGAGAACATGTTATTGCTCTTTATGTTACTGAGAAGACAAGATTTAATGTGACATAAAAACTAATGATTGGCAGTACCCCATTTACTATGGATTTAATTTTATACTGTTGAGCTGTCACAAATTGGTGGGATTTATAAAAATTTTTCATATGTATCAACCCCCCAAGAAATTAGTACTATTACTAGTAATATAGACTATCATCAGTTTCATATGTAGCTATATACATGGAACATGAATGAATGTGCTTATTTTATTAATGAATTCCCAGTAGTGTGGAGATTCTTGAAAGTAGCACTGGTGACAAATGATTTTGGGTTTGACATTACTTTTGAACTGTTGGGAAGGTGAGAAGTTAGGAATAAGTTCTGTTCAATTCAGGAAGAGAATATTAATATGTATGTTGGAGTTATACTGTCCTCCTGTGTCTGGATTACAGATAAGGAACCTGCCTCTGGAAGGGGCAGTAAAAGTCTTCTTTCCTAAGCTCAGGCCTGTATTGCTTGATCTGAAAGATAATGATTTCAGCCTCAGATCTTTTTCAGGTGTGTGTCTATGTGTCCCAGTGTAAAAGATTTACAGAAAATACAGCTGCAAAAAATAGTTCTGTTAATTACGTAGGGAAAGCCCCATACAAAATGCCAGTACTAGTTGGACAGTAATCCTCAACGCTGTGAAAGGAGATTATTACTTACATCTTCAGAAATGAATTTGCCATTTCTGCTTCACTAAGAGGTCATTGCAAGATGCAGCAGGAGTAATTCCCTTCCTCTCCACCACAAGTGGTGGAAAGAGAAATTTCCTCAAGTAAAGCTTTTTGTACAGCCTCATGATCTTAGTGCTGTAGCTGTACACTAAGAAGAGAAATGTTTCTTTTATTAATTGGTTAAATCAGAGCCTATTACAAATTGCATTTTCTTTTGAAGCAATATTAAGTGAATGAATGCAGAGATTTTGGCACATTTTCCACTGGTATGAAGGGGAAGGAAATTCATGGTTTAATTGTTTATTACCATATTGCCTTCTGGTATTTTGGCTGCTCATAGTGATTGTAATTTGCTTTCTTTTGACCAGGCAGCTAATTAACTAAACTTTCCATAAATATTTATTGGCTTCTGAGTTATATGTGAAATTCAACTCAATCCAAAGATAATTTTTAAAACTGTGAATGTTTTAGGTCTTAACTGTAAACTAAGCAACAGAGCTTAGCACACAGTGTGTGCTAATCCCACTCTGATTGGAAGCTGTAAATTTTCATTTCACCACCACTGGGTCAGTTTGAGTTCAGTTATGCTGCAGAATGAAGCAGTTTACACATTGCATTACCACTGCATGCTAAGTCATTCTTTCAGTACTGAAGAGCTGATTGCCAAATGTCATTTGTTGAGGTACAATCTTAATGAATGTGAAAGTCCTCTTCTATTAACAAGATAGAAATACAATTTTGGGGAAGTATTTAAGCAACTAAATTGAGATAATGATAATTTTAACATACATTTTATGTTTAATAATATTAATATTTTAATATTAAGTAATAAGAATTTATAAGATACTTCAAGAATTTGTGACTCCTAGTAACATGCTTTTTAAGGATTAGTTTGAAATTCAAAAACCCCCCTGGTTACTTGCATATAACTGAAAATAGATTTTAACCAGTATTTATGATTTTTAAAAAGTGTCTATTAGATTAATTTTCATTTTAGTAACGTGATCTGTAGCAAATTTAAAAATCCATGCAAGAAAGACAAATCACTTTCTCAGACTTAAAATGCATCACTGGTGATGGATCAATGTCCTTTATACCTTCGTCATCACATCTCACAACACTAATACACAAATTTGTGCACCATTCAGAGGGTTCAGTAAACTTTATTTTTCGGTGATTTATGACTGTCTCTTTTCTGCATGATTCTGCAGAAGAAAGAGCCTGCTACCTCTCTCCAGTGCAATTTAGATCATGCCTTCAGTAACAGGAACAGTTCATATGTAAATGGGACCTCATGGCTGAGCTCGGAGGGTGCTGAGCAGCAGGACTAAGTCCAGCTGGAGGCCAGGGGCTGACAGTGCGTCTCAGGGGTCTTTAGTGGGACCAGTGCTGTTAAATGTCCTCATTAATGGTTTGAATTATGAAGCAGAGTGTATTCTCAGCAAGTTTGCTGCTGACACCAAACTGGTAGGAGTGGCTGATACAGCAGAGGGTTGTGCTGCCATCCAGAGGGACCTCAACAGGCCAGAGAAATGGGCCTACAGGACCCTCATGAGGTTAGATAGGGAAATACAATAATTAGAGGTAGGGAAAATTTCCCTGGTTGGGAATAAACCCATGCACCAGTATGTGCTGAGGACCAACCAGCTGGAAAACAGCTGTGCAGAAAAGGACCTGGGGATCCTGGTGGAGACCAAGTTGAACATGAGGCAGACCCAATGCAGCAAAGATGGCCAGTGGCATCCTGGGCTGCATTAGAAGGTGTGCTGCCAGCAGATCAGGGAAGTGCTCCTTCCCCTCTGCTCAGCATGGCTGAGGCCACCCCTGGAATACTCTGTCCAGTTCTGGGCTCCCCAGGTCCAGAGAGACATGGACAGAGAGAGTCTAGCAAAGGGCCACTCAGATGATTATGGAACTGGAGAAAAGGCTGAGAGAACAGGGACTGTGTAGCCTAGAGAAAAGAAGGATTGGGCAGATTTCAGCAGTTTATTTAAATATCTGAAGGGAAGGATTAAAGATGGAGCCAGGCTTATTTCAGTGGTGTCCAGTGACAGGACAAGAAACAATGTGCACAACAGGAGCTGTGGAGAAAAGAGGGTTTTTTTAATGTATCTGTGATGGAACATTGGCACAGGTTACCCAGGGACATTATGGAATTTCCCCCTTGGAGATACTCGAAAGATGTCCTGGACAACCTGCTGCAGGTGACTTTGTTTGAGGAGGGGGGTTGGATAAGATGATCTTCAGAGATCCCTTCCAACTTCAGTTGTTCTGTGTGTGAACTCTTAAAGTTAAGATTACTCAATAAAAATTACTAAATAAAATAAAAGCCCTTGGTGCCAAAAATGGGGGTAACTTTGATGAATAACTATTATGTTGCTTTACCATGTGTTCTGGCAGAGTAGTGTGCATGGAATATGATGTGTTCTGAATATTCATTTACTTCAATTTTGTATTTTGTGTGTGCTTTTTTTCTTATTGGCATGACACTGCTTTGTAGCAGTAGGAAAATCAGCAGAGGAATAACAACAGAGCTAGAAATTGCGCCTCAATTGGTAGAATTTCATCGTTGTGATAGCAGTCTCACTCAGCTGAGGATTTAGTGCTAAGCATCAAGAAGCATTCTTAGAAAGATAAATATTTACAGAGGACTCTCCATTTCTGCAAATGATGAACAATGCCAGCTGAAAACCATGTGTACCCTTGGTCTGAGTCATGACAATGGCTAAACTTCTGCTGCTGTTTGAACTGCTCAAAGACAACCAACCACACCCATCCTGGTTCAAGAAATACAGTGGAGAGAAATATTTCCAACTTTTTTATATTCTCTTTTATGTCCTATTTGGAAGCTGGCAGAGATGTTATACTTACATGCAGGGAACTTCATAAAAATCAGCCTTATTTTAATTCTGCCTGGCTGGTTCTTGGTTTAGAGAACCTGGAGGCCGGATGCTGCAGGGAGGGTAGACTTCCTGGCAGTAACCCAACTTTATAAATAAAGAAAAGTGTTCTGTGGAGAATGAAGAGCTGGCTTTCCAAAGTTTGGAATTATTTCATCGATTTGCAACCAAAGCATGACCAGTGATACTTCCCATGTACTTCTGTTATAACAAATTAAATAGATGATAATAGTCAGCTGAAATATTCTAAACCATGAGTAACTGGAAGAACAACATGTCTGCATTTGGAAGAGGAACAAGGAGGGATTTAGGTGCTGCTAGATATCAGCTGACTCATTGATACAAAGGCCAGTCATAGGTCCCCTTTAATAACTTGTCCTCCCTTATAGTTATTAAGATCTATAATTTCATTAGAGTGAGTCATACTTCTGAGGACAAGGGGTCACTGTAGACTTGGTGCCACACTGCTGAGAGGTGGTAGAGGCAGAAACATACTCGTTGTGATGGTTAGATGTGACTAAGTGTCTTGGTTTGTGAGAGTATTACCTTGGGCTGTCCGGAAAAAAAGGCAGTTTAGCTATGGCACATGAAACCAGATGAAGACTGCTTAAATTAAAATAAAATGTAGAAAGCATCAATTTTTACAAGCCCCTAAACAGACAGAATGGTTTCATTATTTTCAGGTATCTGCCAGGAAAAATTAATGATTTTACAACTATGGTAGGTCTGTATCAATATATTTTCTTTCACATTTATGGTTTAGGATGAAAATTTGTGAGAAAAATCTAGTTTAACACACTGTTTAATGGGTGTTATTGAAATAATAATAGGCAAACAAACATATTATAAGGAATAGTTCAGTGATCAAACTGAACTCTTAGTTAGCTGTGACTGAATCTGTTAACCTTCACATCAGAACAAAAGCTGTCAAAACAAATGAAATTGATGCAAGAAAAGGTTGTTTTCTGGTTTTAGTCTCATGTCAGAGATTTTAACTTATTTCCTTTAATCTAAGACCCTAAAAAGCTACTTAGTGTTATAACACAAGTCTTTATGTAACTGGTGAAGGACACAACTATCAGTTCTGCTCTGAAATAATTTACAAAGATAGATCATTTAGTATATATGGTAAAATGGATCTAGCAATGTTGCTGAGAAGTGCAGAGACTATAGAGGCTGAGAGAGATGAGCCTGTTTAGCCTGGAGAAGAGACGGCTGGGAGGGGATCTTTCCAAGGTATACAAATATCTCGAGTGTCAAGAGGATGAGGCCAGGCTCTTTTCAGTGATGCCCAGCAACAGACACAAACTGAAACACTGGTAAATTCCATCTAAATATGAGAAAAACATTCTTTATTTTGAGGGTGTCAGGGCACTGGATTAGGCTGTCCAAAGAGGCTGTGGAGTCTCCTTCTCTGGATAGAATCAAAACCTGCCTGGACATGATCCTGTGCAACCTGCTCTAGGCGAACCTGCTTTAGCAGGGGGGTGGACCAGATGGATCAGAGGTCTCTTCCAACAGCAACCAGTCTGTGATTCTGTTTTCTTCAGGAACTTAGCTCTCTCAGGTTAGTCGTTCCTAAAATCCAGTCAAAGAACAGCTTCCTTAGACACTGATGGCAGTAGGAGTGGCACAGGCAGTGGTTTTTAGCTGGCATAGCTGTGACTGAGGTTTTGCACTTTCTGCCCCTGTAGAAAACCATCAGTCGAAGGGGGAGTCGCTCATCTGGAGCATTGTGGGTAAGCTGAGAGAACACAAGCTGGTTTTATGTGCTCATCGCTTCCTGAGTTGGGGGGAGCATTCTACTTCATTTTCTGTGAAGACAGGCTGTCAACAAGCATAAGAAAAGTTCATGTGGCCCAACAGTTCCATAGTGCATGAGCTTCAGAGCTCTTGTTTTGCTTGGAGAGTCCTACTTGTAGCTTCCTACTAATCTTGCAAATTCTACTGATGTGTCTGTCTATTTGGTACTCGCAAAAATACATCAACCGTATCAGCTTGACCTCACCAGGAAAAAGCACTCTCCATTTGATGTATTTATCAAAGAGACAAATACTAAAAAAAATTAGTCAATGACAACACTAGCATCTACATTTCATTTGCAGTCTTTTAAATCCATGGCATTTACTTCCTGGAAAGAAATGAGGGAAGCATCATGTGACCCAAATCAGAACAGACTTTACTAGCTATCCCAATGACTTGTAACCTAGAGATGCAGGACTGCATTATCTTTTTATCAGAATTAATTAAATTAAGACAATGCAGCTTTTTTTTTTCTTTTTTGTCCTTATTGGCTTAATAGTGTTTGATTACTATCCTGTTTTTTCAAATGATAATTAGAAATCTTGAGTGTCTTCATTTGTCACTGTGTGTTGACAGATTTCAGACAGCATTGCAGCTCATTTCAAACACAGTAATCACAAAGAAAGAACAAATTCAAGGAGGAATTTGCCTTCCTATCAGCTGGTTTTATATTAAAATCTAGCTTACATATTGACTGCTCAAGTTCTTCATGTCCCTTAGGCATTTTTATAAGAAATAAACTTTCAGCATTTGTAAAATTTTTATCTTTCCCTTATATTGATTTAGAACATTAGGCCAAGCTGAATTTCTGTAGTTGCTTCATGAAAGTAATAGCCTGACTGTCTTATCAAGCTTGGAAGAAATCCAACAACTCTAAATACCGAAGTACTTTTTAATAGTCCTCTTGAGACTTTTTTATCATGTGTTATACTCTGTGATCTGGGTTGTTGTCTTTCTTCTTACCTTTATGCTCAAAATGGAATATGATCAATAACAAAACTTAATTCCAAGCTCATTTCTTTCCACTGTCAATAGACAGCTCAGCTGTAATTCATTGTCATATCCATCTTACCTGCTATACCTGTGCAAGTTTAGCAAGTTTCCTCTTAGAAAGAATTCATGAAAACTAAAGTTTAGAGACTCTACTGACAATTAATAGGAGATAATGAATTTTCAAGTTTTCAAATATTCCACATTTATGACTCCTTCAGAAAAAGCCCCAAATTTTACACCTCATACTCAAAGAAGGATTTCTTTCTTATTAAGTAAAAGGGCTGCAGACAAGCACCTATTGAATTCAGTGACCATTGGGCCTCTCTGAAGAAAAACTTCACTTGGAACTCTACCGACATAGATATTAAATAATAATAAACAACGGACTGTTGCAATAAATAGTTTTCATTAGCACATTAAAGAACTGCTATTACCCTTCCTTGCCTTGAGTTTGACAAACAAGCAAAATGTCAGGACATCTGCCTTCTGCGAGGCTTGTGTGGGTGGTTTAGTACCGTTTTTCTTAGTTCCTGTCTATAAGAATTGCCCCATAGGGGTTAATTAATTTTTATAAAAGGAAGTGGGATTTTTGGGTGGAATTCATAGGAGAACTAAAAGTTATCGGTACTACACTTTGGAATATTGAAAATAAAGTTCTTATATATAGATTTTATTCTCATTCTTTGCAGACAAATTTTTTTTCCTCTTGGGTACTTTTATGAGCTTCAACATGTCTGAGGCAGAGCATGCACAGTTATGTGCAATAGACTAAAATTTGCATTTCTGAGTTAAGAATGAATCTTAGTTGTGTCACTGATAATGTTGGTCATTGCCTCATTAAATGAAAAGGATAATTTTTATCTTCTGTTACTAGGTGGTAACACAGGAGAGGATATTTGTGTGGAAACTTGAGTAAGAATCAGCACAGGAGAGACATATAAAATGGCTACAGTGTAATAAAGAAGTATTTGGGTTAATCCATTGCCATCCATTTTTATTCTCTGTTCCACTCCATTGCAGCCACAAATATGAACTTGACGGATGTTAGTAAAAGGTTGGATATAGTCCAGGCTACAATGATTACTGTGGATAGAAAGTTTAAAAGTTTTGGCTCAAGGCTGCAAGAAGCTGAGAGGAAAAAAAAAAAAAGAAAAAGAAGAGAATTTGGACTCAGTGACTGATGGACAAAACATGAATTAAATTGATGGAACAGTAAAATAAATTCATATTGAGAATATAATGTTGATACAGCTTCATGAAAGTAAGCAAGTGGATAGCTTGAGATCTGCTTTTTGTTGTTATGGCTTATAAGGTTGTTGAGAGATAAGTAATTTATCACACATTTTACATTTTGTGGGGGGAATTTCTGTGCTGGGACTGGTCAAGTGAAAAGCACAAGTATGGGATTAGTGAAATGGGCAAGCATTAGCATTAAGGGATAGAATGTCATAATTCTCATGTAAATATGAGACCAGGGTTCAAGTTTCAAAAATCATATTTAAGACCCTGCACTATGGTCCAATATTTCAGCTTAAGTAAGTGTTTGTGATTGTCAGAATGAGAATAAAAATTACGAGCTTGGAACACAGCTCACCCTCTCTTGCCAAGGTAAGGATAAGCATATTTCTTTATTTCACTTCCCCAATGCCACTGGTTGCTTTTGGCTAAGGGCATGGAAAATATATCTACCTCAAGAATACAGGAGTGTCTTTGTGACACACAGTTGGTCTGTTCAGCTATCTTTAATAATGCTGTCTTTATTCACCAGGCTCCTTTCTCACCTATTGCGTGTTCTGATGCAGAGTTCAACGAAACCTATATTGTATTAGAAGTACTACTACACAACTGAGCTACTCTCTGCAACTTAAAAACCTGTTTCTAGCCAAATAATATTTTTTACTTACTCTTGCTAATATTGTATACTTGTTTGGCTCAGGAAAGCACAAAAACCTTGGGCCTTGGCCAGAAAATGTTCCTATTGTTTTTTTCCGAAGGGTTGGCAGAAAGCAGTTTTTTATTTTTAACTCAATCTTCACGCTTGGCAAGAAAATGCAATCTAGACCTCTTTACAGATAATATTCTAGAAATGAGAAAATGCAAACAACAGAGACTTACATGTTTGTAGTGAAGTTCTGCATCCTGGCCCATTGTCATTTGACCTTGGCTATTTTTCTTGCAGCGATGCCTTATTTTGTTATCTGCTCTTATATCTGCTATTTAAAAATCCCTGTTTTCAGGGTTAGTAAAGCTGAAATCCAGAACTGCATCTTTCCTGTTAATGCCTCTAATTTGGCTGAGGTGTTTCTTCCATTATTGGGAAGAAAGCAGTTGAAGTAGCCCTGCAGACTGGTTATTTATTGAGGAGGGTAACATCTTTTATGACCAATAGGTATTTTTAGAAGAAAGACAGAATGTTCCTTCAATAAAGCTTGCAGAACTTTTTCCAGTAGAACTATGCCTGTTTGATGGAAAAAAATGTTTCAGAGGAATGTTCATTCTGTCATAGATATCAACAGAAAATCAGCAAGGAGGTGAGCTTTTACTTTTTTGCCAGGTTTTGCACCAATCAAGCAGCTTGTCAACAGCTGCATGACCTCTTTTCTAAGCTCTCTAGGCTCTTGACCTGGCAAGCTTGAGCTCCTTCATCTCCCAGTCCATCACTTGATGGGCAGCCAGCTTTTTCTCTGGCTGCTTGGATGGCTCACAGAGTGGCTTGCTGCTGGCTCGCCTCAACTTCCAAGTGTCTTGCTAACTGACTTTCTTCCCTTCTCGTATTTAGCTCCTTAAATGCCTTTTCCACAGACTGCCTCATTCCTCATCTCCTTGAGGCGTGGTTCCTGTGAGTGGCCTGTTGTCCATCCAGCTGGCTCCCTGGTGTGTAAGGTCAGAAATCCAGCTGGTTCATGTCCAGAAGGTGCATCCCAGCTGATTGTCTGTTTAGCTGCTGTAGGGACTCTCTGCAAGGCTTGCCATTGCAGGGAACTCGTTTCTGCTGATGGTTTGCTCAATAGTGCTCTCTGGGCTTTTAAAAAATGTTCCTACCACAAAACCAGATCTGGGTTTTTTGGGTTTTTTCTTTGTTTTGTTTTGGTTTTTTACTTTTATATAACAAATAAATATGATAATTCTTTAAATAATTCCTTTTACAATTTTCACAGAAAAATCAAATCCTAAGCCTGTGTTCCTCTGTGAGCAGGAAGGTTTCTTAAGGACCTCTGTAAACTTAAAAAGCTGGAAAAAATTTTTGCTAACAGGTAATATTTTCCTCTAATTAAAATATCTTCCTCCTATGGGTTTCTAGAAAGACTTACATGGATCAGAGAAGGTGACTAACTTTTCAGGGATAACACACTTTACCAATGAAACAAATGTTTACCTGAAAAAATACCTTTCTGTCATTTGTAAGTTTTATCAATATGTGCGCTAAAAGTGAAAACAATGTGAAAGACTGCAAAATGATATTTCAGATAATGAAATTTCACTTACTATATCTTACATGTAAGAATATCATCTGGCAGCAGTATAACAACTGTTATCTTACTAGATCTGGCCTGTGAAGGAAGGCAAAAAACTATTATTTAGGAACATCATAAAGTTTATTTAGGACATCACTATTTAGAAAGGTTTGATTTTTAATTTCCTTGTTTTCTATTCTTTGAACTCCTTTCTGGTACAGATGCTATTTTTTATTTAATTTTTTGTACCTCACATGGTTAGTAAGGATATTAAAGAGCAACTCTTGGGCTTTTCTCAAATGCTCTCAGCAGTTTGAGAAACCAGGTAAGTCTTTTGTAGTGTCAGTCAGTGGAGATAAAAGATGTGTGGGCAATCTTAGTACCACCTTGGAATTCATGATAATTACGATGGTCAGACTCTATCCACTGGAGTGATAAAATGTCTGCAACCAATCTTCTGTCAATACTTCATTATTTTGGAGTATTAGCCACCCCCCCTTCCCCCCCCAATCCGCCCAGTACAAGGTGAAATAGTACAAGAGCATTGGGAACAGACTTGTAGTGACCTCCTAAGCTGGCTCCCTTTTTGTGTGTTTCCCAATGAGTGCAAAGCTGTTTTGCTCACACTGCTGCTATAGATACCTGAGGTCTTTCCAAAAGAAGCAGAGGAAATTCACACAGAAAGATGCACTTCTGTGTAGCTAAGGGGATAAAGTTTAAGGCAATGAGAGAGAAGTCCTTTGCACAGTTGATTTGAATGTTTACTTAAACAAGATATAAATCTTCAGTAAGTGATCATTCTTCAGAGCCAGTAATCACCCATAGCTTCAGGACCTAACGTAGGCACTGATTCATATTCTGTCTCCTTTTCCAGTGCTCCAAGCTATTCGATGTTTTCCTCTTTGGCACATGTTAGAAGATGATAAAAGCTGTTACAAATCTCATATCCACATTGAAGCTTGGACAACTGTAGTGCACTCTTGGTATTTAAAAGCTATTTCCTGCAGGCAGTCGGGCCAGAGGAATGTATCCAGAGTATATTGCAGAGATTTAAACATGTCTCTCTGGCTAAGAAGGAACCCTAAATCAAGCCAAAGCAACATTTGCATACCTTGTAATTAATGTGAAATCTTTGTACTGTGTCACCAAAAACTCTCAACCTGTTCTTTGGCAACATTTAGATTGGAAAAAGGTGAAAACAAAGCTGTGCAAATGGCTAGAAGTAATTTATAAAACCAAAGCAATTAGATTGGCTTGGCTGAAGGTTCTGCATCTGACTGGGAACAAGGACTGAAAGTAGTTTTTCGGTGTATCTTTGTGAACTGTGATGCTTATAGCAAGCTTTATATTCTAGGAAATAGTAAAAAATCATATGCTTTTATGTATACTATATAGGAAGAGAGAAGAGAGTGTTACTTGGATATGGCAGGGGGAGGAATGGTTCCTGCATTTATCAAAGAGAAGTTCTCCTGAGAACTTTGCATATTTATCATTATGCAAATATCCACTATTCATGAGGTTTTTATTCATTATTAAATCACCAGATTTCTATGGTATCAGATGAGTATTATTACATACTGTACCCAGCAGTGAAGTGACAAATCCTGCAAAAAAGTTTTATCTGATGAAACTATAACACTTGGTCTGGATAGTAACATTGGCAGGGCTTTTCCCAGTTATTCTATGTTTTGGCTGCCTATGGATTGGAGCTCAGTTCCAAAATACATGATGTGTCTAGGCCTGACCACAGCAGTCAGAAACAGTTATCCTTACCAGTCCAACATTGTCCATAACCATTTACAAAGCCAAAGAAAGTGTCAGGAAATGTGGGAGGACTTAGAAATCCATTAATGCATGAAAAAGTTTAACAGAAGCTGGATATGGGTTTGATAACACAGATCTATTTGAGAAGGAATTCTCAGACTTTACTGTTCCAGAGCTCAGTACAAAAATCAGACTTGTTATTTAGTTCTTCTACTTCCAAATTTCTTCCCCCAAACCATTTGGGAGGCATTATAGAAAATACTATATAGTATTAGCTAACAGGCTTTTAGAACTGGTTACAGTAGGTTTTCACAGCAATTTGAATGCCTGCCAGTGTTAGTGTTTTTGCAAAAGTGTTTCTTCCTTTCCACACCCTTTAAACATCCGTAAAGTAGTTCCGAGAAAAGAAACAAGTGTAAGGATCATACAGTATGTTTGGCATTTCTGATAAAGAAAGGCCTGATTTATGTGCCTTCTGCACACCACTCATTCTCAATTCATAGTCTTAAACCCCTTTTCTCATTGCACATGCAATTTCTTTCTCCCTCATAAACAAAGAGGGGTTCAGAAAGGCAGTTGGCTTACATGACTTAAATGGTGTTCTGTCATGACAAAATGAGAGCACATTTATTTTCTTTGAAGGTTCCTGGTATGATGATTGCAGAAATCACTGGCTTTTGTTAATCCAGATACAAATACTTAAGCACAGAGGAGACACACTAACCATCTATAGGGAAACCCATTGCTCTCCATTTGTCCGTTTCCCCTCTACAAGGGTTCTTACAAGCTTTTGTGTAGAGAATCTGTGAACCAAAGAGGGAGTAAGTAGAGCTTGACCCCACTGAACACTGTGGTCTGCTCTGTCAATAATATCCATACTGAAGAGAGGTCATTAGTCTGTAGATTGGAGCCTCCTGCAGCACCCCCTGACACATCCAGCTCTACATTCTCTATGTGACCACATATTGATAACATGGATATAAAATTCTTGAGTATGTGCTTTGCAGAGGAAATCTAATATGGACCCACTGAATGTCAGAAGTATTCTCTTGGAACTTTCATTTGACAATAAAACTCCACACTGCAGGAAAACCTTCCTACTTGTGATTTTAGATTAATTCAAGACAACATACAGAGCATTTTTAATGTTATTCTACTGTGATATTATTTCAGAACTGAATTCAAACAAAATAGAAATATTTTCTAGAAAAGATAGTTCGTAATAATGGGTTAGCATATATTTGCAGCCTCAAAGATAGAGTTGAGCTTGAAAATTTATCATGAACAGGAATAAGTATTATTGGATGTTCAGGTATAGACCACCATGCAGTATGTTGCAGTCACTCCTTAATACTTTGAAAAAATGCCTTTTATTAATAACTTCAAATTCTCTAGTTCAGTAACCTTGCTGGAACCTTAAATTTTTAGATAATTTATCTTTCTAATTAAGGCATTATGTAAATTTTATATTATTTTATCTGGAAATTACTCTGTACCCTTTAAAGATAACAGTAAAAGGAAAACACCTGTTACTAATGTGTGAACTCCAAAGGACAAGGAGTTCAAGGGTCTATGCATATTCAAATAATATTGAGGAAACAAAACTGCTGTTTGGTTTAGCTTAATATCTTCACTAGAAATATAATAAATTCCCTATTCAGAGAAAAAAAAAACCCAAACAGAACTGAGCTGAAAAAATGCCTGAAGACATTTTAATTTGTAAAACTTTCACTCTTTGCTTTTAAGCTGTGATGAAAACATTGGTTATTATATATATAGTCTTCCCTCTTTCTAGGTCTTACTCCCATTTTAGTTTTTGACTTTATCTGTGTGTGAATAAAAATATCTTTACGGCAACAGGTGGAAAATCAACAACAAAGTTATATTGAGCAACTTCTTATACACTCCTACGCGTTGAGAACGTCTGAGCATTGGTTGCAATTGGTTTTTATTTTCTTATCTTTCCTGAGCAGAGGCAAGAAAATAAGGTTGGTATTGTTCTGTATTTAAACCACAGAAAGCCTGGAATGTGCTAGGGATGAAGAAGTCCTGTGGGTGCTGTCGTGGGCAGAACAGTGGCACGAGCCATGTTGCACACCAGTGAGGGACCAAGCTGGGGACTGCACTCCCCTGTGACCTGCTCTGGGCCAGGGAATGCTTTTACCCAGGTGTGCTACCTGTGCTGTGCCTGTGTGCCCAGATACCAAAGAAACTCCATCTGCTGGCATTTAACACATTTGACACCCTATCAAATGGTAGCCTTGACATTCAAATATCGTGTTGGTAATGTAATATGGCAGATATTCTGTGTTGGTAGTGAGAAAACACTGAAGTTGAAAACATTTATATTGCTTTATTGGAAACAGCTCCTTTATTATGTTGCTTTAATATATTCTTCTGAACTTTTTTATCTTTTCATACAAAAGCACATGGAGTTTATACTCAGCTGAATGCAACTTACATTCAGAAATAACCCAATTTTGTTTGTGTTTTCTGAGCCATCTGCAAAGTAAGCACAGGAATCAACAAACTTACTCACCAAGCCAGTTGTTTGTCCTAACTGAGGTCAAAACATTGAAATTTTGTCCTGTGAACATTCTCTGAAATCCAAATGACTTGTTATCAGTCTTCCTTTGCTTTTGATCCTGTTGTAGGATGATGTGTTTTCCTAATGATGCAGAATCTCTCATTAAGTTCAGGAAACAGGATATAAGGATAAGTCAATTGACTCAATTTATGGGCATAATAAAGCAGGCCCTATTAGCTTCAGCTATCAAGGCAAGATGAAACACAAAGTTGTAAAGTTATTATGACAAATTACTTAGTATTTACCTGCAAATATAGAGTTAATACATTGTGGTTTTGAGGCAGAATTCGAGGCATTAAAACCTGAAAACAATAATCATAATCTATTGTTTAATGTGTCATCTCAGAATATTTCAGAATGTATTCAAAGCCAGAAATATCTCTTACTAAAGCATGATGAACTACAAGAATTTTTAAAAGTATTTCCTAATGTCTGCTCTACATCTCCTTTCAGCCTTTCTGAGTCAGTCTTAACAGCTGGGGATTTTTTTTTCTTACTTGCAATATAATTAAAAACAAATTTAGCAGGAACATAGAAGTTTTGTCGGTTGGAGGCCTGTTAGTTTTTAGGAAGGTGACTAGCAATATACACAGCTGTTCCTGACAATTATGAAGTTTAAACAGCAAAGCAGGGGAAAGAGGCTGAATTTGCCAAATATGGTTTCCTTTGTATGTCACTGAAAACAAATCACTGGACAGGCTGGAGTTCTTCCTGCAGCATGCTGAAATCAAACTTGTTACATGTACTTCATTACAGACATTACAGATGAATCTTAATAGCTTCCCAGAAAAAGCAATGCAGTAGATGCTTCCAAACTGCATGGAATAGAGTAGCAGGTAAAGAAAACAACAATTGGGACGTGTTGGAACAAGTCTAGAGGAGGGCCATGAAGATGATCAAAGGGCTGGAGCATCTCTCCTGTGAACACAGGCTGAGAGTTGGGGTTGTTCTGCCTAGAGAAGGCTCCAAAGAGACCTTAGAGCACCTTCCAGTGCCATAAGGGGCCTAAAAGAAAGCTGGAGAGGGAAGTTTTACAAGGGCATGAAGTGACAGGACAAGGGGAAATGGCTGTAAACTGCAAGAGTGAAGTTCTAAATGCCAGGAAGAAATTCTTTATTGTGAAGGGGATGAGGCAATGGAAGAGGCTGCCCAGAGAAGCTGTGGCTGCTCCATCCCCGGCAGTGTTCAAGGACAGGTTGGATGGAGCTCTGAGTAAACTGGTCTAGTGAAAGGTGCCCCTGATCATGGCAGGGGGTTGGAACTTGATGGTCTTTAAGGTTCCTTCCAACCAAACCCTTCTGTGATTCTATTTAAGCTATGGTGTTTTGCCTTGAAGGAAAAGAAGTACATTTAATTTGAGCTGGAATATAGTCCAAAACTGGCAGAGATGTTGATTATTCATTCAATGCCTTGAATTCCATTTACCTATAATCCATCTCAACTCAAAATTATGAAAAGAGGTCTTGTGCTTGTGCATTTATTGAGTCTGTCATGGCGCAAATATTGCCAAAGGAGGAATATGGGACAATACATAAAGAAATGTGTAAAGGAAGTTGTCAGTCATTGGTACTATTTCCAAGTACGGAACTATGGTGCTCTGTATGGGCTGTTTTTCTTGGGAATGTGTAACTCATGGCTTTGACCACCTACAGCATTTTCTGTAAAGCCAGATGCATTTGTCTGGGTGTCTTATGTCCAAATTCAGGTAAAACAAAATTACTTCACTCATGTTATTTTTGAATTGTTCAAAATGTCTTCTGTGGTGTGACAAAGGAAGTAAATATTTTAAGGAGAATTATGGCAGTGACCCTTACCTGTAACTTCTATGTTTGTTTGGAAAGTGCTTTTGAATCTTAAGGAATTGTAAGTGCTAAGTGCAAGGCATCATGGATATTATACAACTGTATGTTCATTGGCATTAAAATTCAGAAACAAATCATTTCCAGTGCCAGAACTTATTCCTATGTTCAGTCACTTAACAGGCAAAATTAAAATGAAGTATGAGCAACACCTTTCCTGTGCCAAGAAAAACACTGCATTTCAAGACAAGGGTCTGAAAGTGGAGTCAACATTGGAAACATTTTCACTATCCACTTTGTACAGCTGCTGGGAAAATTACCTTGTAAGCCTGTTTACCACGTCTCACCATGCTTTTTCTCCCTTGATATCTGTGCCTACACTTCTGAATAACTACTGCTTACCACAGTTGTCAAAATAAAATATAACAGCAGGTACAGTGCAGATGCTATGTAAAGTAAATGTAATAATGATAATCATGATTTTACTAACTCAGTGAATGGAAATTTAGCTTGGGAAGAGGGATGAGCTTGCTGTCCATCGCCATTAGTTCATTCATCAGCTAGATGTTGCTCTGGGCAGCTGGTATGCTCTCTGCCTCTCCTGGTCTTAGCTTGGTTTTTAGCCAGAAAGATTTGCATTTCTTTTGTTTGCTTCTTGTACTTGCTGTGAACAGTAAGGAAAAGGAAACTGATGCTCTGGGAGGAATTTGAAACCAAACACTTACAACACCTGAAGAGCCAGAAAGCATCATGACTCTTTAGGATTTGCAGTCATTTGGGAGGAGCCCAAATTAGCTGATTTAGCTGATTGTTAATTTTTAACTTCCCAGGGGATGGTTTCCAGGGGCTGTAGTAGCTGAATCTGATTTTGCAAGAGTGTTTATGGGGTCCCTTTAAAAATCAGTTTGTTGCTGCTGTTAGGCAACTTGAATAATTTTTGAATGCTATTTGTGATCAAATAATATCCAGAGAGGGAAGAGAAATTAATATTTTTGTCTTTGTTCATAACTAAGTTTTTTCTGGGATAGATTTACATATGTAACTCCTATTCTTCTGCTTCATTGACTTTCCCTCTTCAAACTTCATTTGAAACATATTTTCTTTCTCCTGTGTGTTTTGCTTAACTCCATTACTTAGTAACTAAAACTATTTACTGACAAACACATTAAGTGATACAAGACTGGCTTACAAACATATGTTTTACTGCTTGTCCCCATAGCTACAGCTGAAAAAAAAAAAAGAAAAAGAAAAAAGAAAAAGCATACATGTTTAGATCTAATAATATGATGTGCCTGCAAATTAAACATGGGAAGCTTCATACATCTTACAAAAATTTATTAATCTTTTTTAGATTTAGATATTTGGCAACATATTCCACTCCATCTTCTAGTTTTTGAAAGCAGCAAAAACTGAGCTTTGATAAAAAGAACAAACTGACATTTCCCCAGTATAAGGAAGGTTAGAACCAAAGCTAAAGGCCTAACAAAAAACCCCCCACAAAAAACCCAAAAAATACAAAAAGAGAATGCCCCTGAATTGTCTGGAAGAATTTCAAGTGATTTTAGTAAGCCTTGGATCCACACCAACAATGTAGGCAAAATTCAGTTTTACTGTGGTATAGACTTCTGTGAATGAAAGCTGAGATTTGAAAGGCTAAGGAGGTTACAGGAAGGGAAAATTCAGCTGCTGGAGATCTGAAAGCAGGAGTTAGTATGGCTTCAGATGGAGAAATGTAGAAGGCAGTAGAGCTCTGGAGAATTTGGTGTCTGAGAAACCACAGCATTTGGTTTGAGAAATCATGGGAGATCACCTCCATCTGTGGGATCCATAGGAGATGATGAAGGCGAGCTGTAGGGGGGAGCTTAGTCCTGTAAGAGCAAGGAGTTACTGCAAAGGGACTGGAAACACTCAATGGGTTTCGGGATGTCCATCTTTGTAGAGTCTGGGGTTGGTGGCTGGGCAAGCACATGGTTTTGTTGGCCCTTTTTAACCTTTCTGGGGATTGTTCTTTTTTCTTCCTTGCAGAAGCTGCTATTCAACCTTTTGAGTCTCTTGGAGGAGGAAAGAAGGGAAAGAGGAAGAAGGCAAGGTCCTAATCCAAAGAGGTCTCTGAGTGTGGGAGGTTAAGACCAGAAACCAGGTCTAGGAAAGAATAGTGTAGGAATTGAGAAATGAACTGTGCTCATGAGAGCTCATTAGAGCAGGGCTTTTTTCCCCTTTGGAGAATATCCAAAGCTGGTACTGAGAGGAGCAGCCAGCACTGAACACTGTCCCTTGCAGGGTCCTGGGCAGTAGTGGCAGGAGCAGCTGGCTGTGAAAGCAGAAGAGGTTATGAGCAGGTCTCATCTCATGGTGTGTCACTGCAGGTTGTTCCTGCATTCTGGTCATGTGTGGGCAACATAAGTAAGTTTGTAAGCCCTTCCTAGAGATTGTGTAGTTCTCATTTAAACTAACAGTTGGTTGTTGTGTTTATTGATGATGAAACAGTCAGGATAAAACTGAAAAGGTATGTAGCAAATGTTGACTTCCAGGTATATGCATTTCTTTTTAAAGTTGTGTGTAAAAACCCCTCTACAGACACTTTGTGAATGAGCAAACACAGATCCAAGCAGTGGTTGCAGCAGCCATAGGTGACTGCTGAGTAGCCAACATTTATATTTCAAAAAGTCAGTGCCCATTTGAAAAAGTTCACCGCACATTCATGTGTCACTGCATGTTTTTATGGCCCTGCTGTGCATGCAGAATTGTTTGTTTTCTTCAAATAGAAAATGGTGTGAACCTGACCAGCACTACATAATAGCTCAGATTCCTATTCTAACATCTGGATCCTTTCATACTGTAATAGACAAACAGCTAAACATTCAGTGGCTTAATTTCTTTTTCTTTTTGTAATTCTGAGGCATTCAGATGCTTATCAGATCCTGATGGGCTTGCTGTTTTTACTTAGGCAAAATCACTACTGACTTTGAAGCCCATATCAGCTTTGTTTAGCTAATGAGCATTGACTTGAGAATTTGGCCCCAAATTCCTTTTATAGATAAATCATCTGGAGCTCTCACATAAGCAAACTGACTACTTATGCTTCCAGTATTTTTTGGGTTTCCAGCATCAGGAGCATCACAGAAGTGAATGACCTTTCTCACAATCTTTTCGTTTCAAAGTGGGATTGGGAATTTAAAATAGAGGTTTGTATAAAACACAGTTTTCCTGGCAGGAAAGTGAAGTAAGATCAACAACTTTATATGCAGTAACACTCCCACAGAAACAGATAGTAGTGGTGTCAGCCTTCAGGAGGAGCAAGAATGACAAAGAATACTGGGACATAGGACTGTGTGACCAAACTTTTGAGGACTTACAGCTGCAAAACATTATACAACATGTGGGCAGCTACACAGGTGTTATAAAACTGCTGGTGTTGAGGGACTATTTGATTAGCTAATTACCCTTATAAAGGGACAACCTAATCTGTGTGAAACTCCCCCATCTGAAAACTCGTTTTGTCGTGCTATTTTCAAATTTTCTCTCCACAAATTGCAGTTAAAAATAATTGGAAATTTAAAAGAAAAGAAAGAAAAAGAGAATCTAATTTGTCACTAAAAAAATCAACTTTTAAAATTCCTCCCTGGTGGTCTGGTATTATTAAATATTCTCCTTGATTTTTTTTTAATCTTGGTTTATTGGAGGGAGAAAAACAATTATCTGTAAACGTAATTTTTAATGCATGGTAATAAAAATAAATGGTACAGCTCTGCTGCTGCTCACCTAAATCTTCTTCCCTGGTGGTCTGGTGGTATTAAATAATCTGTTCCACATGTATTCATCATTTGCTGACAGGAAAAGGAAAACTTTTTACATTTTATTGTCCACAAAACAAACACAATGTTACTTGATCAGGTGGGTAAGACTTTTCTGAGGGTCACTCAATAAACAAAAGAAATATATGACTTTCCCAGGTGGTGTAATTTTAGCTCTCCTGATTTACATGACAATTATCATGAAACTAGAAGAGCAGAACTTATTTCCAGGATGCTCTTTGTGTTCAGTTCTACTTTGTCCAGGTTTTGTTTGTTATGGTTTTATTCTTTTCTGAAAAATATTAGCTAAGCAATGAGTGTTTGCCACAAATTATCTCATTGCTGATGAGGCATTCATTTACTTCAGGGTATTTACTGTCTGTTTTACCCTCACACATAACATAATTTCAAGGTAAATCTCACAGTGCTTTACTGAATTACATCAGCAAACATTTATTTCTCCTGTTTCAAAGACTGATAATCTGATAGGTGCTGGTGTGGAGTGTGGACTTGCCTTTAGCTCTGTGGAGATCCCATGACAAGAGAGGAAAATAGAATCCACAGTCTCTGGGGGTTTTCCCATCTTATGGACCTCTAGTATCTTCTATTTCTAAAACTCTTCATGTTTGTATTCATTAAATCTTCATTTTCGTTTCCCAAATGCCCTTAAAGAAAATCAGCTTTCAGCAATGGAAGTGGAGCACTCATTAACTCTTACTCATCTTTTTTTGGCATTTGTGCAAGTTTTAGAAATGATGCTGGAGAAATTTTTCCTTCTCTAGTTTAAAACTGTAAAGTCATGGTGTGTGTACTCTCCTCTCAGAGGCCAAAAAATATCGATTTGTTGGACAGGCTGTTATTGTATTAACACTGAATTTTGAAAATACAACATTTCCACACTGTTATATTTTTAGTTTTGGCATAAAGTTAAGTAAGGTATTTTAGAGATTTATCTGTCCTTACTGATGATACTTTTCATTTTGTAAAACAATATATATGATTTACTTATTAAATTCAAGCTGATATTATTAACATATAAATCTCAAGTTTTATACTGGGTGTATACTTCATATGGCACATTGGGGATGTTGACAGAAACTGCTTCATTTCCTTTGGGTTGTTTTACTTTGATACAGTTTGGACATTGGAAACAGCAGTGGGTAGAAAATGCACACTGGATCACTTTGACAAAAGCTGGTGCAGGGGCTGCTTTTTGCTAAAAAGCCTGTAAATAACAGGATCATAAGATACTGCCACGAGATGTAATTTTGTTCTCATTATGCTGTGAAGGCTTGATAACTTGAGAGAGGTAAACCACCAGAGAAGAATAGATTTCCTATGACAATGATCTTAAAAGTAAAAAATTGTTCTAAATGGTTCACAGCCCTTTCTTGGAAGCACAAATATTTTTGCTTTAAAATAGGAAGATATGTACTTTTGTTTTTAAACATGAATTGCTTTTATCTCAGAGGTATAAAATAATTAACTTAAACTCTGATAAAATCTGTAGTTTGTAATTGAAAACATGTGCATTGTGGGACCAGTGGAATGTTTCCAGCCAAGCTGTGTGTGGCAGAAAAGAATCTCTACAGAGCTCAAAGCATTCCTGGTTTTATGGTAAATGTCTCTCTCTCCTCACTGAGTTCTTATTAATCAGTTTTATTTACATGGCGTTGTAGTGATCTAGTGAAGAGTAAAATGCTTTAAAAACATTTTGAAAGATACAAAAGAGTCCTTGAGGGAGCAGACTTTAATTTAGCAGCGAGTTCCATTGTAAACCACATTGAGTGATAAGGCTTGAAAACAACCCAAACTTGTTGTGTATGTGTGTATGTGCATATTTATTTTCTACTGATGTTGTTGGAATGTCTTCTTGGGAAACTCCCTTACAGTGGAGTGATGAATTGTTTGCGTGGCCATGATAAGGATATATTTTATTAGGATATAATACTTAACTCACATTAACTACCCTGAATATATTATAAAATCCTTTTCATTAAACAACTGCTCTCTGGGGCATGTATTTCCCAGGGATAATAATACAAACCAGAGTGCTGTCTTTGGGGCAAATGTCACACTGTTAAAAGTGAAGATTGAAAAGGAAAACCTAATCGAAACCCCATTACTTGTCTCTAGCAAACAGCCTCTTTTTCCCCAAAATATTACTTTTATTTAAGTAAATACTGCATTTAAAAAGAAATTCATAGCTTATAGAGATAGCTAAGTTCTCAGCAATGGGCTCTATTGTCACATTCCCAAACAGAACATATTTTATTTATTTCCTAATAATTTTAAATGTAGTACCATAGGCTTGATTGGGTTTTAATCCCTGTAGCTTTCCTCAGAAGATGATTTTTGTGTAGGTACACAGGAAGAAAAGTTTAGTCTGTGTTACTAAAGCTTCCCAGGCCTTACATGTGTGGTAGCTTGTGTGTAGTAACTCCTTTGTTGCTATGGCTGCTGCTGCTGCTGTGAGACTGTCTGGAGTCCTGTTAGACAGCTCAAAGAAAGCTCAGACAGATCTGTGTGAATTGCAGCTCTATTTGCAGAGTCTATGAAAAATTCACTATCTGGCTGTGTAAATGTGTACTGGAAGAATATTTGATTATAGAATGACACACAGGGTTTGCAGGTACTTGATTACTGGGAATGCTTTTAAAAGGGCCGGTGATAAAAATGGAAATTCCATTGCATGGATTGTCTACAGCAATCTTTCAGGTAGGATGGTGACACTGCAGCACAGATCTCTCTAACTTAATTTGATTGAGAAACTAAAAGTAACTATTGGAGGTTATTGTTTTCTCAGAGACCCCACCATAACTTGAGGAGAGAAAAGCATTTTGGTAATGAAGTGTGTTACAGCAAAGGAATGCAATGTTTTATTCTCTGTTCTGAAAAGCTAGGATCCTTCTGGTCTCACTTCTATAAATTCTTTCTAAGTTCAGAAACTCAGTTCTCAAATCTGGAATCATTACTCCAGTATTGCTGCTTTCAATATTGGTAGAAGAATGTAAACAACTTCATGCTTTGAAAGAACTAAGAATTATTTTTGTTGTGTTTTTTTCCCCTTCACAAGCCAGTCTGAGGTAGAGAGCTACCACAGGACATTGTCTCTGAAGCCACTGAAGAGTTTTCAGTGTTGAGTGCTAAGCTTTAAGTTTGGAAAAAACCTCTCAGCTCTGGGAAAGGCACAGAAATATCCTAGAATAAAAACGGTTTCATTTTCAGTATAAGAAATCATGACTAAAACTATGAAGAAACAGTGTCCTGAGCTCATTCAGCTATTCCCACCAAATCTATCTGAAGCATTAACTTTTTGTAAAAGACAAAGCAGATTTGTCAGTACAAACAAACCTACCCTTGTGCTAGTATGTTTTAAAGTGCCGGGAACTTAAATGTTAATTAGAATAAAAATGGTATTTAGTCTAGTATGAACATCAATCTAAAGAAAGCTAGTTGGTGTTCAAACAGAAGGGATCATTTTTTCACATGAAAGAAAGTAAGCAGTGGAATTCCTGATCTCGGTGTTTATGTTTAGTGTTGAACATGCAAAAATTCCATTTTCATGATTTAAAAAACAATTAGACAAATTTCTGAGAGAAAAATATTAAATACAAATTTACTGCTTCGGCTTAGAAAGTCTTCAAAGCAGAGATTGCTAGGAGGTGAAAGACTAGTCTGGCCAAATATCAGTGTATGATATATAATCCTTCTGAAGCATCCTTATTGGCTATAACAGGAGGCAGTGTGGGGGATTAGATGGATTTTGATATGGCTGTTCTTCTGGTGATACACTGCTGCAATATCATTACTTTGACAGCACTGGTCCTTTGTCACAGAGTATTTCCTCTTGCAAGCTGTTGGAGCTGTTAGTCTCTTTGATGCTTGCACTAATATAAAAGACATCAGTCTTCATAGTCAAAGTTAAGAATTAAAATAGTATTTACGGGCATTGTGCTTATTTCTCTTATTGCCTCCTTTTGTGACTTGGAATTCTTCAGCTTGTGTGCCTCCACTTATCTAACTTAAGAAACTATTTATGAGTTTTCATTAGCTAAGATTCTGGGTGATGTTGAAATAAGAGTCAGTTGATACTGCAAAGGCTCTACTGTGATTTTTATTTATCATTGTTCTCTTTAATTTTCATATTTTCATTTATTTCACAAATTGTAAGAGTTGTGCAAAAACAGTGATGCAGAACAGTGAAACCCACTGGTAAAACATCTATCTGGAGATGTAAAAAAGCATGTTTGAAAGGGAAGCTTCAGTTTTGAGCTGTAAATCTCAGGAAAGTATAATTAGCATCTGAAAATCCTCAAAAACAGTTGTATAATTTTAACCTAATTATTATTATGCATTATAGCAATATACTGACATACCCTTAATCATATGGAATCAGCACACTGATACAGGAATTATTTATCAAAACTTCATGGCTTTTAGTCATCTCAGCATATTATGCTGCCTTTCTTTAAGGCAATCATGAGTCAAAATACAGAGTTTCTTGTATTTTGGTTTCTTCTTGAGAATATCCCTGTGGGCATCTGACAGGAGAGCGGTGTTGCTGCATGAAAAGCTCTGAACCCCTTTATTTCAGGCAGTCTCTGTTTTGAAGTCATTGCTGAAGCAGTTTGAGCAGCCTAATTGTGCATACATGGTGTCACACACATAGTTGTAAATAGTTAAATGGGAGCCTTTTGTTCTTTAAATAGTTTTCATGCATAAGACTTGATCTGAAGAGTGGTAATTTTGCTAAAACAGGGAGGTCTGCTGTCTTTGTGTATATGCCGGAACACATACTCATCCTTGGAACATGACAAAAATAAAAACATTTATAGACACACAGAAGCCAGAAAGAAATCTGAAAGTGCTGCTGTTTGAAAGAGCAATCTGAGCTGTGACTCTGAAACTATTGCAGCTTGCAGACCTGTGGGTAGGAAGGCTTGCAGTGCCAGTGTGGAACTCCAGCACATGTCAGATCTAGAGGCTGGAGATGCAGCTGTTTGACAGCACTGTGAGACCTCAGTACAACCCTACAGGCTTTCAGTTCTTGTGCCAGTGGAGCTGTTGACATGAGAGCTCTGGGACTTCAAAGGGGGCAGAGCAGTCTTTCTGCCCAGTATGAATAGGTGAGAGCTTAGTCCCAATACAGGGAGAACATGGTGACATTGTAGTCACTAAAAAGTCACTCGAGTTATAACACTGACTAGCGACATGCAAGGCTTGCATTGTGTCTGTCAGGTTGCTGTCTGGGTGTGGAAGAAAGAACTGTGTCTGGGAGATTCTTTCTTGAGAAGCAATGGAACTCTTCTGAGTGCAAGGATTACATTCAGGATTACATTCAATGGAAAGAATACATTCATGACAACATTTGTTAGTTGTGACTAATAAAGCCAATTAGGTGACATCATCAGAACTCAACATTATTTTCTTAACCCGTAACATAGGTTAAAAACTGAACCTATCAAATATTGTTCTGCATTATCCAGATAAAAATCCACAAATATAGGTTGACTGTAGAAGTGCTTTCAAAATTCAGTGCATAAAAACAAATATCTTGCCATTTAAAAAAAATAGTTATAATGTACCACCCAGTCCTCCTAGGTGTTTCCTAAAATGCCAAGATATTCAGGCATACCATAAAAATTGTTTTGTGTATAGAACTAGAGTGAATTTCACCTTGTGAGCAGTCCTGTGTGACACCTTTGATGCCATTTCCTGAGCAACTGCTGAGATTTCTATTTCTTGCCCTGTCTGTGAAACACCACTGCAACAGCCTCAGAGAAGGCACAGCCTGTGTGGCAATAATAATGAGACAGGCTCTTTGGCTCTGCAAAGCAGAACAACATCCTTTTCTCATAGAATATATAATACAGGGTGAAATAGAACTGATTGTCTTTTGGTACTAAATATTAGTAAAATAATACCATAGAACAATGTAGTTCAACATTTTTTTTGTTGTGTGACAGCCAAGTGAACACGAGTCAATTCAAATGGAGATATTGGCAATTAAAGGTGAGGATTAGCTGGGTAAGGTAGTATTGAATATGCAGAATAGCTTTGAGCAAATGGAAGGCCGTTTTGTATGGTCATAAGGTCATAAAATAGCCAAAAATGCATATAAAAAGAAAGGTTTTAACTGGTGGGTTAGAAACTGAGTACAGTAATAAGCTGAGCACACAGAAATCTTCCCCAAGAGGGTAGGATTGCTCTTCCTTTGTAAACTGCTGGCCATCAGCTCGTTCCAGGGCAGAGAATAGGGGCTCTGGTGATAGAGGCAGCTGGTTCAGTGTTTCCAGGTGTGTGTTTTTCTCCACAGCTGCAGGTTGTGCGCAGCTCCTGCAGTTACCCAGGAGAGCTGCTTTTCCAGTGGCTTTTCCAGCCTTCGTTATCCTCACACTAAGCACTAGAGACACTGTGACATTGAGCATATGGACTTGTTCTACAAGAAGCTGCACTCCCCACAGGTAAATAAGCTGTTTTATGTGAGAGGAAGAGGTGGTTATGGATACATTTTATGTGCAGTGTATACCTCCCTTGAAACGGGTCAGATAAGCTGAGCAATGTCAAACACAGGGTTGATTTGGCATATGGCAATAGCAGAATTAGTAGTTTTCTGAGTAATTTAACTCTCCCCACATTTTTTCTGCTTCCCTCATCTGCAGCATTATCACATTAAAGTGTATCAAAATGCTGGCTGCTCATCAGAGAATGAATGCACCTCTGGCAGTCCATAAACTAAGACCAGAGCTTCAGGAGTGCTGAGACACTGGCAGCTCCAGCTGATAGCAACAGGAGCTGCAGGTGCTCTACACCTCTGAAAATTCAGGACTGTTTTTTTTTCCAGAGATCTGTCTTCAGCAGGGCTCTATGTGTACTTGGGGAAAGGTATTAAAACTGCTAAATCACACACTCACGGGCAAATGAAGAACAATAATGCTTTCATATGTACACTTGAGATAAATTTCTTAGAACGTCAGCATGAAAATAAAATCCTCCATATCATTTGCAGTTCCTTGCAATATATTGAACATCAGGATAGATCTGCAGTTTGACTGAGGGCTAGCCCATGGAAACCTGCAGCCCTTGTCCTGGGGCAGACCCTTGCAATGTGGAGAGCCTCATTATGTGCTCAGGCACTGGTTGAGAGAATCCTCTTTGAAGGAGTGAAGTTTATAGAGACAAGAGAAACGTACAGGTCTGAGGTTTCAGCACTTGCAATGGATGTCAAAGGGAAGTGTGTTTTGAATGTAGAAAGTTATAAAGTGCCATAGATGGTGATCTGAGCACCAGGTAGCAAAATTACTGATGTTTTTGGCAATAGGTTGATATTTCCCACATCTTTATTCTCCTTTCAGAAAATGAGGAAGTAGTACCACACAAGATAATAATATTGCCTTATTTCATAGATTTTGCCTTTGGCTTTTCTTTTTAAGAAAAAAATTTGTTTTTATTATACTGAGGAACTCTAGAGAGATAACCACATAGCACTGAACAATTCTGTATTTGGGGCCACGTGTTCTATGGAGCAAACAGAGAAAAAACTGTGTAAGTATTCATTTGCTGAACAAGGTAGGGATCTGCAGAAAAATACTGCATGCAGTCATCTCATTACAAGCACCATCACAGACTGTGTAGAGCTGTCTTCTGAACTTTGTCTGGTTTGCTTATTTAGCATTAGTTTGATGCAAATGTGTAACTCTATTAACTATCAGAGGATCATCACAGAACTTAGTGGAATTGTATTTTGCAGGAAGACTGTTAACTGCATGCCTGTCACAGGTTGTGGTATTATAGACACAGTTCATTATAACAGCAGCCTTTTCTTTGCCTGCTAAATTGTATATTCAGTATCTTCATAAGTGCTAGACTCACTCAAAATTTAAAAACAACCCTTCCCACAAAAAACCTAAACAGACTTATCACTGACTAAATGCATCAGTCAATGCATTTATTTATGAATGAAGAAAATATGTAACTTAAGAAAGACCCTGGCTGTGTTCACAAATACTAAAAAACAAAATTAATAATTTTTGGTATATTACACTGCTAGTCATTGGCTGCATAAAGGTTGTGCACTGCATTTTTTTGATGCTATAAGATAAAGGCTAATAAATAATAATAATGATGTCAAAATCTCTGTCAAACAAATCCCAATTCTATCTGATGGATGGGGGGGAAAAGGCAAAAAGAAAGCAAAAAAAAAAAAAAAGCTGGTTTTCATAAAGGTTTTGTGTTTTAATTTTACACATTGCATAACCTTTAACTATGATGACTTTTTTGTATAAAGTCCTTGACTTAAGACAGATCCTATTGTGGGGGGTTTTTTTGTTTGTTTGGGTTTTTTTTGTTTTGTTTCTTTGGGTTTTTTTGTGTTTTGTTGTTGTTGTTGTTTTTTGGGTTTTTTTTAGTCCTTCTCTGAGATGTACAATTTTAGAGACAGAGGTCTTGAGTTAATGCCCAACTGGCAAGTGTTCTGTGCCTTTAAGAGTCTAAGCTTGATTGTGATGAGGAGTCTGCATTCTTCAGAGTGACAGGAGTTTAACTCCAATTTTTTAAAAGATGTTTGAATAAAAAGCCAGGACTTCCTTCTACAGCAGCATTCTAGATACTGAGCTGGAATCTCTTCCCCATCTTGTCTGCTGCAGTGCCCAAAGAAATTCTCAGTTTCCTAAATTTTTTTGTTAAGTGCTAGCACTAGATGCCAGTAGGAGATAATTTTTATTAAAATAAATCAGAGTGGAACAGCAGGTTAAAAGTTCTAAAGAAAGAAAAATAAACAGATGCAAGAATGGGGAAAGGAGAAGAAAAAACAAACGAATAATAAAATATTTAGTGCTTTTCAATCAGCTGTGCAGACAATTAGTACACTAGTGGATTATATCACAGAAATCATGTATATTAATTTTTTGCAGCCATTATCCTGTATGTGATTTACTCCCCTCTAATCATTAACAATGCTATTAAAAGGTGGATGCAGATGAAAATTCTGGGTAGTGTGCAGGAAAATAATATGGCTGAGGGTCAAGAATGAAGCTGAAAACCAACAGATTTTAGAGGACAGAGGTGGGAAACTGGGAGGGAACAGAAACCTGAAAGGAAATGAAATGAGGAGGAAAGAATAGAGCAAAAATAGTGATCTGACTCTTTCCAGTTCCTTACGGTAGCTGAAGTGCTTTTCTGATAAGATGCTTCCTCTCTTCCCCAAAATGCTGCAGTTTAATCTTAATCCTGAACAAACCTTCGTTTCATGAAACACACAGCCTTTTGGAATCACACAGCTTTTCTTCACAATGGAAATCTGTGTGTACATCATGAAGAAGATAAATATGTGTATGAAGAAGTGTCCCCGGGGTCTTTTCCGAAGCAATGAAGCATCCTTGTTTCAGGTTACAATGGCAGCTTGAGGGCAGCATTTCCATCCAGAAGAAAATGGCTGTGACTCTTCATAAATAGAGCCCTTCTTGGAAAATGAGATAAAATGCATAACCAGGAATGTGTTAACCAAAGAGAGAAGAGAAACATCAGCAAAATGAAAATGAACGGCTGACACATAGTTGGGGAAAGGTTACCAGTGGGAATTTCTTTGTCTGAATGGATGTTTTGTTGTATAAATAGATGTGTTTTTGTCATTATATGAGTTGCTAGTATTAATTAAAATTGTGATCAAATTTCCCTGGTGCTTTTCACACCTGAAAACGACAGTCCTTGGCACAGCTGTAAGGATTCACTGAGTCAGAGTTTTCTGTTAATGTTCATATCTTATGTTCAGGTACCAGCTAATTAGACTGTGCATTTAAAGTGAAATTGTTCTTTCTGTATTTTTTTTTTCTCTGTGGTTTTGAGTAGAAATGTCAGGCTGCTGCAACAGAGCAGTAGCACTGCTTTGTGACTGCCAAAGCATATCATATTACAAGGTCCACAATAGGTTTTGCATGCCCAGCACCTTTTTATAAACACAGGCTCCAGGCAAATGTCAGCTGGTGGGAGGAAGAGCTGCTGGCCAGCCTAGCAGAGGGATGCTACGGCATTGTCTCAGTGAAACAAGATGACTGCAGGTTGTGGCCTGCAGCCTGGCTGTATGATGAACTCTCCAGTGTTTGCTTCTTGCCTCTCCCCAGCTCCTTGACTGATACTGGTAGCAGCAGAAGAGATGTGCACACTTACATCCATTTTATAAAACACATTGGCCCAGACTTGGCCCAGACTGGGCATGCCAGGGGCTGTCTTGTCTGACATTTTGACCCTCAGATACCCAGGGAAATTCATGGACTTTCAAGTCTAGCAAAATTACTTTGCGCCTTTACAAGAAGGGAAGGAAATAGGATTATACATTTAATAGTAATTAAAAGCCAAGGATAAATTGTGAACACAAGTGGCAGCTGCTGGTTGCAAGAGCTCCTCTTTTGACTCAGCTTCCGGTTCTGGACCTTCTATTGTTTCACATCCTGAATTCTGAGTAAAAGTCCAGAAGGACTTTACTCAAGCCAACAAATATTCCCTAGAGGAAGAATACACTTGTGAGTCTACTGTACAGGAGAGACAGAATTGAAGATTGAGGAATGATAACTGTAGGTGCACAAGGACCTATTTTCTCACTGTATGGTTGGGGTTTTGTTTGGTTGGGTTTGAAATGAGCAGGTTTCGTCTCATTATTTGTTCCACATACCAGGATCGTGACTCCCTTCACACATACCTAAAAGAATGAAGGCCTTCAATAGCCAATTTTCTCATGTTTCCATCTGCTTGGGTATGTGTTTTGAGTAATTTCTTTGAAGAGTGTTAAGTGACTTATTCCTCTGCTTTCTGAGTTACATTGTGCTTATCTCTTCATTAGAAAAAAAAATACTGCCTATTTATTAATCATTCTGACTACAAACAAAATTAAGATGAAATTATGATACATTATTTTTGTACTATTTCACAGGAATTAATATATTTAGATAGCATAACCTGAGAATACTGAGGGGGAACCTTTATGGGATCTTTCACCTTCACAGAGGCAAATCATAATTTGATCAGCACCATGATATTCATCATGCATCAGTTGCTCTCAAGAATGCTGCAAAAGAGGCAGTCACCTCCTTCAGGTGTTTGCACAGGGGCAGTGTAGAGAGCTGCAGATTTAACTGGGTTGTCTGGCCCTGAGCATGCTCAGATAAGTCACACCACCAAATGAAGTAACGACCGATTGGATTAAAAGGTCTCCAGAGAAGGACTTTTTGATTGAAAGAATGAGAGAAATATTAATAAATATGGGCCTTGTAATTTAGGGATTTCTATATTTTGACTGTTTCTTTATATGTTAAAGATACATTAATCCACACGTGCTCCACTGCTTTCATAATGCAACAGGGTAAAAGGGTGAGAAACAAATTGACAAATGTCATACGAAAGTTTATCTACCTCTCATTGAGCTTGACATTCACTATCTGCTCTCAAAGAGCCTTAATTTCTGACTTCTTACTGTTCCATGCTTTAATCATGATCTTTATGTGAAAAATTTAATGAATGGACAGCTTTTAATAAATTCTGCATTCCCATGAATGTGATTCATTGTTTAATGCCTTCTGCTGATTCCTTATTTCCAACCCACTTGAGTTCTCTTTCTGTACCACAGCATCTCCCTTATCTCCCACTTGGCCCTCTGCAGAATCCTTCCTTTTCTTTCCATCTTCTCCTCAGTGTGCTGATGTGAAGCCCAAATTGACAAACTGAGCCCCTTTTGTGCTGTTGAACAAAACTGTTTTTTGATGAAACTGCCTGACATTAATTTATCTAATTAATGTTGGATTCATAGATATTTGTGAGTCCTACACTTTAATTATGCACTCCAAAAAAAATAGTAATTTTTCTTCTTCATTTAAGAGCTTCTTGGTGGTTATTCCTTAAGAATTTTGGGAATTTTCTGTAATCTGTTCTTCATTGAATGCACATTCTGTGTAGGATCAAAACCAGTCTGAAACAAGGCAGTTATGAGTTTATCCATTAATAGACTTGTTTCTCTGTTGAAGTTGAGAAAATCATAGCCTTTCTTGTATTATCTGGGATGGTGGTAACACACAGCATTCTTGCAACCCATGGACCCCTTTTGGGAATGAACAACCTTCCAAAATATTGTCTGTTTTTCATGTATCAAGCTCATTTCTGCTGCGATTGATGTCAAAAGCAATTTTCCATATGTGATACTTTAGTTTTACTCTACTAAAAGCAAATCACTATTTGAAAAATTTTCATTAAAGAACAAGCACTATTTACTACATACCTAATGTCCCAACTTGTCTTTCTCCTTCATTCTTTTTCATGTGCTGCCATACCCAAACATGGCTGATTTTCTCTGCACTGTGAGCATGGGTACTTCTGCTAAAATCTATTAGAATCTTTCCTTAGGTGAGTCTTCTTAGATAGCAGATCCACAGTTACAGATTTGTATATATTTGCACACTTTATTATTTGCATAAAGATATGGGGTAAAGGCAACTTTTTGAATGTAAAGAAGTTGCATTAACTGTTTATCCAGAGCACTTGTTGGGTTAGCTCTTTTTCTGCACTATAACAGATACGTGGATGCTGAGTTAATAGTGGCAGCTTTATGTCAGCTTTCATAACCTGAATTGCATCTCGTGATATAAAATCTCACTAATGTATTCTGAATAGGCCATAGATAAAAATATTTTCTGTTCATATAAAAATCCAGAAACTGCTCCAAAGAGACTGAAATGAAGATCTGATTATAGTGAAATAGCAACTTGACAAAAATTCAAAGTGTATATAAACAACCAAATTAAAGAAGTCCAAAAGCCTTACTGTAATGATCAGAACATGTGAATGGTTAGAAATATGTTTTGGGCCATTCAGTGGTAGCATCAATATTAAAGAATGAAATTTGCTTGAAAATAATCTTTTAACAGCATGTGACAGCTCTGGACTGAGGGGGAGCTCTGAGCTGATCTTGGAGCTCCAGCATTACTGAGGCTGCTGGGTTGTCATTATGTAATTGCATCCAGCTGATTTCCTTGCAGTAATCCCTGCATTTGTTGAATAACTGAGAATATATGGTACAACTCCCTCTTTCCTCCCTTCCCCATACTATATATTAAACTTACATTTTGCAAGGTTTTGTGTTTATTTTTCCCAAATGCTTGCAATTCATTCTTAGCCTAAAAACTCTACTTGATAAGGTTAGTTTCAATTTTGCTTGCCTTTCCCCCCACCCCCCACCCCCACCCCAAAAAATCTGAGCATACACTTAGAGCACCCTTTTTCATTTGTAAACTGGATGGGTACCTTACCATAAGCAAGCCCTCTGTATTTTTCTTAGTATTATTGTTGGCATTTGTTGGTCTATTGCTTGTTTTAATTTGTATTTAAATATGTTGCATAGTAGCAAGCTACACATTTCTTGTTCTCCAATGTATCTGGAGTCACATTCAGTTAAACTTCACTGATGTTTGTCCTTTGGATTTTGGCTTGGCTAGAGAGGAGAGTTATCCACAGAATTTAAATGTGAACTTCACTGGTGTTTAAAGCTCAGTGGCATTTGGAACTGGAAGTTTGACTCTGGTCCACTGCTATTCTTAATTTTACTTTATTTATTACTGCTACTGTAACAAATGTATTTTGGATCCCATGATTTGTGTTGTCCCAGGTACCATCAAACCTTACCCTCCACTTCTTCGTATGGCAAGAATGGCCTAAAGGAAGTATCTCTTACCATTTCAATCTTCTTATTAGTTTTATAGGCAACAAAAACTTTACTCAGATCCACAAAATGAGTTCATTTAGAGTCAATCAAAGAACTATACCTTCTGCTTGGATGCCATACTTCAACTGACTTTTTAAGGTGGTATTTCTCTTTTATATAGATGTGTTTTTAGAAGAGAATAATCCCTGTAAGGCATTTTAACATCTATCACCCCTGCAGTGAAGGTTGTTGCAAGCACGTGTTTCATCAGGTACACAAACCACAAAGCATGGAGTGTCTTCATAGGGAGACTATGCTCAAAGATAAGGGGATTAAATGGAGAACACTGGGAAAAAGGTGTAAGGACATGGAAAAAAAGAGGGAGCGTGTTCTCTGTAGGTCAGTAGCACTGCCACTAATAAAAAACATACCGTAATATTTCAGTATGTTTTATTTTAAAGATGAGATTTAATTTTATTTGGATGTAACATAAATCCAGGCACAGCAATGGTTAGATTCAAGAAACCACAATATGTCAGTCTTCATAACAAAAAAAAGAGAGTGAGTATGGGTAGTCATTAGTTTATAAAGAATTGAAACCTAGAAAGAAAAGAAACCTGCTTTCTAGGTTTTCTCAGGTTGAGGCTGATTTCTAAATAGGCTAAAGTACTTTTTCTTATTTGTGGAGCAGCCTGTTCTCTTCTGGTATTATATTCCAGGAAAGATTCACTAGGCGCATTCCTTAAACATGACTGTGCATAAAGCATGTGAAGATCAAGGAAAAATAAATTGCTTTAGACTAATAAGTTAGATCTACATCTTTACTATTGTTAGGCATAAATCTTCCTGCATATAGGTCTAAACAACGTCTTGTGACAGAACAAATGGTTCTGGAGAGAAAGTTATGAACATGAAGCCAGGGAATATAGATTTATGTTCTGTTAATTTCAGTAGGAAATGCAGACCACTGTTTTCCATGTATAAAAATATCTGAAATATATTCTGTTTAGTGAATTGCAGTTACATACAACATACATCACACTGGTATTTTCTGCCTCTATACATTTTCATATTGAGATCCTTTCTGGTTCTCTGTTTGGGTTTCTCAGGAGCTACAGGTTAAGTCCCATGCTTCCATTATATTTAGGCTCTTAAATGGTGTTTATCATTGTAGTTCTGGGCCTAGCAGCTCATGAAGGAATGGGACTAATATCTGTCACATGTTGGTCATTCTCTCATCCTCTCCCCAGAGAAGAAGCAATGGAATGTCTTGGTTTGCTAGAGATTTAAGTATTTCTTTTAAAATACACAAGTTGGTATGGATTTATTTTAGGGACAGCAAAATATTGCACTGGGAATGGAATGGCATGAGCTTGCAGCAGTCTTTATTCTTTGTGGGAGTTTGCTTCATGCATTTGGATGAGCTGAGAAAGATCTGTGTTCTATTGACAAAAAATCCTTTTCCTTGAGACTTCCACTGTTTTAATAATAGTTAACAGCCTTTCACCTACAGCTTGAGTTTTTCTTTTGTTTTCTAGGTCCAGACAGTTGAGGAAGTGAGTACATGGTGAAATACAATGCGTGGTCATGCTGGAGGTGGCCTTGAGCTTGCAGATAGCCATGTACATGTACAAACACCAAAAGGATCACACTTGGAATGTGGTGCTTCCTTCGTCACCACCCCCATGCCTAACATTCACAAAGAAGGGGCAATTTTAATGGCCAGAAGAGGAAAGAATTTTATGTTTAAATACACAAAATATTTTGGTTTTCCATCAGAAGTACAGGTCCTGTCTGGTGTAGTGTGAAGTTTTGCAGCATAATGGGAAATAACATTGAAGACTGCATTATTGTACTAATTGTGGTAATTACACCTATAAAATTGCAATCCAACCTTGTAAATCATTGCAGGATTACTCATAAGTGGTGATAAGTTGTCATAACAAGTGTTTGGTGAGTTGGTATTTGCAGATCAGGTCCATAATTAAGGAAGATCCAGCAAGTATGCTCACATAGAGGCAGTTTTGGAAAGATCTGAAGTCAGAAGGAAAGAATTTCTGGCACTTGCATGATTTTGAGATCAGGTCTGTAATGTCTACAGTAAGAGAGTACTGCTTTTATTTCTTTTAAATATGTAAAGTATTTTTAGGAAATTTAAATTTTACAAAATATTTCCTTGTAGGTATCATGAACAAATGAGTGGAATATGCTGTCCTTGTGCTAATTAAAGATTCTGCAATCTATATTGTCTCCATCATCTACATAAGAACATTTATGTACTGCTTGCTTGAGGATGACAGAATCTGTGGCACATAAAATAGCACATTTGGAAACCTTGAAATCTTTCCATCCAAAATGATTCTTGCTGTATTAGATAACCATTTAATAGCTATCCAAAACAGGGAAAACAAAACAGAAATATGTCAAGAACAGACTATATATCTACCTGGATTTATATATCTTCAGTGTTACAACATAATGCAAATGGGATTTAAAAAAAAATTGTGGAGTGGAAATGGAGTAGTAGTAGTACAGTTAATCCATGGCATAAATTAAAACCTGCTAATATTTACAAAGGTGGTATTTTCTAAGGAATTTTAAAATGCTAAGAATACCTGGACTAAGAATGAAATGGAAATGTCTTCTACTATGATAAATAAAGGCCCCTGATTCTGCAAGCACTTGTAGGAGTAAGGGGCTGTGAACATACCAGCAGCTCACTGGTTCTTTCTATGGCCAATTTTGTTCAAAAGTTCCCACAGATGCCCAAACCCCTGATCCCAGAAACACCCATTAACTGTATTTTGCTAATAGGACTAGCTTTAGTGGGGCTGCTAACATGAGCAAGACAAGTGTTTGAATAACTTTTAAGGAGTCCTTGCTTAGGTATTAATGGATAATATGAGCTATTAACTAATTAATGTGCACTTGTGAATGGTGAAATGCTCCCAGAGATGCTTAAGACAGTCTCGTAGATTTGCTAACACTAATCATGCAGTAATGCTACTAGTGTACTGACTTGTCTTCAGGTTTGGGTTATGGTCTTCAATATACTGATAATTTAATAAAATTCCATTTTAGGCTTGTGACAGTTTAATGTTTAAACCAATCAATGTTTTTAAAGTAGTCTTAAAAGTGTCTATTTCATTGTGCTCTCTGGGAGAAAGAAAGCACCATGGAAGGAAAACACAACTCTAGAAGCAGCTGAGTAAGGTCTTTCATAAATATTCAAGTGTGCAGTTTTCAGCTGCTGGTTTGATTGCTGAAGGGCTAAGGTGAAATCTGTGAAGTGTTCATTGGTGAAAAGATTACAGAGCCAGAGTTGTCTTACAGATCCTTTATACCACACTACAGACTCACCCAGGGACAATGTGCACTAACGTGACACTTCATGGGAAATCAGTGCTCAGCGTGACTGTGCCTTATGCTGTTTTGCTGATCTGATTTTTTTATTTCTCTGAAAATATTCCTTAACTGGGCCTGAAAAAGGAGGGCCTGAGAACATGAGGTACATGGAGACAGAATTAAAGATCACAACCTTTGAGGCAGGTTGACACACTGAGGAGATTTACACCCATCTTGGTTTGCCAGGCATAGAATTATCCATAGCTGGGCTCTCAACATGGTCAAGAAGGAATTTCTTTAGGAATTATTTTTATGAAAGTAATAAGTACAGTATTATGTAATTGACCACTTTATATTATGCCATGTATTTCTAAATATCCTAACATGGTATAGGCTTGCCATTGTTATGGATTTCTTTCACAGCTAAAAACAAGACTGAAGTTAATGAGGATATTTAGTGCAGACAGAAATGACGAAGTTTGTGTTGATTTACACAATCATAAATGCAAAATGACCCCCTATCATTAAAGGAGTTGTGCTAGATTTATGGTAGTATACAAAAGACAAGAAGCTGGCCCAGGGTAGGCACTTTAGCATTAAATGCATCCATCCTTGGGGTGAAAATGTACAGCAGTAAGAGATGTGAGGGATATGGGGGGATTCTGTTTGTCAGGACCACCAATTGTCTGGGTCAGCCTGCTGTCTTAGAATTAGTTTAAAATAAAGCTAATGGCAATCTTCCTTGGTATTCTTTTTGATGGAGACTTTGTGCTCTTTCATCCTGTATAAACTTCTTCAGAGACAATTTACAACTTTAGAAAAAGTGCTAGCACAGTGATGCTACAAAGAGTTGCTGTACTCGTCCTAGCCGGTGCCTGTGGTCTTGAAGTCTCATGCACATGGGAAAATTTTAAGCTGCTGGAAAAACGAAAATATTTTTTTCGTGGAGATCAGAGATGGATTCTCATTCTAATATCTTGAAAAATATTCACTTAATCCTTACTAGTATGGATTTAATTTTAAATTATTGTCTTTCTACAGAGACAAATGAATGTACTGGTAAGAACAGTAATACAGTAGTCTGGCTGGCACTCCACTGTTGTTCCGGTAGGTACAACCATCCGGAGCAGACACTTCCAGGATTGATAGCAAACTTCAGTCGTTCAATACGGCTGGAAATACCAGTCCATCTTTAGTGAAGGGCACTATTAATAGCCAGGTAAAAGCATTTGTGTATTAGAAGATTCCAGTTATGGTCATATTGTGTCAGGAAGATGTCAGTGTTCTTTCTCGTCTTGCTACTAATGATTGCTAATACAGTACTTACAGGATAATAGATGAAGAGGGATGGATTGCAAAGTTATAAATCAATCAAAGTTTTTGTGATACATTTATATGGTTTTGCAGCCTGTTAAATCATCAAAACCCTCAGATTGATTTTTACTTTAACAATCAATCCTCTCTATGTTTTTTAACATGCAGTCAAGAGTTAAATTTTTCTAACTATAAATATTGAGAAAAGTATTATGACAGTAGCAGGAAGATTTATTGCATTCTGATGGCAGAGCTGAGAGGATGTATATACTATACCACTGAAGTGTCAAGATGCAAAGGTTGATTAGTCAGAAAGATTTTGTTTTACACAGAGGAAACTCATCTATATGTTCATCAGCTGATATGCAGCAGGAATTCATCTGCACAATTCCTTACACCTGCAGATGGTCTGATATCAGCCTGCACATGGGATAATGTTCACATTTCTATTGAGAATGCTTAAAACATTATCTGTGATGAAGCTATGGCAGTACACAGGTAACTGTCACATCTAAGGCTCTACAGCTGCTCAATATTCATCATGGCTTCTGATAAGCAGTAAATGACCCTAAAATATCCAGGCTTTCTGTTCACACGTTTACCCAAATGGTGACATTCCAAAACAGGAAGACTTTTCAGGGAAAGTTAGCAATTAAGTGTCTAGGTATAATCAACTACTAGCTATTAGGTTAACAGGCAATTTTCTATTTGAATACCATCCAGTAGGTATATAAACATTTGGGAGTTGAACTTTTGACAGTTTTGCAATTGAGTCATGTGTAGATCAAGACTAAATCTGCCAGACGTGTTTTGTGCAATTAGCATAGCTTACAAAAAGAACATGAGTTTATTAGGTATTTATCTACTGTTAAAACTGGTCTATGCAATATTTAGAAAGCATAGCACTGTACACAAGAAGTTATGCCAGCCCACTGAACTTTGGTTGAGGAAGAAGATTCTGTGTAGTTGGAGGCTGTAGGTCAGTAGTGGGGAGGTTCTCTGATAGCTCATGCAAGCACCCCATGTAGCTCTAGAAAGTGTTCCCATCATTAGCACCACCTAAGCCCCACAGACCTGAGGAGAATCCCTTATGGGGGATGCCCAGAGTGCAGCTGTGTGTGGGTGCTGAGTGCAGCAGCCACCAGAGCTGAGATCCACATCAGGTATGCTGCATTCTGCAGCTCTGCACAAGTGTGGCCCTGGCAAAGGTGCCCTCAGCATTGCAGCTAAACCTCTTTAGCTAACCTGGGTTACTGCTCAAGTGGAGCACACGAGCAGTATATAAATGTCCAGTTTGTAAATGCTAGGCTGACTATAATTTGCAGTTGTCTGCATATATATTTTATCTTAAACCATTTTTATTAGGAAAGAAAGCTTGCATTATGTGACCAAAACACTTATTAGAAGGATTAAAAATTGGCTAATGACAGATATCAAACTATATTTGTGTAAAGGGAGAGATTAATTTGGTAGATTTATTTCCAGTGGAGCTCTCCAGGGACCTAGACTTGTTTAGATACCAATAATTTTGTCAAAAACCCCCTAGACAATGATGAAAAGCATTAGTTCCAAAAGTCTGAAGTGAGACAAAAAAAAAGTTAAGAATGTAAGCAGTAATTCAGTCTTAGAAAAATATGGTAACTTATGAATATTATTTCAGTATGAGCTGTCAAGGATGCAGCTGAAACAGGCAAAGACTTCCTTGGCTGTATCAGAAGAAAAGTACCTGAAGAAGTAGAGAAGTTCAAACAATATTGGCAAGATCACTTACAAGATTGTGTTCTGGGGACCACACTTTAGGAATTAGATGTGGAAGTAAGAGAGTTCAAATGCAAGCTATGAAAATTATACAGGTGCTGGAAAACAAGCCTTATTCTTCCAATAAAAAAGCAAGGAGTTCTACTTACACAGCTTCTTAGAGGTAAGGTCAAGAATCACACAGATACCCCTCCATGGAAAAAAATGTGATAATTGGGCTTTTCTTTCCTGCTGACAAAGCATAACAAAATCGAGTGGCTGGAAGCTGTGAGAGTAATTAGATGCAGGAACTTCTTGCCAGGTGAGCTGGAGGACTCTTCATTGCTTAGATTTTTAAGGAAGGGAGATTAGAGATTCTTTAAAAAAAAAGGTAATCCAGCCTCAGTAAGAAATTTTAATACCTGTGTGTTTATAGAAACAGGAATGTGGAGATGGCAGTGAAAGTTTTGGAAAGGATTGCTGAAGATTTCCAGTTATCTTTTCTTTCCTTGGAGTTCCTTCTTTCTTTTAGGGCTGTAGCAGGAGCTGAAATGCTTGCATTGCTCTCTCTGAAATGTTTGTGCATTGCTTTGTGACACAGCCAGCTCTGCATTAAGACAATGCTTATAAAGAGTTCTCAAGCTTCAGAGCTTTAGCCAGTCAAGAATAAATTTCCCCAGACATCCAATTAAGGATATAGATCCAAGGATTTTGTTTGTTTTCAGCTTCCTCTGAAGGAGTGGAGGCTGACCATAATGAGATGTCGACGCCAGCTAATGTGAGCTGGTGTTCAGTTGTACAGAGAATCCTCTTGGATGTGGCTGATTTGTCCTGCTCACCTCCTTGTGTTGGACTGGCTGCTGTCTGCCAGGGAATGACTGGGAGCCCACATGGAGAAGGCCCTCAGTAGGGGAGGCTGGAGTTCATTGCTGAGATCACTTGGGCAATCTCACTTCATCAGTTTCCCTCCTCTGCTGAACTTTCACCTCTCAGATTCTCATTTGTGCTCGTCTACCTTCTTCCCCAGCAAGTGATTCTTTATACCATAGGGTCAAATATTTTGGCTGGATGGGCTATCTGAATGAAACTTAGTGGCTTCAGATTAACAAATGACCATCTGTAAGCATCTAATAATTCTCTCTGTCTTTCAACTATAAAATTTTGAAATATAAAATTTAATTAGTTTTATTTAGGGCTCTTTGCTTAACAGAATTAGAGTTGTGGATCCATTTTCTCCTTAGGCCTTTTTCAAACACACTCCTCCAATACTAAGGATTATTTTTGTCCTGCAAAATAACTCTAAAAAATGCTGCATCCTTCTCCTGGAAACTGTCAGCACTGTTTATACTTGGTGAAAAGTGTCAAAAGGACAGATGTCAAAGGTCAGGATTAACTGCAGATTGTGCTCGAGCAAACTGGGAGGGAGGGGTATTGGTACACACACACTATGGCAACATCGTACCCTGTGCCAAAAAAGTTCCTTTGGTCATTGTATGGCAGCAGGATGAGAAGTACAAAGGGATCCAGAGCAGCTTCATCACATCCTCTGGTTTTACTGGAATATGGGGTTTGCAGCATGAAGAGTGAATGAAGATTGTTTTGCTTAATCAGAGCTCGTGGCAGCACTGGTTCCTAACATGTACGTGATATATGCTAGTATGCTCCATTTGCTTTACTGCTTTGTAGAGAGGTTTGCAGTTTAACCAGCATTAATGACAAACCTGGAACTGGGATGCATCGAGTTCCTTTAACAAATGCAACAAATGGCGTAGCCACATTCAGCTTCGCCCAGAAAACCTAAGGTGCTTTAGAGCAGGCAAAGTGTAATTCTGGTGACTGCTGAACCATTCACTCTGCCAGGGCACGGGACCAGCAGCATTCAAACACAGGTGATGTTTGAAGTTCCTGTGCCCTTTGTTTGCCTTTAACTTTGCACCATGAACGAGGCTGCACGACAACTCATGGTAACCTTCAGTGACAGATGTGCTTTTTTTATCACAAAGATGAAGGAAAAGAGTGAGTGTTGTGTGCAATAAAGTTTCCGTGCTTATTAGAAAGGTAAAGACAGTGACAAAAACTCTGAGAAATTCGGGCATGTTTGCTAAGCTATTACCCTCAGGTATGAATTTGGCAGCTGTTATAAACAGGTCTCCTGTTTCTCTATAACATAGTGATCTGATTCAATACTAAACCCACAGTTTGGGGACAAACACTTCGTTCTGCCCAACCTTCTGAAACTCATCTTCAGATGCTTTTGGTGAATATTTACTGGAATACATTCTGTTTGCATTACAGTTTGTAGGTTGAATGTAGTCTTATCTTTCTCATTATATGCATGTGAACAACACTGTGCAGAACAGTACTATCTGTTATTCTTTCAGTTTTGTTATTTGCAATGTTACACTTTTTTTTTCTCAACTAAGGTGTGCTAATTATTTATTATAAACACATACATGTGATTGCATTTAATGGCTACATGACAAGAATTTTAAAAGTGCAATTTTTAAAATTAGGCACAAAGTCCGATATAGTTACAATCTTCTTTGAATACATTATGAGTAGTTAATAAATTACTGAAAGTGCAAATCAGCTTTGCAAAGGGTTTTCAAGGAAGAAAAGAGCTACATTTGTCATGTTTCCTATAAAGTGACCAAAGGTAGAGCTAAAGTACTTGGCCAGAAAAATCTCCTATTTAGCTGTAGCCCCAAAACCTCAGGTCCAGATTTAGCTGTACTGAGGAAAATCCTAGAAATTAATGTGAAATGAAACTACTCATTGGATGGTCTTTCTTGCTTGTTGAGCCATTAAATGAACTCCTTAAATGCATTTCTGGTTTTGATTTTTGTTTTGGTACGAGTGTAAAAACCAAAGACATAAAAAGAATAATGGGCTGCTTAGGCTAAAGCATTTTATCACTGACGTTTTTCTGAGATTAGAGAAGGCTTTTCAAACAAAAAAAAATAAAGTCTAGAAACTGAGAAAATAAATACTGTTTGAATTATTTTCATTGTTCTCTGTGTCACTGCAATAAACTTCAGCTATAATGCAGATGTTTCATTCTGTACACATACTTTATAATAAAACAGTAGGACTTCTGGTCAGCAAACAAAGCAAACAAGACAGACTTTCCTGAAATGCTTCTGCTTTTCCACTGCTTACTTCTATTTATTGATAAAATATTTTGCTGTTTCCTGACTGTGTAATGAAGTTGATTTTTAAAAATTAGATATACAGAGGAAAATAAAGAATCACAGAAAAAGGGATCAACTAAAAATAAATCAAACCACTCGTCCAGCTGAATGACTTTTGGGTTAACTAAAAATTCTATTTTTCATTCATTTTTGGCTAATACTCATGAGAGTTTTCTTTTGCTTTTACCTGGGCTTTCTTTTCTCATGTTATGTTTTTAGCTGCAGATTCCCAATTACAACTGAACTGTTTTCCAGCTCTTGTACGTTTTTTGAGACTGTAAGTTTCAGCCAGATCTTTCTGTATTTTACCCCAGGCATTTGTCCCACTTTCCTTTGACAGAAGAATAGAGACCACATTTGTGGTATTCCTAAATTAATTATACTTTTCCAGGCTTAAAATACTGTGACAGATCAACAAAACAGTAGCAGTAAACTAATTCCTTCAAAAAATATGAAAAAAGGAAGTTGTGTAAGATGGTGTAATTAATCTTGCAATAAAAATAATTGTTTACAGTTAAAATTAATGTAACATGCATTCCTCAGCAGATAATAAATTATGGGTTTTCTCATTAGCATTTGAATTGATTTCCTCTAATTTCTGAGGAACACATGAGCATGTGACTAGATTAAGTTTAATTGGACTACAGCTGGCACTGATTGTGTATGGATAGGGTGGGGGTTTTGACTGATTTGGCATCTTCCTGCATTGTGTTTCATTGTCTGTTTCTTCCTGTTCAGCTTTTTCTGCACAGGCTATAAGGCACTGTGAGAAATATTAGAAAATTAAAAAGGGAAAGAACCTTCTGTGAGCACAGAAAGAATGTGGGTGAGGTATTTGTAGACGGTGCGCGGTGTCAGCCAGCGCGGCTGAGCGAGGCAAACATCAGAGTGCTCCGCAGTGGAGCAGGCACATGATGCAGGCATTGTCACAGCAGTGTTCGTGTGAGGCACTGCTGAGCAGCCTCTGCAGCTTCCTCACCAGCTGGATGCCACTGCTGTCACAGGAGAGAGTTGATCCAGTTCTGTTCTGTTCCAGAGCTCTGTTTAGTGTTTGAGCAGGGAGGAACTGGGGCAGGAGTGCATTCTCTCTTCCTAACTCTCCTTGCACAGGCAGTAAGCTGTGCCAGACAATGAGATTTTGAATTTTGCTGCTACCATCACTGCAGTTCCTCTGTCAGCCTAGCGAGCCCAGATTTCTTCATCCAACAGGGGCCACTAATACCTGCCTAGGGAAGGGCATGAGATTAGGTCAAACACATAGTGATAATCCCCTCTCTGATCCTCTAGTTTTCATTGATGTATTGCTCTAGGATTTTATGAAGCATAGGTGATATCTTTATGTTTAAGAGCCCTGGATGGATTTTTCCCACATGAAAATATCTAACAGATTTTAAAATTCATGTTAAATCTTCAGCTTTCCCAGCATCTCGTGTCTTGTTTTGCTAGTAAATCTGTGCATTCTTAGAACTGTTTTGATACTGTCTAGTTCTTGTATTCCAAAAGACCTTTCACCTACTTCATGCAAGTTCTGATTTTTATACCTGGGTTAATGTCTTCTCAGAGACAGGGCTTTAAGCCAAAGAATCCTGCTCTATTTGGTAATTTCTGTGAAGTCACTCCACATCCCAGTTGTCTTTGCTAGCTTTTTCCTTCTGTTTTTAAATTCTGCTACAAATTTTTGAGCTAGAGAAGCCAAAACTATTACTGAGTACTCAAGAGTAGCTCAGTCTGGAATCATACAGTGACAATGATTTCTGCTTGTTTCTCTGTTCCTTCCTGTAGACTGTAGATTCATGAGGAGTACCCTGCTGTTCAGTGTGACTGAGGATGGCAGAAACAACTAAATATGGAAAGATACAGAGAGGTACCTGTTGAAAAGAGCATCATGCAAGTAGTTAGGAACTATTCTTCTTGTCTTCTACAAAGATATTTCACATACTGAAAGAAGTTTAAACAATCTGTAAATGGCAAAATAAATTCAGTGGAGGAAGTACTGAACTTGGGGCATATGGTGAGGTTATTAATGAGTAAGAAAAGGCCACAAGGTATAATGGAAAGGCAGATGCTAATAGTGAGCAATTTAATAAGAAATGCAGATAGGGCACCAGACTCACACTGTAATCCAATTTAGGTCAGCATTTGAGGAAACATATGAAGAATGAATTTGGATCATTCTATATAATCTTGGTTTTGATTCTCTCAGTCATCTTTTGTCTTCCAGGTGCTTTCCATCACAGCTAGAGATGAAAAACAATGTTTACTGTTGGTTCATGCTGTACTTGAAACAAGTAACACATGTGAGGGGACGTACAGCAAATGTTTTACAAGTCACATTTAAATAAAAATATTTTAACTAATAGATTCCTCATACAGTTTTCCAGAATTGATTTTTAAATGTGCACTTTGACTGCACAGAAGGCAGTCAAAGATATCTTAATAATGAGTGGTGGACTGAGACTTCATATTAATGGAATTATCTTTAGACATTTCTTCCTAAGTAAGGAAATCCATAGATCAATCAGACCTGGTTATAATGGGGAGGAAACAGAAAAATACAAGGTGGGGGTAAACCTATCCAAAAATATAGAGAAAATGACAGAAAAAGAGTGAAGGATATCTAGGATTTGCTTGCATTTGGATTGAGGAGTTGCCTACTGCATAAGATGCCCTGTTTACTCATCTCTTTCTGTTACATAGACATTGTAGAGAATAATTGGAAATGTCGACCTTGCAATTTATGAAATATTTGGTTCCATCTAGTAGATATTTTTGGCATAAATGAGATTGTATACCAAATTGTATGTTCTGCCTACTTCATCCTTTTTTTTCTGGAAGGCTGATATTACCTTTGAAACAGGATCTTAAAAACACCCAAGACATTTGCCTTATACATGTATAAAATAATTTAAAAATATATGATTTTTCCTTTTTTGAGATGGGCTTTTCATGAATTATTTTCTGCCAAATACTGTTCAGACATTTTCAAGGTACTAGAAGTCTGTGATGTTTAGGAAGGTTAGAATCCCAGATGTCCTGGCTACAGACCTATTTCAGACTGTTTCTTGGGACCAGAGCTGTTAAAGTAATATCTTGTAATCATGAAAGAAGAATCTCAATATCAAACTACATTTTTCAGTTAGATCTAAATATAATTCTCTATTTAATTAAATGTAGTAGTGTATTTATGTTTATTATTATTATGTCACAGACCTGGTACTTACAGTGTTCAGATTTTCCAGACAGAAAAATTCCAGCTTTTATGTAGTGTTTTGAAAGTATTTTTTTAATATTATGTGGGGTTTCTTGTGTGTGCCAAGGGAGACAGGATTACCAGGCTGGTGATCAGCTGGCAGAGGGATGCTCTTTTCAGAAGCAAGCTAAGATTCAAAACAGGGAGGTTAGGAGCAGTGATGCTTTTACAGTGATTTCCAGGACAGCCAGCTGCTGGTGCTGTGCCTGAGCTAAAAATAATATGGTCATAGCTGATAAAAAAGAAGCAAGAGCAATTAATTGCAGAATCTGATCAGACCTGTTTCTGCATTGAGCTTTTCTTTTTTTGTACTTCTTTGTCCCATCTCCAGCTGCAATCGAAAAACAAAACAAAACAAACAATCCTTCCTGTAAAGTACAAAAGTCCTTCTTATATTTCAGCATTAATTTGGAGAGATGTAATGACCTGCCCGGCTTCTCAGTGTTGCTTTAAAAAGCATTGCAGGTTTCTAGGGAGCCTTCTGCAATCAAGGTCTCTTGCAGCCTCCAAGCCTCACAAAATCTTTCCTCTGTTCTCAGTTTATACGCCCGTGTCCTTTGGAATTTGGAGATGTTAGGTGGTCTCAACTCTTGCCTCAGCAACGTGCTCTGATCAAAGTGTGCAGTACAATGTGATTGCAGCAAAACGTGCTGTGTACCATCTCTAATAGCGTGGGCTGTCAGTACAGGATTTCAGCCTGCTGAGAACTTTCAATCTTCTGTGCTTAGTGTGCATTAAATCTCTCATCATCTACAAAATGCCTTCCCTCCCCTACTTACTTTGGGCTGTAGGAGAGCTATAGTCCATAACCTTTGTTTTCAGTTTTATCATAAATTGAAATACACGCACACTTAAATTTTCCTAATAAATAAAGTGCTATGTTGTTCTAAAGCTGCCTTTTCACCTCATTACAGCTCAGTGGAGTGGAGAGTGATGTCATGGTTGACCCAGCACCAGCATGCCCATAAATGATACAGTATGTTCCCCCCTTTACTTCCTGGCTAAAGCACTGGGAAGGAGCTTAATATGAAATTCATGCCGTGATGACAGATTTAAAAGTTGCTACAGACTGTAACAGACAGCAACTGCATTTTGCAGACATACATGACACATACCACTCTCTTGTATTCCTAAGTGATGACATTTTCAGTTTAAAGACTTATGCTCCTATTGCACATTATGACTGTCTGTCTACAAAATCAGGCGGGAGGAGGGAAGGAAAGGACAGGACAGAGAAAACACTGAACTGGATATAAAGCTCTGCTTGGAGAATATGTTGAATATTAATCAGTGGCTGGAGGGGCAGCACACACCAGTTTTCAAGCTGCTCTGTGCCTTTTGGGGGATTTTGGCTGTTTGGAGGCAGACAAAGCAGTTGTGCTTCATCTGGGGAAATGGGCCCCTCGCACTTTTAACAAGGAGACTCTGACAACCCAAACGGTGCTAAATTGTAAATTTGCAAGCAGGAAACTAACATGCCAAACACGAGACACCCTTCTTTGGCTGGGCTTCCCAAGCAATTAAATAAATAGCCATCACGTTGTGTCTGCAGGGCAATAAAACATGCCACTGCAGAGAATTTACAGGAGTGGGCCAGGGAGGTGGTGCCTGGTAGAGAGCTGTGACGTTCTACATTTGCACCTATGGCTGCTGGAGAAGCTTCCCATGAAGGTACAGCTTGACTGTAAATATAAACACTGGTTTATGACCTTGGCATCTCCCTTCACCCTCCGCTGGCTGTCCTTTCCTGCAGCTACTCAGCATCACAGCATACATGACAGGTAAATAGTCACTCAAACTGATGGAAAGCAAAGCTATGCAAATATGTAAGAATGGATTACTAGCATTGTACTCGATCAGAAAACAAAATGACATTGGCCTCTTATCAGAAGACATTTCATACCACTACTGCAGTTTATGCCAAATAGGCAACCTCCTCCACTGGAAAATATATCCATTAATTTCCTCCAGGATTCTTAGATGCCTCACCAGGATTTCAGAAGAGCTGAAGAATTAGAATACCCTTGAGAATTCTTCCTCGTGCTCTTTGGAGACACGTGTGTAGAAACAGGATTTTATGATATTTTTAGATGCTGAGCACCCTTAAGTGAAAGTTGAAGGAAATCAGTCCCATGCAGAATTATGTCTCTAGCATGGCAGGGGTGCCCAGTCACGAGAGACATGATCAATAAAGCTTATAGTTTATGCACCTCCATATTGAGTTTCCACATTTTGATTTAAGGAGTTTCCTGTAACATAACCCATGGGGGCTAAATTTTCCTGCTCAGCATGAATGAAATGTTGCCATTTGTTCAATATTCAGGTTATTTATCATTTGGAGTCCTACCCGTATTACTGAAGTCAAATCTCCTCCCAGAAGAGGCAATTCTTAAAAGGAGTACAAAGCTTTGCTTTAATAAGGTATCAACTAATGAAGAGCAAAATTGTTTTAATTAAATTAAAGCAGAATCAAATAATGAACACAGCTGAGTCCCCAAGGATTTGTCTTTCAAGCGAACTTTTTTGAATTTAAAAGGAGTTTTGGAAATTTTGACCACATTAAAATCATGAAGTCCTACAAATTTCATCAAAAGATTGAATCTATGAGATTTCCAACTTTGGTCCTCAGCTGAGGTTGCTTGCAGAAAAGCATGTCTGCATATGAAGATTCAGTTCTTCAACAGAGAACCTGATGTATGAGTGATATTTCAAGTATATGACCTATTTTTCAATACATCCTACAATCAGGAATTTCTGAGTCTGAGTAAAACCTGTGAAAACACCAAAATGCCCAACCCTTTGATCATCAAGAGATTCACACTATTTTTCCCAGCCAGTCTTAGCAGAAATGTCGTGAACAGTTTTGACACAGACAGTAAGGGATGTGGTTTTCTTTCTTCTCTTACAGGTGCCAGAGCAGTGGGAGCACCTTTTTCATTTTTCAGTCATCCCAGTTTCCCACATGCATATCAATTTGTCTTTGTCACTTGCAGAGTCTCACTTAGCTGAGTAGCTCTCATTTGTCCCCTGACCTTTGACTGCTCCTGGTTATGTTGAGTATAAGGATGAGGGGAAACAGCCATGAGAAAGGTGTCCTTTTTTCTCCATCAGTCCCTCAAGGAATTGAGCCTAGTCACTGCAGAAAATGTGAGGATGTTTTGTAAGTTTCTAGATTTATTTGCATTCCCGAAGATGTTTTTAACAAAAACTGCAAAGAATATGGAAAAGTATTATTTAGAAAAAAGTGATTGTATTTTATGGAAGGTCAGCTAAGGGTAAACTAGTACAGAAGTCATGCAGATATCTTCACAGCAGAAAAAGGCATTGACTGTGAATGTCAGATTTTTGTAAATTATAGGCTTAAACCAGAAATTATTATATTGCCATCAGTTTGCTAATTTTGTTCTTTTACAGCATGTAGAGGATGGTTCATAATTTTTCAATATTTAGGTATTTTATAATGAAACAGCTGATGCTGTAATATGGAAGGAATTAGAGACTGTTTAAAACTAGTGGCTTGTTCTCCAAACCTGAAGAATGGATTAGTAAAATGTGAAAAGGGAAATCTCCAGGGATGAAATATTGACCAAGGTAGCAGGTCCTCAACAAATGAAAGCATAACAAACTGAAATGTTATTAATCACTACTTCTGGTGTTGAGTTTTTTTGTCTGTTTTTTTCTTAATTATATCATTATTTGCAAAGTGTAATATTTTAAGTATAGTTCTGTAAAAAATATCGTGGATATTTTTTCCCATTTAGTTATCCTTATTCTGATTATTGCTAAAAAATTAATTATGGTACTTTGCTATTTCCAAAGTCTTCCCTGGAGATTTGAAACTGGAAGTGTCATGGGTATATTTTGCCAAATCTTCATTTGTATGAATCATCCCACCAGATCTTGCTGGCAAAATGGGATGACCTAAGTAAATGCCATTTTACTTCTTACATTTTGAAAGAGATTCCTTGCAGGTTAATTAATAAAACTTAAAACTGGAAGGAAAAAAACCTGTTCTGAAATATAATTCATAGCTGTTAAACTTGGAGCACAAGAACCCTGCCTCTGACCAATTGCATGAGATTTCATGAACCTGTATGTAATTGTATAAAACATGATTAGCAAGTTATATGTGTATCAGGAAGATAAGATTAATTCTGTGTGCTTAAAAAAATTTTTTTCTGGGATGTGAACATTGCCCTGCCTTGTAGAAATGGCCATCTGCATCCCAAAGAATTAACAGACTCCTCGGACTTTAGCAACCATGGAAATGTTATCAGCCAGCTATAGTTGCCATCTGAGTCATTGGGAGTTCCCCTGAATATGCCAGGTGAGATGGTAGAATCAGACAATGACCTGGCAGCAGGAAGATTTAAACTTCTTTAGGACAGAGAAATCCTTGAGAAAGGATCAAATCCAATTAGGCTATAAATATGGATTTGAGTGATGAAAGAAAATTCATGTTCCAAATGTAGATCCTTTTCCCTGAATGGTGAGTTGGGAAGAGGTCTATAGCATGAAAACCTACTTGCATCTGACAGTTTAACAGCTGGGATGTGCAGGATGGCAGCCACAGAGCCAGAACATCCTTGCAGTGACCAGCCCATGGAACTCAGATGGTAACAGGCTACTGCACCATAATCTGCCAGTTTCTACAAGACTGGTGAAGAAGAAGTCATCTCATGACTTATGTTAGTCAGGGAAGCATGCTGGCCTGCTGCAACATTGTTGGGAAAGGACCCAACACCTGAGCATCCTCAGGCAGTTTGTGATCAGAAATGCCCCATTAATACATGACAAAATTTTGCTGCTATGTGTTTGAATGTATATGTGCTTCTGGATTTACACATAGAAAAATATATGCTGAATGCATTGTGCTGTATTTTAGGCAGATATGCTGCAAGTTAAATTACAGGGACAGGGAGATTGACCCCAGATCTGATTAGCATAGAACTGAAGATGTGCACTAAATCATCCTATATTCTTTATTTAAGAGTTGACTGGAAACAAGTCTGGAATTATGTAAACTGGTACCCTTCATTGTGATCAGTAGAAAAATAAGTCCAGAATTTCTGTGCATAAAATCTAGTTGTTCTTTTTAACTTCCTAGTGGTAAATGGGTCGAAAAATCTTATCCTTAGAAACATAAGTTATCTTCTTGGAGTCAGTGTGAGGAAGACTGGAGTACTTGAACTGATATTCAACAGCAGAAAAGGAAAAAGGCCTTTCCTCTTCTGTGCCTGTATTTAAGAAGCAATTTTTATTTCATACAGGAGACAGATGTGTCCAGCTACATCAGTGCAGCATGTCTGTATAACTGTAAGCCTGTTAGAGTTCAAAGTGTATTATTTCCCTTTGTTGCCCTCCATGATCTTTGCACCACACTGAAATTTTGTCTCTGTTACTGAATTGATACAGATTAGAAAGTGTGGCTAAGTGACAGGACAAATGCTGGAATCAGACCTGCTGAACTGCTTTAGCCCACAGGAGGCACACCGGATTTGTGTATGGGAATAGAGAGACATCAACTGCCTTGAGATCTATGACTGATGGAGACGTGTATAACTTCCATTCTGCTTCCAGTGTTTGACAAGTGAAGCTGTGGGGCAAAATTAATGATCACGAGGTGTTCTTTCCTCTGGAACTCTGGCTAATATGTCTGGTATAACTGGTAGGCACAGTACCAGTTGCAGTGAAGCATGGCAGCCTGTGCTGGGCTTCAGGAATTCATGCTCCAGGCAGCAACTCAGAATTAACTGTTTGCTGTGCTGTGTGTGTTCTTACACCTTCATGTTGTTAGCAATGGCTTTGAAGTCTAGGAGGTGACATGAGTCTCACATTGACAGCATGGGAAAAATAAATGCAGATTTGGGAGGTGAAAAAATACATAAATAACATCAAAGAATAAATATCAGTGCTAAAAGCACCTCTTGCCATATCAGTGTGTGTATAACAATGACAGACATTATTCTCATTCTGTTTAAAATAATGCTTTTACATTATTCTCCTCAAACCTTTCTTTCTTTTTTTTTTTTTTTAATGGTTACCAAAAACAAATTATAGCAACATGGGGACAAATCCAGTCTCATTGCTTACTTGTATTTCTCCATCAGTCTGTCATTTTCAGTCATCTTGTCTTGGAAAGTGAACTCTTTAAGGAAAGACCCATGTGTTTTATAGCACCTGTCACAGTGAGTTCATGGTCACGTTAATGCTAATATATAATAAATAAATTTAAAATGTGTTAATAGACAATATTCAAGTGCATGCTCAAACCTGAATAGTAGTCACACTAAAAAGATCACAGAAAGGAGGTGCATAAGACATTAGTCTGGCAGCCTCCTTGTCCTTTAGGCAGGTTTTGTACACATGGTAGCTGTTGGGATTATTTTCATGCCAAAGATGAGCACATTGTATATACAATGTACAACTAATACAAGTTTGTAATGTGATGATGTAGAAAAACACATTAAGAGAATTTTGGATGGCAGATGCATAGGCTTTCAAGAAGCTGTGGTGATGGGAATTACCAGAAAAGGTTAAAACCCAAACAGTAATGATGTCTGGTAATAAGTCACTTCACCAATCATGTAATTGGAATGAATAGACAAAGCAAGTCAGGATAGAGGATGGCAGGAGATGACCATAAATGACAATGCAAAATTATTTTTCTGTGGTAGATGGTGTTTGCCTAGGAGGGGTGGGGGGAAAACAGGCTAAGCAGTTAAAAACAGTAATTGTATCCCTTAAAACAGCAGATACCTCTTTATCTAATAGATGTCATACAGAGCCCCTGACCTTTGATGACTGAAACTCAATTTAAATTTCTCTGAAGTTATTGCAAAATATAGTATGGCTTATTTCTGTTATTTAGAGCTGATCACCCTAATCCTAAAGTATTTACAAGGCTTTTGCCAGCCAGGTTGTGAATCTCACTTGACAAGAAGCAGTGTCACTTCTTGTAGCTGCTCTCCAGTAGGCTGAAAGATTTAACATCTGGACAGCACTCTGGCAGAACTTTCTCTGATTTCGGATGATAACATAAATCTGTCTATACTTACAAAAAATTCTTTCTCTGGGCAGATTTTTTGCTATCCTTCCCTTCCCTTCCCTTCCCTTCCCTTCCCTTCCCTTCCCTTCCCTTCCCTTCCCTTCCCTTCCCTTCCCTTCCCTTCCCTTCCCTTCCCTTCCCTTCCCTTCCCTTCCCTTCCCTTCCCTTCCCTTCCTTCTTCTCCCTGTGCTAATTGTCAAGTTTTGAGCAGTTTGCATTAGACAAAATCTAGAGATTCAGAACTGAAATCTCTTTCAGCCAAAATAGGTTATTAAAGACCCCAACTGAAGTTCTCTGTCTGTTCACTACAATAATTAGTCAAATATTATATTCAAGTACCCATAAATGAGGAAAATCTGGATTTGGACTGGGTATTAACTCTGTGACTTGAGAGGACCATGCTGGTGGAGTTGTCCTCTTGTACTCTGAAACATCTGTTGTATTTCAGCTGACTGGTGTGTGAAGTACTCTGGGTACAGAAGCAAGAGTCATCTGTGAGCTAGTAAGGACTAACTGGACAAAAGCTGTTGGTTTTTTAGGGAAAATGGAACATATTAATCCCTTTCTTGCATGGCCTAAACCGTAATCCCAGAATGACCTTACAAGCTTTTTTCAAGATGAATTATGCTGTGGCATTCTCAAGACTAGTGTCATTGAAAATAATCTTCTCCCAAGCCCATACTGTGCTGATTGTGATTCTCATAGAACATTTATGTATTTACATAATAAATCGATTTGAAGTATTTTTAAAATTTGTCAAAAATCAGTAAAATTAATTTCCATCCTCTGTTTGAAGTCTTAAAATTAAATCTGTGATTGACCTTTTATCACCTAAATATACTGACTGATAGTTATGCTTGCTAAAAATGGAATTTATGGTTCTGAATGATGGTCTAATTTGACAACCTTGCACTAGTGTTTTAATTCCATTTCTCAGTGTTGTTTGTCATGTCCTTCCCTTTTAGGACTCCCTTTGCTCCATCTTCACAGATGTTAGAAGCAGACAAGATCAGTAAGTATATTCAGACTTCTCTCACCTTATTTCACAGGCTTTTGACAATGTGTTTGACTGTTTCCTTAGATCTCTGGGGAGACATCTGTGATTTGCCAAAAGTCTTGGTACATTTGAGTTATCTGTGCCCTGGGGCAGAAAGAAAAAGGTTTTGGATTTAACCATAAGTCTTGTAAGGAGATACTTTCAATGCTTTTAGTTAAGACATGTTTTAAAAATGTTTAAATGGATGACTTCATGCCTCATTTTATGGCATTCCTGGAATACTGTTACAAATACAATAAATGTTCATTTAATCACGAATACTATGCTAGCTGTCATTCGTGAGAGAGTGCAATAAAGTCCTCACAAGTTCTAAATGGCCTATTTTATATAGAATACAATATCCTTGAGCTATAGCAGTGATGTTCACGTTAAACTCAAGGATTTAAGTTTTAAATTGAAGGGTCTTTCTCTTATTTCGCCATGCACATGACTTCCCGTAGAAGTTAATCTCTAAATGCACTGAGTATTCCTCTTTTATAACATATTTTATAGGGAAGATAATTGCTCTTGTGCTGCTCTTTGGTCCAATTCTGTTAAGTTTATTCTAGAAATCTGTCATCTATAAAAGCTAACAAGAATATCCACATCTAAATAGTTTCACTGTGGTGGTATTGCCTAAATGTAGGAAGGGAAGCAGATATGATCCATAGTTTATGCATACTCTTTGTGATATTTATCATTTTAAATAAGATATTTACATGTGTTCATCAAAATATGACTCCTCATCATGGTCTTCTAAGCTAAGCCTGTAATATACATTATTATGGTAATTTAGAAATGAAGCAAAGCGTGGAAAAAGAACATGATAAATGCATATCATCCTACTCTTTATGGCTCTAGTTAATGTCATACCTTAGGCTAGACTGAAAACGTTTTGAGTTTCACATACAAAAGTTTATTTTGAAATGAGTCAGTCAACAGGCTTTTCCTTGCTCATTACCATTTACCCTAAAGATCTTAGGAATCTGATTTTGTTTCATTATCAATTTATTTCTGAGAAAAGCATTGTCCTCATGTAGTACTAAAATCATAATTTCCCTTCATTTTGTAACTGGGACAAAAGTAAATTGTCTTCCAATTCTATGGAATTAGTTCTGTGCCTGGATCTTCCATTCTCTGTATGATGTTTTAACCTGGAAATTATTATAACAGATACTCCTCAAAGAGACTCAGAAAGGAGCAAAAAAAGATTGTTTATATTGAAATCAAGCAATCAGCTGGATAGTCTTTATTTGAGAGCAGTAAATCTTTTTAACAAGTGGAATAAACCGGTAAGAATAACTGGGAAGGCATTTAGGGAATTACACAAAGGGTGTGTGGTTTAGACCTTTTCTGGAACGCAGGCTGCAGTTTAGCTGTCGAGTCACTATCATTCTCCTCAAAGGTGAAATGATTTAGAGGCCTAGAGAAACTTAATTTTTCTTGATCACCATGTGCAACCTGGAATTTTAATGGCAGGCATAATTAATTCTTCTGATGTTAATCATCAGGGCTGGGCTCCACAATTATCAGCCTAGTGCAGCTGGGGCATGGTGCAGACATGAAAAATTAGGAAAATGAATCAGTAATAGGGTGGCAGATTTAATCTGCATCATGAAAACAAAGTTAAAAAGAGGGAGATCGAGAGAATTTCAGCTGAAGCTTTTGTGCCAATGAGCACTGACAGAACTGAAAAATGTTGCCGATGTCCAAAGTGATTGGTAATTACCAAGCCATTGAATTTTTTATTGTCAATTTATCATTGCGCCAGAGGTTAAATTTAACATCTTCTTCTAAAGCCATCACTCTAGGAGGAAGGCAAGCTTTGCATCACGTGGACCAGGAGTCAGTGAAAGGTTAATCAGGTATTCCTTTAGTTTGTGTGTGCTTCCAAATCAGTCTTTCTTTTTGTGTCCTTTATGCTGCATACACACCGTGGGGTATTTTCTAATTTATATCACCTGTACATTGCAGAAAAATATTAGTTGCATTCCTCAGCACAGCATCATCTGCCTTGCTGTCTATTTATAATGTTGTATTTTCATACTTCCCCAGGCATATTTTACACACATTTCAATATGTATATGGAAATGTTATATATACAAAGAACTGTATGATACAAGGCAGGCATTTCCCAAACAAGGAAAATTATAATCTCAGTGTCTGAAAGTACTGGAGGAAATAAGAAAATCCAATAGCATTTGTTTTGCTATTTATTTATTTAATTATCAACTGTGCTATTTGGTTTGCACTTGATTTCTGCTTTGTTCTGAAGCCATATTGTTTGAGAATGATCCAGTTTAAGATCAGGGAATGTTTGGAATGCTAAAAACTGCGTTTGGGCTGAAGGACTGTGAGGGGAAGGCTGTTTGCATTTTGCATCTTGTGTGATTCTGAGCACAGTTTTGGCACTCAGCAAGTAAGAAATATTCTCAATTCATAAAGGAAGCTCATATTTTTCCTTTGAATCTTTCCCCCTCAAGAATATTTAGTAAATGGTAGGGTCTCTTTTGATGCAAAAGCCCTAACAGACTGAGAAAAAGACAGCACTGAAACATCCTTTTAGTAGAAATATGTGACAGAAATACACATTCATGTGTTAGGGACTAAATTGAGCCCTGAAGTAAGTGCAATTCTGTTCAATAAAATAGTAGATTTCTGCTTTTCTGTTTATAGGTTCAGATCTGCCCTGAAAATTCCAGATACATGTTCTTATACTCCTTGCTATGTAGCTGTCTTTTAATACAATGTTAAATACAACCTCTGTCTACCTAAATTCCTACCTAAATTCTGCTCAGTAATCTCACTTCTATTTTCTCTATTTTTTTGCATTGAGTGTTTATTATAGATTCCAGACTGTGCTCTGATTAAAGGAATTGTATGCATTTTCTATAAATTAAAAATGGAAATGGCCTTTAGGGGAGACTCAGTAGAGGAATCAATGCATGCATTAATTACTGCAATTCATTACCCAAATAAACACAAGACTCAGCCTTTTGCTGGATACAAATTTCAGGACATACGATGTTTACAAGAGACAAAGGCTTGTGATCCTGCTCATGTTAATCTACAGATCAAAGTATGTGAGCCCATTCCTAGTGGAGGCTCCTTTGGGGATACCATAGCTGGGATCAATCCCCCCATGCAGGCAGTGAATTATTGCTGCTGAATACAAAAGCTGCTCACGTGACATCACTATTCCCTAACAACAGGGATACTTGCTCCAGATAGGGCTTTAAAAGAGCGTATTTTCTTGATACCTCAATTTTCTATAATTAAACTCAAATAATAAAGCAATAGCTGTACAATGACCACTGATTCACTTCATTAGCAAAAATATTCTGCAGTTCATAGCAATACTTAGTCATTTGGAAGAAAAACATGAAAATATACTCTTTAGCTTCCCAGAGGCTTTCTAGAATATAAACAGAGGGTTAGAAGATATATGACAATTAAAACTATACAGAAAAAAAACCAGTTATTTGTTGAAAAGCTTTCCTATTCTTCTGAATTAGTATCCTTTCTTTTCCTTAAGAAGAGACTAGGAGAATATTGGAATAATGCAATTTTTCTAACAGCATCTGGATGCATTTCTTCATCATATTTTATAGATGGAGAATAAATTACAGTAGGAAGGCTTGTGTTCAAACCAGGACACAGAGCGTGATTTGAATCTCAGTGCATTTTACCTTCCATTGTGGGTGCAAGTTCACCCCCAGCCTCAGCAGTTCACAGCAGAACACCAGCCTTTTCCTTCTTTCCTGTTGGAACACTCAGCTATTTTAATGGGATTCTGACCAAAACTGCAACTAATTAAGAATCAATTCAGGACCATTAGTAAGTGGGACGAAGGTAGCCAGCGCTGCATATTTCAAAAGAGTTCACTTTAATGAGAGGAGTTCTTGGACAGGGGAAGAAAAACCCCACAAGCAGATTAAAGATAGTGTAGGGACCTTCTCCAGTTAAACTAAACAACTAATGCTACACAGAAAGATGCTGAACTTGTAGTCCTCTCTAATTGATCTACTTACTGTTCCTTAGGAAACTCAAAACAATAATGAGTGCAGGTATTAAGTGTGCATTAGTCATTCAATAGCTATTTATAAACATTAGCAATTGTTACATTTCACAGGCTTTCTTTATTGGAGAAACATGTGTTATCTTTTTTTCAGACATATAAACCTTAGAACTGTCAAACCATTTTTTCTTCTTTGGGCTTTGTACTTCTGCAACATCTGTTTATCTGCACTGCATTGCCTGCAGATGGGATTTTTAGAATTTGTTAAAGGGGTTGGGATGCCATATTTTTGACAGCTGTAATTTTGCTTCACCACATAGCAAAACTTCACTAAAAATGCAGTGCTTTGAGGGAATGATTTCATTGTCATTATTTCATTAGTTGTATAAATTTTTCCCCTTTATCTCTTGCTATTGTGAGTTATGTTAATGAACTGGCAGCATGTAAATGTAATCATTTTAGGAGAAATATAAAAAGCAGTATATGGCTGATTGATTTGAATTATTAGAGGGAATGCATGCAACTATATTGATATAATCTGATATTAAGGAATTAAAATCACTATACAGTAAATTGAAAGCACAAACCTGAATAGATTATGTGGTAAGTCCTTAAAACCTCACACTGACCTCAGCTCATGAGAAACTCCTTGGGCAACATTTCTGATTTGAGACAGAATGAACAGAAAGACAAATCTGTGAGATTAAATCTATATGTTTAAGAAAATGTGTGAAGAGCTGTTTTTATTCCCAGCAAAGGCACATGAATGGAGACCTAGTGCAACACCTTTGTAGTTGACATGTATTTTAGATATTTTGTAGAGTTAATAATTTACACAGGAATTTCTAGGAACCTTCATTATTTTAAAATAAATTTGGCCACAGAGGAGGGAATGTGATAGAACATCTTCCCAGTATGCTTGTTTGAAAGATGAGCATCTTGGCTATTTAATTTTTTGTTTTCTATTTTATTTTTTAATTTGTACTGCTAAACAGTGTGCACTCAGTGCAATTCTCTCGCATTAAATATCAATAAGAACAATCAAAAAGAAGCAAATTTTGAAGTATTTGTCTTTGTAGGAAGAGTGGGCCCTAGTCAGGAGCTGAAGGGTCTCCTGTCAGTGCTGTTTACCTTAGTCCTTGTTCTGGATGCAGGTACTCTTAAGACAGAGATTGTACACCTTGGAAGTCCTGGGTTTATAAGCTATATCTTTATAACCAAGCTTCTTTAGCTTCTGTAAGAAAGAAAACAAGATTTCTGTTGGCAATGACAGGTGACAGTGTGAACAACAGAGGAAAATAATTTGGGGAGAGAGGAAAAACGCTGCTTTAGGGAGGCTGGAAATAGATCAGGACTGTCTGTCAAACATGCTTTTTCAAAAACGAAATTATTTTGAATCTTACTTGGATATTACTTCATTAGTAATGGAGAAAATGACTGACAGATCAAAATCTGTGAACTCTTTTGTTTTTAATAAATGAAGCAAACAAGTAATTTCAGCTCTTTCTATTCTGTGGGTTGTGTGCTAAGATCTGAGAAGCACAAAAATACCGAGTCCTCCCACACTCTGGTCAAAGCTTTTGGCTTTTACAAAATAAATGGAATGGGACAAAGTGTCACTTGGATGTATAGAAGGATGTTTGGAATGGGGACAAGCCAGGAGAGATTTGACCAATATTTCCATGCCAGTAGAGGTTCACAGACCCAGGCACCAAGGCTCAGTCAAGCAAGCCTCAGAACAACCCCCAGATACTATAAAAACTATTTCAGAGTACATGTTCAGCCACTTCAGATCCCATGGGAAGAGATTTATAGCAACCTGACCTGTGCCAAAGGACACAAGCAATATCCTCCTTTTTTTCTTCAGTTTTAAGAATTGATCTGAATAGTTTTCAGTTTTTATTTTACCATCAGTTAGAAAAGTAAAACATATTTTCTTGAGCTGAAAGAGGTGGAGCACTTTTATCACTTCTGTCTTCTGGTCTTTATTTTTGCACATAAGCTGTGAGGATCTCCTTATGCTCACTTCTGGCCAGCCTGTTCAGCATAACAATATAACTGCAGAACTATCAGTACTGTCAAGTTCAAGCCTCCTTCCCAGTTTGTATGTGATGTACCTTAGATTTTGGTTAAATATATGTTCATTATACAGCTTCTGTTTCTGACCTCTTCCTGACTATTCAATTCCCTCTATGAAAGCAATGAATCTCAAATCATGGGGTGTGTGGGGTGTCTTGTGTTTGGAGTTTTTTTTGGTTTTGTGTGGTTTTTTAGATGTGGGCAATTATTGTATAGCAATATCTCACGGGGGCTTGGTAAACAGGATGTTATGCTGCTGAAGATCCTACGTCAGGTAAATAATGTGTCTTGTTGACCAATATTTCTGATACTATGGAAACTGAATAAGTTTGAACTGCCATTATTTTTTATTTTTACTTCTTGGCACACATTTACTGTGTGCTTTCCCATGCAGTTTGCCAGTAACTTTTTGCATGGCTGCCAGCATTATGGAGACTCCAAGTGTACAATTACCTTTGCCTTCCTTTCAGAAATTCATGAAATGCATTTCACATCCTTGCAGGGAAGACCTTTCTAGCTCTAATCAGGGATTGGAGGAGGTGACATGCAGTGGGAAGCGCAGTTCTTTTCCTTCCTCTTCTCCGATCTGTAGCATTCCTTCATTGGTTCTCCTCCAGGATGCATTCCCAGAGAACTCCCCTGTCTCTGTTGCAGGAAGGGTGAAGTGCTCCCTCAGGGATGAGGAAGCCGAGGATGGCCAGAATAGAATCCAGGCGATGACTTCACTGACAGGACCAAGTCCTGCAGTGCCTGAGCCAGGAAAGCACAGCAGGGAGTGGCAGAAACAAGTCCTGTTGATAGAGCAGTGATGACTGAGGCAAAAGCAAAGTAACAAGTCAAGCTCAAAGTCAGTCTGGGAAATGGAAGCAACAATTCAGGTGTGGGTCTAGGAAAAAGGAGTGGGTGCCTGGACCTGAATTTAAATGAGGCTCCTGAACATGTGGAAAGAGCTCTTGTGAAGGCCCTAGGTGAGGCAAGTAAGGTCTGTTAAGGCACTGAAAGGTGATACAGAAATGTGTAGTTTACAATTCAGTCTGCATTTGTTCTGCTTCATCCAACAATTGAAGTCTTTCTTCCTTTGTCACCAAAACTTAACTTACACTGTGTCTCTGGAGCTCCCTATTTGTCCTCTACTCCTCAGCTCTGCCTTTCTTCACTGGTCTAAGACCTTTAATGCAAAGTGACAGCAAGAACAGTAAAACCTTGTTATAATGTCACTTGAGGTTTGGACAGAAAACAACATTTATTTTAAAAATTCCATGACCTCGTAGCAATTTTGCTGTTGGCACTGTGCTGCATACCAGGGCTACTTGGAACTTCATAGCCCCAGCAAAGATACATCGAGTTCTCAAACCAAGGGGTGGTTTCTCAAGAAAGACCAGAGCATTTCTTGTGTTTGCTGGAGGAATGGTTTTTACAACACACTGCTGAACTGATCTCCAATAGAAGGCAGGGGTCCACATGCGCTCAAAGTTATTTTAATAAATCATATCCATAGAGGGGGACTAAGAAAGGAGGACAGACAAGAAATATGTATGTTAAATTCATTTGAAATTATTGTTGCTGATAAAGCATCCTACTGGTTCTCTGACTTTGTTGGATAGCAAAGCAAGGCCACAGGGCACTGAGAAGAAAGAGAAAAGCAGTGATATAAGAATCATGGACATTATAGGCAAGGAGCAATATTATTAGGAATTGAACTGAACAGTGGCAAGGACTGTATATTAGCCCTGTTTTGCTAGTGCTGACTTGGTGTTCAAAACAAGGCTTTGCAGTCTTTTATACACCTCTAAAAAAGTGTTCTTTTCAATACAATATATAACTAAGTAGGTTAACTTATGAAATAAACATACAACTTGACTTCAAAATGTTTTTAACTCTGTAGTGCCGTAGAAAAGAAAAATCTTTGAAATTAAAAAAGCTCAAACAAAACACAACCTAAAATTCTGTCATCTCCTCCTGTGGCCCCAAGTCAGCACTGGCTTCCTGAGGAAATACAGTCAAGGACAGCCCAATTTAGTTCTATAACTACTGTTCCAGTGGCACAGCAAACCTGGCTTTTTGAATTTACTGTCTTCTTATAAAAGAAAACCACATCCTTTAGATTTTTAAAATTAATGCTATTTAATTAACTAGTGCTGTGCCATCTCACTGTCTTTTTCTCCACTTAGGGAACGTCTGCCTTATTTACAGCTGTTGAACCAGCTTAGCTCCCACCTCTGCAAAAAATAATCAAGAAGCACATAAGGTACAATGGCCTAGGAGATATTATAATGTACATCCTAAATGAGTTTCTCTAGTTCTCTTGGGAAGAAGCTTCCAAGGTTTGATGTACTTGTAATCCTCAGAGATGAGCATTAGCTGTGGAATCACAAAGCCTTCAGAGTCCTCTCATGATTTGAGGGGTTTGGAAGTGCGGACAGTATGCACAAGACCAAACTATGAATTTTTCCATTGGGAATCACCTGTCAGTAATCCTTGCAAGCTATTAAAGTCAGGTGGAATGGAATAGGACATATACAGGGGAAATAGGAATGGCAGGTGCAGACCTGCCCTTACAAGATGTAGAGGGTTGTTAAGAAAAAAAGCCATGTAATGGTGTGTCCAACTGATCACTGCTAGCTGGAAGAGCACAATGGAAACTGGCACCTGAGTTCAGCAAAGGCATTATAATTAATTATAGTCACTCATTAGAAACTCTGAATATCTGTAAACATTATCTGTTTTGCGTTCTTAACCTGCTCCTGGCACCAAAAACCACACTGAAGTAATTAATTCACCTATAGAAGCTTGTCTTGTCAAACTAATTTGGTAGGTTGGAATATGGCAAATATAAAGTATTTAAATGGCAGTAATTTTGATCCCAACATAAAAACTGTGTAAATGAAGATCCTTTTGTTTTTATAAAACTGTGTGGTCACTGCACCCATTCTGAGAAAATGAAGCTCTATGGGATGTGTGCAGAAATCTCTTTGTAAAACCAGAATGCACAACTAGGGACTGAAAACTGAATGCAGTGGCCATCTAAACTACACATGCCTTAGTGAGAATGAGATCTGTTTGTGTGATTGATGGTTTCTGTTTGTTAACCTCCTTCAGGTAAAACATTTGCTTCAGGCAGAATTTCTGCAAAAACTTTAGGACTGGCCTTAGAAAGGAATTTGCTTTTTGAATATTTTTTTTCTTTCTTTCTTTCTCTCTCTGAGGGAACTAAAAAGGATCCAAAGAGCAGTAGTGTATAAAGACAAAGCCAGGCTGAATATTATATCTTACCAGTGATACACAAGTGTTAGTCAAATGGAGAGATGACAGTGAAATAAGGAAACAATTAAACTTCAATGAAACAAAATAAGGAATAACATTCCAGTCAGATCTAATCACATTATGTATAGCATAACTTTCAATTGAAAGTCCATAAAACCCAACCACACCTCAGCCAGTTTGTCTGGCATCCGTCCTATATAATAAGCCAGAGGTTCCTCATGGCACAACTCCAAGTTAGTTTGAAACCATGTCTGCAGTGGGGATGGCACTGAGCCATGTTTCCAAAGAAGTAGAATAATTTTTCTGGTGGGAAAGGTCAGGCAGTACAGAGCCATGAGGGATGAGATTCCCTTTTTTGGCTTTTTCTCCATTTTTAATCCTTAAAATATATTTCTTTTAATAGTAAAATTCATTCAAAAGCAGAAAATCTAACATGAAAGCAATGTTAAAGATCTATTTAGAATGACAGGCATCAGGAAATCCAAAATCCAGGCAAACTAGGTTGTATCATTATAAAACTTGCAAAGAATTTTAAAGTTGCTGGTACCTTTCCTCTGTCCTGTAAGTCTCCTCCCAAACAAGTTTTTTAAACTCTTATCTAACACTGAGAAAAAGAAGAGAATGTAATGGATTCTCATTCCCATGTTCTGTATTTGATATGTGCAAATATATGCATGAATATAGTAGTTAATTTGCATTTATCTTCCATTTTAAATAATAATCTTATTCATAATGCATAAATGGATTCCATATGCTATCAGACAAATCATTTCTAATTTTCTTTATGGGAGCACATATGGGAACTGTGTTCACCCCAGGTCAAATCCTGGCTCCATTGAAGTCAATGGCAAATTTCCCACTAATTTTGCAAGGGCCAAGATTTCACCCTTGATGTTCAGCCACCCTAATAATACAAAGAGCCAATGTTGTTCTCTCTTCTCATATGTCAGATAAGTTTGAACAAGAACTGAGTTATCACTGAATTAATGTAATCCATCCCTCTTCATTTTCTAGCTTGCATCAAATTCTTTGCTTGGGGTGAGTGGGATAGAGATCTACAGCTATAGTAGCCACACAGTTGTCTGTAAATGTTATCAGTGCCAGCTATTTCAGAGACTTTGCAGAGGCAAGCAGAGCAGGTCACTGGGAAATGACCTAGGAACAAGCATCCAGTGGAGAGGAAGGGCAATAGGGAGCTTTCCTGTGGTTGGAAGCATTTCTTAGGGAACTGGGTCTGTGGCATCTTTTGACAGTTTATGGGTCATGATTGCATCTGGTCTAACGGAAAATGATTTTTTGCCCCACTGCTCATTCTCTGTGGCCCTGCATGGAATTTATCAGATGTGTAGAAAGTGGAGTACAAGCAGTTGAATTCTGCAATCTGATTTTTTTCCCCAGGGGCTCTAACACACTTCTCTATAATGCTACAGGAAATGCTCCCCTTGTGGTTAAAATGGTGCCCACGGTGGGACAGAGGTACGCTCACTCATTTGTCATCAGTGCAAATGCTTGGATTCATGGCTAACATTGTGCAAACAGCCCATGCTGCTTGAGAGAAGATACCTCTTGTGGCTCATGTGGAGCAGAGATAGAATTCTTGTACTTTGGTTGCGCTCAGTGAGAACAAGAAGAAAGTTCAAATTCCTGTTAATTTCTGTGTTGGATTTACAGCATTCCACCATTCCATCCGGCACCTAGATAAGGGATGCACATTGAGAGGAACTTTTGTGAAACTGTCTGGATCACTCTGTTTCATCTTGAGTTAGATGAAACCTTATATCATCTATTCCAGAAGTGGGTGGCTGATTTCCAGGACTGACCTAGATTCAAATTCAAGCACCTCTGAAATTCACCCAAGTTCAGCTTCTGAAATCTTTTTGCTTATTAAGTGTTTTAAATCTGTATAAGTAAACCCTCCATTTTCTTGCCAGAACCAGGCTGGATATCAGTAGGAATTTTTTAACCAAAAGGGCTGTCAGACAATGGAACAGATGATGGAGTCACCATCCCTGGAAGTGTTCAAGAAATGACTGGACATGGCACAGTGCTGTTGTTGACAAGGTGGTGTTTAGTGAAAGGTTGGACTGCATGATCTTCATGGTCTTTTCCAACCCTAATTTTTATGATTCTATGAAGCAACTGACATTCTGGCTCACAGAACAAATGGAAATACTTTAATTAGCATATACACATTTAAAAATGTTCACCAATTAAAAACAAGTATCAGTTTGATATGAAAAAACAAAAATTTCCAGTTAGAAAAGTTAAAGACATTTTGAGTTTCTGGTCCTTTCACTCCCTTTTTTGACCATAAATATTAGCCTGCCTGAACTAAGATTCTTGAAGCATTGTGGTTAAATTGTAGTTTTGACAAATCAATTTATTATTTGAATTTATGAAAACATGTTACTCAGCCTAATTAGTTGTTAAGATCCATTGTTTTGGAGTCACTTCACTAGCAAAAATTGCTCATTAAGCAAATCAGCCAAGTTCTTTCTTGGTGCAAATATCAGCATCATCTAGCAGTGTTCCCGGCAAGATCCCTGGGGTCACCACCACTGCATCCCTGTCTGCTGAAGCAGACGTGTTCCATGGGTAAGGACTATGAGATCAGGCTTCATGTAATATGTGAGAGGCTGGAACAATAAATTATATTAATAACTTGAATTTTAGCTAATTTATCTCTGCAAGGTATTATTCCATTTTATTTTGTCTACATTTTTATTTTCAGCTGTAGGACATGACAAGTTGTGAATTATGATCTATTCATTCATATCCAGTTTCAACACAACTGGGTGTGAATTAATACTCCATAATTCATGTAGTGGAGTGTCTTATTACAATTATAAAATTTTATTAGAAAATGTTTTTTAATATTTATATTGTTAATTAAATGATGATGAGTCTCATAAATTCTGAACAATGAATTAGGTTGTATTAGGCACTATTCAGATTTCATCTGTTAGCCAATCAAGGTACACAGACTTCTCTATTATTTAATATGCTGTATGATAATGTTGGGCTGTGAGATTTTTCTATAGAATGTGGAATTTCTTATTCAAATGGATTTATCAGAAAATTTTCATTATGAATTTCTAAACTTGCGGGTCAGTATGAAAATACTGTTTCCTTTTACAGATATTAATCCACTGAATATAGCAAAGAGCATTTAATTCTTCATTTGAAATGCAAGTAAACCTCAGGTCACATAAACCTTGAGCAATTAAGGAGTGTTGGTTTTGAGGGCATCAGGAGTCTCTCTCCTATCTCCTAACTCTCCTAAAGCACTTTAATCTTCTTTATTTTGGATCTAGCTCTGCATTTCATCTCCTCATTGTGAAAGTCTCATTCCAGGTCTGTTTGTGAAAGCACTTAAACATGTGCTTAAAGCATTGAATATATGCCTCAATGTGCCCTAAATTAAACTGCAGTGCTCTCATATAGAAATTGAAGATGAGGTGCATAGCGAAAATTGCAATTTAAGATAGCTGTGGATTACATGACATTACTAGGATAAAGATATCCCAACTCTCATCATTACCCCAGAACAATGCCATCTACATAAATGATATGGAAGAATGCAGCAGCAAGAGTTAGATAAAAAAGGGGACTTTTTCAGTAAAAAAAGTGACTATCTTTGCTTATAAAATATTGTTTGATATAAACAATAAGAAATTATTTAAATACATTCTGTATCTTTGTAAACACTTTTCTAGATTCTCACATATTTTTCTTACTGGTTTCCTTTGAGAATTTCCATTTGAATTTGATTGTACAGTGGATGAATTTAATGCCCATAGAAGCTAAATTACTTTGAGTTAGGTAAAGTGAAGACCTGCAGAGATACACCAATAATTCACCTCCTCCCCAGCCTTTGACATCCTTTTGATTACAGATGGCATAAGGGTTTAATCCCAGGCAGAGATTCGCCGTGCAAGGATTCAGGGCTGAGTTGTTTAAAGCAAGGATAATGTGTGGCAGCATTCTTCCCCCTCAGGTGTTGCAGTTGCCAGAGTGCAGCCAGAGTTGCCTACTGCTGCTTTATTAATAATGGAACACTCACAGAAATTCCATGCAAAATTGATTTTTGAACTGTATGTAAGAATCTAATATGAAGTCTTAAAATGTCATTGAAAAATTCGTTTGTAATTTACTTTGTCGCTAAGAACTTACTGCCCCACTATAAACAATTTTACTGTATTTCTCCCCATTAAACAACAATTTTTTGCATATTTGTTCAGCCTTCTTGCTGTGACATGCCACTGTGAGCTGATAGATGGATATTTAAAACCATATGAGGGCTCTGTTTCTTTTGTTGCTTATTCAAATAACAAGTGGATATATCATTTTCATCATAGTGCAGGTGAATGGTGTTAATGGTTCATTATCTGACACAGAATGTTCGCTGATGAATTGCAAATGTACTGTTTGGAGAAGAGTGAACATGCTTCTGTGGCTGCAAAAATGGTTCTTTTTTTAAGCACTGAAAACGACTGTCAAGTACAGAGCAAAGATTCCTGGGGTTGAGGCCCAGGACAGGGGAGTGGGGGAGCTTAATTTTCACTGTTTTGGTTCCAGAGCTTTCTATGGGACTTGAAGTATTTCACTTGATTTAATCTTCCATTCACTGACCAAAACTTTGTCTATGTAATTGCAAGTGTAACTTTACATGGAACTCTCTACATTGCACTGATTAATAATAAGCATGTACAAATAAGCTGTAGGAACTTTTAGCAGTTTTAAAGGCTGAAGATATTTTCCTGGCTCATTTCTTTATCTAAAAATTAACCTGAAAATATGTTCACAGTTTGCACTGATTCCACAAGTATTCTGCAAGTGTGTGGCATTGTTATTTTCAGTATGGACAATCAAAGCTTTTTAGACAACAGAACCCCAAGGGAATGGCCTCATTGCTTAGTTCAGTGTTTCTGGTACTAAAGCACTGAGGAACGGCATTGCTTGAGCTTGTTTGTAGAGCTGTTCACTCCTCTGCAGCTGGGCTGTGGCTTTTGATTTCATTTTATCTGACAAACCTGTCAGGATTATGAAATTCCAGAACCACTCCACATTAAAAAATCAAAGACATGGTTCTGTCAATTAAATCTACAGGTTTTGTAGGTGTATCAAAGAAATTTTGGCAACTCTGTCCAACATTTGTTGCCATTTGTATGACTTGGGAAAAGGAGATTCTGTTGAAGAGTTGTATGAATGATTTATTATTTTCTGAAGTGTTTCTAACAGAAGGGTTGAAATTTAGTAACTTGGGAAAATATAAGAATTGCAGGGAAAGCTGGTTTTCTTTATTTGCTACTTAGCCATAGGTTCTTGATCAGTTACAAGCAGTTTTTTATACCATGGGAAGTTATACTTTGTTTATACTTTTGGAATAATAGCAGAACTTGAACTTAGTGTGGATTTCTAGTTGTTTGTCATTTGGGGCTAGGCTTTGACACTTGACTTGAAAGGAGTAATTCAGAATTACATAATTCTGAAGCTCCACTTCAAAATGTCCTTATTCTGGGTATAAGCACTAAAATCAGCAAGCCTCTCCACAAGCAATTAAAATGGACCTCTGAAATGAGAGGCTTCTTCACTCAAAGAGCAAGGCTTATCTTCCAGAAAATGTTTCCTGCAGGAATCTCCCTAGCAGGTTTTGAAGCTTTTACCATAATCATTTTGCAGAGTACACATAAGCTCTTGGATAATGGCTGAGCAACTATTCAGCTTTTTGATTGCTCCCACACCTGACCAGACTTACCGATCATGGGATTACATCCAAAGGCTGCTAAAAGCAGCAAGGAGAACTCAGAATTTTCCCCATTTGGTGTTGCTGTTGGGGCATGTAGCTGGTGATGAGGAGTGGCAGTTCCTGCTTTTAACAGGAGGTTGGGTTGTTGGTTACCCACTAAACAGTGATGAATTTAGGAAAGCTGTGAGATAATATAAGTGTGGCAGAGTAGTTTGCTATGGAGTGTTTGTTTAGGGAGAGGGAGGTAGTCAGGTAGATGTGAGACCTAAAAAGGTGACAGGGCTTGGAGAGGGAACTTTGCACTTTGTTTTAGTAATACTTTTAACATCTCCTGGATGTAAAAATATGTAACAAAAGTGCAGAGCTCTTGTGGAAATGATTGATCCTTTTCTGTCTTTTGTGAACAATCTCACGAGAAACATATGGAAGATACAAGGGGGAAATATGGTGATGCTATGGAGTTCCACTACAAAACCTTGAAAATGCAGCGTAGAGTTGAGACTTACTGGGGTTTTTTTGCCTTCCTTCTCTGTCCATGAAACCAGTAGCTGTTTTTGAGAAAAGGAGTACTAAAAAGTGCTTAGAAGGGAGGGCTATATGAATCTGCCTTGTGTGGATACTGTTTGTTTCAAGAGTAGGAACAAATGTCTGGACTTCGGCAGGAAAGATATGGGCTATGGTTTGCCTTTTGCATGTCTTGGCTTCCCACACTAAAGGAAATTATCTGGTAAAATTAGGCAGATTTATTTTGTTTCCTCCAATATTTGATGAGCAAGAAAAACTCTAATGTTTGGCTAATTTTTCAAAAACTATATTGTGCTTTCACTGTTTAGGGAAATTTTTAAGTTAGCATTAGCATGAAAATCTACAGATGTTATCTCTTTATCCTTTGTCTGACATCAGATTTATCTGAGTAACCAACATTAAAAATGTGTAAATTTGTGGCAAACACAATGAATCTTGAATATATTAAAGAAACAAATAGATGAACCATCTGGAAACAAGACATAGATCTGAAATAACTATGCCAGTGGCACAATCCAAGCATAATCCCTGGAATAATTTACACAGAGCCACTGCATCAAGACTCAGAACCTGCTCTTTTAGAAGGCTGAGTTTAATAATGATTGCACATTATCATTCCAGTTGCTGGGTAAATATTGACAAAGGAGTGACACATGCTATAGAAATGTATCTATATCCTGCATTCCCTCTAGGGAAACTTCTGCATTCTGAATTTTCCCTACTATTTTTTTTCCATTTGCACTTTCTATGCCTCTCTCATCTAAAATGATTGCAGTAGGAGTAGCTCTGCAACTACAGGAATCAGCTTGTTAGCTTTGAAATTATTTTTGATAACTCATACGTACACATTAGTGCATCAGTGATTATGCCTACAAATGCCTATTATGTAAAGTAGGATAATTTGACAAGTGGAGAAAATTTGGTCATCACCATTAAGTAGACCTTAATTTTGCCATATACTATTAAGGATTCAGATGTAATTCACCAGCTTTTCTCCTTCTGCTATCACCTGAAAAATACCACAATCTCACCTAACCCCAGTGCAAACCACTCATGATGGAAATCAGTAGATTTTTCTATTACGTTGTTAACTGATGTGATTCAGCAGGGTTTGTTTTCCTGTAGCACTGGAATGTTTTGACAGCCTGCAATTTCATTGGTAGTGATCATGGAACAACACAAATTAGATCTTGTATTCTTTACGCCTTTACATTGCTGGCAAAGGTGAGACACCTCAACAAACAATGCATCTTGAGAAATGTTTGCAGGGTATTTTAATGGTGAATATATTGCAAACCTGGATAGAAACTAGGTTGCAGTATATCTTAAGTGACTGATTTAAACCCATACCTAATGTATCTTGTAGGTTAGCATTAATTTGACTTGCTGAGTGGATAGAATTTATGGGCATAATGCATTGCAGTAGGCAAATAAAAACATCCTCCTTCAGTAATAAAGGTGAAGGCAGGCTCCATACTGGCAAGCCAAGCACTGTCTTCAAAGCTTTAGCTGTGTGATATCCATCTCACTTCTGTGGCACAGAGATGCAACATATTGCAAGTGACCCATCAGGAAATACCATTCTGCAATTCTACTTCAAGCTCAGATTTTTAATTCTTTTTTAAAATCTCGACTCAGCATTTGTCTCTTTGATACAATTCCCATTTCCCCCATCTTTTTCTCCTTTCCAATTTTTTATTGTTCTTAGCATCTTAGCTTTCTGCTCCCTCAGGTATTTCAAATTACCTTCTTCCAGAAGGTTTGATCACCTTTCTCCTCACTATTGTTCTTGTCTGATTGGTTCAATAACACATACAAACAAGCAACATTAAAATATTTGTGCTGCTACTTACTAGTACATCGTGCAAGCACAATCACAGCAAGTATAGGCTTTATTCTGAAAAACTTATGGCTTTATTAAACTTGCAATTTTAATTAGATTTCCAGAACAAACCTTGGAAATTAACATGGAGAAAAGGAAGAGATTTTCCACATTAGCAGGTAGCAGGGTTAGAAATAGAACCCATCTATATCTTTGACTTATTACAGTACTTTGTCATTCTACTGGTACTTCTTTTGCTTCTACTCTTTCCATAAAGAAATCAGCCTTATTTTTCCTTTCAGGAAAAGATGATGGTTTCATTTTGAAATCTTTTCTACAAAGGCAAGGGCTTGACTTACTGAAATGAGGCTCCATTACACTTGAAGCTGAGCCTCTAATAAAGACCTAGTTGGGACTGTACTCAAATTATTATGTGTTTGTCCGAAATGTAACCTGCTTTGTAGTTTGATCCTTCCTCTTCAATAGGAGTTTGAGATCAGTTAAATAATCAGAATAAAACAGTTGTTTCAGTCTTTGCAACTGGATTGGATGATGGTTTAAACAGGTAGATGAGATTTCCCTCCATTTGTGGGGCAGCTGTATGTGTGTATTTAAAGATTAAAGATGTGTTGAGTATTTTTTTTTTCCACTCACTCCTCCCACTTTTTTTTTCACTTTCAGGATTACTGTTTAGAGGCTGGCAAGTGTTTGCTCTTTCTAAAATCTGTGGAAATTATGATCTCTCTGTGTGCCTTTGCCTGTGAGGTCAGCCAAAGGATTTTGCCATTGTTGAGATATATTTCTTTTTAAGCTCTAAATATTTGACATCCTAACAAATTCAAAAAACTTTTATCTTGCAGGAATGACCCAGAGCTTAGTGAATCAAAATAGGGTCTTCCCTCACTAATTATGGAAAATCTTTGGGGTTTTGGCAGCAGAGTTTTGTTTGTTTGGCATTTTGACCCTGAACACACTTAAGCCTAAACAGTCACATCTACTCAAGTGAACTAAATGAACATACTCAAGCAAATAAAGTTCCACAAATGCTCAAGAGCTTGCTGGCTGACTTTTCAGAAGATACGCTCTAGTTCAGCCACAAATTACTTGGCTAGACACTGGAATTGCTGGGTGAAATTCTGTGGTCTGTGTTTTGCAGCACTTCAGACTAGATGATCACACTGGTCCCTTCTGACCTTGAAATACGTGATTGGGTGTTAACCTGTGTTAGCAGAGCCAGGGTGAGGAGCAGAGGAATTGGGGCTTTAGCATAGGAAAGCTTGTTTGGGTTTGAATTTTACTTTTAGCAAATGCCCTTATAAAAAGAAGTAAGTCTGGAAACCCTAGAAAACTACTTAGCAGTACTTAATCACTTCCCCAGTTCAGTATTAAGGACAAAAATATTGGTTAAAGGGGACGACTTTCTGAGTTTTGCTCCATGTATCCATTATGTCCTTTAGGGGCTCCTGATGTTTCTGAACCTGCACGGTCTTAGCTGAACGTTTACTTCTGAGAGGTTTATTGAACCCAACACTGTATGCTTGAAATCAAACATGAGGAATACCCCTGGGATTTTCCATCTTCAGTTTATTGCTGTTTCTAGTTATAGAGGGAGGAATTGAGCTTTTTTTGTTCCATTAAAGCAATTCCATAATTATGTTACTTCAAATGAGAGGGGGTTTTTTTCTCATGAAAAGCCTTATTCTAGAGTGTTTACTAGCCATACTTCAACAAGATTCCCTCCTTTATCCTGAGATGCAGTGACAAAATGTGTTTTTTAATTTTGATTTTTGAGACACGAGCATTTTAAAGCACAATGCTTTAAAATAAATGTCTGGTACAACAATTTCTTTTGCTCCCTTTTGTTTTGGCAAGCATTTAATTGCAAGAGAATTGACATCTGTTGTGTTTCCAGTAGAAATTTGGGATATAACTATATTTCAAGTCATCAACTATATATCAAAATATATTGACAACTCTGCATGTAAGATCCCATTTCATATTCCTCAAGAGTTGTGTGTGTAAGCTCCTTGTTATGCTGCTTATTTGTTTTCTGTAAGCTGAAGTTTAGAGATATGTTTCAAATGCAATTTCTGCTGCTATTGCCTTTTCTGACTTATTAGTTTTGAGGATATTGGCTTTCTGATACCTCATCAAGCTAAGGTGTAAGAGAGTCATTTTTGCAGCCTTGCTTTTTTTTCTCAGGATTTTACCTGTGTTCCTCTAAACTACTCAGAAGTTGGAAAAACAGCACTGATGTTGCTGAAGAGGTAAAAGTCCATCTCCCTTAGCAATGGCTTGAAATGCAGAGTAAAAAGTCATCTTTCTTGTAAAACAGGAGAGGTCTGACTGCTCTTCTTGCATGGTTGTTCAGTGGAAAATGTATCCTTCCTCAACTGTAACTGCTGGGAGTTGTTAGGGTTTCTCTCTAATATGAATTTGGCATTAATCTTCAATTTCAGTGTATAACTATTTCTTTCTAGTTAGTGAACAGGACTGAATACTGAAAATAGAAAAATGCTAGAATGTGTTTAACAGTTGAATCCATCCAGATGCTCTTGGAGCATCTCTGGTGCTAGTTGCTGTTGCAGGTATTGGTGGCTAATGTGTGATGTCAGCCCAAAATGAAATTCAAAATCAGTCTAAAAAGCAGTCTGTGTAAAGCACTTGTGACAGCTTCTATATTCCAGCTGGAGGATTGGCTCACTTAAAGGCTGGGTTTGATGCAGCTTGTATTTCTGCAACATGAAAGACTTAGTGCTTTCTCAAATTTTACAATTTTTGTCAAGTACGTTTTGATGAAAAGAAAGTACTGCTGATTGTCCAGTGATATACAGAAAGATAAAATGATGAGGTGTTATATTTTTACCTGCAGACTGTGGTGAGAAATAATAGATAGGTGAGTTCATGGTCTTCGTGTTGTTTCACTGTAGCTCATCCCAGTACAGGAATACTTTGTCTTAGGCTACAAGGGAGCTCTCTAAATCAAGATGATGTAGTCAAGAACATAAACCATGTACTTATTGATCAGAACCACACAGAACTGCTTTAAAAGTCTGTCTCTGTATGCACTGAAGCCAATTTATTCCTTGATAATTTCAAGGTCTGATTCAACATACCAAAAAAGACTGTGCCTAAATGAAGCAATAATCTAACAGCTCAGCCTAGATATAGTTGTTAGTTCCAGAAGACACTGCTGGCATTAACCTTAAAACAATATTAGAAATTGTGATATTTGTTTTCTTGATTTTTTACCCTATCTCATTTTTCTATTTAAAGTATGAAGCCATGATTTTAGCCACTTTAACACCATGTAGTGAATGGTACAACTTATACACTTCGAATTTACTGTACAAAATGGTGTATAAAGTGTAACCCCTCAGAAGTCCACAAAAATAGTGATGGAAACTGTGCTGAGATGATGCTTCTGCTTAGTGCACTTTAGTCACTGTGTCAGTGTTTAGTTGACATAGCCCATTAGTATAAAAAAAAAATTTCCAAACTACAGGAGAGCTACCTGTTTTACAAATAAGTGCAAAGTTTTCATTTACACCACTTCTTTTTAGAAAACAGCAGGGCAGTCTTTGCACTCTGCTTTCTGCCATATGTTCAGTAGTGAGCCATTTCTGCATTTTATTAACCACATTTTTCCAAGACACTTCCATACAAGCAGGGACCTAAATGATTTCTGCAGCTGCAACAGAAAGTTCCCATTACCCTTGGTCAATACAAGACTTGAAAGGCACTTACAACTTCTTTTTCTTCTCTTTGATAAGCAAAAAGAGAGGATTCCTTAAAAGCTTTTAGGTTGTCACAATTGGTCCTCCAATGCCAAGGTAGCAACATGTGTTCCCTGCCTTTCAGCTTGCTGGTTCCAGCACAACATCTGCCTGTTCTGGATCGTGTATCAGCCAGCCCATGTCATCCAGGCCTCAGTCTTGGCTAGACATTGAGATAGACAGGAAACAACACAGCCTGAACCTAATGAATAAAAGATGAGGGAGCTGCCAGAGTATCCTGGTGACATCACAGATTGATCTTTTTGACCCTCTTTGGGGAGACAATGACAAAGAAGTTAAATGAGAATAGTGACAAACTGAGAATCTTACTATCCTCAGAAATGATTGGTCATTTTCTCTTCATTCCCTCTAGCTTTTTCATTTAGGTCTTGCTGTGCTTGGAAGTTTCTCCCTCTCTTTTTTGGAGGCAAGTAAAGGAATTTTCTCAATTCCTGGTGAATTTGTCTGCTTAACATTCCTGACAGTTAAATCCTATTTTCCCACTGATGCACTCAAATAAGAATGTAATTAACTACATTATCTCTGTGTAGGAGTTGCATAAATCTCCTTTGGAGAAGAAGACTCAATGAGGGGATAATTTCCTCCTTTGATATGTCTGACTCCTATTGATTTGAATGAAAATGTATGTGCATCTGAAGCACAATTTACAAAGAAGAGGGCCTGAGCTAAAATTTCTGAGTTGACCTACTAAAATAGGTGGAAAAGCAGGAGACAAACTCTGCTTGCCATAAATACCTCATTTTGCAATAGCTGGGAAATTTAGGAAAGTATTTTTTGAAGTGCATCATGTTAAGAGATAGGCTAATTCTGTGAATACCCATGAATTGTTACAGTTAGACAAATCAAATATAGTAAATTGTTTATTGTTGCAGACAACACAAAGAACATTCTTTCATTTCCCTATTTCAAGCATAAAGAAAAATTATTGTAGGAGCAAAAGGAGCAACAAATCATAGGCTGATGTGTGTGATATTTTTAAAATTAAGAAGCAAGCAATCTCTTCAGTCTGCAACCCTTCACAATCAATGAAGAAACATGCTTAGAGTAACGTCATTCTCCTGAAATTCTCAGCATTATTACTCACTACAAATTCTTAATTAGTCCTGAGACTGGCCATTTTTGCCACTCAACACACAAAAGACCCCCACGCTGTGTCTGTTTTCATAAGGGAAAGCAGGTGACATGAAAACTTTCCTTATCAGCTGTGAAATGTGAGAATGCCCCTATGCAGGGATTGTGTGTGAGAGGTGTAAATGCCTCAGTGCCATTTCTGGAACACACAGGTTTTACAGAGGCTTTTCCATTCTGCTGCTGCCAGAGCTGGGAGAGGAGCCCCATCCCCCTGCACAGAGCAGAGTGTGCCTTCCTGCTCTCCACTGGGAATGGCCCTGTGCTGTTTGTCTGCTCCCCTGCAAGAATCACCTTATCTGCTGGGCCAATGAGACCATTAATGGAAACCCTGTACTATGCCATCAGAGCTCCACTTCTTGATCAATAGTTATTTACTTCTGAGAGGTCAGAGCGTGGCTAATATAGCTGAATAATTTTATTGATAGATAACATAACAATGAAAAATAAAGTTTAAAATAGAAGATGAATGAATTCAGCACTTTCTTTGGGGATGAATATTATTATTTGAAGATTTTAATAGCTGGTGGAGTGATGAAAGGGCAGACAACAAAAGCTTTGAATAATTGTTCCAGGACTATAATCAGACTTCCATTATTGACCTCTGCTAATATTCTACTGTAACTGTCTGCTAAATTGGTTCCTTGGGGCTTGAAATATACAGTGATGTTATGAGTTCCTATTGTAAATTGCCACACAGAAAAGTAGCAAGTCTCTGAAATAGTGCTGGCCCTAGTTTGATCAATACTCAATTCTAAGCAGTGCAAGAGGCAACTGTTGCCATAGAAACATTGATGTCACCGAGGTTGAACAGAGGCTCTTACAACAAATCATTTCCTTTGAGCAGTTGTAATTGACTATATGTACAGTTTGCTGTCACCTGAGACTATTTACATCAAGCCAGTAACTGAGCTGCATTAGTTATTCTGGGAGTAAGAGGGTTAGCTCTTCTTTTTGTGACCTTACAAATACCTAGGAGGATATTGCCATGGCAACCAGAGATATAACAGGATGAACATTAAGGTAGCTACATAATGCAGTGGCATTCTTTTGGAATATGAGGGTTTAATAAACTTTATCTAGCCATTGCTTAATATAAACCTTACATTAGATATATCTCTGTCACAACTTTTGACTTCTAGAAATGTTACCTTTGGCATAGATAAAATCAAGTATCTTTGAAACTGAACTTTAATGCTGCCTGTTTTGTACTGAGATGTTACAGAAATGCTGTTTTACAGGACTAGGCCATGAGTTTGGGATGGAGAGCATTTTTCTGCTTTCAGATATAATGGTGCATGTTGATCTGCAGGCAGTGCTTGTTTCAGAATTTGTCTCAATTATTAAGGTCCATTTTCTCAGTTACACAGGTATTACTTACATGTATTTTTTTAAACACGAAGTCAGCCAGGTGCTTAAATACCTTTGAGTTTAGATGTCACAGTCTTTTACTTCAGTGGAGGTTTTAAAGTAGGTACTGTACAAGCTCCTTAAATTCTTCCCCATTTCGTTTGCTTTGTTCTCTGAGTGATTCCTCTGAAGCATCATCATCATCATCATCATGCCCTGCATTGATGTGCCATTCCATGGAAGGGTGAGATTGGGTTTTAAAGCACCTTCAGTGTCCAACAGCATCCAAGGACTGTAAAGAAAAAACTCGCACCTAATTTAGAATGCCTAATTTAGAACCTTTAAATGCAAATCTATTACGTTGCCATGAAAGAACATATTATAGTATTTTAAAAAGGATTGTTATCTGATGTGATATCATAATTACACAAACCTGCTACATTCTGTGGTGTAAATATAAATGTAATCAGCTGTCAGTCACAATAGACCAACATTCTCTGATGTATCAATAATAAAATACTGTGCATCTACAAGCTGCCAAATTTCAGATATAAATAGCTAGCCTCTATATGCCTAAAATTCCATGTATATACACTGGTTTCATTCTTTACGCTGCCAAATTATTGTAATTGTTTATTCTCATGGTATGATATATAGACCTAATGGCCTATGTTGTAACTATTGAGGAAAAAAATTATTATGTGGGTTTTTAAAACACAATGCAAATGAAATCTCATACCTATCACTTTTCTCACAAGATGCCGTGTGTGAGCATGTGTGAGCTCCTGCTTGTGATAATGCACAGTTTACTCGTGGAAATTCATGGGCACAAGAGATTGAGTCCTTCAAGACCTTTCTAAAAAAACAGCAGCAACAATGCGGCACACAAGAGTTGTTTTAAAAAGGAACAGTTATATAAATAGGATATATAAAAAAGAAGGTTGTTTTCATATTCTAGGATATATCTATCTGATGAGAAGGAAGAAACTCTCCTTCACCTACCCAGTGAGCATTTCAGGCTTTCTTGGATCTTTTTCTGAAATTTCTATTAGTGCTTGCTGTTATGGACAAAATCCAGGGGGATTTCACCACTGGTACAGCAATTTGTGTACTGGAATGGTTCAGAAAGATGTTAGGCCATAAGTATTGTCTGTGTGTTCAGGTAAAAGTATTGTGACAATTTCTGCTATTTAGAAATAGACTTTGTGGGAATGTATTTTTGAAATGCAACATGAAATCACAGCTGTGTAATATACAGTATATAAAAGTAGCTGAAAATGAGCTATGTGCTGACATTTTGATTTAGATACAATAAAATTAATTCACAGGGAAGAAGTGAAAATGCTGCATTCCTTTCTTCCTTCAGTTTCTAGCACAGGCTTCTTTCCCTACCTACCCATCTTTTTTTCCTAAGGAAGGATGTGTAACTTTCCTGGGATAAAGAGAAAAATCTCTAATGCTATATCATTTTTGTGATCCTGTCACATAGGTGATTGAAAAAGAACATTACCCTGCTGATATATTTAAATAGTCCTCAACTAGAACCCAAATACAAACACATTTTTAGTATCCAGAGAGTGCACAGATGAAGGTCCGGTGGTGCCTGTTCTCATTGTGGTTTTGGATGGCTATGTCAGCTGTTTTTTGTTTCTGGTCTAGTTCACATTTTGAGTTTAGCACACCATTTTCTGATTTTGGTTTGCTTCCACTGTGGAAGGTGCTGTTAGCATGCAAATGACCTGCAGCTTGCTTAAATGAGACTGCCCTTCCTGAAGTGCTCATGACTGCTTGTGAATAATTCTGAGGAAAAAACTTGCATAAAAATGATAGATGAGGTTGGGATGGCATTTGAGATGTCAGTATTAGGCAAACTAATACAATGGAAATCTTTGAATTCTGAAAAACATGGTCAAAAAGTGAACTATAAACACTGTCACAGAAGCATCAAACACAAAGGGGTTGAGAAAAAAACTATTGATGAAAACTATTTATGTAACAGCCACTATTTTGGCAACTGGAAAGCTGCCAGTCCTTTGTGTAGCCAGAGCAACATTATCAGTGCAGACAAGTTAAAAATATGTGATGCTGAGAGATAGGGAGAGCAGTGGATGTAGAAAAGCAGCAGCAACACAAGTACAAAAGGGTTGAGATTCTGCTGTAGTTACAGATATCCCTGTGCCCTCCATGACTCAGTGACAGAGAAACGCAGACACAGCACCGACAGCCTCTCAATGAAGAGCAGGGCTTGGGACAGGAAGAGCTATTTTGTACTTTAGATGTGCTAATGCAGACCAGGACTGTGAGCTGTGAGTGCAGTAGAGCCAAGGGATGGCTCTGGGAGCTTGATGAGCTCTACAAATGTGTGTGTGAAATCCTCGCAGAAAGTCTCAGGTTGCCAGTAGTCTTTGGCGAGCATCGTATGTAAACTTTCCATGACCCACAGAGACAGCTATGCTCAGAGACAACGCTGAAGAGGTTGAAACTGAGGGTAAGATTCTCAGGAGATGGAGGCCCAGAGAAGGAGAGTTAAATTCTCAAAACTGTATGTTACAGTCTGTGTAATGAATTCCCACAGGCTGATTAAAATGAACCCGAACCAAAATTTGATCAGCGCCGTGCCCTCTGTTTTGGAACAGGAATATGGCAGGTCAGTTTTGTTCCTCTCCTTATCGTGTCCCTTTTTGCAGTGGATATGGTTCATTGCAATAGCTATTTCTAACTGGCTGCTCTGCTAACTATTGCAAATATAACACATCGACCAAATATTTTGTCTTTAAGAAGCTTTGGAAATGCAAAGGTCTCATGGAAAGAAATGAAATTGTTTTCCAAATGTGAACGCAATAGAAAATCAGTAAGGAATTCTTTCTTGGCTCTGGATATCTTTTATGGCCTGTAATTCTGAAAACTGCTATTCTCTCTCCTTTTCTATCCCCTTCTCTCCCCTTGAGTAACTTCTCTGAATTCAGCATCAATTACTCTTGATCAACATTGCTTTTAAGTCAAGTAAGAATCAGCCCCATTGTCTTAAGTGGAATTTTCCTTTCTTTATCCTTCCTGGTACTCCTGTTGCATTTTCATTTTGATTTTTTTGTCAGAAATGCAGACAGTCAGACCTGTGGCATTACTGTATTTGTGCTCTTAGTTACAACACAGACTACTACATACTTTGTCTTAGTGAGAAAAAAAAAATTGGTTAGAGAGACCAATTTCTTCTGTTAAGAATCTCATAAAAATGTCCATATCCTGGAGAGACAATCAGCTTTAAACTTCTTTACTAGTGTTGGCCAAGTGTATGCAGATTTCTTAACTGCCATGGTTTGTTTTATGTTTTTGTTTGGTTTTGGTTTTGGTTTTTTTACAGAATGTTTTTTCTATCCTGGCAACAGCTGCTCCCCCCCTAAAAAAATTGTTTTTGAGAAATCTGGAAAAAGATCTAAATTACATGTTAAATATCTACTAAATATATTAGTTACCCCCTGGAGGGCTAGACAGGACTAATTATATACAGCATGTCATTAGCTATGGCTGTGTGTTTTATGCTAGAGACTCCTCTTTGAACGGCTTCAGGCATGGAAATTGGTTTGATCTCTAAATTGTGCAGCTGTGGTAGCAGTAATCCTTAGTGTACCTCCAGAGCTATTGGCTGGCATGGTTTATTTGGCCTCTGTGGGGTAGGTGTGTGTGCCAGTAACAAGTAGAATTTGGTTGGTATAACCTGGGATCAACTTCCAGCACATACAGTGACATAATTTGCTGGTAGTCCTGTGGTGGTGGAACCTCTTGTGAGGGGCTCATCCACCCTTCCATCTGGGAGATTTGGAGTCAGAAATTCTGGTGTCATGATTTATCCCGCGATTTAATTCTAGTTCCTCAGGGAATCCACTGTCTCTGATGTGAGCAGACTTTTACCAACTTGCTGCCTGCCATGGCAGACTGTGTGGTATTGCCTGAACTCACAGGAGTGTTGCAGAGATCTGTCCCACCCTTTAATTATGGTATTTCCAGCAGATTCCAGGAGGATTTCCATTCCCTTTCCCTATGCCAGGGACTTTATTTGGCCAAGTTCCTTTTGAAGTTCTAGCTACTTCCTCCTCACTCTGAGTCTCTGGGGCTTGGCTGAGAAGTCTCCACCTTCTGGTAACTACTTCCTCTCTCCACACTCTTTAGTCAGGTGTAAGACTGCTAAATGCCCTTTTCTGAGGCTCCAGTTAAGGCACAATGGGACTGGAAAAATGAAAGGCTTTCCCATAGGACAGTACCCCAAACTTAAGAGAAAACAAAGGGATGATTGTAAAATATTGACAGTTCTTTGTATGCATTGCAAGTAGAAATCTCTTGATAAATTAAACAGTTGCCTTTTTGATATGACAAAAGAAAACAGCTCTTGCAGAATTAGAAGTCTTCTTTCTCCACTCTCCCTTAACATTTAATTTTCCATTGATAATGGTTTGGTATTAGCAGTTGTCATAGATTTATATTTAGGAGGGCAGATCTGCAGTGGTACACAAGGCTGCCACTGGTGGATGGGTGTCCACAGTTAATGCTTGGAGAATGTCTGTTCCTGGGAAACTGAGAGAGGATGCTGTTCTCTCTGAGAGAGCTCTGCCAGCACGATAATCTGGTTTAATACTGTTTTAAGACCTCTTATTGAATACTAAAATGCTCACGGCCTTTTCCATGATTGATTCCTTCATTACTGTGCCCCTGATAGTCAGTTTTCTTTTCCAGTTTTCTGGAACAGTTCTGTTTCTCTGCCCTGACCATACAATGCACAGTGGAGGAAGGCAAATCTTTTGTGGCCTGGATATTGCTGAGACAAGGTTCTGTAGGGGTTCTTGGTGCTGTGCCGTTTACCTGGTTTGTGCCTTTCAAAAGTAGAGATGCCATGTGTGTCCACATCTAGGATGCCAAGCCCTGACTCCTCTTGGTGCTCTCACACATTTTTATGAGGGAGGTGATGGGTCTCATCTACCTCTGCTGTGCTGAGACCAAAAGGATGGGGGCAAGCAGAGAAGAGGTGATGTCCTGCCTCTCACAGCCTCAGTCAGGCATTCTGCTCCACTCTGGCTCCCATCCCTGCCTGCTGGGCATAGCTCAGCATTTCTGTCCTAGTGCCTGCCCTCAGTCCCTGCTGTTTCCTGAGCCCTGGGTCACACTGTCTGTGCAGAGGCAGAGAGCGTGGGCACTCAGGCAGGGTCTGTTACAGGAGGAACTTGTGACAGCTATGATGAATTAATAAGTAGTTGTGAAGAAGCAAGAATCAGTTGGGGACCTGAGGAGGCAATGATGGGAATAGTTTCAGACTACCTTGCAGGCCTGGAGCTGCCTGGCTGTCTAGGACTCTGTGAAAAGCTGGGTTTTAGCTGTCCACAGCTCAACATCCCAGTTTTGGAGCTAAATTGGCCAGTTGGCATCTACATACACATTGGCTGTCTAATGCAAAGGTAATTTCTTTGGTCTTCAGTGAGGTATGTCCTACACCAATTTTAGAAATCTAATGGCGAAATATCCCATTATAGCCAGCATTTTTCTTTATTTATTTTTAAAGCACCTTATCACACCATTGTTTTATCTCTTTATCAGGGCATTATAGGAGTCCATTTTCCCACCCCTGGCAGTGCTAGTTATCTTTCACAGTATTTTTTGTTCTCAAAGGATTTTCTTGACATTCTACTTTTGGGTAACTTTCAGTCAATCTTCTCTAGTGCTTTTTATATAAAGAGTACTAAACATTTTTATTGGCACAATCCTTTTAATGAGTTAACTTTCTTCTCCAACACTGATATAAACTGCTGTCTGACAATGGATGATAAATTAATCTTCATTTTCAAATTCCTTCTACACAGTTAATTTGTATTTTTTTATTTAAGTGTGCAAATCTCAGACTATGCTATCCTTTTACCATGGCTATATAACAATCTTGTGTCTATACTTGTGAACCTGTCCATTCTCAAAATAGGAAAAGCTGACCTCAAAATAGTATGAGTTATGGATTTCTTTTCGTGGCAATACATGATTGACTTTAGCCAGTGTGTAGGAAGAAAATACAACAGAAACCATAATGAAAAAAATTCGCCCCATTTGTCCTTCATGCAGACAAGCATGGAAATCATATAGTAATATATATTGCATCTACCTTGATATCAATTTAAGATTATTAGTGGGTAATAATATTAAAGTTTATTGTGATTAACATAATTAAGAAGCATGCAGAAAGCAATAAAGATTTTTCTGTGTTACTGGAAATGCTTTTAGATGCCATTATGGTCTCCACCATTGTGTATCTCATTTTTAAGACTGTTCTTTCCTTTATCTGGAAGCTTCCTTCCCGTGCAAAAAGAGGGGATGGACTGGACAGTTGATCTAACATAATATACCTCTGGGCCGGAATACTTATGCAGAGGAAGGAACTTGTTCACTTAAGAAAGTGGTGGGGTATGCTGCCTCTTTCCTGGACATGCTTATGCTGTTATTAAATAACATAAATAATAATAATAAATTATTAATAGCAAATTATACTTAGCACTTACATATGCAATTTATTACCAAAAGGTGGAGTTGGATCTTATTTGATAAGTGCAACAGACCGTTTTCTCAGCATTTAGGTTTTGTTTTTTTAAGAATCAGACTGGCTCATTCCTGTAATTTAAAAATTACCTCCAAAGCCCAAAACAAGGGAGTTAGAAGATGTTTTGTTTTTGTCAGTTAATCTGATGATGTCTAGAGTGGCACCATTGATCCTATAGGAGAAAACTGCAAAATGCTACTGCCACTGTGAGAAAAGAACTTCAGAGAGCAGACATGTGAAGGTCTGTGTTAGAAAGCAGTTGGTCGAGGTTAAATTCAGCTTTCTGTGTCTGTGGTTTATTACAGAGATATTTTGGGTTTAGGGGATTGAATATTAACTATCTCAAAAGGGATTGACTTTAGTTAGGAGAACGATAGTCTTGCATTAGTGGTGGAAAGAGTAAAGTAAGCCTGTTGTAAGGACAGCAGTGAGCAGTAGAAGAAATATTCTAGCAAGATTGAGGAAACTCTGTGCGTGTGCTGAGGTACTTGTGCAGCTGTTTCTGTTTGTTTGTGTCTACAGAGAACACAATGGCCTTTTGTCTTGAGTGCATTTAGTTGCTTCCATCTTCATCCCTTCCACCAATTCTCCAACTCTGGTGCAACTCTGACAAACCTCCTGTTTAAGCAGCCTTGGGAAAGCTGGACAGGCGTGCATTCCAAGCATTAAAATATTGCATTGTCGATCTGTTTTGGTGTTATGGCTGGCTTTAGATCAGCCACAGCACTAGTTTATATTTGGACACTTTGTGAAAAGTGATGTGTTAGGAAGAAAGGTTGGTCCTGCATCCCAGGCTTGGTAATAAATGATGTTCATTAGATGCGGGTATATTTGTACAAAGTGAACTCTGTTCTTTCTGAGACTAGGATGGGATATCCTACCTTGCAGCAGAGAGCCTGACTGATGTGGAGTAAAGCTTAACACATACCTAATTAACAAAGCAGACTTCCCCTTTCTGAGATTCAGAGGCATTAATTAAAGAAAGAAATTTATTACAACCTGCTCCATTATCTCCAGTCACCTTTACACAGATGAAGGCTAAATTATCTCTCTTTCTAACAGAGTATGCACACAGAACTATAGCACTTTGGCAGAGGCTTTCCACATTATGTAGGCAAGCAAAACTGGATTTAAGAGAGACTGTCCACTTGCTAGATCTAGTTTGTATATCATTTTTCTTCTCTGTCTACTCTCTGTTTCTGAGAAGTGAGTGTGAACCCATGAGTTAACACCTTTTTTGGAAAAAAGTATTGGCTCCTGGTCAAGCATCCTGGCAGGGACATTCAGAGCAGATGCCATACTTGTGCAACTGGCACTGCACCAGGCTCAGGCTGAATGCTGTCCAGCACATTGTGTGCATGGCACAGGTGTTGGAGGCTGATGCCTTTGAACTCTTTGAATGCTGTGTCATTCCAATCTGCCTTGCATCACTATAGCCTGTTAAAGGGATTACTCTGTTCTCCAGGAGAGAGGGGGGCTACTAATTCCAGATGTGGGGGCTAATTCCATAGATTTGTGTGATGAATTGACAGTAGCTCCACACCAGAAACAAGTGTCATTCCTGGGAAAGAAAGCAACTGCAATGAACATCTCTCAGGCTGCCACACAGCAATTCAGAGTAGCAAAAGAACAAGAGGAAACTCCATTACTTACATTACAGTAAGAATAAAAGACACTTTGCTACTGATATAATTCTTAAAAAAAAAACTCAAGCGTAAAAGCTTGTCAAACATCAGAACATTTCTTGCTCTCCTCACAGAGAGAGGCTGCTGGCAAAGGGAGTAGCCTGGGTCCCTTCCAGCTCAGTATATTCTGTTATTCTGTGTAGGTGACTTGGGATCATCCCTAGGGATTAGTCTACCTCTCTTCTCTTTTCTTAGGCAGAGATGTCCAGAAATGCCCTCCCTGGTTTGTGGCTCATAGACACTCATATTGGTGCTGGGAGCAAAGGAAACAGGCTTCTCTCAAATGGGCTTCATATTATTGAATTCATTCCTCAAGAATGATGCCATATTCCTTCTCAGCAGCAGCTCACAGCTATCATCCTCCCTACGCCAGTCTTTGGCTTCACTGTTTTAGGCGTCCTTTTGCTGTTTAACTCTCATCTGGTGCCAATCCCAGTTACATCTGTGTCTCTGCTGGGACACCTGGGTATAGCACATCTCAGAAATCACGGCTGTGGAGCAGATTATTCAAAGCACAAACCCGTGTGTTGGTGGCTAAATAAAAAAAAGGTCATTGCCTCATCCCTGGCCCAGATGGCAACTCTGAAGGTAAGTCCTGCTGGTACAATGCAAGCAGCTTCCAGTAGCCTCTCTCTTAATTCATCTGTCCATGTTTTCTCAGCTGTCATGCCTTTGAAACAGCACTGGAGACTGGAGGTAGTGTTCCACAGAGCATGAGGATGCTAGAACAATTAGGCCACAAAATTTTTGGAGATTAGTGCTGAGGTTGATATTGGCATCATCTAAAGTGTCTGAGGGGGCATCCTGCAGCACGGGTCCAGAGTCTGCAAACTCTTCACACAATTGTCCCTTATTCCTGCAAAAGAGAAGCAGTATTTATCACCTAATGAGGAAGGACTTCAGGGTGATTCTTTCTGCACCAATATTTGCTTTGATGAATAGCAGATTGAACAGTCATGTGAAGGTGCTCTCTCTGTAGGAGAGCACTCAAGTTATCAGTGTTACAGGGAGCTTGCTTTATTAGCTTGTTCCTAGTTCATCTAATGAATTTTCAGCTTTCAGGGCCCCTCCATACATATATTTCTTACTGAAGGGCAAGGAGAATAGTTTTTAAAATCACAGGAGAAGTAAATAATTCTGAGCAGTGTTGAACCCTGCTGCCTAGCCTTATGCTTTATAGATAATTGTTCATTGATCTGTCTGGTGGGAAGGAACTTCTGGATCTCATATCAACATCCTGTTGATTCTGGGAGATGGGATTATTTTCCTGTCTCTCTTTTGCTTTTAATGGTTCATTTTTTTAGATTTCTGTTTTTGAAAGAGTGCCAAATAACAGGCTAAATAGGTCAAACTCTGTGGGAGAGGGGGAACGTGTATGGAAACTTAAAACAGACTCAATGCCAAGGTAAAGAGCTCTTGGAAAAAGAAAATGCATCTTGCAGTTTCTTTTCAGCTCCAGCATGTTTAGGATGGGTGACTGATGGCATAATTAATGAGTAGGCAGGATTACTGTGCTAATGTGTTGGCATTTTGTGCAAGTGTGCAGTGATATATTGGAGAGGAAGTGTAAAGTACCTGAAACCAGACAATTGTATTAACCTTAGGCAAGTTTCTTTTCCAGTCAGAGCTTTCCTCCTGTTCCAAAAGATAATGTTGTCTTCTTGCTTCGTGCTCAGTAGGGCGCTATTTTTACCATTCTTTATAACTGAGAGGATAAGTAGGGTGCCCAAGAGCTCTGTCTAATCATTTAGCTAATGATCCTGCTCTGTAATATCTGTTCAGGTGTTTAATTCAGTTTAGATTGCTACTCTGATAGTCCTTTCTGGCTGTTGGTTTTGATAGGACTCATTTCTACTGCTGCATCCCCTGAAAAAAGGAAGGTCATAGTTCAGCTCTGAATTCACTAACAGTGTCTTCTTTTAGATTGTGCCTCAGAGTTAGCATTCAAACCAATATTAATCTTTAGTTTATATGAATGTGCCTTTAATTGTGATGTGTCTGTTTCATGGGTCAAAATATTTAAAACCCCCGAGTTCACAGCATGACAGGGTAACCAGGATCAGTTGGGATGGAGGAAGTGCTAGTGCTCCATGCAGCAATCATTCCCAGTCTATGTAACCAGGCAAGACAAAAGCCCACAAACCATTCCACCCTGAAGTGTTTAAAAGCATGGCTCTGTAATATGCTGGAGAGTTTTCAGGGTGCAGGTGTTAGAAGAGGCAGATTAACCTGTGGGTGGATGCAGACACTACACTTCATTATATTGCTCCAAAGCCAGGGGAGAGAACCTCATGGCCTTGTTTCTCTGGTGCTGTCTTCTTGTGTATTTGAACATGTGGGACCAGACTCTTAGCTAGAAATTTAGAGTCCTTTCTCTGATGTGCAGCACTTTATATGTCTTGGTGCTTCAGACTGCAAGGTTTAAAATATATTCTGCCACATCACCACCTATATTTTTCTCCAGTATCTAAACACATTAGTTTGGTGCTTATTAACTGCCAGTTTGTGAAACAGAGTAGGATATTCTGAGGAAGAGTATTGTGATGTGCTCATATATTATTTTCTTTCAAAAATTTTTAGTAAAGACAAAACCAAACCAAAATAGCTAGACAAGCATGAATGGAAGACTCCCCAGGTTCCCATATCACCTCTCACTGAAAAGTCATTAAAGTTGTGACTAGTCAGCAAATCCAAAATCTAGCACCTGTTTGCCAGATAAAAGCCAGCTGCACTGCATGTATATTCTTTAAGCCACCCGCAATTTGCATACCATGTGCAGAACCTTTGTTCAAGTTGCTTTGCTTAAGGTGTTTTGAGATGTTTTTATCAAAGGTGAAAGATTGATGCAGTAGAGTAAAACCTGTAGTAAGACTGTGATATCAGTGTCTGTGAGTAATGAGGTTATATGGGGGTTGAACTTTTGCCTTTTATTTCTTTGTTTCTTCATTTCAGTGACTCAACTGCCTTTTTTTGATCTAAAAATGTATTTCACCTCAGCTTATTTCTTCATTGCCTTTGATTAGGACATGACTTACTGAAGCAAAATTCATTCTTCTTGTTTTTATTTCAAAGTGTTTCTAAAAAGACAAGTTCCCTGGGCAAGCTAGTCTTTTTAATGCATGCAGGACATTCCTGTGATATGGAGTTCATTTTGAAATTGTTTCTCTTCCTTTTAAACAGAACTGGAATGTAAAACTACTTTCCCTTTTTCTGAAAATTTTTGTCTTCTGAAGTGTCTGGAATTCTGAAACAGAAGTCACAGAAAATATTTCTTGTCTGCTTTCAATTTACTGTCATTTTCTGCCATCCTGCATTTTGTTCATAAACATTGGTTAAGGTCCTATAAAGTTTTTCCCAGCCTGTGAGGTAAGATCAGGTTCAGCTTAGTGACAGTCTGTAATGGCATGAGGAGATGGACAGAGAACTTACATCCTAGGCCATTAACAGACAGCAGGAAAAGAGTGCAGTTCAATCTCAATTTCATTCTGGATAGCATAATACTTGACATTCCTCATTATATCTAATATTAAATTCTGAATTATTTTGCATTAAACTGTAAAAGGTAGTGATTATAAAGGGCACATTGTGACATTAGTGGGATTTTAGGGCCTGATAGCCTTAAATTCAGGTTTTGGCTCTGCTACAGATTTACTGTATTTTCTTGGGCAAGTTGCTTGCTTTCGGTGTGGCTAATTCTCACACTGTAAAAAAGTAGAAAAGTCAATGCTTGTTTACTCCTACCCACCATGATCCAAATGATGATACTCTATTACTTACCTGATATGTAAGATGCAGCCATAGTCTGTTGTCTAGGATTTGAGGTTAACTGTTAAATTGTAGAAAATTAGCAGAAATTAATACTGGATATTCTGAGTGTTTCTGAGCTTCTTAAATTTCATACAAGTTCTGTGGAAATTCATATTCTGTCAAGAGATGAGGACATAGCTGATGAAGTTTTAAGTGATTCAGTGAAATTGCACCACAAGAGCAGTAATTGTGATTCTTAGAAACTTCATATTGTCCTGGCTTTTCCTCTTCCTTTCCTGGTGCTAAATTATGTTGGACAGCCATAAATCCTTTCCTGGTACCTACTTTGCATATAAGGAATTTCTAAGTGATTATTGCAGAGCTGTTTGTCAAGAAGGGAAGAAGCAGGTGATCTGCATACCAGTACATTGGTTCATGTCACAGCTTGGGCATTAAATATGGGCTTGGTGTTTTAGCACCATGAAACAAATTCCATTTATTAACAAGTTATGGGCAATTGCCAGAGGTGTGCCTCAGTCACTTTGTGTAGTAGCATAAATTTACTTAAGTTTGACTCTGTCAGCTTAGACAAAAATAAACTCTATATAAACACTTTGTCTCCTAAAGTTTTAATTGACAGCAAATCCTTCTAAAAGCTTTGTTTGATGTAGCAATCTTAGTCAATGAATGCTGTCATTTAATTTTCACAAAAAATCTCTGAAAAAGCTTTTCTTCTTGGAAAGCCAGTTTCTGCTGCATACAGTTCATTCTTGATCTCCTTGTGCAAGCACAGAATAGCAACTTCAGGGATGGCACTGGTGTTTTGTTAGAAAAGATATTGGCGCTAAACAGAAGGGCAAAACAAGGTCACTGGCATTATATATCTACAGTGAGCTTTAAGAAATGAGTCAGACTTACAGATGGAACGATAGTTCGCCTTGTCATGCGAACACACATCTTCAAAAGGTTCCTGCTTTGGAAAAATAAAGTAAAAACCATAAGGAACCACTTAAGGAGGCTGCATAAATAATTTGCCATTTGTGAGCAATATATGCAAAACGATAGGACTGCAAGGACTGTATTTGATGGAAAAGCTTCTAACCATTTAAACTGCCATCCTGGTGTTTATTACCTGAATCACCTCCGGGAGTCTGATAAACACCTGTGATCTGCTGGTAATTCAGCAAAGGAAGCAGCACTCTGCATGACCTGCTTTTTTTCTCCCAAGCAGTCACGGTGTAATAAACAGTGTACAGTGATTCTGAACATGTAAATAATATTATTTAGGCAAGTTAAGGCTACTACTCTTGGTTTAATGCTTAACAAAGCTAGCAGCAGAAAAAAGTGCTTTAGTACCTCCATAGGGTGTACATAGAAGTGGCAGGAGAGAGCAAAAGACAATAGGAGATAGTAGTACTTGGAAGGCAATTCAGTCATTTCCTTTGAAAATGAGAGTAAACACCTTAAAGAGAAATAGCGAAAAAGCAGGTGTTTCTTTTAACCTATATATTTTAAAAGTTACTACATGACCAGTAAAGTAATAATTTCCCGGAAAGCAATATTTAAATATATCCATCATCATTTAGATCTTGGACACATACTTAAATATTATTGATTATTTGCAATTGTGTGCATCCATGTGTAAGTATATTAAACAAAAAAGTAATAATATCATGTCACTGATTGGAATAAAGTACAAAAATGGAACTGGAGTCCCTAATTACTAGTTGTTTGGGGTTTTTTTTAATTAAGAAAACCACAAGCAAATTATAGACATCCAGTTTATAGCATTGCAATCTTACAGGCTTGCTCTCATGAATATGGTAATTTTTTATTTTATGCCCTCTTGAGATGTCTTGTTAAAAACATTTTATTGGTGATCCTAAAATTCAGTAAATTTGAAGCCCTTGGCACCCTGAAGATAGTTAAAGTTCTTCAAAAAATGTCAGCAATAAATATTTGGCAAATATAAAGAATATGCACATTTTTCCCAAGTGGGTGATATATTTTTTTTCCCAGTTCTTACAGTCAAGTGATGACACTGCAGTTCAGAATATAAGTGTATATTGATATTTTTCTTCCAGAAACTGCATGTGTTGCTTAGAGTGCTTCTCCCACAGAGTTATTTTTGTGCAGACACCTGGAAGTGGTTACACGCTTGCTCCAGCTTGCAGACTGGTTTTGGACAGTCAGGTGTATGTATGAGCAAGTGGTCTTTATTTGGAGCAATTAAAATTCTAACATTCTCTTCTCTTGACATGCAATTACTAGGGCTCTGCTGTTACCACTAATTGCTCTTGCTGGGGACATTGGTGAGGAGCCAATGATTTTGATGGGTAGTGGATTATCATTTTTACTCTGCTACCTGAGAAAAAAATCATTTGCAAAATCCCATGTGTAATTAGCAAGACTCATGATTAATTGTCCTGCAAAATTAGCTTCACTGTTGCTTTTATTTTACTGCTTCAAATATTAATTAATGTTAACTCCTTTCCTTCAGTCCTAGCTTTTGAATATTCAACATGGCTTTGAAAAATTAGTCAGGGCTTCTACTTGCATTAACATGCTGGAGCTTTGATTTCTGAATAAGTATTCTGATTTAAAAGATCACACGTGGGTCATAAATAATTTTTATAGGAGGACAAACAAAGCATCAAAGCATCATGGGAAGGCATTCATGCACTAACTGAAAGTAAATTGTTTCAGTAATGATTCATTCCCCCAGTGCTTTTAGGGAAACATCAGCAAATATGCAAAACACTGCATTGTGTGGGGCAAAACAATTATTTAATGCAGCAATCAATGTACGTATTTTCAAAGTAGCAGAGTGAAAGGGGTAAAAATATTAGTGGAGTTTGAGCAGTTGTGGTATCTGTTCTGTTTCTAGGAATTACAGGTTCTCATGTTTTGATGGTCTAAAGCAGAAAATGACAATTGTCTGTATGTCAATGCCATCTGCCACAGTGCTCTCAAAACTCTTCCATAGTCCCTGTTATTACTATGACAGGGTCAGAAAGCACAGAAAGCACCCAGTGATGGCTGTTCTTGCGTCACTGGGATGCTGATGAATTGAATTCACAGCACAGCTCATTAAAACCAGCAGCAAGATGTCCTGATGCCCCAAAGAGCCTTGGCTTCTGGTTTAGCTGTGTTTCCATCGTGCCAGAATAACTCACAGAACTCAGAAGAGAGCTTATTCCCAAGAAGTGCAGATTCCTCCCAGGACAGCTGGAGCACCACATGCAGAGCACACCTGCACACCAGCGTAGGCTGAATTTTGCCCCTGTGTCAGTCCTTGCTTTATTTCTTCTCTGTGTTTGAGCATGCAGCTGGATGGGTTTCTCCCCACTTCAGCAGAAAAGTCCTTGCCCTCCTAGATATTCTTCTCATTATGCAACAATCTCACTGTAATCTTGTCATAAAACTCCAAGTTTACCCCAAGAGAGAGCAGCAGAGGTAGAGGTGACAGCGTGGTTTATTGGGCAACGTTTGGCTTTGTTATCAAACAGGTGAAGCAAATTTGGGAAATCCTGTCTCACTCTTTTCATTAAAGTGTACTGTGCTTCTGACAGCATATGGTTGGTTTTACTTGCTTTTTTCAATCAAGTGAATGAGTTCTTTTGACTGTCTTTCTAATATTGACTTAGGAGATCAATGACAGAAAAATACTGTTACCTTTATAACTGAAATAAATTAAAAAATCAGACTTGAATCTGACTTTTGTTTGGTCACTTTGTCCACAAATAGTGATTCCAGAATCCTTTACTATCTCATTAAAGAGCTTTTTGTTGATCTTCACATCTTTTTCTATAACCTTCCCAAATCTCAGCTTTAGTGACTGGGTCCAGTGCAGAAGCCTTTTGGCCCTGTTAATAGGCTCAGGCACATCCTTCTCTGCACTAAAAAGGCCATTGGGTATGTGTATTAATTCAGAATTATGTAGAGCCTCAGAATGTTTTCATACATGAGAGAAAACTAAGAAATAAATTCCAATCTGGATTCAAACGTCAAGAAAGGTTTCACATTTTCCTTGGAACTTTGGGGATCTTTGAGTAAATAAAAGGATCTGTGAGCCTTCTGCTGTTCATCTGTAATTGCTTAGTCAGACTAAGGTGCAACCATGAAGCCAAAATTGATTCACATGCTTTTCTAATTTCAGGAGAAACATTCATGTATAGTAGTGGTTGCAGAGAAGGAAGCAGGAACACTTTGCAGATGTGCATGTATGGGATGCTTGCTAGAAAAATTCTAATTTTGTCTCTGTCATCTGCTCTTAGAAGGCTTTTCTACACGGAAAAGAACTGTCATCTATTCTGATAAGAACACATCATTTTTCCTGTGCAATCATAGCTATAGAGACAATTTTTTCTGAAGTAATAAATAGCTTTTTTGCTCTTAAAAATGACACCCTCAAAAAGTGACTTACTGTGTTAAACACCCTCATACTGTGGTATCATCCTGCAGCACTCTACCAGTGACGAACAGGAGGATTTGCATCACAGCACCCCAGGTCTGGGAAAGAAGTGTCATTTGGGGATTTAAATAGGAAATATTTCAGATTTTTTCCCTTCCAAAAATGAAAACTTTGGTCTGCTGAATTGATAGAAATTCATGAAGCAAAAAAGAGAAGTTGAGATACAGAAATTACGAAGGTTGAGACCTTTCCATTTCCACAACTGTTATATTTACTGGTCAGGTTTCCCAGGGGCAAGTTTCCAGGGGTAGCAGATTTTCCTGCAAAATGGAAACAAAAGAAAGAAAAGAGGTCATTTTATCTGTGAGGTTATAATGCAGCAAGTAGCAGGCTGCTGGCACAATCTTCCATCCATGAAAGAATTCATAAATCTCCAGCATCAACAGACTGCCATGTTGAAGTTTCTAGACTACACATGATGCTGCAGCCTTCATTTTCCAGTGATGCCCAGAGAATTTGCACATGGAATTCTACAGGAACAAATGGCTTCAAGTTTAGAGTCACAGGCACACTGGTCATTATCAGAGTTTCTTAATTAGCAGGCAAATGTTTGGAGAGACTGAATAACTGATTTTGCAAGGATCTGTTGAAGTACAGCCACTTAGGGAAATCTATGGTTTTGCAGAATCTGGGTGTAAAACAAAAGGAAAATTACAAAGTTCAAGCCCTCCATATTCTTTTACCTTTTTATGAGTTTTTTAAAATCCATATTTGCACGTAACATCCATTTCACGGAGTAGAGAATTGCATTGAGGATTATTTTGTTATTTGAAGGCCAGAATCCATCCTTAGTTAAATTTTATTTTTTTTATATGGCGTGAGAATGTAGCTTTAATAGCTGTGGATTGGGCTGTGCTCTATAAAAACACATTTTTGAGAAGGGAAGGGTAACCCTGTGTTTATGGAGCATGGGCAGAGCTCCAGTCAGCACAAGGCTGTCTCTGCCTGCTGCATTACCAACATCCCAATCAGCCTCTGGGGAGGCTGGATTTCTCTTTTCCACCTATCTTTTCATCTCAGTTTTTTAGTTAGAAAAAAACCCAAATCAACCTACAGGCAGAGAATCCTGGCCTTGTCTTTCTCTTCTAAACAGCTCTCCCTTTAGCTTTTTGCACTGATTGACACTCTTTCAGATGCTAGCAAGAAATACAAATGTTTTAAGATTTTCAATAAGAAAATAAATTATGATTTGACATGTGGGGAAGGACAGACAGGAATTAAAGATATTTCTTTACCTCTTAGGAATTAAATACAGCTTCTTCCTTAAAATTGGCCTCTACAAGGAGGCTAAAATACTCTGAAGGTTAGCTACAGCTTTATCTGCTGCTGTGATGGTATTTACTGGATGATGAATATATTAGTTAAAATTTAAATTGATTATATGGAGGGGTAATGTTGATACCGTTTTACTGCTTTAGTGTAGTCCAATCATTAGTGTGGAAAGAGTGGTAAGAAAATAACTTAAAGGTGACACTGTCTGAAATGCAGGAAATGAACAGTGCTTTATAAATAATATATTTCTCCTATTATGTTAATTTTTGGAAATAAACTTAGACTTAAGTGTAATTTTCGATCAGTAGGTGCATCTATACTAGCATATTATTAGTCTGTTTAGTCACATCTAGAAATATGTTCTTCAGATTTGTGGTTGCCAAAGTAAATAGAAATCAATGAAAGCAGCAAAAGTGCTGAAGTCATTTCAATAAGAGAAGTGCTCATTAATTTAAATTTCACACTTGACATTGTTACAGACTAATCATAGAAAATAAGGCATTGACTTCTAAATGTGTTCCAAGCCACGGAGGAATCCAGCAACTTTGTTTTCAAAGTGGCATTGACATTAGAGGGAAAGACCTCTGACTGCAGCAGTTTAGGCAGATGGTAATGATATGGTAAACTTTCTCAAAAGCCTCAAGTCCATTCATATGGATGACATAAGCTTGAGGAGTTAGCAAGCAAACAATATTGAGGCAGTGGGACTGAACATGTTCTAAAACATCAAAAAGCTCTTCCTGCCGTTTTCAAACATCTAAAAATATGTGTGAAGCCTGTTCACAATTTAATGGGAGATATACAGAGAACTGGGGGTGGTTATACAGGAAATTAGAAAAGCCTCATCTCATCAGAGTGAAATAAATATGCCATCATATAAGAAAAGTAATTGGAGGGGTGTGTCAGTTCTGTTGATGTCAAGCAGGTGTTCATAAATTAGAATAAACATTTACAATTGATATTAGTGGTAAGAAAGTATTTTAAATTACACAGAAGAGGGATAACTAACTTGCCTCTTTCTCTCCTTTTTAAAAAAGACATTTGGGAACTGTAATTTTCCCCAGGTAGCTTATCTAACATAGACTGATCTTCTACTCACCTGCTTTTCTGTGAAGACTTCAAATCACATTGCACAATGCAGCATGCAGTGCCAGTAGCTTAGAAGGAAGCCTACATTGCAGTGGCAGTAAATAGCTTTTCTCTTGGGTAATGGGGGGCAGGTAGGTGATATTGAATTGGTGCTTTCTGTTTGATGGGTTCAAGGATGCTGGCTCATTTCTCTCTGTTGTCTAATCAGTTCCTTAGAAATTGAGAGCTCCCATTCATGGAGAATGAATGTACTTCATTCTTCCTGCCTTGAGAACATCCTCTGTTGCTTAGAATATTCAGGGGAATCCAGAATTCCTCAGCACCCCTGACATAGATGGCACACAGATCCCTTCCTGTCAGTCCTTTTTGAAGAGTTAACTTTGCTTGGACTTGCTTCTAATACAAGACCCTGCCAGTGTTTAGTTCACTGTTAATAAAATGCTACTGATTGTTGTGAAAATATTTTCTGATCTGGTATATGAATCATGACTGAGAGTTTAAATATCAATCCTGTGGTGTGTACACAATATATTTAAGAGCTTTGGTATTCTTTTACTGTTACAATCTCTTGCTTAACACAAGAAGAAATCGGTAGCAGTGGTAAGAATAGCCTTAGTATGAGATTATGGTGTGCATCTGAATGCACTGCTAGGATTTCTGAAGTCTAGTATTTACTTAAATCTTTAATAATGGATCAAAAATCAGAGGACTGTAAAAATGTACATGGTGTTAAAGTGCCCTACTGTATCACAGCTCTGTGTGGCCTAGTTTTCCACCAGATTCCAGTGTAAATTGGATAAACTGTAAGGATATCAATATGAATTGGAGACCAAACCTCACTGAAAATTTGGCCTTTAATCTAGTTTTATGTGTCAGCTTAACGTGACAATTGGTTTTTGGATTGATCATTTAGGCGGGGTGTTTTTCCCATAACAAAAATATGCAATAGAAATTTTGACTTTGGATTTACACCCTTTGTGAACTTAAATTTGTGTATAAAATTGTCAGACTCACTGAGCTAGTGATTGTTTTATCTTTGCTTAGTACAGCCTGAAGTTACTATGTAGTAACTTTACATTTTACAAACCTGTCCAGTTCCAGTCTGATATGAAATGGCAGTAAAACAGATTCCTCTTGGAAGGGTTCAGACAATATTTCTAATACAGGATTACATTCCTAAAACAAGTTATTACTGAGAACTCTCCAAACAAATGAAACAGTTGGGAAAGTGATATACCAAAGGGCTTAAATCAGTGCAAGGGGGTGGTTTGCCTTCCTTTTTGACCAATGTGCCTTTGGGGAATAAATATTTGTGTTGTAATTTGCAAGCTACTGGAAGTTTTTCTCATAAATTTTAAAAACCCCTCCCTTTTTTCTCCATTACTTTTTTTTTTCCTTTAAAATCTTCCAACTAATAGTAAAAAGAAAAGCATTTTTAGTAGGAAACCCAGAGACATATCATAGCCGGTTAAAATATTATGCCCAATATGATACTTAATTTGCTGTAAATCTTTCATCAGATAATACCTCTGTGGAAAAAAGCAGGAGAGTCCTGTTTTACCCTTCTGATGAAACTTGTGAACCTTTTCTGGCATTCATGTTGAGTTACTCTTGATGCATTGACTGGCTGTCCATGTTTACACATGTGTATATATTTGGGGCTCCTGTCCTGTGCATCCCTGAATAAATGTCCTGATCTGTGAGCACTGGGATTGAGGAAGAGAAGGAAGGTTGCAATAAGGGTGCTTTGGTCCTCAAGTCCTGTCCTTATATTATCCCACTTGTCAAGTAGGTGTAAGACTTCAGTGTGAGGTAGTACCTCTGTCCCAAAGTTTGGCTGATGCAAACTAATCTTTGCACCATGCATAAGCTTTGGGAACACATTCTGTTTGTGCAAAGAGTGTGCAGTAGTTTCAGTATCCTTAAAATAAAAGTCTGGAATGAAAAGGGGTGATGTGGGGTGAGCAGGAATAGAAGAGGCCTTGGAGGAGACAAAATTATTTGAACCATCTGCAAGAGAAGGTAGGCAAACAGCTGCAGTGGGGAGGGCACACACAAGCAAGGAATGTGTGCAATTAGATTCTGCTTCACATTGGGGGACTGTAATTTCATTTTATGACTTTGTTGACAATCCTCTCATTTCTTTTTTATTGTGAATGACATCATCAATACTATCAGATGGTTCCCTAACAGATGGCTTTGTACCATTTCCAGTGTGATACCCAGCATATCATGCTATATTTACCTGTTTTCTGCAGAGTGTTTTACCTGGAAGGACTGCACTGCTGTGTAAGAATGCATTTAACTGAGGGATCTTATGTAGCTCTCAGTGGGAGATAAGGCAGTAAACAAAACTTGGATAACATTTTGCTAACTAGTTAATGAAGGAAGTGAATTAACGTGTTTTGAACTTACTTGTCCATTTACTTTTCATTTGCTTGTTCAATTTTCTAGAAAGGAAAGAATATTTCTTGATTGGAACACAGCTCCAACTGAAGTGGGGAAAAGGAAAATTGTGCCACTGCATGATGTCCTGAAGAGTGAGCAAAAGCCCTTTAAAACATTTTCTTTCCCCCTTGTAAATTTGTTTTCTATTCTTTTGCCCGTTGAACATTCAAATAGTTTTTAACTTATCTTGTAATTTATAGGTAATTTTGACACTTAGATAACACTCTGCTACTTGTATGACCTCATTATGCAAGTAGGACTGGAACCCTTACTGTGAATAATCTATACCTGAGCTCTACCTCTCATGAAGGTTTTAAGGCAAGAGGGTATCATGAAGTGTAATTTTCTCTAGGGGCTCTGGAAAAGAGGTTGTTTGAGATAGTTGCTCTGGAAATGTATGCTTTGGATTCTCTAAAATGAAGGGAAGGAGGAAGGGATTCTATAAAATCAAGGTTTATATTCACAATATTTGCATTTACTTCCAAAGTCACATATTTCTATGTCTAAATTAATGTACTCTCCTTATATATCTAAGTCTGCCATGTGGGTTTTCTTGTGCTCTATTTAGAACCTAGCAATGCATCCAGCTTGGCACAAAAGCTCACCAGTTGATGATAAGGCTAATCCTATAGTGCCAGTTCCTTCTGATCATGCAGGTTAATTGTTGGACTCAGTTATTTTAAAGGTCTTTTTTAACCAAAACAATTCTATGATTCTGTTCAGCCCAATAATGTTGTTTAGAGTAACAGCTTCATACACTTGGTCTTCTGCAGAAAGAAGCTGTCAGAGAAGTGTGCTGGTTTGGTGACACAGTCAGGGTAATCAACTCAGCTCCCAAAACTGCAGTATCTGCAGTCAGTGGAAATGCAACTAAGAAAACTGTGATAAGATTAGTAGGAAAATAGAATAGTACGCTGTAGCAGAAACCAAAGGATGGGGGATCCTTTATGCCATGGATAGCAGACCTTTGGAAATCATTGGCAGAGCATCTTGTAGATACTCACAGTTCACAGTGGCTAAAAAGGGGGGTGGAGAGGTTTGTTGATGGTTTGTAAATGTTTAAGAATGACCTCTGCTTCAGAATGTCACCAGGCTAAAAATAGAAAGAGGCTGGAAAATAAGAGAGGGAAGCATGTCTCCCCTCTTATTCTTCCACAGGCATCTGCTTATGACCTTGGAGGCAGAGTGAAGCAGAAGCTGGACCTGCTGAGCTGAAGCAGTTTGCCTCTTCTGGAGCACAGCGGAGCTCTAGTAATGAAACCTTTAAATAACAACATGCTAATAGGTTTTCTGGTGTACAAAGTGAGAATAAAATCTATCTGCCCTGTTGTAAGCTGGTTTTGGTGTATCTAAGCCATTTTCTCACTGATTTTTACAAGGTGATAAACTTACAGACAGAAATTCTTTTAAGCCATAAATACCATGCATGCTGTCACACCTAGAAGTGCAGATAAAGCCAATGGGATGCTAAAACAGTTGAAGTGCATTCCTTCTCTACCTGGTTTGCTCAGCTGAAGCTGTCTGCTGTCAGTTTGGGTGTGTGATGTTTGACCCTTGCCTGTAGATATAAATGAAATAGAGCTGCCATCACTTAGTCACAATGCACTGAATGACAAATTTGTACACAGCAGTTGACCTGAAAAGTGGAGGCTTAACCTCACACGGAAGCCTCTGAAGTTTGTTGTATCTGCTTTATCTCTGTAAACATTCTCCAGTCTTTCCCCATCTTATTCTTTACAGACAAGAATCATGTACTCACAGATCTGGTCTCTGAATTTTATATTCTGTTACACTCTTCTTATTTTGTGTTTTCACACTATGTGGCTCTGGAGAAAAAGGATGGAGTAACATCTACCATACTTTGCTTGAGTTTGTGCTACAAACAAATTAATTTTTAAAAATTATCGTTTATCGTATTGGATTCTATGCATTCTTTTTATCATGCCACAGCATTTGCAATATTACTTTAAGGTTTCTCCATCTCAAATCTGAGTAATATAGGTAATGAATTGTAGAACCTGATAGTACCTGATTGAAATATGAAGTTGTGAGTATAATACTGAGGAGTGATATGTACATTCATTATCTTTTACTGATCAGATCCACAGTGCAAGAAATTACATCCAGAGTGTGAAACCAAAAGCAAAAAATCGTTGATGTGCATTCTTTTACATTTTCTCAATATGATATTTGCATATGAAAATGGACTTATCAACTCTAGCCTTTGCATCACACTAAACAGAAAGAGAACAGAAAAAATTACTTCTGGAGCCAGTGTCTTAAACCTCCCACATTAAACATGTGCCAAATGAGATATTATTTCTTCTTATCTTTTCTAAAATTCCCCATCGAGTATAAAAATGCCAGTAGTAACACCATGTTCCAAAAATGTGGAAATTTGAGGATGATGTACAAAAAACTAGTAACTTGGGATCATTGATTGAATTCGTGCAAGGAGAAAATTGATATTTTACACTGAGGACATTTGTCAAAGTGTTTTCTGTTCACCTGGACAAAGGTGAGAGGCAGAGTGTGATGTATCATTATCATTCAGTTCTGCTGTATAATTTCAGTTTTAGAAGTGAGACACTCCCAAGTTCATCTTTAAATCAAGAGATTGAAACATTATTGCATTTCATTGATTCAGATGAAAGAATTTTTCCTCTGTATGTTCTCTTGTTGCTTGCCGTGGATTTTTTCTTGGGCATTGGGCAGCACTTTAAATTCCATCCCAGAGGCCAGAAGTGAAAGATTCCAAGCTAGAAGGCTGAAGAAACTTTGTGTGTTTTGGAGAGGTTCCTGAACAATTTCTATACTTCTTTTGCTCTCCAATAAGGGAAAAGGTCAGCCCTAGCTGTTTCCACAGCTGCTTGGTCAAATTCAGAGGGAGAGTAAACAGACACAGTTATGTTCTTCAGTTCAATTATAGCAGATTTTTCTACAAGACCACGATGAGGAGTTAGAGTGGGGATTTGACTGCTTATCTTGAAATTTTAGTTTTCCTGTTTGCTGTACTGAGTGGAGCATGAGGAACTGGGGAAAAACAACTGAATTTCTTCATCTTTTCTCTTCTTTTGAAGATGGTAAATATATCACTTAGAGGGGGAATAGTCCTGTTCTTCCTATGTGTGCTCATGCCTATCTTGCACATTTTTATGACTATTTAGCCTGTTTATTAAAGTGATTTATTTGCATATAACATAAGAGGAAATGGACTGTCTGTACTACATTAGATCAAGTATCTTGTCTATGGCTGGGCACGACCAAAAGGACAAAACAAGACTGCAGTGAATATTTCCAGAATATTCATGCACTATTGCCTGAGCTGTGACACAACATCTTCCATGGACATTTCTATCCTTTCAAGAGGCAGGCAGACATTCTGCAACTGTGATGGCACCACGAACACTGGCATATAGGAGACAAGAATGTTGTATTTACTATAGAAATTATGTATTTATTGCAAAAAGTCTGGGCTTATGGTCCCACTGAGAAAGTTCTGGCTTGTCTTCTTGAAGGCAGTGAACTTCAGGTTCCAAGTCCCTGTGGCAGCCAGAATTGATGTGCCTGTCCCACAGAGACAAAGGCCTTCCTGCTCTCTTTCCAACTTGACAAGTCCCTGGAATGACTTCCAACAAGGTGAGGTAGAGGAAGGAGGATCACATTAGAAATCCCCCTCCAGCTCTCCCTCCTTGCAGGCACAAGCCTGAGAAACAAATTCTCTCAACTTCATCTAGAGAGGATCAAACACCTTCTGCTGTTGTTCCCAGGCATTGTTAATTGTTTTTAATTTCCAACACCTCATTAATTATTCACTATTAAATATATGAGTGAGGCAAATGCCCTTCACCCATGGATAGTCACAAGAATGGATCATTAATAACTACAAAATTTTTTTACTTTTGAAGTTGAAAGGGAGCTTGTATGAAAGTCACTTTGTTTGCAGGAAAAGCCTGGTGCAGCATCAGGGTGTCATTTCATAAAGGCCTGGGTGTGAGCAATGCCTTGACATGCCAAAGAAACAAAAAAGGAAGCAGTGACAAAACTGGAGTTGATGTAATCAACAGTGGTTAGAAGTAGCCCCTTTCTCTCTGCACTACTTCTTATTTAACTTGTTTTAAGAAGGGCTATTTTGGTTCAATACGCGCTGGTGATACTTACCATATGTAAAAGTTTTACATCCTATAAAAATGCACAGTAAGGTTTATTCTTCAGTATGCAAAGCAGTACATTAATCTATTATTCTTATTATGATAAGTCTGAGAAACCTCAAACAGGACTGAGATGAATAACAGAAGTAACAGTAGAAACAGTCTCCAATCAAGAAATTCACAGCATAGATAGCTTGAACAGTCCTCAGAAGTATGAATGTGTTTCCTAAGGTGATGCTCAGGAATTGTCCTTTATCCTAGGAGCTGGGAAAGGATGCTTATTATTTTGTGATAGTAGCAGAAAAGAAATTTCTTCCTTTTCTGGTATAGCCCCTTTCCAGCTGGTATTTAAAGCTGAGCTTGTCAGAATGGTTTCCACAACAGCAAGATTTGATCTTATTAAACAAAATTTTGAGTAAATCTCCAGGTGGTGTCCAATAACCTGGCTTTGGCTTTTGGGTGTGCTCTGCCTTAGCCATGCAGCTGTTGTCAGAAATCCATTAGATGTCATTCCTGGGACTTACTTGTCTGTGGCTGTTGGTGGCTGGTACTCAGGTGAGACAAGCTTTAAGGCTGTTATTTCCCTCCATTCTCTGTTCTGGAAAAGGTGCCATCAAGCTAATCTTAAAATATATCCATTCTGTGGCCTCTCTTTCTTCTTACCTCTGGCAGCTTTCACTTTTTATTTAGACCATTTGGTCACTCACTGCACAGAAATTTGGTAATGACAACTCCATGGCTGGCTGAAAATCAGTATTAGATTATAGCCTGAAAACCAGAATGGGATTATAGGTTGATCATCTTTCACCATTTTAGCTGCAGTGACTAACTGCCAAAGAGGGGCAGTAACTTCTGCTTCTGTAGCCAAGTCCAAGTAGAATTGTGAATCAAAGCTGTCATTTGCCATTGTTCACAGCCTGGTATATTCACTTTAATTAACTTTTTTTTAAAAGATATTATATTAATATATAAGGCAATGAATTTCAGCAGCTGGGAAATTTACACACCACCCCTCTGTGCCTCTTTAATGGGCTCCACACATTCTTCAGAGAGTGGGTGGGTTGCTGTTTCAATAATTTCTGGAGTAGTGATTTCATTAGCTGCTGCAGCTTTTTCCAAAAGGGACTGAGAAGCAAAGCCAAGAGGTCATCTGGGCAAAGACTGAAGAATCCTGTTCTCTTAAGTCTAGTTACTTATGAAAATAATTCCATATTCTATCCATTGCACAAGAAATCTTAACAGAGCCAAGAAATGTATCCATGTCTTCTGAGCTATGTTACACCTTTAATAGCAGAGATTATCTTCCAAAGCTAGATTTGAATCTAATGAGTTGAGCCTCTAGCACCCACCTTACAAGCCAGTCAGTGTAGGGGAGTTCAGGCTGCCCCATAACTGCAGTTCCCTGATGCTGCAGAAGCTCCTGTTCTCTCCTCTGAGAGGAGAATGAGGATTCATAATGTTGGATCTCTGCTAATTAGGCCAGTACCTGAGTAGTGTTACTCTTGTCCTTTTTTTCTTTGCTATATGATGTGAAATATGTAATGAAATATATAAGATACACTTAAATATTTTCTTCTCCAAAACCTTCTGTATATATTATAAAACTAAATGGTGCTAGCCTTGAAGGCTGAAAAAGGCCATTAGATCACAGACAGTGAAATTTCACCCCTCCTGAAATTGTCTCACACCTTTTACTGGGCTGTGGGATCTTCTCTGCAGGCCTCCAGCTTTGCTTTGGAGAGATCAATAGGCAAGACATCCACTACTGTCCTGATTATTTTACCCCCAGAGCTGATAAGCCTCAGTGATTAATGATTTAGTAATCAAAAGTAAATGTTTTCTGTAAAAAACACAGGGACTTTGCAAATGCTTCAATGTTATCCTCAAAAAGTATTCAATGCATATTGCAAACAGAGAATTCGATTAAAACTGTAAATTATATCCTATAGCCTTGTCTCAGGTTTCCCTTTAAAAGAGATAAAACCTTCCCAGGAAGTGTTTTCACCAGATGCCAGATCTGTATTTGTTTTAGAAGAGCTGAAGCATAATGAAGTACCTGACTTAAGACTTTACAAGATAAGAACTGCCTGGTTGGTGCTAAAGCTTCATTTTTAATTCATTCTTTATTACGGGAGCTGTTCTCTCTGGGAGGGTGAGCTGTGATCAGGAGCACAGCCAGGACAGATAAGGCACATGAACCCTGGCCTGAGAGCTGACAAACTACCACAGCTGAGCAGTCAGTTATGCCTCAGACAGATCTCTTTCGGGGACCAGTTCAAGCTGAATTTATTCTCAGTCACCTCCAAGAAAGACTCACTAAAAATGGAATGCACAGCAATGATATATGACTTTTAAAAGTTTATAATCTATGTGCCTACAGGTTTCTGTCGGGAGTTAATAAGAAAAGAGAACACAAGAAAGCCTTCCTCTCCACATGTGCATAACAACATGTACACATGTTAATACAGACATAGAAACTCATGTGTGTACATATAATGGTAATTAAATATTACAGTGGACTTCAGACTTATTCAAACAAAATCATAACTAATTTGGTTTAATGAATTAGAAAAATCTAAACCCAGGAGACCATGAAGCCATATGGTTACTCTCTTGTTTTGTTGGAAGAATTTCATTTTTGGTTTGAAAATTAATTTTGTGATTCCAGTTTGGGTTTTTATGTGCTCAACTGTGATAATTATTTTGTTGGTTTTCATCATGACTGACACGTACTCATCAGTGTTTTGTGTTTACCTTGCTTGCATTGCAATGCAATTTCTTTGTGGAGTAAGCAATGCACCATTGCTCTGTTATGTCACCCAGTGCCTAGCACGGTGCCTAAATGCTCCTGTGCACTACTTCAGTATAATTAATGTATGGTCACGATGCTTCTGTTTCTCTGTTTCCTTTTGTGCTGGAAACTGATTTGACTCATGACTCCTGTAAAAAGTTTAATACTTGGCAGTCCTGAGCCTCGTATTTCCATACTGGAGAGAGACCAAGAGAAACAAACAAACAAACAAACAAAATTTTTAAAGGAAGAAAAATTCCTAGAGATAAGGTACAGCTATCAGATGTTTAAAGACAGACATTTGCATATGCAAATACAATAGCTGTGTCTCCAAACCGTGTACACACAAATACACATCTGTAAATTAAAAGCTTGATTGTAATGGACCAAGATTTGGTTTTTCATATCCTATGAATATATTCTTTATTATGTTGAGGGTGTGTTTACCTTTAATCTGACCAGAGATTAAGTCTGTTTTTTAATTATCAGCATAACATTTTATAGTTCTTTGGTTGTAAGCAAAACTTTTTTTCACTGCAAAACAAAAGCAGAAATCTTGCAACCAGTGTATTTATCTCTCTTCAGGGGCTGGGGGTTAATATCCAATAGCCCATAACATCTTTATTATAATGCATTTATAATGATTTACTGGAATGACTCTGTAGCTAAGTATCTAATGTCAAAGACTAGATTTGGTGTGGTGGAAAATGTCGTATCCTTGGGTAGCTCTAGGGAAAATGAGGCCTCAGTCAGTGCTTTCTGTATAATTCTACTAACTGTAATAAGAATAGGGGTAATTGCATTAATGTCAATTAAGCTATTAATAATGCCCATCCTGTCATTCCTAAATTTAGCAGTCACTCATACATGCTGCTGTCGCCTGTAAAGACTGTACACAAATGAGATCATGGCTTATTTATGCTTTAAAGCCTGGCTGACAGCCAGTCTTGTATCTCTGGTACACCATCCAAATAACTCCTGTTTTGGACAGAAACCACCTGAGGCACTTGGAGAGGCCACGTCCTGTAGCTGTGATGTTGAGCACCTGGTACTGTACACACAGCTCCTTTGGAATTTGTGGAGCCACCAGGATGCCAGCAGGACCCTCTGTGCCACTTCCATTCATGCCACAGGAAGTTTTGCCATGACTGCCAGTGAGGTTCTTTAGAGGAATGCCTGCAGCATCTCTGTGCTCTACAAGAAATGTCATTTCTGTTGATGATTCAGGTTTCCTGTACAGTAGGCTGTAGCTAGGGGTGCAACTGCACTTGCTACCATGTCTTGTGGGCTCTACTATTTTGGCTGCATTTGTGAGACAAAATTCTGTTTCTAATGCCAATTAGAGAGTATTAGTTTGTCTTAAGTAGAATTACCACTAGACGATTTAAAGATGGAGTTCTGGAATAATGCAAATGGACACGCAGCCTCCATGAAACATGCAGAGATCTATATTTATTTTAAAAGTTGCTAGAAATCGAACAATATCTTCACAAAATCAAAGCCTTCTTGGTGTGTTGTGCAGTGTTTCAGCGATGGTGGTCAAATGTTCATCACCAGCTGCAATGTGCACAAAACCAACATTAGCAAATTTCAAGGGTTATCAAAGGGGTCACTCACAGAATTGCACTGTCCTTCAGACAAGAGGAGAGAAAAATATGAGAGGAACCTTTCAGTCAGAGCTCATGACAAATGAGGCCATGGCCAATTCCCACAGGAAGACAGCGAGAAGTACCATGATGTGCCTACATCAAGGAGCAGGAAAGGAGGCAACAGATGATATGTGTGCATTAAGGGCAAGAGAGGAAAGGGAAGTGAGAATGAGACTGGAATTGTTTGTGAACACCTCTTGATATTCTAATGCTGCTCAACCTCCTCCCATCTCCAGAGAGCCCAGGGTAAGGTTATAATAGGTGAACTCATTTTTGTAATAAAGTTGGCTGTAGCTCTAGGCTATAAATCACAAGTTCAAGTGCTCAAACTTATACATTTCTCTCTTGCCTCACTCTCTCTTTCTATTTATACTTTGATATGGATGAATCACTGAATCAAAGGCAGGAAGAGAGAGTAATTCTTTCATCCCTATAGAGAATAATACAATGAATTTACATATGAATTATTAGGCATATTTTCTGAAGAGATACATTCTATTTTCTTCTACCAAAGGAAAATATAATTTCAATGAACCTGCTACTCTTCCCATATTCTTTTACAGACTTCCTACCACAAGGTTTTAGTGAGCTTGCAATTGCTGTGAGTGCCAGCCATTAGATGGACTGCAAGTTTTTATCCTGTGCAGCTGAATCTTACTCCTGACTCAGCTTTCATTTATTCCTTCCTTACTCATTTATTTCTCGTTCCGATGAAGTTAAAATATCCTCCGTGATGCACTGTGTCTCAAAATCATGTAATCTTTGCAATTATTAGCATTTTAAGAGCAGCTTAAAGGAGGCATTGACACCTCCTTGTCCATTTTTGTCCCTTTTGAGTCAAAACTTTGTCACCTCTGTTAACTAAGCATATTTGAAACAGCTGTTTAAGCCCTCTTCCCTCATTTTAATTTCTTTCATAACTTCTGCCTTTAAGTACAGGTCCAGTAAAAATGGCTTCTCTGTTTAAATAAGGGTCCAATGCAGAATGAGAATGAATGTTGTCATATGAAGTGCATTTCAAATGTAATAAAGCAGAAAGGAGTTCCTGGCCCCTGTGTCAGTTGTAAGAGGGTGCATACTGTGATCACTATAGCTCAGTGGCTGCAAAGCAGAAAATGAAGATTGTAAAAACGTCACATAAAGAAAAAATGCACAGTGGATTCGTTTTGCGATGCTCATAATTCAGTAATGCCTTTAAGTAGCTAGAAGAAATATAATAAATGTTTTTCCACAACATTGATCATACTGTATCAGAGGAAATATTAGTGTGCAGGGAGCCATGATTATGCTGGTAGTAATTCTCGTTGCAGAAAACTCCTAGAAGATGGGACCCTTTATAGGCTGAACTTTTATTGGCTGCAGTTATTTACCTTTAAGAATACGCCTAATACACTGTCCTATAGCTAAATATTTTTGTGAAAACTCAAACCAGCAACTGTCAGTAAATCAAAAAACCTGCTACCACTTTATAGAATTTATGTTTTATTATGGACAGTCTGATAAGTTCTGGGATAAAAAAAATTACCAATCGACCAAAACAAATTTTCCTACTGTGTTCCAAAATCTGGATTTGGTCAGACAGGTTTATTGTGCATGATCCCATCAAACCATTGCCTGTAAGTATAAAGTATCCTCAAAAATGTAATGTAATGTTAGATGAGGCAATAGATTAAAGTACACGGTTATCTGAAGGTTATAAGCAAACACACACAGACCACCATGGATGATCTCCTTACTGTGCTGCAGAACCCACCCAAAGTCACCAGAACGTCTGGACCTTGGGCTGGGTGAGGAGCTCAGTGTGGGTTCCCAGTGCCAGTGTCCTGCTCCTCAGGCTGGTAGGATGCCACAGTGCTGGGGGAAGGTGTGGGCCAGCCCTGCAGAGGGGAACCACTAGCACCTGGGGAAGGCCAGCCAGGGATGGCACTCTGGGGACCAAGAAAGGAGGGCAGAGGTTAAGGGAAGGAAAGTGGAATGTACCAAAATGTTCTTCCATGGATGCTGAGATGACCCTTCCTCTGCTCTGCAGGGGATGGAGAGGCTGAATGTGATGTGAGGAGAGCTTGTCTGCCAAAGGGTATGTTGCTGGCTTCTGGGCTCTCAAATACCCCCTTGTCTCTAGAGAAGACATTAAAATATCCATGTTTGTTCGTCATTAAGCTCCTTTTCAGGGTGATGGTTGAACATGGTTACAACTTTAAGCAAGAAACCATGCTTATGTATTTCCAAAGTGTTGCTCACAAGCCTAACTCCTGCGACAGGATCTGCTGGGCCAGGGCCTGAACGAGCGAGTCCGTTCTGCTGATCATCGACTCAAGCTCTGCAGAGCATCTGGTCCCATAAGATGGGGATTGGTTTTGTTTCCTTGATAGACATTTTAGGCAAAAGTTTTATGTGATTGTTTCCCTGAGCAGATGTTGCCTCAGTCTTGAAACTTTAACCATTTGCAGCTTTTTTTTTCCTGAATGACTGTGGCTTTTCTTACATTTAAAATACCAAGGTTGCATTTTCTTGTTCAGAATTGGAAAGGTGATCATGGGCTAGTAGCTTGGATTGGAGACTAAAGATCAGTTCTGCATGATCTATTCCTTGGATGTATCACATTTTGTGACATAATCAGAGGCAAGTCGTTTAGACTTTCTGTGGCTTAGTCTATCTATCCTTGAAGTCATTAAAATAATATGCACATCCCTTAGCAGTTACCGCATGGGAATTAAATAGTTAAAGACTTTTGGCAGGTTGTGTCAAAAAAAGGAAACTGCAAGGCTGGGAATTATCAAATGCACAAATTCTGTTGTGCATCTTTGTATAATTTTTTTAAGTAATGGGGGTATTCCATGCTCTTGTGAATGAATTACTGTGGCAATCCTTTATTCTGTGTAGCTTTATACAGAATGCATACATGTATGTTGGTCTGGGGGGTGTTTATTTGCATATGAATATTAGAGTTTTAAATGCAGCAATCAAGAGTGTTACCTTAGTACAAGGTACAGCTGTTCTGTAACTTGGAAGTGCTTGCCGTAAAGGAGGAGGGCTGGGACTAAACCGGGTGCCTGAAATGGCAATTGATGCTAAGACTCGTCAGACTTTTGCTTCAGAGGGGAGTGCACGCTTCAGGTAAGGGGTGATATAGTGCCCTGAGCAGTTCTGCACACTCGAGAAGGCTCTCAGCCTGGATCTCAGTGCTGTTCCCATCACGGGCACAGCCCCCAAACGCAGAAAAGGGTGCTGCTTTGTAGGGCTAAAACCCGCCCATGAATACAGCGAGCAGATTTCACAGCAGCTCAAGATGTGTTGCTCTGACTCCGTAGTTACCTTTTAACCCTGCTGTCCTTCAGGGGGAAGAAAAGCGATCATTTCCTTTATTTCAGATGGTGATGTTGTCGGGTTCGCGGGCGCTGTCGGGCTGTGGGAAGGCAGAGGTGCCACTGGATGTCACTGTTGCACACGGCTGGCAGCGGAGCCGGGGTGGCAGCCCCGGCTGGGACCCGCACCTGTGGGTGTGCGGGTGTGGGGGCAGCGGCTGCAGCCCCACCGCAGAGACCCCGCACCGTAAATCACAGCACCAGCCCCAGGAGCTGCCCCAGCGCTTGCACACGCCCCCGCCACAAACAAAAGCATCGTGTATTTTAGAATGGATTTTATTTATTGTAATGAAACACCAGGAAACCCAAATATTTTAGTTGTTCCGCACACCTTTATGTGCCCACGTGAACGGTGAGAAAGCTGAATTTAGATTGACTCATTGTCAGTGCGACCTAATTTAAAACCAACTGGAGCAAGCCGTTTTCATTTTCACTACAAATGTCAATGGGACTGCTGGTTTTGAAAATTATTTGCTCTTTTAAATATTTTTGGTTATTTTAAATCACAGATGAAATTTTGCATTTAACTTAGTTGGCTACTGTATTCATGTTTGCTACTGTTTTTTAGGAAACAGGAAAAAATGTGAAGGTTGTTCTTTTCCTCTATTCTAGAACAGGTATGAGGTAGCATTGTCATTCCTCATTCAATTCTGTTCTTAACATATGGATTCTTATACTTCTATGAGAATTTTCATTTGATATTTTTTAATTATATTGAGAAATTGCCCATTGTTATGAATTCAACTGAACCTCTGTGTTCTTTATCCCCCTTCTTTTTCCTTTTCTTGACTATTAGAGTACATAAATGGTAGAACAGTTACAGGCTTAGACTCTAGCTATGGGATTTCTTTCTGTTTTTGTACATTATCACAAAATTATGTTGCTTGCCATCTATGGGATGCTTTGATCCAAAATTTCAGTCATTGTTTCCACATTTAGGGGCTGGAATGAACATCAAAGAAGTGGGTGTACTGAATTTGCTGAATGCCAAAGCAGTACAATAACATGCAAAGGATATAAGCAAATCCCAAAGGTAAAATGTGCTGCCAAATCTTGCACATAATAGAAGCTCTAAAGTGACAGTCTGTCTTTGACAAATGCATAATGATATCAATGCCAAGGGAAGGAACTAGCATGCTGAAAGGTGAATAAAAGAGTTGGGAACAATTCGCTACATTTACACATTTCCTCAGTGTGTTTTCACACAACAAGGAAAGCAGATGAGACAAATGTATTAGGTAATCATTGGAGAAGACCGTGAAACTGCTGAGGTTTTTTAGGAACCTGGATATTTCCTTGCCTTGTAATGAGTTTTTAAAAGCAAAACATGGTTAGAAACAATTCATCTTCCAGAAGAAAAAAATGCAGTCCACGAGGAATGTAAAAAATGGTTAATTCTCTTTTCCTTTGACAAGATCACATTTAATGCCCATATGGTAGTTGCAATATGCTGTTCTCTTTCCTGGCTGATGGATTCCTAAATGCTTCAAATAGTTGCAAAGGCAAGTTAAGGAATCCATATGCATTCGCCAGATTTTCCAACACTGTGAACTAACAGGGTAATTTAAGTGGGTGCCATAATGTAAAAACATGAGAATCACTGCACAAAACCTATCAATTTATCTTGTAAAAGATCTGAAACCTACTTGTTAACTTCATTATATTTTCCTTTCTTTGAACACAAAACAAAACCCAAAGCAAATAATAGCAGTAAAACCTGTAACAAAAGGCTTCCTTCCCCAATATGTCCAACACTTAGCAGAGGCGAGTCTGGGGTAGTGCAGCAGGTCCTGGTGTGTTGTGGAGAGGAGAGGTTTTTCCCAAGCCTGCAGGTTAATGTTCATCAGAGGGAGTCTGACAGGCCTGCTGAAGCACAGCACTCCTGCTGCAGCCACTCAGATATTCAGAAGGAAGTTCTGCTGTAATAAAACTTCAAAGAGATAACGATTGAGGACCTGCTCTTCCCCCATTAGTTTTCTGCCCTATCTCTGGTAGCTGAACAGTCACCTCCAGTTTTCCTATGACTGGTGGCTGAAGTGTGGCTGCCACGTGTCAAGAGTGCTGCTCAGGTGGAAGGTACATGGCCAGACAGCATTTTGGCCAGGTGAGAGCCATATTCTGGTCATGATTTTAAAAAAAAAGGATGTTCCATCTTTGACAAAGAGAGGGTTAGCCTTTGCAGGAAAAAGTGACATACTTTTGCCTGGGCTGTAGTTCCTGTACTCCAGCAACAGAAGTCTAAGGAGCAGTTTAAAAAAATGTAGGTAGGGTAACATTCCTCCTGCTCAGTAACTGAGGAGAAAGCTGCTGACTGGCATGGGGTAGTGTTGAGACTGGAGGGAGTGTTTCCATTGCCTGGAAACATGGATTTTCACTTGCCATTGGCTTTGGAGCAGCCAATTAACTCCTCAGGGTGCACCCAAACTTCATTGCTTGGGCTCTTGAAGCATCCCACAGAGGCATATGTAGGGTTTAAAGATGCCTCTGTCTTGCACTTCCATCCCCTTTTCTCTCCTACCCTGAACCTACAGGTTTTCTGCTATGCTTTGGTGAAGTGTAGCAAAGAATGTAATTCTTTATACATATAACATCCTGGTTTGTGCAAGCAATTAGGAAACTGAATGTCGTACCCAGATGGGGACCTGATCCTGTGTGCCTTGGCTCCGGTCCTGCATTAGATTTGTAGGGAGTGTGACCTACATTCTCTTCCAAAGAAGGCTGGGTAGGAAGGGACATCTGGTTTGGATTGTGGCTGCTACTAAAATCTCTTATGCACTAGAGAAAAGAGCTGCAAGTGGTCAGGCAGAGATGCATCTGTTGTCATAAAGCAGGATACATGCAATCACCACTGAAGAAACTAGGCAAATAGATAATGTAAACTAGAGTAGATGATGTCCAGTGCTGAAGGAGGGAATGTCTGGCCTTTTGCATTTTGTAGGCAAAGTGTCAGACTCGGTGGCAGCCACCTGCAAACAGTGAGAACAAACCTGCTCTGACCACAAGACTGTCTCACTGGTAATGGGGGGAAAGGTGAAACCATCAAGAGCTGTGAGATCCATGGACACTCGGCTAAAAAGGGTAAACAGTGGCAAGTAAGTGCCATCATCTACAGGATAATGGTAACATCTCCTAAATGTCCCTAAAGACATGCTGCTTCCCAGAAATCTGGGTCATAATATCGCTATTTCTGCAACTCATCTGCTTCATTCATCTCCTCTGTTGCATCCTTCTCCCTTGTCACAGAGATACTGCTGGAAGCAATGTGGGGCAGATAAAAAGATCTGCAGAACAGGGGCGGGGATGTGTGGATCAGAAACTCAGGTGGAACTCCTGTTAATCCTCACATTTGGCAGTCTAGCCAGAGCCTGAAGGTGAATGTGCAGCTCTGCCTATGATGCTGGAAGGATGTTAGTTTGCCTTGCCTATTAGTGATATTCTATCAGCTGCTGGGCAAATATTGAGCCCACAGTAAAAGAAGAAAACAAATCTTTGAACAGTCCTGGAAAGAATGGTTTTAATCTAACAGTTAAGGCAAGAGCTGGCAAAACTCCATACACTAAAACAATCACCACCAACTTGTGTGATGGTAAAAAACGACATGTAATAAATAGATACATGTAAGAGTTCCTAACAAAGTCACAAGGAAAAGAAACTAAACAGGTCATGAGTATTATTAAAAATCATATTGAAAAAAAGATAATAAACAAGGAAAACTGAAAATTGTAGTAATTGTTTATGAGTACAGCTGAATTGGGATAACAGAGACTTGGTGGGAGAATTCATATGTCTGGAATATTAATATTAAGGATTTAGATTCTCCAGGAAGGAGAAGCAGGTTGAAAGCAAGGAAGGATATCATGTGCTCAGGTGTCCAAAATGGAGCTCAAAGGCATGTGCATGATGCTGATGAAGACAGCTAGGATCTCTTACAAAGCATTAAATCTGGAAGTTCAAGCGAAGGTTAATTTTGATAATTAAGTAGAAGAATCTTCTAAGGCCCTGAAATCTATGTTCTTTAACTATCAAACTGTTGGTAAAGGCATTGGTCAGCAAATTCCCAGTTGATGCTAGTTAAAAGGGAAGAGCTGAGGCCAAATCAGTCTTGTGAAATGGTTGACGTTTATGTTTTGGTTTTTTTCCTGGAGACTGTTTTCCAATTTTTTGAGAGTTTCTCAGATACTAATTTACTTTCTACCTCAACAAAAGGATCTTTTGGACCTGCTGAGGAGGTCCCAGGCATCTGCTCAGCTCTGACAATATCTGTGCTTTGTTTGAAACAAGGACAGCAGACACAACAGGGAATTCACCTTCCTTAGCACTGCTGGATTGAATAATGAAAGTGTAGGGACTCTGTTTAAAGCTCAGTGAAGATCAGGCTTGTTTTAATTTGAATTCAGCTTAGCTGCAGAATCTTTGGACTTTGAATTCAGAGCCAGATTTTTTTTTTTAGATTTTGTCTTCATCAGATTAATTATTCTTGTCATACATCTTTTCAGTCTTATGACTTGCCTAGACCTCTGAGCCAGGACTAGGTAAGTCACAACTCATCTTTCTCAATTTGCTGCTTGGGGGTGTAATATTCCACATTACTTCCCTTGTTTTGCTCACATTTGCAGGCTGCCTCCATGCATTCTGTGGTCAGGGGTGCACACTGTGACTGAGCCTTAACTCTCTAAAACCCTGAAAGGTGTAGTGCCTCAGGGAGACACTGTCAGGCAGAGAATTTTGGGTTCTCTAAGTTCCTGTTTCACTCAATCAGTGTTTGTTTCTGATTTTCTCGGATGTTGAAAGGGCCTGAGCAGATGTTCAATGCATTCCTCTGTGTGAACAGCAAGAAGCCAAGCTCTGAGGAATGTAGATAAGATATGGAACTATTCCACTGCAGGACACTGAGGGCAGCAGTGCTTGGGTGGTTTGATTGTGACAGAACTCACAATGCATAGGATGAGAAAAAGGTAAAGCAGCAAAAGTAAAATAGCCTTCAGGAAGATAAAGTCTTCTGAAGTTAGACACTTAGGAAGCAAACTTAAGAGAAAGGGATATATGATGCTGTGACAGCTGAAATATTTTCTACCTTTTATTGGATCAGACTCTTCTAAATGCATCAACTGTAGCAGCTGGCTAGTGTAATTAACAACAGCTAGAAAGGGTAAAGTCTTCGCCTAGGATAACATAAGGGCAGGACAAATGTTTTTCATTTTCTTGACACACCTCTTAATTATTCCAGAATCAATTTCATCATATCATGGCCACCTGAAATTTGTGAGCAATTGTTTGGAGAACACAGGAAAGACCAAGGAGAAAAAATTTTAAAAGTCAAATGTGACACCACCTCTTTCAGAAAGGGAGAGAGAGAAAAAGAATTATGGGTGCCAATTTATCCAAAGTTTTTTCCATAATTCATAATGAATTTTCAAGCCCCAAAAGATGAGAAGGAAACAAGTAGCAGCCAATATGAATTTGTGAAATGCATCCACTTGATGAGTATGAATTCATCAGTAAGTAGTCATGTCAAATTGGCTTAATTTCCTCTTAAAACAGAGTAGCAAGGCACCAGTAAAGTAGAAGAATGACAGGTCACAGGTATTCTGACTGTTTGAATCCATGTTGCATGGCATTGCCTTGAACAATAATCTCAGTACTGTTTAAGGCCTGAGCTTGTGTATTATGTCAGGTTTTGGGGCACCAAACTCCTAGAAAGACACAAAGGTAGTTAGAATCCAGGGGAGAATAACCAGGTCACAACAACATGACATGCATGAAAAATTGGAAGAACTGTATTGTATTTCTTTCTCTAGAATAAAGAAGACTGATGGGCCATGAGAACAGGCTTTGATTTTATTTACAGCAGCCTTTTACAGGAATTATTTGTTCTCTGTGGTAGATAAAACAGATTTGCTCTGGCAAATTCATACTAGACCTTAGGAAACAGATTTCTGACTCTGAAGATGGCAAAACTGATTTTTTGAGAGGAGTCTTCATCTCTGAAAATGTTTAAGAATGGGTTTAAGAGGAACACCTCTTAAATTAAAGTTGCCTAGAGAGAGGGCAGAGACCTTCCAGGGGAATCTTATTTTCCACCAATTCCCGGACACAAAGTCAAATGTCTGCTGTTTCTGTGCCACCCAGGGCAGGAGATCTCTTTGCAGCACAGGAGAATATCTGAGCTTTATCTCCCATAGGAACCAGAACAACTGAGGTGATACAGGGCTGTGCTGGAAGCTGCAGTGTCAAAACAGGTTCCCTCACATGCTCTGGTTTTACTCTCACTGTCTAACACTGTTCTTTGGCACCTGTGCTGCAGTCAGTGTTCTCCAGTGCAGTCAATCTTGTCCTGTGCAAATGCAGAGAGGTGCTAATCATTTGTTTACCAAGTCCTTTACTATCCTTGTGTTTTCTCCATTCCTATGCCTCCTTCTACAGCTGATAGTGAGTAATGATGAAATTTAGCTTAGCAAGAAGTTTTGCCTGACTATATAATCTCTTGGAATTGTGATTAGAGTTTCTAGAGTCCCCAGTAAATTAAAGCATTTGGCTTTTCCTTTGTTTCAGAACTAATTATTGAAGTAGCTAAATGTTCAAGAACATAAAAATTTACAAATGGGTGTTAGCTGAATGGATGTAGTAAGATTTTTTTTCTGGCATGAAAAGCACAGTATTTATGAGTTAATTTAATCAGAGAAGAAAAATATTGAGTAGGTGACGAAGTAAAAATGATGACTGTGTATTATGTTGTGCCATGCAGCTGAACAAACACATTCAATGACAGACTTTGGCAGGAGCTGCAAAGATGCTCTTGACAATGGCATGAATAAATATTAGGTGCCGTACACAATTCACTGCATTCCAGGCCTTGAGCAAAACCAGGTGAGCTTTGCCTGGAAAATTTGGAAGAAACAATGTAAGCATGTTGGGGAAATGTAAACATCTTCAGTATTCTCCCCAGCTGCTCTGCTGTAACATTTTCATTTGCATCTGCAGCAACTGTCATTTTTTATCTGCTCTACTTTCATTGCACTTCTAGGAATCAATTAAACTCCCAGCTACTTTGGAGTTCGTCGTAGCCACTTCAGTAATATTGCCCAATATGGAAGAGAAGTTCCTTTTAAAGATTATTTTTTCTCCAAAGCTGGTTTATAGTTGTAGTCTCTTGCTAAAACCTACAGCAGTATTGGTAGCTCAAGCACACTTGACTGCTGAGGAGAAAAGAGAGATGGGAACATCCTGGAGTGCTCTACTCTTTATTCTGATTCCACTGAGTGAAATCTAATTCAAGGTTGGTCCTCACATCTTCAGTGTTCAGAGGGGTAGTGCTGACAGTACTGTTTTTATCTTCATTTTTTGTAATCCTGAGAATATTCTTAATTTGTGTTGGAACAATAATTTCCACTGACAAAAATTAAGTTTAATGTGGAAGTTTCTCTCATTAGTTCTATTCTCTGCTGATCTCATTTGCAAGTGCACAACTCTCATTTCAGAAGTCGTGTTCTTAAGAGTAATCCTCCTTCTGTGTCACTCCAGGAAGCAATGGGCACAGTCAACCTGGAATCTTTAAGTTTAATCTTTTAACAAAGTCTCTCCCTTACAATGTGAAGCGTTTGTGTGCTTGGGATTCTTCAGTGAGTTCCAGGAACAATAAGCCTGCAACAGAGAAATCACTGGCACAGCTGGGAAGGAGAGAGACAGCTCCTGTCACTTCTGGAGTTTCTTTTTTGGAATGAGTCCCAGACATAACTCAGAGCAGCTCCTTGACCATCTATAGCCTCATAGGTATGTTTTAGAAGCTTAGATGTGGTGTTAGGCTGCCCAGCCCACAGCTCCCCTTTCTACCTTGTTCTCCCTATTGTGTGAGGGGTGTGAGAGCTTGTGAGGATGTATATCACCTTCCTGTAAGAACTTCAAAGGAACTGGGCCTGGCACATTTTATTTATGCTATAATTTTTTACTGGAAATAATATTTACTGGACATAAAAAGAACAAAGTGAAAATCCATCTTCTGTGTTTGGCTTTCTCTACTCTGATCCTTTCAGAAGTGAAACCCTTAAAACTCAGTGAGTGGAGCAGCAAACAGATTACAGTGACATACTGGTAAAAAGTCTAAAGACTATTTTTTTATGTTGTTTTTATATGTCAAGATGATTGATATTAAAGAAGGAGTAAAAGTAGGTCTCTTCAGTCTAGAACAGTTTTTTTAGCTGAGGATTTATGCTGTATTACTGCCTGAGATTATAATTTTGCATTTCAGTATGTGCCTTATGGATTTCTCCTCTAAATTTGTAGGGAAGGTTGATGTGGATTTGTTCAAAATGACCACTGGATCTTTTGTATTGTATGTGTTCCACAGCTGTTGGCTGTTATTATTAAACAACTTGGATGGTAATTTTATGGCTCAAAAGGATTCCAGAAAGGGAGATCAGGAGGCATCCTGAATTGTTTGCAATTGTATATTTTATAAGGAAAGCTGAGAGTTTAATCTGAGCCTCAGTTAAGAGATGACTTCATCACACATTATTATACCTATTAGAACTGTATACTTATTACTAGTAAAAGTTCTTCTGGACTAATTATGTCCCATTTATGGACACACATGGTACGCTGGGCAAGCAGAGAACTTAGCTTTTTTATAAAAATGGCAGATACTCTGGGAATTCTAGACCTAAACACAATTTCTATAAAAAGCCTGAAAATTTGGGGCCCAAAGTCTGAATCAGATGATATGTTTGCTCCATTTGTTACACTAACTGTCCAGAGATCCATCACTTGTGTCATATCTAGCTAGAGCCTTCACAACTGGGATAGCAGTCAGGGAGCACCAGCAGCCTGTGCATGGCATCTGTGATGGTCAGATGAGTGTGTTGGGCACCCAGAAAAAGCAGTGTTTTAAGCTACCTTTTCTGAGATATTTTGCAAACTTCACCGATCTGTTGTTATGCAGGAGATCGAAGCATATCCCATCTGAAAGAATTCCTCACTAAGAGAGGACTTCTATGCTTTAGTGAATGGTTGTGAATCAGCTACAGGAAAAACAATAAAATATTACTATATATGAATAGCAATAAAATATTTCCATATATGAATCTTGAGGCAGAGGTTGCTATCTTATTTTACAAATTGTAAGTGAAACATTATTTTAAAAATATAGTAATATATCTCTAGTTGGTTAGACAGTTTCAAATCTTGAGATTTGCAGATCTTCACTTTTATCCTGCAGCTCTTAATTGCAGAACTTAAAGCATGTAGAGGCAAAATTTTGAGCAAATAACGCTTCATCATAAGTATGTTTTCAGGGGAGCAAAAAAACTATTGACATAAAACCAATACAAATTTCTATGAATGTTAATGAAAGCTGTGCTGGTAAGTTAAAAGGTAAGCAGACTGAGTGAATGGGAGCAAGTCTAAGCCTGACTCAAGAGCCAGAATAAATGAGCCCTTCAGTTAGAGAGATATGAATACCCTGAGAACATGAAAGGGACAAGGGACAATTGCTCAATCATTTTGGTAAACTTCCATCTCCTCATGCAATCTACTTGCTCCTGGACACATTGCTTAGATATTGATATTTATCTTGGTTTTTTTCCTGTGTGTCATCTCTGACACTTGAATAAATTTGATAGGAGAACAGATGGGTTTTTTAATCTCATGGTTATTCTAGTAGGCTCAACTGATTATGGAGAAAATAATTTTTAGTTATTTTAGTCATCAAATACTACAGAACAGTTTCAGAAAGCCCTTAAATGCAGATATTTAAATTGCTTTGGGCTTAGCTGTTGCATCTGCATGTACATGGCTTTTTCCAGTGTCATAGACATATTTTGAAAGACTGTGAAAGTTTACTGCTAATTTCATTGCAGGGTATTTAAAATTACAGTTGATATTTGTAATGACACTTGTTCCTTTGATTAACTTTGGTATTGAATGGGACTTAAATGTGATTACACTGACAGAAAGTAAAGGTCTTGTCTCTTTGTGGTTCCTCTCTATTTCTAGAGTCAGAGAAATGGTTTGATTACTGAAAATACCAGAACAACTGCTGACCTATGTTCAGGTCTTTTAACCTGCAAGTTTTCGTGGTGAAGGATTTGTTGAGTCAATGATTGCATTGTTAATAAGCTGATAATACTTTATATTACTTTGGGCTCGTGTTTACAAAAATCCTATAGAAACAATTGTTTTGTAGATATTTCTCAGGACTATTATATACATAAGTATCAGTAGTGACTTCTAATTTGTGGTTAGTTAATGATACATGGCTGATCATAGTAGAGGACAGGCTTCCTCTTGGTCTGTCTCTTGTAGTCTTTAAGAGATGCAAGCAAATAAGAGCTTGTAGCCAATAGATTGTGAGCTGTATGAATGGAGAAGGAATGAAAACAATTTCTGGTTGCATTATTATAGGAATGCCTCTTTAAGGATTTTAATCTGAAGAAGCATTCTGTCTTACGTTTAGCACTAGTAAATTTAAGTCAAAGTTTTATTTCCAAGAGAGAAATTTTACTAAGCATGTGGATCCCCACTTCCTTAAGATCCTCTGCTGGTCTGGACTCATAAGCCGTAGAAAAAAAACCATTCCATTTCTCTAAGCTACTGTACAGCTTCTTGGCAACTGGTGATAAACAGATATGGCTTGTTAGGAAATCTGTCTGCCTTTTTCTCTTCCTTATTTTAGATGTAATCTGGAATGAAAACCAATGCTGTCATACAGGCTCCAAAAATAACAAATCAAATAATATTTATAATAGAACTTGGGATGTAAAATTAGATTAAGTCCTTAGGCTTAGCCACATTGCAGAAAAAAGTTGTAACGTAAGTTTTCCAATTCCAAGCAACAATGGCAAAATATCAGACTCCATTCATTGCCTCCTTCCTGCCCGTTTGCTCCTGGATGAGAACAGGAGCTGCTTTCTAAACCCAAGAACTTTGAAGCTGCTGTGATACATGACAATATGAAACTCTAAGACAGCTTTGGATCCCTATCTCAGATCCTTGTAGATTTAATAAACAGAGAAGGGAAGTGTGATTTGTTACTTGTCTGAATAAAGACAGGGCACTACCCTTTATGAGAGCTGGAAATAGCTGAAGAGGAACTTAGAGTCAAAATGAAAATCTTATGAACCTTCACCATCCTCTTGTCAAGCTGGAAGTCATTAACACCATCAAAACCAACCTCTGGATATTGGTAGACATTTTAAAAGAGAAAGAAGGTGAGATTTGGCAATACCCAGTGAAAACTCAGCCATAGAGACACCAGCCATAAATCCAGATGCCAGGGAATTGTTTCCCAAGTAGGTACATTAGCAAAGGAAAACCAGCAGATCAGAAAAGATGCAGGAAGACACTAAGGAAGACCTCAGAAGCAGACCAGGGAACTGAGAGGAAGGCCAGATCAGTAAAAAGAGCACAAAGAGAGTATTTGTTCTTATTCTGCTGCTTTTGCATTAATTCTGCATCAGCCTGGCTCTTTGGAACAATATATTCTGAATGATATGAATTCCTCCTTTTGACAGAAATTAGCCTAGAGGTCCCTAAAAGTGGGATAATTTTAGCTACTGTTTCAGTCATTGAGAGAATTTGAACCAGATTAAGTGTCTGAATACCATTAATTTAAAAAAATTCACAAGAATTTTATGTTAGTGATTTTGTGTTACAATGAAATTAATTTGATACAGAAACCTGTAAAATTATGTTTTCCATGTTTTCTGGAAATTTTTTTTCTGTGTTCTGAAGTAATTAAAATATTTACCAAACCTGTAAGACACCTCTTTCTTGCTACCTTGAATTCTAACTCTACTATGAGGTATCCTAGGAAGATATTAGGTATTTCAAAATGTAGCCAAATATAAACTTAGGTTTTGAAAAATAAGATCCAAGCACCTCAATAATTACTGATGAATAGTACTGTGTAAAAATCCTAAATATGCTGTTCTAATGGAGCCAAGAATTTTGAGTAAATTGTGAATTAACTGTGAAATAAAGTGTCTAAGAATTTGATCTGTATTTTTTTAATGACAATTAATCTTGAAGAACTATGGAAAACCCAAGAAAACTGCAAAGGATCTTCTTAGCAGACCAGGATTTTCTAGGAAAATCTTTGTTGTCTGCCAAAGGTTTCCCATATAACTATTTTCGTCCTTCTCTAAAGGATAGATGGTGTTCTCATCTTGAAGTCCAATTTATTGCAAATTTTCTCCCACAAAAGTGAGTTAGTTTCAGGTGGATAATTATCTCATGCAATAATAATTTTTTTTGAAGGGAAAAAACCTGCAAAAATCATATTATTGCACTAGAGCAATATATAATTAATAAAGCTGTGAAGTAAAAGAATTTGCTGCAACCCTTAAACCAAATAAATTCATCATAAGCATGAAAAATTCTGCAAGAAAATAGCATTAAAATTAGTAATTATTTGGGGTGTACTTACAGTTCCTGCAGTTGCTTTGTTTAATGAATACATTTCAAACACCACTGGCACACTCGAAGATTGACTTGAACTTTCTCTTTGCAGTGCTTTGTAGTTAATGGCAAACAGAACTTTAACCTTGCCTCCCAAGCTCTGCATTACTTCTTTAACTGGCTAAATAAATACCTGGTACAGTTTAACAGTGCAGTTTCACATTCCTCTATTTCAGCAATGATGTTTAGAGGTTTCTGTCCTCAGCTGATTTTTCCTGACCCACGCCTGCCTTGGCAGTTGTTTTGATACAAATCTTTTTAAAGGTAGGAATAATAGGTAGGGAGCAGGTTCAGATTAAAATATTCCTAGATATTATCTACTTTTTCAGTGTTATTTTAAATTGAAACCGGGTTTCTAGAGTCAACTCCTGAGTGTCCCTAGAAACAATTGTGTCAGCACAAGGGAAAGGATGGGGCAGGAATGAGCATCATGAGCAGAGAGGGAGAGTTCCTTATTCTAGAATTGTCATTGAAAATCATTAGAGACTATATCTGTATAGAAATCTAAAGCAGAAAAAAAGATTTGGCACCAGAAACTTAGTTTAAAAATACAAGAAAAAGGAGAGAGCAATGATTAATTCACTAGAAGTACAGTAAGATACAATCAGTTCACATCAGTGCACCTGTTCCCCAATTTTTGGCACAGCATGAAACAAGAGATTAAATACTTCTCTCTGTCTATTTTATCTGGTTGTGCACACACATATGCAAGCAGGCACATGTGCAAGTATCTTCTTTTCCCTCCTGGTTGTGGTGCTTGGCATGGGTGCTGAGCCTGGAAGCAGCAGTGGAGGTGGCTGCTAACATGCAGGATGCTGCTGGATCCAGTCCTGTCAACACCAGCCAGAGAGGGAGGCTGCTAGAAACCAGGGCTTGGGTGTGGGTTTGATTTAAGATATGTATCTGGATAATTAAACTGAGGAAAATGTATTCCTTTTGGATGGAACTGTGACAAGTTCTGTCAGCTTTAATTCTATCTGTATAATTTTTTGAGCTGGTGTTTCTAAACAGGGATGTGAACTTGTAAAGTGGCTTATCCCCCTTCCCAGATGTAGTCTGCATAAGCAAACACCCACTCACAAACTCAGAGATCTCACTCCTGATCTCCCTAATCAGAACTGAGAATATATAGATTATAATTATTTTCTGTGGGTTCATATGACTCCCTCATATGATTTTTACATTAATGGGCTTCTAAAGTTTCAATTGTGTGTCATTTATTAAGGTTGTATGAATTTCTTTCTAAGTCTTGGAAGTAAGAGATTGGTTTAATTAGTTTTCAAGGAGTTGTTTGGGTAATTTTCTATTGTTATGAGGCAGGTATCAGCTCCTATTTAATTATTTTTGTCTGAGCACAAAATTGTCTGCTTTCTGCAGTAGCTCCTGTCCTCTTACAGCTGCGTGTGTGACTGCTGTAACACTGTAACCTTGTCCGGAGGGCACCTTTTTAAAATCAGTAGATTTGTCTTTAAACATCTATGTGAGTTTCTGTGAACAGGAGTAGGGAACAGAAATCCAACTTGTACTTTTTTTAAGTGCTATTATTTATTTTTTAAATAATTTATTTGATAAATCACAGTCATGGCTAGATCCTGTAAGAATGTTTATGTGGAAAACACATCTTTTCAGTTTGGCTTTCAGCGTCCCTGGATGCACCAAGCATCCTTTGGAAGATATGTGCCATGCTGGGACAGCTGGGACAGCTGCCCTGCCTGCTGGAGACATGCAAGCAGCAGATCTTCCACAGCTGCTCTTTGCAAAACACTTGGGGGCTCACTATAAGCCTAAAGCTTGCTCAAGTTTTTTCTACCTGCTCCTTACCCTCCTGCATCTCCCAGCTCAGCCCTCTCTGTTCTGTATTTCTTCGGAGTGCCAGGAGTAATGGAGTCATTTGCAACACCCCAGCTCTCTCAGACACTGACCAAGCAAGAGATGCTCCCAGGAGCTGCTGTGCTGGAGGTGGCTGAAAGGAAGGGTGACTGCCCAGCAGAGCTGGGGCACAGGAAGCAGCTTTGGTGGAGTAAATGCCAGTGAGGTTACAGTGGCTCCAGGATGTGTGAATCAGCCCTGGGTGTGACATGTAGGGGTCAAAACTGCAGATTATTTGTCCTCAGATGTTCCTTTCCACGTGGGCTAAGCAGGCAGGCAGCCTGGTGTGGGTGATGGGAAAACTATTGGTGAAGTCACAGAACTCTTCTGACTGGTGCTTTCCACAGTGCAACCATATTATTTCTGCAGCCCACTGGCCTTAGGGAGTAAATTTCCAGTTAGCTTTACATCCTAACCAGCCATACTGCTCTAGAAATTTCCTTAGCAGTTTTACTAGATCCTGTATTCATGTTTACACTACCTGTGCAGCCTCATCAACACTCTACTGTCTGATGTGAAGGCTATTACCCCTGTTTCAATTGTGTTTGTTCATTGACATGATAATTTTTTTTTTTCCAGAACTACAGTGTTTTCAATAATACACTAGATTTCTCATCTGTCAGCTCTTTGGACAAAAAAATCCCGTTTGAATAGCTCTTAGTATTTTCCTTATTCATCAATTTTTTTTTTTTTTTTTTTTTTTTTTTTTTTTTTTTTTTTTTTTTTTTTTTTTGTCAGTTTCCAAATTGGCAAAAAAATACAAGAGTTCAAAACAACTATTACATTGAAGTCCACCAGTGCTGGATTGAGTTTTGAACAAGTAAAGACAAACTTTATAATTCTTAGATAAAGTGACAAGGTAGAAAGTAGCTGATAAATTGCTGTTATTCTGTTCTTCTTAGACACAGAAGACAGAAATAATTTTCTCTAAATGTAGTGCTATTATTATTAAGCTATTCAAAAAACAGAATCTCTTCTCCCAAGTTGGAGATGGTACCTCTGCTGGGTTATCATTTTATGTGCTTATGTGTGTATGAACTGCAGGTGACTATTCAATAAATCCATTTTTCTTGTCATTAATATTAAAAGATTTCCAACTTCCACTTGCATGCTTTATTTATGATCAAGTTCTTGCAATCAGAAATGTGATCTTTAATAAAATGAAATGTATGTGTCTGATGGAAAGAAGCATTAATCATGCAGAAACCAACCAATACACATTTATTTCCTTTTGCCATATTGTCACATTGTATTTCTATAGGTTAATCATGATTTGTAAGAAATATGTAAACATATTTTCAAAGAAGTACTGTGAGTCCAAATAAAGAAGAGTATGTTCAGTTCCCTCTTCTGTTCAGACAGCAGGGCAATCCAATGCCCATTTACTTCTGCTTTCCTTCCAGGTACTGCTGTTATCTTACATGTTGTGAATTCAGAACTTATAGACGTGAAGTTCCCTAAAGGATACCTTTTAAACATCAGTACCACAGTGGAGTGATTCTAATTCTCCATAACCTTACTGAAAGTTAGCCCTTTCTTTGTAATACTAATTAGTGCTCCCGTGAATGCATAGAAATTATTTGGTCTTGATATTTCATTTATTTACATTATTCCAGCATGATTAATACCCACCTCCTGCAAGAAACAACTGATTTGCAAGTTTGTTAATATTGTGCTTAAGCCAACTTGGGATGTTTATTTAGCACTAATCTCATTTTAGAGCTTAGTCTTTTGGCAAAGAACATTTTCAGAACAACATTTTCACTGAGTGAACTACACCATATTTAAATCATACAAAAATGAATCACATAAATTTAAAAATTACATTCATAGCAGAGCTGTACCAGGCAAGAAGGTGTGAATGAAAAATTACTGAAAAAATTCTTTGAATAGTTGCATTAATTTCTACAGGAATTAATTGCAGTTATCATTATTTCCTTTTGTGTTCACTGTCACCAACTGCCACTAATCAGCTGAATCTCACAAGCCCACACAAAATGTAAAGTGACCCACAGAGTCTTCATCCCAGGCTCAGTTTGGCACTGCATGCACAGCTGACTGCTGTTCACTATTCAAGAAGCAGAAAAAGCTTCACAGGCTCAGACTTGTCTCAGCAGTGCAGCTCAGCCCTCAAATGCTGAGCAGTTTGTGTTACCTAAGCAGATGAAAAACTGAAAATCAACAACACAAAGGCATTTAGTGCTGGATGTGTGTGCCAGCCTCAGGGTGGGTGTAACAGAGCTATTCCCATCACCTGTTCCTGCTGCTAGTACAGCCTGGGCTGCATGCAACAGAATGCTCCTGGATGCTGCATGAAGCTGCAGGAGCCTGGGGCACTCCTGCTGCTGGAGGTGCTGGGGCTTTGGCACAGGAATGGTTTTAGTGTGCTGAGCATGATCAACATGAACATGTAGTGCCTGACTGTAGGCACAGGTAAGCCTGAAAGCTTAGATGCCCTGAGATTGATGGCTGGGATGCTGTGGGCAGCTGAGGAGCTAAATCTTTGAGCTTGGATGCCTGCAATGGCCAAGGATCCTGTATCCACCTGAATCCCATCCTTGGCCTTCAGTGAGTTGGGAGACTGCTGCTATGGGAAATGCCCTGAGGATGGGATCCTTAATAGTTGTTAATTGGCAGAGAACCACAGAGTGTATTGAAGCTCACCTCATTTACACTACAAGAGGACTTGGCCCTCTGTCTTTAGCTGGAGTCCTCAGTCAAATCAGCACACAGCCAGTTTTAGAGGCAGCTCATTGTGGAGGAGCCATCTTCACCCATGTTCTCTCTCTGGGAGGTCTTACTCTTGTTCTTTCATGATTTCTGTAGCTGTACCAATGCTGAGTAGAGGTCACTGCCACTTAGGAAAAAGGTTTTATGAATGAAACTACACAACAGGAGTTCTGGCACATGAGGCTCCTCTCTGGGCTGTGTGTGTTTGGGAGGAGGGATTTGCAAAGCTGTGCAGCTGACCAGAGTGAGTAGCTGTGTAGTCTAAGGATCTTTTCCTTTCTTTTTATTTTTCCCTTCCCCACATTTATTTCCTTCATCCTTTCTTTTCTTGCTTAATAAAAGAACGGTTTCTATTCAGCTGCCTATTCCAGATCCCTTTAGGACTGTCATCCGGTGAAATGCAGAGCTGCAGGCATCACAAGACAAGCAGAGCTCTTGAATAACTGATGGTTGAAGGGCACTATTTGGCAGTGCTAATTGTACACAGAATATTGCCCAACCACACCCCTCTATTTAATGACTTGTCATGGTATATATTTTATAACCCTTTGTTAGTCTTGAAAATTTGCTTATGCTGTTACCCAAAACTCAAAGTTGGCACCGCAATTTTAATTGAATGGTGAAAATATTCCAAGACCCTGCTCTGTCTCAATAGTGACCATGGTAAATTCCCTAGAACTAATAAAATTCCTTAGTGGTCTTCCCAAAATGCTGCTGTGTATAGCTTCAAATTATGGACCAGAAGTTGTGCGTGATTTTATGCAGTAGATGTCCTCTCAGAGGAAGAACTCCGGTGAAGTAACTGTTTTACTTCAGAGAAAATCATATGAACCTTTCCCATCATTTCCCAGTCTTTTGATCTTACTTAAAATAATAATAACAAAAAAATTCAAAAGTGTTGAAGAGCAGGTTGGAAGCAGACCTGTTTTAAGACTGTTTAGACATAAGCAAAAAACAGAGAGTGAGTTTGTCCATGCCTTGAACATGAGGTATTTTTGCTTGCATTTTGCAAGTGAGGCTGCTGTTGTGAATTTGAAGTGACAATTTCCTTTTGCTGTCAATATCCATCTTCTGTGGCACATACAGCTGACAATAAACTTCAGTGTGAGTTTGGTGCATCATGCCTTTATTTGTGCATTTCTTCTTCAACTAGAACTTCATAAGTAAAAGATTCCCACCTTCCCAGCAGCTGGGAAGGTGAGCTTAGTGTAAAAAATTTACTCATGTTATTTTACTTCTGTGACTTTTAGAATTGGTGTACAATAACTCAAATAAGGCACTTATTAGAGAGGTAGCACTGAGATACACTGATCATACTGATAGAACTACAGTGATATAATTATAGTAATATGAGTACATTTTCTTGCATAAGCAAGCCTCAGGTCAAACCTTATTATTAAATTGTAGTTTTGCATTATGAGCAGTAACACTATACAGAGTTTCAGACATTACAAATATTTAGTCTGTTCACAGGGGGCGAGAACAGGATTATTTCCTTAGTGTGTAATAGTGCTTTGTTTCTTCTAATTTTAAATGTCTCAAGGGAATGGAGCTTTCACCATTTCTGTAGAGACACTATTTCACAGCCCATACATCTTTCTGTCAGGAATATTCACCTTACAGTCTCACAAATTTTTTCTTCTATGCAAGTTCAGTAGCATTTTTAGCTCCCTTGGATAGCTTTATATGAGAGAGGTGAAAGGAGAGTAATTACAGAGAGAGAGAGCAAAAAACAGTGAAGTCTGAAGAAATCTCTAAATTACTTCCCCATTAAAAAAAATCACAGCACCACAGACTAAATGTTGCTCTCATCAGCACCTTGAACAGTTTGAATTCTGTTATGATAAATGTAAACTTAAAAAGATCTTCATGTCAAATGGAGCAGGAATTTTACATAACCAAGAGAAATTTCATCTAGAGATAAGAGTAAAATATTGCTTTGATTTGATTCACTCTAGTAGATTTCCTCCCTTAATCTGATATATCTGCTTTAAACCTCAAGGAATTTGTGCTGGTTTGTTGAGAGTGAGACCTTGCAGTGAAACGGAGAAGTGGGAGTTAACTTTAAAAACATACTGGCTTTCTCCCAAGCAGTGAGTGCTGACAAGTATAACCATATTACTAAAATCACATCAGGAATGTGATATATTAAATAAAAACATGATCATCTACAGCCAAAGTAGTTTGTATTTTATCCATGAAAAAACATTGTGTTACATCAATCTGTCCAAAAAAATGGGGCACATCAGAAAACAATGTTAAGAAGGCTTTTAAAACACATCATTGAGATTACAGCACCTTTAAAAATAAACAGCACTGAATACCAACACAGGTAAAATGTCATTGTGAAGCCCAGATCCGAAATTCAACGGCATGCTTTATAGCTTTCCAGTGTGTGATAAAATCTGTTCACCAGATGTACTATCTGTCTCCTGTGTAGCATACTTGAGCATCATCTAGGTCTGAGGCCCATTTATTTCATGTAAATGCCTTTCCTGTGCACACCTTAGGGCACCCTAATTCTCCATTTTATTTCAGGCACTGTACAGGGTACCATCTGGTAGTGTTAAGCTCATCTCATTTTATTGCACTATTGCAGGGGCTGTATCCAGCCCTATAGCTTTCTTTCAATGAAGAGAGAGTTCAGTTACTGCCAGCTATTTATTTTTGCCAGAAACCCTATACACATGCAGAGTTCACATGTATCAGTCTCACCTGAAAAGCAGGTCACTGCTGTTCAGCCCCATGTGGTTAAAAATAACCAAATAAATGGTGACCTGCTGGTGTCAGGTACAGCAGCACTTCTGGCATGGTTCTGTTCGATTAAAAGTAGGAGATCTTACTCCTCCAAGTAATGATGTCTCTCTAGTATCTCACTTTTATTAGTTCTATTAAAATGAGAAAAAAAAAATTATGTCATACCTTAAAACAGCACCTTACAGGAATAGCTTAATATTTAAAGGTAGCAATATACATCTCAACTGTACTTTGTTACAAAGTTCATTTGCTATTTTTGGCACACATTTACTTCTCTACTTCACATTTCCACCTGTTTATTCCTGTAAATTATTGTCATTAAAAAAATTGAACTTGAAGTTATAGAAAACTTCGTTTATTTCTAGGTTTTTCCTCACTGTCTGCCATTTTTAATCATCTCCCTCCTTTTGAGTGTCACACATCTTAATGGCCTGATTTTTTTTAAATCCCTTTCATGCCAGCAATTTGTGCTCTTGGTTATTGCTACTTAGACATCTAACTACCTGCTTGGGCCTACAAACGAGGGAGTTGGAAGTCTAAGTGACAATAATTACTCCCAGGGTTTTCATGTGCAAAAAGGGAGCCTGGTTTTTCGAACTTAAAATTTTCTGGCAATAAGTTTGAAGTATGTCAGGTTTGAAAGTGCAATGCTGTTGTCTGCTGTAGAGCTTAATTCTACTTTCCTGTAAACTCTGCTGATTTCAGAATGACTTCATGCCATTAAGGCAGACCAGAATTACCCTCACTGCTGCAACTCTACCAATGTTGGAGAGGGAAAAGATCCCACCTTAACTAATTCATGGTAGAAACCTGATGGGAAACACATTTAGCACTGAGTTAGATGCCCTACAACAAAATACACAAGTGTCAGGGTTTCTTAGATGTGTGGAAGAGATTCCATTCTTGATGTCAATGTCAGCATGAATGAAAAGAATGAACTGCTTTTCTCCCCCAGGCTTTTTCAAAACTATTGAAATCACATTTTCATTGCAACCTCTTCCCTTAGTGTTTTCTCCCTAGGCAACATCAAGACCAGAGTAAGGTTACTTGGATGCAGCATAACACCTTCCCTCCTCTCTCCATCTTTAAAGCTCTGTCTCCTCTTTGGAGTAGCAGTTGGATAGAATATTATCCTTTGAAGAAATACGTGTAAGAGTCATTTGGGAACAACAGTTCTGTTGGGCAATACTTCTAGATGGAGCTCAGGCAGTGTGGATTCTGCAGTAATCACAGCAAGAGGTGGCCTCTGTCCTTTCTCACCCTGGCCAATGGCAAAGTTTCCCATCTAGTGAAAAGCAGAAAAGTTCCAGGATGGTTCCAGGCTTTCTGCACACCCTGGCTGATGCCATTTCACAGGTTCCACTCAGTTCATGTGTCACTCTTTTCAGTGAAAACCTGGATGAAACATTCACGTGACTGAATGCTCCCAGGAGCTGGGCAGTGTCAGTTTTGATCCATCCTCAAACAAGGCAACAAATGAAAGAAATTGAGGGGAGGAGAGATTTGAAACTATTCATTTTAGATAAATATTTGAGTTACTCAGCTGCCATTTCCAGTGCTGGAAATTGCTCTCTTTCTACAGTCTGCTGCATATGACAAGATGACAGTAGACTGCTTCACAAAACTGCTAGGCTCATCTGTGGTGAGCAGCACAAACACACCATCAAAAAAAAATAATCACTGTTAAATTGCATTCTCCCCTTTCTCCTGACTTTCTCAAGTCATTGATTACTAGTAGCCACAGCATGGCTCTAATAGTCATGTCTGAAAATCCCACTTTCCAGATAAATAAATTATAACATAATGAAGCTAGAAAAGGTGGAATTTTGTTCCTTAGTGTGAATTCTCTACGGTTTTAGTTCACTGGCAATGACAAATGCAGGTAGATTCACCTGGATTAGCTGTCTATGTTGATATACAGGACAGGTGAATGGAAATAATAACTCTCTTTGCCATATATTGTTGTAGGAAGCGTTTATTTTTCTGTTTTCAGTCTCAGCTGAAATTGAGAGTACTGGATTGTGACTAGACAAGCTGTGATTCTTCACAGCCAAAGTACATTTTTTTCTGGTGGTTTGTAAATCAGTAAAAGTCTCAAAAAAAAACCCCAAAAGCCTTCATACTTATTTTTCTGGAGACCTCTAGCTCCTTTATCTTTCAAGCCACTTGTTCTGTAAAAATGTTAATGACAATCTTAGTATGAAAATTCATTTTTTCCCCTTCACCCCATCAAGCAGTTCATCTCAATAATTCCAAATACATTAATCTGTGAAGAGCCAAGTGTCTGAACAAGTCACCATAGACCTTGGAGGAGTCAGAGCTCAGAAATTCTGGTAGATAACTGAGTAGTGATATTTTCTATATACCAAGAAACGATGCTTTAAGGAAGGGAACTTGGCAAGGTGTGGCAGACAGGTGTGGGTGCAGCAGGGTACCAGACAGTATCTGTTGAAGGACTGGAGCCTTAAATATAATTAAGACTGTTTATTTGGCTTAGCAAAAAGAAAACTCATAGATTTTTATTGATAAAAATGCAAATGTGATAATTTGAACTAAAAGGGGAAACATAATGGCACACACTCATATCTACATTTATTTTCCATTAGCAAAATGCTAATTAGCCATTAATCATTTGATACTGTATATGTAGCAAAAAGCAGCTCAAAGTCAAATTGTCTAAATAAATAGCACAGAAGCCAGTCAAGGTGAAAAATACCATGAGTCTTTCTAAGAAGAAAAGTAGAAATCATTGTTTCCCCTCATGGAAGTTGTAGCTGTGGCACAGATACAGCTGTAGTTATGACACGGGAATTATGTCCAGGTAGTCAGCCTTTTCCTACAAGTGGCTGCAGTTAAATGGAAGCAACACTGAAACAGACTCACCCATCTCTGCAATCAAACTAGGAGAAAACTGTCCTGGGATTCACTGGACAGTGGGAGTTGAAAACATCACATTCCTGCAAACGTTCCCTCTGAGCCGGATTCCTGGTGCCAGTGACTTGTGCTCTGAGCTAATTTCTGCTGCTCTCCCACTGCACATTTTTGCATTCATAGGCCCCAGGAGTGCTGTGCAGCCAGACCTGCCAGCATTGCCTGTTTATTTCAGTCTCTGCTATGATATTGAAAGTAACATCTCAGCCTGCAAGTGTATTAAATGAAGTGTGAATGCAAATTACCGCCAAACTGTCTTTTCCATTTTACAGAAGGTTCTTGTTTGATTGGTTCATTTTACAAGACTTAATTCTGTAGGATGGGCTAGGCATTTTTCCCATTATAAAAAATCCCTAATAACTAGTTCCACATCTGAGACAGTGAAGATTAAAATCAACCATTGTGTAGTATATGAGAAGTAACTATTTTTCATAGGGTTTTTACTGTACATTTGGGATTATGATTTCATATTATGCAAATGCATTTTATGAAACCATAACACATAAATGTGTACTATTGTTAATACAGATTTGCAGCCTAGCATGTGAGGCCTCCAAAAGAGCCGTTCTGGTGTCTTCTCTCATTGTGTATTATGAATAATAAACAAAATGTAGTTAGACATATTCTATATTACAGAACAATAATAGTAAAAATTACATCCTGTCATTAATATGCATCACCAGTATGTATCCTGGTAGCTCAAAAAGACATCTCAATGTGAATGCATGTTAAACAAAAAGAAAAAGTTGTCTAATTCACAGCAGGAACAGGGACTGTTTGGGACAGTTGTCCTTGGAGGGAAGGAGGGTTGATAAACAAAATCCTTCTTATTCTTCATTTCTTTCAGCCTCACAGTGGCATTTTCTTTGCCACTGCAGTCACTGCCTTCATGTTAGCTCCTGTGTCATATTTTACAAAGTCCTTTCATAGGCCTCAAAATAACTGTTCTTGTATTTGTTTTCTAAAGAACTTCAAAGAAGCAAGTGGTGTGTGAGCAGCCTCTCTGTTACTGCCATGCCTTGTCTGGGTGCTCAGCTTTTTGAAAGCACCACATGTAATGCTTATGTTGATGAGGCCATTCAGACATGGAATCACAACTATGTATTATCTTCTTCTGTAAATTAGTAATGGAAAAGGAGGTAATTTAGCTATTTTTCCACTTCAGTCTGATTTTTGCACTATAGGTGCAAAAAAAATCACTATCAGTATTCCTGAAAAAACTGTTTCAACACTTGCTTGTGATGTACAGGTGTGATCCTATTTCCACTTATTTCACAGATCTCAGAACTGTACAGAGTATCCATTTTCCTTTATGCAGTGGGCAAAGTCACACTGGCTAGTTTTATTCTGCTGTAATGTATAGAAATGCATCCCCCCACCTCTTATCTGTTACCGTTGCTTCCGTGGAGTCACATCTTGTCAGCCACAAAAATAATAATAAATCCAGTGCTCATCCAGTGTCATTATTCATCTTTCTGATATCCTGAAATGGTATCTGTGGCCCTTTATGGGCTTGACAAATCTGAAAAAACAAAACAGAACAAACCAGCCCCAAAAAAACCCCCAAACCTAAATAAAAAGTAAAACGGATGGTTGGGGAATGGAGCTGTTGGTTCTGCTCTACCCCAAAATGAAATCTTTAATAGGGCACCTTTCAGGTGCTCTGATACTGAATGAGGCTCATTCTGTCTGCTAGAGCTCCTTTCAGTCAAATCTTGTCCATATAAGCTGAAATATTACAAAGACTTTGGATGTCTTTTGTAAGCTGAGCTGACCACAGGTTCTGGGTAGTGTTACTTGAATATAGTAGAGATTTAATTAGAACTGCCTTATAACCCTTTATCATAAAAAGGGGAAAAGATTAACTTAATATCACAGTTCAGTAGAAAAATATTACTTCAATTCAAATGTGTGTATTTTGATTATTCCTACAGGTATCTGTTAAAGAAGGTTCCATGTCTAGACGGCATAAATACATGGTATCTAAACTGGAACAGATAAATACTCGAAATTAAATCTTCTGCACAATGAAATTTGCCTATCTATAAAGCTCTTTTTCTCATTTTGGGGTTTTTTACCTGACTGCAAAAAATATTTGTGAAGGTAATTTCACCAGACATTTGGAGACATTGAAGTGCTTTTCTATCCATATGGTTCTTTATGAATAGGTAGTTTTTATCTGTGCTCTACTCAACTGAATGTTTATAAGACTGTCTGGTCTCAAAGATGCCTGCTTAAAACTATAATTGCCTTCAAATGACTAACATAAGATTTATTCATTTATTCTTAAAGTACTTTGCAACTTATTTCCATTTTTTTCTCCCTGTTTTGCTTCCAATGAAATCCTAAATTTTCCTAGGTTGCTGTGCTATTTTAATTAGACATTTTCACTTATTTGTATAAGTAAGCAGTCTTATAAGTTTGAGACTGTAAATCATTCATCCATTAAAAAACTCTATTTCCTCATATTGCAAGTTCGATTCATTGAGGAAAGAAATAAACCTCGCTGTGGAATAGAATTATGCAATGTCATGGACACATTAACATTTGGATCAAAATTTTACATTGTGTCAGCCAGTAAACAGTATAAATGGTTCAGATTTGCAATAAATAATTGTCTATTAATACCTTGGCGTGGTGTAGCAAATTAAAGTCTCACTCCAGTAAGCACAGATGTAGGTAAGAGCTGGGGCCTAAATAAAGCAACTGCTATGCAGTGTTAGAGTGGAAAGAGCATCATGAAGCATCACTGCATCTTTCCAGCAATGAGAATAATGTGTACATATTAAAACAGTCATAGATGAACGTAGGGGGAGGTAGGTTGTAAGTGCAGTTGAGTCTAATCAGGCAAGATTTAGAACCATTTGTTTTAGATGCTCTGGCAGACGCTTCCCTTGCAGAAGATTAAGAGAAGCATTTTAAAATACAGCTTTGTGTGCTGTTGCATACGAAACAGAGCCCATAACTCAGGGCAGTCAGGACATTTGATACTCAGGGACCCCCTGGGTCATTATGTTGGGTCCATTCCTGTTGCAGTCAAGCAGCCCCAAAAATATTATCCATGTATCTCTTTTGTTAAACTGCCATATTTTGCAGCTTGCAGGTTGTTGCCAATTGTCTTGAGATTTTCACAAATTTAATTGCTAACTGAAATTTTGTCAAATTACTTCAGTAACTTCCTGCCCCACAGACTGTGAGCAGATGGTCCTGAATGATCAGTATCTGAAACTCAAAGTTCAGTTTCTCAGTGTGGGTTATTTCTGTGAATGTTTCAACAAGCAGACATGCCACTACTGCAGTGCAGAAATTCAACACAAATAGGAGTGTGGTAATAGATTAATTTAAACATTTAAATATATAGGTACAACTAGGTGTTAGCAATTATTTAGAGAACTCCAGTGTGTGATACTTTCTCTCAGTTGTCTCTAGGGATGTTCCCCATGATCGGCAATTGTTACTCCAATTTTGAGCTTGTTTTTTTTCTTTTGTGTTACCAACTCAGCCCATAATCCCAAAACACAATCTAGTTTGTCTGTACACTAATGGGAAGGAATTAATCCAAATATTGTTCTCTGTTACATTAACTATAGAGCAATATCTTTTAGAGCAATATATTTTTTAGAAGGCATCTTTGAGACCTGACAGTCTTTTAAACATTCGATTGAGTAAAGAGCAGATAAAAACTACCTATTCATAGGGAACCATATGGATAGAAACACAAAATCTCCTTATTTCTTATATCTCCTTTTTTCTCTCATTATTATCCTGTTTTTTTAATGGTTTCTTAGTCCAAGAATGTTTGAAAATGCACCTCAGTGTGCAGGACTGCAAGTCATCCATGGTCTGAGCTTGGATGGCTGAGTAACCTCTCTCATTTTCTTTGGCACGTTGTGTTCCTGTCCTTGGTGTCTGGAGCACGAGTCAGTGCGTTTATAAGCAGAGTACAAGGTCTGTTATTTTGTAGATCTGAAGCTGGTTGTGCTAACTGCACAAGACAAGGGCTTAAAAATCTTCGTGCAGTCCAAAACAAACTTGAATGCGTGCTCTGAGGGAACAGAAGAACGCTCTGCTTTCTGCATTGCCTCGTGCAGTGGGACTGCTAAAGGAGCCAATGCCTCTGTGCTTCAGAGCTCCTTGGATAGACCTGAGAGCTTCTCCCTTAGCTCCTCTAGCAGTGTTGCAGCTCTTCTCCAAACCTCTGAGGCTATTAATAAAAACCTGAAAATCATCAATCCAATAGAACTCATGCCACTCCTTGGAGCACTTAGACCTCTTTGACTTCCAATGACTTGCTCCATTTGGGCAACATACTCTGTTGACTTGAGTCCTTGCACAGTTACTGTGAAATAATGTGTGCTATTACATAGTAATCCACAGAGAACAATGGTGTTTACAGAGTAAGTTGTGTTAATCTTCCCATGCTATTGTTTGGTAACTGTGTAATTATTCCAGGTCACCTGTGCAAATTAAAGTTGCTTGATAATTTTTCTCTTACTCCCTTCTTGCAACAATTGCAAGCTAGAACACGGATGGTGTCTCAGCAGGGTATGTGGATCCAAGCCTGCCAGAGCTATGCATTGCTTTCTATATGAAACTCTTATTTTTATGTTATCAGTAGAAAACTGATTAGAGGGACAAAGGTTAAATTTGTCTACATGAACAGCTGCAGCTCCATTTTTCCTCATTGAAATCAAGCTTACTATTACACTGAATAGACTTCACTTACACTGTTGCTATGTAGGGACTTCTGAAAAGAATTGGGCATCCTGAATTCACTACCACTCTTATATGTTATGGATTTTGAACAAGACAGACACATGTTTGGTGAAACAGTGAAAGATCTCAAACAGGATTTGAAGAAGGCTGTGGCTAAGGCATCTCTTAGCAATCAAAAATCAGCCTGAAGCCATGGTCAGTGAAGTATTTGCTCTGTGGCCAGAGAATGCAAGTCACCAGAGATGACAGGGTGTGACTTTTTTGCATAAGCAATAAAGTCTACACATCCACAGTGTAACAAAAAACTGCTAGGGACATGACATGACCTGACATGATTTTAATGATTTTTCTTTTTTTTCTTGTAACCAACCTGAGTTGCATGCTAGAATACAAAGAATGAATTACATGATACATAGCCAGCTCCCATCAGTGCTCCAGCAACCTGTGAAGCACTATTTAGGCATGCCTTTCCACTGACACCTCTGTCTCCAATATATCACACAGCAAACAGCATAAAGAAACACACACATCAATGTGCACAGTATCATCCTTGTGCAGAAAATTTCACAGTTAATTAAAAAAATCAAATATAAGCAGTCCATCTCCTTACTAAACTAATTAAAAATATAAATACAATAAGCCCTGACTGAGTTTTTGACAGGTCATTAAAAGACACAAAATTGAGTCAAGTACATAGACTGCTTTCAATACATAACAGAGTGAAATTATGATATAAAATGTTGAGGCTGAAGTTAAATTAACACTCATTTTGTTTCCATTGTTTCTCACTCTGTCAGTGTCTGGATTTACACAGTGCAGTTTATTCTGTGAAATCAAATATGCCATTTACTGTTTTCTTCTGGCTTTTAAATCTGCATCCCTAGCAGCAATACCAGCTGTGTGTATTCCATGCAGTGCCTTTTGGACCAAAAGATTTTGACATAATTTTCAATCCTCTGAAATTTTTTTAGCAATAAATATATACCCTCACCACTCCAAGTACAGCCTTTAGAAATAACTTTGGTCAGAAGTGAATCAGTGCTTTTGGTGGATCAGCTTAGGGTTTCCAAGCAGAACTGAGATCTATCAAGCATTTTCCTTGTGGGAGTTTAATACTGTGAGAGGGGGGCTGCATTGGGCTGATATTCCCTTTCTTTCACGTGGGAATCCCAGTCCTGAACACACTTGTGGTGTACAAAGCTTTCCCAGGCTCTTTTTCAAGGGCAAATAAATATTTCGCTTAGTGAATTAGAATAGATCTGACTTCAGAAGGTTAGTTTGGTGCTTGGTTATAAAATACCCTTCTCTCATTACACTGGCAATGTGAGGAGCTCTTCAGCATAACTAAAAAAATCCCAACAAACTGAAAATGTATGGGTGTTAATATTTTCCTGTTGACCTCGATTTATGAACAGCATAAAGAATGTCCTGAATAGCTTTGCATTTCCTTTGAGACACCTTTTAGGGGGCTTCAGGAATATTCCCTGTATTGTTTGGAGAAAAGTGGCGGATGCCACTGTGAATGAAAATGCTGCTTCCTGGAATTCTTCAGCTTCCATTTACTGACATCCCACACATATTCACTTGTATACAAGATCCTAGAATACTGTATAATATACTTTTCACCTGAATTGATTTCCAACACAATTGGGCCTGCCTATAGATTGGTACAAGCTCAGTTTTTGTGGATCTGGACTTGAGGAACCTTATGTCCTGGCTCTGGGAAAGGAGACAGGGGATCAAAGCTGTGGTCCTTGAGTGGGTGTAACAAGAGCCCCTCTGCTGAGCCACAAGGATGAGAGAGTATCCCAAGTTTTACCTAAGGATGTAGGAGTTTCTGCCTCAGGGCTTGATTGCTTCAGGAGTTCCCCTGCAACAAACAAAAACGTGAACTTAGCTCAGAGTTTTGTACCACTCCTTGGACGAGCTGCCCAAGGAACTGCTGTGAAGCAGATGAAATGCTGTGGAGTCACATCCTTGCTTATTGCTGATTCCCGCTATGAAAAAGTGCCCCCTAATCTGTTTCCCCAGCACTGAGTCTCTCCACCCAAAAGAGTCAGGACTATTGACAGCTGTCCTTGCTGCTGTGGCCTTTAGGATAGGCCTCCTATGTTTGTGCATGTGTATGCTTCAAGAAGCCAGATCCTGCACCAATCTGTGCCTTGAAAGAAGGGATCAATGCCTAGGAAATATCTTAGTCAAGAAGTTTAGACATGGTTTTTATAACTTAGTTAATGATCTAGTACAGGCGAGGCCTGAGAAAACATGGCAAATATGTATTAATTCCAAATCTTCCTCATTCTCTATTCTCTTCTACTGCCTCTACACCAGACGAGACTCCTTTTTATCCCTAGCATTAAGTTTTTATCACTTTACTAAAATACTATAAATCAATAAAATAGGGCAGAAAATTGCTTTCTTACATCATTGCACCAACATGCCGCTTGTATGGTCTGGAATGACAATGAGACATCCATCTTTCTGAGCAAAAAAAAAGCCAGTTCCCAGTACAAAATGCCAAGTGGTATATGGCTAAAAAAATTACAGTCCAAACATTAGCTTCTGCTGAGATGAGAAATGCCCACTTCACCTTTCTAATTTTTTGATGATGAAAAGAAAATTCTAATTCTCGAAACAAAATATTATTAATAAATTAATATTTATATTCTGTCCTAAAACTCGCTTCCTAGCCATTCTTCTCCCTGATAATACTTGCTTGGTTCTTATGCCAAGATCCATGAAGGCCTCTTTTTCTTTTTTTTTTTTTTCTTTTTTTTTTTTAATTTTTAAATATACTCACTAGGGGGGATGCTCATAAAATTCAGCCTCAGCCACAATCTGGACTATGGTCTGCCAAGCTCCACATAAATAAATCATCAAGTCATTTTGGCATCTTCTGGGCCAGGAGGAATATCTTCAGGGTAGATTTAAAGAGACATTATCCTGTAAAGTATATCCTTTGTGGAGAAAACTAAGCAGCAGATTAAAGGCTACTTTGAATAGAAATTTTTACAGGTAACAGCAACAAAATACAGGGAAAGACTTTCTAATTCCAAAATGACAACTGTGTTAGCTAATCTTCCCTGCTGCTCTCACAGCAGAAATGAAATCAAATACCCAAGACCTCAGGGCACTGTGAGAGGGTGATACTGGAGATGGCGATTTTGAGCTGAAATGTCTGCAGAACACACAGCAAGAGGCCATTTGAGATTCTCTCTTAGCAATCTGAATGCTGAAGCAGGGATAAAGCAGCCAAACGTTTCTTGGCTTTGCACTTTCTAAAGCCAATCTAAACACCGAGACACAAGAGCGCTCCAGCTGCGGCAGAGCAGGCTGGGGTTGGCCTGACAGTGTTGGCCTGTCAGCTGGAGGCACCTCAGCCCTCTCTCCCTCCCTTCCACCCTGGGGAAACAAAACCTCAGCTCAGTCCAAGAGAGCAGCAGTGTCCTGCAAGGGCCCCAGGCAGGGGTGGGCAGCCGGGCAGGAGCACCAGGAGGGACTTGCGCCCTGCAGCTCAGGCTCAGAGCCGAGCGCTGCTCGTGGCACGTCCGTGCTGGCTGGGAATGATCTCTGTAGCTGGCTCTGAAACTGAGCTTTGTTCACCTACCCCGTGTGGCATCTAAAACAAGGACATGTAAATCAGATAATAGCCAGGAGAAAGCAAGCTCTAGCTGGTTTGTCAGGAGGAGGCCTTGGGCCATGGTCCTGCCTGCCATTCACAGGTCACTGAAATCAGTGGAGTTGTGACTGCAATTACACCACAGGGAATCTGGATCCTATTATTTGGACTGTGGGAAGCTATGGAACAGTAACAACATGGGAGGAAATTGCCTCATTTTAGGTTTTGTTAAGATCCCCAACTGGGACCAGGTTCATTGACAGGTTCTAAACTGTTGTTGGTTCCTGAGAACATTGGAGAGGTTTGGGTGGGCAGTAGAGATAAGTCAGGTAAAAATTAGTGTCTTCAGCTGGGTTTTTCTGGATATCCTTTTCTTCATAAGAGCTGTAGACTGACAGGAGGAGTTTGAGCTTCCTGAGATCATTTGGAGAGTGAAACAAACAGGGTTGGTGCACAGAGATTGTGCTCATGCTGGAACCAGAAATGAAGTGCCCAATCTAGAATGGCATCCATGCACAGTTCAGAGCTGCAGCTGAACCACTGACTGCCTGAAGGAAATTCCCCATCTGTCTTTTAATTTCGGACATGCAGAGGAGAGAGACTTAGCTGTAAAAAATTTGAAATCTAGGAATGATCGTAGGAATGATCATAGGAATTGTGATTGGGCCCCTTGTAAGTAACAATGACCTCCTGAGAAAAAAAGTAACAATGACCTCCTGAGAAAAATTGAAAGCTGAAAATCAAATTAAAAATTCAAGGAGTTTCAGGTCATATCTTCTCACAAAAACATTGTGAGAAGATATGACCTGAAAACTATAAAACTAATACTTATACTGATATAAAACTATACTTACCACCAATGATAATGACTAGAAATGCTCTTTTAAAGATCATTTACCTGTTTTGAGTGGTCTAATGATATTAATGCAAATGGAAAGAAGCATCAGATACTCCTTCGGCATTACTCTGAAATTAAATCTGTGGGGTTTGGAACAGTGACACAAAGTAATTAATGTGCTGTTAGCAGTCTTTGTATGTATTTCTGAATTGAAAAGAGGCACTCAGAAATACATGCCAGGCAGTTACAGGTTAAGGATCATTTACATAAATTAGCAAATTTGCAAATGAATTCATCTAGTGAAAAGTAAGACACGGGACACTGCATTTTAATAATTGACATTCCACATGAAATGCAATGTTCTTGAGGAGGAAATTGAGCTCCAGGTTGCTATTAGAACCAGCGGAGCAGCAAGAGCTGGAAAGAAATGCCATCTCATATTATGTGAGTTACTGCTCCTGCATAACAACTATCTTCTATTCTGATAGACTTTATTTTAATAAAACTAGTACTAGGATTTTTACAGAGGTAAAACTCCATCATCTACAACACTGGTCAGGAAACAAAAATGCAAGAAATCTTTGTGATCTGGCTCTAACAGTCAGCTAGTAATTCACTGTATGCTAAAGTAACCTTTCTTGTTCTGTTTTATTTGGCAGCCAAATCTCTTTACTCTTCAGTTACACGAAGTAGTTACAATCTTACTCCCAAATATGCAACACTGACAGAAAATTATAAATTATCTAATTTTTTTCTTCCCTGTCATAACATAGGTTAAATTGCAAAATAAAGATAAGTGATCCACTTAGCTGCTTCCTGCTGTCCTGATCAGTTTAAGAACACATTATGTTACAAATATTGTTCTTGATACAAAAGTAATGACTTTCATAAGGTGTTAGTCAGTCATTCAAAGTCACAATATTTCCATTGTATGCCATAAATACAAATTATACGCTCACAGAGAGCTGAAAGCGAATCTGTCCCTCATAATGTTTCTCAGTATACTTTAGAGATTAATTTAAAGTGAACCAAATAATTCTCTCAGTGATACACTTTTTCCAAAATCACATAGAGTGTGTCATTTCAGTGAATGCCAGTAAAATTTCTCTCCCTGTAATATTCCTAAATGCTGATGAAAGTGTTCATGGCTACAACTCTGACATCATTCAGAGGGAGTCCTGCGCTAACCTTCCCAAGATGGAAGATAAAGCAACAAACTATTGCTACTTGCAAATTCTGTCTGACATTTAGTTGTCCTTTCATCCTTTTTACTTCTGTTTTGATACAATTTGTTGAAGCAACCTGAGCAAGCTTACTAAGGTCTCTCCCCCTTCATTTCTTTCCCCTTTTTTAGGAACCTGAGACATTTTAATTCCTGAATAGGTTGAGAAGTCCCTCCAAATGAATCAGCTGCTTAATAATATATCCTTATCAAATGATTCAGCTGTTTGAAATACAAACAAGATGCTTACCTATGATGGGTTCAGACTCAATAAACGGGCAGGCTGACACTCTTTTTTCAGTATTTTGACACACTGTGGTGCATACATATGTACAGGTAGAGCAGAGACACAGGTTGCAATGATGCCCTGATAAGGAAAACTCACTTCCCTCACTGGCACAGGAGCAAATTTATGTAACTCTCATGCCCTTTGGTATGAGGTCTCACTGAGAAGTACTCTCCTGTACTGATTAACAGACTGAATGAAGAAAGCTTCCATTTTTACCTTCATTCTTCATGACATAAAAATAACTGTCACATATTAATGGGAACAGTCACGTGGTGGAATTATTTTACAAGAAGAAAAAAGGCAGCTCTTGGACATTTTTTCCCAACTCAGAATATTCTTTCCCCACCAAAGCAGCACTGTAACCTAGTTCAGATAGTCCCCTGTGTTGTATCCTATGCAGAGCAGTCAATAGGCTTTGCAGAAGTCCACAGCTTCACCAGACTTTGCCTTTAAGAGTGCAGTAACGGAGTAAATGCTTTGCACCAGCATGTCACTGATGGATCTGAGCAGCTTTTCATGTATGCATGCTGCAAACTCTTTATATTTTTACATTCTAATAACAGTGAACAGCATAAATTATCTCTAATTCTTGATTCTGCAAGGAAGCAGCCATCTGGTCTAATACCACTGTGACAGTGATATAGGACTGAACACTCTGTGCTTGGTCTGCTGCACAGGAAAGGACAATAGGACATATTTTAAAATGTCAGGATACATCAGAACCATATTCAGGAAAGTTTGCATTTATGAAAATTGATAGTATTGGAGATATATCATGATGCAGACCTAATCATGGCTGCTGGTATGGTGAATTAAATTAAGAGCTGATTTGAATTTTTCTAATTAAGGATGTGTTATTCCTTCTCTACTCATATTTTCTATTTTGGTAAAAGAAGCTTATTAAACAATTTTCAGGAAAGTGTTGTGATTCAAAGTGTTAAGGCTTTAGGGAAAAAAAAACCCTAACGTCAGTGGTGGTTTGACTGTCTCAGTGCAGTGTTCAGGGGGCATTTATTTGTGTTCCAGAATCGCTGCTGGTGTTTGCATAATTGTTATTGTAGATGGACTTGGTAAGAAGCATACCCAGGTACTGCAGGGTAGGGTGGTGTGTAGGCACAGCAGCTTAGCAGAGCTGGGAGAGACAGCCTGCCTTCAATGCCTAAAGCACAAGCACAGAAATAAAGGGCAAAAACAAAAAGAAATTTGTCTTATGTGAGAGTAAATCCATTTTAAAAGTAAGCTAACTTAACATTAATTAGATCAAAACTTATCGACTCATGGTTTGTCCCAAAAAACTCACCTCAGCTTTGCTGCAGTAATTAGATAACTAAGTAGCTTGTTTATGTAACTTCTTTTGAATAATGCTGGATCTTTTTCAAGACTTCAAGACATCTGGAATTTAGGAGTATAATTTATAGGCATTGCATAGAATGTATTTCCATCATTAAATGTAATGATTTTAAGAAATTTACTGTATTCATTAAAAAATAAGCATGAAATCAGTTTTTTCAGAGTATGAATATTTGTTAACCTACAGACGTCAAAGAGATAAATATTGTAATGGAATTTTAAAGGGACTTCTTAATTTTATGACCAAGAATGTAATTTGTAATTTTACTTACTAGGAGGGGCCATCAAAGTCATACTTGGCGGTGTTAGATGATCACAGGGATAAGAAAGAATCATCTCAGCCTTTTTTGCCATGTAGGACATCACATAATTAGCCAGCTGTTTTCTTTGAAGCACCTAACCCAGGCCACTGGCTAAAGCAGAATTCTGAGCTGTAGAATAATTGATCCAGTCTGGCGTAGTTTTTATGTTCCCTTGTTTACTCTTAAAATACATATTCTTCAGATCAAAGATGAGGCATTTTTGAATCTTTCATTTTGCTTTCTGTTTGCAAGCATGCCAGAGGTATAAATGACATGAGTCCTTTCAGAAGGTGGTTCTGAGCTTGTGTCAGCATATTTCCTAGTTAGAATTGTCCAGTGCTGTGACTACCTTTAAGGCTGTATATAGAGGAGTACTGCTTGAAGGTGCTGCTCTTAAACATGCCAGTTTTGCTAACTCAGATTATCAAATGCTAAGGCACACTTGTATTATTCAATCCTCCTTGCCAGCTCACCTTCCTACTACCATGACATCTCATAGGTGCTCAAATGCTGCTTTCAGGAACATTTTTTAGAGGCAAATGCAAACATACTATTCTTTATGAAGTGGAAAGCAGACATAAACAAAAGCAATTTAGCCCAGCTCCTGCTTTTGGAGGGACCATCTCGTGTCATGCTTCTGCTCCACAGCATCAGAAATAGTCTTTGGCTGCACCATAGGCAAAGAGAGCACCCCTCCAGAGGTAAGCATGGAAAAGTGTGTGGAGGTAGATCTGTCATCATTTTGCACACCACATTTTTGAGAAAAAAAATTCAAGCTTTGGCTAGTCTTGCATTTTGAATGAAGGAAGGGGGAAGCTTCTGTGTGCTCAATGGAAATTGTCAGTACCTGCATGAGTAGTTAGAAGTGTACCAAAGATGAATGGGAAACAAATTGATTTATCTTTGTTTAAAGCTTCATATCAGAGTTTGAGGGAAGGAAAAAAAAAGCAGTGTTATCTTACAGTCATGATAAAGTTTCTGCAGATATTTCATTTTCCCTGTTACCTATCAGATAGATCATGTAAAGCAAAGTTTCTAAAGATTATTTCCTTAGGGGGTTTCTTCTGTTACAATCCCAGCTGGTTGTGATCTTCTAAATTCACCAAACAATAAGAAAGGTTATGAATTCAGTTATTCTATGCCTTAAACATATGCCAAGAAACCAACTAACCCAACGGTCTTCACTCTTTTGTTGCTTTGCTGTTTCAGAACCAAAGTAAAATCTAATCAAATCTGTCAGGATCCATTAAATCCTAAGCTCAAGCTACTTCCCGTTTCTGGCAGAAAAATCAGAAGCAATACTAGTTCTCCAAAGCTCTATCAAATGGCTTCAATACAAAAGGTTTAAAAATGCTGTCTCTGAAGGTAGAAGACAGAAATTGGGTAAGAACTTGTGCTTGTCTCTCTGTGTATATTCTCTGATACCACCATCAGTGTTTAAATGCTGAAATCAAGTTTCAAAAAGTCTATGAGTTTTGAGTTTCTTTTCCCCTTCTGTATTTTACACAAGGATCCTTTGTGACCAGTCAGTGCACCGAAAGTCATGCCTGAATTTTTCTAGGTCATTGTTGCCACAGAGAGCCATAGGGAAAGCCATGGTCACCTTCTGGTGCTGCCTTTGCTGGTTTCTGAAAACTGTGTGAGCCCATTCAAAATACTGAGCTAGCCTGAAAAGAAAAACAATGTATTTTTAATTCATTTTGTGAAATAAATGAGGTTACAGAACAAAAAGGGGTGGGGGATAGGAGAAATTAGTGAGTTGTACAATAGTGTCTTTGTTGACTGTAAGTTTCATCATTTCAGCCAGGGAGTTTAGCATGACCCAAGGTGTCTGGAAATGGACAAAAGTGGTTATTGTTAAATGGCATTACTATTAAGATTCTGTGTTTATCGGGTTTCTTAAGACAAAGATCATGGCAGACCAGATGAGATCCCTCACCTTCCTCTCCTCTTTTCCCTTGAAAAGCCAAAACTCGTTATCCTAATTTCTACCTGCACCCTGTGCTGTGCTCCCATTCAGGCAGAGAGGCAGTGAATGTGCAACAGTGAGTATCACTTTTGAATGAGATATCAAGCCAGGGTCTTGACTTTAAATAGAATCAAAGCATGTCTGGACAGAGATCCTCCAATATCTGTTAACCAGGCTCAGGAAATGCTAATGAGAGTTTACAACAGAGATCCTGCTAGCAGGTTGCTGTGTAAGCAGGAGAGATCTATGTTATTTGTCATCAGAACTATTCTACATATGGGTAGAAGCTGCAGATGTTCATTAGCACAAGTTCGTGGATAGTAATGAACTAAAAACTGCCAGTCTTTTCCTAGTCTGGATGGTGCAAAATAGATTTTATGTGGAATTAATTAGATTTGCTATAGGTTGAGTTGCAGAAACTCAAAGCATGGCCCACATAGAACAGTTGTGTACTTTTTGTAATCTGTATATTATAGGGGGAATTTGAAAATCTCTCTGAAAAGTCATCACTATAGTAGTTGGAATATTCATTCTCATTTGTTATTTATGTCATAGAAACACGACGAGGAAGACAAGGAAGGAAGGAAGGAAAAGAAAGAGGGAATCAAAGAGAGAAAGAGAGGCAAAGAGAAGCTGAGATAGAGGGGGGGAAAGACAATTTCCATATACTCTCTGGTAGTTTTCACTAAAGGACTCATTAGAGTACCAGAGGATGGATGTAGAGGATAATTACCTAAGAACAAGTCAAATTCTGCAACATTGCTGCAAGCCCAAGGAAGAAGGCTATGAAATGCTTTGGGCACCTACACATCAGGACAACTACACAGGGTTTGGAATCAGAAACACAAATGACACAGTTTTTATTATACCCTGTTGTCCTGCTAGCAAGTGCTTTATGGTCCATCAATCAGTCACTCAAGTAGTCAAAATCTTTAACCACATAAAAATCTATTGAGAACAAGTTTTATTTACAATGGTGACCTGGCCAAGAAAACTCACAAACAGCAATATGTAACATCACTACAGACATACAATCACTGTTGTATATTACTAGAAAGCTCCCAAACATATCATGAGGCATAAATCAATTATATAAAATACCACAAACATCAAATAAACCAATAAAAAAGGGAAGGTCATAACACAACCAGACATGTCATGAATAACCGCCACAAATATCAGCCAGTGTTTCATCCACGGTATGAATAAAACCCCAGAAGATATACAAGCTTTTTTTTTAGATCCTTTTGTGTTCTGTTAAAAATGTGTTACTGTCTTTTGATGTTGTCTATTTTACAACATTACTTCTTTTTATATTTCACTAAGGGCATAAGTTACTTTTAAAGTCTATGTTAATTAAAATTGGGAGGGTTTGTTTCTTTGCAATATAAATGTGCATTTTAGCATGCATGTTTTGATTAACAATTCATTGCATATAGTTCTGTGGCTGCTTATAATTGGTAATATTTTGCATTTAGTAATAAAGTTCACAATATTATTAAGTTCAGCATACTTAAAGAAATTGGACATAGAACACAGTGGGAGGCACAGTTTGGTATCATTGTCATTGTCATGTGTGTGTCTCCCCTCCAACGCTGCTCTGGATTATGAACATAATTCAAAAGCCACGGTGATTTGAAGAACACTGCCTCCAGGTAGTCAGCATCTCTTAGAAAGTGCACCATTCTTTGTATATTAGCAACAAAGAACACATACAAAACCATCATTGAACTTGGTCCTTAGAGACTTGAGAGCCTATACATGGAACAATATATCTGTGATGATTAGGTGTGATGATTGCAATCAATCCATTTGAACTGCCAGATCCAGGCTTTCTTAGTGTTTATGTTTATATGTCTTATTCCCAAAAGTCCATGTTAAAAGATGTCCTATTCCTCTGTACTCAAAACTGCAATATGCATTTATAATTTGCAAGAGTCACAAGAGTTTAACCACAATTCTGGTTTATATGATGGTGTTTGACACATGGTTTTCCACGTTGCATTTGAAGCAGCTCTCTCATCTGTTTGAATGAAATTTTATTATACAATATTATACAATATGCTAAGTTCTAGCCTCTGCTTAGTACTCAGAAATATTCAGCATTAGGTGAATGTAAATAAGCTTTACCTTTAGTCAAACTTGACAGAAAATGAGATAGCATGTCTCATCAGATCCTGTTCTCAAAAGGAACATCTGTGAGAAACTCATACCTTATAAGATGTTGATGATACTGCCCACCATTTACACTGCTGCAGTGCTCAGCTGATGAGACACCAGCAAGACAAACCTGTCTGCTAACTTGGAAACAAAAGCATTTCATTACTGAAAACAAGATTTGCATTTAAAACTTCTTTGTAGCTAAACTGAATGTAATTGAATGAAGAAAGTGGGTGAAAACATTTGGTTTATTTATATTTATCTTTTTCCAGACATGAAGCTTTTTCTGAAATTCAGAAGGAATAGATTATTCAGACTGTAATCTAGATCCCTTGCTTTTAAACTGATGATATTGGCTGAAAATCAGACCACCATCATTTCAGATTAGTCATTTTTGCTTCATTGATAACATATGCACTTAGAAGCAAGTTCTGCACATTAAAAAAAAAGAAAAAAATCCTCCCCTTCCATGCATGCATTTTTCAGATGTAGACCCAGCTAGTATATGCTAACACCAAGCAATTTGTTTTGCAGCATGTCACATAATTCTCTTTTTTTTACACCCAATATCTATGATTAAGAAATGTAATACATACTAAGAAAGTCTTAGATAATTTACACTATGCATTAAAGTGTTTTGCATGAGAATATAGTATGATGCAGACAGCAGAAGAATTATGTCTTTCATTAAAAGGTTCGCAACTCAGTGTGCTATGATATAACTATAGCAGTTTTTCTGTCTCACTGAAGGTTTTTTATTTTAAACACTGCCTTGAAGACCAAGGGATGCATATGCAATAGCACTCTTTTGGCTATATGTTTTAACTTAATATCACCTCTTAGTAATTACACACTGTCAGTTTACCTGCCGTCCCAGGGTTATGGGTGAACAGCTATGCTGTCACTGTTCTTCATCTCTCTGAATCCTGAAGTAAGCAGTAAAATAAGATGGCATTTTTTTCATTATTTAACATTTAAAAAAAAAAATCCTTGTTCAAAGCCTATTTGAAGCAGTTCAGCAAGAATGATATACATTAAGGTCGGGATTAAAAGAAAACCAATTACATGGAAGAAATATGATTTTTGACACAGATCCTTTATGTGCAAATTAGGATTTGTATTTGCTACCTAATTTAGAAAGCACCAAAGAACAACTTGCAGGGATGCAAGGTAGGCTTTGGATGTATTCAGCATTTGTGTTTCTTGGGGAATTTAATCAGGGGAGAGGAATGCACTTCACAAGAATGTTTGTGTCCAGGGTTAAAACCTGGCCATTGGTCAGCATGCTTTGTACCATCAGAAAAAAAAACAAAAACACATTTTTAGTGTAGACCAGCAGCTTGGAAGCTTCTCCAGCTTGGAGTAATACAGCAACGTGCGTGTGGACTATTCTGCATGCTCTTCTTACCTTCACTGTGTTGCTGACAGGATAAATGACAGCTCTAAGTTGATGCAGCATTTTGATGCTTCAGACTATAAGAATGGTTTGCAGGGCAGAAAAGGTTTCAGCTCTTTGCTTTTCAGGGTCTGTTTCAGAGGCACTACAAACCGTGCTTAGAGCCTTACAGAAGTTTCCATGTCTCCCATCCACGGAAGTTAAGAACACTCTGCTGTGACAGCTTCTGCCTGTTTTTCCTTTCTTACATTGTCTTCTCATCACTTGTCTACTTGATTTTGTGGTCACTGGTTCTTCATGTCTTTACACCAAATATTTGCTTGGAATATGTAGCTATGAAGCTGCTCTTTCTTTCCATGTCAAAACTCTGCTGCTTTATTTTCAGGGGGAAAAAACGGATTGTACTTCCTTGAAACATCCAGACATCATACCTTTATCTCAGTAGATAGTGTAGATAGTGTAGATCAGTATGCTGTGTAGTTGTTCCAGACCCTCCCCAGCTTCATCTAGGTTTAAGCATCTACAACATCAGGTGGTAAATGGGGATATTTTATTCCCTGCTCAGTACTATTGTTTCACTTGTGCTGTTTTAAACATAAAATATATTTGAGTTTCTGGTCCAGATAAAAATGACAATACCTATCTAAGAATGGTCACTATAAACTAAAATGCAGGAGATTGAATTTCACTTGATAATAATTAATATTAGCTGGTATAATAACTAATACCATTTTAGCTTAGTGGTAAAAAAGACTGTAATGTGTAGCACTCAAACATAGCTCCTCTATTATGCTGTTTCTGACTAATATAACACATATACTTAATAAATCCAAGGCATTAACAGGATTTTTTCCGTAAGATATTCTGTTAGTGTGTGGGCTTTAGCGAAATTTTTCAAGCTGTACTTAAAAACAAATTGAAGAAGCAGTAAATCTTTTGTTGTTTGGCCAGAGCTTACATGTACTTTGGTGCAGAAGAGTAATAATGTTCTCCTTGGAGTGCAAGGCAGCCAACACTGAGGGTCTGTATATCCTCCCAAGACCTTGTTTACAAAGAAAGAAAACTCAGCATGGCTTGTGCTGACATTCACCTTAAAGAAGTTGCTTTTTTCTCCATCCTCCTGCCCATGGCTGTGGCACGTTGGAGTCACAGCTCAGAGGAGTTTGGCAGGAGTGGGTTTCCAGAACAGAGGAGAAAACCTCAAGAGACAAAGAGCTATAACTAACCCCATGCAACACTGTGTTCAGATTAATGGTAGCAATAGGCAGATTTTTGGCTGCTGTAATGGTTTTTAAGGGTGTAGACATCTGGATGCCTTTTAATCTAACAGAGCATTCAAGTCAATGGTACCATGCCTCAAGACATGAATGGTATAGGGCTATTTTGGTCTCTTCCTTCCTACTAACAGCTGAATTCCAGACCCCTGTAGTGAGGTCCATGACCCTCACTTGCTGCCTAGTTAATAATTTGCTGCATGAATTACAAACCATCTCTGAAATGCTCTGAAAGAGTGAGAGTGACACTGACTCACCTTTGGAAAGTGTGGTGCATTGAGCAATGAGTGGAAGTTGTTACTGAGGCAGTTGGTGTGTCCTGGGCCCAGGTGAGCTAACAATGGGCTGTTGCTACTATTCAAGGAATAGTCTTGTGGGATTTTATTTCTTGCATATCCAGTCGGCTCTGATGAATACTAAATCTTCAATCTAGTTGATCATCCTTCAGCTCAGATGTCTGGAGCATGTGAGCCACAACTGATACTTCACCTGTTGTAATTCTCCCAGAACCAGGGCTCCAGACCAGGGCTATGCCTAAAATCATTGATCAAAAATTAGGAATTTAAATTAAGGCCAACCAAAGGAAAACTGTCCCTGGAACTTCCTGGGTTCATCTCTACCACACAAGGTCTTAGTGGTCACTGCTCATCCTGTATATTATTACCTCATCTTGGAACTTGAGAAGAATTTTGTGGAAAATGTCTTGTAATTTCTACCAATAGCAGCATGCAGTCACATTAGTAAAGGCTCTTGTAAGAGGCATACAGGTTTGAATTAGTTATATACAGATTTCCATTTTTCTAGTATTTCTTGCCATGTTTGGTTTCGTAACCTTATTAAAGTTATATCAGAATAGTTGTGGTGCAAAATTATAGGAATCATTATACTGAGAGGAAAAGATGCTTTAAGATATATAATCCATTTAACTTTTCAGACCAAATTGTGTTGGTGTTCACTATCTGAGGCAATGAGTCAAATAAAAACAGTTGTCAAAGCAGATAACTGAAAAAAATCTTTGTACATTTTCTCAATGTCAAAATGTCTTGCATATGTGATTTGGAATGGTGTTTTTTGTAGTTTATGTTTGTTTTTCCTGACACGTGCAACTTATGGTGGTCTGTCTTCTGTACTGTGACATGACAGAAATTCAGGAGGGAGATGAGGATGGGAGAATCCCAAAGGATGTTCCACGGTTACTAGCCTGCATCCTAAGGGCCCAAAACATGCCCTTCCTCTCTCTTCAGATCATCTGTCCTTTCCTTGCATAAAAATACATCTTTAAAAGATGCTATTTATCCTTAAGAGGCTGTATGTGTTTTTATAATGCAAAATAGATATACCCTGAAACATCTGCCCTGTGGAAAGATTGTAATGAAATGGCACTTCATTTGAAAAAATGTAATGAAGTGCCACTCAGACTACACCAGGATTAGGTTAATATCGTGTGCGTGTACCATTAATGACATATTGTTTACATCCTCAGGAAAACATTTCACACAAATAAAATACAAAATGTTAGAGATTTTTCTTCTTATCCCAGTTAATAGCAAGTTTGTAATACAGTGTACATGGATATCACTGGATGTGGAGGTTTATTTCCTCTGCCAGCAGCACCCACAGGGTTCAATTGACAGCACAAGTGGTTTTCTCCTTAAAGCAGCAGAGCATTATGAAATGTCAGGCTTCCTGCTGGTGCTTGAAGATGGGAACCAGTCACAGAGACTGGAACAAGTAATATAACTGGCCTAGTTTACAGCATCACTGCCAGAAGTGTTTGCTTTTATTTACTAGCATTAGTCTCTAAGTTCACCTGAAGCCAGTTTCAGTCATCAGCCCAATGCTGAATCAAGAGTTGAAGATCGAGTGAAAAGAGGCAATTAAATGGAATGTGTCCAATGATGTTCTAATTTTAAATGCTCTAACCAAAAGTGATTCAAGTTTTTAGTGTTGCATATTCTCAAATTGAGACAGGTGCATAGGAAAATTTCCATAAAATTAAACAGTCAAGGATGTATCCAGGTACCTAACCTAAACTGTAGTCTCTGACACCATCTAGAGAGATGGGAAGTACCTTAGAGTGAGATCTGTACTTCTTTTGCCATATACTTTAAATTTACACTGACCATAAGTGAAATATGTTCTTTCATAAATTGATTTTACCCCACTACCACTGATGCATCTGTTTCAGTAGCAATGTACAGACCCATTACTAAATAAGCAATTTCTAGGCACCCTGTAATAAATTTTGCACATTCCTAATATTTTAACATTTCTGGCCCTGCTCTCCTTGGTTGAGAAAAAACGTCTGCTCATATTTTAAAATAATGTGACTAATTAACTAAATGTGTAAAGTGAAGAAAGTTTATTGTTAAGATTTAAATTGACTTAAAGAAGTGCAGAGAAAGACAGTTTTATGTTAGCTTCTTCTGTTTCTGTGATACTACAAGGTAGTGGATGTAGCCATGTGATCAGCATAAACATGACCCTTCCAAAGGAGGCTACTGGCCTTAGAAACAGCTCTTAGCAGCAAAACTGTAGAAGCTTGGATGGCCAACAGTATCAAGAAATAATTGCAACTTTATCAGGCTGATTTCAAGTAAGTGCTGTCACTGCCTGAATCTCATGATAAATTGCATTGATCATGCAGGTTACAGAACCCCTATCAGTATCAAAGGAAAGACATTACAGTTTGACAGTGGTGTCTCCATTGTCAGCTTCTGGAAGTATTGTACTGCACTGCGTTGAACGGCTCATTTAATAACTGTTTATAAATTAAACAAGCAGAAAAATTATTGCTAGCAACTTAAAATGCTTGAGAGAATTTTTAGTTTCAAGAGACACTTCAAATTAGGTAAAAGTTTGGACTACGGATGTTGCAGTAATGTTGGCCAATGTTATTGTAAATTATGAATAGTGGATGTGCACTCTAGATGGTAATATCAGACTCAATTATTTTAGGAACATCCATTTTTATGGGAGGGTAACATGCTGTATATATTATGGTCAGTTAATAAGAGTTACAGAGGAGTTTCCACAAGCCATGTGGAAACCCTGACTTCAAAACCATCAGGAGTTTTCCATATTATAGCAAGACTCTGATCCAATATTCACTTTTTAGCCATGTTTTAGGATTGCTATGTAGCTTTGAGATTGAACCTCAGTTATAATATTAAATGTGAATGGTATACCAGCATGCTGTCACACTGAATGCTGCTATACACAGGTAAAATGTTATTTAATGGTATTTTATTGATTTTAAACAAAAGGTGGAACCTACAGTAGTCACAGACCAGACAGGTCTTAAGCCTCAAGCCTTGAGGAAACCTTTTGTCACCTCTTCTGGTTTGAACAGCTAGCCAAAATTTTGATTTTTAGTTACTCCTAGGAGGAAAATTAATGATCAAGTCAGAAAATTTAATTTGGGAACTTCTACTTTCTTAATATGAGAACGTAATTTATAGGAACATGATGGAAAAATAATTTTAGTTTAAAAGTAGCATGAAATGAGGATAAGTTTTGCAATTTGTCTAGAAACATTTTTTCTTCTGTACTTAGCATTGACACATACAGAATAGACTGTTATGCACCCAAATCTGTAACTAGAAATTGACTCTTTATAGGGAAAAATCATTATCCGTGTTCCTTGGGCTTATTGGGCCTGAGAAACCAGAAAAGTTTTGTGTATTTTGTGTGGTTTCCCCCCACACCTTTTTTTAATTGATTCCGCTCTGAGTCTTAAGAAATCTGGATTTTAGTGCTCAGCCCCATCTCAGCCAGCTTCAATGAGGAGAGCTGGGAATTCAAAATAAAGTGTCTCATAGGTTATGTCTGCTAACAAATTTCCACTAATTGACATCAAACTGGTTAATTTCCATATAATAAGTGTTGATTGATTCAAGGGCTTGACTCAGCTGGCCAAGACTGTCCTTACAATGATCACTTATGGGCTACCTTTTTGGAACACAGTGGAATATTTAATGTCTTGCCAGATTTGAAGGATGCTGGGAGTTGGAACAATGTTTTTAATCTTGGCTACTAATTACGTGGCAAAGGTATAAACTGGGCTTTGCAAATCATTATTTCCATTAGAAAGGTGTTGGAAGCAATTCCACTGAGGGCTTCCCTCCTATTTATGCAGCTGTTATTCCCATGAGAGGAGGCCATTGCAGTCATGGCTGAAACATGGGCTTCTGTTCTGTTTCCACAGCACTTGGAAGAAAAACAAAACAGGACTAATGAAAAACACACACGGGAAATGCTTTATTATTTCATCATCCTCACCTACCGAGATCTGGCACCACTCTGTGTTTAGGAAGAACTTCTCCCGCCCTCTCTCTCTCGCGCGCAGTGTGGTTGTATAAGGCTGACACTCTGTCATTTCCTGTCAGATCATTTCAGAGGAATTTGCTCTTATTTCCTCCCAGCCTCATCCCCTCCTCCTGGCCTCAGCCTTGGCTGTGTGCCGCAGCAGCCACGCCGTGTTTATTTAACCGCATGGAGCGCGGGCCGCGAGCACTGGGGCAGCGCACACACGCACATGGGCAGCTCGCAGCCACGCTCAGGAAACACACCATTCCTTTGGGAAGAAAACACACAGGGCCAAAGCCAAACCTTGTGCAGGGTCCTTGTGGACTCTAGGTGAGTGGGTTCTAGATGTGGAAAAAAATAAAGGTTTGTTTTTTGTTTTTTGGTTTTTCTTTGGTTTTTTTTGTCCACAAGTCTCCACGTAAATTCTCTTGGAAGAGGCATTGTTTGTGATTTCAAGTGTTCAAATTAAGGCCTTTTCTGAACTTATCCATGTGTCATGGAATTCATAGTACATGACTATGAGTTAATCCAGCATTCAAGTTATCTGTTGGCATTAGCCAAACATATCTGGCTCTATCTAGGTGTTCCTGCAACATTGCATATATACGTGATTACTGCTACTAGTTTTTCTATTCTGGCATACTGGATAGGTTTGCTAAAATGTCTGTGTTTTATAAATGGTATAAAACTATTTTAGCACCCAACAATGGTGTGAAAATAAACCATGCAGAAACGGGGCATTTATACTTGAATGATGTGTGAGCTTTTCAGTGGGTAAAGTGGTCACAGTTCATTGTTTTAAAAAAAGTAGTCAAGTCACTAATAGTCTCCACAGCAAGATTTATAGCAATGGAGAAAAGAACTAAGTAAACTATCTGACTGAGAAGTCATTTCTTCCTTCCTTGGCAGCATAGGATTTGTTTAAATGCTGTTAGGAGAAGGCTAATTAAAACAATTTTGCCAGGAGTCTGGGAGATTTCTACATACAACACCAACTCTGTGCTCTTGATCTGGAATAACAGCTTGTTCCCTAATATTAACTAGAAGTTTCTTTCTGATACAGAAAATTAGAAGTCAGAGAGAGAAATACCTCCCTCTGACATAGTTAAGACAATAACCATTATTTTGAGTAGCAGTCATAAAATAAATGATATTTGACATTTTATGACAACATTTAAATTTTATTTAATATTACTGCTGATATTTATTTAATTTAAAGCTAATGGGCTATCTGCCAGGCCAGAGCAAGAATGAATAGTTTCCATTCCACTTATGACAGAAATTTCTTGTCCAGAATACTGTCAGAGTTTAGAGAAAAATCATGCAATCATGATCTGTGTAAGTGGGGTTTTAATCCATTATCTGGAATTAACATTTGGTCCATGTCTTTTCATAATTGGATACAATATCAGGCAAATTGCAGTTCTTTGTTTTATGATTCAGATCCTCTTTGTTTTCTCAGTTCCACTGTACATTTAGTAGAGAAATGATATAATATTTAATACAAACATACACAAATATAACATAATAATACAACCAAGAAAATAAGTAAGGTTTATTTCCATTTGCTGAATATCCACAGTATTGAGCCCTACAACTCACAAACGTACAATCTCATATTAGGACAACTTTTAGAATTTTCCATTTTCTAAATTTATTAAATGGAAGTTAGAAAATTCCTCAATTCCTTGTTAATTTTAACTCTTGGTATTAGGAAGTTTGTCCATATTGTTAACTTTGCAAAGCAGCTATGTCAGGTAGGCAAAAGTCTTTCTTCAAGTAAACCAATCTACCAAATAAGATACTTTAATTTTCCCAGGGTTATATGCACATTTTCTTTTTCTTTTTCCAATTTTAATCATATTTTTGTTAAGTTAGAGGTACTCTTGTACAGTTAGTTTTTTTCTCACTACACACTTTTCACTTTCTAAAGTTTCTTTATATTCCTTTATTTCTAGGTCCTTCATAGTGATGACTGAGCAAAACAATAAATAATCTCAGTAGAGACATTTCAAACCAAGAGAAAATTTAGTGTTGTTTAGATCTAAATGTTTTTCCAGAAAAAAAAAAAAATCCAAAGGATGCAAGAGTAGCTTGCTATTCATAGTAAAAAAGTATGGAAAATTTATCACAAATGCTGGCATCTCATTTGAACATGATCCTGCTTACAACCACCCACAATAAAGACCTTAATTACTCATTTCTTATATGTATTCAGTTCTTTTTAACTCTGGTGAGTTTACTGTGTACATTTTCCTATAAGATTCATTTTATGTTGCTCCAAGTCCGAGCCATTTTTCCTAGGGGTAGTTGGGCAGGGTGCATGGCCTCACTGTCTGCTCTTTAAATTCGATGTTTTTTCATTGCTGGAGCAATCTGTGAGAAGGAAGAAAACTAGTTATTGGTGTTGGGAGCTGCTCAAGGCAATTACAACCCAGAAAATTAGGATAAATCCACTTAAGATGAGTCCCACTGCAAAGCAGGAACATCCATGGAGTTGTAAATAGATCCTTATCCAATCTGTTCTTAAAGGCTTGCACAGTTGGAAATACCTTATCTGCAGATTATACAGAAGCCTAAAAACCTGTTTAATCGCTGTAAGATACAATAGTCTATGAAATACCAATATGTGGAAGAAAAGAATCAAGGGTTTCCAGATTAAGATAGATCTATGGAGAATTTGCTGACCACCAGGGACTAGGTCCTCTGAAACTGTAAGAAAATGGACTAAAAGGAAGGTGGGATGGAAACCTAGTACTGAAGATCACTAATGAAGTCGTTTCAAGTGAGTGTACTCAGAAAGGAAGAAAAATTAATCCTGAGGCAATAAGCCTTGGAAAAAGATCTAGCCTGGATTGTGGTGCCTCTTATTCCTTTGAAGCCTCTGAAGAGCACAGTTGAATTGAAAGAGGATCTGTTGGAACTTTCTGTAGTGACGTCTCACGTGATGGTTTTTCTATTCTGGGAACTATAACTAAACTATTTTAGCAGAAAAGCCATATACAGTTATCATGACAGGCTTTATGACAGGTTTTATGACTTATTAACCAGCAGCAACAGAATGACTGAGGCAGCATCTACAGCTGCAGAAAAATTGGAAGATTGCTCTACTGGGAATACTTTTTTGTGATCTAGTATTTTCCAAGGGAACGTTATGAGACACAGGGAGGAATTTCATGTCTATTTTGATGCACAGCCTGTAGATAAAATCTGGGATTGTACTACTATATTACAAGTATTTTATTATGATTCTAAAAACCTCAGTCAGTATATATCTGCATGGATGGGGCACAAAGTAACTCTAACAGTAATTGTTCATCTAAGGTCAACCTAAGAGTCAGAAAAATAGTTAGAAAAACGTTTCTCTTCTGAGCTCATGTATGGAAATAAGAGGTTCTATTAGACCTGACAGTAAGCAGAATTCAGAAGTAGAAATATTGTTAAAATGCATGCCTTCACAAAGTTTGAAACGAAGTGAAAATGCATATTCAGACATCAATGCTGAAGTCATATCATAAGCAGCTGGAAAGAAATTATGAAAAATGTTCTCATCTGCATAAATATTAAGGTTCCTAGACAACAAATATGATTACTTTAATAGTACACTCTGAGTCTGAAACTGAGCTCTGCCCCTTAGATTTGCTGAGATCACCTTGGAAACATTTTAGTGGCCAACTGCAGGAGACCAGGATTATGAGATCAATCAGTCCACAGAAAGAAATGTCACCTGTTCTGCTACCAAAGCATTTACAATGTTCTGTCTAGAGAACCCAAACACACCTAAATCTTTCCCTCTGACCCTTGTGGAGAATTGTAAGTAATATGATATTTTAAAGGTGAGTTTAATAAAGGTAATGCATTTTTGCAAGTAAAAGTTCTGGATGAGCAAAAGGCAGCATTTGTATTTGAGATTCTGCAACTGCCACTTGATACTTCGGAGGGAAGGTTTGTGGAGCAAGACCCACTGAAGATGATGTGTTATCAAAAGCTGAGAGCAGGAGTGAGCCAGGCTTTGAGTCAGGAGAGATGCACATGTATAATCAATCCTCTTCAGAGAAGTATTCAGATCATTTTGCCAAAACTTAATATCAGAATTGGAATTATTTCATTCTATTTCTAAGTGCTGACAATGTGCTAAGTACAGTAAAAGAGAAAGCCCCTGTTTTGAGGGGTTTCCAAAATAAATATTACTCTTTTTTTCCTGGAGTTTGGCCCAATGCCCATTAGTAGCCAAACTGTGATACAGTCCTAGACATAATGACATACTGTGCTCATTTTCCTCTGAGAAAGATGACTGATGATAATGCTTATGAAGAATTTCAGCTCTATCACATGGGGACATGTACATGCACAGACTGCAGGGCAATGTGTTATTTGGGAAACAAACATGCATTCTGTGTCCTCCAGTGCTGAGCTGCTTGTGTTAATGACCTGACTTTTGCTGGTAATATTCACATGTATAAAACTCACCAGGAAATAATTAGGAACATAAGATAAAGTCTTGATCCCACTGGAGTTAAGAGGAACTTTCCTTTTGAATTAGAGGTTGACATTACCTCCATTTGGCTAGGTAAAGAGTGATCAGTTTTTTGTTCTAATTCTGTGCTGCCTATGTTCAAAACCTACAGCTGTAGTATGGAACTCTCTTCTGTCAATTCATTAAATATAAGTTCCAAATAAAACCTTAGCATAGCAATTATATAAACTAAAACTTCACATTATTTCTTGATCTTAGCCTTTGAGTTTTAACATACCTTTTCAATTAAAAAATTAAACCCAAATTTTACAGAGGAAAATAATATGAAAAGACCCTTCCTGTTCTGTCACATAAAAGGATGGTATAAACCTAATCCCACAAGAATTGACAGAACTGTGTCTTTGTAATAGAGAATGAGAATCCAGATTTGAATATCTACAGGAAATTCAGTTCCATACTCCTCTTTATGCAATATAGTAATCTGCTATTGCCTTACCTGTATGATTTTTAGCACACACGTAAGGTATGTTTCATCCATACCTTTAAACGGGGGAAAGTGGTGGATATTTTTAATGTTTTGCTTCATTAGGTTTAAATAGGGTCTTGTTTATGTGAAATCTGGCTTGAATTCAAGTTAAAACATTGTTTGCTTTCCTTTTTTGTCTTCCTGCTCTTAACTATTTCTTTGCAGTGTGAAAATACCACAGCCTATGGTTGATGTCTTCATCACAGTGGAATGCTTTTAAACTTAATGAAGAGTTGTAATAAATCAGTACACTTCATTCTGCTTTCTGTCATCAACACATACATACCTTCTTAGCTATTAATCCCCTCAGAGATTATTAGAAGTCAATAAGATACATTAAAAATAATTACTATTAACTTTGAGAAGGATTGTACCTGGTATCATAGCTACTAGCTATCTTGTCTCCAGTTAAATGACATTTGTACATTGTCCATTTCTGACTTCCTCAGAAGAAAAAAAAATAAAACTACGTAACTCATAGCCTTTAGTCACATCCTTGCTTCAGGATACTGATGTTAAGGATGTGCATTTTGTGCAGAACTGGTCTTTAACTGGATGACGCGCTCAAGCAAGGACTTTATGTCATTCCATGTTTGCCAGGTTCTTACTCCAAAGCACTCAGATACTCTATTAACGACCATAAAAATATCATACTCATTTATTCTTTCTGATGTTTCTTAGTTCTAGATGTGGCAAAATATTCCAAGGGTAAGGCTCTTCCCCACTTCAGTTAAAGGTTCAAAGCTTTTTACTCAAAACCCACAGTCTGTCAGGGCCGTGAGGGCACTGCTGGGGCTGTGTGCCCTGCCTGGCCCAAAGCCCAGGTGCCCATGGCAGATCCCGGGTCCAGCAACCACTGTTCCAGCAGTGCCACAGCTCCCTGTGAGCCCTCCTGCCTGCCCACACCCCAGCACAGCTCCCTGTGAGCCCTCCTGCCTGCCCACACCCCAGCACAGCCTTATCCCAACCAGGGGATGCCCGGGGCCGGGCTGCCCCGCTGCCCCCAGTGCCCTGAGGCTGGCACCCCCCATGTGCAGCACCCACACAGCTGCACACAGCTGCACACAGCTGCACACAGCTGCATACCCTGGGCTGGCTGCACAGCACTGCTGGGGCTCCCTGGGCCAGTCTGAGAACGCTCTGCTTCTCATCTCATCGGCGACAAAAAACAGGCGGCAACAGTTCAAACCCAGACCCCGGGGTTTACTTCGCTGAACTCAGAAGATTTTCCATTCAAATCGTATTTTTTCAGTCTTCTCTCTATGGTTGTGCAAAACCAAATCAAGTGGTTCTGTCTTTTCTTAGCTGCAGCCTTTAGAAAAACTGAGAGGTGAATCTGCTAGGAGCTGGGAGCTGGGCAAGGGATTCTGCAGCCAGTGTTAATTCTCAGAATTGCGTTTTTAATATTCTTGAAAAGGTTTTGGTCATTTTCTAGGCAAATGTACAAGTCAATTCCTCCACCATTTAGGTTTGGTTTTCCTTATTTTCCCTGTCAACATGGTTAAAGCATAATTAAAGGTACTGGACCTGAAACATGCCTTTTAAAATGCTGAGAGCAACGACTGGGGCAGGTTGTTACATTTTGTTGCAGATTTTGCCTCATAGAGACAACAAGGAAACTAATAAAATGGCAAGATATTTGTGAAAGCAACACAAAAAGCCAAACTATGAGAGAAAACTCATTATGACTGAGAAATCTTTACAGTGTATTTACTCACAGAATTGTCCCTAACCAAGACTACTATCTTTGTAAGGAGGTTACTATGGAAACAGTGAAACAGGGTTTCACAGATTTCTTGATTGCATTTCTCAGGCTTTATTATGTTCCTTGTTGAAAAATAAATTTTGAAATCTCTCAAAATAAACAAGTCTCTCTTGTGTGCAATGGGTATTTAGGTTAGCAAATAACTTATTGACATCTTACAACAGGTTAGAAGTCCATTTAATGGTTTCTGTTCCATGAGGAAATAACATATTTTATGAGATTTTTGGTCTAGAATGAGTTTAATGCCACTTAGTATTTAATGTCATTTAGTATTCAGTTTTTCTGTCTTTGGGCCCAGACTAATAAACCTGTAGTAGAAAGACAGCTGACCGATAAGCAGCATAAGATAGAAAATCAGGTAATAAAGCTTGAATTAAAAACTTTTTTTAAAAGAGTAAATCTTAAAAATAGTTGTTTATAAGAAATATGCTGAGCATGAAGCCATGTGGTCTCAGATATCCTTTGGGTCAGTTGTGGTCACTTGTCCTGGTCATGTCCCCAACTTCTTGTGTACCCCCAGTCTACTGGGGTGGGGTGGGGTGAGAAGCAGAAAAGACAGTAACTGAAACACCCCTGTGTTATCAACACTATTCCAGCACAAATGCAAACCACAGCTACCATGAATAACTTTATCCCATTCTAAACCTGCACATTTATACTATAAATGCTTCCCTGAGAAAGACACAGGAGCAATGTCCACAAGACATGTTCCGCCCGTGACATGGGGTGCCCCTCAGCAGGTTCTGCAGGAGTTCAGCTCATGTCCAGAAAACTGCTCTGCTTTCTTCACTGGAAGCAGCTGCTTTTTAGATCAGATTGAATTAGGGCCTAAGTCAGTACCCTTATGCTTCAACTCTAAAGTGGTGACCTTAGAATTGAAAGTTGATTGGAAACAACTCTTTCTGTCTCTCCCGGTTAAGAAGAAATGCTCAATATTAATTTGCAGTAAGAAATACAGTTTGTTTCAGTGTTGAGACAGCCTCTACTGAAAACCATAGTTCACTGTTGTATTCCCAATCTGAGCAGATGTTCCCCTTCTTCCAAGGAAATAAAATACAGGCTGTGGAGCAGGCAGGGCTGGTCTTTCCTTAGCGTGGTTTGGAAGCAGTTTGGGAAACTGAACTTTTTGCCTGGCACTGTTCTCTCCAGTGCCTCTGGAATCACACGGCATCAGGACAGTCAAGCAGTGGAGAGGCCAGCCAGACCCTGTGTAGGCTCCATCCACAGAGGTTTCAAAACCAACCCTGAGTAATTTGGTCTGACCTCAGAGCTCATCCTGCTTTGAGAAGAAGTTTGCACTGCGACCTCCAGAGGTCCCCTTCTTTATCTTGTGCTCCTGTGTTTCTGGAGGAAGCCCTCCCTAACATTTGTAGGACCTCAAGCTACAGCTTTGCCAAGGAGGTTATTAAGATATCTGATCTACCTCCTCTTCCCTTGCATTGACATTGAAAGTCTACTAGAAGACGCTTTGACCTTTGAGTATAACAGGGGCAGGTCACTCCTCTCCATACTTTCAAGTGCTGCTCCAGAAAAGAAGTACTGTTTGGAGAGCTTTGACATGTGAAAAGCAGCAGAATATTGGATCAATACACAATGTTTCAGGCTTTTTCCTCAGCCATGCATGTTCCCTGTAGTTGAAGACAGAAGCTGAGAAAGGTGACTGAATTTCCCAACAGATTGGGACTGCACTACATTTTGGGAATTTCTCTAAATGTGTCTTACCTAAGTGATGATGGTGAGGAATGTCAACTGTCCTGCACAGCAGATGAATTGAGAACACTTTTTCATATAAGGAAATACTCAGCAAAATTCTTCCCCTAAAAGGCTCAGCTTTGAAATGCCTACCTACTGATCTTGCTTTTGCAGATGTACAATCTAATGCATAGGCTAAAATATGTCCAATTGTCTCTGCTATTAATATATTACATCTATTTGTTAAATTTTGCCTTGGGCTTAACCTGTTTTCTCTAAAATACAAATCCAAAGCAGATAGTCTAAATTCATTTTGGAGTTGGAGGTTTCCACTTCATATATCCTAACTTAGAGATATAGCAATTACTTAAAAGTTGAGCTTGACTCTCTGTGGGCACTGAACCAGCTGTGTATCTAACTGCTGACTATACTGAACAATCACATTATTGTAATGCCTAAATTGCTCCTAGAGGCCTATTTTAGCCTGATAAAAATTATAAATTAATAAATTAAACTGTGTTTCAATATTCAGCATTTTACTACTGCTAATAATTTAGGAGTTGATTTCCTTTGCCTACTTTATTAATGTATTTATAGTACACAAGGTATATGCAGAGGTTTAATTACTTTTTATTTTCAGTGCTTACAGAAATTAAAATTCTTCACTGGGCCGAATTCAGTTCTCAGAACAGGATTTAACTTAAAATTTGCCCTTGATGGTGTCTGCAGGAAAAGTGTTTAAGACTGCTGTGGTAGTCCTGTTTTCTTTTTTGGTTTAAGTGTTTTAAGAAGCTGAACTGAAAATTTTTAAGTATTAGGTAATCCTTCAGGATGTCTAACAGAATCTGAGCAGTTTTTTTGAGGAATACAGATAAACAAGAATGTCTCGAAAATTTATTAGGTGTGGATGCTCTTTTAGACAGGTGCAAAAAAGACAGAACTAAAAAAGAAACAGTCAATTTGTCAAAACCAGCCTTGTTTGAAATATATGCGACACAAACTGCAGAAACTTCTTGTGTTGCAGAGGAGGAGAAGTGCTGAACAGAAAAGGTTAGCCCTTATCACAGACATCATTTAAACCCATCTTTTATAGTGCCATAGGTACACACTTTACACACTTTACAGGGTTATAAAAAGTCAAGGTACTTACCCTAGTGGGTTTACAGCCCACAACCACGAGCTTAAGTGCTTTGATGGATCAGGCCCTTAACAAGAACAAACTCACAGTGAGACAAAGTAAGAAGATGTGAGGTCATTAAATGGGGAACAACAACATTGTATTTATACCCTGAGTGAGAGGGGTCTCTGCCCCAAAAGGCCATGGCTGGGGGACAGGCCTATGGTACTCCAGGTGCTCCAGACACATCTTTTTCTTTCAAGTATCTTTCTGCTATTGAACAGCAAGAGGTTTCTTTGAAGGGAATGTGACAAAACATAAAGGAAGAAGTTTGTTCTGTAAAGAGGGAAACACTCTGCTCAAGTAGAAGGTTAAGCACTGCAGAAATAGAAAAAATGAGACTGAGCTGTAAAGGGGAATAGGTAGTAAAATAACATATTTAGTGCTTTTTCAGATATTAGTGGGCAGAACTAATGCAGTATAGTTTTTCATGGAGCAGACTACAAAATTGCAAAGAGTGGGTTTGCACAGTTTGCAAAGGAAAAAAAACTGTGTATCTTTTACCTGTACTTCCACACACTTCCACACAATCATGGTCTCTGTCCTCCAATCACTTTTTCAGCCAACTAAAATAAAAATACAAATACAAGAGTGAAGGGGAAAGTTAATAATCACTGAGAAAGACATGTTCCCTGTGTGCCATGACAACCATAGCATGAATTAGGTGCTGCCCAGTCGTTCTCCAAATCGGGACAAATAATGCCCAAACAGCAAATAGACTTTTCAATTATTTGCTCTCAAAGCAAACATGTGTCTCTTCAACTTCATCCTTCTGAAACCAAAATACCAGTATCAGATGGATCTGTTTCTTGGTACAATTCATTCCTTAGCAATGAACAGCAAAGACACTAACATTTGGGTGAAGTTATTTTGCACCAGCTGGCAGTTAATTTCCTGAGATTTCTCAGGTAATACCCTGAAAACAATAGGAATGTCATTTTTTATTATGTAGGTGTGTAATACAATGGGGCTGATTGTGATGGAGATTTCCTCATGTACCTAATAAAATCAAAGTGAAGAATAAAAGAGACGGCAAGCTTCATTATACAGGCCTTCAAACTTACACGTGACCAAACTTCCAAAACTTCCATGTGACCAGTGCCTTGTGCTGTCACCCTCACAAGAGCTGAGAAGACAAGACTGTTAGAGCAGCCTCTGCAAGCAAATTATGGGGGAAAAAAGGAAAGTAGACAAACTAGCATAATCAAATTATGTGCTGTGTTTCATGCTGCCAGAACAAAAAGTGTTTTCAATCACAGCACATGAATGATGGATATGTGTATTGGGCCTTGTCAGAGTCCTGGGTCTGCCTACAGAGGCATTAACCAATTTACGGGTTGAAACCATAGCTGCTGAAGTAAAACCTTAATTCAAAGCAAATGAATTCCCAAATCCTTTGGCTGTAAGTCCCAGATGGGTAACTTTATCTTAATAACAGAAGAGATCCAGTGGCTAGGTTTTAAAGTCAATACATTGAGGAAAAACATGGGAGTGAAATGCCTTGCTGTCCAACTAACACTTCCTCCTGAACACTCCTGCTTTTGCAGGTAGCTGATCTTCCTGAAAACAGGGACCTTACGTGCATCTCAGCTATTCACTGTTCTGAAAACATGTTGTGTAACACAGATGCAATTCAGAGATTGAAATGGCCCCAGCATAAGTAATAAAGACCATTAATGTGTTACTGGAGCATTTTTGGATCCCCAAGCAGGCAGCTTACCAAAAGAAGAGGCTGTCCAGTTACACGGGAACCAAAAGCAGAAGAAAGTCTTAATGTGCTGTCTGACTGACCAGTGTATGATTGAACCTCCTGAGGCATCAGAGGAGCAGGGAGCACCAGAAACATCCTATTCCTAACCAAATCCTTGCAGCATGCATAGATTGTTTAGTCCTCAAGCCAGGCCTTGGTCTGCAAAGCTTAAACCACTGCTCTTCAGAAGTTATGCTGACAATATCAACAAGCGCTTCAGTAAGATTCTTCCCATTAAATTAAGGTGTATCTCATAAAGGTGATGATGAACCTTTGATAGCTGCAGTCAGGGAGACATGATATAAATCCAGCTTTTCTGCATCCTCGTGGAGGTCGGCACAGGCACACACAAATGAGGCTCTCAGGCCAGGTTAAGGGTCACTGTGGACGCTGAGTGCAGTGCACAGGATGAACACCACTGTCACCCTGTGGCAAACTTGCAGGGGTTTGAAACATGAGAGTCACTTTCACAAGGAAAGAAAGAGACAGCAGCTGCCGGAAAAACAGCACTGGAAGAGCACGCAATAAAGCAAAGCACCTCCAAATGTTCTAGCATCATCTACGGGACTAAATTCAGCACTGACAGCTTGTGGAGCTCTCTCTGTATTCATTGTACATGTTGATTATCACAGACTTGTTGGTCTCAGTGTCCAGAGCAATTGAATGATATATTGATGTTAATTGTTGGTTTGCTGAGGTGTCCAAGAGACCTAACACTTCCAGAACATTCATTAAATGATGTAAAAAGATTTTCAGATGGTGTTTTATTCTTAAGAAAGGTGCAGAATTTCACTGAAGCAGCAGGTAAATTAGATAAATTGAAATAAAAGATCCTTTATGAATGATATCCAGAAAAGGAAGTTCGTATGGTGAATGGAAAGCAGAAAGAAAATAGATTTAATATCTCTTTGCCAGCAGAGCACTGTGACTTCAAACCTTAATTAAACTAAATGCATGACTGAATTAAAGATATTGTTCCAAATTATCCTCCAGGTCAATGAAATTATTAACTGATTGATCTGCAAAGTAGGGCAGGTGATGAATCAACCCAAATTTACACAGTTTTCATACATATACACACTCCCTCATGCAATTTGTTCTCAACAAACTGGTAAAGTAGATAAAAATGGATAAGTCATCCTGCTGATAGCCTGCTAAAGTGCTCCTTCTATTTGCGTTAATAGTGCTTATGTATTTCTGAGATTAATGCCAGCATCTTTTATTTCATGTATATTTTTTGGCTTTTAATGGCACAGCCAGGCAGGGGAGTATAAATGACTGTAAGAAAATAAGTGGATCCCAGATGTTTTATTCAGGTAACCTAACCTGTGAACTGCAAATAAGGGGACGTTTGCAGGGCATGCATCCTGGATTTCAGCATTCCAGAGATTAATAGTCCATTCAGTTAGTTACCATTCAGAGTTTCAGAAGCCCTTTCAGAGAATCAAGTATTTTATGATTATACTTTCAGTAGCGAATCAGGTTAAAAAGAAACCCAAGCAAGCCCCAAAACCAAATATTCCTATGCACCATGAAAAAAAGATAAGAGACACAAAGGAGAACTAAATCTATATTTGCAACATTTCCATTGCTTTTCTGCTAGCCACAATTACATTTCTGTAATCAAATAGAAGGTGAAAGAAAACATATCGCAATGCCTGATGCCATAAATAATGCATGAGTGGCTGTCTGAAACAGTGAAAACCAGTTAACAAACAGGCCAGTTTTGTGAAATGTGGGCCTGTAATGCTGCCAAAGACAACGTCTGCCTAGATTATCTGTGCTGTAAGGGTTGGCTGTGTAAACTAAAGTCACCTGGGGACACGTTAAATTGTACTCTTGAAGGTCTTAAAAATGTTCAAATGCTTCAGATCATAAATCAGCATCTTTTGATCACTTATTCCTCTACTTTCTTGGTCTCTGAGCCTGTTAAATTTCAAAACGTAAGTAGGGGTTGGAAAATGACAGAAGTTTTAAGTAAGACATAGGCCAGAAAAGATGATTTTTGTGAGTTTTGTTCTTCCTTATGAATTGACACGAAATGACAATTAATTAGGGAGAATTGTAAAATGCAGCTAGTGGTATAATTATCTAGACTGAGCTTTAAGGCCACTGGGGTCACTTACAATCTCATATTTATTTTCAAAATGACAGAGTGATTTAAGGATCTTGTGTTTTATTTTCAAAAGCGACTCTCTCCCGTAATGAGATTTAGGTTCCAGGATCTCTTTTGAAAACATACTTATGCACGTCACAGCATTTTAGGGTACATAAATGTAGGTTTTATATCTTTAGAGGAATGTGAATTTAGGTGCCAAAATGCCTTCAAATATTTCATTCTACCTAGCTCTTGAAACCAGAAACTTAAGCCCATGAGGCACTTCTTTTTGAAGGATTTTCCTTCACTTCACATCTTTCTGACAGGAATAATTTCCAGTTAAAACTGTATGACTACTGAAACCATCCTGAATCAGTGGACTTCTTTGGGTGCGCTAACACAGTTAAATAAATTCAAATTTTAACATCCTGCAAATTCTACTTTGCAGGAAAATCTAACAAAAAAATACTCCTTTTGTTGTTTTTGCAGGATAACATTTATCTGCTTGGCAAAACCTAGCACAATATCCATGTGTCACTTGGCAAAGGTTTAGCAATGAAACCACAGCAGCAGCAGAGGATGCGAGTGGCAAGAGCGGGGGCATTGCTGGCAGCTGAGCTGATCAGAGCCCCAGGACAAGGGCCAGGGAAGGGGGCTGCTCTCCAGGCCCTGCACTTCTCTACAGACAGGAGACACTGCAAACACTGCTGATGTGAGAGCTGGCTGGGGAAACCATCCAGATTTGACCTGCCAGTACTGAATGCATGGTCGTGCTCAGAACATCCCATAGAGTGTTGCAAGATGTCTGAAACATATGACAGAAAATTTCGCTATATACCAGAGCTAAAAGCTGCTTGACCCCTGGAAAATGGCAATTTACTCATTGGGGGGGAAAAAAGTGCCTTTGAAGTATGTTCAGTCCTACCTTTTGCTTTGTTTGAAACTCAGGTTGAGTACAGTGAGTACAGGGTTTTGCTTTTTTTCTTTTGGTTTTTTTTATGCTGAGTTGGAAGGGGCCCATAAGGATCATCCAGTCCAACTCTTAACCCTGCACAGCACCATCCCCAAGAGAGTCACACCATGTGCCTGAGAGCACATGTCCAAATGCTTCTTGAGCTCTGTCAGGCTTGGTGCTGTGACCAGTTCCCCTGGGAGCCTGTTCCAGTGCCACCATCCTCTGGGTGAAGAGCCTTTCTATAATATCCAACCTAAAACTTCCCTGAACAACTTCAGGCCATTCCCTCAGGTCCTGTTGCTGGTCACCACAGAGATGACATCAGTGTCTGCTCTTCTTTTTCACCTCACAAGAAAGTAGTTGACAGCAATGAGGTCTACACCCAGTCTCCTCATCTCTTGGCTGAGCAGACCATAATTCCCTGGAGTTTTGCTGCTAGACCATAACCTTTTGAATTTTTCTTGAAGGCAGAGTTTTTAGTAGTTAAGTTAGAAAGAAAATAGATGTGCATGCTTTTTCTGGGCAACTCATAAAAACTGATCTCACATTAGTAAAGGTTTCAGAAATTAGTCCTGCTCCTTCGTGTGTGTACATAAACTGCCTCTTGGTGAAAAGGGCTGTGTGACATTTAGTTAAATGAGATTGATTGCATTAGATTATACAGATTCAATTAAATCATCTGTTATTCTGAAAGCAACGAATTCACACTGTTCATTAGGAATGTGAAAAACGGATGTTGTATCTGCCTTCCTTTATAGCTTGCTCTGTTGTGTTCTACCATGACATGCTGAGCAGTAGCAGATGACATTGGTTTGGATGACATCAAATACTAAAATTCATCTTTATCTGTTCTGTTTCTCGATGAAGATTGAAGCCCTTCCATAACACTGTTGTAAAGCCAGAAAGCTAAGGAGGCAGATCTGTTTTGTTAGTTTTCCACAGCTACCAGCCTTTGCACCTGCAAGCAACAATTTCAAAGGAAAGCTATTGCTCCAAAAACCACTAGAAATAGCATTGCAGAAATCCAAAAAGACCATGTAATTGCACTCTCCAGTCCAAACTGCTTTGATCAATTCTCTCAATTGCCAGCATGGGGACCAAAGGGAGCAAACAATTGTCATTTTGTCAGCAGCCCATCATCCTTGGTAGTACACTGTTGATAACGGGGCAAACTGAATCTACAAAGCCATAGAAGGGTAGAAGGTCAGTGACACCTTGTCTTTCCTCCTGCAGCAAACTGACCAGTGCCAGAAATTACTCCTCATGCTGGATCTTGGAGTCTTTTGCAACCATGCAATCATTTGAGAGACACCCATTATTACAAAGAAAATACGATTATTTTGTCAGCTACACAACCATTTTCCATATCCAGTAGACACTTCTTTCCTATATGGATGCAACGGACTAAAATCATCTGTAGTGGAATTTTATGAATCATTTAAAGGAAAAATATATCTTCTGTTTGCCTTTCAGGGTCATGTAAGTGATCCTTTGGGGGGAATTGTAGCTAATGTGCTTCTGTCTGCTGCAGAATGCACGGGGTCCAATCAGTGTCTGCTCAGAGGCATAACCTGAATCTTAGAAATCAGTGTGTCTTTGTACTGTAGATAAAGTCATTTTTGGTGCTTTGATAAGGAAGGTGATTGTAGCTGTGACTGAGCATACTACTGGTAGCTCCTTATTAAAGAATAAGACAGCACTCTAATCCCTGTTTTATCCTGGGTAAAGTCTACACTTATTTTCCTGATGATGGTAACAATCATTTTGAACTCCTGTGGCATTTCAGTGTCATATTCCAAACAGGAAAACAATTAACTCTTTGCTTTGATGGTGTTATTTAATTCTATATTATTAATTTAAACCTTACAGGCTGTGGATTGCCACACACAGTTAGCTTTAGGATGCATGCTGAATCAGGCTCCAACAAGTACCCAGGCGGAGTTCCCTTCATATTTGTAGCTTTAATGTAGTCAATTAAAATGTGATGAAACGATAAATCACACACATGCATTCTGTTTACTTTTCTATTTAAAAAAAAGCAAGGGCTTGAATTTATGAATCAGATGATCCTTCTAGGGATTAGGTAACTCAGAGTCTTGAAATCATATCTTAGTCATATTTTTAGGGCAATGAATATAAATTATTAATCCATCCTTTCTTTTTTTTCTTTTTTTTTAACCCAGTTCCTTAGAATAAATGCTCAGTGTAGTAATATGGAGCTCTGATGTTTAGAACCCTGGTGTATATCAACTCTTACTACCTTTTCATATAATGTGAAATGCAGCAATCATTCTGTGGTGTCAAAAACTGTTTGGGCTGCAAGGCAGATGGGACTTTCAAAATGAAATGTACCTATGACTGTTTGCTACTATATATATAAAACATCTCATTTAGTCTCATCTGTGATTTTCCAAGAGGAAAATGTTTCCTCAAGTAATTTATCTCAGTCTTGCAGGTTCGGATCATTGAATGACCATTTCCAAACAGGTCTAGCAATTGTGTTTCTAGTTTTGTTAATTAAACTTCGGCTTTTTGTGTAATTTATCATGAACACTTTAATGCTCTTTTAAAAACAAGCACACACAATTAATGCAGCTATCTCATAACACGGGAATGAGCAAATAGGTTTTTATTCCAGATTTTGTTGGTCAGTAGGTGTTTTTTTCAGGCCTTAGTTTAGCAAGATATTATGTGCAACTTTAAACCTGGAATCAAGTTCATTAATGTAATACATAGGGCATACATAAAAGTGCAAGAGTATGTATTTCAATATGTAAAAACTCAAGAAAGTCTTTGATCAAGAGGACAGATGTTTGACCCCCAACAGGTGCCTGGTTGAAGCTCAGAGAGGGAAGGAAGGGAAGACAAGAGTTATTGCCTCAAAGATCAATCTGAGAGCAGATATTTTCAGAGCTAATCATCTGAGGAGTGAATCTGCTGCGTGCCTTAATACAGCAACTTCAGCAAGCAACTTTGCTTTTAACTCTCTTTGTAATGGAGGTAAGCAAGAGAGTTTTATATCTACAACATGGAAAGTAAACATTCACTCATTCTAGAAGAAAAGGACACGTTTTCTGTGTTTTGGGTAACAAAGTCAAATACGTTTGCAATAATGAGGACTAGAAGACGTGGAATAAATTTTAAAGCTTTAATTTTGTTTTCATTTAAGCAGAGGCTATTTATGATAAAGTTAAATTATCTTTTTGTGTACTCATTTTCAAAATCATTCACTTCCTGACCTTTTCCAAAGTATAAGGATGGTTTGCTAGAGGATGTGACTCCAATGTCTGATTCTTAAGCATGTGAAACACAGGAATCTTGAAAATCAAGCTGAATACTGGAAGCATATATATAAATAATAAAAGGGCTTGCAATGCATTCCCTATACTGTAGTTGGTATGAAAATTCCCGCTGTGCTTTTTTGTGCAGAATAGATTTTGTTGTGTTTATAAATATTTTAATGTACTGTTCTTCTATAAAATAGTGATTTTACTCTTTTAAAATTGCCTTTACCTTCTGTGTTTTCTCCTCTCCGTGTCTTTCTCTCTGGAGCTACCCTTTTGTTTTGTATTTCAGGATGCAATTTGTTCTGTATTTTTTTTATTTAAACAGAAGTTTAAGTACATTTTCTACATACTTGTTTAATTATTGTGCAAATCTTTTTTGCTGTGTTGACCTCTTCTCTTAGACTTTTAAATGCAATAATCTAACAAACAGCAGATAATCCTAACTAAGCTGCCTTTTTATCACTGTAAGGGCAGAAAAGGGTCTGACTATGAGAGCATCTTTGTATTACTGGGGAGAAAAAAATATTGCTGGAAGACAATTAAGTGAAAAAGAGCAGTCCCCTAGAGTTAATTAAGAAACACATCCTGGTCTCTATCTCCAAGTTGTTTCTGCTCAGGGGAAGCTGCACTCCAATTACAGCAGGAGCAGCGGCGTGCCGGCAGGGCCAGCACTGCAGGAGCAGGGTGAGGCATCGCTCTGAGAGCAGTGGGTGAAAAGTGGGGCATTGAGAGCTCTGTTCCCAGGCCTGTCAGTAATTTACTGGTTCAAAAGTACCATTGGGGCTAGCTGTAGAGGGCTGGAGCTGAAATAACAAGCCAAGCATGAGAGGGAAAAATCAATTTACAAATGACAGTTGCCAGTAGTAGGGCAAGAGAAAGTTCTCAGAGGTGGTTGAAAGATGGAAATAATGTTTCAGAGCCAAAGGAACAAGAACAACAGTGCTTTTTACATTTTTATGGTACAAATTTTTCTAAGTATCACTTTGGAAAAGGATATTTTACAATAGTTAAGTCACAACCAAACTTCATAAAAATCAAATTTATTTCAGGCTCAGTTAGTGACTTTCTGACGCATGGCCTTATGGTGACATGGACTACTTCATGTCACATCCCTTCCTCTGTGCTGGCTTTCTCAGTTCCTGAGCTGTACTTCTTTCTCTTGGCATTGGAGCCCCTGCCCCCTGCACTGTGCACACGCCCCACCACAGAGCGGTTCATAACAGGACAAGGTCATGTTTCTGCAGAGGTTGCAGGGTCACCAGAACTCACATTTCTTTCTAGCCACATGTCATTTCTCTCCTGGCATGGAAAAAGTAATTAGCTTTCCCCATACACCCCCATACTGAGAACAGAGTTCATTTCCTTTGAGAGGAAGGGTGCCGCTTCCTTTCTTCACTGGGTGAACATCAGCAAATGAAAATCATTACTGGGTTCACTCAATATATTTGTCAGGAGACATTTTAGCTGATTTTTTTGAGTGAAGGGAAATTCCTTTCACAGGACATTGCCTCACAAACCCTCAATCTGATGTTCAGGGAGAAAATGAAGCTGAAAATGATGACTTTCACCCAGCTGAGGTAGAAACATTTTTGACATGGTTCCACAAGATGCAGGGCAATTTCTCTTATAGTTCCATTTATTTTTGCACAAATATGTCTCTGTGGGAGCATACAGACCACAGCTAAAGCCTTTTTCACTGCTTTCAACCAAAACCAGTATACAGATTTCTTTCCCTTTCTCTAGGACCTTGTTTTCCTACTAAACCTGTCATCTTCCATTGCCATGTCAATCTCCTACAGATTGGGTGAATTTGGAAGCAAAAATCCCGATTCTTCCTAATCCTTACCATGTCTTACCTGAAGTGTTCAGCTCTAACCAAATGGCAATGGGGATGTTCCTACACTCAAGCCTCAAATACAGGCTGGCCATTTATCACTTCAATCTAACTTTGATTTTCTTGTGGTGTGACAGTTTGGCTGCATCCACTCCATAGTGTTACAGATTATCAGCAGGTACACTGTCTCGGACTCTGACATTTCCTCCTTCTTTACTGGAACAATGCAGGAGTCTAAACCTGTGCATGTGCAGAGGAGCATCAGAAGTCATTAGTGGTATGTCCTTGGTATAAATTTCAGAAAGATCAGGGGTCCAACTCTTTCTTATTTTCTTTGACCAGTTGCCTTCTTTATTTCCTGTGAGGTCATTGTTACACCACAGAGCAGAACCGATCATGTTTACTATTCATGCTATTACCTAGGGCTTTTAAAAGCTCTAGTCAGAGCCCTGTTCTGCTTGGTGCTTCTCATCACACTGAAGGCATAACCCCTGATTCACAGCAGCTGGGTAGTAGAGCGTTTGATGAAGGGCACATATACCTGCACTAATTTTATCACTTTTCTATGTAAAATCCTTTTGACTATGACCACAGGCAAAGCTGAGAAAGGACTTGCCTGAATCTGGTCATGGGTCAGTGCCTGTACAGACAACAAGAGGATGATCAGCTCATCAGCAGTGAAATGATGCCACATATTTGCCTGAAGTGTTGAAGACCTACATAGCAAATACAAATCTTATACAATACTGAGAATTACTAACTTTAATAATCTCAGTTCTATTATTTCAGATCCAGATATAACCAGCTTTCCATGAGCAGAAAGTAATTCAGCTTCTGTAGCCTACTATGAATTAAAAGTGTGTACAGAAATACTCCCTTCTGCAGTGCTTAAACTTGATATTTTGCTTAGAAACATACTGAAAAAATATTTTCAGTCATTAGCTTTCCAGAGGAATTGGGGATGACAAAGGAAAACAGATTTCCTTATTGCTTCTGTCTCAGCCAAAACTTCTCAGAGTATAATTTAAAGAAGCAAAAGAACTGCTTAAAATAAATGGGTCCCCAGTAACCAATGAACCTGCTGCTCAGCTCTGTGCAGGATTACTTGGTTCTTCTCTCCTATTTGGAACAAGGGGAATAGAGCAAGAGGCATTTGCTGCATCCTAGACTGTAAGGGCAGCTTCATTGCCAAACCCAGCAAAGTTAAGGGCAGATTTAGGCTTGTCTCCTCATACTGGGTATTATTCCCTGTTCCCAAGTAATTTCACTGATTTCAGAAAGGAAGACTTGCAGACTGAAATGCTGCTTGGCATTAACAAGTAGAGTAGAACCTACTTTCTAGATCTTCTGCTTTTAATAGAGATACTTAATTTTGCCTTACACAACAACTCTCTTAAAAATTCTGACAGCTGTGCTTTGCCTTATAAGTCTTTCAAGAGACAGAGTGCTAAGCTAGCCGAAGAAAATGCTTCACAAATCTGACATGTTCAAACTATCCATATCAAAAGATTACTTTTTTATCTTCAATTTATTCTGCAAAAAGACTCTGGGGGTTTTATTTCAGAAAATGAAAAATGGGCCAGCAGAAACAGTGGTGTACAGCTCCTATTTATCTGGTTTACAGCTATCAGTTTGATTGCTAGAATAGCACTAGAGAAACTAGATGCTTTCTTAAATGTGGCATAACAAACATTCTATTAATACAAAAGGAAAATAACTTAAAAGCAGAAAGAAAAGCCTGAGATGCCAGATATTTTATTTTACGGACATTATGAGATTTGACTCCTGAGATCTCATGAATTTAGCTGCAGAGGGTGCTGCTCCTGTAACAAGGGAAGCAGACTGGGGTTTGAGTCCTGAAGCTCAGAGCTGCATGCATTGCAGAGTGCAGCCATACAGGCTGTGTGTGTAGGGCCATAGAGGCTATGTGTGTACAGGGCCATACAGGCTGTGTGTAGGGCCATACAGGCAGGCTACAGGCTGTGTGTGTAGGGCCATACAGGCTGTGTGTGTACAGGCTGTGTGTGTAGGGCCAGGATGGCTGTGTAGGGCCATACAGGCTGTGTGTGTAGGGCCAGGATGGCTGTGTATGTAAGGCCATACAGGCTGTGTGTGTAGGGCCATACAGGCTGTGTGTGTAGGGCCATAGAGGCTGTGTGTGCAGGGCCATACAGGCTGTGTGTGTAGGGCCATACAGGCTGTGTATGTAAGGCCATACAGGCTGTGTGTGTAGGGCCATACAGGCTGTGTGTGTAGGGCAATACAGGCTGTGTATGTAAGGCCATACAGGCTGTGTGTGCAGGGCCATACAGGCTGTGTATGTAAGGCCATACAGGCTGTGTGTGTAGGGCCATACAGGCTGTGTGTGTAGGGCCATACAGGCTGTGTGTGCAAGCAGGCCATACAGGCTGTGTGTGTAGGGCCATACAGGCTGTGTGTGTAGGGCCATACAGGCTGTGTGTGTAAGGCCATACAGGCTGTGTGTGTAGGGCCATACAGGCTGTGTGTGTAGGCCCATACAGGCTGTGTGTGTAGGCCCATACAGGCTGTGTGTGTAGGGCCAAGCAGGTTGTGTGTGTAGGGCCAAGCAGGCTGTGTTTAGGGCCAGAGCAGTGGGCTCTGCTGGCCCTGCCTCCTGGAGCAGCCACCCTGGTAGGGGCAGGGGGCAGCCACTGCTCACACAGCAGGGCTCTCCCTTCTCCCAAACTTCCTCAGGCTAAATCAAATACACTTTCTAATGGACTGTTACCTGAATTATCTCATAAAAAGTTCAACGTTTTCTAGGCACCAGAAGCATAATTAAAAAGTATTCCCCAATAGGAAATCAGGTATTTTTAACAGCCCATTTCTTTGATCCCAGCATTTAATTTAACCACTGCTGTCTGCTTCACATGGGCTGTGATCATTGAAGCTGTTCTATTTTCTGAAAAAAATGGGAAGTGCACATAGGTACCTCTGCTTCTGTTACAGACACGTTGGAACAGCTTGGGGAGAATTCAAATCTGTCTGATGATCAAATTACAAACCAGCAATAACAGGATAAAGAAACACGTTTGATGCATTATTGCAGTTAGGTGAGAGCAAGGGCAGTCATTAGAAGTCATGTGTATCCTGTCCTGCTACAGCTTTTAGGAAAATCAGAGATCACTAAAAGTTTGTAAGACAACTAATTTATTTTTTATGAGTTTTTTCCCAACACTAGTTGTGTTTAAGGGATTGCCATCAGAAACAATCAGTGGAGATTTAAACAAACCCCAAAAGCAGCAAGTAAAGCAGGTCTTTTATGATATTTGAAAATTTTTCCTTTGTGATAGAAACTCTAGACTGCACACATGGTGCTTTCAGGACACCAACTGAGAATAAAGCTGCTTTCAGAGGCAGTAAGTGATTTCATTCTATTAATGTCCAGGTGATTTGTGGTGCCCATTACAGCATCACTAATGTGATGGCAAACATTTCCTGGGCATGCCATGTTTTCAATGTTCTGCAGAACATAGTCAGCTCAAGTGCTTGTACAGTGCCTGATTGGAAAAGACAGCCCCTGGGGTTCATTCTTTTCATCAGTCAAATACTAATTCTGAAACAAAAGGGGATCTTTTCATTTTCAAAGATGCTGAAATAAACCCAGTGTAAGGGAGCAGAAGGACTCAGTAAAAGCCCCTGCAAAGCAGGTGTATAAGTCAATAGAAACAGTCACAGAAATTTTCTATATACCATTCCTTTCATAGAATGCTTTTCATTATTATTCCATCTTCTTCCTAGTTGAAAAAGCAAGCCAATATTTAAACTATGTCCACATATGTGTGTCACCATTTAATTATGTCAGAAAAGGCAAGGACAAAATGAGGCTTATACTTTGAGTGGAAAATGGAGATACTCTTGGTAAAATATAAATAAATATGCCCACTGTAGACAGAGCCTTTAAGGATGTCACTTAACCACTTCTCTTCTCCAGGGAAAAATGTCAAATTCTCTCTGTCTAAAACTGAATAAAACATGGGGCTAAGCAAAGTCTAGTCAAAGTGCCTCTATTCCTCATTGTTTTGCTCAATGGAGAGAACAAGGAAGTTATGCCCCATGGGACTGAAAAGAAGCAGCTGCCTGAATCACAGCCTTCCCCACAGCCTCCAGCTCCAGCGAGTGCTGGGACACCTGTGTGGCAGCACGTCACTGCTGTCTGTCACCAGGAGAAGCCTGGGTAGGGCAGCACTTCTGAAGGGAGGGCAATCTCTGTGCCTCACACTTCACATGCTGTAGTGCTGACACTGAGGAAAGTGGCCTGGCCTGCAGGAGATGATAACGGGGTGGTTGTGGCTTGAGAAGTCACAATTCAGAGGTGTCAGTGTCACAGCCTGAGAGCTGTGCAGCTGGAAAAGCCTGGTTGAGCAGAGCTGCAGATGGGACAGACGTGTCCCTTGCATCTGCCTGTAGCACACAGAGCTGATTCCAAAGGCTCTGTTTCCCAGGAGGAGAGCACTGTGCAAGCTCCATGTGGGTCAGTGTGTGATGTTTCCTGGTGTTTCTCTCCAGGGCACTGCAATAGAAGTGTAGGCAGCAACTGCAGGTGAGAAACAGACTCTGGTATGGGGCAAATCCATGGAGGGATGAGCACAACTGCAGAGCACTGAGCAGTCCTGGTAATCAGCTCTCTCCCTCCTACTGCCTTGCACTGCACTAAGAACAAAGAAACTAAGATGTGGCTTGTATTTTTAATGATACAGCAGAAGAAACTATTGAGGGGGTGGAATAATTACATAAAACAGTGTGATTTTAGAATGAAAATACAACTTTATCCAAGATTTGGCTTCTAGGTAAACCAACAGAAACTTTAAAAAGAATGATAGGGTAAAATCAATATTGATTATTAGGAGTAGAAGTGCTATAATTGAGGCCATAAAACCTTTTAAGATCCAACTAAAATTTTCCAGTAAAGCTACAATAAATTATTCCTAAAGAAGTAGAATATTTGCATGGAATTCAATGTCATTATATCAGAGCCTGTTTAATGAAAAAAAAAAGACTATTACTGATTCTGCCATGAAGGCTATTATGAGGATTAGCATAGTTATTTTGGCAAGTTACCTTTTCCTACTAATATTTCATTGCATTCTACAGAAGTCCACTTTTAAAATTTCTCCATGGTTTTAAGATCTCACTTTTCATTATTGCTTGTTTTTCTGCTTCTCAGACCTTTCAAATCTGACATATTAGCTCCCTTATTATAGCTCAGGAAGAGTAAGCCCTTTTAATTTATGGAGGGCCCTAATTTTTATAATCTGATATCAGTACAGGCTGTAAATCTTTTTAATGATAAAATAAATGGAAGTCTAACATGGCATTTTTGTCATCACTTCTTTAATAGTTTCTATCTAGTTTTTCAGATTTGTGATAAGTAGAATTATGCAAAGAAATAAAATCAAATAATATTGTGAATCTACATTTACAGTGTTTGGGAGAGTCACTCATGCATTATTCCAGTTTTACCCCAAAATAACTTGAAGGTCATGGATTTAGCTGATTGCATTGCTTATTTTTTGTTGTTCAGTGGAAATACATCCCAGAACTTTTAACTGTTATCAAGTGAAGAAGCAGCCATAACTACATCAGTTTATATCTGTCACTTACATACAGCCAGAAGTTTTTGATTGTTTACACAAATGCAGCCTTTTTTGATTATGCTTCCTTCAAAATCAGATACTGCAAAATCAGATCTTCCAGACATGGAGGGGAAATTATCCAGAAACTGAAGCTGAAGGAGAACACAATATTCTGATGGTTCAGGGATGCTTCTTCCTGCAAACTGACCACTGACCTCTAAGGGGTACCAGTAAGTTTACCTACAAAAATGAAGACTTTACTTCTAACCTAGAAAGTCCTGTGCTGCCTGAAATCCAAATGTCTGGGAAACTGCTTCTCCTCCCCTTGTGCTGTAAGATCAGTGAAAGCTCCTCTGTACAAAGAAGAGGCACCAGGCTGAGCCAACCACGGCTTCTGAACCTGCACTCCTGTGAAATAGCTTGGTTCTGATGAGCTGCATGGAACAGGGCAAAGCTGTGTTCCTCAGGGTGAGCTGCTGATGCTGTTAGAGGAGCTGTTAGTTTAGTGGTCAGGATTCATCCTTGTTTGGTGAGATGTGCTTGGGAATACTGTTTGATGCAGGCTTTCCCTTGTTACACCATATATATCATGTGATTAATATTTACATTCACTTGGATGGATTCCACTGTGCAGGGGTAATTATCACAGTGGTCATTTTATGTTGCATTAAACTTCAGATGTATAAGAGTTCTCTGAAGAAGCATAGTAGTCTAATGTATGTGTAGCCAGCCCTGAATAGGAGGAATTTCCTTTAGGCTCTGACAAAGTGCTGAGCTTTGTGCTGGTATTAGCACTCTGTGTCTCATGAGTGCTTATGCAGAAGGCCAAGCTAGCCATACCATAAGGTGCCCTGGACACTGCTGTGTCACTGCTCACAACAAAGATACTGTACAGGAGCCACGTCCCAGCACATCCACAAAAGCCTCCCCTCATGTGGTGCTCTCTGCCCAGAGAGCAGCACCCATCCTGTGGTACGAGCCTGCTCCCTTGGGGATGAGCAGCAACTCCCAGGATGTGTGAAGCTATCTGGGGATGGAGGTATCCACCACTGTGCCAGGACAGGCTCCTGTAGGATTATCTGTTGGACTTAACTGTGACATTTTGGAGAGAAAAGTTTTGTCAGAATGCAGAGCCTTGCTGCAGATGGATCTGTACATGGGAGTTTCTCACCACAGCATGCCAATAGCATGGAATTTTTCACATCAAGTTCTTGTGGTTTCACACCACAAGGTTTGAGCCTAACATGGTTTGGGGAAAGAGTCAGGATGGGAAACTGGTGGGTGGGTTTCGTTCAATTAATTGGTGGTAAGACAGCCTTCTGCTCTGCAGCTCCCGCCGTCTGGAACAGCCTTTCTTTAGCTCTCTACCTCATTGACTCTCAATCTGACTTCAAATCTCAGCTGAAAACATCTCTCTTCTGTGCATTATACCCTGCAATTTCTCTTTCCTGTTTTTTTTTTTTTTATCTCTAACATGTTTTCAGATGGAACATAAGAGTTACCACACAACATTAAGTGACGTGGCACCGTTACTGCAATCTGCATCAGGCCAGGCAGCAGCAGTGAGCATTTTTCCCACTAGAATATAAATAGATTTTAAATACCCAGATGTATATCAATTGTGTCACTTAATACGTACATTTCAATTGTTGTTTTAATGAATGATTTTGTGGGAGGCTTTATTACTTTTACTTGCAGTGTCGTCTCTTTCCTCAAAAAGTTGCCTTAAAAATTAGAAACCATTCTGACTTGTAAGCACTCCTAACGCTACTGGATTTTTATGTCTCTTGTTTATAACAGTGTATCTCTACTACAATGAAAAATATCCCTGTAAGTCATGCCAAAATAGCATTGCCCTGACCAACTTAGGTTGCTCAGACTGTAAAGGTTTTAGGCTTCAGCACTCAGTGTAAAGGGTTGAATGATGTAGGTGTTGATGATGATGGCACTTACATGCTGCAGAACTTTTCAACCAGAACACATGGGAATGGGGTGTGGGTATGGGAAGGAGGTGAAAACAAGTATTCACATTGTGCCTCATAATAAATCAACTGCCTCACATTAAATCAGGGTATCTGTGGAAAGGGAGTGAGCACTAAAACTGTAATAAACATTATCATTCCGGTATTTAAAAAGTAAGGACCCACATCAGAGAACAGTCTGTTACTATCCAGATAGGCCAGATTTTGAATGGTAGTCATCTGAGTGCCTAACAGGCATCTTTCTGACGAGGATTTAATGTTACGAGTCTGTGAAGGACTCAGAGCAGCAAGTTTATAGGGATAAGTGACATTCTATAAGAGTGATTGTCATCACTGAGAAAAAAAGACACTTGAACTTTTGAGTGCATGAACCTTCCTTCTGGTCTGAAATAGACACTGTAAATGTCAAAGGGCAATAGCTCATACCATCCCCAGATGGATTCTTCCTTGGGAGACCAGTACAGAAACTGCAGTATGGAGATGGCTCCATGGGTTTCCTTTTCCCTTGGTCACGGCTCTCTCTTCCCTATGTGGCAAGATATGATGATTTTCTGTGACTCATAGGTAGGCAGGGAGTGCTCACCACTGCCCTTGTGTATTTCAGATCTGCCACACAACCGAGCCATTCAGTTTGAGCTGAGGTGTTCCACCTTGGAAGCAGGGACAGAATTTAATGGCCTCTGCAACAACAGTGGTAATAAGATTTAGTTTTAAAGAAAGTGCATGTGCAAACCCCACCTGTCTGCTTTGTCTCCCAGAGACAATGGTAACTTCTAGGAAGACCTTCTTTGGAAGTGTCAAGGTATATAAGCTTATTACCAAATGGGTTGTGAACAGATGTTAGGACATTTTGTTATTTCTGTATAAAGTAGTCTTTGTGTGAGACCTATGAATGTGCTTCCTAATCTGGGATTGTCCCAAGCAGTTCAGGACATGTGGTAGAGTAATGTGGAGTGAACTAAAATCACTGATCATAAACCATCTTGAAAAGAAAAATATGTGTGTTTACTGCCAGAGATCACTGAGAGTAAAAACCTGTTTTAAATCAAGAACTGGAGCCATTTCAATTTCTTAAACTAGTTCTGGTTTAGCCTGGAAGTTAGCCCTGCTAAAGCATCAGATTTAGCCCTCTGTAAAAGCAAAGTAGCATAATAATTGAAGTATAATCTTCTTTAAGTACTTTTAAAACATGGGCATTGACACTGTAGGATTATACATTTTATGTCATATACTTATTTGCTGAATAGGTTCTTGTAACAAGCTAATAGTAGTTGGGGGTCCAGTCCTACCAGATTTTACACATTCCCCACTCTATTTGAGTTGAATCAAATTGGAATTGAGGGCTCTACCTTTCTAAAGTTCATAGTCCATTTGCTGCAATTTTCTTCTCAGCTGTTCTCTTGAACCTTTTATCTGCAGAAGGGAAAAAAAGGACCTCAACAGAGAGCTGGTCACCTTTAAAGTACAGCACCTTTAAAGTACAGTCATCTTGGATGAGAGCTCTTCTTTTAAAGATTTGCTCCCTGAACTCTTTAATTATTTCTAAGCATATAATTTAGATCTCCATATAGAAGCCAGTGGATTTCTCAGAATATTACATACAAATCTGTTAATTACCCTCCTGATCATGCCCAGTCAAGGAAACATTGCAATTTGTATTTTAGGGAGCATTATTTTAGTACTGTTTTGTCATTTCCTAATACTTAGGAAGCTTCAGCTTCAGTCAATAACTGTGGGGATATGTCTGCTTTGAAGAGACATCTGTTTACTCAATAGATCTTTTTATTTAATTTTTAATAGAGCTTTTCTAATTTGGCTTGACCATTTGTTGTTAATGTATTTATAATGATTACAGTAGCTATAATTCATATCTAATGATTTTTTCTAAATCTATAAATATTATTTATTAAAAGATAAAGATTCAATACTTCTTGTAGCAGCTACTACAAAAAATTCAGATACTGTAAAATGGAATAAATATATTTCACACCTGTACTGCAACAGATCAAAAGGATAAACCTAAAGAAGCAGTTCTGATACCAACTAATTTATATTATCTAACTATTCAAATAACAGAGAGTAGAATTTGGCCCTCACTGTACTCTGTTGTAGCATGGTTAAATTTCTGCCCTGCATATAAAAAAAAAAAGAATAGAAAAGTTCCATTTTAGCAGTTTGAAAAAAAAAAAAACTAACTATAAAAGCAAAGCTGATTTTATTGGTTTTAGGAAACAATTTAAGATACAAAGAGCCAGATTCTGATGTCTGCTTGCCTGCTGTAGTTCAGTGACTAGACAAATGGTCTGTAAGAATGTATGGGATGAATTCTGCTGCCAATTACACATTTGTGCACTTGGAGTAATTCTAAGGAAGTTAGAGCAATTTAAAACTGCAAATAAATATAGGCTCAAAATCAATTTCTTCACTTACCTGCCAAAATTGAGTTCAGGGTTCAACATACGCAGCACTTTTTCCAGCTAAGGAATTCATAGCACTTTACAAAGGTGAATTAATATTACTCCCACTTAAAAAGCTGAAAGAATAAGACAGACAAGTGTGTTGAACAGAATCCATGGCAGATTGGGCTAGAGACTGAAGATTATGCTTTTTCAGATTTTTTTCCTCACTCCTGTATCTGAGTTCTAAAGAAATGGTGGAAAGATTAGGAAGAAATACTTAAATATGGGGATATTATCCTTCCTTTCTTTCTTTCTTAGCATGATTTTTTAAAATCAATTTTATATAAAGGGAGGATAAGTATCTTTCTTCACCCACGTAATTTTGTGTTTTTATAGATAGTGCACCCCAGTAGTTATGCCCAGGTGCTGATTCTAGCTGGCCAATGATGAACTACAGTCCAGTTTGGTAGTCATTACTGGGCAGTATGCAGGTAAATTTCATTTTGCCCTGAGTGAACTTGCACTCCTGGGCCCTATTCTGTCAGCAGAAGCTGCTGGGAAGCAGGCAGCTTCATGGGGACTGATGGACAGTCCCGTGGGGGATGCTCTATCTTTCTATGTGAGTCCCACAACTTCTCCCCAGCATGTGGTCAGTCTCCTCTAAGAACTGTCAGAAAAGGGCAAGCTCACAGTGATTTCACCCTGTAGAGTACATTTCGTTACATCAGCCTGGTTCTTAGGTGAAGATTTCTCCATGCTCTATGACATTTTAGTTGGCAGACTTGACTGAGCCATTCCTGTCCTTATTTTTTAAATTCCCAAACTGCCATCAGTGACTGAGGCAAACACTGGTCCCTCTAAAGCACCAGTGTACACAGTTGTGCTGACTCCATCTATCAAGAGGTCAAATACTACTAAGGTATAAACTACAGCTTTACAAGATGAGCAGTTCTTCTAGATTCATATATCAATACCAGTCCACATATCAATGTGTAGTATCTTCTACTTTCAGTAACTTCACTTGTTATTTTTCTGTATTAGCTAAGCTTTTCCAGTAGGGTGATAATTTGATTATTCCCATATTAAAATGGTCATATACAGAGATTATTTTAATTTATATTAAATGGAGTTGTAATGCTAACTGCACGGTTTCTGGCCATTGGTAGTTCTGTAGAGCAACAACATTGGGAACTCCGTAACAACTCACACAACATATATGCAATAGAAAATATCTTTTTTTTTTAATCAGGCTTATATCCCAGCCTCAGGAAACCCCACCTGCCCTGACTCAAAGTCATCTCTTACCCACACAGATATTGATAGCTTTAATCTGCATTTGGCAGTTCACTGTCCAAGGGAAATAGAATTTCCCTTCTGTTTTATTTTAATGCACATTAATAGATGCATTAGAAAATACAGCCTAAGAGCTACTTGCCTTACACATGGAAAAACAAAAACACATTCCTGGTATTTCTGAAATTATACCAAAATTAATAATTAATAATATTAACAACAACAACCTTAAAATAATGAGTCATCATTGCACTTTACCAGTTGGTTAAGCCATTCTTGCTTAATGTGGGCTATCAATGTATGGAACACAGTAAAAACGAGACACTGAACATGTCTAGAGGCTGCTTTAGGCTGGTGGATGAACACTAAATAGATCTAGGCAGAGGTAAGGCAGAAGAGCAAGCAGGGAAGAAAGAGGAGAGAGGCTCATTAGGGCCATGAGGAGTAACAGCAGAGTCTGTGACAGTGCAAGCTCACAGCTCTGCAAGAAGGGCCAAAAGAGGAACTTTCCTTGGGTGTTTTCACTTTTTCAGCCATGCTCACATCCTTTTGCATTTTCTCCCTGGGATCATTTTTATGTTTGATTTGCTCTGACATGAGGATGGCTGTGTGAGCCAAACCTCAGAGTAACTTTGTGATTACCTCACACTAGAAGTCAGGGAAAGGATTAGCACTATACAACAGTGTTGCTAAAGCCAAATACAACTATTAGTGTCCTGCCAATATTAATCCACAAATTGAAACATTCTTGAAAAATTGCTAAGTCATTACAAGAGATAGATCTGACTATCTGGAATCTAAACAGCCTATGGAACAGTGACAGAGGGAAAGATTTTGGTTTGTTTTCTCAGCTGAAATGGGGAAGCAGAACATGGAAATAATCAGTCCAAAGTTGGTGAGAAAGAGAAATAATTTCAGCGCTAAAACCACACAACAGATTTAACATTGACATCTAATGGGGGTGGTAATTTGAAGTAAGCAATTTTAAAAAATAAAATTAAATAGCCTTGTTGCAAAACCATAGAAGTGAAGGGCAAGATAAAATTCTGTGACACTTTCCATTATCCTGATTTTTGCCTTTAAACTTGACGTAGACCAAAAAAACAATGGAATATGGAGGTTTTGTTGTTTTGCTAAGGAAGTCATCTGATGTTATCTTTAGAAATCCTAAGAAAACCAAAGTTGATTTCATTTCACTATTGTTTGTTGCAAGGTTTATGAAATAATATAATGAATCTCTAGACAATAACTAATTATTACTGATTACTAAGAAATAAGTCAACAAAGATATTTTCCTGTTTACATTCTTATCAGACTGTATCAAGACCATCTGCATTTTCAAGTCCTTTATCCCAAGGGATAAATAATTTGTGTTGTTCATTGAGTATACACATGCAAACATGTCATTTGGAGTTGATGCACATTTACAAAACAAGAGCTAGAGAACTTAAACAGGAAAACGAGCATTAATATACAGAAAGGAAAGCTTAAACATGCAATCACAGCAGATAAAAAAGTAAATATTTCAGTGAAATTATTCTGATTGTACAGCATCAGTGTTTGTACTCAGAAACTGCTTGAGATGTATCACTTCTCTTTGCTGCTGATCTTTATGCAGGTGTCCACCCCAAGAGAGTGTGTGTGTGTTCGTGTACACATGTGCCCCTGTGCATTCATGTGAGACAACTGCTTTGCCCAATTCTGGCCCACGCTGAAGAATTCAGGTCTGGATTTGGGAAGGGCATTAACATCTATATCAACTGGACTTTGACAATTTTGGAATGTGCTCATGTCTGAAGACTCAAACCTGTCCAATGTCAATACACCCGCTTTATGTGCCCCCACTGCCATCAGCAAGCAGACTGCTAGCACTCCCACTTCTTTCAGTCTCCAGTCCTGCAGAAACTGCTCTTTGCAAGATCCACAACTGGAAGGATTTTGTCCTTCTCAGCAGGCTAGGATTCTCAAATTCCAAGCTCAATTCCTCTCTGCTACTGTTTTCCCATCTCACCCCTTTGCCTTTGCTCTCACATATTGCTGCAGTGATGGTGGTAGTGATGAGAGTATTTTCTAGCACAGCTCTGGGGTTTGGGGTTTTTCTTCCTTCCTTTTTCCTGATTTTCCTGGCTTCAGAAATGGATGGCTCAGGAAAAGGCGAGGCATGCTGGAGGACAGATGTGTGGGAACACAGGTTTCCTAGCAAGGGCTGTCAGAGCTACCGGGGGACAAACCTTGCCCCACCTTGCACCAAGCAGGAGCTGCACCTTCCCTGAGCACGCAGGAATCTCCCTGCTTCCCCTTAACCTTTGGAAAGGACATCCTCATCCTGCAAGTCAACAGAGTGCCCAGTCTTTGCTCTCCAAAAGGCACTGCAAAATAGTTTTCAAGTACTACATCATTCCCCTTGCAAGAGTCAGAAGTGTAAGAGGCCACTGGAGGTTACTAAGTTTTCCTGTAATTTGTTTTTGCTCTGTGTATGGCTTTACTGTGATCTTTTGTTTTATGGCTACATTTTAAATTTTTCAAAGTCTCCTAGCATAATAGGCTCTGCCATCTTTTGGCACTACCCAGTACAAAAGAGTAGTTAATAAACCACTCTGACTGGACTGGAGACTGTCTGTACACATGCCTTTATATGACAGTCCTCTGTGCCCATGGGGATGCAATCGTGGCTCTCTAGGAGCCAGCAGAAATGACTTGTTTGTATCTGCTGATCTTTGATTTGATGGCAGTGTTTGTCTGTTTAATGAAATCACCCTGTCTGTGAAGCTTAGCTATGAAATGGCTGTGTCTTTTCACCTTCATAGTGCCCTTAATACAAGAATTATTCTTGAGTTGTGCCTTTCGTGAGCTACATTATGTTAAAAACACAGCTAATTCAAAATGGAGAGAAATACCCTTTTTAGCTGGTGGATCAATATGGCTCAGTTGAGTAAAAATCCTTGGAGGGCTAGTGGGAGATTATGTGTCCTGAAGAAGTAACAGGCTTCCTTGTGGCAGTGAGAGCTAGTGTGCTGATCACTGCAAAGGCTTGATTAATGGAGTGATTAAAGCAGCACAGAGTTAGTGCTCTGGCAGCTGGGGCATAGGAAATGGGCATGGAAACTACTGGGAGAGGGGAAATACACAGCTCCAGAATCACAGGGCTGGCTTGCCCTAGCAAACACTTTGATGTTGGAGGTGGGGAAGGATGAAACACATCAGGCAAAAAGAAAAAAATACCTCCCGCCCCCTTCCTCCTTCCCCCTTCCCCCCCGTCCCAGCCTTGTGCTTACAAGGGAAAGCCCCTGACTTTGGCTCACTAAGCAGAAGGCAATAAAGCTTCCTATTATGAGGCTTTCTCTGATGTATCATAACTGGTCTCAGGCTCCAGAAATCTGATCCCTCAGAACAAAACTTACAGTAGATGTTAATAGAGTCTCTAGCCCAGCAAAACTATGAACAAGACCCTGCATGGGCCCAGGAAAACTTAAAATTCAGTCATATGCTTTATTCTTCGTCTTTCCTGGCCTGTTTCTTTTTCCTAGGCTACTCCACTTTTGAACAGAGGTGAGCCAAACTCAGACTACTTGTGCTCAAGGAATTAATTCCCCTTAAGCTACAGGCTGAGAGCCAACTTCTTTTTTTGAGTCCTTTGCAATGGCAACAAATCTATGTGCGGTTGTTTGAGTTGGTCCCATTAAAGATAAGGATCATCTGCAGAGCTGGAACCTGCATCTGGAGTCAAAATTCCCAGGACTCAAAGGGTTTAGATCAGATGTCTGGGAATGGAGCCCTCCTTGCTCACTTTAGACATCTGATTCTGAAAAAACTTCAAACTTGTAACTCTTTTCAGATTATCTTCAGCTGTGAGAGGCCTGGGGATTCACATTCTTGGCTTACCAGTATGACTTCTCTGTGCCTCACATCACCACAGTTGATTAGAAATACCTTCTTTATTAACTTTCAGCTCCTGTCTCATGCGTGAAGGTTAATAGCCGAAAATATCCTTAGAGAAGGTACCTTGTATTTAATAAATTAAGACAAGGATGGGGCACGAAAAGGGGAATAGAATTCCCCCTCAGTCCGCTAGAGGGAATCTCCCCTCCGAGAGCAGCTGAAAGGCTCGGCCCAGCCCCAGGCGCAGCGAGCGGGGCTCCCCTGGGTCACGCTTGGCGTGACAAAGCAGCACCAACAGCCTCTCCCTCCTCCTGCTACCCTCCGTGAGCTCCCGTTTCTAATTTAATAACCACAACAAAAACATCACAATTCTACGATGGCTTTCCTAGAGAAAGATAGGAAAATTATCACCCGAGAACAGTGTGCATCTGAAATAGTTAGACCTTTAAACAATAGATAAATGGCCACTAAACAATGGCATTTAAATATATAACCTGGATTAACAAGTCCCCTAATTTTATATCCGTGGTATATTACTTATGGTATTTGTGGGTTACAAACATTGATGTGAAGCGGATAGTTGGTGTGCATTATGTGGGAAGCATTTACATTATATATAATGCATAAAGAAATCTCCACAGCCTTCAGCATGCCAGCTGTTTCTGTTTATGACACTGAGTTATTCATGAAATCCAGGAAGACATTTTGTAGTAAAATATGCTACCTGCTTGCTTTTAAATGTCTGGAGCTGTCTGTCCGTCTTGCTAAATAATTAAGGGAGCGATGTGAAATTAAGTATCATGTTTCAATCCACCTTTTCCCTTCATCAATTCTTTCTTGTAAGAGGAACCAGGAACTAGAGAAAAATATGACTCACAGGGGCTGTTTAGGTGTTGCTGTCATATGTACAAAAGGTAAAGAGAATGATAATATGCCTTTCCTGTCTGTAATAGTGTTCAGTGTAGCAAACCTTTCTGCTTGTTACAGTAGAGTAAATGGGGTGTTTAATTTGGGATTGAGTGTAGCCTGGAGTCAAGGTGCAGCAGTTTTATTACAGAATACAATTTTATTGGAGACTGAAGATTTAAATTCCACCATACGTACAATACATATACATGGAAGTTCTGCTTTGCAGATACGAGCTAGTACACACACACCGAGTTCTTGTATGTTAAACATACACTCTGATTTTTGATTTGAAGGAACCAAGGGATTATGCATATTTCTGCATTTTCTAGTGCACTGTGAAACCTCGTTAGAATGCAGGCTCCTCCAGCCATCAACGAAAGAAAACACACACATGCATTCAAAAGGAGCAAGTGCTATTTTTCATTTCCTCTTTAGATTTTTGACAGTACCCGCAATGTCTCCAGTTCATGACCCTCAGAAAGAAGCTTTTGGGTTCGGAAAATATTTTCTTTGTTTAGCTTTTTTTTCCCAGCAAACACATCATACCCCACTCCCTTCCCCCAGAAAGGTGCTTGGATCATGTAATCCTTTCTCCTTTATTTAGTTTAAATCTTAAGACAGAAGACTTTCAATAGAACGATTTTCTGGCAAGGCCACCATATGATGTGTGTATTTGGAAATCAAATTATTTAGAATTATGACCGTGTCATCAAAATAAGCCATTTTGAAATGCACTGCTAGCTCTCCAAACAGATTGTATGGGGAAAATTGGATAACGCTTGGCTCGAGCGCTTAGAAGTCAGTAAAATCAAAACACTGGGGAGCGTTTCATTTCATTTTGCTCCGAAGAGGAGCCCCCCTCCGGCCGCGCGGGGGCTGCGGGGCCCGCGGGAGATGCTCCCGGCCCCGCTCCCGGCCCCGCTCCCGGCCCCGCTCCCGGCCCCGCTCCCGGCCCCGCGCCGCCGCCGCCGCCAGGTGGTGCCCGCAGTTTAGGGACATCTGCCCGCGCCTTTCTCCCAAAGATTCGCAGATAAATAACAGCCGAGCGGGGATCCTGGCGCAGACAGGATATTTAACACCCGCAGATCAAAAAACGTAAAGCCTTTACCTAGCCCCGGTACAATAAACCTGGCTTTAAGAGCCTTGTTATTCCTAGATTTAATAGCTTAGTCATTTCTTTTTTCTATTTACAACCCTTGCAAACCAAAGAGAGAAAAATAATATTGTTGTGCAGACTATAAATACTGTTGCCGTGAATCTATTTTATCTGGGGAGAAGGTACACATAGATTCTCAAGTGCGAGGGTGTTTGTGTACCATCCGTGGCTACCGGCACGCTGGGAAGCTGCTTTCTCTGACGTGCCACAGAGGCTGCATACCTCAGTGAGAGGAAATCATTTCTTCCCAGGCAAAAGAGGATGCTCATCCTGCTGTGGGTAATCACACACAATTTCCATTTCGTTAGCATTTTTGCAACCCTCTTTTTTGGAGCTCTTTGATAGCTAGCTGGTGGTAGCCAAGGTCACCGCCTGCTTTGGCTGCTGTTTTGCCAGCAACGTATTTACACTGCAGTGTGGAATAAACTGTATCCAACTTTTTTTTAGGAAAAAAATTAGGCTGAACACATTTCTTATGAAAAGCCATACTGACAGTCAAGTATTAATTCTTTTATTCGCATGTGCACATAGCTTTAGAATGAGCTTATGCCTAGATCTTGCCAATGACCTCAACCTTGATCTGGAGGGACCATTTATTCACGAGCAAAACATTCATTCTCCTTACAAACCGGTCCTGAGACTGCTGCCCGTGTGACATTTGGTCCTCTATTAATAAACACACAAGACACAAAATTACTGTGATTTTGTCCTCTTACCATTTGGGGTTGTATGTCATGCACACAAGCACTGTGGCTACTCCTGAGAAACTTTAAATTAGAAATTAGCATTTAGTGGCTTTGTAGAACTCACGGAGGAATTACGAGCGGTCCTGAGGCGGCCGAGGGCTGTGAAAGTGCAGGGAATCAGGCACAAAGGCAAGCACTGGCAAGAGAAGACGGCCTTTTTTTAGCCAGGGTGAGGGCATTTTTCATGAGCGCACGCCGAGCGTGCACGATGAGTGTGAGGCGGGTCCCTGTTCATCAAAATCATAGAACCACCATTTTGCAGCCCACATGCAACAGCGAGAAAATGGTGGTTCAGAGCGACTAACACACCCGCCCCTGCACCCGAGTTCCTCTGCTCACTCAACAGCCCTGCTCTTTTTTTAATTATTATGAAATGGCAATAGATTTTAGATTAGGAACGAGACAGGAAATGAGGAAAAAATCCTATGTGCATCTGGAAAACACACAGGGTAAAAATTAACCTTGAAGCTCAAAGAAAACAATGTATGTATACATGTGAAAGCAGCCTCCATGTGAATTTTCTAATAACTGTAAGGTGTATCTTCATCTTAAATCATGTAACTTGAGAATATTTAACACAATAGGTCCAATTGTATTGCTGCAGAAGCCAATGAAGTCTTTTTAAAAATAAAATCATATAGCAGAAGTAATTACATTCAACTCTGAGCAGGAATTAGCTTGGCACTGCGAATGATGAACCTTGCTTTATAAGAAGGAGACTTTTTAATATGATGATTTGGCAATTTGGAGGGATGGTTATTTTCATTTTAACAGGCCTCTGCTTAGTGTATGTCTCCCTAGGGATGTAATGAAGGTTAACAACTTACACGTGGGGAGAAGGGATTTTAGTGATTAGGGAAATTGCAGGCTCCAGTTTATGTGAGCATGTATGTGACAGAGAGAGAGAGATTCCTCCTCATTTCAGACATTGCTGCACAAAAGGCACGTAAATGTGAAACTTTTCCAGGGAAAACTCACATATAATATAGATAATAGTCCACCAGGGGCTGAACTGAATGGCAAATACTGGCCCCTGGGCTCTTCACTGGCATCAGATGAGGTCAAAACAGAGGCATAGTCCACTTCCAGCAGTGCATCAGCATGGTCTATCTTACCAAAAGTCTTGCTTTGACAAAACAATGCAGATCGTGTGTCGGGCTCAAGCAGTCATGACTGGCAACTCAGAGAGGCAGAACTTAACCTCTTTCTTTTCTGTACTCCAGTAACATTTTTTCACTGAAGTTCCTATGTGCTTCATGCAAACTGAATTCAGAGCTTGGAAGAAATTCCAGCTGAATTTTTCACTGCAATGTTTTATTTTATAAGAGTTGTTATTAAATTACTTTATAATTGATTTGGTATTAAACAGCAAATCAGAACTCTGCTTTCAACCAAAACCAGCTGTCCACTTACATTTCTGTGCATTCTTGACCCAGTGTGACAATTACCAGGGGAAAAACATCCCTTTACAATATTGAATGCAGTCCTGTGCCTGGACATTCAACAATATTCATTGGCCTGTATAATTTAAACAAGAGCAGTTTGTTAGCCTAATAAATACAAGATTTGGGCTGAGAAATAAAAGTGCTGTCAATAATCCTTTAGGCAGATAATAGAAAGGGGATTATGTGATTATTCTGTCAAAAAATTAGGTTTCATGCTTTTAATTGGCATCATATCCTGTCATGAGTCTGTAGGGTTTAAATCACAGTCCACCAAGTCAGAGTGAGAAGGAAACTTAATAGTAAATCCTTTCATCCCAGTGCCTGTAGAGTTTTTATGTGAAGTCCTAATTTCTGTTAAAATACTTCCAAAGAAAGACAACAGGAAACAGTAAACATGGCAACACCACAAATATATTTCTGACTATTTCTGTCAGCGTTCAAAGAATAAGTTGTATGGGCTGGAAAGGAAACTGCTGTATCATTAAAACCCAAGCAGGCTCAAACAGCCACCCTTTTGTAAAATGGCCCCCCTCCCCACCATCTCTCATAAATCTTGTTTCAAACTCGGCTAAAGTCATGGGTTGACTTTGCCTCTTGCAGTAATGGCTTGAAACTGTTGTGCATCACAGCTCTGCGTTCAAAGGGAATCAGGAGTGTTTAAAAACAACTTCTGGTGCAGGATGCAATTATAACTGACAGCCAGATGTCTGCCCTGTCTGGTACAGCAAGCCTAGAAGAGATTGCAAATGGTCTCAAGACCTTTGGATCTAAACAGTGCATCCGAGTGAGTGATACACAGATAAACTACAATACCACAAATCACTGACACCAGCCAAGGGGTTGCTGGTACTGATAAAGATTTTAGATGTCAGGAAGAGGCTGACCCTTCCCCCCTCTCCTCTCATATTTTTAACTGTGCCAAAACCAAAGTATGTTAGTGGAAAAAGACTCAGCCCAGGAAGGGTGTTTATATATCCACCGCCAGAAGTTCACCTTGTGAGGAAAGTCCCCTAAGTAATCATTTAGTTTACAGAGGTGAACTGGACTGTAGTGAAAGACATTTGATATTTTGATTAAATTATATGTCTGGAGCATTTGCAACAAGATCATACAGGGTGATCATCCCAGGTGTATTGCCAACTAAAAACATTTTTAAACGGACAAACACTAAAAATGGACCCTCTTCTCTCTCCACAGTCTGAATTGATTATTATGTTCAAGAGGCAATGCTTTGATGTCAATGTATGTTTCTTATAGTACATGTAGTACATCTCTCCACACAACATCCTACTTTGTGTATCTTTTGTGGGGTGTGTACACCAACCTACTGACTTAGCAAGCACAGGTTTACCTGGGGAGCACACAGAGAATGGTACAAAGCTTTCAAGAAAGCAGCTCTTATCATCCCATTTTTACTCATATTCACTCTGAGACCAACTCAGAGGTTTTAGAAGTGAAAGGCTTTAATTGATTTTCCATGGGCAGTGGATCAGGTGCTACCTGGTTCTGGTGATATTTTTAAAAGAATGTGCTGGTAAACTAACCTACAATCACCATACCATAATGTTAGCCTGCAGGGAAATGGCTGAAGAGTGTTTGGGTAGTAACAATTTGAAGCAGTGAAGACATGTGAATAATGTGAACAAAACATTTAGACACTTTAAAAACAAGTATTATATTTGATATGCCTTTATGATCACCTTCTTCCTGTGATATTGTTACTGTCTTTAAAATATCTGATACCTGATAAAAGTTTATCTGGCTTGAATTATCTCCTGTTTTGTAGTGGGATTTTGCAGAATTTATGGGGGAAAAAAAAAAGAAAATAAAAAAAATAAGAACAGAAGCTGTCCAGGAGACATCTCTTTCTTATATCCCAGTGAGAAAATTCACTGCATCACTTTATCACAGGTCTTCAGTGTGTCACAAAGACAGGTCTGTGCAATATTATTAGAATGAAAGATAAGGGACTCCATAATACAAAGATGTCATCAGTGATGGGAAAATTCCAATTTTGAAAGAGGACACCATTCCAAATATCAAGCTTGAAGGATTTAGTATCTTGAAACATTTTTCAGGTTGGTTCAATGTCATTGTGATAAAAAGGATGTCACTTAAATCACAGCAACCTGATGTGCAAAGTTGTCCTGCTGGATGAGCTGCTAAAACTTTTACTCACAGCAGACTCATTTCAACCAGTCTAAAAACTGACCAGACCCCTGCACATTCCTTGGGCCAGACTGACTGCATGGCCTTTATGGTGAAGGATGACCAAACGCTGTCTTTGTAGCTTCCATTCCTGCCTGTCTGTGCCTCCTGTCTGATTCCCACTCCCGGAGCAGGCAATCCTTGTTTGGACATCCCCATTCTTAATGCAGGGGTGGTGCTGTGCTGCAGCAGTGGGGCTGGGCTGGGCAGTGGGGCATGGCTCAGGCACTGCTGCAGCTCTGCACAGATGGGCTGGGCAGTGGGCATGGCTCAGGCACTGCTGCAGCTCTGCACAGACAGGCTGGGCAGTGGGCACGGCTCAGCCACTGCTGCAGCTCTGCACAGATGGGCTGGGCAGTGGGCACAGCTCAGGCACTGCTGCAGCTCTGCACAGACAGGCTGGGCAGTGGGCACAGCTCAGCCACTGCTGCAGCTCTACACAGACATGCCCCAGCTCACTCTCAAGCCAAGAGAAAAGGCCACAGGCTTATGTTATGTACCAAGAAACTGCTGCATTAGTAGAAGTGTTAAAGGATTTCAAACCACATATTTTTTTAAGTGCGAGTGAAGACAAAGGCCCTAGAATTCCCCATGGAAAATAAAGAATTGACAAGAGCATGAATGTGAGAGGAAGGACTGTCAGGTTTGAATCTTCTGTGAAAAGCCAGATCACGCAGAGGGAGGGACCTGGGGCCTAGTGGTTGTTCTATTTTGGCCAGCATTGAAGTCTGGGGAATAATTAAAGAGAATATAATATATAATAATATATAATTCAAGAAAGCCTCTGGCGTCTTCTTTAAATCAAACTAGCACATGAACAAGTGCTGACTTTTAAGCATTCCAGCTTCTTCAAGTTTGTCATTTTAATAAGCTTTGAATGGTCACATAATCCAAATCCATTTTGACGTGTTGAACTTTATTTTGTTTGTAATAATTTTTAAAGATAATGATTACTGTGTAATATTATGTATGGGACTCTTCTTGGAGACAGTCTTTATTTACATGAGAAACCTTTAAAGAGCCATTGCCAGTGTAATGTTCATTGTTACAGCACTTCTAAATGGTATTTTAAGATCCTGGTAATTCTCATTGATAAGGGGGATATAAACATCTCCTCACCTTTACTTCAGAGTGCATCAGGAAAGAAATGCACACAGATCAAGATAGAAAACAAAGTCTGCAAGTTGTATCGGCCCTCCCTCTCCCCTGGCAGACTTCCCAGCAGTATGGCTGGGACTATGCAGGGAGGCAGGGAGAAGCAACATGGTCTGAAAGAGCAGGGTGTGCTGCAGACAGTCTTGCAGAGTCTGATGCTCTCTCAAAGGCGGAATTGGGGTCAAAAAGATGATGCTTGAAATTACCCCTGTCCTCAGCCACCAGGAGAAAGCAGACCTTCCTCTCCATCCTAGAGTATAAGGGAGAGGAAAGCCATTGGACCAGGCTTCTCCATGCAGTGGCTGCTGTGCAGGCACTGCTCCTGAACACCCTAAATCCCTGGCACCTGCACCAGCTGGGCCACATGTGACACCCCAGATTAATCCCTCTGCCACAGCTGCCCCTGGCACCCACTTGCCCATGAGACCCCTTTGAATCCCTCCCTGCCACACCATGTTTTACTCAGGATGGTGAGGGCAGATTGCTTTTGGTGATTTCATGCTGCCTTACCTGCCCAGTTTAAGGGCTAATCTGGTAACCTCAGGGGCATGAATTCATCTTCTTCACTTGCCTCTCAAATCTGTGAAACCTTGAAGATATCATTGAAACTGATGAGGATATTTTAGGCAGGTAAAGATGAAAAACTGAAGTCATGCAGATTCTGTGAGAACAGAGCAGCTAGAGGGACTTCCCTAGGGACCCAAATACCTCCAAGCCAAGTGCCTCAGTTTCTCCTCTGGTAAATGGTTATAAAGATAATCCTGTACTCAGCAAGTTGCAGTTGTTGTCCTGTGAGTGTAACTAGAGCAGCATTTGGACAGCCAGACACTTCCCAGTGGCTCTGGGATCACCCTTGCCATGTCTGTTACTTGTGCCTATGCTTCACATGCAGAAGGCAGGGCAGGTACAGGAGTGTTAAATAAAGAGCCCCTAATCCCTAACAGGTCAACAGGATGAGTACAGAAGTTTAGTAGGACTTTCCAGTATAAGGTAGGAAGTCCTTCAGCTGGGTTTGCTGTTTTAAAGAATGCAGCTAAGAATTGCATCTTGGATTCCTTGTAGTTATTCTGAGTTGTGTGTTTCAGGATGGTCATGTTAGACTCCATTTCTCTATTACTATGGTTACCATTAGTAAATTGTCTCCAAAAATTACCAGGAAACAGACAGTAAAAGAAATGTTAACAATTTCTTGAGAACTAGTAATGAGATGATAGATAGATAGATAGATAGATAGAATTATATGGAGTGAAAATAAAGGAGAAGAAAAATGTGACTAAGCCAAAACAATAGAAAACATTAAATGATTGCATAACCACCACTCAGCTTAAGAACTTCACTGACATTGCATTATAAACGATAACTACGTTCAAGCAAATCTGAAACTCTGTTTTGGGAACTGTAAATGCTATTCTTTTCTGGTCTCAGTCACAAAACTCATAGTCTGGAGCTACTGCTTACTCCTCAGGAAGGGTTTCTGGGCTTTCAAAATGACCACACTTATAAGAGGAAAATGGGGGAGCCAGTTTGTACTTCAGATGAGAGTTCAGAAAGTAAATCCAAGGATGTGGGTAGTATTGAGTTAGATGGGAGTTTCATTGATTGAATAATCTATAGCTGCAGAAAGTACAGCTATTTTTCTACCGAGTTTCACTTATCTGACTTTCTTCTGAGGAAAGCTTTTATGGGGTACATCTATCAGATTGGACACAGAGGCACAATGCTCATCGGCTTATGTCCATTAAACTATAATAAAACTACAATGTAGGTAGCACTTCAACTGTCTTATTTTTATATACTTTAGGTTTATATCATTATCTTAGTGTACTTTCATTCTTTAATACATCTGCAGCATACTAATCTTTGTAGCAGATAACTACATGGGGGAAAAAAGAGTTTTGATAGGAAAGTGTGTTTTTCTCAATTGATGACCTAGGCAGGAGTTCCAGCCTCAGTCACAAGCCACAAACTCCCCAAACTTCAGGAATTTTATTAAAAATTCATAAGACAAGTTAATTAAACTCTGCCGTTATTTTCTCTCTTCCCTTGAGCTCCCTGGAGTGGCCTCACTGGAAGACCTATCTTGAAAGATCCCATCACTTAGGCATTAGGCACTCATTTGGGACATGGCACATGTGGACTCCAGTCTGTGCTCTAATTTACAGAGAAGGGATTGTCTTATGGTCTCCTGAATGCCAGGGGAATATGTTAATATCAATCTATAATCTTCCTTCTCAAGTAATAGTAACCAAGGCCCAGGGAATGTTTTCATCACTTTGAGGGACCCATAATTTTTGTTACATTTCCTCCTGATCTGGGAAATGGCAGCTTTCAACAAGCAAATAATTTGCCAACCAAAAAATAAAAATAACAAACAGTACCTATTGCTTGTTTTGCCGCAGTTTTTCAAAAGGGAAATTAAAGACCTGATTAAAGTCCCTTAATAGATTTCAGAAGGGAGTGTACTTGACTTTCTGGCTTCATCATCAACATAAAATTTGTTCTCAGATAATTGAATGGGCTTTAGCTGCACAAATCCCACTCTTATGCATAGGAGTTCTGTGGCTAAAAGACCTTCTCTTTAGTTGAGGACTTCTGGGTTGAGTTCCATGCTGTTGGCATGTTGCATGTGAATAAATAGTTGATCAGCCTATAGCATACTGTACTCCAGCTTCAAGCTTTGGGTAGTACAGAGTCATTACAAAGCTCACAGGTAACTGCCTATGAATAACTAATTAATCATGGCTGCACTTTTAGTCTCGTTGTGAACAATGGCACAGGTTCTACTGGCTTGAACAGGGGTAGGGTTTGGCCTGTTAAAATGATGAATACGTATCTTCTCACATGCACCAGGGCATTGGTAGATTCCGCAATGCCCTGTGTGCCGAGTGTGCTGCATTTCACTGGTGCCCCTGCCTGATGGGCTGTTAGAGAGAATAACTGAGTCAGAAACAGGGGTTATCTGTAAATACAGTCACACAGCATCCACAGATTTCTCCCTGGACCCACGTTCCCCACATACCATCTTCTTGCCATCCTTGGTGGAGGGGAATGTCTCAGCTCACATAACTGCCCTGACAGTGCCCATTGGGGTCTGAGGGACCTCTCCAGGGGGTGGCATTGGTGCATGCTGGGGACAGGGCCATCCTTAGTCTTGCTGCTTCCTTAAATTATTCCATGAAGGTTGTTCTCTTTCAGCCAGGACTATACTGCCAGCCTTGCCACACCTCCTGTAGGCACCAGTCCAGGTCCAGTTACTGAATCCTGCCTCTCTGTTTCTGTTTCCATGATAGTGGGAACTGCTTCCTCAGGCCTTTCCTGATGTTGCAGAGAATAACTGAAGCCCCCAGGAAAGGGTTAAATTAGTTAGATGCTTCATTGATTAAGTAATGTGTGGCATGTTTACATATTTATATTCAAAGCATTTCAAAGTTTACTCTTTCTCTCAAAAGAACAATAGCAACCACTCCTCTTCCAAATTTAACAGTTTCCAGTCCATCACTTCTTTGACCACATCATTTCATCCTGCAGGCTTCCAGTTTGATTGCTCTTAAAGGTTTAAGAAGTTTAAATTGACCTTGACCTGCAAACATGTGATTTACAGTAGATGATATTGTCTGGAAAAACAAAACTTCTGTCCTGAAGCTAAACTGCAACTAATGATTTATATTATTTCTCCTGGGCCAAGTTCTGGCATATTTACTAACACTGTACATTATTTTAACTCCTCCTGAAGCCCCATTGATTTTGGAGGCACTCTTCCAAAGTGAGGCAGATTCACAATATGAATAAATATACAAACATGTGGTCCTCTAATATATTGTCATGATTTTGAAGATAAATTCTTTGATCACTTCTAACCTTGTCTTCAGATCTGTTTGTAAAGTCCTTGCAAATTATTCAAGCATATTTTAAAAATACACAGATAGTGCCTGTTTTCTTAAAAAGAAATCCCTATTGGCAGTACCATGAGATACCTTGGAATATAATACATATGTTTGTGCTGGAAGAAGAAAGTCCTCTTTCTGCTTTGGAAATTATGAAATATGTTCTTGTTGAAGACTTTAATGGGGCAGGGTTAAAATCACAGGGAATTACACAAGTAATTGTAAAATTGTGAAAGAATATCCTTCTAGTGTCCCTGTGAAGCTTGAAAGGTTGGAACAATTTGGGTTAAAGAGACAAAACTGGCATTGAGGTGTTCCTGGTACTATTGCTACCTTTTATCTTTTTTGGCATGCCTTTAGGAAACAGCAGAGAAAGAAAAATATGAAATTGAACACAGCAAATTTAATTATAAAACAAAGCCACCCACCTTGCTGTCAGGGTCAGGAAGTACAATCGCCTCCTTTTGACGCAAGAATGAGTTTAACAACATATGTTAAATGAACAATTATTTAAAATAAAAGGAAATTGCCTTAAAAACAGCTGCAATATCTCAGACTATAGCACTGCAGCAGTGCAGAAAAACAGACCATTGTGGAAGGAAGGCACATGCACAAACGAGAGCACTCCCACAACCCTGTGCTGGCTAAGACAAAAGCAAAAAACAATAATTTCACAGAATGCTCTTAAATATCCCACTTGTATTTGATCTCACCAGCTTGTTCTGCTTTTGATTTTTTTTTTTTTTAATGTTTGTTTATTTTGGTCTTTCTTTTTTCTGTGTATTTATTTGTTGGCCGCATGACTAAATCCTGACGCCCAAAGCCACTGTTTGCCGCACAATGGCACGATGACATCGGGTGTTCTCCAGTAAATTGTGTCTCGCTGAGTGTCGCAAGCAGTGGGAACACCAGAGCGAGCGCGTCAGCGCTAGATGCACACCTAAGAAGAATAAAAAGAAAAGAGCTTTTTGCACCAGAATAAATCCATTTTTCTTGAAAGCACCGGGAGTCACCTGACCGAGCCCGGAGCCTCCAGGATAACACAGCACCAGCCTGCAATGGGAAAGAAATTAAGCAGGGCTGCCTCCGCCTCGCACACGCCTTTTAGCCTGTCGACGCGTTGCCTGTCCGTATCCCTCACAGCGCATCTGTAGAGCCATTAAATTGGATAATCCCTCTGGCCTTTGATACATTTCTGGACATGATTATTTCATTACTCGCAGTATATCAGTAGGATCATAATAAAAAGGACTTCTGACAACCTGCCAAGAGTTTTGTGGCCTTGTAAACACAAAAGTGCTCTAATAAAATTTTATTAAGTGTTAAAAAGTCATAAAAAGTGAAATAACATAAACTACAAAATTTACTGTCCTCAGCAAATGCTGAAAATATCGTCCATAGTAAAATTAAATTAGCATGTAATAGCGCGGCAGCGTGGAGTGGGCTTGAAAGAGGATCCGGGAGGGGAAAAAAAAAAAAAAAAAAGGTGGGGGCGGAAAAGGAAAAAAAAGAAGGATTGCACTTGAACGGAATATGGGTCACGGGGGGTTCGTTTACGGCGATCCCCGCGTGTTCCCGCCGGGCCGCGGGGCCGGGCGTGGGGCGCGGCGCGGCCGGGCCGCCAGGCGGCGCTGTGGGAGCGGGAATGCGGCGGGCCCCGCCGCGACCCCCGCGGGCCGCCGGGAGCGCCCCCCACCCCAGAAAGGAGCCATTTACGGGGCTTTTGGCGTCTTCTTGCAAATAAAAAAAAAAAAAAAAAATGGTGCGAGGAAAACAATACGGGTATATCTGGGCTGGAAGGCTCCTGGCGGGGCCGGCAGCGCGGAGCGGGCTCCCGACGGCTTCGGCCGCGCCGCCGCCCCGGCTCCCCCGCGCCCTGAGGGCGTCCCGTGCCGTGCCGGGGCCGGGCGAGGCGGCAGAGAGTGCTCGCCCTCCGCGCCTCGGGGCCGCCGCAGGAGCCAAGTAAGTTCAGCCTTTCCCTCGCCGTCGGTGCTGCTCGGAGAGAAGGCACGGTCGGGACGGGGAGCGGGCGAGCACCGCGGCACACGGCCGCGGCGGGGCGGGAGACACAGCGGGACGGGACGGGACGGGACGGGCGAGGCTGCCGCCGCCCGCCGCTCTCCTCCCGTGCCGTGCCGGCCGTGCCCGTGGGAAGGGGCTACGCCTGTTCCCGGCTGCTGGGTGCGGGCATTGAGGAAGCGGGCGAGGCGGCGGTGCCAGGTTCTCGGGGCATCGCTTCCCCCTCGGGATGTCCGTCCCTTGATGCTGCACCGGGATTTGCCTGTGGCTGGTCGGGAAGGAAGCGACCGTGCTGCCGTCACATGGAGCCGCTTCCAGAGCCGCCCGAAACTTAACGCGGGAGGGGGGGAGAGAGGGAGGGGGGAGAAAGGGAGGGGAGTAATAGTAATAGTAATAAAACAAGGAAATTGTGGGCAGAAAATATTTTAAGTTTCGTTTTATTCAGGTGAAGAGGATAGCTGGTTCTCATGTGGCAAGGCTGATGTTCAAGGCCACTGTACGAAAAATAGTCACTCGCTGCCTAAGCCTGGCTTGTCTTTGAGCCTGAGCTGGTGCCCGCTGAAGTGCAGCCGGAGCAGCCCCGGCGGGGAGCGGGCAGCGAAGGATCCACAGGGGAAAGCTGGCTGAAAAACGGACGATATATGAGCAGGAACGTCGAGCCTTGTTCTCACTAAGAGGGGAAAAAAAACCCCATGAAGTTAGTTTGAGTAGAAATTCTAACAACTCTGCGCATTTCAGCTTTGAATCTTTACACTGTGTATTAAGGCAGGGTTATGAAGAAAAAGAGAAACAATATTGTTCTTTATTCTGAGATATTTGGATGAATGGGAAAGTTGTAGGTACCGTATAGAGCAGTGCTTGCTTTAGTTCGGCTGTCTTGAATTAAGGCTGGTTTCTAAAAATAGGTATTTCTGTTTGGACATAATTGGCTAGTCCTCTGTGCATGTGCAGACCATATAGCCTTTAAATGTATATTTATCTCCCTGATTCAAAACTTGGAATGTTTTGTATACCCTTATGTTCATCACCTCTGATTAAGACAATGAGGATATTGCTTGGTAATTCATATATATATTTACTGACAAACTACAGAAATAAAATGTTTGGAAAAGGAGCAAAAACCTTGCTTTTCTTCCATCTCAGGTTTTTATATAAATCGTCCATAATTTTACAGTAGCAACTGGAGTTACTAATGCTCACAGAAAGTTGTACTTACTAAGCAGAAGAAAATTACCACATCACATTGTTGGTTGCATTTTTTAAAAATCTGAGCTCTACACCATCTATGGAAACACACACGTTTTCAATGAAAGCTAAATAATGATTTTCTTTTCTCTCTAATTAAATTTTAAGTCTTCTCTCACCAAATATAAAGTAAAGGCTGCAAAAATGCAAACAGAAAGTGTAGCAGCACTATGATCAAAGCTTTGAACTTAGATGAATTAGAAAGTCAGCAAAGCACGACAGAATTCCACATACATGTGGCTAAGGTGTGTGCACGCCTTCATTACTTTGAAGAGTTTTTAAGTGAAATGAAGGGGGTTTGGAGTTAGTTTGCTTTACTGAAAGACTTTTCAGGACCAATACTAATAGTTGTTGGATTTTGGAAACATTCCTGGGAATTCCCTCTTTAGGCTATGGTGTGCAGAGCCACACCACTTTTATTTTTAAATATGTTCTTAAAAACAAAACTCTTTCATATGGTTGATCAGCTGTTTGCTATTTTGTGCTGCTCTCTGCCTGAGCAAGTACTTGTACAATATCTCAACGTGAAGAATCCCATTTCTTCCCTGGGGTTTACAGATAGAAATCAGTGTACACACTTATGTGTGCAGCATCCGAGTTTCAGTGGGAAGAGAAGCTTTTTTTCCTAAATTTAGCATTCTAATCTGTGATGGATGGTTTTGAGTACCCAGCATTATTTCCACAATGGAATTTTTATATCATCTTAATTTGATGTAGAATTCAAAAGGTGAAGATACGACTGTAGGTTATGTTTAAATGGGCATAATGTCGGTTGGATGGGCAAATGTCTGACACTGCGTTAGACAAGGCTGGAGCCCCTGTTGTTTACACCCAGCTTCATCCCCGCTCTGTTCAGTATCCAGCACTGCCTTGCAGCTCCAGCTGTGACAAGCAAACACTGGAGTTGTGCCTAGGGAAGTTTGCAGTTTGCCTGTCAGAAGGGCCTCAGAGGGAAAGCCCAGTTCCAGCAGAGTGCGGTACTTGCAGTAGGCAGGGTGGATATATCTGGGCTGTGGGACTGGGGCTGCACATGTGGTGCTTTTTTGGCAGGGTTTCTTTAAATGCTTGCAGAATTTAAAGGCACGCACCATGCAACAGAGGCCTACCTTGCAATACATTAACCAGATCTTTCTACGCTGATTAATAGCTTCAGTCTTTTGTTGATGGATTTTTTTTTTTTTTTTACTTTTTTTTTTTAGCTGTAATACAGCTGGACCCTATGCTACAGAAAGAGATAATGGATGAAATCTTGGCTCTGCTGAAGTCAGTCACAAAACTCACTGACTTCATTGGAGCCACGTTTTCATCAGCTGCCTCATAATACTTTGTATCAGCCCATATGGAGGAGATTTAAAATTGGCTTTAGAAGAAATAGAAATTAGCTCCTCTACAAATGATTTGCATGGGTTATCTGGGGGGTTTTTCTCCAGGTAATATAAATGGCAACACAAAGTATAAACTGCCAAAAAGACAAATAGGTATATAACATTTTGATTTCCTGTAACTACAGCATAACTCAACTAAAATATTATCTTAAAATCAACAAGGTTGGATTACTCTGTGTAAGACCACCAGGTCTGATGTAGATGATGCAAGGCCATGGGAAGACATTCAAAGGCAGAACTGGCTATTTGCAGTTCGTGACACGTTTTAGAAGATGTGAAACTGTGTGGCAATGACGCTGTAACACGAGAAGCAGTGAGTTAAGCAGGGGAGACAGTATTAATTCACAGCCCTCGCTTTTGTACATTTAGTGTTATTGAATTGTGCTTCCCCTTGATATTTTAAACAGATGCATCATAATGGGCTTCTCAAAATCTGATTTAAACCATAACACCAGGAAGTACAATTTTGCTAAAAGGGAAGGGAGGGAAAAAGAAACTGCAGGACTCCCAGCCGCTGCCACAGTCATCTTTTCACAGACAGTTTTTTCTGATCCATTAGCCTGCCAGACAAGGATGGCACCTATCCAGTGTAAATATTACATTTTCAACATTTGGATGGCATTTTGAGCAATATTTCTTATCCCCTGAGAGTGTACACTTTATAAATACAATATTATCTGCAATTCAGAGCTAGGTTGTGGTAGGATATGACTTTATAATGCAAAAGATATTTAAAGAACACTGTGTATGGACTCACTTACTGAAGAATAAAAGTTCTTCCTTTCAGTTATTTTAATTTACAGTGAAAATTACTTAAGCACAGCATCAAACACACTTTTTTTTTCTGGAATAGGGAGGATCCAGACATGATTTTGGAGGAATAACTCCATGTGTAGACAAGATCTGTTGCTACTGTTCAGCATAATCTGCACTGTGCGTATCTTGAAGTGGAAAGCCACACTAGCATCTTTGGGACCTAATATCCTCATTGGACTGAACTCTTCAGTATATTCCAGTAATATCTCTCTAACAGTGCCAGATCCTGACAGAACTCTGCATTGGAAATAATTATGACTCAATCTTCCTCCATTGCAAATAATGGATCTTCTTAGAGCAAGAACTTGTTCTGGCATTCCCATTCTGTTTTAAATCCTCTTTCTTTTCAGAAGGAAAATCGGCCATATTTGGATGGAGCCCCAAAACAATTTTTTTTTGTGTTTGTTGTTCTAAGTGAAAACAACATAGCTGGTTTGGATAGTCCTGTGTAGGGAAGGAGGAACCACACCCAGACACAGCAGTTCTATCAGCCTATGCTTAGGCTGAACTATATGCCCTGAAATTTGTGTTTGCAATGAAAAAACCTGACCCATCTTTAACTAAAGAAGTATTGCTTAGGACTGTTTTAATATATACCAGATACAGTCCATTAAACTGAAACAAATATAACCCTGAAAATACTAGCTTCACATTTTCCTGGTTGTAGGTATTTTTCCATGCTCATTATCTGCTGTTTCGAAAGAATGTCCTTATTTCCTGACTTGGAAGTACAGACCAATGCATTTGTCTCCTGTTTAGTTTCCCACCTTTCCTTCAGTTTGTGGCTCATGGTACTTTGTGTCTTTGGCCTTATATTTACCCATTTTCAATAAAATGTTACCAGCTGCTGAGCGATTCTCATTTGCCAGTTGCTGCCTGCAGATACCAAACGTGGAGGTCTGGTGGAGGCCAGGTCATGGAGCCTGAGTAAAGAGGAAGCCCCACATGCACCTGGCTACAGCAGCAAACTGAAAAAGAAATTGCAGATTGTCGTAATGAAAAGCTGGGTAGGGAAATTCATGGCTTTCAGGCTGGTAGAAGTGCTTTATTGTGGCCTTGAAGGAGAAGCACATCAGTGTGACTGGCTGACTCTGGGCTTGTAACCAGAGCTGGGGAGTCCCTGCTGGGGGGGCCATGGTTTTCCAAGAGCCCGTGGAATGCCCTGTGGTGCCCCAGTGCAGGCAGCCAGGGCACAGCTCTCCCTGGCAGAGAACCGGCTCTTACATTTCCAGCCTTTGTCACTGCAAAAATAACCTTGGAAATAAGAAGCCTGAGTAAACTAAGGAGCTGGCAGGAAGCTTGGAATAATAGTTCTGAGAAGTGTGAATTGTGCCCATCAAATCTGATACCTTAGAGGCCTGATAACAATGCATTCAGTGCCAGACAATATTAACTATTAATGGCAAGCCCAATGGCAACACAAATAACTGGCTAACCTACTTATCCCACTGGGGAGTCCATCCATATGCAGAAGAAATGCAAACTTATCTGCCCTTGAGCATTCCCAGAAAAAGGGAATGTCCCAGGACATCCCATTCTTGTCCCTCTGCTCCCTTGGTAACACTGCGTATTTCGCTGAATCAGCACGTACATGGTGTGCCCTGTGAGGGAGGTGAGATGGGGAACAAGCTGAAGGATCTGGCTTATGACCCATATCAAGAGCTGGACAGAATGATCTTGGTAGGTCTCTTCAATTCAAGATACTCTCTGGATTCTGTGAAAGCAATACAGGATGATGTGGAATGCTATGGGAAGGACTGATATATTAAAATTTTGATGATTAGCAAGAACAACAAAACAACAAAATAAGTTACTGAGTGACAGATACCTGCTTTGGCCTTATACTAGTATGAGTGATGGTAAGAACAGCAGTCCCATTTTTGTCTGGGGAGGGACTTTTTTTATACAAACCATACAGCCAGTTACATTGGGGTACCTGAGAGTCTCATACAGAAATTAAGCCAAAGTCATGATGTCCTGGGCGTTCTCAACAGTAAAGTCTTCTTTTCTTGTGCCACTGTTCCTGTAGCAGACAAGCTGAGTAACTCTTCCTGAAGTGCTTTTGGTCTCTGGGACCAAAGGCTTAGGATGGATCCAGTCACACTGGAGCCCATCTACCAGCCTGAAGTTCTGCCTTGCTCAGCGCTCTTCATAGCACCCAAAAGCACACACCCAGCCCTTCTCCATGGTTTACATGTTCAGTCCATTAAGCAGTAAAGCATCTCGGTCAGCTCCAGGCTCCCATGGTTTAGCTGTGAGCAGGGTCAGCAGAATTTTGAAATGGAATTGGAAGGTACATACCTTCTGGTATATATTGGTATATATACCTTCTGATATATACTTACACCAAAGCTTAAAGTGAGTGAAAGATCTCCATTCCCTGCTTACTGTTGTTTGGAACATGCTGCATCTGAGAGCCAGAGCCATCGGAGTAAGGAAGAACAGCTGTAGTATCTCTAATGACATCCAGTGCTAGAAAGTTCTTTGAAGTTGCATAGCTGCTATTTCTTCTCTATGATTTCCAAATGCAGAGGGGGGGAAATAGAGTATCAATGTTAAAAGCATCAGTCAGTCTACTTATTTGGACAGTAGTTGTCTGTGTCACTTACTCTTATGGTGATCTGAAGAGGGAAAGAGGAGAATTTTTTTTGATGGTTATAAAACATGCGTTATTTACTTCTGAGAAAAAAAAAAAAACATAATATTTGTCAAAGGCCAACTTACTTAGCCTGGTCACTGGGTGGATCACTGGGCATCTCTAAAGCACCGCTACCATTTTCCAGCATCATCCATACACCAGTGACACTGTCACTTTAAAATCTAACAGAAGTTTGCTGATTTTACTTTATTCCCATTTCTGTCAGATCATTGTTATTCCAATACAAAAGAGGGCCAGAAAAAGTATGGACTGAGCCTTAATGAGCTCACTCCTCAGACCTTGCCAGGACACCATGTCCCTCCTAGGAGGGCCAGTAGAGTTCTTAGTGCTCTGCTTGGCCACTTTTGCCAGCCAGTGTAAGAAAATACCAGTTTGGATGAGTTCTGGTTTTCTCAGTTCTGAGGTGTGTGGGAGGAGGATTGAACCCCAGGGCTGGCAGACCCCCTTCTGAGCTGGATGCTCTGACTTAATGTACACAGGCTTCTCCTGGAGCAATGCCAACAAGTGCTAACACAAGATTCCCTACAACTGCTGCAGACTGTGAGCACCTAATGCTGTGCTTGCTCTCTGATATTGTATATCTGGACCTTGTAACAATCATGGCATTTGCTCCACAAAAGTTGTGTTTTATTGGGCATAGTATGATATATATCTGTTATTTCCGTGGAAAACAGTGAGACTATGCCAAAGGCCAGATTCTGCTTTCTTGACTTAAATAAACAGGTTCCTCAGGTGACTGCAGTAGGAAAGTTACTTTTCAGCACAAGCAGAGCCAGCAGAAACCCTGGTCCTGCACTTATTTCTGCAAGCCCAGTGAACACAGTGTGGCTACGCACAGCCACTGGCTGCCATCAAAGGGCTGGGGGAGATACCAGCACATGCCTTGGCTTGTGTTGTAGCTGAAATAGCAGGATTGACATACCAGTTCACTGTTTTCATTGTTTTTCTGTTTCAAAGCACTGAAAGGACTTCAAGGATTTTTTTTTCTAGTACTGTCTCACATTTCCCATTTCTTGTATGTACAAGTACCAGTTTATAACACTCAGCATCAGGTAATAAATTGGAAATCAAGGGCATATATGCAAGAGCATATAACAGCATGGTAGTTGAAAAAGAAATACACATCTCAGCTGTTACTCTGCCAGTGACCCAGAGAAAAGACAGAATATAGAAAGAAAACTGCTGACATTTATATGCCCACATAAGAATATTAATATACAAAGCCGCTTATGAGTGTTTAGTAATAAAATACTGTTCTGATAACAGATTTTGTTTCAATTTTGTGCTTATATGTGATTTTAATGTATCCAAACTATTTTCATACATTGTTAAAGGCATTTCCTCTTGTGATTCGGTACAACAAAATTAAAGGTTTCTTAAATGTAATTGCCTAGACAAGGGAGTTGTTGGTACACTTTTAAGTAATTCCCATGACTGATGTCTCTAGCATAAATACACAAGTAATCACTACATGGTTTAAGAGAAGAAATTGCCCTAACTTTTATGTATGACTACTTTACAATGTTTAGATAAATTGCCTGGTGTGGGTCATTAAAGAGGGACCAATTCATTTTTGTCTGTCTTAAAAAGGGCTCAGAAAAACGTGATTCCTCATCAAACATCCACTGAAAAGACAACTCACTGTAATACACTGAGATAAAAAATGGGTTCAGGAGGGGAACATGCTTTTCTTCTGGGTACATTATCCCAGTTGTCCTTGACAGCCAATGAAGAGTCACATAAAGTTTACATTAATTGATTTTATTGTCAATCTGCTTGAAATTTAGGAAGTCAAAGGGAAAAAAACGCCTGAAAAACATGCAATCAGCCACTTTATATCATGTTTAGCTGTAAAAAAAAAGCTATTCTTCCAGAGATCTGATCACCAGCAAGCTGCAGAATGCTTTGCAATTTTTACACACACTTTTCTTTCATCTAAAGCCACAGACTGCCTGTATTTTACATTGCCACCTCTAATATTTATATTTCACCACTATGGGATGCACTGTTACATTACGGTGGTACTGAGCCCACCTACCTCTAACATCTCTTTTCATGAGGTATTTTCTCCCAACAGTGCTGGAGATGGCCTGTAACATAAAAAAATGCTTTCTCAGAACAGGAAGATCACAACACAAGGAGATTTCAGTGCAAAACTACACAAAAAAGACCTTACTATTCATATGTGTTTCTGTACATTTCATTTGCAAAGATGGAAAAACTACAGTGTAAAGGAAATCTCTTCTCAGAGGAGACTTTATTAACTTCCTTAACTTCTTTTCTGGTGATTGGTGTTAGAAGTGCTGTGATAACTAAGTTCTGCCTGGTTACCACTTTAACCTTACTCCTTTCCACATACTGCTGTCAATAATGCATCCAAATAGCCATCAGAGTAGGATGTTAATTGTGTTCTGGAACTAAGTATTACCTGTATAGAAAGATTTCAGAAATGGCATTGCTAACCAGAGGTGGGCAAAATACTCCAATCAAGTAATTTTTTTATCAGAATATTATATAAACATTTTTTCTTAAATTCCCCAAATGTAATAAAACTTTTTTTGTCTTTAGATTCAACCCTAAAAGATCAATCAAAATACTTCTAATAGTGCAACATTTCTGAATACCTAGTACTGAGTCTACAGTGTGTAGCTAGAGTCAAATTTGCTCGTGCTGTCGACAGTTGAGGTGATGATTATTTCATCAACAGCAAGATGGGTTCCTGAGGGTTTGATTTGGAGGGAGCCCAAGTCACTCCTGTCTGCTGATGAAGCTGTTCCACTGTGTTACCCTCCTGTCAAAATGGGTTAACGCAGTGTAGCCCATGGCCACCATGCTACAAGAGCAGCATTTCTAAATGAAAGGTCCTGACAAAAGAGGGGGATGAAATCCTGTCACAGAAAGGAGCTTTTCTTTGCTCACTCGCAGTGAGTTACCCCGCTCACTGAGGACAGACGTTCACTGCATGCACACATCTGGCCCAGCCTCTCCCCGTGTAACATCATTCATCAAGTCCTGTCATGTCAGCCTTGCTGCCCACATTCCCCCAGCACGCCACGGAAAACTTTCCTCTCAGCACCTTACATTTCACTGCCTCGTAGGCATCCTTTGTTCTCTTTAACAACAAAATGGTGCCATTCAGGAGCTGTAGCGACATAATTGGTACTTACACAGCACAGTCCTCCAGTCACTGAGAGGTCTGTGAGTGCATGGTCAGGCTAGGATTGCTGCAGTGTCATTCACTGCTCCAAAAAATGCAAACTTCATATTTTCGTGACACATTTTGTCCCTGTGATTTCAAGAATGCTTTGTAGATATTCATTCTCTCTACATACTAGGTGAAGCTGGGAAGTATTGTCTCTGTGGAATAGGAGAGGAGAAAAACATAATTATACTTGTCTCATTGCTGCAATATAGATGCTGTGAAACCTGGTGGTCAAAAGCACTATTTCTGCTCCTTGAACATAATTTCAGATTTTTCCACTTCATAGTTCAGTCCTGACAGCAAAGTAGGCCAGTGTATTGCAGGTTTATGACTTTTGAGACCAGACTCATGCAGACAGAGGTGTCCTGCTGCCTGTGAAGTGGAAGGCTACAAAGGGCAGTGCCTTCCAGGTATGACATCCATGGAAGAAGCATGGACAGGACCATCAGGCAGCCCATGCAATTCATAGTTTGGGCCACTCCTCAAAGGGTGAAATTTTAACTTTTATTTTTATTGCATTTTCATCTGTTGAGTACCTATCTGAGGCAATTTTTAGCAGGCTTCCATCACTTATACTTAGCTCATTATTAGTGAGGACAAGGGGAGAAGCTCCTTACCTGTGTACTTTAATACACATTCCAGTCAGTTCGTGAGTAGGTAAATAAGGGAAATGTGAGGTACCTGCAATCTCCTGATCCTTTTTACTCCATTGTGGTTCTTGTGGTTCTGGGAGGGTTTTTTCTGTCGTATTTCCACACACGTGTATCAGTTTCATCTTCTCCAATTACCCCTCAAAGCCTGGGTTTTGTCTCTTTGCCTTATCCAGCAACCTTACCCCTGCTCCTTTCTCTGCTGTCTGTTCTAGATGACTACATTAGACTGTCATTCTCCAAATGAAAAGTATGCTATTTCTTTTCTTAATTTTCTACATCATGTCCCATTTGTCTCCTCAGTCATCACAACTCTCTTATCTTGTCAAGCTCAAAACCTTGGCACCATCATTAGGTATTTGCTTTCTGTTGCCAGTATCTATTCCACCACTCAGTATTATAGATAACCTTCCCTAGTATATCTGTTTTCATCTCTCTCTGTACATCTTCTCACTGTTCAAACTATGAAGTGACTCAGCCCATTCTTGACATGGCTCTGTTTGTGTTTGTTTAATGAGATTCACCTCAAACAGTCATTTAAAATTTAGGCATGTGGACAGAGCAGTAGGTCTGTCAACCTGTGAATCACTTGGATCAGTCCTTGAGTTGAACAATTTGCAATTAACTCAAAAATAATTAGCTGCTGAGGTTTACTAACAGAGAACCAAGCAGTTCCACCAGCATTGCACCATAGATAAACAGAGCATGGGGTCTGTTTGCAAACACCAAATTAACCTAGGTATTTCAGAAGACAAATGAATTGTCAAGGATCTATGTTCTTTTCTCAATATTTGACTTGCAACAATGCTGTGTCACTGTGCCCTGAATATCTTGCTGCTTGCCTGTGACACAGTCCATGAGGCACAACAGCTATGAAATGTGGATCCTTCTGAGACATTTCATGCTTGTCAGGTTGGCAACCGATTTGTGCTGGTGATGAGACTTGTCTGAGTTGCTGGGCATTGCAGGCCTGTTTCTGTTTACCTTGCCAGCCCATTTGCAGCCAGCTGTTCTCCAGCAGGAGACAATGTTAAAGCAAACACACACATGGAAATTGTCCGTAATAATTAAGATCCCAAGGCAGCAAGTCCCTTAAACACGTTCTTTACTTTGTTTAACCAGGTGACCAGTCTAAAGCTTCTCCTGAAATGTCTTCTACATTTGTCCAACCTACTAAAATTTCCTCAAGGCGATAAAAAATTAATTATGTTGGTCTTCCTTGCATATGTCATGCAAAAATGTCCATGTGGCTTCAGAGTGGGCATTTTCCTGCAGATGTTTCAAAATTTCTTTCATATTTTTGATTCCTCCCCCTGTTGATTCTGTGACAGTATTTCTGCCTGCCAAATTGTCAATTTGTTGATAATTTCTCTTCTCATTCATTATATCTTTTGTTATTTAAAAACAGAAGAAGACTCTTCATTCATGTTATTAAAACTGTTTATATATCCTCTCTCTGCACCCAAGATACCAAGGCTTATGTGCTTTGTGGGAATAAATGTGCTTAATAAATGTCTTTGAACATGATTATCTCAGTCATTATCATCAGTATTTAGGAGATGAGCTTCCCTGTATTTTGTTGGTATGCATTACACGATTAAAAGTTGGGGATACACAGAAATGGAAGGAGTTATCTGTAGCAACTCATAGTCTTGGAGGAAACTTAGCAATTAGATAGACAAAGCCTGATGTAATAAAAGGTCTTAAGACACATTACTTACAAAGTAGGCATAGCCAGTCGTGGGCTCAAACATTTTCCTGAGGGACAATCCTTGTCAGACCACCCTTTCCTTCTCGTTTTTGTAAATTCCCAGTTTGGGTCTGCCAGGTGAAGCATTTTGGTAAAACAGAGTTGCCCCTGTGTTAGAGAGGTGTCCTTACAGAGAACAAAACTGTCAGCTCTTCCCAAAAGTGTGTCACTTGGAACACCAAAACAGAGGTTTGGTGCAGCTGGGCAAATTGAATCTGCCTGCAGTACAAGCAGGCTCACTGGAGTTTATCTGGAGCTTTCAGGTCACACAGACCTGAGCTCTGGGTAGTGTACTTCTGTCTTAAGCAGCTGCAAGAAACTGTCAGTAGCTTTAGAGCTGAAAATTTCTAAGAGGAAGTAATTTAAGAGTCTGACCAGCCTTTCTTGGAAAGCTTTTCTGGCCTTTACTTCTCTGACTGGAAGTCTATCACAAACTTGAGATAAAAAAGCAAATATCAACCTCATGACAGTTTTATATGTTTCTCTACCATGTTTAATTCTTAGCCTACTACACAATATATACACAGAAAATACTACTTCTCAGGCTCTGAGTATCGAGAACCTCCTCATCTCGAAGCTTGCCTCAGACAGCTGTATGCAAGCCAAAACCTCCTGCTTGGTCATTGGCTCCCATGAAATGGAAAGGAGCTGTGCTGTTCCTTTCCCATCCTCGCAGGGTGGTCTGAGGAAATACCAGAGCGGACATCTCAGCACGACACCATGTTCCTCTGGAAAAAATAACCCATGACACCAAAAAGAGGAAAAAAAGCTCCACAATGCCAAATGCCATTAACCTGCTATCAGCAAAAATCTCCACCATTGCATGACAACGGAGCAGTGATCATGTGTATGAGAGAGCACAGTGGAGCCATCTGCTCGCAGTGTGTGGCCTGAGTCTTGGGCTGCAGGAGCATCTGAAAAATGTGTAGCACATTTCTGAATGTCCCATCTCTGCTGCAGATGTTTCCATCTGCACAGTAGTGTGGTGCTGTGCATCTCACATACCATAGCATTTGCAGTTTTTAATCTCTTTAGTGGGTGGTTCTAATCATGCTGGTTATCATTTGCAACCACCATTCTTCCCTTCATGACTGGATGGCATGAGATACATTAATGGTGGTGCTTCATCTCTCCAGCAGCTGTCAGAGGCCCTCAGCCTCCTGAAACATTGCTGTCAGAAAGAAAGGACATGAGTGTTTCATTGCTCCCTTTGAGGGGCTGCAGCCATGGTGCCAGCTTGGCAAAGGGGCAAGAGAGGCTTGCTGGTTTCTGTGACTGAGATCCATTTGTGCCCTTTTGCCCCCCAGAAGAGCCACACTGGCGATGATGCACACTTCTGTATGGTGGGGATGATGAACACACTGTCCTGTTGTTCAGGGCACTGATCCCTCTTCCTGCTTAAAGGGAATCTCAAAGAGGAATGTGGGGCAAACCCCCAGAACACAGAGCTGAACAACAGCTAAGAAACCAAATTTCAATGTTGTGGAGGCTATTCCCCCACAAAGCCACATTAAAATCATAAAAATTGCATTCTAGACATCAGGAACTCTTAGCCAGCATTTTTAGACACCATTGATACTTATTATCATGTCCACATTGTAGGGGTTTTGATAATCTATGATGTAGCACAGATATAGTCACAGAGACTTCACCTACCTGCATTTATCATTCTGGAAAGATCATGTCTATTAATCACAGATAAGAGCACAGCCTATTGTGTCCCTGACAATTAGAGCTCTCTGCCAGCAGAGCAGACACAAATGCTAAGACGAACAAAATGTCTCTTTACAGGCTTTGGGTTGTTTGGGTTTTTTTCATAAAATCTTGTACATGCTGTAAGTAGGGTCTCGAATTTCTGTGGTGTTCTGGAAGTGAAACTTCAGGGGAGGGTGGGCAAATACCTGTTTCTAGCTGCTAAAAAGATATGCTTCAATTTTCAGTTGGGTTGGAGGGTTGCCTTGTCTTTGTGAGCTGCGCTAGAGAGAGCTCACAAAGCACAGGTTTGAATATACAGGAGCTGATGTGGCACCCTAGAATTGAGCACATGCAATTCCCCGCTTTTGGAGGTGAAAGGAATGACCTGAAGGAGAGTTTTTGTGAAAGGAAAAAAAAAACAAAAAACAAAAGAAAACAAAACAAAACCCTTTGTAAAATGTTAGTAGAAAGGAGAAAGAGAAACCGTAGCAAAAAAATCAAAAGGAACAAAGGAACAAATAAATGGATAAACAGATGGTAGATGTGATCCCTGGTTCTGCAGGTTATGATAGGAACTGTTTGAGTGCATTGGCACTTCCCAGGCAGGTCTCACCTGTTTTGAGTCTGCCACTCTTCTGCTAGGCTGGACCAAGTCTGCCTGTTCTCTTTTATCCATGTTTTCAACTGCAGAACAAAGCTAAGAAACTTTTCCTGATAAAGGAGCCATTGAAACTTTCCCTTGAAAATGTCTCATTTTGAAAAATAAGCATGAACAAATTATCTAATCAGAAAGTCCCCAGTTATGGAAAATAACCTACCCATTTATGCCTGAGCAAGATCAAAACTTCTGCATTTGGTTGTATGTTCTGCAATTCCAATTTCACTTTGTCTAGATAAATAATAGGACAAAACAGTATTTTTACTGGGTTTCTTGTCAGAACTTCTTCATATGGCTTTGCTACCTTCCCAAGTATTAAACCAGTTAAAAAAAAAAAAAAAAAAAACAGACTTTTTCTGAGGTTCAATTTATTTATTCCTTCTGTTGGACTCTTGTACACTCTTGAGGGCAGATCTCTGATCTTCATCTGTGAAGCATCTAGTACATAAGGCTGTAAGGCATTGATGCAGGAACTTGGAAAACTGCTCTTGATTTTTGTGGTTCCCAATACAAGGGGTCCAGGTCACAAATGTGTTTTTTAGGATTGGGGCAGCTGATGGTACATGCTGGGAGCTGGCACCTAGGAACCCTGAGGCAGCTTTGGGATTCTCAGGGCTCTTGTCAGAGCCATACCCTTCAGTGTCCTTTCCATGGAAAGATAACATAAAAGCTGGGATAAGAAAATCCAAGCACATCTGGGTCTCACCTGCAGGAGGCTCTGAGATGGCTGGAGCAGGCACTCCCACCTCTGGGTGCACACTCCAGACATACCCTGGGTTTCCTCTCTCAGATATGGCCTAAGGGGCTGATGAGGTGCAAGTGATAATTTATGATAGTAGCATATACATCTGTAAGAATTACGTGTTCTTAATATTTAATATATGCATTCAGGGTGATTCAGTGGCCATAAACAGCACTTTAATTTGCTTCTTAATTTCCCCAAAGAAGTTACCTGCTATATGAGAAATCCAAAGCCGTGTTCTTCAAGCCCTAGCAAGTTATACAGTCCTGCAAACAAGACAAAAATTGCTCCTGTTTTTTCCTTATAAACTGATTTGTAATTTATTTCTGTCAACATTCTGAACTCCGAGTAAGCTTGCTGCTGGAAGACCAGAGACAGAGAGCACATTTTAAGACTATTTGGTTTTTTGAGTTTTACAAGTTTGAAGAGAAATAACATTTACTCTTGGTTGCTCTATATTTCCCCTATATTTATTTTCAAATCAGCTGGGTTTTCTGCAGAAAACAGAACTCTCCTTTTCTTGCCCTTTTATAGAAGGATTTATTTATATTTTAACTCAGGAAGGCTGCAATTTGGAGAGAGTGGAAGGCCTAGGAGGAGGCTGCAGTGTGCAATGTGTCATTGGGGCAGCTGTGTATATTGTAGCACTTGTTCAGGGACTAGAAGTATGAGCCTTGGCTTGCTTGGCAAGAGAAAAGCCATCGGCATTCTGGGTCCTGATACGAGTTCCGAAAAGCATTGCCCTTGCACACACTGCTTTCCCAGCTGAAAATTCATCCTCTGCTCCTGCACCTACCCTCACTGCAACACACCTCTGGAGCAAATCCACAGCAAGTGCAGTGGCACGGGGTGCTACGGCAGGAGGGACAGACATGTTCCTATTTGGCCAAAATAGTAGAAGCAGCATTATTACAGCAATGTAGGCATTCGTTTTCTTCCGTAAAGGTGAATATTTTGCTCTGCGTTTTTAAGTTATCCTTGTATATCAGATTTTATCTGACTAACAAAATACTGTCATCACATCAATCTGGACTCTTAAGAAGCTTCTGATATTCATGAACATTATGGGTGTTATAAGATAATGGTAATTTTTTTCATTGTTAGTTAGAATAAGATGGGTAATTTTAAACTGTTGGGTTTGGGATCAGATTTCTCCCTTCTGACTATTCAGAAAATATAAAAGGCAAACTGACAAGTTGGTGTTAGCTGCAGCTTAGAGATAATTTACAACCTCTATTCATTTTTTTTTATTTTAATAAATTTACCTTTAAATTCTTATATCCAATTTAACCCTAAATAATCCAGAGCCTTGGAAATATTCTTAGGAAGAAAAGGATTTCTTTACATCTCAGAAATGCTTTCAGAAATGTAAAGAATGAAATCTCTGAAAAGGCAAGTAAATGAAAATTTGTTGGAAGACATAAATGTGGTTCATGGGTGCTTTCTGGGACCGGGACTGTTGGGGGTCTTGGAAACTAAACTCAGGTCTCTGTCACTGAGATGAATTGATGTCACCTCAGCAGAGCTGAAACCCATTTGCCTCTCATGTCTGTTAGAAGGGCTGTGCAAAGTGAGTTGTCAGTGTGGATGCAGTCTTTAGTCAGTAAAGGATTCTCATATGCATAATATCCTTCACTGTTTTACACAGGGATTTAGGAACCAATGTGGCTTAAGCTGAGTCACATGGTGGAGGACAGAAAAGGGAAGTCAGATGTGGTTTCCAGCTAATCAAAAGGCTTTGAGACTCCTCTAGAGGTAAAGCAGATCTGTGTGTGAAACAGTGTATTAACATTTTTATTAAAACATTCTTTCACTGTCATTGTGTTCAGGGACATGTTCACTAGCACAGGCAGATGTGCAACTGAAAATGTCTGAAAATACAGCACTAAAATATCTCAGAACTGCATCAACAGGCAGCTCACTTCATACAGGCCACTGAGGAGACATCAGATGCTAATGAACTTCTGCCTTTGCTGAAGTGATGTAGTAGAGTAGGTCATTGAGTTGAATGAGTAGAATTTACCCCAAAGCATTGATAATATATGATTAGAGGACATAAACATTGCTAAAAATACAAATTGAAGTAACGCATGAGGAACCAACAAATAATTTGCATCCTGAAATGTGAACCTCTTATCACCCCATACACTTTTACATTGCAGTGCTGGATAGAGATGCTCCAGTGTTGACCTGGTACAGTCAGCACCCAAAACTGAGCCCAGAGTGACATCACTGTGATAAATCACTTGTACAGGCAGAACTGAGGTGCTGGGTGTAATGGAGACATCTTCAGAAGAGAAATTTAGGAAGTCTGTTCTGCAGCTGAGATGCTGACAATGTTCAGAGTTGGTAATGCTGTGCCATGTGCCATGGAAATCAAGGAAAGACAATCAGCCAGAAGTAAGTGACTTGTGTCCAAGTTGTAGTATCCTCCGTTGCTTAACACAGGCACAGGGATAAGTTCCTGGGTAGCCAGTGATACCAGCTACATTTTTGTTTAATAGATATGCTTTTAAAAACCCTCTGGAGCTCCACTACACTCTGCCCTATCAGTTCTTCCTCTGACTGAAATCTTTTTATCTTCAGCCTTTTGTTGATGTTCTTCCTTGTCCTACACTTCTCCCAAATTTTACTGGGAGAAATGTGGCATGTCTGTTCATACAGCTTGAGCTTCTCCCCCTTTCTGAAGAGCAGAAGGAAGGAAGGAGCAGAGTATTAAAAAAGCCTCAGTCTTGTTTTGATGTTGGTAAGAGTTTCACATAAGTTCAAACAGCAGTCCCAAGCATAGAAAGGATTATCTATGAAACTGTTTTAATAAACAATATTTTGTAAATGTTATGTAAGCTGAACTGATCTGCAATACCTAAATTTCAAGTTGCTTTTCATGGCAGAGGAAAGAAGATGTTATAAATATGTAAAATAAGGCACTAGTACATTAACATAAATAACTAATAAATTGTAAAGCTTTGTAGAAAACAGAAAACTGCTAATGGAATAATGCACATTTGTTGATTCTTGGAGCAGACACTGGCCATACATCATGCACCAAAGCAAGTGCTAAGAGCATCAGCATGTAACAGCATTATTTAAACTTCTTTTATGGGAGAGATTAAATAGTTGTTAAAGCAGCCCATACTGTGTCACTGGTTCCATTTTCTATTTTCTGCCTTTTGTTTGCATACAGGAGACTATCACAGGATTTGGAGTTTTCATTAGTACTTATATCCTTAAAGCAATTACCTTCATGGCAGTTGACCACCAAATTAACACTAAAGAAAACTCCCCTTCCAAAAGGACCAGCCCAAAGATCAGAAGCATAAGATTCAGCAATTCCATCGAGTCATCCTGCCTCACTTAAGCTTGCCAGGCAATCTCAGGAAAGGACTATCATGTGGCTGGTCATTCCATTTCTTTGCTGCTTTGACCAATAGATGCTACAATGGGCAAAAGGTGGTATTGAATCCTGGCCCATAAGAACTGACCCAAACCCATCAACTCTTCCATGCAGAACATGAAATACAGCGACAAGATAAATGATAATTACTGTTGGTCACCCTAGTCTGGCATGGATTTGAATGAAGGAGTAAAGCACATAGACAAAGGCACATTATGATCAAAGCTCCTGCCGATGTGGTTATTTTCAAAAATATGGATTTGTATGTATAGATCTTGATTCAAGTATTTTCCCCTGCATGTTTCTGCAGCTCATGGGGTTACTCACATTCTTAAAACTAAGTTGAAATGGAAGCCAAAAGTTACCACCCACATAAGCCTTCCTCCACTCAGCATTAGGGACACAGGGAAGAAAAGGTAACCCACTCTTCTAAGGAGGAAATTACTAAATCCATACGTCCAGCCAGGGCCATAGCAGTCCTCTGGTATATGCTGCAGCTTTGGAAATTTGGCCCTTCCTTTCATTTAGGAATGAAAATACTTTAGAGCCAAGTTAAAGGGATGAATTGCAGATTGATAGTCCTTGAATTGTTGATGCTCTTTATGCCAGATAAAACAAATAATAGAGCTCGATGGAATGGAAATCTCCATAGTCTGCCACACGTTGAATTTGTTTATGGTTCACTTGGCACATTTTTTTCCCCTTGGACAATAGATGGACTTTTAAACTAGAAGTTAATTTTTACTTTAAAAAAGCTCTGGCTGTAAAGAATGAATGAATTAATAGCAATGAGCACTTTCACACAGGAGAAAATGATTCATTAACTGTTCTTTCGCCATTGTAGAAGAGCCCATTTCTGGCTGGTCCTCAGAGAGTCCAAGGATGCTTATAACACAAGCAACGTTTAGAAAAACTTCATTGCACACAGAAAATTCCAGGCTTCAATTTTCTTCTTGAGAGAGTTCAGTAGTTGCTTTATTCTCCATGTGTGTGAATGTGTGTGTGTGTGTGTGTGTGTACGTTTATAGACAAAATTAAGTTCTGCAAAGGGAAAGTGCATTTATGCAAAAAGCAATCCATCAACCACTTCTGTGCTCAGAATTCACTGAGGTAATTTAGATACTTTAATGGCAAGGTAGTTTAGGTAAGGTATGCAATAAATGTTTCCCCCAACCCCTTCAAACAGTTAGTGTAATGGAAAACATGCGCTCTAAATGAATCTTTTCAGTAAAGTAATTCTTGTTTTAATTATTTATCAGTTAGAAAATATGAAATATAATGACATAGCAAACTTCTCTGGAACCTCTTTTCATGTTGAGGGAGCACTCTTACATTAGCTGGAGTTTTATGCAGGCTGTAACTGAAAGGCAAACATAATGCAGTGTGTGGCACTAATCTGTTTCTCGTAATATTCAATGTGCAGCAAGCACCTACCACAACGAGGAGACCCTTTGGATCTATTTGCAATATTTTCACCATGGCCTTGACCTTAGTGATGTCAGGCATATATTATATCTCCACTATAATTTACTATTGACATCATGGATTAAATTTGTTGTTTCAGCTAATGCAACAGAGCAAGCAAGGTAGATTGTGAAACAAAGCCAGCTGCTGAAATACGAGGGTTGTCAAGTATAAATTTACAAAAGATATTCAGACTGAGCACAGAAGACAAAAATAAATGGACAGAGAAGCTGTTTTTGACAGACTGCAAAGGGCTAGAGACTTAAACTTGAGCATTGTAAATCCAAATGTCACAAAACACTGCTACAGAATGTGAGACATGTCTATTTCTCAGGAATATAAATGGTGATATGAAACCAAACTTTCAAGATGCTGTGCATTTTTGAAAAGTCTATCACTATCTCCTGATAAGAAACTTAGTGATCTTTTCCTCTTAGCCTTAAAAGAAGGAAATTCATCATTTAAATTCAGTGACCAATATAACAACTGTATTTGGGACGGGTAGTTTATAAAATCATCTTTAAAAAGCTTTGTATAGTTTTTTAGATTTCTAGAAAAATACATTAAACTGACTGATATGTTTGCTTTCTTGGTGAAATTTAGCCAATCATATATAATTAATTCTTATTTGGGCATTCATTTGGATAGATATTTTTCAGCTGTAATGTGCCTGTGGAAGAACAGCACTATATAAAAATCAAATACTTTTTTTATTTTTTAGGTGTTCTGTCAGTCACATAACTCTGGGTGGGTTCTCTTGCCATGGTTTACTGTGGTTCCCAGAATGATGCACTGCCTGACCACCTGAGAAAGGACTCAGTAGAGACACCCACACAGCAAGGTGGGCAGCAGTGCTCACCCTGCAACAGCCTCAACTTCCCAATTCTCAAATCATGAAGCTGAGGCTGAAGAAAGAAGCACAGCATGTTGGCCAAAGGCTCCACCTTGGAGACCCTCAGCTCTGTATTTGACTCAGCAACAAGCGTGCTCTTTCTTATTTCTTTGCACTTGAGGGAATAAATCTAACCCGAGGAAATTAAACTCTGACTCCGTGACCTAAATAAGTTGTCAGCACAGATTTAAGAGGAACAGATCATAGTCACAGGACCATCAATGAAGCAACCGTGGGTTCTACCAAAATATAAACAGTGGGCAATGTTTTGGGATAAACCCAGAGATGGGAATGATACCTTTCTGTGTGACATCTGGAATACCTCCAAAACAGCTGCCTTTTCCTCCAGTGCAAATCCATTCATGGCCTGAGTGACAGGGTGGCTACCTCTAGCAACTGAAGAGCAAAGGAGGTAAAATAATGGGTAGCAAGAGCAGGGTTTGTTTTGAGGGGGTAGTGGTTTCTTGTTGGGTTTTTTCACTACTCAAAAGGCCTAATCTGAAATAAAAATTGGGATGGGTTAAAGCAAGTTTTTAACACATGACTAAAAGCAGTGTTAAGACAAATGGTCTCTAGCTTTCTCCTGTTGTGTCAAAGATGCTGTGGAAGATGATCAATGTAGGCCAGACCCAGAGAGACTCCACGCTCCACTCACTGCAAGCACCTCTCTGGAGCAGCTCGGATACACTGTGCTGCAATAGGTAACAGCAAGCCACATGAGCTTAGCATTAATTTTGATTCATTTTGCAGGTCAAGCATGAAATGCCTCTTGTAGTGCTCTCTGGTGCTAAACGATTTACACCAGTTTAGAATTTTCCAATCTTAGCATCAATTATTTGTGACAATTTCAGATAGCTACCTAATTTTGGCAATGCAGTATTCGTACCTAGGACTTCATTCCCTATGTATTGATTTCCTCTAAGCTCTGCTTTTTTGGGAAAATCTTTTACACTGATACACCTGGTTAGCAGATGTGGCTTGGCTATTATATGTGATGCAATTAATCTGGAAGGCTGGCGTCACAGGGCTTTCCGTGATGCTGTGGCAGCATTATTGTGATTCATTAGTGTCGCTTCCCCAGCAAGTTGTAATTGGCACTGCATATTGTTTCTGTAAAAAATCAGTCACTGTGCTGGTAGGAAAAAGAATGGCATATTTACTTTTCTGAGGAAAACAAAGGTTATCCTTGTTTACACATCTAGTGTAAATGTAAAATGAACAAGCTCCATCCTTAATTTGCGTCTTGTACCTCCCTGCAAAGCCTAGGTGTTAGAGGATGGCGTTGAGATGCATTCACCAGACAAAAAGCGTTTCCTATTATTAATGGCTGGAGGAGCCCTCTGTGTAATCAAAGGGCACAGCTGCAGTGATATACGGCCAGTGACAAACGGAGAGATCTTTCCTTCTCACTGCTACAAGCTTGCCAGCTTGCAGCCAGCAACTTCCAGCGCTGTATATCTGCAAGATAAATAGCGCCAGATATGAATATACGCAGTGCTTACAGTCTTGAAAAGTATTGTTATATCCCCCACACACAATCATTCTAAATATGACTCGAGTGCATTTTTCACAATTTCAGAGCTATTCTTGCTGTTTGGAAATAGATACAGTTTCTGAGCAGAGATTTAAAGCCCTCTAACAGTGCTGCTTTCGGAGGTCTGGTTTGGAAGCGGATGTTGTACAGCTGATGGTGTCAGCAAAGCAGCTTTCATGAGATTCATAGCTCTCTTTTCCAGTGACAAGCAGCGCTGAACTTTTCAGTGAAAGGAATCAGCTAAAGGATAAAGGATATACAAGAGATCCTTTTTTATTTTTCTGATGCAACTATGACAAAGCAATCTGAGGAAAGAACTCATTCTCTTCAATATATGTGTGTTTTAGAAAATACCACATTGGCTGTTTCTTTTGTAGTTGTTTCTAGTCACATTTCAGTCTTTGTTTTTACAAAAAAAAATGTATGCTGTGTAGCAGTTTCCTTAAGCTAAGGATGTATCTGACCTGAAACAAAACTTTAAAGCTAAACAGGGAGAAATTGCCACTGAAAAGCAAACAAAGGCTCATGATAAATAAAAAATGATGTGCCCTTTTGCCTGGTTTGCTGTTGGTGTAAGTGGGTCCAGATTTCCACAAACATGAAACCAAAGCTGTCAGTGGGCAAGGGCAGCCCTTGCATGGAGCCAATGTCAGGAGGGTGTCCCCACACACAGGCAGGCACACACGGAGGAAGTTGGTGCCGCTGTGACCTTTCCATGAACTTTCTAGGAGATGCAAAGATCAGCCAAGAAGCCAAAGGTCAGCATTCATGCTGGTCACAAGCAAAAATCAGTCGTAACCAGTCACTGGAATAGTGTTTCTGCCCCTTGAGTTATCTCAGCAAAATACTAATAATTGGATTTTGTATGGTGGAAAATTGACTCAGTCAGTGTTTAGTGTCTTGGCATGGCTCAGCGTTGCTGCACTCATCTGACAACTTGCTAGAAGCTATGTTCACTTTTTCCCTGTAATATATCTGTGCAGGGGAAAGATGGAGTTAAATATTATGAAGGAAGTGGCACAATGTGGGAAAAATCTGGGAATTCAGAGTGAACAGTGCCACTGCTGGTATTCGTGAGACACAAAAGTATGAGCTGAAAAAAGGAAATTGCATGTTGATTGCCTATGAAGAAAAACATTGAGTTAAAAGCAAGGCAACAGTAAAGGAAGTCTGCAATTTCGGTTGTAATTGACTTGTCCAGCCTCTCGCACAGTACTTGGTATCAGATTATACCACAGTGGTATCTTTGTTTAAATCAGAGTTTAAAAAAAAAAAAAAAAAAAAAAAAGATAATCAGAATGAAATATACAAGTAATATAATCCTACTTTCAGCAGATCAGAAGTGAAAACAAATGTGGTGATTTTGCTTCTGCTGTAGCCTGAGGTGGACATTTGCCCATGTGACAACATACAAGATACATTTTAGCACAAAACTCCCATTGACTGCACCGGGACCCTGATCGAACCCAGACACAGCAAGTGCTGTATCCTAGAAGAAGCACAAACCTCTACCATATGAGTGTCTTTACTACAGCAGGCTGGGAGGATCTTGTTCTAAGAAATGAGTTATTAGGAACATTACTTTGTTTCCCCTTGCATTTGTTTTTCTCGCTGGCACAGTCTAATAAATTAATAGCAAAGTTCCACTATGATGAGTGAACGATGAGTGAAGCTCAAGAGATGAAGCTACAGAGATGTGAAATTTAGGTTACAGATTGGAAAAGGATACCCAGAGTTTTTAACAGTGTACTTTATTAACAACAAGTGGTTCATGAATATGTTTTTATCTAATATATTATGAAATCTCTCAATATTTTCTTCAACTCAGAAAGTTTTCCAAGTAAAACAAAGTAAAAGGAAAATAACAGAAAACATTTTGCCCATATTGGCTTCTTGGTGACTTCAATTATTTCTCATGCTTGTTCTTTTTTAAAGTCATCTGGATTATTCTGACCACTTCCTCACATCTTTTAACTCCTAAAACAAATTCTTTCACCTATCATTGCTCACTCTGGGGCTAGTTTTACTGTGCTTTCTTTTGTAAAAAACAAAACAAACAAAAACTCAAAACAATACAGTTGGGTTTATTGTCCAGTTTTTGCACTAGAATATGAGTGAAAACATCTCTGCACGACCCAAAACTGCAGCATTTCCTGCCCTGTCACTGAGGACTGAAGTGCTTTTCAGAGCAGGGTCAGGAGCCATCAGGAGCACTGAGGGTGCTTTGTGCCTGCCCGAGCTCTGGGAAGGCAGCTCCTCGCAGCTGGGAGCTCCCACCTGGACCAGGGCTGGGCTGCAGCTTCCAGCTTCTTCCAGCTTCTCTGTGAAGGGGTCTGGGGACTACTCACTGGTAATTCTGGATGAGGCTTGGGCTGGGCTAGTAAAGCAAGGCATAAATTAAACAAGTTCAGGGCAGGCAGTATTTAATATAATAATGCAGGGAGGACTTAGAGCCAGGGCTACTCTTCTGTCTCCATTACAGAGAAGAATAATGGAAAATCCGATCTTTTAATCTTTCTGCAAATATTTTAACTCCTTTTAAAGTCCTTCTGATGATTGCATTTACTTCATACTTGTGCCAGCACTTCTGTGTGTGGGAGTACTCGTAGATCCTGAAGTGACTGTGGAGCCTCTTCTTGTTCCATCAGCCAGTAGAGAAATATTACCCAGCAGCACATAAAAGGTGCCGGCCAACTTCTCCTCGGGTATGAAAGAGTCTTGCCAGGGAACACTCTGATCCACATACACTGACTGTTTTAAAAGCTGGAAGAGTCTGAGAGGACTATAAAAGAAGCTAAAGTCATGCTAATGTTTTAAAATGGTCAACATGATGACTAATAGACATTCAACCTATTAAGATGAAAAGAGGCATCATCCCAGTCTTGGAAGCTTAACACTGAATACAATCAGTACATAATTAAATGACGGCAGCAGAACATTCATCTTGGCACATTTTCAGGGAAGTTAAGTCTTGTCAGACAAGCGTGGTCTTAGTTTTTTAATGAAATAGCAAGTTCTGGTCATAAAAATCCCAGCAAAGCTACACAGTCACATTGAATGGACTAAACCAAAGAGAAGATATCGAGTAACTGGGAACTGAAAGTCACTGCACACAGGCCTTGTTCCTCTCCTGTTCTACAGGCGATGCCAACAGCAAGGCAGGGGCAGGGACACACCACCCATACAGGAGCAGAGCTGGCCCAGTGACAGTAACCAGAGCCAGCCAAAATCCACACATCCCAGACAAGTCCCCAGAGCTAAGACTGCTCTGGGATCAAGCAAGGAAGTCAGGTCAGTAAGGCCAGTTGGTGCTTGGCACAGTAAAAGGGGGGCACAGACACACCTGAAATGTAACTTCAGCAAGGACCAAGGGCAAAAGCCTGACCTTAAATACAGCTTGCAAGCCACTGGACAAAAGCCTCACAATGAGGCTTTCTCCAGATCTTTCTCACATAGCTCTTTCTCACAGCCTGGCTGCTTTCATAGCAACTCGATGCAGGGTTCCACAACTCCATGGTGTTAGAGCAGCCCTGGGGTGCAGCAGCAAAAGCCATGGCAGGGCTGAGGAGAAGAGCCTGCAGAGCATCTCAGGGCCTCAGCTGGGATTTGGGAATAATGGTAGATAAACAAAAGAACACAGCTTTTAATACAACATACAGAGAAGGATGTGAAGGCAAGAAGATACGCAGCCTTAACTGGATTTCAGAAAGGGTTATCATACCTGAAAACAGCATTAGTGATAATGCTTGTGGGAATATTGGCTTGGTTCTTGAACTACACTGTGAAACTTAAAAAAAAGGTTTAGAAAAACCCCAGCATTCAAAGAAAAAAAGAGTCAGGAAAACATGCCTTAATCTGTTGAGGTTATCCAAGAAGGAGTTAAAAAGTGACTTAATCAAAGTCTGCAGGTATCTACATAAGGAAGAGATTTCTGATAACAAATAGCTATTTAGTCTAACAGAAAAAGGCACAATAAGATCCAATGGTTGGAAGCTGTCGTACTTTCTCTAGCACGGGCCATTAATCATTGGAACAACCTACCACAGGATGTGGTAGATCATTTGAAGTCTTTAAATCAGGACTGCATCTTTACAAAAGAAATTCCTTCTCTCAAACAGAAAATCTGCATCTGATGCAGAAACTGAATTGTGCAAGGATTGAGGTGGAAGTCTTTAAAATATATTAAATTAAAGAAATACAGCTGAGTGGAAAAATAATATAGACAAATAAGTTGGATGTTATAGGGCAGCATAATAAATTCCTGTTCGTTTGTCACTAAAACTCACACAGCTGTTTACAAGAACAAATTTATGGAAAAGAAGCAGAGAGGGGAAAGGAAAAATAATAATTTCTAAAAATCATTTCTAAAATATATGTCTTCTGTCCTTTAAACACAATGTGAAAAAGACACGCTTTTTCCTTGAAGTTCATCTGGTGGCATTCTGACTGCACATGGTGATGGGCTCACCAGTTGTTATTTATGAAGCATGGATTCTTGGGCATGGTTAAAAAATACCAGTTGGCCTTCTTTCAGTTAAATCCATTCCTTTGAGGTGAATTTAATCATGCCTGAAAGATATCTGTAAAACAGAAGCACTTTGAGTTTCCTACAGAGAAAAAAGGAAGATACCAGCCTGCAGGAGAGAATGCAGCTCTTATGTCAAAAAGAGCAAACAGATAGGGTGCAATTCCAGGGCTGTACTTTTGAGTTCAGACCACCTAAGTTTATAGTCAGAGCTCCCACGAGGAGGGACAGCAGTATATGAGGATATTTGCTACTTGTTATAGTTAATAGCACTAAACATTTATATAATTCTAGTGCTCTGCTTTGATAGGAATTTCTTTGTGCTGGGAGCTGCAAACAGAAAAGAAAAGGGCAGGGACCAGACAATCCATGCACGGGAAGAAAGCTGCAGCCCAAAGCCTCCAGCAGCCTGCACAGAAAACTTGAGCTGAGCTTTCAGAGTTGCTGCCATGACAGAAAAAGGATTCTGGCTTCTTGCCTGCTTCGACTGTGCATAGAAGTCTTTCTCTGAGATTTTCTTTATGATTTTAACCTCTGATATGCAAGCAGCTGTTGGATTGAAGTGTATATTCCAAGTTCACTGGGTTTTTCATGATCAGAGAATAATAGTAAAGAGCTGGATGCAGAGATTCTGCTGGCTTTGCTCCACCTGTCCTTTGGGATCCAGTAGTTATGTCCCTAACCCTTGTGTGACCTAAGCATATGTAATACATGTAGCATGGCTCAGATGCCGCATAAGGAAATGCAAATGCACAGGGATATACCTGCTAATTTGTCTGCATGCCAAGGCACACAGCAGCACAGCTGCGTGTGTGTGTGTGCTGCATGTGCACCCATCCCCTGCTGCAATGGGATAGATTCCCAATTAACACTGGCACCTCTGTGCAGTGAGGGGATCATGCCTGTTCTGCTTCTGTAAAACCTGCTGCAGTACAAATAAGAATCAGTTGCAACAATTCAGTGCAGTTCCTACTGTCAAGTCTTTAAATTCATTAGCCATTTCACATACTTTGCCATTTACATTGTTGGATCGCTTCTTCTCTTTCCATAAACTTATAAAAACAAACAATTAGTTAAGACAATTTCTATGGCTTTTCTCTCCACACAAGTCATTTTTAGTCTTCCTTTTTCTAAAGCCTGCTGTTGGGCTGAGCAGCATTTTCACCCCCTGGGGTCTGTGTTTCACCAGTGATGGTCGCCAGATGAGGCTGTTTCGGGCTGACACAAAGTACCATCTCCACAGAGGCTGAACATCTCTGAATTACCCCACAAGTGCTGCTGCCTGGAGGAGCCAGGGGGAAGGCAAGAGGCTCAGCTGCTGTTCAGCATGTCACAGTACCAGTCTGTCAGTCAGCACAGCCCAGATCCCACACAGAAACCTCCATGGGTTTTGAATCAAGCCTTAAGCATTACAGTACTTTGGGACTGTGTGTGCATGTGTGTGGTTTCTGGGTGTATGTTTTAATTTTGTTTTGTTCTCAAAATACCAAGTATGTCCTTCGAGACCATTAGAAGTGAAGTTTATATAGACATGGTAAAAGACCACTCTAGGCAAGGATAATAAAATATGAAATTATTATGAGAGACATAACAACTGGTTTAAAATAGGAAGTGCTGAGTTTTTCAAGTTTGGCAAATACGATTATTTTTCTCTTTCATTTTCTGAGCGCCTGTGAGTATATAGAGTCCTAATTTGAGAAGTGGAGCAAAATAAACTCATCTATCAGACTCATCAGTACGTGGGCCAAATCATAAATTACCATCTCACTGTTGGCTTTTAGAGAACAGTGACACTTACTCCATGTGAAGCTTTGCCCCTTACTTTTGAATCAGGAAAGCTAAGAGCTTTGGTTCTGGCAAGGACAACTCTAAAAGGAATAATTCCTAATGCAATCTGCCCTTGAAATAAAGCTTCCTCTCATCTGCATTCCCCATGTCATCTGATATGGGCTTCAAATGCAAAATTTTCATTGTTTTTCTATGACATTGTCAGGATGGGAAGAAATATTAGCAACATGATTCCTAACAGAATCTGCACGAAGTTGTCACACATTTGACTTCCTGCTAGACATAAATCCATTATCCTACAAACTGTGTTGCTCACATGACATTCCTACTAAGCAGCTGCAGTTGATAAGAGCTACTCTGCATAATTTGCTTTGAAGTATCTCTAAGATAGGATAAACCAGATGATGTGTTCTTTTTTTCTTTCTTTCCTTGTGTCTCTCTTGGTGGTGGTGATGGTGTTGTCGTCATCATGGTCCTGTTCCTACAGAAAGGTTTGTGGACTGCAGATACCCACGTGGTATCTGCATACTTTGTGAGCAGATTGTCTGTATCTTACACTAAATGTGTTTAAACCTAAATGTTTGGACTGCTAGGAGTGACAGAGAAATCTGGAACTGCTAAAATCAGAAAATAAAAAGCCACTGTAGTTAGCCAGTATGACAGTGCTTGAAAATACATCTGATTTACCAAGAAATGAATGTTCTATCTTTCCATTAGCTTGCTTTCAAGTCCAAGTATGTACTGTTTTTCAAACATGATCTCATTAGCAAGAACACTTTGGCATTATCTGAAAAAAAGATAATAGTTTATATTTGTATTGAGTGACAAAATCCCTGTCTCTAAGACACTGAATTGTTTTGTAGCTTCTTCCAAGGGATAATTTTGTTGTGTGGAGAATCACATCTTTGCCCAGTTGTTTTCTGCATCACTTGCCATACACAATGCAAAGGAAGTAACTGTGAAAATGCAAATGAATATTCTCGAGAAAGTAGTGCTAATATGACTGCATGCTGTACCTCTGAGTGGCTCAGAAAACTAATGGGCACCATTCTGAACTGTGGAAATATGAGCCATGGTGAAAAAGCTGGAATTCAGATTTATTGTTTCTTTCATCTCATCTTCAATGCTTGAATAAAAGAAAGAAATATTTAAAGGATGCAAGTTTAAGTATCTTAATCTCATCAGCTTGGGCTTGGCTTTTTGCTGTTCTATGTTCAAATGAAGCACCTCATCAAAATGACATTACAATTATAAATAAAATCAAGGTCCACTTTTTATTAACTTTTGCTTTTTATCCTCCCTCTGTTTAAATGCATTGGCTCTGAAGTCTGCTGGCTGCAGCCTCTGGGTGTTTAGAGGCAATACTGCAGACTTTCAGGTTTTATGGATTCTACAAGAACAATATAACATGATACTGACAATCATAAACAGATACTAAGTTGTTTCAGTTTGGAAACAATTGCAGCCATATAACCCTTGGTGGGCTCTTTTATATGAACTTTTATTTTTCTCTGTACAATGGCTAACATGGGAACTATCCCCCATCCAATAGAGCAGCTTGTATTTGCTCAGGAAATGGTTAAGTTACAGCTGGTCACCCCTGGTACTTCATGGAAATGCTTTGATTTGTCTTCCATACTAAAACAGTTAGAGTCATTTGTTTTACTAACAACTCCCCTCAGAGCAGAACCTCAATACCATCTTAAAACAAAATTAACTTCACACATGACTTTGTCAAGAAGCTTATTTCCACCTCAGGAGAGTTCAAATTTCATGAGATCTGGACACAGTGTAGTTAGGAGGACAGACTTTGGAAATGTTATTTCCTTCTTTGTGCTGCCCATACTGCCCCATTTATCCAAGATTTTTCAGGTGACATAAATGCAACACTTTCTTAAGAGTATAAAAGTGCCTGTACTTGACCAGGCTACCCAGCTTGGCCATTGCCAAGAAGATACTGGGTAAAAGACTAGTTGTATCTCCAACCTGCACTCTGACTTGTTCAAAGCCTAACTTCAAGGATGTGTCCACAGCAGCTACACTAAAATAACTTTTGTTTTTAAAGTTTCTGATAATCTGTAAAATATCTGGCATATCTAAGACGAGGGAATAATTCTGGGCTGGCTCATCACTGTCAAAATGGGGAATATGTAGCTGCAGCCTCCCAAATTAACTGATAAGGCAGCTTAAAGATACCAACAAGAGGAGACTGACAGCAAACATGGGGCTTGTATGTATCTTACTCCACCCTTCTCTGAGGAGCCGTATTATGAAGCTTTTTATTGTTGAATTTAAGTCCTGGAAGAAAAAAAAAACAAGCAAAACAAACAAACAAAAAAATTATTGTAGTTTAATGGTGGTAATTCTAGTTTGCCTAGCACATCCAGATCAGTTGAGAACATTTTGTGGACTTGAAACAGAGGAAAAATGAAAGATTTCTCTTTGTTAGAATTTCAAAGCACTTCGCATTCACTACAAACCGCCTGCAAACAGTAAAACTCAGAATACCAGCCTGTATCAAGTCATTAACCTTTTAGGACTCAATCAAAGCAGTGTTGTGTGACATTAATGAATGCTTTATTGTGGTATATAAAAGCTAACAAACATGGAAACTGGCAATGATTCATCAAATTTAATATTCCATCAAACATTTAATTTTGAAGACTGACACTTTTTTAAAATAATGCAATAGACTACAAGTTCAGAAGAGTGCCTTTAATGAAAGTCATTCCCCTCTTTTTAGGACTTTTCCAAATTATATTTCAATGCCCAACAAAAAAAAGGAAAGCGCATAAAAAACTGAAACAGTTATGCAACCTTCTAAATAACATTTGAGCATGTTCTATGGAATCTGTTGTGAAGGGTGAAGGAAGTTGTCCTTATAAATACACTTGCAGTTTAGGTCACACATTGTCTGCAGTCATTGCTAGGAGGCAAAAGCCCTGTTGTAAAACAGCTGGGCTTCTTGGCTTGGGGCAAAGGCAAATTCCACAGCCAGAAACCTAATTAGACACTTTTGGAATTCACAGCACCCTTTCACGCTATGACCTTTTCCTTTCTGCCTTCCCCTTGCTTCTCTACAGCTCACCCCCATATGTCCTCCTCCCCCCTGTCCCCACATGAACATTTGATCCTCTCCTTACTAAATATGTTGCTCTTTATTGCATAAATACTGTCTACTGGCCAAATTCAATCCTGCTGGTAATAAGACCAACTTGGAAGTCAACAGGTTTATGTCATGGATAAATTTGCCCCTGTGGTGCATTTAACTTGTAAGAGACTCTGCTTATCCAGTCCCCTAAAATTTTTCCAAAAAATGGACTGCAGAGAAGTGATTTCAAAGAAATAGCCTTATCTGTCCTGGAAAATTTCAAAGTCCCCTAAGAATCCTCATGTTGCCCTGGAAAGAAAAGCAAAATAGCCTGACTTTTTTACAAAACCCACGACACTTGGTCTACCCTGCCCCATTGCCAGGACACCCACCTGAGTGCAGAAAGCCAGGTTCAAATTCCTGGAGGGACTTGAACCTGGGTGTGACAGGTGGATATGCCAACTCCTGGTCTCACACTGGCTTCTTTTTGGACTGAAGAAGCAATTCTGTTCTGAACCTCGCTTTTTTCACTGGAAGATTTTGCATACTCACAAGGCATTTTTCATATTGACAGAGAGATATTTTTCAATGAACAGTGCCTCATCACAGATTTGCCAGCCTCCTATATCCTCAGACAAACACATTCAAAACTTTTCTAAAAGACTGCTACACTTTAATTTAAATGTTATTTGTGTCAAGGGGAAATAATATCCAAAAACACATGGATACAAGAATCTAGGTGTCTTATAAAATAAATGTGCAACTGATAGAAATGAAAGACTATTAAATGCCACTGAAGATGTGCAATTTACAATGAGAGTATTATATATCATTTTCTTAAATTGTTTTTATAACATAAGCTGCAATTTTTATCCAAACTCATTTCCAGCCAAAGAGCATGTTCCCTCACACAGATTTTTCACTTAACTAAAAACTTCAGAATTCATCCATTAAAAAAAAAAAAAAAGTATGATAAATAGGATATTTTAACTGAATTGGGTAATGGAGAACTGCTGTGCCACTCCTGAGAAATGTCTATAATTCACTTATGCCTTCTGGTATTTGTATAGCTTGTTGACTCATGAATCACAGAGTAGCTATCATAAAAAAAACAATGTCTCCTTGACAAAAAATACATTTAACTCAGCTGAGATTTGCAGTTAAGATTCATACCTACATTTTTAAAATCACAAATGCTATTATGGTACACTTGGGGAAGTGTTTTTGTAAACCTGTGCACTTTGGTGGTACATTTCCTGTTCTGAGTCCCAGGAAGCACTCCCAAATTGCTTTTCACTGTGTTCCTGGCAGCATTATTCTCACTTTGCAGAAGGTAAAACTGAGGCAGAGGAGCTCACTAAGGTTATCAGGGGAGAAGTGAAGTTCAAAGCTCAAAGCAGAGGGCAGAAGTAAATGCTGCTATGGGCAACTGGTGCCAGTTTTCCATGGTTGCCAGCTCCAGTAATGGGGACTTTCCTCTTCAATTACCCACCAGCAGTAACCTTTCCTCTAGCTGCCCTTTTGCAGAACCAAATGGACGTTTTAATCTTTTGGTTTGCTATGGAAATGCATCTTTATCACAAGCAAAAGGCACTCTGATATGTGTTGGCCCATGAGGAAAGAAACAGAAGGGTTGAGGCAGATTTTTATGAAATATGTAGAGCAGTTGGGATAGGAGCAGGTGAGAGGTGCCGACCATGGGATGTCAGTATGCTTTTGTCACATCTGGAAATGGTGAGAAACAGTGCTTGGTATAATCATTGGCAGTGGGAAAGGGAAGAAAATACCTACAGGGTGTGCAGAGGAAATGGCCAGAGTTGGGTTTTTCTCCAAGGAAAAAGAGTTCATCTCTCAAGGCCTGTGAGGCAGGGAGTAAATATCAGCTGGTATTTGGAGGGTGTCAGAAGTGCCAGGTGAGAGGAGACCGTGCAGAATAAAATCCTGATATCAACAGAGAAAGAAATCAAAACCAGAGGGCTCTTTATGACTTCAAACCCACAGAATATTGCCTCTACCATGGCAACTGGGGATGCACAGTCCTGGGCTTCCCTTCACAACCAGAGCCAGGCACCTTGGGCTGACTTCCATTCACCCCAGCCTCGTATCTTCAGCCAGGACTGAAGGGGTGCAGCCCTTGGGCCCTGAAAATATCTCTTATTTCATCTGCTGCAACAAGCAAGTATCTACTACATGCTATTGCTTTTTGCTTGAGATTAAATATTTGAATCACTGAAAAATACCATCCGTTATCATTTGCGACCATCATTTTAATCATAAACTAAACCTCAAAGCAACACTAAGTGTGCATGATTGCTAGGTGGTCAGCATCATCAAAGTCCCCTGGGAAAACTAATTAGTATGTTACTGAATATCTGCACACCTGGGAGATAAATATTGTTCACATCCCCTCCCCTAACGACAGAACGGAGATGGCTCAGTAAAACACCCTGCCTCTTAATATGCAGGGGTTGTTGTAGGAGCAGCTCAATTCATATTTCCACCACTTTGATGGTAAGTGAGCAGCAGTAGCAATATTAATCTGCAGTAACCTGTCAGTGAACTCTACAGCTAATATGATGTAGTTATGATTTTACCATCAATCAGAACTGAACAGGCCCTGGACAATCCTTACAGCACTGCCTCAAAAAATCTAATTGTGCAAAAGCTTCATTGGTTTCCAACATTTCTTTTTTATCTGTCACAGACTTTTGGCCTACTACACAACCTTTTATTATTGGTCTTATTGCATTAGCTTGCAGGACAAAAAAGAAAAGGCTAAATCTAAGAGTTCCCCTGCATTCCATCATTTGTTACCATGTAGGATCCTATTTGACAGTTCCATATTATTTTAGATTTAGATAAATATTCTTAGGACATATGGTATTGCATGAACTTTTGAACCACTGATTGCCAATGTATAAAAACAGGCTAACAACATTTTTACCGCTGCATTTGCATGTTCAAATGTATAAGAAATAGATAACAAAAATAGGAGAATTAAGCTGTAACCAGGATTGGAGTAGACAAAATGTAAACTCAGACTTGTTTTTTTTCTTTTAATTAATTGTATTCACAGAGCAGAAGAATAGTTGAAAAATGAATTATTAACAGCAAATATGAACTTCTACAGGAGTTAGAGTTCTACTAGTAATTAAGATAACTGTTCATTATTCTTTTCAGGCATTTTTAGTGCAGCCATTTATTATGTAGTTTTGTAGCTTAAATTAGATATGTGTGTGTGTGTAAATATCATAAAAGAAACACAGACAGGCATTCTCAGACAGCAGCTTTCCTTCAAACAGAGGCCATAAGAGATTACAACTTGCAGTGGGAGACATTACAACCACACTATTTCTGGTGAGTTTACTATGTGAGAAGTTCTGGTGTAACTTTTGTGATTTTAAACATATAAACCCATCAAGGAAGATGAACTATTAACATTATCTGTTTAGTCATTTTAATCTTTTGCATCTTAAATGTAATCAGGCTTTTCAGAACTGAAATTGCTAATCAGCATGTTGGATAAATGTTTCCATTTTAAAATGTGCACATTTAGACATAACAGCTGGCTGTAAAGAATATATTTATATTTGTGATTTAATGTGTCACAAACTTTATACTTGATTTCATTTCACTTTACCAAGAAACTGAGAAAATTTTTGCTAGCATGATCTCTTTTGACAGCAGTTTTACAGCAGCAGAAGAGCATGGAGTAATAAATGAGGTGTGCATACAATGCACTATGTAGTCTTTAAAGCAAGCATGTCTTCTTAACAAAGCAAAAATTTTTTACACAATTTCAAGTTATTTCATCCGTTTCTAACATGAACTCAATGCATGCAAATCAATACAGATTGTGCATAAACAGAACACAGCACTCTACTACAATGGCTGTTCATTAATTTAGAAAACTGTGCTCAAAACTGAGGGGAAATATTGTTTTCAGAAGAATTCTAACTTCAAAGAAACATTTTTATGATATGGACATCAAATGAATAGCTGAGTTTTAGCCTTCAATCAATCATAACGTAAAGTAATTGTAATCTAATAAAAATAGCTGTACAAAATAAGGAAATGGCAGTTGCATCCTGTTAAAAACATGCAGGAATGCAGCTTTGGAACTACTGAGAGAACCGAGGCTGTAGAAAGACAAAAACAGGATGTTAAATTCTTACGACAATTGGAAGCAACTGATTTTTTAAGCAGCCACCACCACCCGTGATAATTTGTTCAGCAGCCTCTAGGGGGTTCTGTGCGACTGCAGAACCCGGCAATGTCATGAGCACCTAAAAACAGGTTATCAGAGATACAGGCACTCACACCGATGTTGAAAATGTCCAGCTGCATTGTCACTGCTGCAAATTTCACTGCTACACTAGAGCCAGTGTTCTCTAAACTGAAAATCACAAAAGAGAGTTCTTGAGAACTTCAGCCCTCTTCAGAATGTGTACTGTCATCGTGGCAATAATAAAAACATTCATTATAATTAATATAATTACATTAAACTGCATATAGTCATTCCTCAGGCAAGCATATTTAAATGCCAACCACAAATTTATTCACTTTCCTTTATGTTTTTAACAATTATTTAACTTCTTGTTTTAGAAGGCTGTCAGTAAGGAACACTAGTTTTCCTTCATTATTTCATATTCCTGTTTTTGCAAGAGGCTGGAACTTTACCACCACATACTAATTCTCCTCTGTACTTTAAGAGTCAACTACAAGATGTTAGAGGATTCCTGCTATTTAAAAAAAAATCACTAGACCGTTAACAGAATGAAAAAAAATTTTAGTTAGTGTGGTACAATGTGTCATGCCTGGCCAACCACAAATGTAGCAATAGAATTATAAGCTCAGTTGGTTAGAGAACAATAAAGCCACATAAAAGTTCAAAGATTAATAACAGTATAACTATCAAAAAACCTCAAGCCATTCTTTAATGAATATTATAAAAATAACAACATTTGGGGATTTTAAAATCTGTTAGTCTGGATTTTTCAAACATGAGAACGCGTAGTCAGAAATCCTGATTTTCTCTAGACAAGGTCAGTGAAGAAAAGGCTGAATATTATCAGAGTCTGCTAAATTATTCTGGTTTGCTATGATACCTGCAAAGCAGCTCAGACATTGCAACAAATCAGTCCTCTTAGTCATAGCTGTCACAAGAGGGTGATTCTTCCCTTATACTTGTGGGGAAATTGATAGAACAAGCTGCACAAATAATTCCTGTAATGAGGATTTTCTTAACCTTTATTATTCACGTGGCCTCACTGTTATGTAAAAGGTAAATAAATGAAAGTTCTGGCTGGCACAACTTTAATTGCAAATTATAAAATGTCTCCTGCTAGTCAGTAAGTTAAAGTCAAACCTAGATATTCTATAGAACAGGGGTGGATGAGTCCAGGAACCAATGCCTGGCTTTGCTGGTCTCATGGTTCATAGCTAGAGGAATGCTTGAGAACATTCACTTCTGGTGAATGGTCCTCGTGAGGGACTGTCAGGCAGGGATGTCATGTCCTCTTGCGCCCAACACACTTTGGTCATCCTACATCTTTGAAAATCAAAATTTAAATGAGGCTTGTCCAAAATGGAATATAATTCCCTGCAGTTTAAGCTGTCTGTGGGACCTAGGGCAAGTTTTGTCCTGGTCACAAACCACAATCACACACAGCCCCCACCACAAGTATGCTGGGACTGGGTCAGAGGTTTGGTGGTTCCTGTGGCATGGGAAAGCTCCAGGACAGCCTGCTGAAAACACAGCCCCACCTTCCTGTGGATTTATGGCATGGAAATTGAAATAAGATTAATAAAACCAAAGTGATGGGCTGTAAAAAGGATTGCAAAATATATAGTGAAATTTGATATTGCCCAGCTCACGAGAGCGTGTTATACTTCAGCCAGAACAGCAGTTACCAGTGAGGTCACTGTACCTGCACACAGCTTATTTTACATTCTACTGGCACTGCAATACAAGTTTGAGTGAATACCAGTTACCAGCAAGCAGGGAAGTAGAAGTTTAAAAATTTCCAGTTTGGACTGTGAGAACATTGGCACATAACGGGTACAATTTTTTCCTCGTTTTAAACATATTTTTTAAGATTTATATGTGTTTCAAGACAGTCAAGCCCAACCTTTTCTTAGACTGCCTACTACTCAATGTACATTACACCAGCCACTGCCTGTCTCATCTCCCAAAACAGGTGTTTATCTAATGAAACCAAGAGAGCTGGACAGCATCTTCTCAGCTTCTGCTAACCAAGAGATGATGTAACAAGTCCAGGACGTTCAGAACTCTCCAATAGGATACACTGAGAATTCATTTTTTCAAAAATGTCATTCAGGGATGGGTAACATGCATGCATGAGAGATGGGCTGTCTCAGAGCCAACCCAGGAAAGAGGCAGACATTGTGAATAACAAAGGCCTGTTACTTTGAGGTCATTCATAGGAGACCTCACTCAAAGTACAGTCAGGTTAATAACATTTTCAATGTTTACTCCAAATTAATTTGTCTCAGAGTCTGTATAACCATGAACAAGTTAAGAAAGGCTTCCTTGTGTTAAAAAAATATAAGAAATCAAAATTCGCAAAATTGAAAATAAAATGTGACAGGGAATCAAACATGTCCTTATTAATTTCAAAATATCAAAATTTCCTTTCTGAACATTTAAGCTTGTATTGAGTTAGCCTGAGTTTCAAAGGAAAATGTGACTTCAAACAATTTTTGTTTTCCATTAAGAAAATGTTGACACAAGTCCTTCAAAAATTAAAAAATTTTCCCACTACTTTCTAAATCAAACAATTTTGAAACTATGACCCTTCCTTGGAATCATTTAGGTTGCAATGACTCACTAGCTTTATGAGAAAACATACCATTGTGACTACACGTGACTTGCTATCCCCTTGTGAAATCCCAGAGAGAGCAGATTCCCATCCTGTCGCATGTTTGGGTCCATTGCTTAACATTTCTGTGAAGTGGTTAGACAGTTCAGGAGTATTTTAATTCTTCCTTTATATATTAAAAAAAAAATCGTGTTCTTTGCATAATGCAATAAGGAGATTAATGTCAATCTTAAAAGGAAAATCAACAATAAAATAAAATTCATAATCAGGGCATGAAAGCTCTTGAAACTAGCAGCTCGACTGGCTATTTTCTGATACATTGACCTTCTGTACACAGTGAGGGCACTGAACACAAGCCTGTTCTCCATTCCCACAGAGCACAGGCGAAGGGTTACAGCAGCCCATCAGGCAGCTTCTCTGCTTTTATTCTAAGCCAAGAGGCCAATAGTTTCCTCTGTAATTGAGCTGAAGGACAGTTAAAAATAATTAATAGGACTTGGTGCAACTAGTATTATTTGTTGTGTTGTGTGCCTTCTAGTTTTTTATTGCCTGCTTCCAGACTTAAAGACTTTTCTTCAGAAAGGTTGAATACCAACTGTTCTGAAAGTAGTCCCAAGGCAAGGCAGAATATAAATAGCTCTGCAAGCACAACAAGCTGAAGGCTCCACAGAGGCGAAAGTACATCAAGTAATTAAAAAATACTGAATCATATAAGTAGGGAATATCCCTTTACAGTTGCAGGACATATATATTAAAAACACTACCAGGATCTGAGTTGTTTTTAACTGTCGTGCCAGTGGGAGTAATGCGTAAACAGGAAGGGTACATGCACAAGGGGAACAGTCTGGTCCACATGCAGAACTCTCCCTGGGGCAGGTCCACCTTCCCCACTTCCCCTCAAGGAAGGAACAGACTTTTGTCACCCTTCTAAAAGCACGTAAGCCATGTGTCCTCTTCCTACAGCTGCAGATCCACCAGCATCATGTGCCTAAGCCATCCAGTGCCAGGTGGCTCTTGCCTCCCCCAGTCCCTCTCCAGAAGCCCAAGAGCTGCCAAAATGATGGGCATGGGGTGGATGGAGTCCCTACCATAACCCCCTTATATATTCATTTATTCACTTACTAGACCATCACCTACACCACGACTGCTTTATTTTCAGAGGATCTATTTTCAGAGTTTCTCCACACTCCCATGGTTTCCACAGGTAGAGCAAACCCAGCCATGTGTACCAGCCCTCTGCAACAGCACCAGGTCTGATCTGAAGGAGCCATCTGACCACACAGGGGAAGGCTGTGCTTTAATTGGCTCTTTTTCTTGGGCCTTGCATACTGGGACTGACTTCACTTTATAGGAAGTCCTGACATGCAACCAATGCAAAAGGCCTTCCCAAGTCTCATGAGCCCCTGAAGGGGGGCTAAGCAGGGCCCTACCTGACACTGCAGCACCATCCATCATGTCAGCAACCTGCACAGCACTGGGAGCATGATTTGTTAGTTAACACAGCCTTTGTTAGCTCACTCTCCAGTAGCATACACCGATGGAGTTCTACAGCTGTCAGAAAATTGCCAACAATAGACTTACCAAAAACTAGGCCAGCTCCAAACTGTGCACTGATTTGAATCAATCAAAAATGTGCCTGAAAGTATTTATTTATTTATTATCCAGATGATCTTTCTTGCTGTAAAATCTGAGGCAGATTATCTTCGCAATTAAAATGAGATTGACACTCCTTAAATCTAGTTTTTATCTTCTTTTAAGTATGTATGCAAGGGGTAGGAAACAGAAACCTTGTGCATGTGAACTTTTGCCTGTTGTTGTTTACCTCTTTATTTACAAGGGCAAGCATATATGCAGCACAAATATTCTAACAACTACTGGTGGTGCACTGCATGCTGTATCAGAGGAATAAAGAACAGGGCTGATGGAATGGGGAGAGTAATTTACTGTGCACTGGTTTCAGCTGCCAGTGATTGCAATGGGAACTCAGCAGATGTTTTCTTGATAAAGGTTGTTTCTTGTTGCAGAAGCAGCAGCAAAAATCCATAGCGTTTTTCTGCAGGACTCTGCACATCATGATTCTGCCATTTCAGTTAGTCTTAACAGCTGGAGGATAAAAAAAATGTTCCACTGCATTATTTGAAATTTGTCACGTTGATTTAGTTTCACTACTGTTATTAAATTTTATTCTGGAATGGTTTACATATCAAGAATACATAATGGGTTTCTGTGTGGCCTGGGATTTATTCCTTGAATGAGGAAAGGACTCTACTGTGACATAGTCATAAAGCCTTATTGACTTGATCCTTTGCCATAAACACAGGATTCAGGGAGTTAGACTGAATATTAAATTGTTACAATGGTTGTATTTTCATCAGGAGAATAACTCCTTCCAAAACAGAACCTAACAGTAAGTCTAGATCTATGGAATTGTTTTAGAAATCTTCTATTACCAGGCACAAATAGGAAAATATTCTCCTAATTAGGCAATAAGGGTAGAAAGAAACAGCACAAATATGCATATTTAACATATTGTTCAGATCCTGAAGGAAAATAAAATAAGACAAAAAATGTAACAAAAATTAAATGTGCACAGACATATGGAAGGATTTAAATATGCAAAAGGGTGTTTCTAAACAAAGAAATACTGAACACAGAAAAGCCTTTCAAAATGTAAGTTGTATTGAAAGACAAGATGAGCAAACAAATTGAAATTACAGACGATACTCCAGTTTGATTCAAATTCAGTTTTTGGATCTCTTCTTTTATAATGGGACCACTCAGAAGTCCAAAAAACTTTTGAGTTGGCTCTAAATTTTGTGCTATAAGCCAACACTTAAATGTGAGTGACTGCCATTTTGTCACGTTCCTGGAGGGCAATTTGCACACAGGAGAAAGTTGCCGTGTCATATAATGTAAATTACTCAAGATCACATGTCACCTCAGAGAGATATACTCTTGCTGATTTGTAAATTAAAGACAAGCCACAAAAGTTCCTAATTCCTGCACAACATAACTACTCTTGAGTTTCTGCTGAAAGACTGCCATCAAAAGGCAATAAATCTTCAGGAAATAATATCACAATGCTAGCTCTGAAGCACTCATGACTTTTTCCCAACTTTCTCTGGAATATTTCTTCCAAAAGAAAGCAGATGGCAAAATACTCAGTGGGTCAACTTTTGTGTTCAGACGCTCCCAGGGGTTTCCATTAATTCGGGTTGTCTCTGTACAGACATAGACAACAACAGAAATTGCTACCCACCCTTCCTTAAGATCACCACATTTTTCCTTGCCTCACTATCAGAAGCATTATTTGAAACCAGTGTGGCTGTTCAGTGCATTCTGGATGCATAAGCATAAGGGGGAAAGAAGAATAATGCTTCTTGCCAAATTGGAATCACAGATCCAGGACGTGCCTGGGTCCAACCCAAATCCATCCTTTTCCTGGTGAAGCCCTTGGACAGATGACCTGACCTTGCTGCTCCTCTGCCAACCCAGCCACCCAACCAGGCAAAACCAGGTCTTCTCTGAAAGTCATACAGCACTGCTGAGCTGAAGTGTCTCAAGAAGCTAAATCACTGTAGAGTACCAGATTTATTTATTTACTGGTTTACTGGGGAAAAACAAATTCCTTAGAGGACAGATTTGCAGAAGAATTCAGTGCTGACCTCATTGTGTCATTATTGATGTCAGCAAAACCTGCTGGAACAAAATAAGCCCAATGATGGACGAGTCTGAAAACCTCACACGCTGTAAACCACGGAGAGGTTCACAGCACCTTCATTTGCTGCATTGCTGCTAATGAACAGAGCCCAGCCAGGGACAAGGGCTGCTGGCAGCTCCTGAGGGAGCGTGTGGGGCCACACAGCCCCAGAGCGGTGTCCCCAGCCGGGTGGGCGCCGGGGACGTGCGCTCGAGCGCGGGGAGCCCCATCCATCGTGTTTGTGCCGAGGTCCCGGGTGTTGCCAGGGGTTACTGAGCACACAGTGAGGGACAGGGGCCGCACAACGAGGGGAAAAGCATTTCAGCCCAAAAAAGGAAAACATCGGCTACAGAAATGCAATGGCAGAGGCAAACCACCAGAGATAATCAAATGTTAATATAACCACATTCCTTCCCAGCATAATGAAAAAACATCAGAAAGCACGAAGAACATGTTTCAAGTAACAGAGGGGTTTTTCTAACAATGAATTCAGATAACTCATATGCAACTGTATGAAGACCAGAAGAGAAGAGCCACTGCAGAGCTACAAAATTAGCTTGGCACACCTCCACGAGAGCCGTGCTGCTGGGCTGGGGCCCCCTCGCTCTGCCCCAGCTGCTCCCAGTGCCCACAGCCACCACCAACCCTGACCCAGAGGAGAACAAGGCTGAAATATTGCTGCTGGCACCAGCCAACCATGCAGTTCAAGCAGTCCACAAGTGGGAGGCATTAAACCTTTACGGCTGTGTACACACCAATGGCATCTCCTGAGCAGCTGTGCAGGGGAAAGGCGGAGGAGCCCCCCACAACACCTATTCTGAGTGAAGGCAGCCAGCAAAACAGCCAACACCTAAATGGTGCCTGCTCCATCTTCAGACCACACACATTTGCTGTTAGTCACCTAAATGCAGGCTGTTCTTCAGGTGCTTTCTTTTCTCAAGCTTGCACACTGTGAGAAAATAATACTCTGCTAGTCCTAGGTTAAAAAAAAATCTTTACATTTTTATAAGAGCACAAAGCCGTTAGCTTGAGAGTCCTGCTTTCCATAAAACTCACATTCATAACAAGCAATAAAAATGGAAGTTTGCTGCAATGTAACTCGTGAGTCTGTCTAAAACTTAGATCTGAAGAGATCTCCATTAAAGGTAAAATGCAGCATAGGCTTCATGCCAGACCATTCTTTTGTTTCTTTTCAATAAGAGAAAGAGTGCCAACTATGATAAAGTTTTATAAGGAAGCCACCTATTTTCCAACAACATGACTGAAATTAGCCATTCATTACATGTAAGCCTCTTAACTACTATTAATTGATATCTCTTCCCTTCTCATCTCTGAGTAAGCCAAGAATACTTTTTCTAATTGTATTTCTAACTCAACATTGATATTTACTGCATTCCATATAAAATTAGACATTCCTCTGTTTAAAAGGAATCAAATGAAAGCCAGAGAGCTGTCCTGCTAAGTGTGGTACTTTTCACAATTTTTATTGATTTCTTTGATAAGATTCACATTTAAGGCACAAGGCTGTAGCAGAACATCCGATGATACATGCAGAAAAAACATGCTGCTCTGAGTCCATTCTGCCTAAGAACAGTGGATTTATAGCACATTGAAATCAATAGCAGACTTTGCATAGACAGTATTGAACTTGAGCTGCATCCAGCAGTATGGGAGAAGGACAATGTGCAGTGGGGTGAAACAATGGTTCTGTCAGTTAACCCAGCTACAGTCCACTGCTACCATGCCCGAGAGGACTACAGGCAATCTGCAGCATATTCCTAGGAACTTCTGAAAGTCTGAGCCCTACCTGTGATCAAATTAGTCATTGTAAGAATATCACCAATAACTTAAACTTAGGTGTTGATAGAACCACACAGCATCTCAAAAAAAATTGCTCTATCCAGGAATATAACTCAGAATGTTAAGTTTTAGAAATGTGAATTATTAAATCAGTCTCATGCCTTTCTCCTGACAACAGTAGAAATCTCCTGCAATGTTATTTACTAGTACTTTTGTGTGCTTGTTATTTTTTAAATATACCACACTGAGTGGCAAAGAATGTTGGGTAAACAGAATAAAAAAGAGATTTATTTTTTTTTACCTCACTATAGGTCTTGTTCATGCCACATGGTCAATTTGCCTCACTGCCACCCCTTTGCTTTCTCACCTTTAACAGGAGAGATAGTAATACCTATCTGTTCTTTAAGACATTTATGCTGATTCCTTATCACTTACCAAAATCTTTCAAACTGAAAGAAGTGTCACAGAGGCAATATGAGACATAAATTTGTCTTTCACTGTGTTTCTTACTTCCTTTTTGTGTTGAGAGCCAAGACTCGTTTCTGATAGCTATCATGTTCTACTCCTTCTCTCATCAATTATTTGAAGAAGTTACTGTCATCCAAGGCTATGTTTCTAATGATTTTTTTAGTTGTGTAATTTAAAGAGTGCAAAATCATTCAATTTCATCTTATTCTGGAGATCACTAACTGTAATTATACATGGAAATGATGAAATGAAGAAAAACCAGATATACTCTAATCCACTTTCAGAGTCTGGCATAAGAAATCCAGGTCAGTTATGCTAATTTCAAACAGTGTAAGTTCACCAATGCTTCAGAAAAATAAAACTGGTATCAAGTTATGGAGCAAAAGTTTGTTCACAACGAGGATTTAATTTTCCTCACAGAAACAGAGGAGCTAAATAAAAAGACAAATTATTCTCTTCGGACTATTTGATCAATCAAGAATTGCAAGTCCAATATAAACACACCTTAAACCCAATCCCAAACCCAAAAGACACCCCTCCCCAAAACATTCAGCCCTCCCAAACCAATTGAAAAAAGCATATTGCAAAATTTCATGTTATGCAAAGGGTTCAAGGAGATTGACCTCAGTTCTTTCAAAGGCTTTGGTAACTATTCTTTGAAGAAAAGAAATGCTACTGAGAACAGATCCTTTCACACATGAGAAGAATAAATGAAAGATTCAGAAATGGCTCTGACATTGAGTTCCTTTTCAAGTATTTCATCAGCGGGAAAAAAAAGGAAGAAATGCTGGGAGCACTGAGGGAGAGTGGGATGAGGATCCTGTGAAAAAACTGCAGCTGATAAAGAATATATAGGGAAACACATTAGGGCAATGTGAACAAATAAAAAGTCCTAGACAACATGCATTCTACAGGACTTAAAAGAATTAGCTAAACTCCTTTATGTTCACTGTGCACAAGCCAAATAAATGAAAAATTAAAGCAGAGGGAAATATTAACATTATCACCTTAAACAACAGCAAGGGTACTGCAGACAGACTCTTGTAAATCCAGTTTCTGTTCCTAGTGGTCACTCTGTCTTCAGTGAGCCTTGGGTGCAGGGCCCTGAGCAAGGACAGGGGACTATCCAAGTGCAGATGAGCTTTAACAGGGGCACGATGTTGTATCTCACAGCATCTTAGCTGAAAAAGTAATTCACATTGGCTCAGCCATTTCCATGTGGCTTTCAATTTGCTGAGGTAATGAAATTACAGGAAATAAGCTGCAATGTAGCAAGGTGGTGGGAACTGTCTCCTGGCTGCCATGTGGATGACTGCTAGAAACAGTCTGTTGGACTTCTTTATTAATGATCTGGAAAAGGGAGTGCACAGCACTTTGATGAAACTCACAGATACGAGTATGAAAGACAGAAAGACAGTGTACAAAGAAAATAATAGATAATTTCCTAGAGAAGATAGAACCATGGAAACAAAATAACTAAAGGAGACTCAACTTGGAAAATAATGCAGTCTGGGAAAGCATCTGAGAGGGAATAAGAGGAAGGAGAAATCTCAGATGCAATAATGATGAAAGAGAGGTAGGGAGATAGCTCATGCTAAATGATGTGAATTGGCAACGTGCTCCGGCCTGGAAAGCCCACTACAATAATGGACAGGGTAAGGAGTGTCACATCACTGAGAAAGGAACAAATGCCACTTTCTGCATGCTGCTGGTACAGCTCCATCTGGAATGTTATACACATTTCTGGATATTGACAAATTTGAGAGTTCAGAGAAGAGCACCAAACATGATCCAAAGACTAAAAGGATTTATTTATGAGGAGATAATAGAAGAGTTAAAAATACAAATTGCTTGGCAAGAAATGATTAATGAGGGACATGATAACAGCCTACTAATATTTGAAGAAGACCAACGGTGAAGGAAAGGCATTTTTCAGCAGGATTCTCAAGGAACATCAGAGTCCAGAGAATGATTGAGAAGAAAAACATATCCTGAGTATCAAGAAACACTTGCTGATCATGAATTATCATAATCTGTGGAATAATTTCCTCTGTAGGAAAGGAATGGAGCTTTTACTTGTGGCTTTTAAGCACAGACTTGAAGAATTCCTTAAGAAACCTACGTATCCACAACTGCAAAAGTTTGGCCTCTCTGATCCATTCCAGCTTAGCCAAGCTGGGTGCAGCCTACAATTCCCTCTTCCCCAAGATGATTTGGGCATGTTTGTAAAGATGTTACATTCTTATTTGTGTTTCTTCCCATGCTGTTTGCTAACCTGACATTCATCAAACTAAAATAAAAAATAGCTTTTAGAGACATACTTTTGTTACTTGAGGGCCAGTGAAAGTCTCAGCACCTGTCTTACCACTGCATGCAAATAACAAACCAGCAGTTGGACACCTGCAGAGCTCTCAGGGACTGGGTTCTTGATGAGCTACATTCAAGGTAAATATCAGATACAAGTGCTTCTTCCCTTTTTTAAGGTGAAAAAAATTACAGTGTAGCAAAGCCTGGTTTGTCAGAATGCTCATGGTTGGCCAATAACACTGGAAAAACAGCATGAACCTGGCAAGGGATGGAGCTGGAAGGTAATTGGAATCCTTCTTCCTCCAGCCACAGGGTGTTACCCAGGGAGACAGAATGCTGTAACACGTGTCGTGCAGCAGCAACAGAAGTTTTAAATCTTGCAGCTCCCTTAGCTAGATATATCTCCCAAAGTTAGATTAATTGTGTATCTTTCATCTTCAGCCATCTCTGAAAGGCCTTATCTTTATCTCTGCTTTCAGAGGTCCATAAATTTCTCTGTGTTCAAAGGCTTCATCCCTTCCCCCAGTCCCTCTCTAGTTCAGCTATCCTCAAACTCCAGCATGACTGGCAAATCTCTCTGTATTTAATCCCCTTAAATTATCTTCCCCTTCATACCTCCTTCCGTGTCTTTCACCTATTTCCTTCCAGTGCTTCACTGCTAAGTTCATCCTTGCTGAATCCTTCTGTTGGCAACCTCCTTCCTGCCAAAAACTTCCCATTATGGAAGTCAACATTGCTACTTTCTTTGCTTCCTGCTACATATTTCCCTGGTACTGGAAACTGAAAGTATTTAAAGACTGTCAATTTTAAAACCATGAAGTTTATTTGAATGTTTTCACTTTTTCCACAGACATCTTTTCCCCCTCTCCAGAGGCAAAATTATCCATAAACTGTTGCCAATGGTTAATGCTTAAAGCATTCACCAAAGAACTTACTGTGACATATATTCAACTTTGACACTTGTTTTATGCTAAGTAAAGGAATTTAAATCCCTAAAAAAAAATTGATTTCGTTTATAAGCAGGCAGCTATGTTTTCTATGTAATTTTTATTCATGTTTTTTCTTCATCAGATATGACTGGTTCAGGTAGATCAGTCCCTGTACGCTAGGTTACCATAATTATGCACTATACCCATTTCAAAATTAGTTCCAGCTAGTTAGCTTCACTGCAAGACAATTCACACTGCCAATTGAGAATTTAACCCAGTTTGATGATGGATACATGTAAACAGCAAAATCCATTATTTATACACTGTAGGAAATAAACTCTCTGGCTGGTCAGGGACATGAAGCATGTGAAGGATTTTCATTTTAGATGGTTGGAAATTTTAAACTCAAGCAGCTTTTAATCAACATACCATTGAAAAAAATTTCAGCAGTTGCATTTCTTATTCAGCAGCGATACAATGTAACTGAAAATAGAAGCTCCAAAAGCTTGATGGTCTATTACTCAACATGTGCTTATAATAAATTAGATGTAAATAGCGGTTATGGTGTACTAAGAAAAGCAAGAAAAGACAACCAGTTTCAATAAGCTGGAGGGGCTGAGAAAAGGGCCATTTCTGTCCTACTGTTCTGAAATAATCCCTGTAATTCAAGCACTTGCATGTATCATTGGTTTCTATTATTATCAAGCTGCAGTAGCATCTAGATGCTCAAGTCCCATAGTAATAAAATAGTTTTAGAAAGCTAGCCCCAGTTACAGAACTAGACACTGCTGTCCCTCACTGTCAGCGTCAGCAGCAAGGCTGGAGTGGGCTCTGGGCACAGGAGGAGCTGCAGGAGCTCTGCAGAGGAGGGATGAGAGCTGAGGGGTACAGGGTGAGCTCCCCTGACCCTGCAAACCACCTGCAGGTCACCTCAGATCTTCCCACAGAGCTAGGGGCCTTATTCCCCATGAACCAAGGGGTGCAAAGACATTGTTAATTTGGCTTAAATAGCCATGGTTACACGAGTAAAAGGGAATTAAGGAAAGCGTTCAGCCTGAAGCCCTGGAGCAATGAGCACCTCCCCACATACGCAAATTTACTGAAAGAGAGTGAATTCTGTCTGCAAGTAAAAGGAAGACAAGCTGGCTTTATTTCTGGGTCTGGTTTCCTGTACTCTTAACAGCTTTCCTTTAACTCTAGGTGAAGACGGCTGCTTATGAACCACACAGACAGGCAGTGAAGGCTGCACGCCCCACCGAGTGACCGAGATGCAGGCTACAGTTTTTCACAAGGACGCTATAAGAAGAAAGTGTTAAAAAAATCAGTCATGGGTTCACCATGTGAAGCGATGGCCTCCATCACTTCCCCCCATTTATGCCTATCCTGCATCCCTGTGCTGTGGTTGTGGAATCTCATCCATTACTGCCATGCCCTGGGTCCTCTTTAGCTCCTCAGCTCAGGGAGCTGGGTGCTGCGGAAAGCAAACACGCCTGTGTAACACGGGACCCAGCACGGGCTGGAAGGGCAAACTCGTCCCCTTTGGGCTGTGCATGCCTCCGAGGGGAATGGCAAAAGTTTGCTGCAGAAGTTTGTGACAGTTTGGTACAGAGAACCATTTGGGGTGAGTCACTGGTAAGACTTCAAGATTGTGAGTTGGAACAAAGGTCTCAGTGGAACAGTACAAGGATTATTTAAAATTTTTAACTTCTAATTTGTCATGAAGAAAAAGAGAACACTTCATCCAAAGGCAATTTTCCAGGAGTGATTGCTCTGACACGAGCAGCGAGCAGTAAGGGAGGTGCCAGCGCAGGAAAATGTGTGTGCCATTGGCAGGACGTGCATGGGAACATAAGAACTGAAAACCCAAGTGAACTCTCTGGCATAACAGCAGACAGAATTGCAGCTGATGGCAATGAAGTTCCCACACTAATACTTCAGTAGGAAAAGGTGCAAATAAAGAGTTTATTGAAAAGCACACAGAATCAGAGCTTGATCTGTATTTAGAAGAACTGAGTTTCAGAGCCTGCATGGAGCTGTCACCTGAGGACACTTTTTCCAACAGAAAACAGAAACCAAGACCAGCTGCATTATTAGACACTGGGGACTTGTAAGAATGGAAGCTGAGACAGCAAAACAAACTCCTCAGTCAAACTCAGTGCTGACAAATCCACCTCATCCTGGAATAAGAGTGAGAGCTGGTACTGAACTTCATGGGGATTCTGAGCTTCCTGGAAACTGCAGATGTGTGTTTTTTACAGTAATTGCTGTATAAGTGATCCTTTTATTTTCTTCCATACATCCTGCTAATACCCTCTGCAGACTCATCAGCCTTCCCTGGTTATTATCCCTGACCCGATCCATTAGGTCAGAACTGCTCTTTATTGTATATTACACGAACAGGGCCAGGCACACATTCAATGCAACCCTGAAACGCTCGGTGCTTCAGGGCCCTTTCAGGTATTGCATTTACACAAAACCATCGATTTGGAATTCAAGACTCGCCATGTACTCAGTGTTCAATTTAAAAACAGCGGCTCTTACTGCTTTTTCCGAGTACAATTTCAGAGCTTTTGATTGTTATAAATAAATCGCTGCTCAGGTGCTTCAGCAAACACGTCAGACCGCAGCGCTGGGCTCGGCCTCGGCGGCAGGGCCCGTCCGTGACGTCACGCGCAGACGGGGGAGCGCGGAGTGACGTCACGAGCGGGACGGGGAGCGCGGCGTGACGCGCGAGGGCGGGCGGCGGGGCTGTGACGTCACGCGCGGTGTGACGCGGCGGCGCTGTGACGTCACGCGCGGCGTGAGGCGGCGGGAGCGGGCGGCGGCGGGCCCGAGGCGCCGCTGGGTGTCGCTGTTGGCGGGCGGCGCGCGGCCGCAGCTCCCGCCGTACAAAGCCGGGCGGGGCGGGGAGGGGCGGGGCGCCCGCCGCCATCTTGGCCGGCCCGCCGCTCCCTCGGGCGGAGCCCGCACCCCCCGGGCCGGAGGGGCCCCGGCGCTGCCGCCCTCGGGCGGCCCTTGCTCGGGTGGCGCTAAGCTCGGCGTGGCAGCTCCCTCGCAGACAGGGCGGCCCGGCCGCCTGTGTCCGTCGCTCCTCGCTGGGCGGCGGTGAGCGGCGTGTGCCACAAAGGAACGCACCCCGCTGCCAGCGCTCGGGGGAGGCTTGCGAAGCAGCTGGGATAATTTGCTGGAAAATTGAATTTGGGGGCAAAGAGAAAATCAGATCAGGGACAGAGGAGTGATAAGAATGCTGAACAGGGGTTTGTCCTAGAAATAGCAGGTGAAGACTGTTTCGCAGCTGTAGGAAAGGCCGAGCGCGCCGAGCTGCCTGACGTTCCGCGAGCATGGGGGAGGTGGTGTAAAGCAGAAATGCCCAGCACCGGTGCGTTTGGGGTTTAGCTCTTCCTTAAACCGGGGTCAGATTTACAGGGAAGTCAAAGCTGGGGAAATGGACACCAGTTCCTGGTCCCGTCTTAGGGAAGATTGTTTTGAGGGACGTTTCATCATGTAACTTACGCCTTCCTCCACTTAGCCCTGAATTTGGTCCCTGGAGATTGGTTTAGGCCATGGTGTCCATGTACGTGTTTGAGGGCATTTCCTGATTCCAAGTGGGCGGTGTTTGCTATCCCCGGGGTAGTCCCAAGTTACAGGGTGACACTCCCGTGTCAGGGACACTCCTCTGAAAGGGGGACAAGGAGGGACAAGGGGGCCAGGCTGGGTCTGTCACAGCACCACGTGTCACACCTGGTGATCCCTCTTCAGGAATACACCAGGGTCACAGTGCAAGGAGCCCTTCTGGCTGGGGCCATTGTCAGCAACAGGCCCTGTTCAGATGGATCCCTCCGGCACCGCCACTTGAAACCACTCCAGTGTGCAGGAGTGGTCTGAACACTTAATAAAAGAAGGTGCAGAAGAATGTAAATTAGGAGGTGAGAAGCTTGTAATAGGAATGATTTGTCATGACAACTGTGTGCAGAGGTGAAAGATGCTGTATGCCTTAGGCAAGTAAAGGGCTCAGCACTACTGTGACACAAGCTGTTGATTTTGAAAGGCAGACTCAATGCAAAACAGCTCAGAATCAAGCTTTTTGGCTGCTACTGCAAAATTACTCAATCTGAAAGTAGGGTATGTGGAAGAATACAATACTTTTTCAGACATTCTGTGATTTTGTGAAGATTACTGAACACCCACAGCAATTCCACGGATATCAGCTCAAGCACCATTTTGAGGCAGGTTCCCACCTTTGCTGTGTAGGATTTTTTTCTCTGGGGGTGCTGCCACCATTAAAGGGCAGAGATGGGAGAGGTTAACACCCTTCCTCCTTCCGAAACTGAGGTGGAGAGGGGCAAAATGCAGCCTCTCATTCATGCTCTGGAAGGTCATTACACAGCCACAGCTGTCAACAGCCAGACCCTGCAGAACTGCTGGTGTGTGATGCCTTAGCAAGTTTTAAAAGGAACTAGTGGCAGTTTGTTACTACAACATAAAGAAGAACATGTTCCTTTTGTGCCCATCTCCTTTCCTCCTTGGTCCATGAACTTTCCTGAAGAGCTAATTATGGCACTTCACCTGAGTTTCCAGGGAGAAGTATCTTGTACCTCTCTAATAAAACAAGGTGTTTCAAGAGCTCTGCAAATCCCCTTTGGACTGAGGAGACCTTTGGAACTCTCTTCACCACAGCAAAGTGCTGTGCTTTAAAAATGTTGCAGTTCAAATGACAAGCTTGCGTACTCCAATATTGGCAACACTGCTGCAGGAAGCTTTGGCAGTCCATGAGAACAGCAACAGGGACACTTCGGGAGCCAGTTGTGTTTTGTGTGGTTTTTCCACTTTGTACACACACAAAGGCACACACACTCAGCCCAGTCTACCCTGGCAGCAGATCGCTGACAAGTGTGAAACAATCATTTCTAGACAGGCTGAAATCATTCTCATGGCTTTGCCTGTGCACATCTCATCCAAAGTAGGGAATTTGCCAGTTCTAGCTAGAATTTAGCTGGAATGCCCACAACTCAAAAACATCTTTGGAAAACAAAGAAAACAACCTGTTAAGCTGGAGTTGGTGGCCACCAGCCTGCCAGCCTTTGGCATCTGGATTGAGTGTCTTTGCTGTTTAATGTGAATCAGAAAGCACAGATAGCCAGAACAGGTCTGGGGAGAGACATCAAACAAGTGCCAGAAGGAATTAACGAATACGAGGTTTTTCTTTCTTTTTTATGTTTTGGCTAATCTTCCACATTTAACAGCTCTACTAATTTCCATGATTTTAGGAATGAGCAGTCCCATGTTCTATGGACATACCAAATCCTGCTATAGGAAGGGTGGTGGGTCCCAAAACCCGCTGTGTGCAGTTTTTTGTCATAGCTTGGCATCAATAAAGACATAAAGAACAAAAGAGATCCTGCTACTACTGCAGAAGGGGACATATTGAAGCCAGACCCCGTCCCCAAGAACATGTGTTTCTCTACTAGACAGATGAGATTGGAGTTCATCAGGGAGTTGTTTTCTTTCTTACAATTATTAATTCCAACCTTGTTTGTGAATTTATCCATAGAATAAGTAAAATATGAACAGCAGTGTTGTGAATAATCACCCGAGGTATGTCCATCCCAAAGGAAAACCCCCACAGCTGTGCCAGGGGTGTGCTCTGCTATCCACACAGCTGTAGGATGTGCTGGTGACAGCAGTCTCTGATCGAGCTGCACTCCTCTTTTGTGTGGGTGACCATCAGATGATCACACCAGCCCTTTTTGGACTGCTGAACTGAATTTGAACAGGCAAACGAGATTTCTGTGCTTGTCAACCAGCAGTTGTAGTAATTGTCCTAGGCACAGTTGGTCTAAATAAAATCACAGATGTTGAAGTCTCCGTTTTGCTGCTGGTAGCAGAACACTGCTCGCTGCAGCTGATTTTCTGGTGCTTTCAAGCTGGTTTTGAGGGCCATATAAAAATAAGTTGTTTGCTTAACCCCAAGTAAGCACACAAGAAGGAAGTTTTCGGCACAAATGGCGAAGATCCTCAGCACAGTCCCTTTAATGTAGCGGAATGGAGTTGTAAAAGTCCCAATTCTGCAGCGAAAGGATTCCTTTGATGTAGAGAATGTGCAATAAGCTTTGTAGAGATCTTGCAAATTCCAGTGTGTGGTGTGTGTGCTGAGAAGCAGGGGTTCTAGATGGAGGTGCTGTGGAGTGAGTCCAGGCAGTGCCCCAGCCCCCACAATGGCTCAGGGCAGTGGAGGCTTGAGCAGTTTAGACAGTCCTCCACACTACTTCAGTGGCTCAGCAGACTAACCAGAGGCTTCAAAATAACTCAGACTGTGGGCACCAGGAAAATTTTTCAAGCTACTTTACCCCCAGCTTTTCAATCCCTTCCCATAAATTTCATATGTATTACTTAAGGATGGCAAAGATGTGGGCATCACCCATATTCCCAAAACAATTGCAGTTCATTCATACAGAAACACTTACAGGATCAAGGAGACTTCGAATGAGCTGTGTTGCTTGCTTTTTTTTCTATTTTACTCCATTGGTATCCCAGCTATTCTGGAATGTTTACAATTGTTTTCATTCTTGGTTCCTATCTACTAGCTCTGTGTTTCAAGTGAGTGGGAAGGAATTCTGTGTGTTGTTTTGAATAAAAGATTTTTTCCAAAATTTAGAGCATGATATATTCTTTTCTAAGTCCACAGGTGAAATCCAGTGTGCAGAAATGCAGCAGTCCAACCTCCCTTATCCTTGGAACCATCTACACAAATTTCAGTGAGCCAAGACTGCAAAGGGGGGATGAGGAACTCGTGAAGAGGCTCACAAGTGGGACGTGGCAAGAGGTCCTGGATGTCCTACCAGCCCAGTCAGCAGGGCTCAGATAGGCTGGGCCATTCCCTCTCTCCTTCCCATTACAGAGGGCTCAGATTAATCAGTAACTACTGAGTCCTGGTTACGTGATGTAACCCCAAGATGAGAACAGCACTCAGACCGAAGGGGACTGGCCTCCTTGGAGAGCTAAGGCCATGTGTGAGACAGCAGAGGAGCACTAGGATTTAAATAAGAATCCTTACCGTATTAAAGGCTGATGAGATGCATGCTTGTGGCTCAGTTCTGACCCTACCCCCACTCACATTAAATTTTTGAGAGCTTTTCCTTGCATTAGCAAATATGTCCAAATTCTAAGTTGCCTGCCAGGCAGAACTGGCCTACTTCAGCTTCTACAAAGAGGCAGCTGCTAAAGCATGTGTTTTCCACTCACACAAGGACTCCAACATTAAACATGATGGGCATTTTTTTCCCTGTCTTCTGCTTCTCCTGCAGTAGAACGTTTCACAGAAATTACTTGGTCTGTGTGAATTTGCATGACACCATATTTCCTGAACTGTGTGGCCCTGAACCATATAAAGGGTATAGAGAGGGTCCTTGAGATACAGAAGCTTCATTTTATAAGGAATAATGAGAAATAACCATTTAATGCCATAGAAAAAGCTACATAAAAATTCATTTCCATCCCTGCTGCACAGTAATGGCCTTATTTCCAGAATCTGAAAGACAGCTGAGTAAGTAACACAAAGCATCAGACCCATTTTTGTGAAATACGCTGTTTTGTGTCAATGATAGAAAGGACAAGAGGAGAAAATGTCTCCATCAAGCTCTGCTTCCTATATTTAGTGTATATTCAAGTGCTTCTTGGTATATCTAGAAACAACCGAATGACAGAAAATACGGTTTGTAGTTAAGGTCCCATATTAACACTTTGACTGAGTGCAGAGTAAGGAAATACACAATATTCTGCAATGAATAAATGAATATTTAACAAATCTGAATGAAGATAAATTGAGAAAATCTTGTTATAAAGACAAACAAATACATCTTTATTGCATAGGCAGCAGCTCCACATTGCACATGACAAGGTTTGCTTTATGTAATAGGGTGAGGAGGTATGCTAACTGTGTGGAATACAATTGAATTGAGAAAATATATTTTTAAATTTCCATAATGGAGGAAGGCAGCATGTCTGAGGTTACTCACATTTTAGATTATTATTACTGAAGACATTTTTTACATCATTAGTTTTTAATATAGATTCTGTTTGCTTGCACTTTACAACTTAACTCTGGTTTGTAGAATTGAAGATACAACACATGGATGCCTGGAATGTAGGTTCTGTTAGAAATAACCAGGTTTTTTTAACTGAATTTTACACACATATATCTAGAAGAATAACAGTTTCCTACATTTTTCATTAAACAGCCCATCTGTTCCAATCTTTTTCAATGTTAAAAAAAAAAAGGGCAGAAAAAGCAGCATAGCAAAGTCAACATACTAATTTTTGTAGTACATCCATTTAGACAAAGAAATTTTCTTTCTACTGACATTTCCCAGAAGAGGATGAATATTATTGGAAGTTTGCAACAAAGGTGTAATGGAATGCATTTCTTGCCATCCCCTTCAGAGACCCGTGTGGATTCCCACTCATTCCCAGAAGAAAATGTGCAACACTGCAGAGGTGCTGCTGCCCAAAGCTGCTGGTGCACTGGCTGCTCCATAAAACCCCATTTAAGAACCCTGCTTCAGGTTTTAAACCTTCTTGTTTTTGCATGCACAAATCAGTGCAAGTATCTATTTTAATATTGTAATGGACATCAGCGGCTAAAGTGGCTGTCATGATTTTCTTCCTCTTCCCATACTTAATATTTATTCATCAGAGATCAATAACCTGAAAAATATTTCATGTAAGATTCTACTACGTATGTAAGCTGGAATTCTTAGAAATTCTCAAGTCATTCAAGTGGTTTCAGCAGGATTACTCACAGAAGTCAATCCTTTATGTGGAGAAAACCTCATCTGCAGCTCACTTGCTCCGTTTATATTTCAGGGATGCCAAACACTTGGAAGCAATGCATTTTATTGGCATTGTGGTGATGTTGTAGTATAAAAAAACACTGGCATAGATGTAAACAAGAATATCTAACACTGACAGGAAAATGTTAGGATTCCAAGCACAGGGCTCATTTTACTTTGAGACAAGTTCAGATTAAATCTGGGAATCTACCATATGCCTGAATCTGCCTACAGAAGGTGGAATGCTGTCAAAACTCAGCTGGTGTGGAGCCGCTGTGAGGTGTTTGCAGCAGGTGACTTTCCTAGATAATTAGAGCCACTTAGTCTGCTGTTTGGTATTCCCAAACTGGAAAGAAACATCATCACTACAGGTGGCACACGCAGCTGAAGAAAACCCCATTCCGCAAGTGTTGTGGAACTGAAGAGATTCTAGCAATATCCACTGTCAACTGCAATACTTTTTATTCTCACACTCTGTTCTTTAAGGATGACACTGAATTAAAAGAGAAAAATGTGGTAATTTACACCTACTGAACTCAATGATTATGAGAACCAGGTAAAAATAGTGATGCTTGTTGCTCACATAAACTAAATGATCTTGGTATTAAAACTTTGTCATTATGCAGTAAACACATTATGCAAGAGTTTAGTAACTGAACCCAAGAAGTTAAACTTTCCATTTTTAAAAGTTATAGTCTATGATGCAAAGGGAAACTATGAGTCCATGAAATAGATCTGCAGTCATTATGGGTCTTTTTTATTATGTTGCTGGAGTTTTTACTGCAGTAATGGTAAATTTCTAAATAACATTGTACTAATTTCCATATTTATTTTTGGCTTAGTTCTCATTTCAAGTGTGTAAAGTATGATTTCATTAGTCCTCACTGATTCATAGAAAATGTGATATGGCCTGTGTCTTTTTATTAATGAAAGGAAAAATAGGAATGAAGATATAGATTGTGATGAGGTTTAGAAATACATTTGCTTCATCTTACAGTAGTTCTGATGCAATTACAAGATTGTCAAGTCTAAGCTGTGTTGCGTATTGCTTGTAATACAAACCGTGCCTAATGAAAAAAATTATGTAATCAAAAGCTGTATTTTTGAGACTCAATATTCCTCTCTATCCTTATGAGCAGAGCTTCTTGTCATAAACTAATTAATTTAGGTATTAAAAGAAAAATGTTACCACTGTAATAAAGAAATTGATATATTATTTGGAGAGTGAGAGCAGGGGAAGAACAGGTATTTAATTCTTATTGCTTCTTCTGATATTATGTGGGTTAAAAGTTAAGTTTAGTTACAGTATTTTCCCAAAGTGTTTCACTTACTGAAAGAAAGAAATCCCTGCTTGCTCCAGTGACCTTTAATAATCCAAACTAGCTGTTTGATAGGCCATAGGAATTTGATATGAGTATTTTGGACACCAAACTTTATCCTGGGGGTAAAGTTTATAGTGGGAGAAATGTTTAAATTGGCACAGAGTCAAGGCAAAAACCTTCATAGAACTTACAAAATATATTAATTTTCATGGTTTGTAGTTTATGACAAATGACTGGTTAAAGGAAAACACATAGGAACTTGGCAAAAACTGGAAAGGTAAAACCAACAAAACCAGTTTCAGTTTTCAGGATCCTGGTAAAACGTATTCAAAGCGAAACTGTCATATTAAGGGAAAAAAGGCATGAGCCATAGGAAAAATAAATAAAAATTCTTTCCTCTTTTTTCCATGCAACAGTGACAATACTTCCTATTTGTTCAAATCTTTATGTAGTACAGCCTTTAATACAACAGTCTTTTCACATTAAGGTTCTGAACAGGGAATTATCCTCCCACTCGAGCTTCTAATTTCCTCTTCCTGTCCCATATATAAAACAGCTGGGTGCGGTTGTCTGATGAGACCAGCTGCCTTGGTCTCCAAAGCTATATTACCCCTTCCTGTCTGGTGCATGAGCTCTGCTCAATTTAGGGGAAGAGAAGAGTGATTCTGGTCTGGTTTGTCATGTTTGTTTTAATCTCTGTGTTTCTAAGCCCTGAGAAATCAAATGAGTACTGTGTTCCATTAGAAAATTCAAAAAGAAAATGTGGTGATGAAGGAGTAGCAACTCAAGAGATGCTTAAAGAGAAGGCCCAGAGCTAAATCTAGAAGAAGGGTTTTTGGGCTTTGTTTTTGAATGAGGCAAAGCTACTTCAGTTAGATGAAGAAAGAAGGATTTTCAGCCAAGCTGCTGAAAGGATGAGAACTAGGGGGAGTTTCAGCTGAGAAAATTAGACCTGGTCTGAATGCAAAGACTAGAGAGTTCAAGGCAAAGACAATCTTCCTAAATTTATGACAAAAGTAGGCCAGTAATTGTGTGGTATAATTCATTGTGCTTGAGATCAAGAAGTGGGTTGGAGGTGCTTAAAATGGAGGAAGGAGGAAGAATATCCTGAAGGTGTGCTGGGCTTTAGCTGATGGTTGCATATCCATTAAGCTTCCGTGATGCTGATAGAGATTGCTGCTGTGAACCTGCAGAGTCAACAAACAAATCCCTAGTCTTGAAATTTGGCCAAAACAATTTAAAAGGTAACTTTTTGTGTGGTACAAAGCAGAAGTCCCATCGGAACTGGAGGAAAGAAGGGGAGAGTCCTTCTAGAGGTTCAGTAGAAGAAAGAGGGTGCTTGGGATTTGATGTTGTCATTGAAATTAAGAGGGTGTGATGATGTAAATATTTACTTGAACAGATGCACTGGAGAGTGTTAAAAATGATGATACATGGAGAGAATGAAAATGGAATAAATTATTGTGAGATTTGTCTAGGAAACAATCTCTCAAAACTCTAATGACAGCATATTTATTAAAATGTGAGGAGGAAAGTCACACTGAAGAGGATCTTGGCTGGAAGCAGTGTGAAAGAAAAAAGTGTTTAATGGTATTGACATCACAGAATGAACCAAGAGATGAAAGAAGTCAATTGCTGTGTTTTTGTGTGGCTGGATTTTGTGTATATGTTTCAGGAGGAAGAATTTGTTCTATATTTCCATTTTAAACGAAAAAAAGTAAAAAAGAATGCAGCAGAGCCTGAGGGGGAGGTTCAGGAGGTGGTCAAGGACTGGCTGGAGGAAAACAGATGAGAAATTTGTGCACCTGCAGTAGGGACCATATGGGAGAGACTTGGGGGTAATTGCTGACGGCAAAGGTAAACTGATGAGAGATCAAGTCATGCTCTGTTAAGCTGCTTTTGAGAGATTGCCACAGCCCTGTGCAGTGAAAAGGAAAACAGAGGAAAGCAAAGATTGGTATCACTAAAAACTGTAATCCAGCGACTTATTTGTGCTGGGAGAGGTGTTCTGCTGGGCTGAGACCAAAAGAGGGAAGAATAGGTTTCTGATGGGGAAAGTCATTCCAGGTTTTTGCCAGACGCATTCACAAGAACAGGGGTGGAGGAAGCAGATGTTTGAGGGACTTGGCAAAGTGGACAAAAATGTTGAGGCATAGAAGATCCAGGAAAGGGGGAAGGAGCATGCAGCAGTGGAGAGAGGTGCTTGAGAACAGATGTAGAGTTTCTGCCCTTTGCTAATACTAGGCAGGTCCTGCCCTTGAGAAATGCGATTGAGTGAATAGTAAGAATGCATCCAAATAGAATGTAATGGAGCAGCATCTGCCTGGAAAAATAATTGGAATCAGAAGGGTAATTTTGTAACTGTCAGTGCAACTCTTTACATCGGCAGGAAGAGCCGCGTCGGGGTGTGTGGGGAGAGAAGAAATCCTGAGAACATTGATTCATTCCTGTGCTTCCCAGCAGACTCCCATTGCCTGAGCTTGAAAATGCAGCAGAGACAAGAGCAGAAAACCCTGGCAGCTGCAGACGAGGCAGAATGTGGAACAGAATGGTCACTTTAACTTTTTTAAAAAAATTTTTAAGCCCATAAGAAAGCATCTGGTTTTCCTAGGGAAAAATAATCTGTTTTTCTTGCACGTAGAGGAATGTCCGACAGATACAGGGTGCCCTAGACGTGGGAAAAGCTAAATAAACAGGGTGGCAGCTGATTTTCTTTTTTCCCCTCTAATTTTGTAGAGGTAAATAATGGCCTCCAATGGCATCACATAACTTTTTTCACTTTTTTTTTCCTGTTTCACAACATAATGGTAGTTCTTAGCATTGTATTTCCTATCAAACATGGATTCCCATTTCATGACCTCTCCCTCATTTTACTAAGAGAACATTATTTGGAAAGAGTTTTAAGCAGAAAAGCTAGTTCTGCCAAACACATCTGTAGACATTCAGCTCTTCTTCACACAAGAGAATTTCTTCTGTGAATGCTGCATCTAGGAGTGAAGTGCAGTGATAAGGCAGGATATTCTCAATACCTACTTATGTAGGTATCAAATACTATAAGCTCTGCCACATGTGACAAAAGCCACATGACCCAAAAACTATTCACAGAATCCTGTGCAAACAGCAGAAGCAAAACAAACAGCTTAAAACCCAACATAATTGAACATGAAAACACCATCAGGAAGCATGACAATGAGTCCACTATCATTTCATGCAACACAGAAGTGGCACCTTATCCCTTAGGTTGCTGGATATTAATCAAACACACAGCCACCCTTGAAAGGATACAGCTATCAAAGGAGAGAAGCCTTTTGTATATTCACTTTGTATTCTTTAAGAACTGCAGACCAAAGTAATGAATGGCATCTTAGACCATTTTTCACATGAGGAGCCAGTGTGTCACACAAGATTTCTTATTCCATACCGTACTGTCCTTTCATGTTACGCTGCTTGTTTTTCAGTATCAGGATATCCTTTATTATGTGACTTTTGGGGTTTTTTTTTAAGATTACTTTTGGGTAAAAGAATGTCTTTGCTGAGCTCCGCTGTTGTTAGCATTTTGTATTACAGAAGCAGCTCTTACAGCTATATAAACATTTTAAATTCTCTGTCCTCTCCTTCTGACTTTGCCCCATGGTTTCCCTAGAAATGTGACAATTCCTGGCAGGTCATAGTGAAGCTGGGGAAAAAAATCCTGGTTTGAAAACACTTGAAAGGCATTGAACCAAGTGTCAAGGTCAGATAGAACAGAACAGTGTCTGTTCTATGGGCCTGTTCTGGTGTCTGTGATCTGTAAAAAGCAAAGATAGGACAGATCCAAAATATTTTGTGATTCTAGTTCTCAAATGCTCAAGCTGTTACGAAGCCTGTTTTTGCAAACTCCTTTTCCTTCCTCACCATCCTGCTCTCCAGTGTCTGTGCTCTCCTTCCTCAGTCCCCACCCCTCCTATATTAAGACGACCAGTTTGAAGGCTGGAGACTGACATGGTGGTTTCTTGGGTACCAGCTCGTTGGATAAAGCCTGGCATGGTCCGTGAGCTGGGGTTGGCGTGTTCCTGCAGAGATCGGGCGTGCAGAGCTTTTGGGGTGTGGTTGCTGCAGGATGTGAGCCTGACCATGGGATTGCAGGCACGGGGAATTTCTGAAGCCTGTCCTGCCTTAGCCTGGGGAATTTGAGCAGTCTTCTCCAATCAGTTTGTGTGCTAGGCAAGGATGACAGCCTGGGTTCAGACTTCAGCCATGACTGGGGTGCCTCTGCATCCTCCCTGCTTACATGTTTTTCCCAGGGTGTGTCTTCTTCAGTGGGGAACTGCCCCCAAAGAGATGTATGGCCTGACATTTAGCAGGGTGGCAGGCAAGCCTGTGGAGTCTGCTAAAACATTTGTGGGAGTCTGGAAGCACTTTAGAGGCTGGTAGATAAGAAGTTGGAAACATCTGAAGTTTTGAGGAGGAAAACAAGATTTATGGTGACTATGAAGAGCAGGAAATCAAAACTGTTAAGAAATCAGCTTCAGGTCATCATAAAGTTTTGATCCGTAGTTTCACATTAGGAAACAGAATACTACCAGAATATCTTGCCTGTGGTAATAAATAAAATTAAAAATTAACTACTATATACTGCTTTTCATCTATAGATTGTGGTGATAAGAAGAACACAGTGAAAGTCTAATTTATTGCAGCTAAATAATTGACTGTTAAACATTTCTTTTTGTGGGACTGTAAATTCTACCTGTTGACATGAGCTCAATCTTAGCTGCTTTCTGGACTAGATTGCTTTATTGTTTAGAATTAACTCCATGCAGACGTTTTGAAGAGTTATGGTTTCTAGCAAGTGTATTATGAAAAGGAGAAATCCCAAAGGAGAGAAAGAAACAAATTGGCAAAAGACTTTGGCACTAATGGTAGCTATGGCTATGTTTATTGTTATACAAATCAATTAGGACCATATTTTGTGAATCTTAATTGAGGGAAATTGCCACTTTTTTGCCTGCTACACTTGATCTTCGAATGTGTAATTTTTAATCACATCATTTGTCTACAATAGGAAACGCTTTTTAGTATACTCTGAAAATGTAAGATCATGTTGCAACGGGTACCTACTGTACATCTTTTGAATATATGTAATAAAATTCTGAAGTGCATGCTGAAACAAAATGAGAGTTTTGTATCAGTTAAAGACTTTGGAATTTGCCCTATATTTACCCATAGATTTTGACCTTAACTCTGCAGAATTACTGATCCTTTGTTTTTGTTGTCCAAGTTGAGCATTCAGCTGACCTTGGGGTAGGTTCATGCAATGAAGAGCAAATTTGGAAATTAATTTTTTTACAGTTCTCCAAAATTGGTTTCCCAAATGATTGGTTAGAGTTGCAACATATATTTATAAATCTATTTCAAACCCTGATGCATGTGTCTAAGATATTACAAATTACTGCAAGCATGAAGAAGACTCATAAGACTGGGGCAATGTCTTTATGAAATCCAAAGGATATCCGTTGCTGTGGATTGGATTGCTTGAAAAATAAATAGGGATGGATGTCCCAAAACATGGCTGGAAGCTAAATTGGGAAGCAGGCCTGAACCAACATGCTTAGATGTGTCCTGGTTTCATCTAGGGTAGAGTTAATTTCTTCTGCTCTGATGGTTCATTGGATCATAGAAAATACACTGGTGACCCTTAGCTGTTGAATCTTTTTAGAGAATTGTCAGGAAAAAGGAGGCAGAGGGAAGTATGGTTCAAATCTTTTATTTAATTGATGGGTATTTTTTTTCTGCTTTCTTTTTCATATCTGCTAAGAATCATATTCAGTCTGTGTCTTTTTAATTTGTGTATGACATGGCTACTGACTGGTGACAAGGCTTATTTATTGTGGCCATGAACCAAAGCCAAAGATGGTTGTGGAAAGTTTGGATACAAATGTAAACTTTGAAGCCTTGAGTCATCATTAGGTGGGATAAAAGTGTGTTAATGTACTTTGTGCAAGAAAGACTTCTTAAAAAATCAGACCAAGGAATTTCCCCTGCAACTTAGTGACATCCTCCTGGCACCCAAATGATTGGGCTGATGAAAAGGAAAAACTCATATTTGTTGCTGTCCTTAAGGAAGAATAAGGTGAAAAGAATGAAGGTGGCAAGGATCTCATGGGCAAAAAGGTTTCTGCTAGCATGAAAGGAGGAGGGCTTCAGGAGGAGATGTTGTTTTGGCAATCTCTTTAGGGGAGGGGAGGAAGGGAAACTTCTAAAAATAGTAAAATATGATCGTCCAGGACTGGCTTTTGTTACCATCACCCACTTGAGTTCTGCTTTCAAGATTTATTATATCACTCTTAAATCTCTTGGAGTCATTACAATCTTGCCTTTCATCTAGTCTGTATATAAATAATTGATCATCATAAGGATTGAAAACTGTGGAAATGAAGACAGCTTAACACAGATATTCTTTATGACATCAATTACAGGGGGAGTCATTTGATGAGAACAGAGAATATTTCAAACGGTACAATAATGCTCGCTCCTAAAATTACTTTGTATTTGAAATAAGATGTGTACACTGATTGGTTCTGTTGCCAGTTTATGGAGAAAGTATATTATGGTTCAATGAAAAAGATGGTTAATTATCTGCACACAGGGCTTGCTTCACCCCTCCCCTCCTTCTTTTACACTCGTGTAATTCTGTTGAAGTCAGCTGTGTACAAATGGTGTAATGCAGTGGTGAATCAGGCCTATATTTTGTAAGTAATTTATTGCAAGCATTTGTAGCACTGAGAGAGGAAATGTTCAGTGCTGAGAATTAAATGCCCTGAGTGTGTTCTGTTGGCAGCAGTCACATGTGCTGGGCCAGGGGTGATGCAGGGTTAAACACTGAGCACACTTACTGTATTAAAACCTGGTAGGATGCTAAAATACTGTAAACAGCATCATTGAGTGTGATGAGAGGAAGTCAAAGTTCACGTGATTTTTTTTTTCTTTTTTTACGGTATTTGATATAGTGTTGACTGGTGAATTTATATATTTGGCTTGACTGGAGAGGACACTTACTCTCCCTCTTGTTAGCTGTCTTTTTGTGCTGTTCCACTGTTCATCTGTGTGCAGGCAAAGGTGGTTTGGGCCAATATTCAAATTGAAAGGAAGTGTAGGAGTATTCATGCTGTTCTAGGATGTGCGTAATGCTGCCTGGAGGACTTGTCTCCTCCTGTGCCTCTGGCTGCTGGGAGCATGTACAGAGCAGCAAAGCAATCTTATTTCATCAGTCTGTGGAAAGAATGTCGTGCTGGAAAACACCCACTGTACTTCAGTCTCTGCAAGCAAGTGATAGAAACAGCACTGTTATAAATTCTGAAAAATTAACCTTAAATGTTTCATTTTATATGAGCCACTTCTAGAACTAGACAACATCAAACAGAAATACTTCATGGAATGATTTTATGGTGGACAGGAAATTATGGGAATTTAGTTGTGAAAGCAGAGCTAAATGGTGAGCTTGAATTCCTGTGCATTTGTAGACACTGCAGAAGGTCCCAATTAGCATGAGTGAGAAAGGCAATATTAGCTGTGGGTGTGTCTTGTGTTTCTCAGGAGCAATAGTTCTAATTTGAATTAAGATGTGTCTGTTCCATTACTCTCTAATGTAAATTCTTTTGCAACACAGTTGATATGGTTATCTGTTGTAACTGCAGAGTTTGGGGAACTAGAATGTGAGAGATTCCAAAAAAACTTTCCTTCTTGGTGATAAGTAAACATCATCATTTTTCCAGGATTCAATTCAGCAAAATACTGAAGTGTCTGCTTTGCAATCAGGTCTTCAAACTGAAACATTTCAATACCAGTTTTCCATAGGTACTGTGTGAATAATTCACATATGGATTGTGATGGCTGTTCTTTCTGTCCTTTGACTCTTGACAAATTACCACAATATGTCCCAATAGTTCCATTTCTTACTCTTACTTGTTAATTTTAGGACAGACCCCAGTAGCTCACAGTCTTTATGCCATCCGTGTCCTGGTATCAATAGGTACAAAACATTTGCTTTGCAAGCATAACTGTGTGGGAGTATGTGAACAGCACTTGGATGCCTTTAGGATGTTTAATGAGTCTGAAGGAGATGCTTGATTTTCGTGTGAAATATTTTGGAATCATATAGTATTTTATGGTATTGTCTTAGACAAAATACTTCTCTCTCATCAACAAGCGAGCTGGCACCAGACACAGAATTTCATCAACCCTCTACTTCCAGACAGAGTTTTGAGAGGCCATGCAAGGTGATGCTTGTGTGGCCAGGGAGGAATGTATTGACCTCTCTGAGAGGCAGGAACAATGACCCACCACTAAATGTGAGCAGGTTCAGCTCAGAAGCCTCCAGTGCCTCTACTTCTTTCTTTCCTATCTTAGTGGAGATCACATCTAGGTGCAGCTGAAAGAACACAAGTATTGCTCATTGACCCTGTCAGTTATGCCTGTGTCAAACCTCATCTCTTAATATCGTCGGGTTGTTTTTGCAGAAGCTTTTGGGACCTTGTTACAGGGAGCATTTCAGGGGGGAAAACCCCACAACCTGGTGTTAACTGTGCAGCATGCATCTAGCCAGGCACAGCTAAAGAGCAGGTGTGCGGTCAAAATAGTGAGTTAGAAGGGTATCCAGGGGATCAGAATTGCAGAACATAAGGGAACCTTGTAGGACAAAGAAGTTCAGAGGCAGACTGTGACATTTTGAATATCACTTTTTTTCTTGAGCATTTTGCAGGCAAGACTTGCACAAATCACAATCTAAATAAACATTCAGATTTTTGTATTTAGGTAGATCTTAATTGCAATTATCTTTCTTTATGTAAAATTACATATGATTAATGAGGGGGTTTCATTTTCAAGAGTTTGCTTGGAGTTAATGGGAACCACAAAGTGTAATACAATATCTTGTTGATTTAGACAGTAGCTTATTTTCTGTATTTCTTCATTTGACAGCCCCAGGTTTGAAGAACAGATGTGCAGATGCTAGCTTGGTGTGTAGTGTGCCCAGAGGGAGAAGTGTAGGTCAGGGATGAATTTTAAAACTGATTTCTTTCTCAGGGGTGGGGTATTATAGTGCCTTTAATCATTACCTTTCTGAAACTTCTAGATGATATTTCTAAGTTTCTTCTGAGAAAACAAGCCCTTCCATCTCCATATTATCAAAAGGAAGTTGTGCCTAAGAAGTAAATGTAAGATCATACTCCTGAAAGATGTAATTTTTGTTTGCTATTTTGGAAAATGTTCCAAGTTGTTTCTCATTGCAAATCAGAGCAGTGTTTTTCTCTGGGAAAACAAGTAGAACACTTAAAGTTGTCATTTCAGTTAACTGACTTCTGCAACTCAAGTTAAAGGTGAGGACTTGCACTGTGTCCAGTTGATTATGAATAGTGGTGGACATTCATATTCTAAGAGCATATGCAAGAAGAAATTTGAAGGTATGAAGCAGAGTTTGTCTGTACAAATTTAAGGACAGGTTGCATCTGGTGACAGTCAGTGCTGAACTTTTTCAGCCATTCACTTAAGCAGCTATATCTGACTGTAAAAATGCAGCATTTAAAATTCCTGTAGTCCTTTCAAACCTTGGATCTGTATGCATTTTATAAAACACAGCATTATTTTATTGACTTCTGAGGTGCACGTGAGCCCAAGGAGACTGGGACACTGCTTGGGTGCTGCTTTCTCTGTGGGAGAATGGCTTGAATGGCCCCAGATTCCCACGTGGTGTGACTGTATTGGCTGTGTAGGTTCTTTGCTATAGCTTCTATATTTTTGTCTCCCTCATCTGTATTAAAAAAGTGGGGTGTGATCATGGGTATAGCCCAGTTCAGAGGTGGTTTAGACTACAAATATTAATGTTTTTAAGACTCTTGGAAAGCCTGTGCAGTTATAAACCTTGACACTGTTACAGCATTTACTGAGAGCTTCTGAAGTTGAACAGTGTGATTCTGTCAACAGCTTTTGCATTTAGAAAGTTGTGACCCATCACTAAATTCTTACATGAACTTCATTCAGGAAAAGATTTAGAAGTCTGATTGAACTCCCAGACCCCTTGGGCTAATAAGAACTTTTTTTCAGCCTGCTCTTACAGCCCAGATTGTCTTGATATCCACATAAAAATGTAACTAATACTCCTGTAAAGAGGAAAGCTGGAGTACCTCCATGGCAGAACTTTTGGAATAGCTCTACTTGCTTCAGTTTCTTTCCTATTAAAATCATTGGAAAAGTCTGTTCTTGACTTTAAGAGGAGCAAGGTTAAACTAGCACAGTATGTTTTGAAAATTCCAAGCTAGTAATTTAATCTTCAGATTTAACCATAGTGGCCCTTGCAAATTTTTTTTTCCAAAGCTGCACTCAAAATAAACGATGTGTTAGTCCCTAATAAATGGTCCTTAGTAAAAGCATGTATTATGCTTCCTTTGAAAAGTCATTTATTTCTTACAGTGGCTTTCTGATTCAGCTACCTTCCAGCAGGCTGTTCCAACACTTTCTCCCTGCTAGGAGTTTATATAAACCTTGCAAGTTGCTGTGTTTCTGTGCAGCAGCACATGTGCATCTGTGCGGAACAACGCGAAGAGGGGAACCTCAGACATTAGCATGGTTGTCTTCGGATTAAAAAATACTTTCAGGAGGTTAATTTCTTAGAATCAGCTTCCTGATTTCTTGCTTATTAAATCATGTAGTGTTTAGGAAATAAAAAGACTCTCAGTCTGTCAGTCAGAACTCTAAAGCCTTTCGCAGACCATAAATTCACATTCCAGTAGTTATAAATAGAAAACACAATTGCGATGGTTGTAAAACTCTCTGATGATTGTTTGTTGTAGTGCACCAACAAATCAGAAAAAGAGATGGTTGGAATACTGTTGTCAACATCTTTTTGCACAGAATTTCCATCGAGCCAATAAGTGAGCTTGTGCTGATGATTTGTAGTATCTGTTATCACCTTTCATCAGACTCTGAGGAGAAAAAGAAATACAGGATATTCCAGATGGGAGTCTGGTGCATGTGCACTGAGGAATCTGTTTGTTTCCTCTGATTGTTAGTGAAGGACAGTGGGGGTGCTGCTGCCTGTTGCATTATTTTTGTACTAATGGCCATATCCAAGTGACTTCTGTTAATGTGCTGTGATTTACAATCCCTTTAGGACACAGTTATTATTCTTTTTGGTAGTTTTGGCTGCTGTTGAACATTTCACAACACTGCAGATTAGAAGCTGCAGAAATTACTCTTCAGAAGACTACATCCAATGTTCACTAACTTCTCCTTTAAGTCTTCACTTATTACTCTTAGAATCAGTCTCACTAGGTTACTACTTCTGCGATGCCCTGGTTCATCAATGCTCATACAATTTTCTGAACTTTTTTCCCCATGTTTCTGACCCATTTATTCAAAACAGAATTATTTGATGTTGAGAATTAAATCTACAGCACACCAAGGGTTTTTTTTCCTCTATGACTGCTGCTGTGGAATGGGATATACCATTTTGGTTTGGAATTTGAATGATTCCCTCATGAATCATTCATACTTCTCTGATACATCAGCCACAGAAGAACACCTGTACCCAGTGGTTGGAGTAAAGGCAGTGTATTGGAAAGGATGGAAATGACACAGCCTGTTGTAGGATGGACTGTTTCACTGAGAAATTAAAAAAAACACAACACCAGCTGAGATGCAGAAACTGGGCAAAAGTTTGTAAGAGAGAAATGCCTGCCTGCAGGAAACCAGTGATGAGTCCAGCCTGCAGCAGTGGCAGTAGGAGAGGCTTTTAGGGATCACCTGCAAACTTGGCCCCTTCCGTGGTCTCTTCTCATGTTCTGTCAGCACCACAGCTGGTGTGTTACAGATATTAGGGGCCATATCCCTGCATGGTCTTATTGGTGTTCAAGGACACATTTCCCATTAACTTACCTCATTCTCACTTGAAATTGCTGGTACTCTGTGTTGATACCCACAGCCTCCTGTGGCAACAAGTTTCAGAGGGTCACTACTCACTGTGCAAAGTACTTTCACTCTGATTAAATCAGTCTACCATTAGTATTAGTTTCATAGAGTGTCCTCTACTACTTTTTCAGGTATTGCAGGATTTTTATTCAGTTTGATCCTGCTTGCATTCAGCTCTTCACTTTTTTCTGATATGGTAAACTGGTGATATCTCCTTTTTAGCTCTCCCTTTTCAACAGAAGGGTCCTAGACTATGCAGTGTAGGAGATAGCTGCTGTATTCCACTGATGATTTTAATTTGTCTTCTCTAAATAGTCTTGAACTTCTTTACAAATTTAAAAGAAAATTCTTACCCTTGTGCTGCAATTAGTATGTCAAGCTTAAGAATCTCCTGAACAACCTCAGCAGTAAAGGTGGAAACAAATAGTTCCCTGAGTGTCTGCAGTGGTATTATCATCCTTTTTATGCCTTTGTCATCAACTGGTCCCACTAATCACAAGATAGCTTCCTGCTTTTGATGTGTTCAAAGAATGTTTTACTATCAGTCTGAGCATCATTTGCAAGTTTCTCTTCAAGTTCTTATTTAGCCCTCCGTATTTCCTGTTTACATTTGAGCTGCTTTATTTTATGGGATTTTTCTGTGCTCACTTCAGAAAGCTTTCTGGTGATTTGGTTGTTTTGGGGGTTTTTTTAATGCTGGTCTTCTGCCTTTGAAAGATTCCTTTGCTTACCAACTGAGCCATCTGTGCAGAGAGGGTTTGGACTGCTTTGTTTTCTTCTTGTTCTGTGTCACACACATTAACTAAACTTCTAGCAGAGTGTCTTTCATTCTGTAGGCTTTATGTAGACTTCTTGACTTTTGAAATAACCCTTTGATTTTTTTGGAAATGAAAGGGGATATTGGGGATATTTACTTTTTTATAATTGCTAATTTTTAAAAGCTTTTTTTTTCTTTTTCTTGAAATTGAATAGTCATAAACTAGGTGTATTTAGCCTTCTCTCTTTTTCTAGTTTTAAGCTGTAGTGCATGTGCAGTGTTGCACAGGAGTCACTGACTCAGGGATGTTTAGTTAGGTGCTGACCAGCCTGTCTTACCTGGTGTGAGTAGCAGGCTTGAGGGAAAGACACATTCAAGGGGTCTCTGCAGAAATTTATCAAATTTACCACTGTCAGAGGATACAGAGAAGAAAAGTGTCCTTTTTAAAAAAACTGTTTTCAAAGAACAAAAAAAAAGGGGGAATTGTCTTTGTTTTCAGTAGGAGAAGGTGCTGTCTTGGTAAAATTTTGGTAAGTCTCTTCAGGGCAAGTTTCTTCAGATGAAGAAAGCAAGCCAAGGGATAGAATTGGACATTCTTTGAGGAAAAAAATACAATGTCACTTAGAATGAAAACGTATTTTCATTGCTAACATAGGAATTATGTTTTATTTACTTAGAAACTTACGTTCTTTATCCATACTGGAAGCATAGAACACAAAATCTCTGAAGAGATTTAAAAACAATGCAAATGGTTTCAGATTTTCATTAGAGGAGAGTCTCTGCAGACAAAAGGGCTTTCAGAACATAAAAACCTTTGGTGCTTCAGTAAACCAAACTGAGTTTTGCTTGACAGCTGAAAGATATTCCCTGTGGGTCATTTATGCTCCTGTCTGCAGAGCTGATTGAATAAATATGCAGCAACAAGGAACACTCTCATACCCTGTCTGGCATTTGCTGGTTGATATTTTTAGCTTAAGGCAGATACAGTTTGATAATGTAGATTGCACAGCTTGGTGGAATTCATCAAATACGGAAATGACTTTGATAAATACACCTTGCTGCATCTTCAGTTTTTAGCAGCGAGATTTTAAGTTGGCAGAACTTGTGTGTGGACTCTTGGGTTGATGTTAGATCACCACTGAGGCTCTGGATAAGCAGTCAGGTCCTGAGGTGAAGCTAAAATACTTTGACTATGAAGTCCACCTGAAAAGTCCATGAGGACTCTCTAGGGAAGAGGGCAGGAGATTCAAATTCAGAAGCCTTTCCCATTTAAAAAGGGAAATGCTTTTGCAGCCTAAGCAAATAGTTTCCATGGGTACTAGATCTATGACAAGCCATGCAAGGAGTTTTCCTGGTTAAGGGCCAGCAGACTGGGGGACAGCTGGGTGGCTGGCAGGGCACAGAAGTGGTCTCCAAGCTCCAGGGACACATCAAATGGAACTTTCCATTTCTCCCCTTTGTGGACTGTTTGATCATCTTTTGAGTGTGGCATCACAGAGACCCCCATTTGTGATAGAGAATTCTACATTGTCTCCTGCTTTCTCTAACCGAATGAAACTCAGTGCAGACATTTGTATTGCTGTTCAAACACTGGAAACCATTTTCACATCCTTATTTTGGCCCCAGCAATTATTAGCTGATATATTACTGATGTTATTAGGTCTGTAAACATAATGATTACATTTTTTAAAAAAGTAAAAAGTCAGAGTAGCCAGTAATGTCTGCATGTTTTTTTAATAATAATTTTTACGAAGCTGGAGTTGTATTTGCCATGTTTTGGGATCATTTTTGGGTGAAGAAGTGAAAGAGAATGCCAGAAACTGAAGGAAAAATGTTGTTGTCATACCACAGGCTGTAAAGAATTTGGGTTTTGAACAGCTCTGCAGTAATGCATTGCACATATCCTGTGTGGGTTGATGTTTGTGTTAAAACCTTTCACTTTTTGAGAGTATTTTCATGGATTTACAGCAATTACTCAACTATTTACAAGGGACAAAATGTGACCCCCATTAATCATATCCAATCAAATCCAGCGTGTTCAGTCATAAAGATTTCAGTCACTGATTTCACTACTTTCATCTTTATTCATATTTTCCAAGCTAGTCATGATTCATAAATTGATATTTACGACTACCATGTGCTGGTATCTGAGAGCTTGGGGTTTTTTGTTTTGTTTTAATAGACATTTAGTTTAACTGGTATGTAGCCTGGAGAGATGAGCTACTCTAAGGTAGAATTGCTGTCTTTCCATGAAATTAATGTTCACACATTCAGCAGGACTGACAGCTTCTGGAGATTACAGTCTGTAGGAGAGGGAGGAGTGTGGCAGAGGGAGCTTGCAGTGTCTTAGTGTAGCTTGGCTCTGCTTTTCAGGGTTGAGGGAAATGTGTTTTCTTCAGGTGACTCACACTTGAGCACCTCAGACTGCCTCCAGGCAGCCTGTAGTGTCTGCAGTTTGTAACCCTTTGAAGTCATTCGGTAAAGAACAACTGAGTCCTCACTCCTGATGCTTTTCTCTGTAACAGCTGTTAAGATACAGTAGGAACTTTGATCACAACCAGTGAATTTGTCACTTCAGGCTGCTGCTGGCTCCACTGGTGGTGTGAGGTCTGCATGGCACTAAACAACAGAGACATGCTGTGCTCTGGTGTGTTCTTGAAGAAAGGCCATTAAGAGCTGAAATGTCAACAGTGACCCCATGTACCTGTAATAAATGTAAGCTTTCTAATTAGTAGCAAGCTGTCTCAGAGGGCTGCAGATAGTTACTAAGATTAATTTTCACTATGGTGTGCCCAAAGTTCCTCTATGATAGAAGACAACCAGTTAACATTGTCAGGAGAGACTATCAAGTTGCAGCATGTGTAGTTTGATGACAGAGCCAGGCTGTAAGGATCTTGTGGCACCAACTGTCTTTCCATAAGTTTTTCTGGAGCTTACCACACCCTATGAGAGCAAACAGAATTCCTGTGGAGTCACACCTTCATTGTGAATATGTGTCCCTTTGTTCCTCTGCTTCATTGTTCGTCAAACCTGTGTAGTAAACAATATTTACAGGGTAAAATAATACCAATTTATGTGTATTTGTATATCTATATAATGTACATATGTATTAATGGTAAGTGCTGTAGGTGTCAGGGATTCAGTGAACACCAGCCTGCAAAAAAAATCATGCGCTGAGGAGCTCCTGTGCCTGTCTGCTTCAGGCTTTCCTCCTGCCTCTGGAAGGCAGGTGGCTCTGGGCTCGTGTAAAGAACCCTCAGATGAGAGTTACTGACACTGGAGCACACTTGAACCAAAAAGACATTTCAAAAGGCATCCTAAAGCATGTCTAGACTGGAATTTGCAGTTGAAAGGAAAAACTATTATCCTTTGGCTTGAAAAGTGACCCATGGCTTTAGGCATGAGTGATTTTTGATAAATGGCCTGGTCGTCCCTCTCCCTGGCGTGGGAGGCAATTGGTTTCCACTGTAAACCTGGACTTCAGACAATTTCCTTCATCATATTGGTAGCAAAGGTAGCACAGCCTAATGCAACAGAGAGGAGGGAGCTTTTGAAAGTTTATTCCTTGTCTGTTTGTAGAAAGAATCTGAAATAATAATACACCCCTTCAAATTTAAACTTTGAACAGATTTGTTAACATCAGGGATCTTTTTTCTCCTATTTTATGAAGTAGCTGTGGTTTCATGGAATACAGATTAGCATGATTTTTGGTATGTTGTAAATGTGACAGTGATATTGCATATGAACTGTTTTGGTCAAGAGCCATGTTAACTGCCCCATCAATTACACTTCTAACTACCTGTCACATTAAAAAAATGTGGCTCTGGGACCCTTAGGGTATTTCGTTCTTTTAGGCAAAGAGTTTTTTGTTTTCGCTCACTACTTTTGATCTCCTTATTCTGGAAATATTTTTGCTAGCATTTCATTTTGGGGGGAGGTTGGGTTTTTGATTTTTTTAATGAGAGAAGTATCTTTTGTGTGGGAAGCATTGTGAGATCCAAAACTCCTCAGGATGCTTAAAGAGGGCATTTAGAATATCATATGGATGGGTTACTATTGTGAAGGTAGCATTTAATGTGTAGAGTCACAAAGTTGCAAAGGTAATTGCTTTTATATCTTATTCTGTATGTTTAAAAATGTGTACCATACTGTGCAGCATTTCTGTTAGCAAATAATGCCATTTCAGCCATGGCCAGGTATATATTTGCATATAATTTTCCCTTAGTGTATTTTTGTGCAGAACTACTTTCGAGGGCCTATGACAAAGTATCTGTGCCACTTCAGAACACACAGGTGCTTAATTCTGTATGTTCAGTAGAGCAAACATTATTGAAATGAATGTGGTGGAACACAGCTGGAGTTAAATGAACTATTGTTCTCACAGGGTAGGCTAGATTAAAAACCACGTAAAAGAAAAAGTTAAAAATCCTGTGTGTTTAATAGCTCCAGCTACAAGCCTGTATCGAAACAAGCAGCTGGCAAACAGATGACATTTTTTCCCCGCTACAGATCTTCTAAAAATGAATTTCATGTTCACCCAGCCTTGTCTTTCCAAGGGTGCCTGCTGGCACATCATTCCTGAAGGAAGTGGTCCATCTGGGAAGGTTGTTGGGGGTTGGGAAGGCACCAGTCCTGGTGCACAGGCAGTGCCCAGGGACTGGGAGCAAAACACCCCCAGGGAAAGCTCAGCTTGTACCCAGCCTCTGATGGACACGTGTGGGGACAGACACCTGGCCAGGGTTCTCTGCAGCACTGCTCAATGTCCTTTCCCTCCCAGATAAGCTACCAGCACACGGGAAGATCTCAGTGCTTCCTTTTCTGCTTGTGCTGCTGCACTTTGATACTGCAGGACTGTACAGCTGTATGAGAACCTCATGTAGTCCTGAGAGCCTCTGTGTAACATTACTTGGCTTACACATCTTTTATTATGTTTGGCTGTTGGTGAGAGTCAGACAAAAATTATTTCCAGATTACCATAAAGCAACTTCAAACATAATAAGTGTTGTTAGATCATTGACCGTATTAAAATAAAATTTTAAAAGGCTGTACATCAAGGCTCAGAGAACTGTTTAAAGAAGAAAAAATGTGTAGCATTATTGCCCTAAACATACTGCTGAACCTTGGGAAAAGATTTGTGCCACGTTTCTTGTGACAGTAACATCACAGAGGATATAAACCAGTCATTGGCACTCTCTCAAGAAACACATCACTGTAATTCATTATAACAATACCGCTGTGATATTTGTTCATAATATTTATGAAAGTTAGGCTATGAAAACAGTATGCACTGACTGTCAGTGGTGATGTATCATTCTGCAAAAGAGAACATACATGACAAAACGCTTTAAATGAACTCTAAAACTATACTGGTGACTTAAAACTATTTGACTGGCCTTACACTTCATGCCAGAAGGGGCTTCCCAGGATATGCTTCTGGATGACCTTTTTGAGGACATATATCAAATTGTCATGTATTTATTATGGTTCCAGTCAGCCTTCAATAGCAGTGATTAATGCTGTGTAGTGTAGGCAGTCATTACAGCTCTGTGTAATTCTCTGCTCACTTTCCAGTTGCTGTCTTTTCTATGGAAAACAGAGTGGCCTGTGTCATGTCACCAATAAACCCAACTTTTACCCACCAAGTGTTCTCAGTGGCATACAGCTTTATCTGACCTGGCAGCGGGGTGCACATGTCAGGGAGCCTGCAAGGAGGCTTCTGTTCTGCTTGCCTGGCTGTGCCTGGGCCCCGCAGGGTCCGGGGGAGCAGCCTGGCTCTGGTGAGTCAGGAGGCTTTACAAGCCCTCACAGCTTCCAGGACATGCTGGGATCCACTGCAGCTCTGACGTCAGTGTAACTCTGGATTCCTGGGCACTGAATAAAGCAGCAGCCTCATTCTGTGGCTGAATGGTGCTGATGACATGCCATTTCTCCTGTTTCCCCATCAAAATGAACATGAGCAGCATGAATGTTCTGATATTTGTTGTAACCCGGCATGGGCTCAGTTCAGCTCTTGGTGAGAGGAAATCAACAGCCCTGGATAAGCTCAAGAACACGAGTAGGCTCCATCCTAAAGGTACTGAGTTTGGGCTGAGGCTGAGCACCAGTAAGTTCCTACTTCACAAATAGGTGAGATTCCACAGTGGGTTTGAAATGTAATTTCCTAGGAAGGGAAGTAGAACCACAGCCTCTGTCTTCCCTGTCTCTCCAGGAAACCCTGTCCACTCTGGTTCATTTCTCCCCAGTCACTTGATTGCTTCCTGTGATGGCGTGAGGGGAGACAGATGAAAAGCAAAAGGGAAGGCAGTTGCAACTTATGCACAAGGTCTCCAAACAGAATTCAAACTTGTCTGGCAAAAAAGTGGACAAAACTAAGATGACATTTTAAGCTCAGTTTCCTGGCTTCTCTGTTCACTGCAGGAATGCTCAGATTTGAAAACAATAAATACCATCACCACAGGAAGCCCCAGATTTGAATTGTGTGCATGCACAGCTATTTACGAATCATCCATTTTTACTTAGCCACTTCCATCTAAGGTAGTTGGCTCAGTTTAATAATGAAATGGCCTCTCCAGAAGTCTTCTGCCAGATCAACTTATTGTTCTGAAAAAAAAAAAAAAATAAATAAATAAAAGAAAAGAACAAAAAGAGAATGTCAATGGTAGTTTTCAGAAGGACTTTTTTAATAGAAAAGATAAGATAGATGCCACACTAGACTTACTGTGCTGTAGCCAAGGACTAAAGGTTAAAAACATATGAATGGAAAGAAGGGGGATAAGTGGCAAACTGAGATGGAATAAATAAATGATAGGAAAAATTACTAAGACTGTGGAGAACAGAAAGAGAGAGATGAAAACTGGAACTGAGATGTTTATGTAATACTTTGGACAAAAGATTATATTCTACCATGTACCTTTAGTTTCTTTATCATTCTGCTTTCCATCTTTCTTCATTTAAACCTATAATTATATATTATTTATATATTATCCTTTTGATCTTATGGGCTTTGAGGCTCTGAAAGTGTAGTATTTTGCCACTTTTTTCCCAGTTTGATTAAATCTCATGTCTATGCATTTCCTAGGTTGACATACATCATTGGCAGGAAAATTTCCTATTCTCTTTCCCTACTGAGTGCACTGTTTATTTGGAAATATTACCATGTATTAAGAATTGATTTCCAGGTTACATTTATTTTAATCATATTGGAGATGACTGATTCATGCTGGGATTTCACCTGTGCCAAAGGTTACATCAGTGATTCTACCAGATAATTTAGACATGTAATTTCCAGCACAAATAACTGTCCAGGTCTATAATGAAGTTTCACCTGCAACACTGGAATCAAGGCCAAGATTAAGCTGGCCAGAAGCCGAGGCTGTACCCTTCCTTTTTATAGGTCTGGAGGAATTAACAGGGTATTTCTCCAGATCAGGGCAGTAAAAAACTCAAGACTCCTATTAGCACTGAAGAATCTTTCACGTTGAAATTGTCAGCGTCCTTGAAACAGAAATTAAAAATAGAAACCAGTACACATTTGGTAGCTATTTGGTTCCCATATTAGCTTTAATCAAGAAGACTTAGTAATCAGTTTATCAACATTAGTGATGACTTCATTTGGAATAATTAATAGAAAATATGGTGTTTAGATTGAAGTGTAAGAAATCAAAGAAGGATTTAAAAGTAGGATGTAGATTTAAAAGAATTAATATCTTCTTCTGGCCTAAATAACGGTTGCTTAATATTTGCATACAATTCAGAAATTCACATATTGGATGGTTTGTAGAGACAGAATATATAAAGTAACAATTAAGATGTTAAAAATATGAATATATATCAAGCATGCTATAAACACTCTCCAGAAGATCTTATGGGATCAATTATACTCTTGAATGAACAGCCACCAAGATTTCAGTATGGAATTGAAGTATCATTCCTGTTTTTTACTTCTAGACCAACTAATCTCTTTCTAGGCATTATTTTCACAGTCCATTCCTGATACTGATCTGAGTGATAACATTTTTTGCAACACAGAGAGATAAGGATATTTTTTGTACTATCTAAATAGCTGAGGCTATGAAAAGTGTCTGTGTCAGTGAAGAAAAACTAGGGATGCTGAGTATCCATATTCTGAGTATCCATAAACTTTTGGAACAATGAAAACTTTCAAAGGGGGGAGGACTTAAGCAGGGTTTTACTGTCAAACAGCATTCCCAGCTCTGACCCACTGGAACATCCAGCCATGCAGAAACAAGAAGTTTCTTTGGGAGTGTGTTGTGAGCCATATCATTACAGAAATCTTTTGACCTGCAAGAATTGATTACTTCATTTTCCATTTCCAGCTCAGAGGGAAGTTTGTTTTGTAAATGGGGAGAGTTCTGGTTACTTCTGAGCTTCATGTTTTCAAATCACTTTTCTTGCAATGTCTTTGACCAGTCATGAACTGGGTAGATGGCCATAAAGTAAGTTGTGTGTGGTTCTTCATCCCTGTCTGTGCTTTTTTTGAAGGTTCCTTTCTCTCCTCTCTAATCTCTACAATAATTTATAATGTTTCTTCTATAAACATTCTACTTTCTTAAATAGCAAATTATATTTTTTGACCTCTTCTGTATTAAGTGCAAAGGACAGAAAGTAAAGTTTTCCAGCCGAATGAGTGTTCTTCCTCAAGCTGAATTCTAATAAATGCCTACAGTTTATAATTGATACTTCCAAGATGTTCTTAAGGAATTTAAAACAATCCAGAATTTAATAGCAATCAACAGAATCGAGACAAAGTGAAACTATTATGCTGAACTTATCGAAAAGCAGGGTTTAAATTGATGCTGCATATTATTCATTTTGACAGTTGCAAATTCACATTGAAGATAGCAGAGACCAAAAGACAGCAACTAGAAGAGGAAATGCTAATTTATTACTTGCAGAGAAACAACTCTGAAGCTAAGCTGTTCAGTTAAAATTATGAAATACTTTCCATTTCCAATGTACCTTTGATCCACAGAAGCCCCGAAGCATATTGCAAATTATAAATACAGTTTTAATTTCCTATCATGGCAGGTGATGGGCAAATGTCTCAGGAGTAGAAATGTAGCAGACATTATTCAATAGCAACCCTGTGCAAAGACAAAATGAACAATTATATTTAAGCAAAATGGCATGGAAAGGTTACATTGCTAAAACACGTGTCCTTATCATACTGTGCCACTTGCGTTAGAAAAATGGGGAATGAAGGATTCCAAACTCAATTCCTGGGTGTGCATACACCACTTGGTGTATGATTTGAGACAAATCACTTCATTTCTTATGCTCCACTATAGAAAGGAATAATGCTGTCTAAATTCAGTGGTGGTGTGCTGACGGCAAAAGAATGATAAAGTGTGTTCCTTCTTAAAGGAATTGTATCTCAGCATTTGGGAAGGTTGAAGTATTACAGCTCTAAGAATGCTCTGAAATATTATTTTAAATCATTCAAGTGGTAGAAAGCATGTAAACTGTGTAAATACAAATTACTACATAATTTAGACATTTAAAGGCAGAGGGATGTAAGGCTGATGTTTTGCTATGCAATAATTTCATTTTCCTGTACAAAATAACATCACTTCCCACAGCTGACACTTAAGGGACGTTTGTTTGCGTGGGGAGGCTGAACAGGGGATTTTTAAACCATTAAATCTCTAGTGATATCACTCTTTAATGAACAACTATTAGATGCAAATATAGAGCCTTGTCCCAGTTGAAGAGAAGGTTATCAACTTTCTAAAACCCTTGAACCTGACTTAAAGTCATAACTTATAGGCCTGGTGAGGCAGGGCAAACCATTCTAGTGTTACCATGCTTCTAATGTTTTGTTTCATGAGTGTGTCATTTGATTCCTAAGGTACAGTGTGGGTGAGAAATCCTAAAACTCCCTTTTCTCCCTGTAGTGATTGAACAATCTCTTCACTGATAGTGAATTGATTAACCTTGTTGCTCCAGCCTCAGTCTGATACCTGTTCCCCTTAACAGGTGCCAAAATGTTTTATCTGGAGAGCAGAGATAGAAGAGGGGTGAGTTCCTTGGAAACTTGGGGTTTCTGCTTTCCCTTGGGAATATTTAGAGGTACCACACTGAAGACAGGGGGTTTGGGTTGGTAACTTTTATTAATGACAGAAGTTACAGAAGCTGTGAATGTAAATGTTCAAATGTTGCACTGCTGAGCAAGTGCTCAGGAACCCCTAGGACATGTGCAGTAGGGCATCAGAGCAGTTCACAGGATGGTCCTGCATGGCCATAAAGCTGAGACTGAATTCCTGACTGGCATCTTCTCATGGGATCAGGAGATACGACTGCCAGAGTGGGCTCAAGTATATTGCTAAAAATAGGCCAAAGCACTTCAAAAATTAATGAGCTGTATGAGTTTAGGACTACTGAGATTTATAGGCTAATGGATAACAATCAGAAGGAGAAAATACTGTATGAAAAAAAAAAAACAGTGAGGAAATTTAGAGCCCTTATGTCTCTCTTGGCTTACACTGATGTAAATCAGGATTAGTTGCACTGAAGTCGCTTGACTTACAATAACATAAGTATGAAGATATTGGGGGATTTATGCTCACTTTGCAGTAACACACAAATAGAATTAAGTCATCTTTTTGGAAATGAGAAATGGGTCATTTCTGAATCATTTTGCAGAGATTTAAGAGTGGCAACCAGATGCTTCCTTCAGTGAAGATTTTAGATGGGGGAAAAAACAAGCCTTGAGAGACTTTGACAGTATTTCTCAAGAGTGTGTGCTGTGTATTTGCCAGCTTTAAGTTTGTGAAATTTATATACACTGTAGACTATATTAATTTCCAAATAAATGATAATTGTACACAACAAGAAATTCTGGTAGCTTCCTATAAACACTCTAAAGTAGGCTATATTCTATAGTCAGACAAAAATGCAATAAATCTGCAGCATAGGACAAGAACTGCTGCTTATGCCAGGCCATTCCCTAACTATTTTTCTGTTTATGGAACAAGTGCTGAGTGAATCTCAAAAGGTGACCAACAACTCACAGGGGGTGAAGCCAATAAGTCTAAAATCTTATTCTGTGAGTTGATCCCTGCAGTCAAGTCAAGGAAGAGGTGCCCCACCATGTCATGCTTTTTACCCTCCAACACTAATACAACAAAACACAAAAAAACCCAAAACCACACACATTTCAAAAAAGGGAAATGGGTACTTGGGACTCTCTAATGCTGAGCATGCTTTATTCCTCTTCCTTAACACAGCAGTGTGCTTTGAAAACATCAGGAACACACTGAAGGGAACACACTGAAGGTGGCTGTCAGGAACCCTCTATTCACTCCTCTCAGCTATCACAGAATTAGGGCACAGTTGCACAGTGAACTTCAGCTTTTACCAACAGATAAAGCCTTGGGCACCTGTTGTGCTTGTGCTGCCCTGAGTCAAGCCTTATCTCCAGCTCCAGCACAGCTCTTTTGGGCAGCCCCATCCATGTGACTACTTCCACTTTCACTTTTCAGGTGGGAGTACCCAAGCATCACTCAGCATGGCTGGGTTTTTTGTAATCATTGCAGTTTGCTTTGAGAAGCTCCTCCTGATCCAGTCTCACAGCTGCCAGGGGTTTGAAGGTGTGCAAACACTCAATTGGAGGAGCAGGGAGCTCACAGTGCAAGTGTGCAGAGAGGAATGAAGGAGAGAGCAAGGAGCAGGCAAGGATACAGCGTGATGCCCACTTCACATCAGGCCTTGCTGTGTCCACTCAGTGAAAGCAGAGAAGGCAGCAAGAGATTTCATTGTGCAAAATGTGGCTCTGCACTGGTACCTCTCATCCCCTCTTGGCAGCTGGGGACTGCAGGGGGCTTTCTTCTTCCATTCAGGGACCCTTCTCTTACCCTTTCCTCCCAGTCCTGGAAAGTCTGACTCCACCAGCCATGGCTGCTATGGTGAAAGATTTCTCTGAGCTTCTCTTTTCTGCCATGGAGGAATGAAAGGTGGAGCTGCAGGCAAAGCAGAGCATCAACAGTCAGGTTTTTGTGGCTTCAAAAGAGGACTTTCCTGGGTTGGGATGCAGGAAATCAGCTCTGATGGAGATGCTGGTAGAATGGAAGTGGGGTGGTTTGAAGAGCAGCTCTTTGCACCTGCGCATCTTGAGACTGCTCTGGGAGCTCCCACTGCCCCAGGCACACAGACCTTCATTGCTTCCTCACATGCCAGGAAAAGATAAATAGGAACTAGCAGATTATACCCCTTTGCTTCTGCTCAGGGAAAGGTGCTTTTTGGAGTAGATTGGGGGGGGTCTAACCTGAAATTCTGCCATTCTCAAAAGGAATTCTCTATTGGTGTTCAAGCCTGTAGTTAAACTTCTTAGTAAAGTGTGAAAGTCAGAAATAAAGCATGCCATTTTTAAAGTGCTTCAGAACATAAAATATACTTCAAACAATGTTAAGAAGCTGATTTAGAAAATCCTAAGTACCAAAGGAAACTTAATTTGTCATTCTGCTTTTTATATATTTGGGAATGTTTTAGATTTGGGACCAAAAAGCAGCCTTAATCCAGACTTTCCTTGTTAGTCTGTCTATGTGGCTTAAATATGGATTTCTTTTTTAAGTTATTGTTAAGTGTGTGACAAACTATTAATCCATTAGGGAAGATATTGATATTCTCAATGAAGTTCCCTAATCTCCTTCAAATATTGATTTAATATTATTATAGCATGGCCAAATACTCTATTACTCTATCTAAATTAACATTTTTTCAAGATATATTTAGGAAGGAAATGTGTGTTTATTGATTGTATGAATGAAATTACTTTAATTAAGGAAACAGGCCTACTGCCAAAAATGGCATACATGATTATTAGTGCAGGATGCTTCCCACAGCAGCCCAAAAAGGCATCCTCAAAAGCAGATGCCTGAATTAGTTACAATGTACATCCTGGCCAGACAGATGCTTCAGACTCTTGGCCACTTGTAGGGCAAATTCTCCTTCCTTTGAAAGCAAGCCAGGGCACAGTAACACTTTAAGTTTTTCTACCAATCATAATTTAAGACTTTTCAACCATAAATTAAATATTACTTCAGCGAAGCTTGATTCTCTTGAAAGCCGACATGGGAATCTCCTGACAATACTCTCATTTGGATTAGTGCTTGGAGTAGAGAATATGAGATTCTAAAGAAGTGTTAGAAGTTTCATCTTTTTGCCTGAAAATGCAGGTTAAAGAAGTGGTAACAGTAATAACTACTGAAAAGGAAGCATCAGGCTGCTGTGCTTTGGTTTATTTCATAGCAGCATTCTAGTATTATTACTTGCTTCAGCTGCATTTAGCCTGCAAATTAGAAGCCCAGTATGGATTTGCAGTGCCATTAGTACCTCATACAATGAAGAGAAAATCCTCAAAAATTATTGGGAATTTACAGTTTAATAACTTCACATAAGAATGAGATTTTGGGATGTTGTGTAACTGAGAAGTTACATGTATTTTCTGAATACAGTTTCCATGCATTTTCTGAATCCCAACCTGGTAGTTAATGGGGCACTGTATTCACTGAATCTTCCTCTGGAGCCTGACAATAAAAAATACTTCAAATACAGGCATTGTAGAATGTCTTTTCTCCATTCAGACTGGAAATGGTTAAAAAATACAACCTCCAAAGCCAAATCTCACAGCTGAAAGCCTTAAAAACCTGCAGGTGGGACTTGAAAGAGAGAATCCCACCACAGTGAGGAGTGTTACAGAATGAGCCCTGTGATTATTGCTCAAGGGGTGTCTGGGCAGCAAAGGTTTCCTGGATCTACCTTTGCCTGATGTGACAGTCGAGTCCCAGGAAGCCTCGTGGCCTTGTTGGGGCTCTGGCATGGGATGTAATCAGGACAGAAACAGCCACTCACTGCTCAGCAAGAGCCAGGCTGAGCTGTGGTGCTGCTGATTTGGGCTGTAGCATGCTCAGCCCCGCTGCACTCACTGTTTTCTGCTTTGCTGTGCTGGGAGCTGGTTGTCTTGGGAAGCCCTTTGAGAGTTGTCTTGTGCCTGCATTGGGGCACACACCTGTGCATGGACTGTGTGGAGGAGACAGTAAAGGGCTGTCTTCTGGATTTTTTTAACTATATTTTGCAATCCAGCAGTCATTTAGGAGACCACAAGTCAAGATGAGCTGTTTGTACCCCAGCCACAGGAGAGCACTTGGCAGGGAAGGAGCCTTCTCTGTCAAGCCAACTTTCTGACAGCCAATGAAAGTGCATTTGCCTGTGCAGCTGGGAATGAGTGTGGGGACCTGTGCAGACAATGCATGTGAGAGGAAATGAGTGGGGAGTCTGTAGCTCTGCCTCCAGTGCTCAGGGGCAGTGTGCATCCTTCATCTTCCACTCCAGCACAGTTCCTGGCACTGTCAGAGCTGAGCCTAACCCTGTCATGGTAGAATTCCCCAGCTGAGGAGTTTGAGGATTTTCTAAGCCCCTGACCTGACTGCAGCAGCCGTATTTATTCAGATTTCCATATTAAGGTTACTAATTTGCCTTCAGAAGAGCAGCATATACAGACATTCCAACCTTGTGCTCTCTGTGTATTATAGATTTCTACCCATACCAGTAGAAAAAAATTCATCATAAAGTGCCTAGTTGCATGCCATGGGAGATGGAGGAAGATTTCTTCCAACGTTCCAAATGGAAAGCAGAAGTGTGTTTCTTCTGGCCTTTATAAAATAAAAACAGAAATAGGATATTCCTTATTCTGGCAAGATAGACTGGGACTAGCCATGGGAAATACTGAGCTTTCAGGGCTTAAAAACTTGTTCCACTCATTTTTGGTAGAGCTGTTTTAAGCAGTGGATCCTCTCTTCAAGGATTAGCAGTACAGCTCGATTTGCTGAGCTCTGCCCTGTGGGGTTCTTTGTGTGACAATGTGAAAATGCATTGCTGCAGTTGACCTTCTGTGCTCTGGCAAGCACCCTCTCTCTGCAGCCATGAGGTTTTGGAATCCTCTCTGCACACTGTCAGGGGATAATGGCTTCAGCAGCACTTATGGGATGACTTAAATAATTGTCACTCAGTCATTTTTGTAGCCACTCTATGTAAACGCCAATAAAATCTTTCAGCCATCCTATATAACTGTAATGTGTCTGTATTGTAGCTGTAAATACTGATTGGGATCTTAGCACAAAACGTTTGCTGACACACACAACACAAATATCTCCCTCCTATGCAAAAGTATCAAATATCATAAGGACACTTGCAAATCCAGCAACCAGTAGCCAGTATTTATTGATGATTTGGCATGTGTTTGTTAAACATCCGCATAAGCCTTGAACAAAGACTGCCTGAGGGATCCCCAGATCAAGACACAACCAGCAGCTGCTTCTGGTTAAATGATTTTAGCGGTTTAAAACCATAAGGAACTGAGTGCTGTAGTACACTGAGACACCAGTAAGGGGAACCCTTTTTGCAGTAAACCTTCAAGCTTTTACTGCTTTGATTGGAGCGTGTGGTCATAAAGATAACGTGACATTTTGGTTCCAAAAAAATTATGTTTAATCAGAAGACGAACAGAGATAAGCAGTTTAAAATGAAATCTGAATTACAATTTCAAATCTACCTTTTTTTTTTTTTCACTTCTCAATGAAATTGAATAGGAAATGTGAATGAACCTGCACAAGGCAGGCATTAACCCTTACAGAGATGTTAAAGAAAAGGAGGAGAGTTGATTTTGACAGCTGGCTTTAAAACAATATGAATCAAGTCACTCCAGTAAAGTGGCTGTCATCAGGCATTGTTTTAGCAAGAAAAACAATTGGTTGATTTATTGCTTGAAATTATGTCGTCATAAGTAAAATTTTATCTGTGGACAAGTCTTCTCACTTCAAAAATGTAGTTTTGAAACTCAGGTATTACCACTCTAAATATTCTCCAAAGTTATAGCTTTCAGTAGGCAAACAGATGAATCTTAATGCTGTAAATGCTGTAGAAAAACTCCTGAAACCATTGTAATTAATCTGTGTTGCTGTACAATAGATGTTATGTCAGGAGAAAATAAGTATGCATGTGGCTCTGTTTACATAATATTCAAAATCTTTAACAGCCTTTAACTGTTGTTGTAGGTATATTTTTATATTGCCCAGACAGTGAAACATGCTTTAGAGGGATTAATGGAAATTCAGTATTTACTTGGCTAAATAACCTAATACAGTTTTTCTTACCTCAAATGAGCAGTTCTGGAAGGGATGAGATGGATGGGTCTGAAGGAACTCCTCTTCCTGTCCAGTGTATGCATTTCCATTACAGCTGACCTGGAAAAGCTTCTGTCTGATCAGGATTACTTTTTCTCTAGGAAGTAGCAAGTAAGTAACTTCATGAAACCACTGAACATACAGATTCAATGCACCCATAACATCTCTAAATTAACACCATGGTAAATCTGAGCCAAAGTCTCTGCTGTGCTTTCCCAAATGGCCTTCACTCTAGACTGCTAATTAGCCTCTCTCTAACTTTGAATACTCCATAAATGCACTATGCTGATTGATAGTGCATCAATATTAATTAATAATTTACCACTCTGTTGGAATTTTCCTCTACAGGTAATCACAGCTGCAGCCTCCTTAGCAAAAAAGGAGGAAAATAATTTTACTGCTTTCACCCTGTGTTATTTAGTCTCCCCTTTGGTATATCTGCAAATATTTGGAAAAGCATCACTTGGATACTTCTGAAAATGTGCATGGTTTATAAGGAAATGCAGTTCCATCTCACAAAGTGTGCTGCTGCTCCTAATTGGAGCTCCTGTAGCGTGCTTTGTGTTTGATTTATTCTCACAGTACATGTGTGAAGTGCTCCAAAGGATCTGTGCTCTGGTAGGATCTGCAAGCCTTTCAGACTTTCTCTGTCTGCCTTTCAGACAGGAGCCCTGTTGGCTCTCCCACTCTAACCCACGGATCAGAGGGATGTGCAGCAGGAGAGCAGCTCTGCCCAGGTGCCCAGGAGCTTGTCAAAGTCGTGGTTCTGCACAAAAGGCAACTTGTTCAGAGTGTAGATAGTGGCAAAATTCTCCTAGGCGTTTCTGAGGCTGTTTATGATTTTTATCACCATCAAAAATAATGTAGTCCACAACAGAATTAACAACTTTTTAAGTGTACTCTATTCTAATAAAGCAACAGGTGGGACAGAGTAGCCCAAATACATTAACTGCATTTTCACACTGATCATGAATCACTTCCTAAACACATCTTTCTTTGGTGGGAGTCTCTTTGTAGTGCCATATAATCAATTCTGTGTAAAAATTATTCCCTAAAATCTTACATTCAGGCCAATATCTGCTTTGTAATTATGAAGTCTCAACACAAGTGAAAAGCCAGACCTGAGAGATGAGCGATTAAAAAGAAAAAAATGTACATTCCAACTGCATTTGGATGTAGTGTACTGTACCTGTCATTCAGCTAATCTTATCTCTGTAGTCTCCCTTTTGTGGGGAAGACCTGATGATTTGCAATTCATTCTTGTTTCAACTCATTCCTGTTGCAATTCATACTGCTCAAAGCTTATACAGTAATTCTCTTTTCCAGGTGGCTGTCAGCACCTGCAATGTTGCTGAAATGTCCCCAAAAGAAACTGCCTTTGTCCAAGACAGGATGAATCTGCAGTTTTTGGTGACAAGCTTGCATTGATCTTGTTTGTGCTGTTTCTCTGTTTTGTGAATGAGAAACCAGTAGACAGCACCAGGCACACCAAAGAAAAACCTTCCTTAGAGTAAATCTCCCAATTCTTAACTATTTAAATATGATAAAGCATACGCTCCTGAGCAGTGTTCAAAGTCATCCATATATATTTAATTTACATTAATATTTTATCTTCAAGGACAACCTCTTCAAAGCACAAGAACAGCCATTCTGATCTGCAGAAGTCTGGCTGACCTGGCAAGATGAATGCCTGTGGATGTGGGGAGAGCAGTGGATGTGGGGAGAGCAGTGGATGTGGGGAGAGCAGTGGATGTGGTCTGCTGTGGCTTTGGCCTGTGTCAAGGTCTCCTGTAGTATCCTTGTAGGGGAAATGGGACTTTTGCCCTGAATAAATGGATGTTAAGGCAAGAGGAAGATTGGCTGGCCCACCAGGCTCCAAGGGCTGTGTTCAGAGGTGCAAAATGCAACTAGCAGGTGTTGGCACTGCGGCTGGAAGATCCAGCATCTTTAACAGCCCAGACAATGGCAGGGAGGGTGTGATCTGTGAGTTTGTGCATGACACAAAGTTGTGGGGAGCAGTCCCCGTGCTGGAGCACAGGGATGCTCTCCTGAGGGACCTTAACAGGCTGAGCTGGCAGGGACCTCAGGGTTCAGTGCAGGCAAGAGCAACTCCTTGCAAGTAGGACAAAATAACCCCATGCAGCCATTCAGACCTGACAGTGGAAGCAAAAAAAGAAAGGCCTGAAGATCCCAGCTGGCAAGAAGCTGAAAAGCAGACAGCAGTGTGTTTTTGTGATAAATAAGGCCAGCAACGTCCAGCTGCCTTCATAGCAAGATTTTAGCCATGTGCACAAGAGCAGTGATTATTCCCAGTGCATCAGGGTGGGTGTCTCATGTTCTGGGCATGCTGGAATGAGTCCAGCAGAGCCCACCAGGATGGCCTGTGGAGCACCTGGCATGCAAGTAGAGGCTGAGGGAAGTGGGTTTATTTAGCCTCAAGAAAAGAACAGGGAGAGGGGGTGTTACTGCTGCTTACAACAATCACAGGCTGTGCAGGTTTCGAAAGGCACACGGTGATATGACCAAAAGGCAATAAATGCAAGTTGTGACATGTGAGAATTTTATTAGATGAAAAAAAAATTTTAAAAATTCACCATGAGGGTGAGTAGGGGCCCAGAGAAGCCGTCTCCTTCCTTGGAGGCAGTCAGAGCTTGACAAAGCAAGGCCCTGAGCAAACCCATCTAGTTGGACTTGTTTTGAGTATGAGTCTGGATCAGATGATGTCCCAGAGGTCCCCTCCAACCTGAACTGTTCCATGATTCTGTGATATTGCAACAAATTCCTTACTAAGTATTGACAGAATCAGTCAATATTACTCTGTTAGAGCCATTTACACGGCGTTTTGTCACAGATCTATCTGTCTCCATACTATAGATTAATGATGTTTTCATTATCAGACTATGTCTTATAGAGGAAGCAGCTATCTCTAAAATGCAGTGTTTTTTAAAACAAGAATCAAAACAAATAGGCCAAGAATAGGCTCTAGCTTTAATGTTAATTTTATTAGAGACAGTGAGGATGAACTCAGCCTAAAACATTTTTCCAGTCAAAGCAGAACAGGACTGCACAGTGAGAGCAAGCCCATCAACATTGCAAACATAATCAGCATTCAAGACTTCATCTTAAAACATCCATTTGATAAAGTGTGGGTATTGTAGGTTGACATGATATTTTGAATGAGCTTTAAATGGTGTCAGAGATCTCTTCCTTTGTGCATTTGTACCATAACCCCATAGAGACATTACAGTGCTGATACATCACAGCACTTGCACATTTGCTGTTTACCAGTGACTACGTAATTTCCAATTAGTGCAGGGCTGCATTTTTGTCTGCAAAAGGTGACTTACCTCCCCAGCACTGCAGGTTTCAACTAAGAAACAAATAAGTTATGAATGGAGTTTAGTGGTCAGGTCTCCTCTGCATCTTGAGGTGACAACATGCTGCTTGTGGGCCAAAGCAGTAGTATAATCACTGCAATGATGCTGAAGAAACTCTGTCATCTCTTGCACTGGACTGAAGACAGATGACCATATGTATTAAATTCTCCCTAGTATTAAGATCTCCTCAGAGTTGGACATAATAGGATTTGATAAAGAGAAAAGCCTGTGACAGAAAACACATTGACAGCTCCAGACTCCTCTGTATGCTTAAAGAAAGTTGGGGAGTTTTCCCTCCCTACATTAACATAAACTTTGTAATCTGTATAGGAAATATATCAAAAGAAAAAAAAAAGTACCATTTTTGTAATGTGGCTGTACCAAGATAACTGTCCTAAAAAGTTACTGGATTTTGTACTAAAAATAAACAGTCTATTGGATTTTTACAAAGGGGAAGTTTAAGCCCTCTCATGTCACCTAGACCTTTGTAGTGTGTTAAAAACAGCAATTCAGAGTGTAATATTTCTGCAAAGCTTACCATGCAACTGAGGCACTTTTTTCACCCAGAGGAATGTCAAATAAAAGACATGAGCTTGGCAAAAAAAAAACCCCAAACAAACAAACAAAAAAAAAACAAAAAAAAAAAACCAAAACAAAAATACACACACCACCAAAAACAAAAAACCTGCTTGTGTTCACAATACCTAGGATGGTGAGAATGCATGACCTCTGTTGAGTTTACTGGGTTCTCACTTTCCAGGTAGGGGAGTTTCCTCTATGGGGTTATCTAAAGGGATCTTTAGATTTTCCTTTTCATACTGATCCAGAAATACCATAACAGGTTACCTTGCTCATTTCAGGGTTCAGTTCTGAAGGATTACTCACATAGGATTGATCTTGGCTGTAATGGTTATGTGCTGGTCTCTAGAAAATCTGATCAAGCAACCTTGAAACTCAAAGCTACTTTAAGAGGAGTTAAAGTTGTTTTCTGGGATTGGCCAATATGAAGAATCAATTCTGATGTTTTTCCTGGTTGTATTCCCTGCAGATTACATAAGAACAGAGAATTCCACAGAAAATTATATGTAAAATGAATATAGATCATAACTCACTGAATGCTAGTTTCCCAGCACCCTGCACCCAGGATTATCGTAGAATATCCTCTGTGACTTCTCTGACAGCAAAAGTTACAGATTAATTTGGTGTTGGCCAGGAGGCATTTCTCCTCATCTTTATTAAGGCTGCTTAATAGAGCCTTAATTAAGGCTGTTTCAGTTTTGTATACATCTAGTGGAACAAAGACATAAATGTAAAATTTGGTTACTTTCTCTGACTCACTTTCCCTTTTCCTGATGTGTCTTTGCTCTAGGAGGTCAGTATGCAGGTTACTTGACTGGGGTGATGGGGGGACTCTGTGTGTTTGGGAATGACAGCTCAGGATCATCCTGAGTGGGCTTGGAACAACAGAGATTGATGCAGATGAGTCAGTGCACAAACTACCAGCAGCCTGTGGGATGTGTGGGAAATGGTAAGCCACAGTGCAGCGTCTTCATGCCAATGAAACATCCAGTCACTATTCCCCACACTGGGGTACAAAACATTCTCAAGAATGTGTATTTTTGCTGCTGCATACCAAGGCTGTTCACCATAATGTGTGATTTTTACAAAAAAGAAGGGGGAAGTTTTGGAAATGCACCTGTGGCAGATTCCCCAGGCCAGAGTGAAGAGACTCAGTCCCAGAACACAGGAGTGTAACTGGGAGTTCCCACATCACAGCTCATGGGAAATTAAAAGCACTTCTTTCTTTGTTTTCTTTGGATTATGGGGTCAGTAGTATTCAAAGGCTGTGTTGTGCTTTCAGTTCGTATTCGCCCACAGGAAAGTCATGACTTTTTTAATGGGTTCTGTGGTGCCAAATGCTAATTACAAGGCTGTAAATGCAGCGTGCATTGTTCCTTTCATCTTCAGGATATCCCAGTATTTGTACAGTAGCGAGTCAGCTCCTGTGCTCATGGACAAAGGGATCGGGCACTGTGCACTCCCAGAGCTGGCAGCAGCTTGTGTTTGCTGAGCTGGGATGTCACACATCCCTCGCCCTGCCCTGCCCTTTGTGCCCTCCCTGCTCCCTCCCCTGTCCCCCCTGTCCCCCCTGTCCCCCCCATCCCCTGCCTCTGCTTGCAGCACCACGGAACTGATCTGGCTCCGGAGCTCTGAAATACCATCAGGGGACAGGGATGTTGGTTTGGTTTCTGCTGCTGGAGTGACAGGGAAATAAAACGGAGGGGAGGGAGAGCACAGAAGGTGTGGGAGGAGGGTTAACATCGAGAGTGAGGGGATGGAGAAAAATCAGACAGCAGAAGAAAGGGAAGGAGCTGTGAGAGATGGGCAGAGAGCACAAGAACAGCAGTAGTGGGAAGAAATTGGAGCATGAATAAAAACTCCTTTGCTAATTGCACAGGGAGGTGGAGGGTGAAGTCCAACAGCAAATGGTACAAGTGTCTTTGTGGCAAGAGGGAGGGGGATAATTGATGGGGATTTCTTGTGAAATAGGAAAGGGAAAACTGACCTTCTCCAAACAAAGCAGGGAAAACTGGGATGCGTGACAATTTCTAGTTGAAGTTCTTATAGATCTGTCAGCATGGACTAGCTCATACTTGGCAACATCAGCAATATCAAAACTAAGAGTTCAAAAATACAACTCTAGCCCTTCCCAGATAATGAAATTTTCTTTAAAGTAAAATATTTTGGGTTCTTTTTGCATTCTCATGTTTTTGATGCCATATATACTTGAATCCAGTTTTCATGGGGCTACAAAATAATGTCAAAATTTGTCTGTGTTCTTCAAGAAATCCTCAGAATTTAAGAACTGAAGGTTTATGAACACACCACAACTGGTAAAAAAAAATCATATGAATTGGTATTTCACTGGAGTGTGATTAACACTGATCATATTAGATTAGATGAGAACTCCTGTGGTCCAGAAGCATTTTAGCATCTGCATATTTGAAGGCACACTGAAGTGGGTCTGTTTCCTGTTTAATATGATGCTGTATCTTGCCAAAGGGTTACAGAGTGCCAGAGGACTTGGCAGCTCCTCTCCCTGAGGAAGAGTGGCAGTGAGCCAAGACCAAGGAGGAGTGCCCCAGAAGTTATAACCATGAGTAAGATAAGGGGATACAATCACAGGATAATCATATAATGGATGGATAGGAATTCAGCTTTCCTAATCCATTTTATAAGTGTGGTAAGGGAGTTGTACTTCTACAGAGTTTTTGAAGTTAACAAGATTACACTGCTAAGATATTCATCTACAATTACATGTTTATTTCATGACATCTCTTAATAACTGTGACTGTGCAGCTCTCCAGGGCTGAGTACCCTCACACTGGACTGCTCCATCATCACCAGTATTGTTATCCCCTTAGCTTGAAGATGTTCCTAGAATATCAAGCTAAATGAGTAAAACCACAAGTAAGCCAGGAAGTTAAAGATGGTCTTTAACAGCAACTTTTACTCACTGGTGAAGCTTCAGCTGGGTGTATTTTTACCAGTAGCTATATAGGTAAGGAGTTCTAGCTACAGGTGTTATGCATACTCGGCACACCATACAAAAAAAATCTTAAATTTGGAAAGCACTTTCTACTATAGATACAGAAGATTCATCTGTATAGAATGCTCTGATAAAGAGGCCCTTTATTAACACTTGTACTACAGCATTTTCATGATAAATTTCATTTCTGGACAAGATAGAGACTGACTGGGGACACAGGTGTAAATAATGGCAGGAGCGAAAGACCTTTAGAAACTTCTCTGCAGCCTCTGCTGTATGTGACAGGAGAATTTTTCCAAGGTACACACCTAGAGGCAGGGACATTTGAAAATAAAACCCAGTGCAAACCCCACCCAAAGCATACCCTGCCCTACATGCACACTTCTCTAGGAGAGGAGCCAGGCAGGGATGATGGATGTTGGTCTTGTCAGTTAATGTGCTACTCAATGGAGTTTAGATGCTATGGGGATGAAGGCAGCTTAAGAGCTTCTATAGACTATGAAAGAATAATTCTATCACTGCCAAAGCATGTAACACCTGCTCACACAGGGCTTCTGACATCAGAAAGAAATTTTCAGCAAGGTAATAAAAAAGCTTCGCATTAGGGGAGCTCAGATATGGTGATTAAAAAAGTCATGATAAAAGCAGATTAAATAGGAAATCAAAATTTAAATTGACTATCATGATGAAATTTAGGTAGAAAATAAGCTAAATTAATCTTCCTCAAATGAAGAAAGAAACAGCCTAGCTGACACCGAACACTTTATTAGAATAAGCTATGTTTAATTAGTTAATAGAAGACAATATACAATGTGTTTGTTGGTCCATCTCCTATTTACTAATATTTATGTACTTGGGCCTGCAAGCTGATTTTTTAATGAGATTTTTTTCATAGATATGCCTGATACCAGAACAGACAGTGGAAAAAAAGACCAGCCACTCCTGTTTGCAGTAGTAGCCATTGAGGATACCACAATGTTCAGATGGAATCCTGCTCTGATGCACCTTGGAAGAGACTCTGTTGGGAAATGGAGAGGAGAGATTTTTGATCAGTCAGATGGGGAAGAGCTAGAGGAAACTGAATCTAAACTTTTCATAGGGCAGAAAAATCTTCTGATGTGGGAACTGTGATACATACATATATATTTATATATATAAATATATATGGGGAGTGTGGAAACAAAAGGATACACAAAATGGAAAATCTGTGGTGGTTTCTTTTTTAAAGACAACAAAAGCTTGTTCTCTTCAGTATTTCCAAATGATTGGAGGTAAGTGGCCTCTGCTCAGCATGTTGATGCTGGGGGACCCATCCAGAGGTGTCTCTTCCAGGCACTGAAGTCCCACATATGAATTTGAGGTATCAGATCAGAGCCTGTGAAAGCCCCCGACCCTTCAGTGTCATACACTCCTTTAGTTCTGGCCCTAGTCCTCTGGGAGTTCAAACATCCTTTTTGTTTTGGCAAAACTCTTACATCTGTTTCAAATTACACAGGAAGATGATAATTTCATTAAATGCTTCAGTTAGATTTATAGACAGTCCTAAATGCACTTTGTGACTGATACTGGACATTAATTCCTCTAGGTTTTGTTTGCAGAAAAGCTCATGCTGTTATTACTCTCTGGTCAAAGGTTACACTTCCTGCTCTCTATCAATGCAGCCAGCATGTAAAGTGTCTTCAGATATTAGTCAGAGCACCATGTCACAAGAACCATACTAGAGAGGCTCTGCCTGTGGCAATTAGCAAAGTTTCATCTCCACTGAGATGTGTTCGAGTCTTCCTCATACTGGAAACTAACTCTATACTTTCATAATTTGAGAAACTGTGGGAGTCTTTTTAATGTCCCTCTGTCTACTCATTCAATCATAACCATCAAGCATTGTACAGGTAGCCCATATCACAAATTTTAGAAACTTGGGTAGCAATAATCACCTTTAATAAAACCTAAAAAATAAGGAAAAAAGAGTGTTTGTCCCAGGAAAGTCTGTATGGCAGGGCACTGAATGCCTTCTGGTAAGGCAATAGACCATAAGTCTGCAGGAGCAAATGATCCCTAGCCACGGGAGGCTGCACTCCATGTTGACTCTATAAGAATTCTTTTAAAAGTAGCCACACAATCATTTGTCTTTTCTACTTCATCTAGTCCTTCTCTTACTCTTCAGCTGTAAGAGTTCATAGTGACAGAAACTCTGTGTGTATGAAGTACCAGAGAGAAAGATGCTCTGGAGCTGAGCTACAGTTCTTAGACATCTGTGTAATCTCAGTTCATGTGTCTGGGGTGGTTTGAAATACTGTCCACTCTAAAAACCACTTGTGTCAGCAGGGCAATGCTCTCACTGTACCTGAACTTGGACCATCTTGGAAAAAACAGCATCTTTCTGTATTGCCTTCTCTTTCGGTTCCCTGTCCAAGCTGGTGCAGCAGTCTTTGTAGTGGGTTGTGAAGAATATTTCCTCCTTTTATCCACACTCATTCTTACTGAGGCTAATATGTCCCTTTGAATAAATAATCAGTCATGAAAAAATGTGATCTTATATGGAGGTTGTGGTAGTTACCCCTTTCAATGAGCTTTCTTTAAGGTAAAGGACAAATTTTTCTGTGCCCATCCACTCCCCTAGCCCCTTTGCATTCTACATCCCCATTTTCATATTTGTTTCTTCAGATTAACCCTCCAAACTTACATGATTCCCCTGGGGTAAACTTTGAAAGTCAACTAATTTAGCAGAGTGAAATTTAATTTGCTGAAGGAAAGGATCATTAATTTGTTCTGTTTCCTTTTCTTGGGTTCTCAGTTTTCTTATATACAAGTCACAGGTCTGTATGCAAAGGATGAGGGAACAGTACCTTCAAATATCTGCAATGTATATGTTGAAATGTAAATGCTGAAATACAACACTCATTTGTCTTTGGGGGTTTTTTATGCTTTTTTAAGTTCTGTGTGTTTTTGTTAGAGTTTTGCTGATCCCAGGCATCATTGCTGGCATGACCAGATCACAAACATCTGGCATTCAGACAGCAGCTTAGAAAAAGAGAGAATTTATACAAAATTAAGTTCAGAAATCATTAAATTTTATGGAAAATATTTTTGGAGATTTAGTGTTGTGAACTGAAGTCCTGATAGGACTTCCAAATGTGAAATTAATATCAAAGTTATAGACAAGAGAGTATCCCAAAGAATCACCTCAGCTCTGCCCCACATCTGCCTGCAGAGCTCACTGATTGAACAAGGCCTTGGGTGGGCGACAATGAATTTGGGTTAGAAGCAGGTTTGACACATGGACATGGAGAACACACAAAGCTGTGATTTAAGTTTCATATTTTGTTTGCTCTCCAGGACTGTGAGACTGTTCTTTTCCCAGTTACTTCTTCAAAGCAGAGTCTTGGCAGGTACTCGTGTGGAGCTTCATTTGGCATGGTCCCCCCACTGCTAATCTTTATTTTAAAACAGCACATGACACATGAGCAGGTTGATTAGCCTCTGCTGTGCCCCCAAAGCAGCAGTGTGGGTCTCTGGGCAGAACAGGAGTGGTGAGCAGGGTGGCTGCACTGGCTGTGACCGTGAGCTCTGTGAGCATGGATGGAAATCTGCAAATGGTAATAGCCAAAAGAAAAGTCAGCAAGTCTGGTTTTGGGAAGAGGTAGGACTTCTGAATATTTAAGTACATATGCGAACTTGTGAGCATTTGATACTGAAGAATTCAAAAAAGGAAACTTTGTTTAGGGGGAGAAATAGAACATGATATAGCTGGACCTGATTCCTGCTCAGAAATTCCTCAGGAAGTAGGCAACAAATGTTGTGCTGCAAGAGGAATATTTGGGGCTTACCACAAATACTGGATGACATCAGTGCCTTCAGTGCTGACAGAAGTGACAGTTGCTCTGAGTTGTGTTTGCACGCCTCATGCTTGTCATGGTACATCACTGCACAGATGTTTTGCACCAAAAAACAAAAAGGAATTTCTTTAAGCTCATATTTTTTTACTATGTTTTCAGAATCTTGAATTTGCAGTAAAACAAAAATGGTTTGAAATGAAAAGTGAATATGGCTAAGAATTTTTAACCCAAATACTCTGCCTGACTACTTGAACCACGTTTAATTCTGCCTTAATCTGACACAGCAAAAGAGGTCAAGGTATTTTCTGGTCTGAGTTTTACAGTTTGCAATTTTAGAAGCAGCACTAAAACACAGCTAACTGTATCAATTCACTATTCATTTTTAAGACCCTTTTCTGCCAATTATTTGTCATGTGAAATAGTTTGACGTCACTATATTTTATGATGATTTAAGTGATTTTGATCTCTGATGGTTCCACAAAGTTGCCCATCAGCTTGTAAGCAAGCATTAAGATGTTCATTTTCTTATTGGAGTTTTTTTTTCCTTGATTTCTCTGCTAGTCTGTATTTTTTTTTCTGTCCTTGCCACACTGAGAACACCCAAAATTGCATCAAACAACTAACTAACATTGATGAGTAATGACTAACGTTTCACATGTGGTCTGTCCTTTTTTCAGTCCTCTCCTTGGAGGGAAAATTGCGTGCATAATGGAATATTTTGCTTTGGCAGAGTTTTAGTGTTTAAATATTGGGTTTTGAGTGGGAGGAGTGTATCTATGACGTGTTTATTTGAAAATTGAAGAATTATGTTTTGTACTTAGAGCAGAAGTTGCTGATATTTCTGCTGATGTTTGCTACCACAAAAGTTCTTTCTTGGATGGCTCTTGAAGTGCTGGGTTCCTCTAACACAAACATTGTCCACTTAAAGATGTGGCCAAGTGTCTGAAACTTCATCACCTGTCCTCCAGGAGTCAGGGCAGGCAATGGAGGATTGGGTTTGATTGATCTTGGGTTATTACCAGTCTTTCCATGCCATCCTTGCTGATAAACATGAGAGTATTTTGGGATCTTCCTTTGGTTCTTGACATTGTGTCTGCTTGGTATGTCAGGCTTCTGTTCCATATTCTGCAACCACCTTGAGAGCTTCTTTTGAAAAAATGTATTGATTTTAAAATTGCTCTCTTGACTTCTTTATCATTGTCCATTTTTATTTAATTGATTTTCCTTCTACATAACCTTCTGGAGGCTCTGTGAAGTAAGAGAGTAAAAAAGACAACTACCAACAGCTGGTTTCTTACTTCTGGTTAAAGATCCCATGGCATTTCTCAAGGATCAGCTCATAGTGCTAATTTTCCAATCAAATTGTATTTGGTTGAAAATGCTTTTATTCCCTGTAGCTAAATTATAACTGGATCTGTGATATCAGTATTCTCTTGTGGTGTGCCTGTATGGCAAATTATATGCTGCTGCTAGGTGTTGTACAAACATGATATTGTGTCCTCTTAGGGAATTTTTAAGCCAGGCAGAACAGCTAATATGCACCTGTCTGAGTGTACAACACCCACATACATTCTCATTCATACATAGGCAGCAGTCAGTAATAAAAGCACTTTGCTGCTAAATAAATTGAAAATAGTATTAATACAATAAATGTCTAAACAGGATTGATTCTGTGTATTTTATAGCATCTGCTGTTGCTCTCTGTTTTCAAGCTACTAATGTGTCCAAGTCTGCATAACATTGTTATTTACAGATACAACACTGGAGTTTGTCTGAGAGTGCCAATATTGGTTTGTTTATCCAGAATTAAGTTTTGGCAGAGATTAACCATATGTGGACAATACCTTGTAATCTACATTTCTGAAGTATAGGTTAGTTGTTTTCAGCCCCTTGTGTCCATTTTCTATCAACTACAACAAAGGTCTATCTTCTTTTCCTTGAATTTGGTAAAAACTATGAAGCTCAACATCAAAGGTCAAATGTCAGTGTTGTGAGGACAGTGGTGACCTTAAAATTATGAAAATTTACTAAACAAACTCTGTAGTAGGAGGAATGCCTTCTTGCCTCTCTCTGACTTGTTACATTCCAGAAGCATAACATGCCATTATTCTGTATTTACTCTTTCCATCTAGATCATTTACAAACATAAGGCACAAGAGAGCAGTGATTAGTGTATATAGGTATGGAAAGACATGTTACCTGTTAATGTAATGAAGCAGCATAATTCATTCTTTGCTGTCTACATTATGTAGAGGGAAGAAAATGTGCATTAATCATGCAGAAAGCAGGAAATTGAGATGTATGGAAGGGAAGAGTGATATGATACAGGAACCCATCCCCCAGCCTCGCAGAGCTGGCAACAGGTCCATTTTTGAATAATGTGTATTTTGACAGACATGTCATTTGACAGACAGGGCTGACCAGAAGGGATGTAAGGAAGCAGGTAGCTATTAGCAAGAAAAAGGAGTGAACAAAGCGTTATTACATCTAATGCAACACAATACTGACCCAGTTAGCATCTGCTAATGTGGAGGTGCTGGCTGACAGGTTTCAAGGAGCAGCCTTCTACGGGGACCCGTCACCGACCACCGACGTGGTGAGTGCTGTGTCCTGCATGGGCTGCTGCCAGGGCTAAGGCTGCTCAGCAGAGCTTGGTCCAGCTTCCCAACAGCCCTGCTCTGCACAGATCCTGCAAGGAGAGACAAAGGGAGGGGAAGGTGCAAGGCATCACCTGTGCCTTGAGAGAAGTGCACGTCCCAGGCTTGTAGCAACACTGGTCCTGTGGCAAAGCCCAGCCTGTGAGATGCCACCTGTGCAAAGAACCAGGGCACAGCTCGACAGCTGCTGGGGCAAGAGCAGCCAGGGGCTGAAACCTGTGCTGAGAGCAGAGAGGCACAGAGAGCTCACAGCTCCTGCGGTCCCCATGTGTGGGGTGTGCCCATGCTTCTCGTGTCCACGTGGCTCACAGAGGGAGACAAACTCATTCACAATCCGCTGTGCCAAGCAGAGCAGCACTTGCTCATTTCTCACTAAAACTCTGGCTCCCGGGGTGCAGGACCAGCTTGGCACCGGCTGTGCCAAGGCAAGCAAGACAAAAACCCGGAGTCAGCTCAGCTGGTCCCCGTCAGAGCCATCTCCTGGCATCCATCTTCTGTCACCCCTTCCCCAAGGCACAGCACCATGGCAGGAGCAGAGAGGAACGATCTGGGTGCCACTTTCCTGCTGTACTCCAGGCTCCTTCAAGAAGGGGTGCCACATCCCAGAGAGCATTAGTGCTGCTCTGACAGGCCTGAGCTGTTCATTTCTCAGGTCTTTGGGAGGGCTGTAGTCCCTTCACCACACCCTGTTTTGCAGAGGGAAAACAAGAGCTGAGTGGAAGCTGATCTGCATCCTGGTACAGCTTCATTGTAACCTCTCTTCTGTTCTCAGCGGTGCATCTTGGTGGAGGTGGGATGTGAGAGTGAAAATCGTGACTGTTTCAATCACAATACCAGTCTGTGGCCTCTGTTATTCCACACTGACCAAGGCAGATGTTGCTGAAGGTGCCCACCATATGCTTCTGCTTGACTAAATTTTAATTTACAAAAATGCTGCGTATGACAGTCACATATACTTTTATATACATTTATACATACTTTGAATTTAATGAAGTCATAAAGACTGTGAAGATTAAACATAAAAGGAAAATCACAGAGAAAGCAACTCCAGCTGCCGTTCACCAGCCTAGCATGCTCACTGTTACTTTTTTAACTGCTACCTATTTTTCTACTAGTTGTCACGTTAGGAAAGTTAAAATAATTTTTCTTTATTATGACTCTCATAAAAAAGATCACTGTTTATTTCATTGTTGGTTTATTTCCTTTTCTCCTCTCAGCTCTGTTTTTTTATACCTGTCTGGGTTTTAGATTTAGTTTGTGGGAATTTATTTTGCTTTTCTATTTCCCCAAATTCCAAAGTGCTTTATACTTTAAAGAAATCAAATACATCTTTCAAAGTGAAAGGTATTTATCTTGCCTAGGTAGTCTCACACCCAGGCAAATAGCATATAATAAAAATAAATCCAAATGGAGAAAAGTGATGCTTATGAAATCATAGGCAGAAGTGTTAGAGAACTCCTAAGCCCTTGTACTGGCTATAAGTAACAGATTTCTACATTTAGTTTGTTAATAATTGGTTTGGGGCTGTTAACTGGGAACTGTGGTTCAGTTAATGGCACGCAGGTCTAAGCTCTGTAACTTTTCCTTGATTTTGATCGTTCTGCTCTTCTTTCTCTCTTCCCTTTTTCACCATAGGTTCTCTCACATCAGGACAAAATCTGCAGGCCTGTACTGTTTTGCTATAGAAAAACTATTTTTCAAGAGCCCCTGGATGATATTTCCAGTCACTGTTTTGCCACATCATTTTGTCTCCAGCTGCCAGAAGAAATTTGAAATGCATCATAGTCACTTCTCAAACTGATAACATGTGAGAAGTCCAGAAGAAATTGTTTATACAATTTCTGACATAGTATGTCTTGTAATGCTGCTCTGTGTCATGTTCCATAGTTTTATGTCCTAATCTGACATTATGAGATTACATAATGCATTCAATCTTTAAACAAGTATTCCTTTGAAATGTTTGACAGAGTTATGGCACTTCAGATATTATTTCTTATTATGGACAGATAGGTCAAATCTGCAAACAATTTAATGGCCATACATTGCTACCCTTGTCAAATCAATCCTCCTAGTGAGTGTGCTATCAGCAGAAGAAACATTTAGAAGCCTAATCCTTCAAGGTGCTAAACACAGCAGTGCTCTAAACTCCAAGTGGAGCTGAGGGCTCTCAGCACCTCACTGGAGAAGGGCTCCAATTAACCTGCTTTTATAGTAATCCTGGATGCAGGGACTTCCTGCACATATGTTGGGATTCAAACTGCCCTTCAGATTTACTCCATTGAAACCTGAGAAGAAGCTATGCAAGCATGGACTAAAATGGCTCCATATGCTTCTTGGCTCCAGGATGTGCTGAGAATTTGTTTTTTTCTTTCTCTCAGCTGAGAATGCTGCTCTCAGCTCTGCAGAGCTTCAGAGAAATGTGGTATTCTCATTAACACTTTAACCCTGATCCCAAATAAATTACCTCATGCCACCATTTAGCTTAGCTTAGCAGCAGGCACATTGAGAGGATTTGAGGTGTCAGAAGGGGACCAAACTTGACCCCAGAATTTTAGGAAATAAGTGTTTCCTTGTTTAAAGAGTTGGAGAAGAGAACAGTGCCTGAAATATCCACAGCCTTGTGGAACAAACACTGATTACTTCTCAAACTAATCTGGGTTGTCCAAAGAAGGCCTGACAGATCCTCTTGCTTCCTTTGCTGGAGCCATGCCCTTGTGCATGTGTGCATTAGCTGAAGTGCTGTCTGTACAGGGAGATCACTGGCCCCTCATTTTCTCTGGTTTTCTGTGCAACTCAAGGGGAATTCCTCTCTGACTCCTCCAGGCAAAAGTCCTAATGTAGGAAAGAACAATCCAGATGCTGGACCTGTAAGATTTCCAGGACATTTTTGCTGTGAAGGTATCATGGAAGGACCAACTTTCATTTCAGAAAACCATAATGCCAGCCCTACTCCTACTTCTTTCCAAATCTGCCAGTTTCATGCCTTGTCCCTGGATATATCACAGTTTCCATCCCCTGATGTGCCAGCAAAGCACAGTGAGGGGTCAGGCCATGCAAACGGCAGCTGATGTCACCAGAACCAGCACAGGCCCCATCTCCCTGCTGCTCACCCAACAAACACCCTTTGGACACGTTTCCCTGAGAAGCATCTCAGATATGCAGTGCAGAGCTGAGAGAGAAGGATCAGGGTCATGACCAAGCAGCCTGGGAGGGAATGTGTGAGCCTGGGAGGCACTGGGAGGTGCAGCGTGTTCCCTCAAGCCTCATGCAGGTGCACTGAATAAATCAGCACTGGATTGCTTTAAAGTATGCAGGAATTTTTTTGTAGCCAGGGGAGCATGTAATAAGGGTGTCTGGGAATGAAAATAGGGTCAGCACCAGCTCTGTATCATTATGGACATTAACAGGCTAAATCAGGGAATATGCAGTGATTTTTGGGGATTCTCAGGTGGTCTTGGAGTACCAGCTGAAAGAAGAAAATTATCAAAATGCAGCTCTGGACTTGGACCCTGCTCTCAAGCCAGAGTTAATAGCAACAAGACCTCTGAATATACTGACTGCAAACGATGATTTGTTTCTGACTCTGCAGAGCCTTGCTGTGAAGAGCCCTGCAGCCATGACATATAAAAAGGTGGGGGAAAGGCTTAAATTGGCACAGAGAAAATAAATTCCATGTCCTGATGCTGGCTGTTTAGATATGTGGGGTTGTAAATTAAGAGCTTTAAATATTTCTTCACTGTAACATGATGTTCCCACTTCCTAGGAAGGCATTTGTGTTCATGGAAAAATAAAATCAATATGCACTTATTCCAATAGATTGTTTGAATATTCCAGTAGAAGTTCATATTATAAAAACAGATTAGTGGTGAAGTAGCATTTAGCTACAATACCACACCAGTTTTGAGTGGTAATATCAAAGATAATTTTACCATTTAATGAGAATGAATCAGCACAGTGGGAAATACCTTTTGTAGCACATTACATATATGCAATTCCTTCCAATATAATTCCCTCTTTCTTCTGAAGAGAGTTCATTGTGTTTTCTTCTTGCTATTCCAGTCTATTACACCTGTGTGGACTCCTCTGAGTCTGTACAAATATGCATGTACACACAAACTCTCTTTAAGCTGATTTAAATAACTTTGGCCCATGAAGAAGTGTCCCAGGTGTGCTTGGTAAGTCTTAGTAAAACCACACTATAAAAACAGAGGTTTCTTATTAAATATTTCCTAATGTGTTAAATAGTTCTGGATTCTTTTAGGAAGTTCATAAGAAGGGACATTTCAGAAATTAGTGTAGTGAAATTAGGATGTTTTGATTCTAATAGATTTCTAATAGATAAAGATATATCATCTTATTTCTGCTTTTCTTGTATAGGTGTTGGAAGGGTTAAAATCACCCCTGATTTGTTATTCTGAGAGCATTGTTTGAACTGCTTATAGTCTTCTAAAATCTAATCAGGATGACTGGTATTTGCTCTGGTTCTAAATTATTTTCTTAATCAAATAAAAATGTTTTCTGATAAGTAGTTGAGAGAAAAGTGGCTTGGTTTGTTCCTGTTAAAAAAAAAATTAAACAGATGCTGAAAACCTTCTCCATGCATTGTCCCAGGGAAGTTGTGAGGGCCCTTGTGCTGCTACTCTGCTACTGTGTCTGTTCCTATTCTTGTGAAAAATATCTATTGCAATCAGCAAAACCTTCAACAACAGCTGAGAAAAACCAAACTCCGAGTAAACCAGTAAAACCCAATTTTTACCAGTAAAGTAAGCTAGTTTATTTGAGCTTGGAGCTTCAGTACTCTGTGGTAATGCAATCTCTGCAGATGCCACTCTGCTCGTCAGTCACAGAGCCTGGCAAAAACATCATCTCCAGAGCACAAGTGAGCATCTCCTGCACAGTGGCCATGGGACCCAGACCTCATGGTGTAGCTGCATTTTATACAAGCTATAAATTATTTAGAAAAAAATGTATGTTTTAAGAAACAGTTGTATTTGTCGCAATAATTAGGGGATTTTTAATAATTTTTATTCTCATAACTGATGAGCATGTTATCATACTGCTTATGGTTTAGTTCTGTGTAAATAGTACTCAAAACTATGCATATGTATCACCTTCAACTAGCAGAGTACTAGGGTGTATGCCTGATTTCAACTTCCATGGAACTTAAGGGTAATTTTAAAAAGTGTGCTTTGAACATTTTGCCAAATTTGACTAGACATCCAAGAGTACCTTGGTCAAGTTCACTTGCATTCCCTTAAACATAAGCAAAACAGTTACTTTAACATTATATATACAGTGCCATTGCTGCAGTGATCCATAAGAGCAAGATGTATCCCATGGGCTCAAGGAACTGCTTGACAGTTGAGATTCCCTGCATGTTTCACAGTCCAGCAGATTCTCTGCTGGTTTGGGCCATACAAACCACTGACTCCTAAGCCTGTGATGCCTGTGATGACTACAAGTGAGAAACTATTTAGTAACTACATGCTTTTCCATTTACATGTAATTAGAAACACCACAGATATATTCCATACAACTGGGCCATCTGATTAAACTTTATCTTTTCTTATTCTTTGTGTAATCTACTAGTAGTTTAAATATTTAAATGACTGCTAACAGTTTAATACAGGTTATCTTGATCACACAAATATAATGTGATTTGGTTGCTCAGTGCACATATCTGTATCAGCTCTCACATATCCACTTGCAGAGACTATTGAGCTCCTGGAAACAAGATCTCAATGAGGAGTTTCCTTTATTGGCTAAGTAGCTGTGTTTCTTCATGAGGAAATGTGGAAGTGCATTTATACTCTAGGGAGAATTTCTTAAGAGATGTGTCACCAAGGAGTTTGCAATCTGAATTTCGAGACAGCTGAAGCAAGGAAAGAGCAGCAGAGTCACAGCTTTCAGAACTGCTGGTAGGAGGTGACCACTGGGGTCAGAAATTGGAAACCAGGACTGGCTTGTAATTTTCCTTGCCTTTGTTTTGTCTTTTCTGAGACCTCTTTTCACTTACTAGTGGTAATCTCCCAAGAGCAGAGAAGTTTGGCATGAAAGCAAACCTGGAGAGAGATGATGTGAGGCTTGTAGGGCAGATTCTAGTGTGCAGCTAGTTCCATTTAGCTTGAAGTCCATTGTGATCCTGAAATGCTTAGAAATGTAAGCATGACATTCAAATGGGATGTTGGAAGCAGGTTGTTGCTTGCAAGTTTGTTCCAGCCTGCAAGCCTGCTGCAGCTTGTGAATTTAATTTTAGCTCTGGAACTTGCTCCAGTTCTGTAAGGTTACTGAAACCCTGAAAGAAGCCAGATTTCTTACATGCACCAAGAATAGCATGACAGTGTTTTCTCAAGAACTGAGGACCTCCACCCCCCCCAAAACAGTGCCCCCAGCACCAAGGGCTTGAACCAGGCTTCCCCACGTGTCAAACACATGTGGGACCATTGCTATTTGATAGCAATCATTCCCCACCCCTTTCCTCCCAGGAGCTACAAGGATTTAATTAGTGAGTTTTTCCCAGCCTCAGAAACTCACAAAGAAGACAGGAGCCAAAGTTTCTTGGTGCTGAGATTCATACTGTGCCCTGCTTTGTTTTGTCTCTGCTGCCTGTGTTGCAAATTTTAAAAAAATGTTTCACAAGTTAGAGCAGCGTTGGTTTGACTAACAGCCTGCTCCTTGCAAAGTATTTGTATTTGAGCTTATTGAACATTCGTTTTGTATCAGGTACTCAGCCTCGTAGAACTGATCCAGGAGAGGTTTGCTGCACCAGCTGTGCTCCTGCCTTGCTGGCTGTGTGTCGAGGAGTGCTTTGCTTTCACTCCACACTCGAGCAGATAGCACAGCTAAAGTTCCCTGAAGCAGCCTGTGAGGAAGGGCACCAGAACAGCTCTTTTCCTGGCCATTAATTCAAACATCATGCAATCAAATCTGCCCTCCTTTGCAGCTCTTGTGGAGATTGCTGTCCTCTCATCTCCCTGGAAAGTCACCTCGACTCCGTAGCACATCTTCCTTTGCTTAGAGTCCGTGACAACCCTCGGGCAGGCTTATTTTCCAACAGACATGTATCACACAATGGTTTGGGTCAGAAGGGACCTTAAAGGTTGTCCAGTTCCAGCCCCTTGCCACAGGCAGGGGCAGTTTCCACTAGACCGGGTTGCTCAAAGCCCCATCCAACCTGGCCTTGAACACTTCCAGGGATGGGGCATCCACAGTTCCTCTGGGCAACCTGTTCCAGTGCCTCACTACCCTCAAATGACATGGCCATCACTGCCTGGCACCCACAGGCTGCTGTCTGTAGACAGAGCTGACATGAAGGCAGCAGGCATGGCAGCACCCCACGAGACCACAAACATATCTCTTATAGCCCTCCCCTCTGAGGCTGTCCCACAGCCTGGCTGGGTTTTCATGGTTTCCTTAATTTTGCTCACATGTCAGAGCTGAGAGTGGCACATCAGCCTTGAAAGGGCTCTTTGAAAATGCCTGTGTAGGCAGTCTGGTCTCAGCACCAAGCCCAACTGCTCCAGAGCAATGTGCTTTTTAAGGAGAAACAGCTTTGGCAGTCCATCAGCTTTCCTCTGTTTGTTGCTGCTGCATATTTTATGTCACCACTGTATTGCAAAATGAATACTCCATATTACAAAATTAATATTGGAAATATTTCCTCTGCATTTTATGGACTTTATTTGTGCTTTGTTTTCCTACGATTATCTTATTTTTGCCTCTGGAGAATTAATAGCATTATTATCAAGGGCAAACAAGCCTGGAATTAATCTGATTTAATCTTTAATTATTACTTATGATGGGTTTTAGATTACAAACCAGTATTGTGAATGCCATTTTACAAGCTAGAATAGAGAGATGCACAGTGAGCTGGGGCACTGGGATGTCTCTGAGCCCTCCTCAGTGAGGTTTTTCAGCAGTGGCAACAACCATTGCGTGTTGTGAGGTTTGGTTAAATTGCTGCTGCTCTAATCAAGCGAGCAGGGACAACACTTGGACAGGAAGCTGAAAAAATTATGAAAATTTTAAAGCTGAGCTGAGAGCACCCACCTGGATAATTTTGTGGTGAGCACAGCTCAGGCATCCCAGCCTTCCTCTTTGGCAGCAGCTGTTGTCTGGAAGGTTGCACAGAGCATCTGCTACGAAAAGGAATAAAAGAGAAATTGGGAGATTAGTGCACATGTGTTTAGTATCATCTATGTGAAGGCAATGGGGTATTTCTGTGGCTTCTTTTGAAAGCTGGTAGGGTTGAGTTTCTCCCTAGAGCATACCTGGCTGCCTTGCCTGCAGAAATCCTAAACAATACTGGTGAAATTTTGGGCTCTCTGAAGTTCACAGATAAACTGCAGTTGCCATCAGTGAGAGGGAGGGAGTGAGACTCAGATTTTCCCCTAATCTTCACTTCCTGCCTGCCCTGGGAGCAAGGGCATGGATCTGGCTGTGTCAAACTTTGGAAGTCTGCTTGGGATGCTGAGGGTGAGCTGAAGGAGTTGAGTGCAGGCCTGTGAGCAGTCCATTCCTGGGAGGACAGTGACAGTGCACAAGTGAGATAGGGATGCCTTCATGTAGGGACAAGGACACGTCTTTTGAGATCGTTTCCAGGTTGCCTGGAAGGGAAGCTCTGCAGTGAAGCCCTGATGTTTGGCACTTTGTAGGAATCAAAATCAACAGCAGGGCAGCATCATTCTGTCAAAGATGGGCTTGCAGAGCCTGGGATGGTGCTGTCCTCAGCAGGTTAAGCTTTCTGCATTACTCCAGACTGGGGAGGGAGCTGGAGCTGTGTCCTCAGGTCTAGCAGGGTTGAAAATACCTGATTTCAACTCACTTTAGCCAAAAGAAAAAATTGCTTTTAAATTTTTCTTTTTCTCTCTGTCTTTTTCTTGTTTTTAACTTGAGAGTGATTGCAATAATGGAGCTAAGAGTGACCAAATATTGAATGCAAATTGTTTTATTTAAAATAGGGCTTCATAGCTTCTGGCAAGTTCCAGACAAATCATTCCTAAAAACTCCTAATTGCTTATAGCTGTCCACGTTTGAAATTTAGTTTACATGAAGGAGTAGTGCTAAATAATTACATGGCAGGACAATCTGTTCTTTTTAGATAAGATTATAACAATTTTTAGAATCCATCCATGGAGTAGTCCAGCAAAAACTGTTCTCCAGCAGCTATTTTGGGTTAGCTCAATGCATAGTCTATTAGAGGTATTACTTCTGCTGCAGAGTAATGAATCATATTTGCAGTCACAAAGTCACTTGTGTAATTGTCATTAAATATAATGAATACAGGGCTATTTAAAGAGTTTCAGGACTGTCTGATGTTCTGGAAGACACTGTTTCTCTGGAGAGAAGGGGTAGAAGTCTCTTATTCCAGCTGTTCTCAGTGGTTTAATATGGAAGAAAGGGCACTGTTGGGATTTGTGCAATGGGATGTTGTCATGCTTTTGCAATGTGAAAAGAGAGCTTCTTAATTAGGAAAATTGACTTGTAAGTAGGGTATAAAAGTATAGCAGAATTCCTCTGCATATTAAAGCCTAGACTATTGATTTTAAAACCATTCTCTTTGATTATTTATTCTGAGCCCTGTGTTAACACAGGACTTAAACCCCACATTGCAAGTCAAAGCAGAAGCTCTGAAAATACTGATTGTTGCAGACAAATTCCCTGGTGCTTCATTTGACAAAAAGATGGATTAGAACAAACTCCGGAGTGTTATTATTACCACCTACATGAAAGATTGTTTCTTTTATTTGTATTAATTACTGATTAGTGCTCTCTGTATCTTCAGCTCTTCCAGATCTTTTGAATGAGATGTATTGCTTTCCACAGTTTCTTATCTAAAGGGAACCCTGACAGAAAACTGGTATCTAGCCACTGTGCACGAGGAAGTCATTGACATGCTGAGACACTGTTCTTCAGGGAAAACCCTGGGTGAGATTCTTGGAGAGGTGAAAATGAGTTCACAGGTAATAATGGAGACAGATAATTTTCTATCCAACAAAATTGTCCTGAGTAAATAGATAGTTTTAAATTGAAGCACAGAAGAAGAAAGAAGCTGAGTGTGTGGGGCTCCTTGGTTGTCTGGTGCTTGGGGAGCAGCCTCGAGCTCGCAGCAGTCCCTGCTGTAGGAGGAGCATGATGGTTTGGCTTCATCATGGCTGGGTGGCTTCCCAACCCTGCAGGGCTGCCCAAACCACTCACTCCTCTGGGCAAACTGGCACTGCCAGCATTGTCTGCCTGTGGAAATGTTTGGGGGCTTTTTGTTATTTGGGAAGAAACCCAGCAGAGTGGCTCCTACCCCAGCTGGGACAGGGAGCTGTGGGACATGTCCCAGGCAAGGGCATCACGGACAGGGTGGCTTCTGACCACCAAGTGCAACATTTCCAGTTAGCCCTGGCACTGGCAGCTGCTCCCAGCCCTTGCAGCTTGGTGGTTCCTGTGGTTTCAGCTGGGGGGGGAGATTTCCTCACTATAAACCCCCTGGGTCTCACTGCTCAGGGGGAGCAAAGGCCTTTTTCTCTGCCTGGGAAAAGGCACTTGAAGAAGCAGCAGTTGCATAGGGAGGTGCAGGAGGTAGTGCTTAAGAACTTTAAAATGTTATTGAGCCCTTGTTTCCCTGTGGAGATTTCAAAACAGAAAACTCCAAGGCAGGTTGCCAAGAGTTAGGGCTGCAGGTTCAGCATCCTATCTGAGAGATAGGGGAAAAAAAAAAAAAAAAAAAAAAAAAAGGGAGGTTTTCTGAGGTTCAGTGCTCTGATTTTCATATGTTTTGTGGATAAAATTGATCACAATTATTTAGGATGCTAGAAGTGAGGCGAGGTATCAATTAAGGTATCAATTAACATGAGACCAATATTTTGTCAGGTGACTGCATGAAATTCAGTGATGAACCTTTCTTGGTCCAGGTTATGTTAAAAAGGGTAGTTTTAAAATAGCCTGTTGTACGTCATCAGTTGATATGTCATTTTCCATAATTCATGAGCACTGGGGCAAGATTAGACAATGGAGCCTTGAGTGAGAATTCATTAATTTCCTCCATGGTTTTAGAAATGTCAGAGGTGTAAAGCTGAGAATAATAAAAGTCAAACTCCTTAGATATATCTACTGTGCTAGGAAGAATATTACTCTGAGCATCTCTGATAGTATACAGTGTCTTAGTGTGCATGTGTCTTTAATTGGTATGCAAGGAGTTTATCTGCTTTACTGCCTGCACTTATCAGAAAAGATATAAAATGGGATGGTGATAATGGCTGCCTTCAAAGAAAAAGATATGTTCTTTCAAGGGTGTAAGTGCAATAAATCTTTCTGCTTTAAGGGCTCACTGGAAGCAGAAAGATTCTGTTCTGCTGACAACTGAATGTGGGGAATTTTCCCAGGGGAAAACAAATCACATTTCTCTATTCAAAATATAGTAAAAAATCAGTGAAATTTGATACTCCAGAATGTATATTACAGTATTTCCCACTGACTCCTTTACCAATTAAGCACACTTACAGTTCTCAAATGGTTAATTGAAGGTGTCTGGCACTGAATATGTTTAGAATATACTTGTGAACTCCCACAGTAATCTGCAGTTCAAATTTTAAAAAGAAAAGACTAAAAATAAGTGGTCAGCTTTAGGCCTTTTTTTAAACTGTACCGCAGGAATTAATTTGCCAGGAATAAAAGAGACAATGCTGAGTTCATTGCTATTCCAGAACCATTCTGCATGTCTGTGGAAAGTAGAGTTAATACTACAGGTACCTACCAGGTCTCGAAGGGATCTTTTGTGAGTCAAAATCATTTTGTTTACTTTAGAAAAGCCCACATTATTCATAAGAATCAAATGTTGTGCCTGACTGTTATAGCAAAACAAAACAGACAAGGGTGTTTTAAATTAATCTGTCAGTACAGTGCTTTCCAGTGCTCACTTTGTTCATGCAGCCAGCAACTGATGTTAGCATGAATTTAAATAATTCTTCTTGCTTTGAATAATGACCATGAAAGTTGAGTAATGGTATCTAGGAAATATCCGAACTTTTGAGGAGCTGCCTCTTATCTAGGACTGTTTGCTTGCTCCTCATCTCCCCCCGCCCCTAATTGCAGGGAGGTGCTCCACACAGCAAATAACCAAACATAATACAATTTGATTTGTGTTGCAGTGTTCTCCAAAGAACAAATCTGTAAAATTACAACATGTGAAAGCTTAACACAATGATATAAAATGGCAGTGGCACGGTTCATATCTTAAACTGACAGACTGATGGTGATTATTGCAAGGACAATGCCCTGCATATGTCAAACGATTTGCAAATAATTTATGTCACCTTATCCTCCATTATTGTTTTTGCAGAGGACATAAACTGTGTCACTAATATTAAACTGCCGGCAAAAAAAAGCCTACCTCAGCTCTTTCCTAGCTGAGGATGCAAAGACATCTGCACAGAGACAAACATGCATATGGCCATCATTTGTCCAACATCTTACACATTGTGAAGGTTTTTTACTTGAAATGCCAACCTATGTGGCAGATGATGTATGTGTTTCTTCAGTCCTGTGATTACCAGCACAGAGCTGCTCTGCAGTGCTCTTCACCTCATCAGTTCCACAAGCTGCACTCCAAGGTGTGTGAAACATTTGCAGGGAGATGGCATCTGACATGCAGCAAGGCAAAAGCATTCTGGTGTGAATATTTGACTCCAGATTTTGTTCAAATCAGGGTCAGATTCTGACCTGGAGAAATTAGTGTGGGTAGAGATTTAGCACTACAAAATAGCAATTTGAAAACTGGAATGAATGTATTTTAAAGATGGGGAAGCAGAAGAAAGTGATGCTGTCTCCTGAGTGACTCCCAAGAGGCTGTAAAGGAGAGGGGAAGGGGGAGGGCTTTATAAATGACCTGGGCTTTATTCTTTTGGAAATAAGCAGAGGACAAGGCAATCTTAGTAATTTCTGTTTGTTAAGTTGCATCATCTCAACTGCCGGGTTCTTTGTTTAGGTTTTGATGGTTCATTTATTACTACCAAGAAATGCCTTTGAAGGGTGATTTTCAGAGGCTGTTGTGGTTAAAAGAGCAGCAAAGAATGCAGTGTGGTGGTTGGAGCGTGGAGCTGGGAAAGCAGCCTTCAGCCTCCTGCTCTAGATTTCGCCCTGCTCACATTTGGGACAAATTACTTGCAACTGCTGTGGTTGACGTACTCTTATGTCAGGCAGGTTTTTCTGTATGACTCATCCACTTGGTTAAATTCAGCAAGTATTTCATAATCTTCAGCTAGAAATCACTGATTGCAGATCAGTGACATTTCACATAAGATGCATCAAATAGTTGCTGTTGGCTTCAGTGCAGGAGATGGCTCCAAATCACTGTGGTGAGGAGGACAATGCACTGACAAACTCACTGAGCTAAGGACTGGAAGGGAGCTCCATTCTCTTACTGCTGCTAGTTTTTCCTCTTGTGGAAGACTCATTTAAGAACTTTGCACTTCTAATCCCCTCAGGAGTGAAGAATATTCTCCTTACCCTTCCAAGTTTTTCTTAGCTTGCTTCTCAGCAAATCAGAGTTTATGACTACATTGATAATTTTTTAGTGTTATGAGACATAAATGCCAATGAAATTTGAGGGAACTGCATTATCTATATGAGTTTTAATCTGACTTCCCATTCTCCCGATGTTGAATTTTGTCAAGCTTTAAAAAATCCCAGTTAACACCAATTACCTTGTTACTGGAATTGTTTGTGATTGCTGACTTAGCAAATTTTAGGTGTTTTCCTGTGGCAGCAGCTTTTGGGCTCACTATAGATACACACAGCAGACGGATGTAAGCTTGTAGGATGACTCTCTTCACCTAAACAAACCCTTGAGAGCATGCTTGTTTCTCCAGTCCCACTAAAGGGATTTTACTGGCACAAGAAATCTCTTTCAAAGAGGGAGGAATAAAGTCCACAGGTGTGAAAAACCTTTCCCAGGAGTGGGCCCCTTCCTTTTCTCGGTGCAGGAAGACCCTGAAGCATCAGAAAGAGCAGGGGAATCACAAAAGGCTATCAGGGAGAAGAGGCAGCAGGATGGGCCCCAGGAAGATGCACTGAACCAAATGAAAGTGCCTCCATAGAAACAGGTCTGCAGGAGCTGTCCTGTGTGTGTCAAAAGCATTTCCATCAGATGACAGCTTTTCCCACAGCAGTGCTTTTGGGCTTTGCCTCAAATGTGCTTTGGCACAACAGCAAGACCTTTGCACTCATGCTTGCATGTAATACTCAAGTCATGGTCAGGCCTCTGGTCTGTACACACACATGCAGAAACCTACCTGTCTTCTGCAAAATGCTACAACCTACGACAAAATATGCCAGAAAGTTTATTTAAGTAGATAAAGACTTACCCTTCCCATAATGGCCCCAAACTACTGATCTTCATCAACTGGTTCCTTGAACATGCCACAACACAGACTTAAAGCTGCAAATGAAAGAGATCACGGTGATAGTCAGTAATCTCAGTTATACACTTCTTAGCTAGGAGGCATCGTAGATCAAGGTGCTACACACTTGTGAGGGAAGGAGCCAGTAAAAACTGCAGAGGAATTTTAGGGAGGAATTTACAGGAATTAAGTTAGAAACAGCAGTGGACCTAAAGAGACGCTTTCACTGTCTTGACAAAAACAGAAAGTGGCTAGCTCTTAATCTAACAGTTGAGTGATAACAACTGAGAGATGAAGGATAACTTCCACAAGACAATCTCAGGCAATAATCCTGTCCATTGGTGCAAAAACTGTTGATCTCAGCAGTGAGAGAATGGTGTAGCCAGAAATAGCCTTTGAAGTCAAGAAACCTGGACAAAATTGTGCTTTGTGGCCAAAAGTTGAAGGAGATGTCACCAGCCATGAGAGTATGGCAGAGACGACCTGAGATGTATGATGAGGGAGGTGGACTTGCTGTTGACAAATTTTTGGCAAGAAGTGATAGAAAGTGTAAATTCATGCTGAGAGAAGACAGCCTTGAAGAGGTAGATGCTCTGGGGACTGGGTGATGCCATAGTTTGACCAGACCAGCTGGCTGATGATTGATCTTTGCAGCTCTACAGAATTTGTCATGGCTAAGCTGCACTGGCTCCTCCCCACAGTACCTACAACAAGGTTCATTCAGGTGCATTCTGGTGACTTCCTGCTCAGCCTCAGAAGATGGTCCTTTGTTTGCAGCAAGCCCTTTGCTTCTGCTTATATTTTCTATGAATGATCATCCTTTTCATGCTTGTTTCAAATCTTTCTATGTAACTGAGAACACAAACCCTGGAAGACTGATGATTTGAGCAGTGCATGTAGGGAAGGTGACCATCATGCCCTTTGTTCCTAAGATCTTTAATTTTCTTCTTAAATGCAGAATAAACTTTTAAGTATAAAAAAAATCTAGATGAGAGAACCTCTATGTGACACAAAGCTTACTTACAAAAAGCATCTCTATTGACAAACTGGGTTACTGTCAACCCAGTACTGCCAACCCAGGGCTACTGTCAGGAGAGGGGTGAGTTCATGTTGACCTCTCATGTCAGCTCATTGTTTCAAGTCAGCTTCTGAGCACACCAGCTTGTAGACAGGAGTTACTTTGGCTGCCACAGATGTCATGTGTGGCATGGATGGCAGTCCATCTGTGTCAACAGTGCGAAGCTCTTTTTCTCAACTAGCACCAAATTTGAGGTCTGCAGCAATAGATGGGAATGGTTGATACTCTCTGTGGAAAAAGCCTGTCCTTCCTTTCTAGATAATGAATTACTTGGAGCCAAAAGGGGTCTCTAAAGCTCTCACTGTTTAAACTTTTTCTTGTAAGTCTCAACAAGCAGAGGATCAACAGACAGTGTTTTCAGAGGTGGTGCTTCTCTCCCAGGCTGAGTTCTTTGACCATAGTCAAGGCTAACACTCAATTTTCACATTCATTTATGAACTCAGGAATTAGCACTTCTGTGAGCACTGCTACAGTAGCTCCTCAGCTCCCTGCAATGGTCTGTCAGGGAGGGGATGTGGTATCACAGTGATGTGGTGGCTTGGGGTTGTAGCAGCACACACAGACCTCATTTCAATGCAACCACCTCGGTATAGGCCCACCCTTTCTGTACGTGTGATGTGAAATACATCTGACCAGGCAGCTGTAATTTTGGGGCCCTTTTAATCCCATAGGTGCCTAATGGCCCCAGTATGGACACAGTTACCTGGGTGTGAACTTCACTCTATTGATGTCGCCGACTTGGTTTCCTGCACGCCTGTTTTTGCCTTCACACAATGGTATTTTGCCAGGCCGGTAGCTGCTCCTATGGCAAACCCTTCCAGCCTAGACAAGCCCTAGGAGCTTTAAATCTTTCATTTCTTTTGAGGCAGTTACACAACAGGCCTCAAGCTCCCTGCCAAATGCTGGTTTTTACAAAATTGGCACTGGGGATGTGAGCCAAGTATCCCAAACCTGTGAAGCAGATGAGTGTGTGTTAGTCAGAGAATGACAGAGATCAGCCAGGAAGTTCCAAACTGCATCAGGCTAGAGCCTGACTTTGCTAATGCTTTCTACTTCCTACTCCTACTTTTATCCTAAGATCAGATAACGAGTCACAGTTTTTCTTTGTAACAATTCATTAATCAGAGAAATGATCCTTGCTGGTGTTTAGATGTTTTACTTAATTTGGTACTTCTGGCCTGCTGCCCCAGTAGTGCCAAAATTATTATTTCTCACCCAGCAGGTGATAAATAACAACTTCAGTCATGATTAATACCATGAATTTCTCAACCTGACTAATGCAAAAAACTTCAAACCTTCAGAACAAGTGGGTGCTAATTGTTGTGAGAGCCATTGGAGCTGCACTCCGCTTATAAAGAAAGAAAGCCACAGGAAATGAAGTGTTTTCTTGCAGCACAGCTGATCCTAAGAGGCATCATTAAGTGCAGCTCAGCAGCATTCTCCATGTGTAGGGCTGTGCTAGCCTCTTTTTTTTCCACAACACTGAGCTTTAAGTACCTTTGAGAGGCAGGAGATTGCCAGGTTGTTTTTCTTTCCCTGGGGAGGAAAAGGAGAAATAAAACAAAAGGCAGAGAAAACAGCAATTTAATATCTCATTAACACCACTCAGTACTAAAATGTTTATAACTGATACGTGAAAAGTGATAGATCCCAGCAAAAGCTGCTCTCACCAAAGCCCCTTCACATATCTCTCCTGAAACCTCATCACATCATAAAAGGCAGCATCAAGAGGCTGCCCAGTCAAGCAGAACTTGCTTCAGAGAGGGACAGGAAAACCAGAAGATCAGGAAGGACTGTCAGCTGGAAACAATGATCCAATACTATAAATGAGCCTGTGGCTGAGATCCTGGCCACTTCCAAATCACCAACTGGTTTGCTGCGGCCCGTGGTGGAGCAGGGTGGTTGCTCCTTTTCCTGTGCTGTACTTGCAGTGGCACAGGGCACACAGCATCCACAGTTCAGCTGTGTGAACAGTGCTGTGCTGGTCAGGCAGAGACCTTCACAGCTGGAGCTGGCACCATGCATGTTTCTGATAGGAGCAGACACCACAATCCAGCAAGGACATGAGCAGGTAACTGTGCTGAGGGGGTCTGTGCTGAGCAAGATCAGTCCCAAAGAAGCAGCTTAGGAATGGAGGAGCAGTCCTTATTTTCACCAGGACTTTCCCAATTGTTTTACCTCCATCAGGGGAAGAAAGTATCTGCTACTTTCCAACCTGAGCAGCTGCCTATGAAGCTATTAACTTGTGGAGTGAAAAAACTATGAGAAGCAAACCACAAATGGGCAAGTGATTTGTACTCAGTTATGCCTATTCACTCGTAGCTCTGAGAGCTTTTATGACTTTGTGTAACTCCTGCACTTCATATTCAGAAGGTGAATGATAATCATGGTGCCATTGCTCCTGACATTCTTTCTGTTAGAAACTTTAATTTCTTCTTAATTTGGGGAAACTTTAGAAGTTCCAGCTATCTTTCTTCACTCAAAATAGCCTGTAGGAACTTTGTATTTTTGAGCCTGAAAAGCTAGGAAAGAAAATCATCATTCCCACTGTGCTGTGTGAAACAAACCATAGGCCTTCGACCTGATTACTGTCTCTGGTGCAACAGCTGTGCTACAGTCATGGGAGATTTTCTAGAAACACCCACAACCCAAGAGTAAAATTCTCACAGACTGCACATGCACAGCCTTGTCTACTAGAGAGCCACTCAGACCAGCAGAAAGCCCTCACTGCTTCCCCTTGGAGAAGGCAGGTCAGTGTCCTTGCTCAATCCCCTTGCTAGAAAGGCTATTGGGTTTGGGGTTTTTTTTCCACCCTTAATTTGTTTTATTGGTGGGGTTGTTCAAACTTTTCATTCCTTTTCCTGAACTGTGCCCAGCATTTCAGGAGCAATCAGTGGAAGTGTCCCTTGTAGGATTGCAGCTTGACTGAGTTAAGGCATGGCTTGCCAAGCGAGTGCTGGGCCTTGGAGCTCAGCCCAGTCTGCACCAGTCATGCCACCAATGTCACTTTAAAAAGCATAATGGTTTCTTGTATTTATGAAGTACAAAGTATGTCTTTTGGCTAGGTTTTTAATAGCTATTTTCAAAACAGGCAGCAAAGCCAAGATTTTCCTTAAGTTTAGGTATCACCTAGAATGAGGTACAGCCTGAACTACAAATCAGCCCTCTAGCAAACATGCCATACAGAAAGAATCCTCTTCAGTCAAGGAAGTAAGGAATGCTCTTTTCCATTTAAATGAAATTATCAAAGTCACACACAAGGAATGAGGGGTGGTTTCAGAACTTTCAGAAACTTCAGTGCAACTTGAGAACTCAGTCTCTGCTTGTCCTCTCACTTCAATATTGAAAACTCGATGTGATTTGCCTGTCTCTGTATCCTTAAGTGGAGTCTGAGTAGCTCAGGTGGATTTACACAAACTTTGTTTGCAAGAGATCAGTATCTTTTGCCCAACCACTTCCACAGCATTTATTTTCTAGATGAGACATTCAAAGCAGATTAATGCATATCGCTCTGTGGGGGTTTTTTTCCTACTCCGAAGTCATAAAGCTTGCTGTATGTTACTGCACAAAATCTGCAGTAACTTGCTGTTCAGCATTCAAGGTGTTGTATTACCAGAGCTTGCTCTGCTTCACCTTGCCAGAATACAAAAGGTTTCATTCAATGCTGCTTAAAAGCAATTGCTGAAATTTGGTTACAAGGGGGCTGATGGCCACTGCAGTCTTGAAAGAGGAGGAACACATGCCCACCTGCACTTTTTCAGACTGCATAAAAATTAATAGGTAGGTATAGAAATCCAGTAAGTAAATTACTCCTGTAGTTCAGTCTACTGGTAGCAGAACTGCCAGCTTAAAATCTTTCTTCATGAACGGTGCTGCACAAATACCAAGAGGGTAAAATTAATTTCTCGGGATTAAGATATTTGAGTTTTCATACAGGATTTCCCCATCACCATGAAACAGTAACTTTAGTCTATGAATGCTCAAAGTAGCAGCAGTCAAGAGCTGATGGGGTTTAGTTTAAAAAGGTATTCAACAGAGAGATGTGTGAAATTTTAAGACTGAAATGCAGGACAATGGCAATTTACCTCTCATGGCAAGAGTGATTTGATGAAAGACCAAGACACCCCTACACACTGATACTAAGTGGACTTGGCTGCAGTAGGACCTAACATTGTTGTATCAAAAAACAGGCAGTAAGAATTCAGCTCTGTTTTCCAGTCCATCTGGCAAGAGTGGTCCCCCACAAAAGCAGTGAGTAAGCAGGAGTGGTTCAGGAACCTGTCACGGGAGACCCAGCCAGTCCAAGACATGCAGCTGCTTTCTGCTCGGTTTTTAAGAGAGAAGGAAATGGCAGCCAAAACCTCATGACCATTGTATAACCAGCTGAAGCCATTAAGTGTTTTGACACTGAAGCACATAGCCAAAGAACACATTTCAAAGTAAGAGCACAATGGTTCCTACAAGCCAAACAGCCTGAGCTGGTTCCCAGTTGTGCCCATGACTTCCTGAGTGCACGAGGTTTGTTTCTGCCACCAGCATGTTCCTGGAGTTGCTGGAATAGCATCAAGTACAACTGACACAGCAGAACAGAGCAGTACCATTTAATGCACTCAATGCAATTTAATGCAGTCAGGTCAGTCCTTGCCTACACACAAGAACTCTCCCTTGGAAAGTTCAGTGTTGCCAGGGTTTTTGGAGCACCACAGCAATATTTCTTTGTTTACTTCTGTAACACTGTGGCTGCATGTACCAAGAATAACACAGAGGTGAAAGGACTGAGACATGCCAGCCACAAACTCATAGTGAGTCCTTTTTCTATGAGAACCACTACTAGTACATCAAAGTTCAGAAGCAATGTTAACATACTGGAGGTGGAAACAGTGAGGCAGACACTTAGCTAGCAAACTAATTTCTTAAATAAATAGCAGGACAAGCTGGGGATTAAAACCAGGAAATTACAGGAAGAAAAAAATTATAATCAAAAAACCAAAGGTGAATGAGAAATAAATGCAAAGGCAAGACACACACACAAGATAAAGGACTGACAGCCAGAAGGTACTTTGACATACAAATAGGAACTGAGTAAGATCACATGAGTTGTGTGCTATGGAGCTCCAAGACATTTTTTTCACCCAACTTCTGAATGTTTTAGCTGAGGCAGACAAACTTGAAGATCTCTAATGCGTCCTTTCATTCCCAGCCTAGTAATTCTAACCAGTTTACAACTTTCTCCCAAGTGTCCTGTCAAAAGGATCCTACTCGTGAACTACACAGACATTAAATTTAGTAAAAAAGGCATTTAGAAAGATCAGAGATAAACTTTCAATGTTTTATTTTTTGAAACAGATACAATATTTTTCCAAGGTCACTTTACAATAAGTGGCATACCAGGCTATTAAAATGGAAATGCTCATAAAGACATTTCAACTTAAATGTGCACAGTATATTCTACAACACAGGAACTGTACTTAACATTTTTTCTCACTCCAGAATGATTTGGCAGCTTCAAAAAGCTAACACACATTCCATTCTCAAAATCAACTTATTGAACAACAATAAACCCAAAACTGCAATGTGATCCACCCCGAGCACCACGTTTATCTCTGAGAGGACCTCTTGGAACATTGGGACTCAATTGCAGAGCTGTCTTTCTCATGACCCTCAAAGTACTGCTGCTCTATGCGCCGACAAAATGCTGTGAGATTGCTGTAGTTCTTCACTTTTTCAGAGAGTTCATCAGTGATTAGTTGAGTAGTAAGGATTGTGAACAGATGTCCAAACACCAGAGCATCTAACTCAGTTGGGCTATAAAAAAAGACAGAAAAAAAGAACAGGTATTTTGGAAAACAAGTCCTGATTGAGAAAAACTGTGCTGTTCTGAGTAACCTTTAGACAGCCATGCAGTCTAAGAATGGGGATGGAATCACAAGCAACACTAAACCAAATGCATGAAATCTGTGTGCAGAGTATATTAAAAACCCTGCTTGTTCTCAGTGTGCCATTTTCCTTGCTTTAGGGAGCTTGGAAATGTGGAAATAACATCTCTTGGATCAGACAGACTTACTGATCTAGTTTCAAACCATGCTCCACCTTTTAGTCCTGTAAGAAGGGCAAATGCTTATCAGGTATTTTGGGGCTCTTCTTTTTCTTCTGCAGATGTTTATTAAAAAAACCCAACTATTATCTCACAAGGGGAAAAAAAAAGACTAGTGGGAAGCTTAAGATTCCCATTCCCTTTTTTGTGCTCTGGGAATTATTCAACCAATAGGAAAGGGAGTTCCATGGTGGCCGCAGCTGGAAACATCTCTTTTCTGAAAGGAGACTACACAGAACAAAACAGATATTTTGGGAATGTTTTAGGTATGACCCTTCTGAATTGCCACCGTGGATCTTTAAGTAGTCCATGTGCAAATAATTCTTTTTTTTTTTCAAATATATTAGTAAGTTCAGAGTCCCCCTTCACTGATGTTCAAGGTATGCAGCATGAAGCTTTCCTAACTGATAAAATTTTTTGCCTTTGTATTTGTAGATCACTAAGCACTCTCCAGGGGAGATATGGACCCCTGCACAACAAACTTTAATCTGTTAGCAACAGGCTGCTTTTCTTATTTACCTCCCAAAGACTCAGAGAAGTCACAGACTGAAAATTACTGGACTAAAAACACATACTCTCTTAGTAATATTTCAGACAGCTAAGAAGTTTAAAGGTTGAAACTGTACCAAAAAAGCCTGGTTAACAACCAACAAATTCCCCAAAAAAGAAAATTTAAGAGATAGTATGTTTAATAATCATGGGAGAAGATGCAATTTAAAATTGTCTTCTGTAAGGCATATTTCTGTATCCTCTGAATTAACACTACTCAATTAGTCTCAACCTGGAACAGATTAAGGGGCAAAAACACAATGCAGAAAAGTAACCAAATGCTGCCATTTGAAGACATCTCCCTGTTCAAATGTAGTAAACTGAAATCCAGACATGAGCACTTCTAGACTGATCTATGCACAGGAGACAAGACAGAACTAATGTGATGTTATTAAAGTCCGTAACATTTTAAAAATATTGAATTATTGGAGAGAAAAAAAAAATTAAAAGAGCATATTGCAAATGAAAGAAACTGGTGAGAGCAGAGGACATTCCATGGAGGTCAGGTCGTTTCTTTTTCTCTCCTGGCAATGTGAATCTTGGTTTTCACTTTGCATTTAGTTCTTTGTGGTCCAGCTAGCTTCTCCCCCAGTTCTTAAAACTCACAGGCACCCTCATGCTATTTCAGTTCATTCAGAACTGCTCCTGGTGTTAAGTCAATCTGTCCTGATCAGATTAGCACTCCTCTAGCAGAGAATGTTACCCAAGAAATACAAGTAAAGCTTTAAATGCATCATTTTTAATATTGAACTATACAAAAATGTACATTTGTAGCCTACATAAGCTGTGGTAGAATCTGTACAGAAGACAAGCAGGAGTAAAACTAAGTCATAAATACAACAAATTTACAGAAACTTTCCCTGTAAAACCTTTAAATACTTATTCCTGAAATTTCATGTTTAGATTCCAGTCACACATTTGTATTTTTGCAACTAACCACCCAGCATTAAAATAAAGTAAGAGTTTTATACATATATATATACATTCTTATGTATGTGGGTACATATCTGTATCTCATGTTGCTGGATGCAATATTTCAATGAAGAGTAACTTACTGCTTATTGAAGAAATATGGTTGTGTTCCTAATCTCTGGGAGAGAGCATGACAGCACTGATCTACATCTTCGAGCACCTATCAGAACACACAAGACAGAAAGATCCATATTGTCAGGAAATAGCACCATTGCAAGAAATAACCTCCTTATTCTATTTGCACTGACTGTGAGAACAAAGAATATAACATGGTGGAATATCAAAAGCTGTTAAAGTCAGTCAAACTGACACAGCAGGCAGGTAACTAAGTGTTACTTCATCTAACATTTGATGTAAGGCAATTCTGATTAAGTGCTTTCCATAACATTTATAACTAAGCTTAATGAAAGGTACTGACATAAACCTCACAACCTGCCACAATCCCACAGACTGCCTATTAGCATCATACAGGAAACAGGGCACAGAACTTACAACCTACTTTCAGGACTATGGCCTGAACTAACACTGACAGAGTTGTACACTCCTGGCAAAACATCCTTCCTCCCACCCCATCGGATTGCACACAATTGCTGCTGAAGGCAAATATCTCACCCTTGATAGTGTTTTAAGTACAGAATATACATTTCACTACATCTGTTTCAGGAACATGCTACTCACCAATGCCTATTTAAAAAAAAAAAAAAGGCAAAATAAAACAGGGTAAAGAAGTAAGGTTCACTTTTCATACTTACCTGTTCAAGTGTCTTTCCAGCCCATCCGATGGCTTTCATCTTTCGCCTGACCTCCCACTGCTTCTGATAGGACAAAATGCGGTTAAGAGGCCACGGGTAAGGAGAGCCATACCTTGGGTAAGTAATCTTTGTTGAAAAACAGAAAGGCACTGTGTTATAATACAAGAAAATACAGATACCTCTTGAACACAACAGCTAATATTTAAACATTTCTCTCAGAAAAGGAGGTGCAGAAGAGAAAGGCAGCAGTGTGTATGCTGTAACTATTTGCACAGAATCCATAGTTTGCAGCAGAACTATTTCAAGCTATTATTTCAGAAACATTTACAAAACCTGTATCTGTTCTGCAGCCAGCTCCCTCCAGTAACACAGCTTCCCTAAAATGTGTATGCAAGTGAAATTAAAGTGAAAAGACTTTATCATTAATGGTATAAACCCCCATGTTTCATTTATGAGTAGGGACTTGCAGTTGTGAGCAAAAGTGTTTTCTCATTAAATTTTAATTAAGATAAATGCTGCAGAACCACTCACCTCCTCTACTGTAACATCATCACACCACTGGAGATAGAGCTAAAAAAAGAAAGAACACTTACTAAAACTTCCTAATAAAGGAGAATACAGAGGCAATAATTTTTCACTAGCAGAATTTTCTTTTCTAAATTAGATTAAAATTCCCATTTCATTTCTTCTCTTAGACCTTTGATGTACAGAAGAAATTAAAACTGGAAGGCAAAAGCCCAGCTCCTAGTCCTTACTTCACCAAAACTAAGCACCAAAACTAAGATGAGACCAAAACCGGGCTGCTGTTGTCCACACCACAGCCAACTCAAGGCATAGGTGACCAGCCCTCAGCTCCTCAGCCCTCAGTTCCTCAGCACTTCCAACACTGCTCCCACACCAGGACTGACCACCTGAACTGGCCATGGATGTGCAGAGAGGAGCATCCCAGGCTCCCACCACGCACAGCCTGCTCATGGGGACAGTGACAGTGACAGCAGGGTGCCTGGCCAGGCAGGGGATGGGGTAGGACCCCAGGAACCACTGGCATTTTCTGGTCAGTTACTGCTACAGCTGTGTGACACATTTCAGATAGGTGAGGGGAATCACACATGGCTACAGGAACAGGTCAACAAACAATCCACAGGGTAAGAGAATTTATTCCCATCTCCTTTCAGCTCAAAAGCTGACACCCTCATCTAAGATCAGTACTATTTCCACTACAGGGAAAATCCTAAATCTTTCTTGCCTACAGTCACTTATGTGTGTGGAGTTACTAGGGTTTGCTGTACCTCTGCTGTCAAGAGCATATTATTGACCAATTCCATGTAGGCTTTCATTTCAGCTTTTTGGACTTCATCCAATCCATCACTGAGAGAATGGCCCTAATGGGGAAAAGAAAAAAGACACACATGTAAGAATGGGAATTGAAATATTCAGCAACATATGACCCAAGGACCTTTAACATCAATAAGCTTTGGCTCAGATCCTAATCTCTTACATAGTTCAATAACAAATTACATATGAAATTTTTACATACAGTATCCTTTAGGATTAAAACCAAATCACCATAATGTAGCTAATTTAATCTATAAGAAATCTAAAATAATCTACAAGAAATTTAGACTATTATCAGTTATAGATGAGCACACAGCCTCCTGGTTATTGTATCTAGTAAACACCAATTTATATCTGTGAAACAGATTCAACTTCTCAGTAAAAACATGGCATTTTTTAAAATAGAGGGGAGGGCTGGGGGAGTGGGAGAATAAAGGCAAATTTGAACAGTATCTGACATTTCAGGATTTAAAACAGTCAGTTCTGGGTCTAAGACCTCTGAGACCCAGAGACAAAGCATGTAGAAAAACAGTCTCAGAAACTGGCACTGGTATGCAGCTATCCTGCACAGAATTTACTTGCAGAATTTGAGGAAATGACAAAGAAAAATATTTTCACCTCACAAACTCCTGTTCCATGATACATTTCTTTTAAAACAGCACTGGATTCCTACATGTTTTTAACAAACTCAGTAACATTCTACAAAAGCACACTAAATCAGTACAATGCTAAGCAGTATTAACACTCACTAATTAATGAAAACAATGTACTATTACCTTGGCTTTTACAAACTGGACTATGGGCCCAAGTTCAGATACTACTTGATTTCCCACATGAATAAAGGGTACTTTGCCTGTAAAAGGAGAAATATATTGTAGTAATGAGACAGAGAGTGGTGGGGAGAGAGAAGGGAACAAATGCAAACCTTCCCTGAATTATCATAAACCAATATAAAGAAAGGAAACGAGGTAGGTGAGTAAAAACAGTAAAGGACTCCAGGAGTAAGGGCAAGAAGAATACATGTGATTCTGCCTACATTTAAAATTGAAGCAGTATCATTTTCCCTCTTGTGTTTTTTGTTTTAGAAGAAGAAGGAAGTATTCAGACCTAAATTACAACATTAGATGCCAGCAAGTGTGGACATGAGGTGTGAGAGGCAGAGAAGCCACAGCATGTAACTGTCTCCAGTCCTAGTCCTGCACATGCAAGATGCTCCTGTGTCCCTGGATTCAGCATTTCAAAGCTCTATTTACTAACAAATCATTCATATACCTGCATATTTTGCTGGTTTTTCACTCCTGCCAAGCAACTGTTGTTTTTGGGTATTTTTTAAATAGCTTCATTTCACTGCTTTAACCAAAAATATCAGTAGCAGCAGTAGAACCCATACAGCTGGCAGACATATACCGACAGGGAGTTCCATATGGCAGTCATCAGCCAGAGCCAGGTGATCAGTAAACATGGACCTCGTCACACAACAAAAATCTGGAACAGAGTGTGAGGACTGCCGGACTTCTGCACCCTGCATTCTGTAATTCTTTCTGATTTTTAGGCAATATTCTGAAGCTGGTGTCTGGGCATTTTTAGGCAGTCACCTCCAACAAAAATAGGCTGTGTACCCTTCTAATACATAAATTTTTGGTGGTAGGTTTGGATTTTTTCCGGATAGTCTCATGGATCTGAGGACGACTTAAAATCACCTGTCACCCTTAATAGTGACAATGCACCCTTCAGTCTCCTGCATCCTGGCAATCAAATAACAAAAGAGAACCTTTCTCCAGTATTGTTTCACTCCAGCAATAGGAAAATATAACAGCATTTCCTGGAATATTCCCTGGATGCAGAACAAAGCCACTTTTGGACACATATGTCTTTCTGCTTTAGGACATTTGAGAGAAGGTTTCCACCAGGCACTGAGCTGTCCGAACACTCTTTTATAAAGGTACTGTTACACATTGTGCCAACGTTACTTTGCATTTCACTGGTTTGATTGTTTGCACAGGAGAAACTGCACTGGAGAGGAGGGGGAAAGGCAAGCCACACACAGCAGCACTGCCTGACTGTTATCAGCAAGACAAGGCGTAGTTGCCATGGTATCAAAACAGAGGTATAATACAGTAATCTAAATGAAGGCCACACTTACCAGATGGGGACATATACTCAGCATTTGCCCTGCAAATCACCTGGACTGGCAGATTGCACATTTGCAAAAAGGCCTGGAAACAAAGAGTCGCATTTGAAAAGCATTCATACACCAGTGGCAAACAATGTGGTGCTCTCAATACATTTGACTGCGTTAGCTGGTTCCTAGCACACATTTATGAAGTATAGCTCCTTGCATACTGTTTTTAGGAAGAAAGAAGAAGGGTAAGTAAAAGAAAAACAAAGGCATTTTAACTTCATTAGACAACTGTTTGTCATTCAAACACTGACTGGAATTCTTCTAATGCAGTTTCATCTATTTTAATTGTTTTTTCAAGATGGGCAAAGAAGCAGTATCTGACTGACACAATTAGTGCTGTGGCTGTACAAAATCGGAGTGACATTTTGCCTCTTTTGAAACCACAGCACTCATTTCTTCTGCTAAAGCTGGCTAGTCAAGGTAATGTTGTGTAACATGGCAAACACATACAGCACCTTCCCATATTATAATTACAATAGCTGCCAGAAATTTTGCTCTATGATACTGTCAGAGCATAGGTCTGGTTTGGGATGAAGTATTATTTTTAATTTATGGGATTCATGGAGAGCATAAGTGATCAATTTACCGTTTCCTTCTATCTGTATTCTTAGATCCAAAGCATTCTCAGAAGGATAACGATTTCTGTCAGCACCTGCCACTACCACAAAATCCATAGGCTGTTTCTGTTGAAATACCAAAATACCAAGAAAAATATTTGCAGTTTGGACAGAACATGGCAAATAAGGAATCTCTTAATCTCTAGAGACTCTCACAACTCAGCTAAGTCCTATCACTCATTCTGTCTCTGCAATTCGATAGATCACAATTCCAGATTCCAAAATTATTCTACTGCCTATTTATACAACATGACTCGAGGTAAAAAAGGCCTACAGCAACAAGGCTCCCACCATGAAGAAGAATGCTGCTGTAACACAGCATTTGTACACAAGCCTCCTCCTTGCTCTTCAGATTGCAGCATCTGGCAGTAAAGCGAATTCTCACAGCTTTAGCTGCTCAGACTCTAATCACACACATGAAAGCAACATAAACCTTAACCTTAAGATTTGCTCATCTCTGCACCAGATGAGACCTTAAGTCATGAACTAACACTGCCATCAGCCCTGATCCTAACTTTGTGATTTCTGTAGCATCAAGGAAGCAAAAATAACCCCAACAGCTCCTCTCTTCTCACCTGTGGACTTCAAGGCTTTTATTTCCAAACTCTAACCCAATCCAGAGAAAAAAAAAGACGAAAACTTTGGTCCTTTTCCCACCAAACTGAAGAACTGCACAGTCCATCATGGTATTTGGCTCCTGCACGTTTAAATGACCTGACTCAAATCCAAATCTCAATTTAAAGAAAGAAACTATGGTCACAAACTGCTACACAAGACATTCATTACAGCTGGCATGAGCCCACCTCAGAATTGTGAAGGCTCTACAAAATACATCAGAAACATGGATTTCTACATCTTTTGACTAAGCCTAACTAACGTAAAGCTCTGCTAAGGAGCCGATTACTGTATGTAATCACATAGAGACATAGACAGATATATAAGGAGAGAGTATAAGCCATGGTCAACATAAGCCAAATACTTCAGGTCCAGCACTATCTAGCAATTGGTCTCCAGGGTGTTTCATCCCAAACAGAATATTACTGCTTAAGGATGCAGCCACCATAAAGAAAATACAAGGCACTGGCCACTTTTGACAGCACGACACTTAACAAGTCTGTGCTCCCATCAGAATATATAAAAAATTGAGAATCTTGCTACCTTGGCACCACAAACTCCATGCAAACAGTAAGAATACCCAAAGGATTAATTCTTCAGTAATTTAAGTAATTCAAGGCACTGGTCTGTCTCAGTCCTAGATCTCTCCCTCTGCCTGCTGGCTCTGCAGGCCTTGGCAATGTCCTCCCTGCTCCAGCTGCTGTTACATGGATCATGTCTCCTGCCCAAACTGGGGCTGCACATGCAACTTCTTCGGAAACAACTGAGAGACAAGAACACAGACTTTCGTTTAGACACATACGTGGCTCCTATGACACTGCTGGACACCAAAAATATGCACCACTTCAACTGGTACACAGCCTGCATTCTTCTGAAAGCTCTACCAGTAGCTAACACCATATTCTCAACACTACTGTGCTGCAGAACAGATGGCACCAAACAACAGCTCCAAAGAACTTTATCACTGGTCTAGCCTGACTGAATTAATGTCTTTCACAGTAAGGCACTAAATTAACTCTGCAATTCTGCAGAGATTAATTTTGTAAGTGCCAGGTACTATTCAGACTACAAGTTTAGAAGAAAAAGTCTGAATTGCACTGGATTTAGGGCAGCACATGAATAAGTGAGAAGTTTGCAAGTGCAGAGACACATTTAAGCAATGGGAGGTGAATCAGAGAACTATTTTTACTTTTTCATATCAGCATATCAAGAAGGAGACATGCTTGCACAGAACACTCAGGCTACACGAATTGCTTCAGATTACTGCCTACTGTAATACTGTACTGTACACAGGTTCCTACGTAACACAAGGTTTCTACACAAAATAGTTTGTTACTCTAAAAATCTTTTCCGTTTAAAGAATTTACACTAGTTTTCATCACATCTGACCTTCCTTTCTCTCCTCCTCAACAGAAGTCCACAGACCAAGGAATATCAACTCCTATTACACTGGAAGGGAAATTCCACCTCAGTCTCTGGCCTAGTACAAAGGGGATTGAGAATATGCTGACATTTTGTGATTTCAAAAATGCAAATACATTGGGTTCATGTGCCTTTTTGAACTTTGTAAAGAAAAGAGGAGAGATAAGGATGAACTAGATTTGACCTCTACTGTGGAAATAAATATTAACTACATAAAAATGTTTGCTACTTTTCATAATAGAGCACAGATTCTAGTAATGTTAGAAATCATTCAGTCTACCCTCAGTTAAAAAAATCAAAAAGAAAAAAAAAATTAGGAAGACTCTGAAGTAAACACCAAACCAAAAACGTCCTTGGAAAGAAAATTTCCTTAGAATAGTCATCTTCGATTCTGATGAATGCTTCATTAAATGGGAGACCAGGACTGACACTGAGTAACTGAAGAATGATTCAGGCTTAAAACTGGATAAACCCATCCAGTTCTGCATTTACCACATCAGTCTTGCTGGAAGGTTCTGAAACAGTGACCAAGTGACCACTGACTACTGGAGGTGCCCTTTCAGCAGCTTTACAAGGCTTCTTCCAGCAGCCTCCTCCAGCATCCCCATGCCAAGACCTGTTCCACTTTAGTCTTTGTCTGTATTTAGGATTGGTTTTAAGATGAGTGATGAAATAAACCTAAACATGTAATACAATATGTAATATTAATAGTATACCCTAAATATAAAATACAATCAACCTAAGAAAAGAAGTTTTAAAAAACCCCTGCTATTACATCTTTAAAAAGGTAGAAGCCCAGGGAATAAAAAGACCAGGAATTCTGTCTATTATGAACTGTAACTTGTACCCAAAGCATGACCTGTTCAATTTTAAGTGCTCCTTACATAATGTTCTGCAGCAAAACGAAGGAAAGGTCCACAATACAAGACAAACTTAATCCTTATTGGATCTACACTGCTTAACTAATCATTAACTAGAGAAGTAGGCCAGTAACTATTTCTTGCTTCAGCTTAAACTAATGGTCCACTGGACACCCTTAGTCAATTAAAAAATTCATGTGAATCAGTAAAAGATAGTATTATCCCAAATTAGGAGGGCTCAGCCTAAAAAATAAGCCTTGCAATTTGCATTACTGTGAGTACTTACATTCTTTTATGAATGTAACTGACAAGCCTTGGAAATTATTAGCATTAACAACACAGGTGGTTTTCCAAGCACAGTGAATGCATTCCATATTTCTGGAAATTATGGTTTCTTTTAGAAAAAAACATGGACAAGGATCATGACCAATGCATTCCTGTAAATATTCACTGCCAGAAAATCTTGACATTTTTTTCTGATGCATTCAACTAGGTATGCTAGATATTAGACAATAACTGATGTTAGACAGTAAGTGGCATGAACTATTCCAAAACAGTTGAAACTGGAACAGATCAAAGAAATCCTAGAGAGAGAATATAGGACAAAGCAGCAATTTCTCTGAGTCTTTATCTCATTACACGCTTTAGGCCAGCAATCAAGGGAGGATTTGTTCCCTTTTTGACCACTCCCGCAGAATGTCAAGAGCCAGCACATTTGGTGTGCAGATGGTATGAGACCACCATGGCTTCCAACTCTTGATAAAAGATGCCATGGAACACTGGTTACTTCAGCTCAGAACATCTTGTTTCCCTTTGGGTACCTCGCATACACAGTTTGAGCAGGCAAGTAACCCTTGCTTTTCTTGTGAGAGAAATCTTTCCCTGTGAGCAAATGGGAGTGTGCTCAGCTCCTCTGAGTGTTTTTGGGCAAGAGACTGAAGGCTGAAACCACCCCAGTGCAGTTTTGCTGAGATTTATGAAGATATCAACACCCCTTCAAAGATACGGCATCAAAAGCTGAGCAATCTGAAAGATCAAGGGCCCAGGCTTATTCTAGTACATCAGAGATTATTGTTAACATCATAAATTTGGCTGATCAACTTAAAAAAGGACTGAAAGGGGCCAACTGAATTCCAAGTAACACACAAGCTAGTTAATGACACACTTGTGAAAATTCACCTAAAAACGGCAAGCAAGACAGTAACAGTGAAACTAAAAACAAGACATTTAACTGAGCACTGCCTGTTCTACCTCGCAAAGATGCCTGTAATGCCAAATAACAGCACTAAATTTCCAGCTCTCTTCTCCTCTGGAAAAAAAGTGTATTACCAAAGAACAAGAGGGTGACTACTACAGGCCTCAACCTGGATCTCCTCCAACACCCAGGATTCTCATGCAATAATCCTACAGCAGCTGCAATTCTTCAGAAGAGGAGAAAAAAATTAGCTGTCATGTCTGTAGTAAAATTAGCACACTTTTCTTCATCTAAAATTTTCTGGTCCAAAGTAATTGTAAAGTTCAAAAAGTTCATTGACACTTTGAAAACAACTCTTCCAAACAAACTCTGAGGAGGATAATAGAACTGAATTCCTGCTGGAAAGGGTAAACTTTGGAGGGGCAGGTTTTATGCTTAAAACCTATCCAATAGAGAGATTACTTAGATCTATTCAGATCAATTCATGAAGAGGAGTGGTTAACACTCTTATTTACCCTTGCCTATGTTACAGAAGATCACAAGATGACTGCCCAACAAACTTACACAAAGAAAGAAAACCTCCTTCGAGCATAAATATATAGAATTCACTACAACTGAAGGACATCAAAGTAAAATGCTCAGGCTTTTGTAAGGAATGAATAATTTCACGGCTTATACTAGTTATTGCAGCATAAAACAAGAATAATGTATGAGCAAGAGTCCCTTCTTTATCCATATATTCCACTGATTATTTGCATTTTGGTAATTTTAAAAACTGGGCCATATTTCTTATGCAGTATTGACACTGGTCAATGGCTGAGACAGAGGCCTGGGAAACTGTCCAGTTTAGTAGCTTATGGTTATTATGTCTGCTACAAGCACGTACATAAAGTTATTTCCAGAACAAAGTGTGTCCTTTCTTTGGATGATGTTAATGTAAGAAACAGATAAAGGCATTAAAAAATAAAGATTTTGCTTAATAGGGTCTATCAGCTTCTCTCCCACACATGCTCTCTGCCTCTTTCCTGCAGGCTGTCAGTCTCCTCTCTCACACTCTTCCAGCCTCTCTACCTGTAGCATTACACCTGGCATCCAAAAAGGGAAGGAAGAAATGTGAAAAATTCGTTTTTAGCAATGATATCTCTCTTTTTCCAGACTGAAACAATTGAGTCTAGCGTGCTGTTACTGTCCCTGTGCACCTTGTTTTTAATGGGAGACTGCTGTGGACAGAGATGGAGTGTTTCTGCACATTCATGAGGAGAAAGGCACAAGAGAGAGGCAGAGGTGCAACCAGATTAGTTATGTCTGTCCTTTCCTACCCAGTATTTACTTTTATACAGTAGGGAAGAAAGAGTTGTGGACAACGAATTGAAGGAAAGTATGGAGAAGCCCCTCAGTGCCCTTCCTGCCCCACTGCACACTGATCCACACACGACTATGGTTTGTATTGCTCTGCCTTCTACTCACAGAGAACAGTGTGAGCCACTCTGTTTTCAAAGTCAGGTGGAACAAGCAAATTCATATTTTTGCTGTGAGAGAACGGAGAATTGGTAACTATGTGAACAGGGTTGATAGGAAGCTTTGAGGTGACACTTATTACAAAATTAATCAAATATCTTATGCTTATCGTTCATTTCAATCATGGCAGGTGACACCTCCTGCCAGAATTATGGAGTATATTTACAACAGCGTTCCTTAAATGACACAATCCATGTAAGGCTTCCTTCTTCTTATAGCCCACCCAATTTAAAATTCAAAATGTAACCAGGATGTTGGATTTCAATTATCTAAAAATATAATCAGCGCAATCACCTTTGTGCTGATTTGGCACAGTTCAAAAGCCCAGAGCCCAGAAACCACAGCCAGACACAGGACAACTCACCCCACCCTTCCCTTCCTCCTCCCTCCCTCCTCTTCTCACACCACTGACATTCTCATCTCTGCTGCTGCTGCCACCCTCGGACAATGCAAGAAAGGGATGCCATTGTGTCTTCCTCTGATGACAAGTATGGAAAGTGACTGTGCATTAAATACAACGGGAAAGCACAGGAGAAGGGAGGGAGGAGTTCTGTATTTATTCCTGGAGTTAATTGGTTTAGGTGTGATTTTTACTCTTGCCCTCCCTTCCACTTTGCCCTGCCCAGCTAAGGACACTGCCAGTTGGACAGACAACACGGATCGGGCACCAAATCACCCTGTCAGAGTTCCATCACAATGCTCTCCTCTTCCCCTACAGCTCCCTCCCAGAAACACACATATGAGCAAACACACTCATTAAAAATGAGTTACAACTTGAAGTAAATCATATCCAGATTGCAGTTTCTGAGATCAGAGGCAAGAATGAAATTACTTATGCCAAGACTCAAATAGTTCACAATTTACGTCCCCACATGAGGAACACTTTTTTCAGATGGCACAGTCCAGGCTTCATCTGAAGAAGATGTATTCATGATTAGTTTTTAATAAAGAAAGAGCCATTCCAAGCCATCTCTTATTCAGCAGCACTTCTAAAGGCACTCACACAATACTGTTAGGAAGAAAGAGTGAAATGCGTTTTCTGTTTTCATTTTTATGTTATTTCATGAGCATACAATGGACAGCATGTGATGACAACTAAAGAGTTATTCTCTACTTTATTGCAGGAACACATTTTAAAATTAAAACCCATGAACAAATCTACAGAATAATTCAGTTTTCATATCAAACAGCTGCAGTCCCTGTAACTGAAATAGTGTGTCTAAGGTTATAAATGAAAACTGTTCAGTATCATCGCTTGAGTGACAGATTAAATTCCTAATCCAGTTATGGTAATGGCCACATGTGTAGTTTAACATAAATTAAGATCTTAATTATATTTGTGACTATTTTAAACAAAATAACAAATTCCTCTGTACCTGTGAATGTAATTTATAGCAAAGCCACGTTCATTCTCCAAAACAATCTATTTTATACTGCATCATGGCACTGCTCTAATGGTATAATGTAATTCTTGTTGTAGAATGTGGAAAGAGTGGATTCACTGGTAGCACAGAGGTTTTGAAGATAAATGAAGATTCTATTCATTCAGAGGTAATTTCATCTCAGAACTATATGAAAGATGTTTCACTCACAAACAGTACCTGTATAGCTTGGGATTTAAGCATGTTTTCAGGAACAACACAATGCTGCTAGATTGATTATGTTGATACTGCATTTCTCATCATGAAGAATTCTGGCTTTTATTGACTTTAAAAAAAAAAGGATTGGAAGATTTTCATTTCAGTACCAGGCCTTTGTTTAAGACTCAGCAACAAATTCAAATTTCTGCTAATGTTTTGTCTAGAGAAAAAGCAAACCACAATTCATACACGCACACATAGAGAAAAAAAAATTACAAATCTGTCAAGGGCAATTAATCATGTATGATTTACACATTTATTTGATTACTTGTTGAAGTAAATAAGCAACTGGTCTATGTAACACAATTTTAAATTGCCCAAACTTCCTTCTGTCATTCAGGACTAAGGACAGGCAATTCTAAAAGCACTTCTCTGGAATATATTAAGACCACTTACAAGGACATCAACTGCACAAGCAATTAATACATATCTTAACAAAAAGAGCTGCAGGCTCTCTAACCTCAGGACAGCTGTCAGAACTTCCAGAATTCTGAACACTGTAGACAGTCTTTTGAGCAAGACTATGAGACTAACTGCATAAAGATTCCAGAAGAACCTGTAATAAAAAAGGCAGTCTCAACATGCACATTCCTCTCCCTGACAAGTTGGAACAGTGCAAGAGATGCTTTGAGCTGCCATTTGAGGCAAGAGGCCTGGCAGTGTGCAGCTGTATTAACCCCGCTCCCTCCTACTCAGCCACACTACTTGCACCCAGGCACTAAACAAAATGGCTTTACCTGCACCAGGCATCAATAAGGAGACACAGCCTGGACAAGCCCTCTGTTTCAGGCTGAAATAAACTCTCCTGTGGTAATTCAGTTTTAATCTGCTTCAAACTCCATTTTCTCCTACTTGAAGTTGTGGCATAGTTTTGTTACTGAGATATATATTTGTGTATTGGCTTTGGTGGCTTTTTTTACTGTGATAAGCCTGATAAGAAGAAATGCTGTATAACGGTAACTGTACAATAAATACATAGAGAATGATTTTAACCATGAGTCATGCTAGCCAGGAGGTGTGTTTTCATTAACACTGATGGGAAGAGGGCTGAGTGCCTCACAACAACTGAGCCTTCGTTCTGTTACAATCTATTTTCAGTAGCTGGATAATCATTCCTGATTAGTATTTTCCCTCAATTTTTAATTCATTTGCAGTGAAAATAAAATTTCATTCAACATCAAGGCTTTGCAGCCCCAGATCAAGTGGACTTGGCTGTATAATACACTACTTCAAGTTAACAAACAAGGAGTGCAAACATCAAGGTGTACCAGAGATAACACACTTACTCACTTGAAGTTATGTTGTATTTGCAGAAAATACAAAGAATCTGAACCCAGTAAAAGACAAAGAAATTGCTAAATTAGTCTGTTTCCAAAATAAACAATGAGAAGAGGAATTAAAAACAAACAAACAAATAAAAAAAAAAACCCTACCAGAATCAACAGAGACATTCCACAAGATGAGAAGGATTTTTGTGTTTGGTTGGTTTTTAACTACTAAAGGCACCAGCAGTTACTCAGCAATTCCCAGAAGACTCTGTCATCCCTTCTCTCATCTGACATGTAGCCATTAAGAGTCCAGATTTTATTGCACAATGAGAAGTGTAAGTCTAACCATTATTAAAACAGCAAGACTCAACCAACTTCCTATATTCAACCTGCAGCTCTCCATACTCATTAATTACATCTGCAGTGAGAGAAGCTTGCTCTGCTGTTTGCTTGATCTGCTCCGTTGACAAGAAGTACATGAAATGCCGTCTGTGTTGCAGGGTTGGCAATTTTCAATCAAGTTTCACTCTGACTAATTACTTACTATGGCACTGGATTGTATGGATTATTTTATGTGTAGATACCAGCCTGCATGTCCCTCTGAGACCCATCTGAGAGAGCTTTACAAAGAGGTGCTACCAGGAGATTTTATAAAATCCCTGAAAGACTGGCTGGCTGCAGCACATTCAGAGTCTTGCTGTTAATCATATTTCTTAAAGATTTGATGGTGGCTGATTCCACATGCTCTTTTGACTCAAATTCTTGATGTTTTCAGCACATGGAAGTTCAACAAGCACAAACAAACTATGTATCTGCTCTGGTGATATTCATGTGCCCCGAATCAGCAACAGGGAGAAAAAGAATGACAGTGGTTGGAAAAAAGTACCAGCTCCTATTCCTCCTCCTATCCCTCACTCCCAAATTTTCCTTTGAGAAAGACACACATCCCCCAAATCCCACCACCCCCTTAAAAAAAATCCAATAAACAGACAAACAGGCTCTCATCAAAATAAAAAGCAAATTCTGAAGGAGAGGAACTCAGCAATTTCCTTATGCAAAACACACTGATGTATTTAAGCCTCTCTGATCACTACATATCCTAGTACCGTTTCAAAATGGAGCAAAGACACCAAGAATAGTTATTCTTTCACAGCCACAACCATGTTACAACAGATTCTTAAAAATTGATACAATTCCCCAATACAGAATTGTTCTATAAAGTTTAAGATCAGATATCTACCAGAGCCATATTTATAGTCATGGATACTATCAGCTGTCCAGCTAGAGAATATTGAAGAAAAAGAAGCATTTTTAATATATTATAGTTAATTTATCATCTAAGTGACATATGTAGGATAACAATGTACTAGAAACAGTAAAGAAAAATGATGCATTAGAAAAGGAAATTTTAGGGTTATTTTGTTGGTGAGCTGTGGGGGAGTGACTGTGTTTTAAATACAAGCCACACATACATGTATTGTTAGAAGGGAAGAAAATTCGTAAGAACCCCAAAAAAGACAGTTGCTGGGTTAAAAAGGAACACTGAGATCAAGTAAGCAACAGAAAAAAAAATTTTTGCATTACTGCAAAGCACATGATAAAACATACTACTCAAACAAATAAGCACTGCCCTATTTATTAGGTGCATGACAGATGATTCCTCTTTCCAGCAAAGGATAAAGTTATCTTTTTGCTATGATTGAATTTACTCTTAGAGGTATCTCCTAGACTGCCAGACTGGAAGGAACAAAGTTAAGAGATCCTGGAAGTAGCTACCCTGATCAAACAATCCTAACCTTCTTACCAGTAACATCAGTTACAACCTCCAAGTGTCCCATTTTTGGTGAATGAGATGTGACCTCTTTAGACAGCCCTCAAAGACTGTTTGCTGGAGCTTCTCTGAGCTAGACTCCACACAAAAAGCAAGAAGCAAGAACACTGCAACTCCCTGCTAAGAAAAGCAGCCACAAAGTTGCTTTGAAGAACAAGAACCTTACAGACATCCTGCTCCCCACCACTCTGACAGCCAGGCCTTCGCTACTAATGGGGAAAACGTCCCCTTGAGATTTGGGGTTACTCAACCTAACAGGTTAATGGAGATTACATGGACTTCACAGCCACAGAGGTGCTATTAAGTCAATTAGAGGTGCAAGTTTGTCAATTATATGGACTATTTCTAAAAACCACATTGGAGCTCAAGTCTGAACACACAATGAAATTGAAAAAAACCTAACAGACATATAGAGAGAGGTGATGCTCACAGCATGAAGCAAATATGCCCTGAGGTTGGGGCAGTAGTAGCTATGAGAATTAAATAACTGGCAATCATCATGCAAGATGCTACAAGACAAACATGCATAGCAAGTGACAGAAAGTATGAAACACGCACAGTTCCCAGAGTAGGCAGGCAAGCAGATACTGTACACAGACCAATATAAACAGGAATACAAGGAGCAGCACTCTACACAGGACTTCCCAAATCCTCAAATCCTTTAGGCACATCAATGACAATGTAAAGCAAATCAGATGCAGGAAGTACGTCATTGATTTTGGCATAAATATTCTAAAATTAATTTTTTAGCTAAATATAGTTACTATAGCTAGATAATAATTCAAAAAATAAAATTGCATTAACATCTTTAGTTTAGAAAATACGACATTTTACCTGAACAGCAAGGGAAGATGCATTATCAGAAAGCAAAATTTGTTCCTCTGTTGAAAGAAAAAAAAAGAAGAAAAAAATAAACCACACAATTACAAAAAAAAGTGCCCATTTAGCTACTGACCTGTAACTGTAAACCATTCTGGGTTGCATTTCTTATGTATAAAACAAGGAGCATATACATAATTATTATGCAGCTGGACTAGAAAATCTATTATATGAATATTAAAAAACAGGGAAAAAAACCAGGAATTTTTCTCCTGCAAATATAATTGCACTTATCATATATTACCACCAATGTTCAATAAAAAACACTACAAGAAAAAAAAACAAATGCCTGACTTTTATGCCAATTACTCTCCTTCTAATCAAAGTTAAAAAAACCCGCATCTTCATACCTCCTCTGGCTAAAAAGTAAAAGTATTCAGAAACCTATAAAAGCAGCTTGCAGCTAATATTGCAGACTGTGTCTAGGTCTGTCACACAAAAGAAAGATGACAAGTTCACTGCAATAAAAATTCCATGCTTAGAAGACTAGAGCTGCTACCTATTAGTCTTCATTACTTTGCAGTCTTCTGACAACTGTAGCAGGCTGCTGAGCCCCAAATGGGGGCCATAATGTGATCTGATGATATATGAAGAGCTGCTAAAGGGAGAGTGAACCATCCTAGCCTATACATTTTAACAGTTCCTTTTTACTGAGAGCCCACTTTACCACAAGACTTCAAAAATCTGCTGCCTCAGCTATTGGTGCAGTAAATCTGCCAACTGTGCCTGCAACCACATCATTTTACACTGGCTACAGCAGCCAATATAATGAGTCAATAATAAACCAAGGACCTTACAGGCCATGAATAGCTGGTTTATATTGGCAGATGCAAGCATAACTAAAACCTCTGACCAAACAAAAAACACAAAGGACTATTTTAACAGTTTCTGTGCTTCCTTGCAGTTAATTATCTTAGTGCATATTTAATGTGTTTTCTAAAAATAAGGTAATTATTAATTGCCAAAACCAGTGTACCTACCCTTCAGCTGCTGATACAACGCAGCATTTTCAGGCCAAGGCTCTGCGGCTGTGGAAAGAGAATAAATTAATCAAGCAAGCTGAATACCAATGTGCTTGCAAATGCTAACTGAACACGAATGTTACCCAGAGCAAGAATTTAGACTGCAAAGATGCTGATGCAATATTTAGCCTGCCCTAAAAATGCCCCACTGTCACTCTCCCCTCCTGTACTTCTCTCCTGCTCACAGAGGGACATCACGCAGAAGAAAGTCCCAGAATGTGATGTTGCAAGAAGAGCTAAAATTCAACCTACGTTAGAACGGCCTTATAATTCTGAAGCAGCTGAGGTAGCTGTTTTCCCTACACCATAAGGATATCCTTGTGCATGTTCCCATCCTAATTCTGGCCACCCCCAAGAGCAACTATTTATTAAGGTACTAAACTAAGAATTCTGGAGAGAACAGAACAAAACACAGGGGATAGAGGCACAAACCTCTAAACAAAGTGCAAAGAACGCTTCGGGGAAATCGAAAAGCTTTCTGCCTTTTAAAGTTGTGTGCTCATGGTCCTATATAATACCCACAGAGCCAGGAGCCCAGGCATACTGGAACTCTGCCCACCAGGATGACCAGAGCTGCCTATTGCTTTAGGTTATGTACTGCTCAATCCTAAAATGGGAATGTCAATATGCATTCAAGAAACTGAATCATCAGTTCAAAACAGTTGAGCAGTTGTTAAAAAAAATGAGGCAAGGAAATAAAAGACAATCACATCCTCCAGTTGAGGACCATTGCATGTAATCAATCACACACCATCTGAATGTAAGGGAAGGCAAAAATAATAATCAGTACTCATTTACTGTTAATGGTAGTATTAAGGTAACAGTTCATCACATTTTTTGTATCCATTACATTCCTTGTTAATGTCTGATTAAAAATCTATTTTTAAATATCAGTTCAAACCCTGCATTCTACACAAAATAGTCATTTGTAAATAAAATTTATGCTCTAATCATGTAAATTATTTTTAAAGCAATAATGTCTATAAATAGCTATGCATGGATAAAGCATAAACATGTCACTGGCTTAGGTAAGGCTTTGCATCTTTGCCTTTAGAACTCCAACTAGAAAAACGCACAGATTTCTAACTATCATTCCTTTTGGATACTCATGAAGTATTAACTTTTATGGAAGTCACACAGAATGTAAAGCTTAAAACACTGTACACAGTTTTGTGAAGGTCATTGCCTCTAACATTAAGGCATAGAGCCTATCAGAGTTGTACTAGTATGGGCATGAGAAAGTAACTAATCACATTTTAGTGTCATGAAAAAATGTTTTATGTTTTATTGTAGCAGCTATTGGTTTTACACCCTGCCATTAAAGTTTTGCCCTGGAGTAAAAATTCTTGAGGTTGAAGTACATTTACATCTTTAAATAAAAAGAAACTAAGATAGTGTCTGCAGTACTACAACCTCAACCATTTAAAATAATTTATCTAATATACATTTCTTCAAGTCCACTGAAGTCTTGCAGGAGCGAATGGAATGAGGGAATTAAGAATGTTATTACTATATTCTAGCAAACTTATCAGTTCTGGACTCTGAGACACTTAGAGAAGTAACTAAGTGACAAAGTTACAATGATCTTGTAAATGCTGCAGACAAATAGTGAAAACATCCTTTTTACATGCCCAAAAGGGTACAGAGAGCTTCAACTGCATGGGCCCATTCCTACTGAAACTTTTTGCCTGATCCTCTTCTGACTGAAATGTCAGATTTATAACTAACTCTTGGATTCTAGCCCAAACTGAAGTCACCTATTTCTTACACAAGCACATGGCTGAAATATTTCTAGACCACACAAATCAAGCAAACTTTTCCTGTTCCAACAAATGAGCTAGGTACATTTCAAGAAATTCAGATTCTAATTGCAGTCTGATTTTGACACTAAGCTATATGCAGCCATGGAGATACAGAGATATAATACACACACCAGGCTTCTTGGCACACAGAATCCAAAACTACACTGCTGCTAACGTATGCCATATCCATGCTATAAACTAAAATACAAGTAGAATACTGTTTGTATCTTGTTTGCCCTTTTCAGCTTAAATCTTACTTTCACAGTCTACTGATCACATACATATTTTCATGAACAGTATCTGCTGACCCTGATTTTATTAGGTCATGATTTGAACTCTTTATCCCACAGTACTAGTACACAAGAGCAGGCAACCAACTTGAGGGAAGGAAAGGACAAGGGTAGTTCAAAGCCCTTGCATTCACTCATTCACAGTTTAGTTGTGTACTAACATATGCTTTTGACAAGTAAATGAAACACAGATGAACAGCCAAATGAAAATCTCAGCCTTCATTCTGAGTACACCTTAAACTCCAAATTTCAGCAGCTGTAAGAAAATGAATGAATTTTCTGCCCTGCATTTGGCACCTGAAAGTCTCCAGAGGGAGGTCACGATTCTGATCATGTTTGGATGAAGCAGTCACATGCTCACAAGCCTTGAACCAAAGCCTTCAGTTCTTTGTATGCAAAGCGTATCACAGGTAACTGATTTCACTATTGCTACACAGACTGGATTTTAAAACCATCAGTTTCACACTGAGATTTGTGTGTTATTACCCATATCCTAGAAAACGAACAAATTCTGCAGTGTGCATTCAGAATTTCATGCAGATAGTGTTCGGCAACACCAGAGGTACAAATACCTGTGTAATACTCTAGAAATCAAATCATTAAATACCCATTTACTACCTGTCCCATACCATGCAATTTCTACTCATTCTCCCTCTTGCAAGATGTCTAGAATATGAACCATTTATTTCTGATGAAGCAAGAAGTTTAAATACACACTGCTACATAAGAGGCCCAGGTTCACAAGGTGCAAGCTAAATTGAAGTACAAGCACCCATGCTGCCTTTGATTAGTTCCAAGGTGAAAACATGGAGCTGAGGGAGACCTGAGCCCTGCTGGGGAAGAGAGGAGGAGGAACCACTGAAGGGCTGTCACATGCCTCCACAAGAGGAGAAAGTGTGTAACATCTTTAATGTGCGGCAATGACTCTTGCCTTATGAATGTAGGTGAAGACATAATTTGTAGAATAATAGGCACTAATATTACACGCTGCTTCAGTTCTGTCATATTTCCAATCCATCAAGTTGATTAATGCTATAATAACTCCTCACAAACTTATCATTTGTGCACTAATGAAGTCAAATCCAGTTTATCCTTCGGCAACTATAATCTTCTGGTCTGTAGATGTTCATTTTCCTGCTAACCACGGCTACTGTGGCACTCAGTTTATAAAGAGAAAATTAACAAATGTGATGTCAATTCAGCTTCAGAAGCTTTCAACACAGAATCACATTTCTGTGTTAGATCCTACGCAACAGACATTTTTATCATTAGTTGCTCACAGGATGAAATAACTGCCTGGAAGCATGCCTTACAGGAATAGCTTCTCTACATTTCTTAGGAATAAGGAATAAGGAACTATTTGGTTCTTCCTTCTGCCTCCATAATCAGAGGAATTACTATTGTGTGGTTTTCAATGGGTCTGTCTCTCAGGCTTGCAGTCTTTAGTAAAAATTGTTTTCCCACCCTACTGAAACTTTTCCCATGGTTAACAAATTCAAATATTTAGTCTTTCATGTGGATTGTCTGCTGTTCAGGACAATCAAATCTCATACTATTGTCTTTCCCTACTTCTCCTCTACCACACTGCTTGTTGATTAAAACAATAACACTAGTTATAGGAAACAGCCTATGGGAAACAATCTGTGGGATTATTCCCCCCCCTCCATTAACACTGTCTGAAAAGGGCTTGAGTTCAAAACTAACAGGGAAATGAGAATTAAAAGGACATGGACACAGAAAGCATCACTACATAAGCCTTGTTACCCTGGGTGCTGAGAATTCAGCAGACACAGCACCCCAGCAACTGGGGGAGTCAAACAGCACGCAAACCTACACCAAATCTTCTTTGGTTTTGTGGATGACTAAAAATGCATGAAAATTTCACTAAGCTCAATGTATTTGTTAGTCTAAGTGTTTTACTTATTAACAGTTTAGCATAGGAAATGCTAAAGATTTCAAAGTGATAACAGGGTTCTTAGGTGTCCAATTGGAAGAAGATTCTGTGAACTGGTATGCTGCATGTTCCCAGTGGAGTTTTAAGTACTCAGGTTTGTAACTATTGAAACAGATTCCTAACTCCTCACCTGTCATATCAGAGAATGACATTGAAAAAATATAATTTTTGCTCTGAAAAAAAAAAACTTCCAAAACACAGAATGAGTCATGACAGTCACATCAAATCCTTTGCTAAGTGTACTGCATTGGGTGCACTTTTCAGATTTTGTTATATGTTTTACTTGAACAACATTAAGACCAGAGAGAGATATTCAAATAGCAATTTGATTTCAACGTTTCCAGATGTTTCAGACTGACATTTTAACAGTAAGACTTCATCTACCCAAATACGTTTGGGATGGTAAGAGAAAAGAACACATATCTGCTGTAAGAAGACACACTCAAGAGCACTGGACCCCACTATCAGCAGGGGATCAGCAGCTCACCTGAGGCCTCCACATCTCAGCTCCAACTAAAGCACTCAGAACAGGAGATACTGCACTTGCACATTGATGAGTTTTAATTCAAAAATGAGAGGATGCACAAACATTCCCCCAGTGAAGTCTGTTCAAGAGGAAGCACCACACTGCTCTACAGTGCCTCAGCCCCACCAATTCCTCGTTCGGGCTGTTCAGAATCTATTTCTGAGTGCACAAAACTTGGTTTCAACTTCTACACTCTGAATTACTGAAAAACTTTCATCCTGTGTCAGTGCTGCGGGGATGTACAGGGGAAAGAGACATTTTTATCCACCTTCCCCAAGCAGTTTCATGGTGATGAAAGAGATGTAATGAAATAAATGGTTTACAGTTATGCCTTTAATCCTCTTACTTAAAAAATAAGACTCTGACTGTGAAAATGAGAAGACACAAAATACTTTGCAAGTTAAATTGTGGAATATGCTAAACAACAATTCAGACACTTCAGTGGTCTAGAATGAATAGCCAGTTTCAGCAGTAGAGTAAGCAGTGTGATTTGCCCTATAGTCTGCTACTAGTTTAGCCTGCTGGCAAGCTGTGGCATTCTGGAATACCAGCCACAGACAAAGCCAGAGACCTCTAGATCCAGGCATCAAGATGTTCCCTCTGCATGGGAAATTAAGTCATCAACAAGTTAAAAGTTTTTATAGGGAAACACTCAACTTGAAATTAGCCTGTTCCCAGCTCTCAGCAATACCATAGAATTCAGTTGAGACAAAAATATTTTTGGAAGGCAATGCAGATAGAAATAATTTTTCGTTATGACAGCAGCCTATGCCTAATAAGAATCAAGGCTAAAGAATTCATACCAAATGTTATTATCTCATTGATTATTTCTCAAGTACTAAACAGTGAGAAGTAAATCAAGATAATTTCTGCCCCAACTCTCCTGTAAACTAGAATTCATTAAATTCTCAGTTTGCCACCAATTTATTATTTGATCTCTTCTGTTTTGTAAATGCAGTAATCAGCTGAATAACAACCTCTTCTATGCAGTTCACTATGTGCTGTTGGGTAGGCAAGGCTAGGACCTGGTCTGGGAATATTTGACCTTCTTTGACAATTTCATGAAATGTTATGAAGTTGTTATGAATCATATAAAAATAAATGCTACTCCTCCTCTAAAATCACCACATTTGCATGGATTAGTTTCCTTTTTGTTATATTCTTCTTAAACACTTTGATATTAAACTTACATTAAAAAGGAGGAAAGCTAAAACATCTGTATTTACCAGTTTGGTTCACATGACATTAAAGGCCTGCTACAAGAGCCAAGAGGCAAGATATCCTCGATTAAAAACAAACAAACAAAAATACTTGGCATTAATGTGAATCACTGTGTTGCAGTATTACAGCTGGAGAGATTAACTTACGCATTATTTTCACACAGTTTCCTTTAGCCTCTCCCTAGGTACAAATTTGATTAAAATATAATGAGGATTCTCAAAACTGCTTTTTCACAAGAGTAAACACTAAAAAGAAATTCAGTCTTACATATGGGCAACATCCATATCCAACAACATTACTTACTAGTCTCTAAACGTAATGAAGCAAACATCACAACAATCAGCAGGAAAAACTGCCCTTTTTGGTTTCCTAGAACTGGTGATATAGTGGGAACCTGCTGCTCAATATCAAAGAATCATAGAATATTCTGAGTTGGAAGGGACCACAATGTCGTAAATGTAGTAATCACAAGAAAAGTACATGGAAAGCTACTCCCCAGACTGCAGAAGGGAGGAGGGTTATAAGACATCATGTTAAAATGCATCAAAAGAGGCAGTTCATACTCCTTTAATATAAATCGGTATTTTCAAGTAGCAAGACATCGTTTAAAAAGAAAATGCCAGGAACTGATGTGTTACTAGTATTCAGGAAATAAGTGAAGGGGTACATTTTGACTAATACAGTGAAGCTGCAGGCACTCTGGAACCAAAGCAGTTAAGTATCAACATCTCATATATTAAGAGTGATCAATAAAGGAAGTACAGAAAGTTGTGAATTAGCTTCCTTAAGACCCACCAGTTCAACCCACCCACACTGAGTACACATCAATTTCATGTAATTGCCTGATCCTGTAAACTAACAAGGGCCAAGAAAAAATAGAAGCATCAGCAACTCCCTGGCTCTGCTGACAAAGGACCAAAACATGTTTCATAGTGCCTTGCCAAATGAAAACCAACTTTCACACTAGTTAAACACTGTGCATTAAATCATGTATCAAATGATTACATCATTTGCTTAAATCTGTCCCTGGCCTCCTTTGTAGAGATATTACAATTCAGATAAAACATGACTGTTCAGTAACTATTGATTGAGCAGATAGTCAATGTAAAGACTCAATCTCAGCAGCAATTCTCAAACTTGAGTTTCCTGTAGCTATACTGCTACAAGAGTCAGCATGTGATATTACTGCAGTAGCCATTTAACATTACATAATCTGCTTCTTCATCCTCCAAGAAAGCTATTAATTGCACATAAAGCATTAGTCCAATTCTGTTACTGTCTTTGAGTTGACTTTCAAGAGTGTACACATCTGTGGTTCAATCCTCTAGGGTGCTTAGCACTCTTGCTGCTAGGGCAGGCCACAGGAGGGAGATCCGGTCAAGAGACGAGGCCAAAAAAATCTCAACAAAATCAAATCCATAAATACAAGTTGTTCCTAAATCAATATCTGGATTTCTTCAGAAAAATCAGAGAGTGTGCCAGCTAAATTATCTCAAAAGATTTATTTATAAAGTACTGACAAGCTGGAGTTATTTTACTTATTTATGATATTCAGCATAAATTCTGTAATTCTTAAAATTAGCTTTTTATAGATGTCTAAATCAATCCCTTCTCTTTGTGCTACTTAACTCCCTTGCTCCACTTTGGCCCTGACCCAAGAAGTCAAACTTCAAGCACAGGAGCTGTGAAGAGCAGGACAGTGAAGGTATGATACTTATTAATGCCTTATTGGACTGGGACATTTCTTAGCCATTAGATCTACATTTGTATACTTTGAAAGAGAGCTTTGAAAGCTCTCCCAGATCAGTACCCCTTTTTTCTGTGGTAGTCTGAACTCCTCCTCCCCTAAAGATGTTTGGCAGACAGTCTGACCACCACTTCTTTAGAGTGCCCCAAGGAGCTCCCTGCTTTCTCATCCACAGCACCCCTGCTCTGATCCACAACAGAGATCCCACACATCTGTCCCACCAGACAGGACCTCAGTATCCCAAAGCTGCTCCAAAAGCTGCTTCCCACACACACAATTCCGGCTCACCCAGCCCTGGCCCCTCTGGCCTTTCATTAAGGCTCCCTTTCACTGTCTCATTCCCTATCCTGCCCATAGCCCAAAGCACAGCAGCACCTTGCAAAGGTGCAAGATGAGCTGAGATCTCTAAGCAGGAGAGCTCTGCAGGGTACAAATGCAGACAGTGAGCACTGGCACAGCCAGCCAGCCAAGTGTTGCTGCTGGCACAGGGGAAGGTGCTGCTTTAGGGCTCAGAGCCTTTAAGTCAGCCCAACCCAGATCGTGGTATTTGCCATAGCACCTCTCCCGCTCTCCCTCACCTCTGGGAAGCACTGCAGACTGCCTACTTCAAAACCTCAAAACATTTATCCTGTTCTCTTAATCATACCCTCACAGTCTCCCTCATGTCTCTTCCAAAGCTTTCAGTGAGAACACTCCAATGCATCCAAAGTTTCTCCAATATGTCATTCAAATGCAAAAAGAAACACACATGCAGTTGAGCTTTGAAAGTTCTTGCTAGGAATGCAAATGTTACAATGGCTTCACTGTCATTAAGCCACAGCTAGAAGGCAGAACTGTTAAAATTTCCCATCTCTCAGCATTTTTACTTTCCAATTCAGTATGTATAAACCAGTTTTTTTAATTGAGCTCCCACCCTCCCCAATGAGATTTTTCCTGCATTCTTTGCAGCACCATTGGAATTTTTTCCTTTGATGTTTCCAATCCTTCCTGGGCATTTCATGGGTCTTATTGCTACATATAACTTCTTCCAGCTAAAATATCCATGTTCATGTGGTATCTCTGTCATCTTCTTAATAACTAAAGACCAGAATTTAAAGGTGATAATAATAAAAACTTGAGAGCATGGTGTGTACTTTCTCTCTGACCTCACTATGGCTTGCATGCAGCTGCAGTTTCTCACTCCATTTCGAAAGAGACAGCTGAAAATGCCCAGCAGCATAGCAACATGTGACACCTGTTCAACTAGAGCAAAGAACAGCAACCAAGCCCTTTCATTTATTCTTGTTTCAAAAAAAAGTGACTCATCGGGTCCAAACCTACAGAAACAGATCAGGTTAATGCCTAGGACAGAGAACAGAGCATCCAAGGACCAGAGAGAAAAAAACAGTGAGAGAGAAGAAAAATCTGATTCCTCACCAAAGTCATTCTCATGATTTGCTATTTTTTTTCTATGACTTGAGCTGAGGCTCCTTAACAGCACTCTCATCCAAACCACTTGCCATGGTTTCATCAGCCAATGAAAGTTTACTTGAAATTCAAACTGGACAATATCAAAATAGGTGCTGCTTTTGGTTTACTAATTTTGTTACCATTATTTCTAGAACAATCTCATTTCTGGAATGAGAAAAGAAGACATCACTTTAGCAGAAAACATGTAACAATAAAATGCTGATTAAAGAAAGACTGCTTAGTCTTAATGGAGACAGAAACAATTACAGAAGCATGCTCTATTATAAACTGTAATTATGCTGCTCCTTAAAAACAAGAAATAACAATATTTCAAAATGAAGTATGTACTATACTACAATAATTGGGAAAGTAATGTCTTCCCTGACCTAAAAAAAAGACTGGATAAGCAATCCACTCAAAGGATTGGCCCAAATCAAGTCATGAAACATGTCTGAGCATAAATTGGCAAGAGCAACATAAGAAACTTGCTTACTGGAACTGACCAGGAGTTAAAAGGGATTCCTTTCAGCTTGATTCCCAAATGAAAAGCACACGAGTAAAAAACACTGTAAGATAAAATCATATAGCCTGACAAATTTGGTATTTTCAAATAAACTTGAATTTTTCATTACAAGAACCTCTGCAGCAGGTTTAAACAATCTCTGCTGTCAACAACCTATTTTAAGCAAGAACTATTTTTTTCACCTTACAGATGGAGGAAGTGCTAACATTTACCTATGCACATTTTGACACACAAAATGCACACTCAGTTTAAATATCATGTCTTTATGTGCAGGAACAATTTAGGTGGTCAGGTTTTGTTCCCTATGAGTTTGTTCTCTACCAGACTGAAGCTTGTCTCAATATATAAAACACACATCAAAGATTTATTTGTGCTCTGGCATGCCACACTGAAGGTGGACTCACTATGAACCTGGAATACCTAAAGGCAGAAGGGCATCTGCTTTTCAAACTGCATTCATTTCCCTTAGTATTAAAATTAATATGAATTAATAAGGGTAGTATTAATTAGTATTAAAATCAGCCTAAGACCCTTGGACATAACAGCAATAAACACAAGTCATTTTCCAGAGATCAAAGGACAAACAATTATTATTTTCTCTCTTTTGATCATTGACCTAAAACTAATATATTTTGGGGCGAAAAAATAAAGCATACTGAGTAATTTAGTTATCAATTAAATGTATTTTCAACCATCGTTTAGAGATTATTTAAGCAGTCAGCTTCTCAAAACTACTAGAGTTAAAAAGATTAATGTTGTAGACTACTTGAAAGTTGGCACTCCAATTCTTCTTACATTATAAGCATTCATTTCCTATCCTGTTAATATGTGATTGATGCTGAGCTACTCTAAATAAATTCTCTACCATATTATTCAATTAATATTTTCTACAGTTTAGAAATGGATGATTTAAACTGTGATGTTTCTTTTTCATGAATGCTTGCAATTCGTGAAGCTATATCTGTTTATTATTCCTTGAGACATAATATCAACCTCTTTATATTTCTGAATGAGCAAATGGCTGAATGCCACCAATGCAAGCATTACACTCCTCGCAGGTGATTCAGTCATCACTCTGTTTAATCATTCATGCATTAGAGCAGCAGGCTGTGCCCAGCACAGCCAGGTGAATGCATTTTGCTCAGAGAGGATGCTGAATTACTGCAGCACTGCAAGCAGGCTGAGAACTGATGCGCACAGAATCACTGAGGCTGGAAGGCACTTCTGGGATGTCCAGGGTAAGCTGTAGCACGCTGCCCAACTCCACTCTCCTCCAGGGATGGAGACCCTACAACTGCACTGAGCAACCTGCTCCAATGTTAAATCATCCTTACACTGAAGTTTTTTTTACATTCAGATAGTGTTTTCTGTGTTTCAGTTTGTGCTGAGATGGTGAAAATGAATGCACAAGGCACAGGCAAGGTGAAGATCAGTAGTACTTTGAAAAAAACATTCAAATGCATACACAAAAAGTTGGCGTGTAGAAGAAAGTTATGATCCTCTTCTCTACTAAAAGCCTCTCTTCAGCTTTTAAAACATTTATAGAAAACAAATTATGCCAAGCTGATCGTCTTAAACACTTGCATGTAAGGATCCATGCATTACAGCTGTTACATGTCAAGAACAGCAGCAGCTCGTTGCAACTGCTATGACAAAGTGACATCTTCATGAACAGGACACCCAATGAAAAGCCAACAAAATTTTATTTTTAGGAACATGGAAAAAAATCTCAGTCATTCACAACCACAGATATGGGACAAGATGCTATTAAAACAAGTGTCACAGTATTCTTTTATAGTTAAGCAGTACTTTTTCCTTGCAGATACACCATTTTTCTTCCTCACAAGTATTCCTAGATTTGGGGGATATTTATATCCTCTTAGTACCAGAATGAAATACTCCCTATGTCTGTGTTAACATCTCAGGAAATCCAGATGTGTGGTGGGTATTGGCCAAGATCCTGGTTAACTTTCTTTTAATTTGAAAAATCTTTCATATGAACCAATTGAATGATTTTGCCATTACTTACATTTAGTCTGGACCTGGTGCTTAATAGAGACAACCCAGAAAGGTCATGACTCACTGGTAAAGGTACCTTTTATTTTTAAGGCAGATAACTGCTATTGAAACTGTGAAACAACAGCTTTTTGAATAAGAGAGCAGTGTGATGCCTACAGTATCGTCTTGAGTTTGTATTTGTAATTTCAGAAAAAAAAAGTATTAGTAAGCTGTCCCTCTAGAATATTCATAAAGGTTACAGAGCAGAGAAAGACAGGGGAATCAAGATCTATTCACATATGTCATTATCCTTGTGTTTCACAACATAAATAAAATAAATATACTAAAGAGATCAGAAAGTAAATAGCATGCAGCAATGCACTGCTGATCATGACCGTATTCTCCTGAGGATCCAGGGCTCTGGCCCTCAGAACATAAGCACGGCTTGTGTTAACATCTATGTATTAGCAACTGCCAACTCAAGAGGCCAGCACAACTTTCAAGCTTGTCCATGGGTATCTCTGTAGACCCAGACTGAAGATTACCCACCTTCACATGACCTACAAGTAAGGGTACATTCATAATACAGAATCCAACTCAGATTCTTATGAGGAGGCCTCTTCCAAGTGGCAGAAGACCCAGCTCCTGGGACAAAACTCCAGCTTCCTCCTAAACAGGTCTGTACTAATCAAAATGCTGTTCCATTGCAGTATTTATTGTTTGGGAGGAGTAAAAAATCAAGAACAGGGAATAAGAAGAAAGGAAAAACCGACCAAGGCAATTATTTCAAGCACGCAACACACTGAGTTTTGACCTTCCTAGTCAGGCATTATCTACGGTTCACGTTTTGGTTTTTTCCTTAAGAGCACGTTATTGTCATTTTTTGCAAAATAACTCCACAGTGACGCACACTTCTGTTTTATCTCAAGGTCACGTCCACTGCAGCCAGCGCAGCTCCAGCGGCTCTCAGGAGCACCGACAGGTAGCAAAGGTCCGGTCACACTTGGGAGCCTCCCCGCGGGGACACGGGACACACGGGGGACACATGGGACACACGGGGGACACATGGGACACACGGGGGACACACGGGGGACACACGGGGGACACACGGGGGACACGGGGCACATGGCCCCGAGCTCTCCCACACCGCGTGGCTCAACGCCAGCTGCCAGAATTATAAACATGACGCGGTTTTTTGAACCACTCAAGAAAACTAAGTAGTTTCAAAGAAGGAGAAGTTATTACGCCAAAATAACGACGCGTCCCAGCACAGCCGGGTTAGGGAGCCCACGGAGGAGAGGACCCAGTGGCCGCGCACGGCTGTGCTCGCTGAGGAGCCGTGCGGAGTGCTCGGTGCCCCTGCTCCGGGGCCAGGCTCCGTACTGCACCGCGGCCCGCCCCCTGCCTACCACAGCCCCCTCCCCGCGGCGCCGCGGCCCCATCCCGAGGGGTCGCCCCGGGGACCGAGGCCGCGGGAGCTCGGCGCCGCCGCCCTCACCCCGCGGACCGGAGCGCGGCGTCCGGCACGGCCCCGGCGTCTCGCCCGCCCCCGCCCCTCACCGGCCAGCTGAGTCACGAAGGCCTCGGCCACCAGCGACATGTCGCGGCGGTCGGGCGGGCCCTGGGCACGCACAGGAACTGGGCGCCGCGCCGCCCGCGGGGCAGCGACTGCATCCGGGGCCTGGGCGGGGCCCGCGGCTTCCCCGCCCGCGGCCGCAGCGGCGGGGCCTGCCGGGCGTGCGGTGCAGAACGGGGTGGGCAGGTATGCTCCCATGGCAATCCGCCAGCACCCCGGCCTGGCGGCGACAGACACTCCCCTCTGTTCCCCCCCGAGGGCAGACCCCCGGGAACGCGCAGCGGCGCGCTGCCCCCTCAGGCTCTGCGGCCTTGGCTTGGACAGAGACACGGGGGAACGGAAGCCCGAAACGCTTCCCCAGGCGTCTCGGGGACAGTAGGTTGTAACTAAAGAGTACAGCTGCCTTTTCTTCGTCGCAAGCTGGGAGACTTAATTCCAGAAGACAGACTTGCTTTTTGGAATGTACACCTTGCCGTTAAGCAACGATTAATTTCTTGGTCTTAATTCTATAATATAAAGACTACTTACTTGGAAAATGCTATAAACTTACATACGCAGTATGTTGTTTGCAGAGAAGATAAAAGATACGTGAATTACTTTTTCCATTATCCTGCAGTGCCTCTAGATCCTCATTTCTTTAGCCACACTTTAGTAAAAATATCTCATTTTATCAAGTATGACTGTACTGTGAAGGACAGATAGCACAGCATTACAGTCTTGTAAAATCTTAACTATTTTATGTACAGAAGACATGGGATATAAACATGTGTTAATGTTTGTAAAGTATGTGAATCTCTTCTGGTGACAATTACTATTGAATCATTCTTCACATTAATATATTGAATATATTCTTCACATGATAGTGGAAGCATGCTATTAGAGCAGTAGCAAAAGGAGAAGAGCCAGCAGATACATTGGAACAATGGACTGAGGACTTAAAACAGTAATGTGGAAGAGAACTGATTGTTTTTAAATGCTGATGAAAGCTTCATTTCTAATTACAGCTGTAAGTTGAATAGCATTCAAATTACAGAAATTCTGAGCAGTCTTGAGAAGCTGAGTGGCTTTGTATTAAGAGATTGCAAGAGTCTAAATTAAGCTGGTTTGTGCTATTTGAGTCCTTTCATCAGCAGCAGTACTTAGAAGGCTAAAAACACAAGCCATGGGGCAAAAGGCCGAGCTTGAACTAGGGATAAGCTAGGCCAAATCCATATATTAGCTGCCAATTAAAAAATAATGTTTCTTTGTAGAGCTCAGTTTGATACAAAGAAGTCATCTGCAGAAGTGGAGGTGGATGATGCAAACTGAATCAGGGAATAAAAATCAGGAAGTAATCTAGCGACTATGAACAAATAAATATCAACAGAAATCTGCTGCCAAATCCAAACAATTAGCCAAAACAGGAGGTAAACTGAGTGGTGCTCAGGCCATGCCTCCAAGTGGCAGAACACAGACACTCAGACTTCTGTCTCTGGGGCAGGAGACTGAGGCAGTAGTTTTGCTTCTGCATTCCCAATCCTCCCTGATCCCACTGAAAGGACTGTTTTAGCAGAGTACCTTGAAGGAAATCCTCCAGGGAAATCTCCAGTGACAATACATGGGAACGAAACTGACTGCATCCCCACCTTCAACTTTATTCAGTATGTCTCTCTCCTCCAGCTTTTCAAGGAAATGCATCATTCTTGTGAGCCTGGCTTCCTGTGGGGTCTGCATGTGAATTGTTTCTTCAGATGGCCTCACCATCAACAAACTCCTTTCTGGTAGTTCTTGCTCCATGCCATGGAAAGCTCCCTAGCTTCCATAGATTTTAAAGGCTTCACAGCAGATCTCAAGGTGCTGGTCCCTCTGATTTCAGTGCAGAGAAGGATGTGCTTTCAGATAAGATTTCAAGGGAAACTAAAAGCAGAATTACACTCCCCTTCGGGCTTTGTGTTTCAGAAGGTCAGCCTTAATGAGGGGTGCTTACATGGGAACAGCAAAAAGAGAGGGTTCAGTTTTCTCATAGCCCATCTCTCCATATGCCTTTACACTGTAAGGTATTAATTGCTAGGGTTAAACTCTCCATGGATAAAACAGGACTAGGGCACAAATATATACATTCCATTTTAAATAGAATAGAACTTGAAAAGGAAAAAGCAACTGTTCTTATTAGTTCCCTTAATATTATTTAGACAACTTTTAACATCTCTTGTTCACTGTTAATATTTTGCAAAATGTATGGCTGACAATAGTGCATACCTTTATCTGCAGTATGAGTCCTTTGCAGATACAATTGTTAGGAATATTTTATAAAAGGAATTGTGAGATGACAACGAAAGACTTCTGGTCTTGTGCTTTTTTTCAAGCTGTTTGCTTTGTAACACTGTTGTTGGGCATTCAAATTACTGTCTGGCTAGCCATATGTATGACAGTAGATAAGATTAAACAAATCACCGAAAAATAAAGGCATTTAAATTAGTTTCTCCGAAACTGAGAATGCTGCTAAGTGTCACATGCAGTTCTCAAGTTCATGAAGTACATTATGGGCTAAGTCCAGTTTAAGGTGGATACAAGAATATTGTATCAGCCCAACAGTGATAGCAAATATGCCTCTTCAGAGCACTGTTGAGGTGGTAGAGGACACTGCAGAGTTCATCTGTGTTGCAGTATAACCTTTCTTCATCCCAAGACAAGCTCAGGCCACATGCTGCTCAACAGACCTCATCAGAGCATTTTCTCAGCACACAACTGGGAACGTCCGCCCAAAATGCTGCTCTGCATTTCCATGGAGCAGGTCTCTAACAAGTCAGGCCTTTCCAAGACACAGGAGGAGTGCTGACAGTCCTAGAGTCAATTAGCAATGGTTCTGTCAAGGTGAACTGTGTAGAAATTTTGCTTATGGGTGAAGTGTCTGAAGACTGCTTGTGTGGTACAGCTGGAGTTTTGAGAAAAGGCCAAGCAGTAGAGAGACATGGGGATAAAAAACCAGCACTGAAATGCCTTCTCCTTGCCTGGCCCACAGCCAGGCTGCCCCTCTGGTGTAACTTAGGGCATCCTGGGGGCTGCTCAGCATTATGCTGCCTGTCAATGTCTTTAAAGAGCTATTATGGCTGCTGGAAATCTCTACAATGAAGGAAGACTTGAGTAAGTCCTTCCCTGCCAACACATCCAGTGCCAGGCAGCAGCAGGAGGGTGTTTTTAGCATGACTTCATGCCAGAGGTTCTCTGTACACTAAACAGTCTGGCAAAGTACACAGACCAACACAAACAGATGAATCTAGCCTAGCATGATCAAACGGATCTCATAGGGCATTTGGTATATTTTTAAGGCAAGTGTTTGCCTATCAGCCATTTCATGCAATCCACTGTTCAGTATGAGGAATGATGCCAAAACTACTCAAGCATGAGCCAAGTTGCAAATTTTTCAGTTACACACAGGGTTCTGTGAGTTTGCTAAGGAGATACCATTTTATATGGAGCCTGAATTCAAAATTTAGGCCAAACTCACCTCTCTAGCTCCAGTGCACTTCCTTGGGGAGTTGGCATGTATGTTTTGTAGTAGTGTCCCCGACAGAGTAAGAAATAAAGTTGGGTTTATGAAAGTTCAGGTGTACCTTACAATACATTTGCATACTAATAAAATTAATTGCATGCTGCTGACAGTATTCTCTTATTTTCATAATCAGGTAGGCTCAAAAGGATCTAATTGTTGTGTAAACAAGATAAGGTATGATTTCTAGGAACATATGTCTATAAAAATGCAATAGTCAGAGTGTTAACATTAATCACTTCGTATTTAAGGAAGATACTGCATAGTTAATTGACAAATGAAATAATGCTGTTGCATTCCCAGCAACCTACATGAAGATAGAAGGAGTTTATTAGTTTTAAGAGATATAAGAATAGCATTTCTGAAAGCAAACAGGGAATCACAAACTGTATGAAAGCCATTAAATTAATCATATTCTTCTCCTTTTCTCACCTCCTTTTCTGCCTTCTGTTATTCAGCAGAGTTAGATTTTCAGGCTGCTTCCACACTTGTCTATCTTTTTTTAATCCCTACTTGACCAGACAGCAACATGTCTTTTTTTAAAGCATGGATCAGGACTGCATTGTCAAAATGGCATGAATGTCAAAGCAGCAATCGTGACTCCAGCTTGCAGTAGCAATGTCTGTAAAGGTGCATCCTGATATTTGTGTAACTCGTACTGTAGCAAAATCCAGATCCATCTTGTTAATGAAAATGAGAGTAATTGTTCACAGTTTGACTGTAGGCACTGGTTAGGCAAGTCTTCTCAAACTCTACAGATGTTATCTGGAAAATTAAGGAGCTGCAATTGAATTCAGTTTCTAGAAAAGCATGGTAAACACTAAGGAGGTCTATTAGTTCATCAAAGCTCCTTGTTAGAGGCTCTAAATCGTTTTCTGGAGGCCAGCATAGGAAGAAAGCACTTTCTTCCTGTAGAAATGATCAAAACTGCCTACCCTGCATGGAGCGAAGAGGCAGCTGTAATGAATTATTTATCTGCAACACACTGTAAGAGGGATGTGCTGTGAATTATTGTAGAGCTGGGCAGGAAGTGGTTGCCTTGTCCCAAAAGATTTTTGAGAGTAGAATGTGTTGCTGTTCCACACCAGAATAAAACCAAAACCCTTCTACAATTTCTAAGAAAGGGAGAGGGAGCAAGACCCACTTACAAAACCCCCTCATCAGTCATATATGTATAACTCTTAGAATACATGAGAAGAAAGTTTGGTAGAGAATTCATCAGATCTAAGCCATCCCATTCAACCCCCACATCCCTGGGGAGTGCTTTAGGGAGACCAACATGCAAAAGCAGGGACATGAGCCTTGTTGATCTTGTGTGAATGCTGTCTCTGCTGAGCCAGGATGGGGCTTAGATCTTGGCTTTTCATGCTGTTCATTTCATTTCAGCAGAAGAGTTGTGACAGGTTCTTCCTGATTACTTAGTCCTCGTAGAAGCAACCTATTGTTTATACTGACTTTTCCATTTTTACAGCTAAATGCTGCAGAGCTGAATGATCTTTTAAAAAATTTTTACCTCTAGATAGGAAACCTCCTCTTTTAAAAAGCTTACATGGAAGTGACTTTATTTTCTGAATAATTTCCTCCATGTGTCTCATAAATAAGTTTTCTTTAGCGGGTTTTTTTTTCCAACACCTCCAGTTTAGACACATAGCCTGACCATACAGAGTCCCATTCTATATTTTTAAGGGAGAACTGATTCAGTAGATACAACTGAAGTTCAGAAACTTCAGAAGTTGAATCTATTCCATCTCAAATCATTGTCTTGTTCCATAAAAGGAGCAAGAAAAGCTTTGCCTTATCGTCATTACAGCTGTAGAAGTTCATACTTGACATAGTTTCTCCCCAGGGTACAACTGGGGTAAGGAAAAAAAATTATGCTGACTGAAATAACTTGAATGTATATACATTAAAAACATATGATCTTTTTGGTTGTAGATATGAGTTGGTGAGGCTGGGTACCTCCTGAGATTTGTGGGGAGATGTGGCAGATCAGATTGATCCTTTTCCTGGCACCAGGAGAAGGATGTGAGAAAGGCACCAGGTGTTTTCTTTGGTCGTCATAGAGACAGAGCAAGCAGAAATAAAAAGTTGTGCAACAATGATTTCAGATCATTTTGCAAATAAGATGCACATTTATTCTTTTTGAACACTGGGACAAGGAAAAGGAATGCCTGATTGAGAAATACTTTGAGCCACATGAGCCATATTCAGTTTCCTTAAGTGTGCAGAGAGCACAGGCTAGCTAAATTTCAACTTAGTCCAGCTCACAGCCACGTGTATGTGTGATGTTCCAAATCCCTTGCTTCCTCTCAATTCCCCAGAGGCTGGCAAGAGTTACAAGAGTAATATTGCTAGGATCTGAAACCTTCTTAGTCAGATGTTTAGAACTAAATGTGTTTAGTTGAATTAATGCTGGTATAGAAGGCTTACACTGATGAGTCAACAGCCAGTCTGTCTGAACTTTCAACAGGGTTGGATGCAAAGAGGACCAACGCAGAACAAGCCCTGAGACTGACAAATCCAGCGAATGTGAGCGATTGGTGACGCTGCTTGTGCATCATGTGGCCACTGGTGAGGCTTAGGCTGCAGCTGATGAAGACTTTAGGGCGCAAATTGCAGGCTGGCGGTGACTGCAGATCTGGGTGTCCCTGTCTGGATGTGACTGCTGCCAACAACATCTAGATATGCCATTATACCATCATCTTTTTATTTAATACAATGAAATTCAACTTTAGGAAATTTTTCTTCAGAAAAACAGGCCAAAGCTGTGCTCTGCCAATTCTTGAAAGCAGGGCCATCTGCCTCTGGGGTGGGTGAGCTCTGTTGCAGGCCTTAGATCACAAGTGCTGGACACAACAGCATCACAGATGACACTGACAACCTGCAGACAGGATGTAATGTTTTTATTCTTGTTTGGGTTTATCTTTATTTTTTTCTTTCAAATTTATTATTACACCAGAGAGCCATTTTCTTGTATAACTCTTGCTGCAACAATTCACACATGTAAATTCCCAAATCAGATTACCAAATCTATTTGATTTAGTACTACATTTGAAAAGCAACCAGAAGCACCAGGTGGTCCATTTCTTGAGTGAGACGTGACATTAAGAGTGTTCAGCCAGTCCTGTCCTATTTTTTTGAACTTTCTGTCTGGTCACATTGAAGTTAAAGTCAGAGTGCTCACACTGCTGGTTACAATTACAAAATTGTACAAAATGTTGGACCTGTAGGAAGATGTCACCCTGTTACATGCACTGTTTGGGGTCTAGTCTCTCCAGCATGAGAAAATGGGTTTGATAGCTCATTGATGTCACGTACCTACCACATGTTTACTCAGCTGGATTTCTAAAGGAAAGATAGATTATTTTATTGATAGGCTTTTAACACTGTGTGATAATTATCACTGGATTTCATACACTTGGATGTTGAAGAAAACGTCACTCCACATAAATTGTGTGGTTTATAAATCTATAAATGTCTGCGTATTAAAAATAATTATACCAATATCTATGCTTAAGATACGGATCGAATACTAGAGGTTGCCAGGATTAGACTCTGTTTCCATTATCTGAACAGTAACTGGGCAAAATCAGATATGAGTAGTCATTAAAAAATTTAGTGATGTTTTTATCTATTTTCAAATACCACTCTAAACTTTATAGTGTTTAATCTAGCTTACTTGTTAAAGGAACATAAAAAGAGGCATTAGGAATGTAGATTTAGTGTAGCGCAGCCATTAAGATGAAGAGTAATGGCAGGAAAGCCTGAGCTCTCAGATTCTCCGGCTATACTAATGTCACCAAAATCTTATTACTGGGTTACAGGTGTTTTTCATCGACTGTATGGGCAAAAGGAATGGTCCCTTTTGCCCCACAGAAGCAAGTCCCCTGATCCACTGCATTCGCACATGGGTGGCATTTCATGCACACCCACAGCAGCACGAATTGATGCATTGCAAAGGTCCTTGTTCTCGCTGTAAGGGCTCAAGCACCCAGGTTAGGTGTGTCCCCCATGCTGGTCAACGTAGGGGTCTCATTCTAAGGTCAGAGCCATGGGCCAGACTGATTGAGTTAGGACTGTTAAACACTTTCCTAAGACAAGATATGCCATCTTGGTTAAAAATTACACATTTTTCAGAATAATTTTTTTCAGTTATTATTTGCAACACTATGCTTTCTGATGTAATGTAGTAAAAAAGATCTATTTTCTGGGTGGTGGGAAGTCTGCTAGGCTAGTAGAAAAGAAACTGACTGGATTTGTTCCTGTGTTTGTTTGTTTGTTTACTTAAACTGCTGGTTTTTAATCTGCTAATCACCAGTGGCTGTTGTCTTTTGAGGAAACAAAAACACAAGAGTACCAAAATAGTTTATGAAAAGTTTTTTTGTGGAGTAGCAGTCTAAATTTTTTCTGCATAAATGAAGCCTTGTCCAGGTTACAAAAAGGTCTCAGGACTGTATCTCCATCTGAGATTTTAAACCTCTATGTAAGAGTAAATTGGCTTAAACAGCCAAGGAAGATTTACATATTGTACAGCTGAGGGTTACTTTGTTCACTTGGCTGGTAACCAAGAATAGCAAAAGACTTCCAGATACAGCCAAACTACAGTAAGATACTGGTTCTGTGAAGCATCTTTTCCCTTTACATTTCCCAGAATTATTTAGGGGGCTTTTTAGAGATGTGGTTAAGTAGATGTGTGAATAACAGATATTTTTATGATAGGGAGAAGAATAATTTGTCATTTGGTTCATCTCTCTTTATCAGGGTGACTTTCCTTGGCCAAAGACTCCTTAGTTCACTAACATTAGGAAAAACCATTAAAAAATAGTTGAGATTGAATTAGTCACATAAACATATAAACATATATGTAGACATATATTGCAAATATAATAGAATGTGTGTCCCCTAAACTTCAGTCACCTCTTAATGATAAACTGGTAACAGCCATGTCTCATCTGGGGTTTCTCTCCATATCTGTTTCTCTTCAGTCATCAGGGATTTGCAAGCGTTCTCGGGGGTTCCTTGGAACTTAGGTTAACAAAGCAGTGTAGGACAAACCATAAGTGTGATTTCTTAGCTGCTAGAGACAAGTTCTTGGAACTCCACTGAGGTGTTTGCATTTTGTAATTTGGGCTGAAAAGATTTTTTTTTAAAAAGTAGTCTGCTCTCCTCTGCTAGTAATCTGTACCATTATTTGCATAAACCACAGTTCCAGGTTGTACCAATGAATAATGGAGAGGGAATCTTTTAAAAGGAGATTAAATGTGGGGATTGGGTTGTGTATTTTCATTTTCTAGCTTAGTGCTGGCTACTTGCATGGTCAAAATAAACCTGGATATGCAGCTCGTACCATAAAACAGAGTCATTGGTTTGACCCTCAACGAAGTGTTCCCTGTACTGTAATGCCAAGGAGTAACATGCTAAATCTGTTCCACTTAGGAAGACAGATATCCAAGCAAGCCTGGGTTCTTGCCTAAGCTTCGTTTTCAAAGAGGTGCAATTTTCTGTTATCATTTACCTATCCAAAAGATATGAAATCTCTGCATTCACATCTACCACTTAGGAACAGTAATTTTACAACTTTTTTTCCTCTTGGAAGCCTTCCAAATCAATATTTTTGTTCTGTTTCAGGCAAAATGGGAACACATAAAAAATTACTTTGTTCATATCCCTTTGTAGCCTAGGGCCCTTTGAGCCACAGTCAGTAGGCAAAAATTAATATGTGACTCAAAGAGAATGGTCTTTCTGTGGTTTCTGGTGATGGCTGAGGAAAAAGAACGCCAGGAAATAGTAGTTTCATAATTTGTGATAAATTATATGGTGGTGGGTATCTACTGAGTCCAGTCTGGAATATTTTGTTCCAATTGCAGTGAAAACTGCAGCTTGTGCTCTTACCCCTAGCTGCCAAATCTAAAACCTGTTTCCAACTGCTAGGCATCAAATTAAGCATGTGTGAGACACAACTCTTGGGATTAATGTTAAATGAGTGAATCTTAGCCCTTATCTATCATTTATTTGTCTCATGTGTGCACCCACGGATATCACAGGCATTTTTATTTAATTATTCAAGAATTGACACGTGACTTGCATTAGCTCCTTCCTTTGGGTATCTTGCTGACAGAATAGTGCAAAGGAGCAATATCTAATCCTCATGCAGCTAGAACTGTTTGTGAAGAGAAAGATCCTATTAAACTGGCCCTGTCATGTGAGCGGAAATTACACTTAGTACTAAGTACTGGTTCTTAAGACACAATATAGTTGTGCTCATACCACCAAATTGATTCAGACTGCCATAAAAGAGTCATAAGGTTTCATCTTAATTTCAGAGTAAATCTCTGTGTATTCAGTCTGTGTCATTTTGATGGATACAGAACTGTGCACTGCTACAAGGCTGGCACATATATTTATTTATTCAGGAAAATATATGTCATGAAAACATTCATTGTAAAAGACTTAGTGTGCTCTACTGGTCTGATCCAGCACCACTGAAATCAATGAGAATCTTTCTTTCCATGTTAGTAGTGCAGGAGCGTGCCAGCAGTACAGAAAGCATTCCTCTGGCCTAAAGTGCCTGGTACAAATCATGAGGAAAATAAAAGGCTGACAAACAAGCAACCCCATAGACATGCGACAAATTTGGAGGCAACTGAAAATACAGCTGTTTTCTAAAGTTTGTATGTGAAACATATGTTCTGAGAAAGATGGGTTATTCTGGCTGTATGTCTGTGTTCATTTGTAGTGTTTTTAAAAAATCCAGACCAAATAATAGAAACAGAGGAGTTTGTAAAATGCACCTTAAAAACAGCTGCAGAAAAGAGCTGGTTAGTAGTTTACTTGCCTTTAAAATTCAACTTGTGAAGAAAAGCTGATTTATTCAAATTTTCATTAATTTTACCAGATTTTGCTTTATTCTACTTTAAACAGCACCTTCAAAAAAAAAAAAAAAAGGTGGCAGAAGTATTATTTCCTGTTTTTTAATGAATGCTCAGCCTGCAGTATAAACGCCTGTGTGGTGTCATTACTTTAATGAAGAACTGCAAACCACATATTTTGGTTGCAGCTAGTTTCACACTAGTACTTCAGTCCTGGGGATTTTTAGGGCTATCCCACGAAGTGAACCAGCCCAAGGGACATGAACCATAACATTATATACAGCACAAAAATGTGCCTGTGTGCATGCACAACCATGAGCCTCTGGCGTAACTGTCCTTTGCCGGTACAGTCAGGATACGATGTGTGACCAAACACTTCTGTCTTGGAAGTCCCTTTCTTTGGATGTTCTCTGCAGGGAACACCCATCCCCTTGCCAAGGAGGCTCCTGCCCCCATTTAGCTGTAGACCTGTTGCCACAACATCACTACGACTTGCCAGCTCAGCTTTTGGGAGTAGTTTCCCAGAGTACCCATCAACCTCTGCTGAAGCTTCCATCAGCAGTGGCTTCCCAGTCCCTCAGCAGAAATCTTCAGAAGAAAGCCTTAAGCAGAAAGGCACCTGGGGGGATTAAAAGTATTAGAGACAGTAAGAATCTTCTACGTTGCAGACTTTTTGGCTTGACATCCATCTTCATCTTCTGTTCATTTCACCCAGCAAGCATCCAACAAAGACAAACAGCTGTTGGTGTCTGGGGCTGCCTTCCAGGCAGGGACTCAGTGCATTTCAAAGGTCCCCTTGAGGTCTGCCTCCCCAGTCCCATAACTGGTTCTTCACCCCAAAGTCCAATACCCAGCAGAAATCCAGAGCAGAAAGAGACTTGTCCAAGACAAAAGACCTGTCCACAAATAAATAAAATCACCTTCACGTAAATCCAGATGTCATTCCTCTCCACACCACTGTTAGGCTTTCCCAGACACAAATGGGTGTAAAGTCTGAACATGGTTCCTTTGTCCGCTTTGATACCGTTATTTCCTCTATGGGAGCACTGCCAATCTTTTTTGTGCAAGTATCCAAGCAAAAGACCCAGGAATCCTCTTGTCCTTTTGCCGGCATTAGTCTTTGGTCAAACCCAAGCCTCTTTCTGAGCTTCAACAGGTTTTGAGGTTTTGCATGTGGTGAGATTTGGTGCAAACTGATTTATAAGTATGCAATTTTTTAACTATAAGATACAACGAAGACCAAGAGAGCTAGATGAACTGAGTCTGGCCCTAGATGCTGTAAGAGGCTTTATATTGTCTAGGGATATGTGAGGAGAGCTGGGAGTCAACAGAGCAGCTGCTGGCCTGTCCTGGGCCACCCAGAGCCTCTGCAAAGGGAATCCCAGGATCTCTGCCGTTCAAAAGGGAAGAGGTGCTCCTCTTAAGACTTCATTTGTTTTTAAATTTTACCTCGCAGTTATTTCTGTCAAAAACAGATTTTTTACTAAATCGGTCACATCAGAAAAAGGAATGGGAATGAATGTATTAATGACACATAAATACAAGCAAAACCAGCCTCTTTTTTGCAGCAATTTTGCAAAGGGCAGGCCAGAAGACAAGGATACTTCTTTCAAAAGGGGATCTTTGACTCATGCCATGATCGTCTATGACCCTTCCTGTAAGAGGAAGTTTCCCTACTCTCCCCTCCTCTGCCTTCTTGGGGATTCTCCCCTTTTGCACCAACTCTGCTGAAGCCCATGGATCTGTCTTCAAGGCAAAACGAAGAGAAAGTCGGGAGCATGGGGCAGCCCCTCCACGCACCCACCGCCCCCCGAACCCAGGGCAGTTGTTGGCAGAGCCACTCACCGCCCTGCCTTGGGGCAGCGGCGCTCTCAGCTAGCTCCCAGCTGTGCCCGCCCGCTGCCTCGGCCCGCTCCGACACCGAGCAGCGGCGCCCCGGGCCGGCGGTTTTCCCTGGATCCTCATAAATAAAACTGTACATAAAGTTGCAACAGAAAAAGCAGCGGAACTGGACCGCCGCGGTCCCGCATGAAAGGACACCCGGGTGCCCCGCCGACAGCAGCTTCCAGCCCAGCCCCGACGGCCCCGCGGGTCCCTCCGTGGGGGCGGCCGAGCCTCAGGCGGGGCCGCCCGGGACACCCGCGGGCGCGGCGGGGACGGCCAGCGCCTCCCGCTCCCGCTTCTTCTGCTTCATGCGGCGGTTCTGGAACCAGACCTTCACCTGGGCGTCGCGGAGGCGCAGCGAGCGGGCCACCTCGAGGCGGCGGGCCCGCGACAGGTAGCGGCTGAAGTGAAACTCCTTCTCCAGCTCCGTGAGCTGCCGGGTGCTGAAGCTGGTGCGTGCGGGGCAGGCGGGAGGATCCCCCCCGCACGGCGCCGCACCGCCTGCAACGCCGAAAAACACCGCGCTTCAGCCGAGGCAAAGGCAGGGAGAGGAAGCGGGGCGGGGGTCGAGGCAGGAGAAAGACAGAGGGGAGCCGGGATGGGAGCAGCCCCCGCCCGCTCCCCGCCGCCCCACTCACTTCTCCCGGGCGGGCTCCGCTTCGCTCGCATCCACTCGAAGGTGCGGGGCGCCGCCGGGGCCGCGGCGGGGGCCGGGGAGCCGGGCGCGGGGGCGGCCCCGGGGCAGGGCGAGAGGTGCCGGAGTCCCCCGCCGCCTGCGCCGAGGCAGGGGCAGGGCCGGGCGGGGTCCGGCGGCGGCGGGCGGCCGCTCTGGGGAAGGATGGACGTGGGGTAGCCCGGCGGTCCGGCTCCCCGGGACGGCCAGCAACCGGGGCCCAGCGCCGCGGGGGGAGCGGCCGCGTACCCCAGCGCCTGCGGCGGGGGCGCGGCGCTGGCCGTGGTGCCCAGCGCCAGGAGGGCGTCGTCCCCTCGTTGGGGGTGCGGGGCCCGCGGCACAGCCCCGGCGGGAAGGCGAGAGCAAAGTACCCCAGGTCCATGACCCACGGGGCAGCACCGCGCCCCGCCGGGGCAATATTGCTCTAATATAGGCCCTGGAGCGGGGCGGCACGTCCCGCCCCGCGGCCAATGGGAGCCCGGAGGGGCGAGCCCGCGCCGGGGGTCCCGGGCGCTGCCAGCTCCCCTGTGCACGCTGCAGGTGGGCAGTCCCGCCGCGCCGTCCCGGGATTCCCCCGGACTCCACGGAGTCGCCGCAGGCTTGGGACGTTTGCCCGGAGTTTGGAAGGTGAGTGAGCGGGCGCTTTCCCGCTATCCGGGCTCCCGTCCAGGAGCAGGTCTGCGCTTTCCCTTGCCCTGCTGCCGGCCAGGCTCCTGGAGGCTCCCACGGGAGCCCACGCGGGCACACCCAGGTCTCCATACCCGGAGGCTGGGGCGAGGGGCGGGTTGCTACTGCACCTCATGGCACTTAATGGTCTCCTTCCAACAGATAAGTGCTCTGCAGCCTCTCAAAAGTGAATCCCCTCACCGTTAACAGGCTCACACCGTTAATGGACTTTTATTTTTCCCTTGGCGATTCGGCATTTTTTACTGAGTGTTTGCAGCTGGCAGAGAGCACCAAGTTGCTCTACCCAGTCAAATCCTCCCACTCTCTCTAGGTTTTCAATCCCCCAGAACGGCAGGAAACTGCAACAAGGTGAAGGAGGTGAAATCTGGACTCCCGAAGTGCTCGTCTTTCCCTAAATGTCCCCAAGTGACACTTGAGCATCCGGTCTGAGCCACGCTGATGTTTGATTTGGATAATGATGGTTTCCAATGCCTCACCTGATAACCACGTGTCACTCCAGATCAGAACAGCAGAAGGGTGTGCTGGGCAGAGCACACTCGGGCTTTGGTGACTTGGGACTGGATAGACAGGGAACATGAAGAAGGGCTACATCATGCGGCTTTGAATTAGATGCAGTCTTTTAATTCTTAGTAGGTGGATGTGGAGACAGCTGGGAAATGCAAGGGTCGTACTTTATTAAAAGATATATTTTATTTCTAAATAAAAGCATGAAATTTATATGCCTTCATCCATTATCCAGTGCCTTCCACTTAACAGCTCAAGGAGCTCTACAAGTTCTTGGTCAAAGTGCCTTTTGATGTGGTCAGGAAGAAGCCACAAATTTCGCAAGGACCGACCAGGGTGCCAACCTCATGAAGGCAGTAGGAATCCCCAGAGAAGAAACAATTCCACTGGGTGTCCTGCAGATTTCAGAGGGCTGGACTGGTGACAGGAAAAGGATATCGTGGGGAGACATAACCAGACCATTTCACTGACTCAGCATCAACTCTTTCCCATGGAGATTTGTGCTCTGCAGCTCAGCTCCACCATTATACCCAGCTGATGAATTCAGAGCAGATCTGTTGATTTTTTTCCTGCAGGGGCCCTGAGAGGATGCATTGCTGGGACAGGCATATGCCAGCCTGCAAAGGTACAGGAGTGATTCCCTACACAGGCACTCTGATCAGTGACATGGCCTCCTGTCAGCCCCGCTTTCTCCCCAGCTGCATCTACTATAAAATAACTATTACAGAGCAAAGGCTGGCTGTACAGATTATGTCTTTAAGGTGCTTGAACTTTGAGTCTACAGACACAGCAGTCACGGAAATCTCAGAGCCCTGAAGCTCGGTGTTCTCCTGACACAGACTTGTTCACTGTGATGGGCTGTGCTGCCCTGCTACACTAAGAATGAAGTAGCACCTAAATCTCTATTTTCAGAAGATGCAGGTATAAATTAGAAGAACAGTTTAAATCAAACACACTTTGTCAGGAAACATACATTTTGAGGAAGGAGTTTATTTCTGGATGATGCAAACTTTCTCAGCACTCCCATGGCAATCAGAGCAGTTTGGAAAATGTTATCTTCTGAAAAATCAGAAGCCTGGGAACACCAGGTTTTCTCTTCAGCAGAGAATGGCTGTCCATGCATGAGAGCATCTGTGCTCTTCAGTCTCCCCTGCTGTAAAAATTCCTGCCTGCAGTGAAGGAAAGAAAATTGGCTCCAGAGCAGGGCTGCTACTTTACTTGAGTCTTGTGTTTGGGGAATGCAACTGGTATAATTACACCTAAGACTGTTTTAAATGCTGGAAAAGCTGTCTGTGTTCACACCAACATACGATCTTTCCATTTACCCAGCTGGATTTTGTTACGAGTTTCTTGTTCATTACCTGTTTGTTTTGGCAGGACTGTTCAAGAGTGACAAAAGCAGAAATCAGTGGCTGAATACAGGCAAAGCATCTCTTGTTGATGCTCTGGCTTTTGAGGGAGGGCTTTTCCTACACGCAGGAATTTCAGTGTTCAGACTTAAATAGTTAAGTTCCAGTGACAGAGAAAAGAGTGACTGCAGCTGGCTTTTTACAAGGAGTATAATGGGAAAGATGAAGGACTTCTTGGAAGCCAAAAGAAGAAACAAGAAAAGTGGGGGAAAAAAGAATGTGAAGAACATGGTGCTGTCAAAGATAATTTGGGAATGACTGGGAGGTTTAGGGGTGTCTGTGTGAGTAGTCAAGTGACGGCCCAAGACAGGGGAGATGCTGGGGCAAAAACCTCTATGAGAACAATGGACCAAGTGAGTCCTTATGTCACCATGTTTCTGGAAATATATGGGCCTCCACAAAGCATGAGAAAGCCACTGTGGAACCAAGACATGATGTAGGAAAAAGTCTGTCCAGAAAGCCCTGAGTCCCATTGGTTGGAGACAGCTGGGGTGTGGGCGGGCATCCTGGAGGGAGGTAAGCAAACACTGGGTATTTAAGCAGTGGCCCTGTTGGCACAAACCACCAAAGGCTCCTGGGAGAAAGGCTATTAGAGAAGGAGGGGAAGCTCTTGGGAGTTTATTTTGCAAAATGTGAATAAAACCAGAGACTCCAGGGCAGAGATGGGGAGAGCCAGCCTCAGCTCCCACACTAGCACAGCCCTTTCAGGCAGTCACAGCAAGCCTCGGGAAGGTGTGTTTCCTTCTGCCATCAATATTTCCCTGCCACAAATTCCCCCTTCCTAGATGGCCCCTGGGGCAGGAACCTCTGTTCTCCCAGTATGTGGGATTAATGACAAAGACCCTCAGTGTGGACACAGAGAAGAAGAAAGTCTATCCTTCCTTCTGTAAAGATTTGCTCTGAAGAGTGATTCCATGTTGGCCCCTTGCCATGTAAAGCCCTGTTTCCTGTCCCATGGCTGTGAATTTGGTGGGATGGAAATATTACACATATTGATAACCCAGAGGTGTCAAGGTAAGCCATGCTGCTGTGTGCAAAACAGAGGTGTCGATGCGTTTGCAGCCAAGATTTCTGTCTTGTCTAGCCTTTCTTGCTCCCGAAGATCCTAAAATGAGGCCCAAGTTTCTTGGAGGAAAGATTGAGGCTGTGTACCTCACTCAGCATGGGGTTGCCTATTGCTCCCAAAATTTCAGCTGTTGCAAGAAAAACTGCACATCAGCAAAGAAAAAAATGAACCCTAGCATTCAAATTCTACATTCATGAGTACTTTAATGCAGAAAGCATCCATCCTGTCTAGTACAAATTCCTTGCTGTTTTCACTCAGCTTTTTGCTTATTGTCATTGTAGCTGAGCCTGTCTGCAATTCATCCCAGAAAGCTGGGAAAGTATCAGGGCCCTGGGCTGCAAAAGGAGAGACAAAGACCCACCTCTGCTACTGAGCAGCATCTGCAGAGGTCTGGGGATGTGCAGGCACAGGTACCTCACTGTGTCCCATTTTGTATCCCAGCCTTTGTGACCAAAGGGGTTCAGTCCTACCCTGTTCCCCATGGCCCTCAGGCTCTGGGACTGCATTCTTCTTCTGCTGGATAGGGTTGCTGCTCAGGTCCCAGCTGGCTCAGGTCCAAGTAGAAGTAGGGGGAACCACTGTTGAGTAAAAGGTGCTCTTTGTGTGATTGAGGACCCTTAATAGAGCCAGCCCCCTCACTTCCCGGCCAGGCCCACTCCAAGCAAGGACCACGGGATAGCCACTGCTGCCTCTCGCAAGGGAACAGAGAGACATTGCCCATTCAGGGATGAACTTGCTATTCAACCCCTGGAAAGTGAGTGCAGCCAACAGAGCTCTGGTCCAGCTTGTCTTGCACCTTTTAAAAGCAGAGGTAGCTTGTTGATCAGTGTATAACATCACATGACACCCAGCCAACCACCACGGCCTGAATTGCCCTGGCAGCGCCAGCCCCTTTGTGCTGCCTGGCTGGCTCCAGCTTTTGTTCCCAGGCAGGTCTGTGGTGAGTGCTGGACATCTGGGCCTGACCACTGTGCAGCACTCTGTGCCTGTGCCAGGCTGCCATTGCATGTGGCTGCAGGGCACGCACAGCAGGCTGGCATACAGAAAGATAGCATCACAACCTGCAGCTCCTTTCCTCTCTCCTCAGCTGCCAGCTGCCAGCAAGGCACCCTCCCAGTGGTAGACCAGCAGCCCCATCCCTTTACCCTGTTTTTTCCCCTGGTCAAGTAGTCCTTTTAGTGCCTGGACCTCCCTGCAGGCTGTTTCAAAGGGCTTCCCATGGAGCTGGAGGGGTGCAGAGACCCCAGTAGTGGATCCTGCCTTCAGACTTTTTGCCATGGAGCCCAAATTACCCAACTGGCCCTCAAGAAAGTCAGGGAACTTCCAGTTGATGCGAGTGGGCTCCATCTTTCTCAGCCAGCCTCTTCCCTGCATGCCCTTGCCTCCTGGGTGTGCAGCCAGCTGCCTCCTCTTCATCTTTGGACAAGGTTACCTGCAGCCTCAGATGACACTGGCATGGTCTTACAGTGGAAGCCGTGGAGGGTGTCCCTGAGTCCTTCCCTGGCCTGCCCAGGGACCAGGGCTGGGAGTCTGCAGTGTCTGCTCAGGCAGTACTTGCTAATGGAGCAGGAGGCATTTGGCTTTGTTTTTCTAGCCCAACACAAGTGGCACCTACAAATTTGTGGCATCCCTGGAAGCCCCTGGCTGTGCTTGTCTAGGTTCCCCTGCCCTGGTGCTGCTAACAAGGCCATAGACAGTGGGACATTAATGCCTCCCCCAAAAAAAGAAACAGGATGCAAAGGAGTAGCTCAGTCCTGCACTGACTGCATGGAGATTAGACAAAGCCTCAGCTCCTTTTTGCACCGGGGAAACTGCTGGAACACCATTAAATGGTGGGTTACTGTAAAGGCCAAACCAACAAGCGGAGACCCAAACTCCATTAATCTGAACAGAATTTGCATGGCCTCACTGAAGCTTGATGCACCCCTGACACCTCTCAACCAGTGCTCTCAGCAGCTCCCTCTCCCAAACAGTGCAGCATCACTGCCAGCATTTAGAGGCCCTGGCTCACTGACCCTTTTATGGGTCTGGAGCAGATGGAGGGAGCAGGGAAGGAGAGGAAGGGGTGCTATGCCTCCTATTTGTAAGGAAAGGCAAGGCTAAGATCAGCTCTAGGCCTGGCCTTGGCTGACTAGTTTTATTTAAAATAGGTGACTGGAGTTCATCACATCAGATGCTGCTGCAAAGGAGCTGAGTTCCTGTTGAGTGTAAAAGCGGGTTGTTTATAATTTATGGGTTTCAAATGATGGGCCAAGAAAAAGTCTGGCTTGTGCCAAACTGTATCTCTGCTCTAGATTGCTGATGCTTGTACAAACATTGTAAAAATGCCAGCAATCTTACTAAAGTTACATTACTTCTAATAATTAGGTTATCATCACGGGCTTCTATTGCATTACAAACAAGACGCCTCTGCCAGAGTCATGGAGAAGAAAGTGAATTTATTTACAAGAAGATTCTCCCTCCCTCACGCACACTCCTCCTCCTCCCCCACTGGAAACCATGTCTGCAGACCCCGTCTTTCTGCAATATGAAAGTAATTCAAGGCAGTGGGCCTCAGCAACTCTGTGTTTGTGGTCAGGGTTCCTCTGAACTCTCTTCCTTCCCCAGATCTCTCAACAGTCTTTTCTTTCTTAACAGATTTAATGAAGGACTAATAGTGTAAGTCGGAGCAGACACTGACTAACAGCCTGCAGAGCACAAAGCAAAAGGGAAAAGGACACTGGGTGTCCTGCAGAAATGGTGGTGCCTTGCTGTTCCACAGATAGAAGCAGGTGATGCAAAATATACTGTGTTTCAAGAACACACAAAAAACCTACATGGACAATTTTGTTTGTGGGCACATTGATTGCAGAAAGTTTTGGAGAGACAAATATATATATATATATATATGGCATATTACAGAAGTATGAATCACAAGTGGTGTCTCGCATTACTTTTTGTGTTGTTTGTATGCTTTGTTTACTCCTGGGTGGTGCTTCTAAGAAACAAATTGTGTGAAAACTTCCGCAGAATACAATTTCAGGGCTTAAAAGGGTTAAAATATGTCTCCAAACAAAGCAGTTTATTCTGTTCTGTTTACAGATCTGTAACACATATATCCAAATTTTCTTGGTTAAAAGTGAAATTTAACAAAAGATACACTTTTCACTGTAGCACAGCATTGTTCAAATCTCACAGAGGGGAAAATAAAACCCTAAGTAATATTTCTAATTTTTAGTGCTCAGCTGAACATAAATACCAAATGGCGAGGAAGAAAGCAGGGATGGGAAAGAAAAGAAGAATAAATAAAAGAAAACTTGTCTGTATTGACCAGGATGGGAGGTGGTAAAATATTTCTCACAATAGGAATGCCAGGTCTGTCATTAGAGGATGGAGTAGGAGCTGCAGTGTTTGTCAAACTGGAAAGTGATGCGTCAGATGCTTTGGTAGGGATTACAGAAGTTTGGATTAATATTTAACTCGACACTTTTAGAAGGAGGTAAGAATAATCTTCTCAGAGCGATATGTACTGTCAGGAAGAGACTTTAATCACAGCGTTTACAAAAGAAGTATCTCTGTAAATCCAGCGAGGAGTTCAATACAGCCGTGTAACTAGAGAGGAGGAAACACGAGGGTTTAGAGCATCGTTCCCTTTCTTTATCCTATTTTTTTATCTTCTTTTTTACTTTTTTTTTTTCTTCCCCGTGTTAACTGTCCTGTTTGTGGCAGGGAGAGGTGGCGGTGCCGCGGTCAGGCGGGGTGGGACTCTCCTTGCCAGGCACCGGGGCAGCGCAGCGGCACCGCCCAGCCACTGCCCGCACCCCGTCTCAGCGTCTCCCTTCGGCTGTGTGTATCTGATTGTCAATTTTCTTTCAAAGTTTATATTTATGGGGAAAAAAAAAAAAAAAACCAAGAGGAAAAGCTCGGGCTTCCAAAGATGTCTAAAAATTGATTTATGGTTAGTATAAGACAACAGTACAAAAATAACAAAGGAGGCGGCAGCTGCTGCGCAGATTGCTATGGAGACCCTAATGAAATTAGCACTATCAGAGGGTTTCTAATTTTTTTGCCTTCTAAGCTTCTAATTTCTTTTCTATTTTGGATAGCCAGAGTGCAATTAAAAAAAAAAAAAGAAAACAGCCCACCGAAATAATAATAATATGCGCGATAGATACCCAGCCAATAAATAAATGTTAACCTCACCGAGGTTCTTATATGCAGGATTTGATCTGAAACAAGATGGCCAAGAGCCCCGCTTTGTACATCGCCTCCTCAAAGCGGCTGCACTTCCAACTAAAGGTGGCTTCACCCGGCCGAGCCAGCTGCCAGCCAAGCCACCGAGGCGCTCGAGAGGGGCCAGCCGATTAGAAATAAATACTTTAAAAATACTTTCAATATTTTTTTAAGTGTAACGGCTCTTTGTGTGATGCCACAGTTTGTTTTACTCTATTAATGATTTACGACTTGCTGTCTTAATTAATCCTTACATAAACTACAAACACCAGCCACTGTTACAACTGTTCAAGACTACTCTCTCAACTAGCTCAGACCGATTATACTAAATAGGTGAAATGTAACTCACCACGGACCTGAATCCCCCTCCCGAAGTATTGGTGAAGAAACTCTACAAATACCCACATAAATACATTAAGACGAGGATAAATAATCAGTGATACAAAAAATGTCTCGCTTAAAATAATAAATACATATCATTTAGTCCAATGCGATCCTTACGTTACGGAAGAACTCATAAATTAACTTCTCTGAAATAAGCTTACGCGCGGGCGAGTTCCGACGGCTCACGACTGGTCTAAAACACCTCAGCATGACGCGCTGCTAACACTACAGCATCTCTAAGACTTACCTTCAAGTACATCATTACCAGCTTATCAGTCCCTCGGTTGGCAGTATATTGCACTGTCATGCTTAAAACAGCTCTAAGAGAAAGGCTCCTGCTCACGGACCTACTCGGGGCTGCGGAGGAAAGAAGGGAGCTGCTAAGGGAGACAAATCCACTAATACTGTTGGCACTCGAGAGCACAGTAACACTGTCCCGTCAGAAAAGTGAGGTAATGGAGAGGGGAGCGGGGCCCGCTGGCCACCGCCCCGCTACAGATGCGTGAGCTTGGGCGCCTCTTGCATCCGTCCCTGAGAGGTGTGGTGAGAGGAAAGGTCCGTGTAGGTAGGGTGGGGGTCGCAAGGTCCGTGGTGGTGGCCGCCGGGGATCTGCGCGGCGCAGCTGTAGTCCACGCTGGCGGAGGAGGGGTGCTGCAGGTGCCCCAGGTTGAACATGGGGCCTGAGGCCGGCATCGAGTCCACGAAGTTGCCCCCCACGTAGACGGGGCTGCCCTGCAGGCTGGGGTTGGCGAAGCCACCGCCGCCGCTCTGCATGGGGTGGGGGTCGTACTCCGCGCCCGCGTAGCGCTTCTGCTGCGGCAGGCAGCTGCTCAGCGGCGCCGTGTAGGCGGCCAGCCCGTACATGCTCTGCTGGGACTTGGCGAAGGAGGTGGGCGAGGGCGCGTCGTAGCTGAGGCTGTTGACGCCGGGGAGCTGGCTGGAGTAGCCGACGTGGTTTGGGCCGCTCAGAGGGGGGCTGCGGTCCGGGGACTGTCCGACGGGGGAGTGCATGATGCCTTTGGCTTTCTGGTCCTTTTTGTACTTCATCCGGCGGTTCTGGAACCAGATCTTGATCTGCCGCTCGGTCAGGTTGAGTAGGTTGGCCATCTCCACGCGGCGCGGCCGGCACAGGTAGCGGTTGAAGTGAAACTCCTTCTCCAGCTCCACTAGCTGCGCGCTGGTGTAGGCTGTGCGCACCCTCTTGGAGGCCGGCCCGGGGGGGCTCTTGTCCTCGCAGCTCTCTCCTGCAGGGAAGAGGCACAAAGAGACATTGGTTCCCCCCACGAAACACAACCCCCCTTCCTCCCGGGGTCCCTCGGAAACCTGCTATCCCCTTTCGCTCTGTCGGCTCCTGGGGAGGGGGTGCAGAAGGCCCGGGGGTGGCCTCCAACTCCTCCCTGCTCCCATTCACAACCTCCCGCAGCTGCCTCTCCCCAGAGACCACCCGCGGCCACCCGTCCAGACGTCCCCGGGACCCCGCCCCCAGCCTATCCCACCTGCAGCGCCCGGCGGGGCTGGGACCCCTCAGCGGGGTGGGGGGGACAGCAGGGCGATGGCAGCTGGAGGAGTAGGAGACAAGGCTCGGAGCCAGGGGGCTCAGGCCGAGGTGTTCAGCCTCAGGGACTCAGCCCGGCTCCCCGGGCGAGCAGTGGGTCGGGGCTGGGGTGTCGGGCTACCTGGGGGGGCGCAGGTGCTTTTCTGCTTGGAGTTCTGCCGGGACTCCTTCATCCAAGGAAATATCTGCTTGCTGAGAGTGGCGCTGGCCGAGCCCGAGGAGTTGGGGCCCCCCTTGGCTTTTTTCGGAGGGGGCACACTGGGAGGGGGGTTGGGCGGGGAGGAGGGCGGCAGGGCCGGGGGCTGATGCTCGCCGATCCCGGGGGGCTGACTGCCCCCGGGGCCGCCCCCGCCCGGCCGCATGCAGCTCCCGCTCAGCTCGCTGCCCTTGTGGGCCGGAGCGCGGCCGGGCGCCGAGCCCTGGACGGAGCAGGCGGAGCCGGGGTACTCGCCCTCCAAGCCGGCCTGGCCGTAGGGCTGGTGGGGCGCGCCGTAGGGGTAGGCGTCGGCCTTGCTGTAGGTGTAGCCCCCGAAGAGCCCGGCGTTGTCGTAGTAGGCGGCTTTCTGCATCCTCTGCTCTGCGATCGCCGAGGCCCGCGGCCCCCGCTCAAATAACATTGACCGCCGCCCCGCGCCTCACGTCGTCGGCCCGGGCCACTCGCAGCCACCTGGGGAGGAAAACAGCAGGGACACAAAAGACACTTTTAGGGAGAGAAATCGGTTGGTAGCGGCTGGCACGGGCCGGTCCCGGCACCCCCCGCACCCCGGCATCCTCGGCCTCCTAAACAGGGGAGGGCTGGGAGACATCAAGGAAGGAGAAGGGGACCCAAAGAAGGACCAAGGACAAAAAGGGAGGTGCAGGGTCACCAGGCAGGAGTCAGGGCAAACTGGGCCACACCAGGGAGAGGACCGGGGCACTGCAGGGAAAGAGCCACCCGAGAGCGATGGTGCAGGGGGGAACGGGAACACATTGGCGGAACTTCCTACAGGCCACCTTTTGAAGCATTTAGGGGGGTGTTTTATTTGCTTTGTTTTGCCTTTGGACGGTTCACGCTCGAGTTTGGCTGGATCGGTCGTAGGCAACGGCTCTCAGTGAGCAACTGTGCTGGGTGGTGTCCCCAAAGTCCCACTGGCCCATTTCGGCCCAGAGCACCCGCGCCCCCCGCCCGGCACGCGTGCGCACGGCCAGGCACGGTTGACATGATGGATGGAGCCCAGGCTGCGGCCGGGCAGAGGCAGAAAAATCCCGTCCCCTTTGTAAACCCGCCCTTCTTCTTTCCCCGGATTCCTCTAGAGTTAAAGTATAACCGGCGCCATTCACTCCCTTCACTTTGCACTATAAAGGAAGTCGCAGGTCAGCTCCCCTATTTTAATTCTGTGATGAATTAAATTCCCTCACCCAACGTTTCTCGTCCCTTTTATTTGTACCCAGTAGAAAGAACCTGAGACATTTGAGATAATTTTTAGAGGGTTCTTTTCTTTTTTCAGCCTGCAAAGTTATGGCTCTCCCCTCCCCGCCCCCCCGGCTCCCACATGAGGCTGCTCCCACCGAAAACACACGGTCCCCTTAGGGCAGATGTTTTGAGGCAGGGTGCTGTTACCTTTCTCCTTGCTGCTCCCAAAACTTCTCTACGCTCAGTACAAGATGGAAACTGTACTGCAATTTTGGTGCGGCTTTTTAATATTCCCTGCTCTTATTTTTCTTGTGGTATAGGGGTTTTCTCTGACACTTTCGGTAATTTTGTAAATTAGCACATACTTCACCTGGCATGTGTAAGTCTCTAACTCAACATACCTTAAGACTTGCTTGTATTTCTGCAGGATTTAAGCCTACTAACATACCAGAGATAAGTAGCTAGAAATCTTTGAAAGGTGTCCGGCAATTGTAGCTCTCCTGCCTACACTTAAGCAATACTAGGAGAGTAGTCCTCTTTCTCTCGCAAGTACCATCGGTCCCGCCAAGTCCCGTTGATCTGTTCTCTAAAATTCACCTGGAAACTCATATCCGTAAGTCAAAATAACCTCAGCGAGCTGCGACCCACAGCCGCTCTCGGCGGTTTATCCCGTGTCACAAACCGCCGGAGTCCTTTTCTTTCCTAAACAAAAGCTTGAGATGATTTATGAAACGGGAACTGTTTTTCTCTCTTGGAAAATTTTAGTTTTAAGTCTATAGAAATGGACGGTGGAGATACAGATGAGTTTTAATACGATGTGATAATTTTGACGAGTTTTGGAAGTATTTTTTGTCCAAATAACTCTGTCGCTCTTTTCCCACTTCTATCATCTACATTTTTGGGACCGGTCTGGACTGAGGACTTTTGTTAGCACAACACTGCCTTAAGCGTAGGCTTTTATACGCCTTGTGAAATATAGTTCCCAAAAGAATACACAGAATCTTAAGAAAGAATATTGCTGTTAAGCTGTTAAAAGCCTTATTTCTTTTCTGAAATACCAACTGCTTGTGAACTCTGCTTGAACCTAAAAAGGAGGCTATGGGCCATAAATCACATGGACAATGCTCAACTGTTTGGTGGCTCATCTTTAGATCTTAAAAAGAGAGAGAGGGAGAGAAAGAGGGAGAGGGAGACCTATCCAGGGTTTGATTTTCCACGAGTGAAAGGCCCGGGGTGATGTTTTTATAGGTAACACCAAAGCGGAGGCTCAACACTTGGTGGTTTGGCCAGAAACAGCCTCCAGGGAACAAAAAAAAAAAAAAAAAAAAAAAAAGTGACATCCAAATGGTGAGGCCGAGCCGTGGGAGGTGGGCTCGGAGGCACCGAGGGTAGGAAACCGCAAAGTATCCATGTCTGTGTTTCAGATTTCCCTTCTTCCTCTCCAGAAAGCTTAACCTCATCTGAACTGTTAGGCGTTGCACATAATAATGGGGCTTTTTGTCCTGCCACTGGTTCCAGCGCTTTTGGGGGATGCCGACCCTCTCACGGCTCTGCCTGGAGAGCAGCTGGGAGCCCAAGTGTCCACCCGCGTGTGCGCGGAACCCGGCTGGCCCAGGCTGACACCGGCCCGGCACTGCCAGTCGCTTTCCTCCCGACACTTTCATATTAAGCAGTTCTCTACTAAAACTTCCACTACACTTAATTCTGCTTCGGATCAATATCTAATATGATACCGAATAAATAAGAGGCGGTGAGAGCGGCCAGCGAAGCGGTTATTAAAGCAGCCGGAGCTCTCAGGGTGCATATCAATGCACCTGTCATTGCGGTTGTAACAAAATTTATGACTGCTAGCGCCGTGGCAGTAAACGCTCCGGCCAGGAATGAAAAGGAAAACACTTCCCAAGCCCCGGCACTTTCAGAAGTGCAAAGCAGCCGGCGCGTAGGAGGGAGCCCGGCAAAAGAATCCCCCGCTCGGCACGTTTCCCGGCCGCCGGCCCGGGGCAGCCCTGTATATAAGGAAAGCGCTGGAGCCGCCGCCGGACCCGGCCGCAAGCAGGGCAGCTGGGCACCCACCGCTGGGGCTGCGCCTGAGCCGGGTGATGTCTCGTCTTTGGGGGCACTGAGAGCACTGGGGAGCGCGAAGGGGCCCTACGGGACACGGAGCGGGGCGCCGTGGGGCCTCTTGAACCGGCTGCGGAGACCCCAGGGAGCCACCCGCTCCCCGCGACTGGTCCAGGCCTTGGTTGCTCCCCAGCCGGGCTCGGCTCCCGCGGAACAGGGGCGGCTTTCAGTGGGGTTTCTGCGGGCTGCTGTTTATCTGACGTGTGGGGAGGCAGCGTGCCCCGGGTGCCGGGTTCGGCCGAGCAGCTCTCCCCGCTCGAAGGGCCAGGGCCAGGGCCGGGGCCGGGCTCTGCTCCCTGCGACGGGCCTGTCGCGATAGGGAAAGCGAGAGATGGATGGAAACGAAAACCAAACTTACGTTTTTTCTTGATTTTTGACTTTAACTGTGTGAGTAGGATCTTCAGGTTCCTTTGGATATTCCGTGGGCACGGACCTGCAACAGAAGTGATAACTCTCAGCGGAAACTGCTTTGTTTTGGACTTTCTTCCTTAGGACTTTGTTAATAAATGCACATCTCGTCCGCAGCCCCTCACAGTGTCTCTCCCTTCGCGTCAGATCTTTTACCAGACAAAGGGTAGATGTTTCTCTTCATTTATTAATACCGCTTTGAGAGAGGCGGGGAGCAAACAAACGTGCAAAATACTCCGGCTGCGGGTGGGAGCCGGGCAGGGCGGCCTGCGGCAGCCGCAGCGACCGCGGAACCGCGCCTGCCTCCCCGAGCGCCCGCTCCAGTCCAGCCCGGGTCGGGGCGCGGGGAGGCAGCTCACGGGGGTTCGGGAGCGCCTTTGCGGGGGGAGCTGTGGGTGCCTTCGACCGTCACAAGCACCTCTCCCGCCGCCCGCACCCACGGCCCGCGAGGAGTTCCGCGGAAACAGAACTAGCGCGGGTCTCTCTCCATTTCTCCCCCCAGATACCGAATAAGACAGAGAGAAAGATAAGCGAAGAAGCCCCAGCATTGAAAACGCGCGGCAAACATTTGCGTCTCGAAATGAGTATTTTGCCTTTGTCTGTGCAATGTGTCGATTCGGGACTTTAAGAACTTAAGAGTGCCAGAAAATCCCCCACAAAGAAGCCCAGGTCATTATAAAGACGATATCTAGCCACCATAAGCCTTTGAAATGACCTTTGGCTCGTATAGCAATAACTCACCACTTAATGAACAACCAACGGAAGCGCCTCCGATAGCTCACAACACAACAGACCTTACAACTTTCCACCAAGTCTTCTCTCTCCCTAACCAAACTCAGTAGGATGCTACATTCCCCTTCCAAATCACCTTAATTTATGCTGGCAAACTGGAGTTAGGGAAGTGGAGCTTCATGATTACACATGATGCTCGCTCAGGTTCCTGGCCCGGGCCTGTCCCGGTAACGTCTTATATAATGTATTCACGTGGGCGTACGTCAACTTTAAGTGCTTTATTTTTTTTAAGAGAATTCATTAGAAATAGCACTTTACATGGTGTATGAAGGCAACCTAAGGTGGGTTGCACCTTAGCCCCTGAGCGGAGAGATCATAATATTGCAAACCGAGTCATTGTTAGCCGCTGTTGATTAACACGGTAAGTTTTCATTTTGTGCCTAATTAATTATCGACTTCTCATCCCTTTCCGAAGCAGCTTCTCAGCCTCAAAAGCGATAGCCTTCTAGCTCTAGACATGCTTTATTTAGCCAGAGCTTGGCCAAATACCAAGACTTCCACGGCCACAGGAATAACCCCCAAAGTTTGTACTGCGGAGAGAGGAGTCTGGGCACGCTGGGATTGTGCTCGTCTCCTAGCGCTCGGAGAAGACGTTGCCAGAGCTGAACCCAGGGAAATCTTTAGAATTATTCAGGCGTGGGACCAATATAGGTATTATTGAAATTTTAGGTGAAGTTATAAGTGAGTGCTTCCATCGAGCCAAATGAAATGCTGCTTGCAGTAATTGGATTCAGCTGACTAACTTGGCAGGCCAGCAGCTTGGAGGCATAGAGCTAAGAAAAATGTTCAGTGCTTTTAACTTCTGATCGAGCAGAGCAACACGCAACAGAACATAAAAATAAATAAATAAACACCCTAACTTTCTCTTTTTCCCCTGGCCTCCCTCCCTGTTTCCTTCGGGGCACTCCGACCCCCGCCGAGGACTCGCCCGGGTGACTCGGGGCGGGCAGGGTCCGTTCCAACCTTACACACGCTCCTGCTCGACAGCACAACGCTGGGTTTTACGCGGGGGCTTTACAACAGACACAACCGAGAGCTCACCCAGGCTCCAGGCAAGCCACAAGTCAGTAGAAACAGCGTTCCTGGGAGAGTCGGGCTAGTCGCAACAGCCCAAGCGGGAGCTGAGCTGAAAGTGTTTGCGGGGAGGCTGTGTGGTCGCTTCCAGACCCCCAGTCCGCCCAGAGAGGCACCGGTCCCCCCAAGGCATCTTCCCACCGCCTTATTGATCAAACCACACAAATACAGGGCAAGAAACTTCTCGGTAGATAAATATCAAGCCGTGCTTCAAATAGCATGTGTAACTCGAAGGCATGAGCGTACGTACTGGTAACAGCAGTACTAAAACAACTGCGGAAGGAAAACAACAGCCACCAAGGAATACGAATACACGGCCAGGGAAAAAGGTTCGGGAAGACACTTGGCACGAATATTTGAGAGATCCTATGTGGGGGCTACATTACCGATGAGCCTATTTTAAATCGCCCTTTACAAATCAACACGGCTACCCCCTGCCCGGCTAACCACGGCAACGCATTAACGTGATGCTCAATCTCACTTTGGCAATGGGAGCATCTAACAAAGTTCTCTCCCTCGTTTGTTTGCTTATTTGCCATTCCCTCCCTGAAACCACCGAAAATTGGGGAAAGGATAGGGTTAAACGTATTCCCCTAGCTTTTGGTAATGAGTTCACTTTTTATTTCAAGAACATAGTAAAAAGAAGATACAGCTTAAAACGTTCAAGTAGGTGGAGACCACTCCATACATTTGCAGCCGCTATGGGCAGAGATTGCAAACAAATTCCAGACCGTCTCTGAGTAAAGGAGATAATACAGCCCCTGCGGTTAAACGTCCCATTTTGTCATGCAGTTGCTTACCTGTGTATCAATTTATCATAAACCTGGGTTCCTCACTTTTCAGGATCTGTGCTTGCAGTTCTTAGAACATATCCTTCACCCTTTGTCTGCAGACAATACTCTCCTAAACCTGATCTTGCGGTTTTACAAATATTTCCATACACCAGAATTCCCGATAGAACGAAAACAGGCTCAGGCTCAACTACCAATAAAAGAGAGCGAGTGGAAATCGGAATTTGTTGGGCTTTAAAAAAAAAAAAAATCAACACACAACCCTTTAGCCATCAGCCTCCTGGAACCAACGACACCAATTGGCCGGCTCCTGTTTTGTTTTGGTTTTAAATCGTGCGGCCATTGATGAATTTTGGGGGCAAGCAGGAGAAATCCCTTTATAATCAGAAATATAGGCACTGCCTTAAAATACAGGCATATTGGCCCACGTGATCGCAGAGCAGCGCGCCGGGGCCGGGGCTGGCGCGCTCCCCGCGCCCCCGCGCAGCGGGGCTGCCGCGCCGGGCCCCGTGGGGCGGGCGGCCCCCGCGCCCCTGCGCGCCCGCCCGCGCTGCCCAGCCCGCTCCGCACCGCTCCGCACCGCGGCCGCGGCCCCCGCACTTACGCGCCCCGCGGGGCTGGCGGAGCAGGGGAAAAAGGTGAATTCCGCGGAATGATCCCAGCGTGCAGAAATTCCCAGCGGAGACAGAGGAGGTATTTGGAAGCGGCTGCGGCCGGGAGCCTGTGCCGGGGCAGCTCCGCAGCCACGCTGCTCTGGCGGACAGGCGCTGGGGCCCACTGGCCTGCGCGACTCTTTGCTTTCTCCTTCTCCGGCCCGGGAAGATGAGGGGCAGAGGGGACTACCCCTGTCTGGAGGCTAAACAAGCCTTGGGAAAAAAACCCTCATGACATTTGTGCCTGTGTGTGTCTGCCCTGAGCCTGCCTCCCTGCCCTGTGTGTATGAAGAGACATGGAGCAAACCCTGTGTATATCTGTCGTGTGTGCCCACAAAGCTCCCCAACAATACCAGTTAGGCAGAAGAAAAAAATATATATATTAACTTCTCTGTTTGATTTTTTTTGTAACATATCTGTAGCTATAAATACACCACACCTAATCTAACATCTGCTATGATTTCATTACCATCCAAAGCATGGGGATGTGACAGTAACGTATTACCTTACAATACTAACCGTAAGTGCATTGTAACATTTATCTAAATTACATTGCTTTTCCTGACTTTGCAAACCAGTTATAAAAAGATTGGAGTCCGGTGATGGAAACATAAGTTCAATGTAAATTATTGTGTATGGCTTCGGATTTATAATCCTATATTTCTTCGAAATGATGCACTTAAATCTCGCCTCAAGTAAGAGGTAATGGTTCTTTATATCCTTTTCAGTCAGCCATATATTTTGGTGTCTGGGTAGTTTTGCCGAGCCCCCCGCGCTCGCGTGTCTGTGTGTACATACAGCAACCCCTACACGCACAGCGTGTTCTGCATACTTGTGTACATGCACACAAAGCCGAACATAATTCTGGCCGCTGTTTAGACATTTTGGATGACGGAGAGGTCTTTAGCTTCCTACACAAAAGTGCGAGGGGAAAAGATGGACACGAGCAAAGGACACGAAGAGGATTCAGAAGAAAATGCCTTTTTGCAGGGCAGTTCAGAACCCCCCGGAGAAAGCCTCGCAGCCCTTCTACGTCTTTTCAGAGTAGTGCTTAAAAAAAAGAAAAGAAAAAAGAAAAAAAACGCGGGGGGAAAAGAATAAAGAAAAAGAAAAAAACCCAGGCAAATTTAACGTGAAAATGGAGGACGGCTGAAAGAAAGGAGCTCCTTCGCCACCACCGCCTGAATTAAGATATCGTAAAGGGGACTGAAAAAGTATTAAGGAAACGTTAATCCTTTGGCTGGTGGGACTCCAGCTTTGCGCGAATTTGTCTCCAGTAAAGGATCTAAGACTTCTTCAATCGGAGCATATGTTCATAGAGCAATAAAACAGAAAGATTTACAGTCTCCGCCCGCCCCCCAGCAGCCTCGCACCCTTTCAGGAATTACTTATGATGATTTATAACAACAACTCCGGCAATTGTCAAACTGATAAAATAGCCCGGGCTATATGTGAGAATAAACGCTCTTATGAAAGGGTTGCGATTTATGTTCAGGTCCATTTTACTGCGTGTCTTGGTGGAGTTTGGTTTCTTTCCCGGCCCAATAGGATAATATAAAACTTCATTGATAAAAATGTAGGAGTTCTCGTGAAGTAGCAAATCTGTTCCTTAGTCACTACCACAGCACATAAACATTTGTCATCTTTGAATAATTGAATTAATGTGTTATTGTTTGAATGTATAATTCATAACATAGGAAACTTTGTCTCTGTCCTGCCACCGAAACGGAAGCAATAAAAAGCTACAATCCAGGGTTTTTAGAAATTACTCCAGCAAGGGATAATAAAGAATATCCTGTTTGCAGAAGGTATTTCCAGCTGACTGGGATTTCACAGAGAAATCTCAGACTCATCCGTATCCTATGGAGTTTATAGAGAGTGGCTTTGTATAAAAACACAAATGCTATTTTTCCCTAGTCCAGGTTATTGATCGGGGGCTTACAAGCCTGCGTGCCCGCTCCAGGGTCGGGATGCGGCCGGGCTTCCCCGCAGCCCCTCGCCGGGCGGCATGGCTGGGGCGGCCGGGGCAGAGCGGGCGGGAGCGGGCAGGAGCGGCCGGGGCGAAGCGGGCAGGAGCGGGCAGGGTGGCTGGGGCAGCGGGGCCGGAGCTGGCCTTTGTGCGGGCGGCGGGGGAAAGGAAAGGCGCGCCTGGTGCTGGCTCCGGCCCCGCTGTCAAAGACGCACGGCAAAATTTACGACCCCGCTTGCGAAGGAGCTGAGGGCCTTTCCCCGCCGCTGGGACCGGGCAGCGGCTGCCCTGACAGCCGCATTGTTTCCTGCGCTCCGCTCCGCGCATCCCCGCGCAGACAGCCGCGGCCGGAGCCGCCGCTCCGGGAGGCGGTGTGGCGATCAGCCTCCCTGCTCCGCGGCGCTCCGCGCTCTTCCTCTTTCCCCCGCTCCCTGGGAAGCAAAGGTCATCGCTTGCGCCCGGTCCGGTTCCCGGCCGCTGCCGCGCTGGAAATCAGGAAGCAGCGTGCCCTATTTGTCAAGTGTTTGACAGCTGAGTTCATTAAGGCTAAAATAAGGAGGAATAAAAGTAAAAAATATTTACGTACCGGGCGTCTCTTTTTCAGCAGCTACCAAAGAGCTAGGTGTGCAGGGAGAGGGACGGCACCCTTTGTATATTATATTCTTGGGATCTCTTCAGTTTTCAAGTCTGATAGAGTCCTTTGCTTGGCAGATTAATGACGACTCCGTGTTTCTTAAGGGACGTGCTGAATTAATTATTTCGCAAATCACGTGGTCAGGACTTGTAGAAATCTATTCTTATCATCTTCCTTGCACTTTGAAATTCTGCCTGTTATGACTGTTCCTAGCAAGATTATTTTGGTCTCTAGGCTTGGGGGGAAGGAGGGAAAAAAAAAAAAAAAAAAGAAAGAAAGAAAAAAGAATCAGGGGAAAGGGCTAACAAACATGGCCGAGGGAAGCGGTGTGGCTCTGCACCGAGAGGTCCCTATTTACTGTACTGTACAGTGAGTGGGGTTTGCTATTGACTCTGCCTTTCCTCTTCATTCTTACCTTAACGACTAGTGGTGATATAATATACAGAACTGTATTGATGTATCGGGAGTAACAGGAGGAGCCATTAAATGGCAGAGAGAGAAAGTATAATCACAAGATATGCCTCAATATTTAAACTTAGCGAGTGTGTGCTTAGAAAGGCAACCTTAGCCTCCCCCCGGCACACTCGGGCAGTAAGGGCACATGTTTTCTGCTCTGCACCCCATTCCCTGCCCGGGCTGAGCCAGAGACTGTATTTTTGGACTCGTGCCTTGACCACGCTCCAGGAGAGGACAAGCCCTCACTGACAAGTACTTATGACAAAAATAGTGCAATCGACTTCTCCTGGCTTGTTGTATATGTTATTGTCTGAGGTGCTTACGCTGGGAAGAAAAAGAAATATGCCTGCCATAGGTGCATGATAAAGTTTTAAGTCTCCAAGTTGTGTTTTCTTGTGATCTTTCTTTTGTATCCGCTGTCAAAGAGAGGGTTACTGCTCAGGAAAAGCTACCTTCTGCATTGCAATTTCGAATTTCCATTTCTTTATTTAATTGATTCTTTCCAGGACTCACCTAAAAGACACAAATCTGTGTGGGCATCGAGGTGACTTCAGGTGTGGCTCCTTGCTTCCTACCACACATGCAGAAATCCAGGAGTCATTCTAGGAGGGCTTGTTAAATGCAAAGCAGCAGCAAATGGATGACAGGCACTTTTAACTGCAGCCCAAAAGTAAATATAGACTCCAGCTTGGCCTGGAGTCACACCATTATGGCTGAGGCAAACAGCAAACCTGTTCAAAGGGACATTTGGAAGGATGCTATGCAGAGTCACTCGTCTTTTAACACTGTAATGATGGGAGGGACCAGCATTTTCACAGGAGACCCACCTTGTAAGGACTGCTTGTTCAAGGTACAAACCAGAATCTATTTCGCTACACCTTTTATTATTTCAGAAGTATGGGGAGGGCTTACATCAAAACTACAGGCGACAGTTAGTATAAATAACGCTTTAATCAATGGCAACAAAACATCAGCGAAGTCTATAAAAAGCATCACACTTTAACAGCGATGAGAGTGGTGCTGGACAATGCGACCGTTTAACAAAGGCTCCAATGCACAACGTCCACCCGCGATAAACAAAAATAACCAGCTTCCCTTCACACACAAAATAACTCTTGGGGAGGGTTAAAACCATTAAAAAATAAACCTCAGGTTCGTTTTGCACGGGAGATAACGACAAGTGGGTGCTCCTGGTCATTATTACAGACACTCCTGACCATTCAGAGCATTGGCAGCTGGAAACTATTTCTGTTTGGTCCTCTCTGCCTCCACGTCCCATATTCTTCGATCTTTCGGTGCAATTACACCTATGTAAACCTATGGAGCTCCAGCGTTACTCAGAGGGGACGTGCAAACAGGGTTGCAAGAGCTGAAGCCTGCTGAAGCCAACACTCGTCCTGGAGTTATTAACATTTCAAAAGACAATGAGACAAATTCTGCTCGCAGCTACATGCCTGTTTGACTTCAGTGGGCGGGGGAAGGAAATCTGGGAGCAGAAGTTGGTCCTTTAACTTCAGGAGCCATCTCGGTTGATTAGAAGCACAAAGCAAGGATTTGCTTATCCAAGGCCATTATTTTCCAGAACGGTACCACCGATGCCAAAGTTGGTAGCTCTCTCTCGAATAAGACTTTTGCCCTGCTCCCAGCCAACTTATCAGACTTAAAGAAAACAGCGGGGGTCCGGGAGGAGGATTTTCAAGAAAAGCAGCTAGAGGGGTTTTACTTCCCCACAGGCTTTTTTCTTCGTTATTTTAATAGATACGTATGAAGAGCAAAAGGATGGCTTTGAGCAGCTCTGGAGAGGAAAGGCCACTACTGCGGGAACCTGGTGTAACAAAACTTGAAAACTTGTCTCAGGAATTCCCTCCTCAAACGCTGCTGCTAGCTGCTCTCCATGCTAGAGAAAGGGAAGGGTAGTTTGGGTCCAAAAGGTTAAGGGTTTAGAGGTCACTCTTCCCGGCTGAAATACAACTAATCGAATAGAAAATTTGTCCTCTGGGTGAACCTGTTCCTGCAATTTAGCCGAACTTCAGTAAAATACCTTTTCAGCTTCTCAACGTGAAGGCGTCAGAAAAAAGACGTCTTTACTATGTATGAACTCAGTGCTTTTTGTCATAGAAACAATGATGCGAATAATGCAGGAATATCCATCTTTAATATCACGACGTGGAGATATTCAAGTATTGCCATGTGCAAGTCTGAGAACTGGGCTAACCCTAAGGAAGAACAAAGAGTTTTCTCCAGGCTCTAAAACAAAAGACCAAGTCTTAAAGACACTTTGCGGACTTCAAGGGATGAGAAAAGGGCAGAAATTAACTGCTGGCCACAGTTAACGTTGCCGAATACACTCCTGTTGAAAAGCTCGCCTTTTATTTTCGAATTAATTCAAGCCCGTTTTGGCCAGTGTTTTCCCGAGCGAGCCCAGAAAGCCGTGAGTTCTCAGTGGGAAGCATCCAGCCTGGAGAAGGGCACATTAACTCACCCCTGCTCTTTCCACCTCCCTTCAGTGTTTGCTAGGAGTTTCCTTCTCCGCCACTTTTCTCTTCAATAAAGGGATCACCTCGTTACGACTTTGACTATGTGGTCCCTCTCCTAGGCTACCCTGAGGGTACAGGAGATAAGGGCTGAGCTTTAAATCCGCCTGAGCGGAGGTGTAAGCGGCTCAGGGAGCTGGTTTGGTTTGGTTTCGTAGTTACAGCGCACTAAAACTTTGGCAACCAGCAGTCAGGGACAAATTCGTGGGTATTAGACCAGCTCTGCTCCCATCCAAGCCTTTCGTCTTTCCTGAAAGCAACTTGCTGAGATTTCCAGCCATGGCAGTCATGTGCCATGGTTTGCTTAAAAACAATCACTGTTCTTAAAAAAAAAAAAAAAAAAAAAAAAAGCACCAAAAAAGCCACCCAACCTTAAAAAACCCACCCAAAGCTAAAAACTAAACAAACCAAAGCCACAAAAACCCAAAATAAACCCAAATCAAAACAAAGCAGCAACCCACATAGAGTATCTCTCTCTAGCAGAAAAGAAATTTAAAATCTGGTGTTCAGCTTTCAGCTTTGAATGGCTCAGTTTATATCAGAAATTACATTAATTTTTCAGTCTGGGTTGCTGCTGGTTTTCGTGGGGTTGTTTTTTCGTGGTCTCCCGTCTTTCTGCTTTCTTTTTTTTCTTTCCATTTTTAAATGAGGTATCGATGGTTTAAAGCACAGCGCTGAACAGAGCAGACTTTGGAAACAGATTTCAAGCCTGTTAGCTCTGGATAGCACACGGTAAGGAGCAGGGACACTTTTCCTATTCACAAAGAAGGAAATTTTTAAAAAGGGGGGGGGACAAGAAAGTTGTGTACGTTCAAGACAAGTAAACATTACATATGTGTTCATGAGACTGGGGAAAAAAATACTGTATTTCAGCTCCCCTTCCTCGTTTTTGGTTTAACTATTTTTCTTTTTGTCTTCATTCTTCTATGTAACAAATAAATAAATATACTAACATTACCAGAACATAAAATAACCCGTTTTCACTTAATTTCTATGCACACCTTCTGAGACGTTATGGAAATGAGCAAGTATTTTCATTACACCGAGAAAGGTAAAGCAGCACAAAAAAAAAAAAAATTCACAATTACCAGTCTTCATGTTCAAATAAAAGACTATGCTATGAATTTCCTGTCCTCAACTTGCCCAAAATCCATCCTCCTAAAATGGCATGGGATAAAGACAATTAAAAGTATAAATCCCAGAATAAAGCATCCAATCTTCACTTTAGAATTCAAAACTGAAACACAGGACAGTTTCATTTTCAATGATTTATTATTTTTTAAGGACAGAAGGTCTCATTTAATATTCTCCCAATTCCCACTGCCTGCAGGATGGTTTGTTTGTTTGTTTTTCCCTCTTTCTTTCCCCTTTTTTTGTTATCCGTTTTTAGGTTGTGCTAGCAGAAGCAAATAAAATAAAGTCCAGAGTAGCGTCATTTTGTCTCCTTTGTACAACAGTACCTTAAAGAAAGATGACAGTTTCTCGTGTCCTTAGCTGCTACATGCAGGTTCTGCTTGGGCAGTGTCACTTATGTACAGTACTGGTCAGAAGCGAAGGATGAAATGGAAAATTTCACCTCTTCTACAAAGTTGTCAAGTCAGTCTGATGGTCCTTGGAACCAGTTTGTAAATGGGGGTTTGAACCAGAGGAAGAAGATCTGCCCTTCGTGTTGGGCAGTTTGTGATCTTTTTTCCACTTCATTCTTCTGTTCTGAAACCAGATCTTGATCTGGCGCTCAGAGAGACACAAAGTGTGGGCTATCTCGATACGGCGGCGCCTGGTCAGGTACCTGTTAAAATGAAATTCTTTTTCCAGTTCTAGGACTTGCTGTCTGGTGTAAGCTGTGCGGGAGCGTTTAGGTTCCCCTCCGTTGTAATTGGGATTCACTGGGAAAAAAATACGGAGAACTTTTACAAAGCTAATCTTCACTTGCCGGTCCGACTTTACAAAAGAAAACCTTACGAGCTGCGAGCATGTGGCCGAGCTGGATTCGTCCCAGTTGCTTACAATGGCCGGGCTGCTTTCCCCCTCGTTTGAGGCGGGCACTACGGGCACTCGCAGCTAGGTAGGCTGGGAGCCTCTAGAAGGCTCCTAAAATGGAGTTTTATCCTGCACGGCAAAGCCCCGCATGGCCCACGGCCTATTTCCTCAGCAATAAAAATTTATGGCGAGTGTAATTGGCCACCTCGGTTTAAAAAGCTCGTCCACGAGCCTGGCGGGGACTCGGGAGAGCGCCGCTGAGGACGATCGGAAGCAGGGTAGAAGAGCAAAGTAAGAAGAGGATCCTTACCCGAGTTAACATGGACTTTCTTCATCCAGGGATAAACTACTGCTGGCTGCTTAACTGCGGAGCCGTTTGGGGGTTTGAGGGCCGGCTGCTGGCTGCAGGCTCGCGAGTTGGACATTGGAGGCGGTGGACAATGCTCTGCTGGGCCGGGGAAGTGGCTCGCCGGGCCGGATTGCTCCTGTCCGTGACCCCGCGGCTGCCCGGCAGAGCCCTGGGCATTGCTACAGCTAAAGGGCTGCTCGCTGTAGTTTGACCGTGGGTAGAGTCCCTGGTGCTGGAAATCAGAGCCCTGCGAGGCACTGTAGTACTCGGCCCCTTGCTCGCCTAAGTAGCTATTCTGCAAATATTCCTCACAAGGAGGAAATTTGGGATCCACATACTTAGAGTTCACCATATACGAACTCATGGCCATTAATTTCTGAAGGTAGAAAATACTAATTTTTCTCGTGTTGTCTTTTTTTCCCCTGCCATAGAGCCCTCCTACTTGCTGTCAACTGAATAAAGTTAGGCGGGCATGTGACCGGCCCGGCCAATGGGGAGCCGGGCGCCCACCGCCGCATTTCCCCGCATTTCCAGCGATTCCACTCAATAACATCCCTCTAACCGAGTGACCCCCCTCTCCGGCGGGCCGCACCCGCAAACCAGGTACCGGAGGTGTGGGGGTACCCCGGGGCGGCTGCCGCTGCCCTGCCCACAGCCTTTTGTCTGAGCCGGCTTCCCCCAGCCCCAGGGGATGCTGCCCTGCCGTCTGAGCTACTGGCCAGGATCGCCACCGGGGCTTGGTTCCTCGCTTTAAATAAAATAAGAAAAAGAATCGAAAGGAATATCCAGAGCGTTTCGCTGAAGCGGGGTTAAAAGGGAAGAAACTGATAAGCAGGCGAGGAAAAGAAAAGCCATCAAAGAAGAGGGTAATATGACGTACAATAGATCTGTCCTGTCTTTGTCTCGCAGAGGTCATCCAAAAGTTACCAGAATTTAGTTCTGCTGAATAAAATTAGGCAATCAGTAACTTCTCATTCACCTCCAAGCCTCAATATCTACGTGTGCATACATATGCGTGCACGGACGCAAATGTCAGCGTATATTTATAAATCTATACGTGTATGTATGTAAAATCATACAGATGGCAAGAAAGAGTTCACTTTTAATCACTAAAGTTCAATCAATTGAACTGGAGACGTCATTTAATTAGGTTAAAAATATCACGGGTTTAATGAGATAAATTCGGTCTTCATTCATCAATATCATTCCTGAAGCACAAATAAATACATTCCAGTGAGGCAAATGCTGCTTTTGCTGCTGTCGTAAATATTTTGATGCGATCTGGACCCTTGATAGGGAAATTTTGCTAACGTCTGGCATATCTAGCTAATTTATGAGTATCTTATAAAAGATTCATTCACTGATTGGTAGATAATATCTTTTTTTTTTCTTTCCCAGAAAATTTGTAATTTCTGGTGAGTTTAAGTGTTTAAATTCACAGATTTTCAGTGAGAGTAAGGACTGAACGACAACTGAAGTTTTAAGAAACGTCCTAAAACCTAGTGATTAGGAGCGAGGCAGCAAAACTTTTATAATTTCTGAGTGTTCAGCACGCACATGCCTCTTGATTCCGCCAGTATTTTAACTTCTAACCATTTGCAGAAAGGTGAAGTTTTTGCATCGACCATATATTCCCCTAGAATCGAATCTGTGACTATATGAATATCACACAAATTCGGTTCTACAGGGTATATATAGACAACGTAATAACATTCTGTTTTCATCTACAATACAGCAGGTCTTTGCAATTCTCTTAGTCTCTTACTGTCTTCTGAGGAATGCAAACTATTCTGCTGGGACTCAGTTCTGAAATACAGATTTGCAGGAAGGTGGGATTTCAGGAAAAAATTCACGCTTGTTATTATTGCTGCAGCAGAGCTACACGACCCTCCACCAATTCACAGCGACGAATTTCGCCTACCAAATTCTCAGAAAGACCTGCCGCTTTCTTTAAATTCTCTGCCATTTACGTCCTCGCTATGGAAAATGGACGTGCTCGGTCAAATTGCGCTATTTAGAATAATAATAGTTAAAGTAATTTAGGAAGAAGTCTTTAAATATTTAGGCTAACACGAATCTGAAGAGATTCTCCATTAATTAGAAATCCCCCCAAAATAAAAAAGAATTTCTAAAAAATCGAAACAGAAGTAAAACAGCCGACAACAGAAACAGCGGTTGGTGAAAAAGATGAGATTAAAAGCTGGAGTTAGTTGCTCTCGGGAAAAAGAGAGTTTCCAAATTTACCTTCATCCTATTATGCTGGTCTAGCTATTATCCCCGCGATCTGCCTGCGAGCCTCAGCCTCGCACCCTCCCAGGTTTTCCCTGCCGTAGCGTTTATGGTGAAGGGCAGGGCGAGAGGTCAGCCGAAATCATTTACAAACATATCACAAAGTTTCATTATTTTTACTTTGTCGACAGCGGCACACAGGAGTACAAAAGTTCATGAATTGTGTCTGACCCAGCTCCTCACTGCTGTCCTGCGGTCAACCTCTTCTCCTTCCACTATTTAAAACAGGCACCATAAGGACAAATAATGGTGCGGGTGTGATACATCCAACCACTGCGGAGGGCAGATTTGGGGGTGTTGCGCTTATCCGAGCGATGTGGACCGGGTTGTTTGGCTGGCTCCAACTCCCAACTGCCTGAGCTGGGAGATGCTATTTTTAAACATTCTGCTTTCTTACCACTGCGGTGGTGCCTTCTTCACAGCAAGTGCAACTCAAAACGACTTTATATCCTTAATCTCCCCCCGGATTCTTCAAATCTCCACACAGCTATTTTCAGCATCTCTCCCCGCTTTCTCATCCTTTCTCTGAGGGGAGGAGGGATACCCCCCCGCCCTCGCGGGGGTTATTAACCACCCGGCTGAGCTGGCAGGGTAACTCCCCTCCGCCCCCCAAAGCGAGCTATCGTTTGGGGCAGCCCCCGGGAGCGGACAAGCCCGCCGAGGGCTGCCCAGGGAGCAGAGATGGAGCTGGGGAAGCAGCAGCTCCTCGTTCTGCTTAATACTACACATTTTCATATTTGTTAGACGCTGTGACCTGCGTTTCACCTTATTGCACGACTTGCTCAGACAGGTCAAAGCCAAAGAGTTATTGATGAACAAAAGCGTTATATATTCACCTCCTGTTCAACTGCCCATACAAAATACTTTTGATCTATCAGGCTTTTTGTATTCTGGTTCATAATCAGTATGCTAAATGTACGTTGGCAGAAAACAAGTAATCCATACATTTAGGGCCGGCCCTGGAATAAAATGCCAAGGGCGTCTACGTAGCACAGGACTGAGCTATGGGGGGGAGGAAAGTTACCTATGGAACACAATTGAAACTGCAACGCTGGAGGCGATTCTTTAGTTCGTATTTATAGGACTCGAAAACCAATATTGCAACGGAAGACAAAAAGACCAGGAGAAGCTTGGCACATATAGTGAAATAGATTATTTAACAGGAAACAGGGAGAGGAAGCGGGGAAACGCAAACAAACACACACGCAAACACTCCTTTACATGTCCCCGGTCAGAGCGGGGCTGGCAGAAGTGGGAAGGGCAATGTACAACCTAATGAATCTCCAAATACCGCAGGCTTTCTTTCCCTCTTTGAGAGACAAACCGATCTCAGCCTGAAGGACCAGGACCAATGCACTTAGCTCCTCACTGGAGCCAGAAAGGTTCAACAGCATTTCCTGATGCACACTGATCTTCTGCCCTCCCCTCGGTCCCCCTGGCGCAGTTCAGGCAGGACCATCTGGGATGTGAAAACCCCTACAGTAAAAGATTGCCCTTCTAAGCTCTGATACCCGTTCCATTCCGTGCCTTCACAGCGTTTAAATCCACGTTAGAGTCACCCTTGCCCCGAGACATCTCGCATCAACAGATCAGCTCTGCTGCCCGCAGAACCCGGCTGCAGCTGGGCTGGCCGGCGCTGACCGCCCCCAGCTCCTGCCGCCTCTGTCACCCAGCCACCCGTCTATGCCAAACGAGGGGAACAGCAAAAAGCAGGCACAGCTCTGCTTGGGATCCCGTCTGGAGAAAAGAGTGGGAGTAGCCAAGGTTATGAGGTGCTGGGATACAACGTGATCCGTCCGGATACTGCACGGGGAGGCGCTGTACAGTCCCGCCGAGTTAAAATGGAAACGCTGCTAATTGCTTTGGAGTGCTTAAGAGCAGGACGACACCTGTACAGCCCTATAATAAACCCCGAGGAGACTGCACCTCTGCTTTTAATTCTAGCCAGGATTATGACATGGTACCACGAACGGATTCCTCAAGAACCTTCACATGCTGACTGAGTCCTTTCTCTTTTTTCTTTTTTTTTTTTTTTGGGGGGGGGGGAGAGGGGGTGGGGAGGGAAGAGATATTCATCACTAAACATAGTTCGGGTTTTTTTTCAGTCTGAAGGGAAGAACCAGGATTTTCAAACAATGCAAACTCTACAAGAAATAAAAGGTGACTTACTGTGGATGGTCTTCCATGCTGCCGAACCTGTTGCAATAAAAACGTTTGTTACTGTTGTATTCCACATACGGGTGATATTTCTGGAGAACAGTTAGAAACCACATTTGATAGATGAAGGCAGAGAGGAGCTGCTGGTAAATCCTGCAAGCAGCGGAGTGGTGGGATGGAAGCCCCTTCCAAATGAGGACCACGTTGCATTCAGGCAGTTTTTTATGAATACACGCTTTCCCTGTGCCTGGGGTGTGATCTTTCACTTTTAATATTCATAGTCTAAATTTTATACCGGATAATTTCTAAAGAGATGAAGAGCTAGATCTCCCTCTTTCACTGATGGAAAAGAAGAATAACAAAGGCCTTTTTTTTTTTCTTCTATGGGAATCCAGTCACATTCAGATCACCTTCGCCTAACCATCACCCACAAAATACGCCATGCAGCATCATATCCGTGATAAACACAGAAAGACCTACAATTTTATTAGAATAAGTATCTGATTATTCTAAGATAGATCTCTTTTAAGATCACCTAATTAACCTGCCAGTAACCACGAGACACGCGTCTTTGTTTGCATTATAGAAGGATAGATTTGACTTGAACTTTCCTTCAAATATTTTATTAAATATATTAAAAGATCACATAAGGGGAAAAATTCCACACACTTAGTCTAATGATCCTGAAAAGCGTCGTATATTTAAAAGTAAATACTATTGGGGGGTTCTTTGCTGTGAGCGATTTTTCACCTCCTACATTGCCTTCCTACGATATCTTGGAGAGTTGTTGTATTAAACACAGAGCAATTGCCTCGGTATCAAAAGTTCACTGCAGAGAGCTTCCCAAGACCTTTCTTGATAATTTTTTTTTTTTTTTTTAAGTTCTGCCCGCTCTGGATAACATTGATAGCCTGCGAGGAGAATGGATTAATATCAGCATTTTGGCTCTAAGCACTCCCTTACCGAGCCTTTCCTTTTTATCTTCATTTTTTTATTAAAAGAAAATTTTTTAAAATTGCTTGTCTGCATCTAAGAAATCCTATTAAATTCAGAAATCTCAGAGAGAGAGCAGCCGGCTCTGCCTGGCGCAGCCGCAGCCACCTGAGCTGTACCTGCCCATTTCCCCAGTCTCCCCAGCAGAGCTGCTCGCGGTGCCGGGCAGCGCAGCGCTGCCACCCCACTCCCACGGAGCCGCTCGGGTCCCCGAGCCCGAGCCCCAGCGGTGGCGGAGGGGAGGCTGATAGCGGGGACTTACTGCGCGCTCCCCCCGCGGCCTGGGGGACCCGGGAGCAGAGGTGCCTGCGCGGTCGCATTCCGCCGATGGTTCCCTGCTAACACTTTCCCGATTACTGCTTCCAGGAACGAAAGCATCTGCACTTGTATGCTCTTAAACTAATTTATGGTGGGAATTATATTTTGGCTTGTCAACTCTCAAGCCATAAAACAAAGTTTATTGGAATCACGTGCTTCTAAATAGCCACTCAGGACTTATCTCTGTGGAACCATAAATAACCTTCAGCTTTAAACTTTTATTCGCTAAATAAAGGTTCTCTGAATCTGTCCTATAAAACGGGACCGGGTCGAAATAGCGGGGATGGGTGGAAGTTCAGCTGCATGGCGTTATGCCGGCCTTTTTGAGGAGCGTGTTTTAAGGAAAACTGCGAAGGGAACTTAGCATTCCCAAAGTGCTTTTGGGAAAGGAGCCGGGGCTGTTTTGCCGTGGGTACCCGTTCAAACCTTTTTTTTATAGCTCTTAGGGTACAAGGAAGCCCATCATCAGGAGGAAAGAAAAAAAAAGTCCCACCAAAACAAAAAAAAAGAAAACAAAACACCAAACCAACTGAAAGATAGAACCTCTTCTCCCTTCCCTGGATGTTTATGGTGTTTTCGTGTGGCTTCTCTGTAAATGGTTTTGAGTCATTCATCTCGAAATGGGAGAGCTATGCCAGGGGCTGCAGGTCCGCCGGGCACCCGAGGGATCTTTGTGAGTGACCAAACTGCTGCAAACAGCGAGGGCACAGGGCTTCGGAAAGGGAGAAAGTGTGAAGACTGTCACAATGAGATCTTTGAGCACTGGAAGTTTGAGGACGGTTATAAAGCAATAAAAGAGCCCTGGTGTGAAGGGAGCAGGGTGTGAGTTAGCAAATGAGAATTTCAAGGAGCCCGAGCACAGGAAGTCAAATGTCCCTGGCAGTCACACGGCATGAAGAAACCCGGGCATCAGCTCCCAATCTATCATGGTTAAGATGAGGACGTCAGAGCGGCCAGCAGCTCCTGGTGCATCCCAGAAAGGGTTTGCACCTTCGCCAGAGGGCGGGGAGCTGTGTCAGCCCCGCCGGGGACCGGCGGCGTGCGAAGGGGACACGTCCACTCGCCCTGCCCGCGGGTGAGAGTGCGCCTCCGCCCGGGGGCTCAGCTCTGAAAAACGAGCCAGATGCAATTCCTTGCTGGGTGGTGGCACCAACTGGGTGGTGCCTGTTTAACACCAGAGTCTGCTCTTACTCGGCCATTTCCTAACGAATCTGGCTACACAAGCATGAAGTGACCCAAGAGGGCCAGCTCAGCTCTCGTTATGTTCTTAAATGGCTCCAGTCACAGCTAAACAATTCGTTTTCCTTCAGACAACAAGAGGCATCCCGAGGTCTTCCCTGCTCTTTCTTTATGATCCAGAGTGACTTTGCATTCCACTATTTTTCTTGCTCTTTGCAAGGCCTTACTCACATGGCGTCACCTTCGTGCATTTTAAGTGGCCTAAGCTGTTGAATAGCTATTTTCTCCTCCCCTGCCTAGGACAGCTGGCAGGGACAGTACATAAGGTGACATTTCAGACACAGTGCATGGTCTGAGAAGCTTTATCAGGCTCAGGGGATCCAGCCAGCCACCCCAGAGAAAGGAATGAGCTGCCTTACATAGAGCTGACTTCAGGGTCTCTTCCAGCTGGAGCATGGCCTGTGCTCCCCGGGCTGGGCAGGCAGAGGGACAAGATCCCTGGAGCTCCCTGAGCCTTGCTCAGACACCTGGGCCTGGCCACAGTGGACCCTGGGTCAGGCTTTGTGGCAACCTCCAGCTGCCCTCCTACTCAAACACATCACTCCCACTGGCCTCTGGAAGAAGGGCTTCAGCAGCAGGAAGCTGCAGGGAGCCAAAGTGGCCATCCCTGGAAAGGGGCAACAAAAGGCTATGTGCTGGGACACGAGGGGTAGGGTGCAATGAGTAAGTGCAATAAAATGTTGGGGAAATAGTTTGGAACAAGAACTACGATACAGAGTCAAGTGCGTTTGCCCCAGGCCTGGCACTGAGTGCTGGGTATGGCCAGGGTCAGGTCCCAGGCAGTGGGGCCCGTGGGTGGGCTCCAGGCCCTGTGCCAGTATGGGGAGCATCAATCCCTCCTTGAGTGTTTGCCATCGCTTCAGCTCTCTTGGCCTGTCTCATGGGAAAGAGAAGGCCATAGTTTGGAGATGAGAGACTGCCTGGCGTGTGCAGGAGGAGAGAAGCCGTGGTGAGGCAGGTGGCGCGGCAGTCAGCCTGCAGAAGTGTCAGCCCCTGGCAAATGGGGAGGCCCAGGCTGGGCATGTGATTCAGGCACACGTGGCCAGGACACTGGGGCTGTGAAGGGTGAGGCTGTGAGATAGTGAGGAATTGATGACTGAGATACAGCTCCCTCTCATTTAGGGACAAGATGAATGTTTCAGTAACTGAGTAATTCTAGCCATGAGATTTTTGAAGTGGGAATTAGAACGATTTTCACATTTCCTATTCTAAAATGCAGATGTGAAAGTTGACTTTGAAGCTCTGGCCAGTTCATTCTCTAGGCTTTTATGCAAGTTTTCATATTTGGGGCTGATGATCTGGAGACAGATAAGAGGTGTAATGAAATACCAGAGTAACAATTGGTTTCCCTCTGGTAATTGTGATAAAAAGGTTTGGGGATTGAATCACATGTGTATGCCACCATTGCTGTCAATGCTACTTGACAGACACGACGGCCGGCATTGTAGCCCGAGGACCACACTGCCAGAAAATTACAGGCTCCATCTCTGACTTTGAAGACCTACTAAGCACCTTGATAGCGTCCAACGCGTTTTGTCCCTCTGCTTTTATCATAACCCCGACTTTTCAGCAGTCACCTCGCCGCCCATGCCCTCGCGGAGCAGGATGTGGGCATGCAAAAGCCCCTGCCTGCAGCACCCCACGCCCGCAGGCAGATCCGGTGGCAGCAGAGGCCCGGAGCGGGCAGGGCGGCGTCGAGCCGCGCCTCAACATCAAACGGGGGCAGCGGCGGCGACACCTCAGGTCCGTGGGGGAAGAGGGCGAGGAGTGCGGGACAGGGAGGGGAGGCCGGGGGCCGTGGGAGCGTCTCGCCGGGGTAGGCACGGCCCGTGGGGGTGGGTGCCGCCAGGGTCGTGTCCGGGCACGGCTGGGGAAGGTGAAGCCTGCAGGCAACAGGTGAGGCGGAGGCAGGGAACTCTGCCGGGCCCCGGCTTGCAGGAGGCAAGGGAGGGTGTGCGGGGACCGAGGGCTGTGCCCGCGGGAAGGGAGCCGGCGGGAAGGAGGGTGCTCTGGCACCCGCATCAAAGCGACAGGCAGGGAAGAGGCGGGTGCCCGACATCAAAGGGCGGGCTGGTGACCGGGAGGGCAGCGGAGCACACGAGGGGAGCCCCGCGGCACCGCGGGTTAGGCAGGGAGAGCGCGAGGGCGCGCACCGGGGCGCGCCGGGGTCTGAGAACCCGGGTGCGACGGGAGTTCGCGGCGCTGGAGGCAGTGGGACAACAGGGTCGCGGCTGGAGACGCCCGAGGAGGGCGGTGGAGCCCCGCCCATGTCCCCCGCCCGCCGGTGGGCCTCTGCCGTGGGCAGGCGGGCGGCAGGGTACGGGTCCCGAGGCTGGCGGCGGGGCGGTGGGCCCCTCACCCCGCGGAGGGGAGCGCAGCCAGGCTTGTCCTACAGCGCCTTCTCCTGGAAGAGGCCGTGGAGACATAAGGGCTGGTGGCGACGGTCGGGGCCTGTCGCGCCCCCGGCGGTCGCTGCAAGGCCCGGCCCGGCTCGGCGGCCCTGAGGGCGGGAGCCGCGGGCAGGTGACCGCGTCCCCCTCCGTCGGGGCTTGCGCCCACACGCGGACAGACGCGGTGGAGCCGGGCCACGACGGCGGGGCCGGCCGGGGGCTGAGGTGACCCCGCCGCCCCGCACTCTCGCAGGCTCCAGCTCGGATGGGTCCGGGCGTGGGGCACTGGATAGGCATTGAGGGCTGCCTCCCCTTCTCGCCGCCCCCTCCCCCGCGGGTGATGGGAGGCGAGTGCTGAGTTTGGGCAGAGCCTGCTGCCGCTGAATGCACTTTTATTGCCTCTTGTCTCTCGCAGAGACCCTTCCTCCGCGCCCCGCCCGGCCTCCGCGACCTGCTGCAATGTTTATTGCGCCTCATCTTTTCCTTTCGCTTCCTGTTTTTTCCTCTCCCGCTCCAGCAGCATTGAGTGCCGCACTGCAGTAGAGCAGTAAATACCTTTAACAGCTGCCTGCCAACCGAGGGGTGAAATACCGTCTTTGTTCGGATTTTTTTCTGTCCCAAGAGCTCATAAAACAGCCCGTGGGAATTATAGTTGTTTGGGGAATGAAAAAATGAATCGGCGGGATTTTCAGTTCTTAAGAACGCAAAACCAACGTGTATATCTTCGCCTAGTCTTATGGGGTTTACCGGGTTTCACATCGCCCCCCCTCCTTGGACCAAAGCCCTGACAGAGAACAGAGGCTGCACTTCTCTTCCAGGCAACCTGCAGCAGCTAAGCGGGAGCCCAACCTGACTTCCCAAATGGCAGCCGGTGCCAGTGGTACCCCGGCACTGCCAGGGAGAGAAGGCTGCCGCTTCCTGCCAGCTGCTTTGTGATGGTGTTTTTATACTGCCCGTGCGTCAGTAAAGGGTGCACTGGGAATCGGCTGTTTCCTTTCAATATACACAAAAAAATGGGAAAAAAGAAAGAAAGAAAAAAAAAAGAGATGAGTCATAAATTCTGTCCAACACATCGGGAAACGAAGCAAATGCGAGAAATTTGGCTGTGAATCTTGTACTCCAAAAATTTCAGCACACCAACACATCTATACTCATATAGGTGTATAAACAGATATAAAAAAACAGTCCTCAATATGCCATATATATATATAAACACGTCCATATAAATATATATGTGTGCCATATACAAAAACGCGTACTTACTTGCTATGAATACTTACAACTCCATAGGCATGTTTAAGAGCATAAACAGACCTATGTGTACTTGAATGTTAATAATAAATAAATAAATACGATAAGAAAAAGAATAAGAGCAAAAGCAAGCCAGGAAGGAAGCCATTTAGAAAAAAGCCGAACTCCCACATAAACCAGTGGAATCATAAATGCATATGTGTATCCGTATGTGTCAGCAGATGGACCCGCAGACACACACATACACATTAGAATTCGTTAGAACATCCTGCTTTTGTTTTCTTCTTTTTCCCCAGGCTACGAATAATTTCAAAACAGCTCAAGGACGAGATTTTCCGAAGTTTTTGGAGAGATTTATAGTCAAGTAGCTATAATTACTGTGTCACCTAGGAGGGATTCTGAGAGTGAAACATAATGCAGTGCATATTTTCCACGTTACTCTTGAAGACTGTTGCTATGTTGAAAACGATTTGTCCCAAATTATCCCCAAGTCCTGCAGGAGCGCAGGGCGGCAGGCTCGTGCGAACAGGCAAAGCGTGGGGGACAGGGATCTTATCGCTTACTCTAGTGGGGCTCGGGCTTAGCAGGCTGGGGGGTGCTCGGGGGTGGATTAAAGAGCAGTTTCTTTTGCGGCCTCAAAATATGTACCCGGGGCATGACTCGCACCTTTCCACCCTCACTGTATGTTGTTTAGTCAGGCGTTTTGCTTTCCCGTTAATTAACTGGCGGCTTTTGGGCTAAACGGCGAGTGGGTAAATTCCTGCAGTGCAACAGCACGGTGCACTGCAACCGGCGAGCATCGATGTGAACGCTGAATAGAAAACGGCGGGTTTTCTACCGTGCACTAACAGTTTGAAAATGCAGATGACTAAAGCATGTACATGTTCACAATAACGTACTTCCAAAGAATATGCGCTCTAGAGAGAGAAGCAGATGTGTAGATACGATATATATGTATATAGGTAACGTGAATATGCATGTATATACATATATAGGTAAGGCAGGAATAGTTTACATAACTCTTCTATCTCCTCGACATATTTCAAAGTAAACGCAGGGTTTTTCTTGTTTGCTTTATTTTCGAGAACTCGCCCCCCATGTAGCCCGCGATGATTTCCACGTGAGCAAGCAGCCGTACCGCGGGTGCGCACTCCTGGCCGTGTCCGGCGCAGCCGCCCCCGCGCTGCCCGCTGCCGAGCCCGGCCCGTGCGCTGCCACCGAGCAGCTCGGAGCCGCAGCCCTGGCTCCGTGCTGCAGCGGGACAAGGATGCGAAAAAACGTCCCGGCAGGGCAGGCGACGGCTCCTGGGGCTGGCCACGGGCACAGCCCCCGGCTCGACCGGCTCGGCGGAGCCGCCCCGCGCCCTCCGCCCCCGCGGGAACACTGATCCCCATTCCCCTGCGAAAACACCTGTTAAGCTTTAAAGTTGTTCCGCCGCCCTTCCGCCATGGGGAAAATAAACCAGAACATCACCACAGCACGCTTCAGGCTGGCAGGGGAAAAACGTATCCCAAAACCAGAGGGCCTTATATTGGAAGAAACCCCACCGGCAGGCGAGGCACTGCCTGCGCGCTTTGCGCCCCAGCCTTCCGCCCCTCACCGCGGAACACCGAGACATCGTGGCCCGCGGCGCATTTTCCATGAGAGACCGCGCGCAACAGCCGCTCTCACTCTGCGGCATGCCCACAACCACTGTTAATGCTAATAATACCGCCGGTAATTACAATAGCAACAACAACAGCAATCATAGTGGTAAAAATAGTAATAACAATGATAAAAGGAAGAATAAGGGGTTTCGAGGGACAGGTGACGAAGTGGGGCAGGAGGACAGGGGAGCCGGTGCCGTGCCGCATCTCGCGGAGCACCGGCGGCCAGCCCGAGGGGAACTGAGTGCTTACCAGTTCGCGGCATTGCCCGCCTGCGGAGAAGCCCGGGAGGTTCGCTGTAATCCATTTTGCACCCGCGTAGCAATCCGTGTGCCGGAGGAGATAGCGGCAGCGGGGGTATCAAGCGGTGGGAGAAGAGCGAAGGGCTGCAGGCGGTGCGGCGGCGGACGCGGGTCTCCGCGCATCCCTCCGTGGGCACTGGAGAGGAGGCGGCGCGGGGCCGGAGAAGTGTCAGTGCGGCGGCGACGGGACCGGCCGCGGGTTTGGGGGAGCGGGGCACAAACATGAGGGCGACTGCCATACACCTCAGCCTAGACAAAGGTTAGAAAAAGAGGGGCTGAGGCTCTCTGAAGGCAGAATGCAGGGGGAAATTCGCCAGGGAAATCAGGAAAAGGCCATGAAAGCGCTCGCTGCCTGCACATGACCAGCCGCAGCCAATGACGAGCCCAAATAGGTCATAAAAAGGTCTATTACCAAGTTGTAAATTTTCTTCAAACAAAAAGGAATTTACTGCAATTCCTTGCGGATTTTGCACATACTGCTTCCCAGCGCCATGTTTCTTTCGCCTGCGCGCTGCGCTTTTACAGAGCCTTCGGTCCCGCCTGCCCTCGGCCTGCGCGCCACGGGCGCGGTGGCGGAGCCCCGCGAGCACGGCCGGGACGCGGGAGATCCGCGCAGGCCGCGGAGAGAGGGGAAAGCGGTCGCGGAACCGCATAAAGAGGGGCAGGGCACTGTGCCGAAGGATCCGTTTCTTGCCAAACGAAAGGGGGCTTAACCCGCATCCCCACCCTCTTCTCCCACCCCTCCCCACCGCTCCGCCGGGCACTAAAAGAAACCACATCTGCTTTAGCGCCCACTACTGAAGCGGAAGCCGTCGCCGACATAAAAATAATCCGAGCCTCTTCCCCACCCCGCGGTGTGCGGTTCCCGCAGGTTGCGCCGGGCACTGTCACCGCGCCCAGTGCATGCTGCCTCCACCCCCGATAAAACCTTCCCGGGCACCAACAGGGAAAATCCGATTCCTAGAAAGTATTCTAAAAAAAAGAATAAAATGAGCCTTCCTGTGTCCACAAGGAATACTCGGCTCGGAGACGGAGTACTGTGGATGTTTCTCGCTCAAGTTTTGTTTCAGGGAATAGCCAGAGCCCTCAGTCCGTTACCTCTGTGCTGATTGTAACTGCTAACAAAAGTAAACACGCCTAAAGATGTAGGATCGATGTTGGATCTTTTTAACACGCTGCTTCAGGCAGTTGCACACCCCTGAATATTGCCTCGGCGGAGGCAGTGGCAACTTTCGTGGTGTCTCTGCAGCACTCACGGCCGCGCTGGCTCCTCAAGGGAACGGAGAAATTCCGCGGAAGCCAAAGGCGCGGTACATCCACACTGCGGCTGTCTCAGGCGGCCTCTTGCCGCCGCTCCCGCCGCAACCCGCTCAGCTACGGCTTTTCCTTGCCAAAAGTCCGATTGCTCCAGTTTTACAGAGGACTCGGTGAACGCCTGTGTCTATTTCTGACTCCGTTTTCTTTTTTTCTTAGCATGTTTCCAAATAAGACTGGGGGAGAGATTCAGATGCCAGGCTACGGGGGTAAATACCTTAACAACTACAGCGATGTTTTGTTTTTCTTAATGAGTAAGATGGGCGATTCCAGCTACCACTAGGCCTTCGCCAATTATGTGCGCTCAGGGAAGTCAGTTTTTGCCTGCGTGGCTGCGTTCCCAGTCGGTCCTAGGAGAGCGACGCTAACGGAAACTTCTTCAGGAATATTTTAATTTTATTCTTTGTCTGGTAATTAAAAACAACTACCGCAGCAGCGCAGCAGCTCTTTTCCTGACAAATACTAGCCTAAGGAGTGCTCCGCTGGTGTGTGAAGGTCCTGGACGTGCCTTTGCCCCGCGGGCAGCCCGGTACGGCAGCGGGCGGCATCAGCACGGCTTTCCCCGCGGCAGGGCCCGCCGGAACCGCGGTGCCTTCAGCCTCCGCCGCTAGCGCAGCAAAGGCAAGAGGCTTTTCCTGCCCGCACACCAAATATGTCGGTGCCACTAGCGCGAGTATTGTTTTGAAAAGCGAGGGGGTTTTGTGCGTCGGGCCACCGGATTACTTAAAACGCACAGCCATCAGCCCCACATCCCTTGGCGCTGGAGATACCGGTGTGTTTATGCAAATCCATGCAGCAAAAATGTTTACTTCACTGCTTTGTTGCAGCTTCCCCTTGTTTACAACCTTTAGCCAACTAAAAGCGATTATAATAAAACCAAGAACAATAGCTCCGCTTGCTCGCGCCTCCCTCCAGAGCTGGCGCTTTGCACAGTGGAAACGTGCCTGCCTCGGTGGTGGGGAGCGGAGAAGAGGAAGGGAAACGAAATTAACCAAACCCTCCCTACAGGTCCCATGCCCGCGGACGGCGGCTCTCGCCGCGCCGGGTGCGTTCCCGGGAGCGAAGCGGTGGATGGAGAGAAGGGCCCAGCGGCGGGCGGGCAGAGCGGCGGCCGGCACCTCCTCGGGAACCTGGCTGGGATTTCCGAGCAAGGCCTCGGCTCAGCCCCGGCCTCGTCGGGATCACGCTCGTTTCTGGGCAGATCATAGAATTATATGTTATGCTTGTCGCAGTTTCTGGCGCGTCCATTCGATTTCCTTCACGGAGCCATTACTCAGGGGAGCGTCAGCCGGTAGGGAAAAAATGACGCAGAAATCTTGGTAGGGATTTATACCTCATCCGTCGAGCCTGTGCCTGCTACTCCTGAAAAGGACTGCTCTCGGCCGTCCTGTTTGATACCGCTCTTTGCGGGACCCCGCCGCGAAGCAGGAGCAAGAGGAGGGAGGGGAGAGGGAGAGAGAAATTATGTGGTTTTGCTAATCAGAGTGGACCTTTCCTCTCGTGGTTGCGGGAACAGGCAGGCAGACCCTGTCTTCACCAGCTGCGGCCTCCGCTGGGAAACGCATCATATGATAATATTTAGGGGCAGAAACATCCTTCTCTCGGTCTACGCATGGCTAGGGTCTCCTAGGAATTACAGCCCTCGAGAAACCCCCACTCAAGGTCGCAAACGCTTTGCGTTTCTCTGCTTGTCAGCCATCCTCGGGGAAGGCCGGGCCCGTTTCGGCCGCGGTTTGCGTGGCGGCTCTGGAAGCTCCAAAACGGTGGGAGCAGCCCTTGGGGATGGCGTGGGGCCGGAATGCACTCCGGGCCCGTCTCCCTCCAGCCGGCCTGGCAGCAAATGTCTCCGCAGGGTAAGGGCCGTGCTTGCCGGCAGCGCTCCCCTGCTCGGCCGGCCCGCAGCCCGGGTGGTGGGCAGGACAAGGCGAAAGCAGGGCCCAGGCGCACACGGCGGGGGCTCCCCGAGCCGGCCCGCAGCCTGGACTCCGCTCGCAGGTGGGGCCGCGGCTCGGACCACGGCCCCGCAGCGCTCGTGGCAGGGAGCAAAAAGCAGGTTTTGTATTCAATGTGCCGTTCCCAAACCCCACAGAAACACCCAGTGTCGGGGGAGAGACGGGGGCAGGGCGCAGGGGAGAGTTAGTCCGGACGAGAGGAAACCCTGAAGGTTACTTGAGGAGTGGATTACAAAAGGGATATAGGGATGCCAATACACTGTATAATCGAATAAATTCTGTTTATTTTAATCAAATATTATAGAGGAAGGTTAAATATATTCCTATGATATTTTTTTCAAGATTATTAAATTTCTTTAATTTATTCAACATAAGATAAAAACAAGAATTAAAATAGTACAAGTGCACTTGTCTTGATTAATAAAGCCTTGTTAAATATCTTGCTTATTGATATTTATTATTAGGAAGTTTATGTCGTTTTCCACAATCACCGTCTTTTAAGATTTCAAATATATATATATATATTTATATATCATTAGAAATGTATTGCTACAAACTCTGTATCAAATTTGAAAAAATAAGTAGATGAAATGTTAAATCTAGAGATCGTTCCCGATACGCTTATAAACAAAATAAAAGCAGAAACAAGTGAAGGACCCGAAGCAGGGAAATGTCAAACGGAGGGACATGGGGTCACTCGTCCCACGACAAGATCACGTACAGGGTTGGATGAGCCGAGATGTCGGGCTTTAGCCCTGGTTATTTTTGATTGACTTTCACAAAGACTTTTGGGGCAAAAATTAATTCGTCTGGCCTTCAGCTCTGTCTTCTTCCAGACCATGTGCTTCCTTTTTGGCCTCCCCTTCCTTTCCCTCCTGTCTGGAAGCGGGGAATTTGTCCTTGTTGTTCTCTTTTTTCCATTTCATCCTCCTGTTCTGAAACCAGATCTTTACCTGCCTCTCGGTGAGTCCTAGTGCGTGGGACACCTCGATCCTTCTCTTCCTGGTCAGATAGGGGTTAAACAGGAACTCCTTTTCCAGCTCTAGCGTCTGGAATCGGCTGTATGTTTGTCTTCCTCTCCTCCTACCCGGCGCTGCTGTTTAAAACAAAAACATAGGGGTTTGGAGGTTGGTGCGGCCGTTCAAAACAAGGCGCAGGCAGGCAGCGAGGACTCCGATCCCTCCGGAATCCCTCGACAGAAGCCCCACAGAACCGCAGGGAGAGAAAGCAGAGGGCACAGAGGTGTCTAGAGCTTTACACACGAGTGAGAGGAGCCCAGCGATAGTAAATACACGAAGCGCCTCAGCTGTCCCTTTGCATAGGATGTTGCGGGGTCACTTTATCATCTCGTACACCACCCCCTTCCCGACCCTGCACCCTTCCCGTTCAGGCAGCGGCGACGGGAGACAGGCGAGAGTGTCAGCTGCCCCTCAGAGTCCGAGAGGCATCTCAAAGGCTACTCTTGAGTTCCTAGCTGCCTGATGCAAAGGTTTCTGTTTGCTCACTGCATCCCTTTATTATAGCAAGCCACCGCGGTGATAGCGATCGCTGTGAGAGAGGTAGGGAGTGGGGGAGACAGAGGCAGGGAGCGAGAGTCAGCGAGAAAGAAGCAGGAGGAGGAAGAGAAAGTTTCAAACTCAGACGTGAGATGGAAGCAAATTTTTGACTGCGTCCAACCTTGTGGTCTCATCCAGGGAAACATTTGAGCAGGAGACGAGCTCTGATTTAAGTGGTCTGGTTCCTCGCCAATATTAGCACTGGACGATTTACAGTCAGGATATTGTACCAGCTCGGCCTCTTGCTGTGTCGTAAAAATCTGCTGTCTCTGTAAGTTATCGTATCCGTAAAATTTAGCGGGCTCCCCGTGACAGGTAACCCCGCTGCAGGGGGCAGGAGGCGGAGGCGCGGCGGGGGGAGGAGGAGGTGGCTGGTAGGCGGCCGTGGGGCTCCCCCCGGCCGGGTGGTAAAAGTCCGCGGCCGCGCCGCCGCCGCCCCCCGCCCCGCCGGGCGCGGGATGCGGGAAGCCAGCGGCGGCCGCGCCGTTCCCGTAGAGCAGAGCGGCGGCAGCAGCGGCGGCGGCGGCAGCGGCGTGTCGGCCGCTCACCTCGGGTGCGAAGTGACAGTCGTAGTACGGGGAATTGATGGCCTCCCCCGCCGCCGCCGCCGCGGCCGCCGCCACCTTGTACTTGGAGTACAGCGGGTTGACAAAGTAGGAGCTCATCGGGGAGGGGGCAGCGGCGGGCGGGGGCACGGGGCGCTGCTCACGCCGCCGCCGCCGCCGCCGCCGCCGCCGGTGCCTCTACGCCGCGCTCATGCCGCCGCCGCCGTCGCTGGCCCGTGCGCTCCCCGCTCCTGCTCTCCGTGTATGTGGTGACCAGGACTGGATTATAATCGCTCCCAAAATGACCTGCCTCACTGCTTTTACTATTTCCTATTAGGCACACAGCAGCCCGCGCACGCACACACACACACACACACACACACGCTCATGAGCTCAGGGGGGACTTTTGGCTTCAGTTTACATGTGCCGCTCCTCGGGCAAGAAAAAAACTCGGCCCAACCCTGCCCGGATCCACCCCGGCCGCGGCACCCCCGCTCCCCCCTCCGGTGTGCGCTCGCCAGGAGCTGCTGAAACCCCCGCCGCGCAGGGGCGAGGCGGCCGCGCAGATCCCGCGCGATAACCGTGGGCGCGCTGCCCGGGGCGACACCGCCCGGCTCACGCAGGCTGCATTGCCCGGAGCGCGGCCTGCACCGCCGGCCGGCAAGGGCAGAGCCCCTCAGAGAGAGCCGATGCCCATGGCGGGGTCTCCGGGGGGTAGGCGAGGGCAGTGGGGTGCCCGTAGGGCGGCAGCGTGCGGCGGCCGGGCCCCCTTGCCAACGGGCCCTCTGGGTCATTTCCTTCCAGGCGAGCAGATCGCTGGGAAATGAGATGCACATTTACCCTTGACGCCTTGCACGCATGGCTGAGGCTCCAGGTTAATTGATACTTAATGGAAATCATGCCTATGAATATACTTTCCATCATTTCACCCTTGGTGGACGTCATTACCGAGGCGAAGAGAGGGAGGGGGAAAAAATAAAAATGTGTGGGTGAACGGTTAGCACCGCTCGGGGACTCGGTCCGAAATAAGTGAGCCCTGTTCTCCGGGAGGAAGGAAGGCAGAAAAGCGCTGCCCGGCAGGCTCGGCGCTGCCCCCGCTCGGGCCAGCCACCCCCGCTGGCCCCCGTGCCCCAAGAAGCGTCGTCTCCAGTCCTCTCTTTCCCGCTTCGTCCTGCAGTGGGAATCAGCTTTTCGGAGAGACACCCTCAGGAGCTCGAGTCCGCCCTATTTTGGAGAGAGACGAAAAATGTAGGTGAAGTATAATACACGCCTAGCCAGAGCCACGTGTGACCGTCTGATGTGAATTGACAAAAAAATACTTGTGGTTACATAAAAGACATCTCAGGCTCCTTCCCCATCACACCCCGCTCTTCCACCACCCCCACGCCTCCGTGCCGGTTAACTCGCTTTGTCTCATCGACCAGCCCGGCTGCCCCGCATGTGAGCACCCAGACGGGCCCATTGCCCGCAATGACACCCGCGCCCGGGCAGGGGCCCCGCGGCCCGACACGCACGCCTTTAGGAACTCGTGGAGGCTTAGGGACCCCCGTGCAGCCCCAGGAAAGGCGGGGGAGGCGGGAAAGGCGGGCAAGGCCCCGGGACGCGCACACGGACAGACAGCAGTGAAAGCCCTTCACCAGAGACCGGCAGGAAGGCAGGAGGCCGGGCCTGGCAGGGGGTGATCGGCAGCACAGAGACACTGCCTCACCCTGCGGACGGGCACAGAGGGGCAGTGGCTGCTTCCCGCATCCGCGCCAGCCACCCCCACCCCTCCTCATGTGCATCCCGCCGGGGCTTTAATTCCGCGGGCCAGCGCCGCCACTGGCGTGGGCCGCGGTACCAGCACGGAGCCGTGGTGCCAGGACGGAGCCGCGGTGCCGGCACGAAGCCGCGGTGCCCCGGCCGCGGGCGCGCAGAGCGGGGCGCGGCGGCCGCGCAAGGGTGGAGCGCGGGCGCCCTCTGGCGGCGCGCTGCGGCAGCGGCAGGCAGCGCCCCCCGCTCCGGCCGCCCGCGCTGCCAGCGCTGCCCGCGGCCCTTGGGCCCCGCCGCCGGCTCGCCAGGAACTCACACTCCAACTGCGGAACACCGGCGGGTCCAGGGCTGACCGATTCTTCCTTTGCTTTCTGGTTTTAGGTTGGGTTTCTTCCTTTTTCTTTTTTTTTTTTCCTTTTTTTTCTTTTTTTTTCTTTTTTTTTCTTTCCCCCCCTCCCCGTTGAGTTTACGGTGCCATTTTCTTAGCACATTTCGGTGACCCTCTTTTATTTTTTTGCCAGAGCTATAATTAACTGCATACAAAGAATGCGCGTCGTTTACACATGGCAGCCAGGAAAGACGCCTAAGCTTTGAAGACGACTGCTATCGCGTTTTCGATCATGTTTCCCCACATATTACACCACGAAATCTCCATGTGTGGTAGTTTCAGAGTTATACGTTTTTGTATTGAAGATGTTATTTTGTTTGCCCGTGCTTTTATGTATTTACGGCTTGATTTATGTAAACGAAAGTAAAGATGAATCTTTGTTCACCCCCTCCTTCATCACACACGCCTGTGAATTATTCGGTATAATGCGTGTGCACGGGACTGTGCATATGTGGAAACATATATTAACACAACCAACGGATAGGAATTAAATTATTCTGTTTGACACTAAAAGTAATTTCCATCGATGAACTGCGTTTTCTCGATCGAGATGTTTGGTTTTGTTTCTGCCATTTTGAAATAAATGCACGCAATATTAAAAACAGGTAAACAAAGGGAAAAAATACACAAGATAAAATGTGCCAATCTGCCTGATATAAAATATTGAAAAGGTGGTGTGGGCTTGGTGAAAATTTCTTAACAGAGCCTCTGCTGGAATCAGCACAATGCAGTTTTGTGTACAAGAATATTGTTTACATGTTGTTACAGAACACCCCCCCTCTATGGGTATTTGTGCAAATATTGTGGCTGGCATCATAGGATTCATTGCAGTAGAATATCCAATAAAATACATTTCAACAAATAAGTGGACTTCGTAAAATCTCTGTTTCGTGACCTTCAGGTCCTTTTTGAGTCTGTTGCCTTGGCCCAACGCTGACATACTGAAATTTATAGTCCAAGGTTTTAAGACCTAGTTTGTCTGCATTTTTTTGCCTTTTTTCCCCCCTAACAAACACAAACATCAAAATAAGGTGCTTTCAAAGAAAAGTGCCATAGCATATCGTAAACTCATTAGGTCCAGACGTCTAGCCATCTCAATGGTTTTATTATACCACGGTTCTTCCTGTTTTAAAAGAATTATAGGTATCTTCTCGACAATGGATGGGAAGCAATGCAACACCTTTTCCTGGCTGTGCATGCTTTTGCTTTCTTTTTCTCCTTTTTTTTTTCTCTTTCTTTTTCTTTTTTTTTTAACAGAGGTAAAAAGCATTAAACACCAGGTCTCTCCGCTCTCCCCTTAATCTTGAATTAACCGAACTGCTCGTAAATATTTACGGGTCCTTCATTTTAATGGTTGCTCTTTAAACAAAGCATTTTTTACAATGAACTTCATCTCAATTATCTTGATAAAGTCATGTGTGTTTATAAATGCAGAAGGCATGAGGCGCGTTGCTAAATGAGCTCTCGCCAACAAAGCCGAACGTTTGGCAGCAGCCGTGTCCCCTCCAGAGCTTCCAGTTAGAGAAAGCAGAGGTTAGAAGCGGCCCACGAGGAAAAGAAAATAGGAATAAAACCCATGTTTAACCGAATAGGCATCGCTGTGTTCCCTTGGCTCCTGAGGAACGGTGTGGAAGTATTTCCCAGACGATCCCAAGGGATCGCTGATGTCTGAAGGAGCGCTGGTACCTGAGGCCCGGGCACGGTTCGGCGGCGGGCGCACCCACCCGGCCTCTCCGCGCTGACCTCTGCAGCAAACGCGGCTCAGGACGGCGGGGCAAGGTGCCAGAGGTGCTGCTGGCCGGCAGCTCGGCCGGCCTTTCCCTCCGCCACGGCCCGGACGCGCTCGGCCCGCGGAGGATCCGCGGGAGCTGCGCGGGGCTGTGCGGAGGGGCCGGCGGCGCAGGGGGCATCGCGAGGGGCGCACAGATTTCTGCTCTCACCGCAGCGCTGTCGTTCGGTCACGGCAGACTTTATTGTGTAATAACTGACAACAATTACAACAGGTCCGTAGCTCGAGACACGAGTGGTTAATTATAATACAACAGCGGGGCAGGGACGGCAGCGAGCCGGGGCACCGGCGGCGTTAGGCCTATGGCGAGCGGCTCCGAGGATGAGACAACCTCCTAACAGTGCACTAAAGGGGGGGGAAGCAGCTCGTGGCCTCTCTGTGGCATCTATTGCGAAGGATTCAGACCTAGAAAGCAGAAGTTTGGGGAAAGATTTCCTCTTAGTAGATCGTGGACAGCACAGCAACCCCCATTGATTTAAGCGACTGTAATTTAATATGTAATTTATTATCGTAATTATAATTAACTTCCTTACCTTTATTTTGGCAAAATAACTATCTAGTCTACATCACTTTTAAGAAACATGTCAAACATTTAACATCAGATTGAGTTCCCAAAGCTAACGTGCACTCACAATATTGTCATCTAAATGGTCTGGGAAGGAGGAGGGGAGTATCAAGAGACTCTGAAAAACACGTTGTCGAGCAAGACAAAATTTCCCGAAATACCTGACATAGACCACGTTTCACTTCTACCAAAAAAAAAAAAAAAAAAAAAAAAAAAAAAAAAAAAGCGCGATTGATTTAAAGTCCTGGGTGGAGTGGCGAGGAAGAAGGAGGAGGAATGTATGGGGGGCTAAGGGTGCAAGGGAAGAATAAAAAAAAAAAAAAAAAAAAAAAAAAAAGACCAAAAAAACTTAACCACAACCAAACCCAAAAACTCCCCAAACCAAGCAAAAACTATCAGCCACAATCCAAAACAAAAAAAAACCAAACAGCAAAACAAAACAAATAACCAAAACCCACACTCCTCCGAAAAAAATCCGAACTCAAAGCTAAATCAATAGTCCCCAACTACATTTCCACCCCAGCGTTAGTCTCCTTTATTTCCTTTCTCCTTGTTCATCTTTTTCATTTTCATTCTTCTGTTCTGAAACCAGATTTTGACCTGTCTCTCTGTGAGGTTTAAAATCCTAGCTACTTCGTAACGGCGGTCTCGGGTGAGGTACATGTTAAACAGAAATTCCTTTTCCAGTTCCAGAGTTTGATACTTGGTGTAGGGACAACGCTTTTTCCTCGTTGAACGAGCGTGGATCCAGTTTGCTGCAGGGTTATCTGGAAGAAGGGAGGTATATAGGGAGCGGGGAAGTGGGGGGAGAGAAAGGTCGTTAAATTAATTTAACGAAGGATGGACTGTTTTCACAACTTTGGAGGAATTATCATAAAAGCCTTAATGCCCCAGTCTGTTTACTGTACAAATGATGTCTTGATGGTAGGTGGTTATGTGGAGTCTTTTATGGGTGCTTGTTGCTGCTTGCGCTGGGGTAGGCGTCTAGACGTTTTTATAGGTTAGTAAAACTATCAGTTTTGCACATTCGAGCCTTACAGGTTTCGGCAATAAATCAAAGGGGCAATTTCTTTCTTTCTTTCTTTCTCTCTCTTTCTTCCTTCCTCCCTTCCTTGCTTGCTTCCTTTCTTACTTTCCTTCCTTCCTTCTCTCCTTCTCTCTTTCTTTCTTTTTCTCCCTCTCTCTCTGTCCCTATTCCTGTCTCTATTCCTCCCTGTCTGCCCCACTTCCCACTTTGTTTTGATTGTATTATTCTTTCATTCTCTTTTTCTTGTCTTTCTTTCTTCCTTTTTTTTTTTTTTCTTTTTTCTTTTGTACTTACTTGGGTCAAGTTGCTGCTGTTTCTCCTCTTTCAGATCGCTGCTCGGGCTGGGGTTGTGGCTGCAGGCGGCGGGGTCCTTGGAGCTGCCGGCAGGCGCTTTCTCCCGGGACTCCTGGAGGAAGGAGCTGCACGTGTACTCGGGCACACCGATCCCCTGGGACTCCCGAGACGAGGAGCACTCAGTCCTTTTGGAGGAGGAGGAAGAGGAGGAGGAAGACGAGGAGGCTGCTGCTCCCGTCTCCGGCTTTATCCCGTAGTGGCGCCCGTTGGAGGAGCCGGAGCTGGACGCGGAGCCGCCGCTGCTGCTGCCGCCTCCGCTGCCGCCGCCGCCGCCGCCGCCGCCCGGGAAGCCCGGGAAGGGCTCAATCCAGGAGCGCACGTAGCGGCCGGCATCGGCTGCCCCTAAGTGCGGCTGGTGCATGTAAGGGTGGTAGATCCCGGTCATTGCCGCAGACGGCTGGTGGTGAACAGTGGACCAGGAGGTGGAAAACACGGTGGATTTTGGTGCAAAGCTACAAGAGGAAAAATCTGAACTCTCTGCAACACCTGATGGCCTGGAGGTCGCACTGTGACCTCCCTGGACGAATCTACTCCCATAAACTTCTTCGCTTTCATGGCCTATGAGAGAATCGACATAATAGTTACTTATGGTGCCACTAGACGACATTTTAGGCTCCCCTCTTAGTCATATAAAAGGTTACACTGTTAACTGTATATGATACCCTCCCGGAGAACAATCGTAGTATTTTGCAGACTGCAACCCTCAACCATTGGTTGCGGAGCCCACGTGATCATATTTACCAATACTGCGAGTAAATCAATCCGCTAAACTGGGGCTGCTGTGATTAAAAAAAAAAAAATCATCATCAACAACGGCCCCGCACAGCGCTCCGCACCGCCTGCGCCCCCGCACCGCGCCGGGGCCGCCCGCCCGCCTGCCCTGCCCGCCCTGCCCTCCCTGCGTGCCCGGCTGCCCGCCTGCCCATCCGCCCTGCCCGTCCTGCCCTGCCCGTGGTGCCCTGCCCTCCCCGCTCGCCTGCCTGCCCTACTTGCCCGCCGCCCTGCCCGCCTGTGTGCCCTGCCTGCCCGGGGCGCGGCGGGCGTGGCCGCGCTGGCAGCCCACGGCCGCGGCGGGTGCGGACTATTTCTTCACCTTCTTTGAGTGATTTCTGCCATTCATTTCTTAATCAATGAGAGGCAGGGTGTTTAAATAAATCCAACAGCCTTGGCTTGCTAATCACACTCCAAGCTGCTGAGGGAACCCGCTGGGAAAGGGGGATTCTTGCCTGTAAAAACAAACCATCGCAAGCTGGGACTGTAACGACTTCTCATAAAACAGGAAAATGTTACAGTAAAAGCACATTGCGGTACTTCCATATTTCAGAGCATGTGCGGGTATTATTATCCGCTCCCCCCACCCCCGGACAGAAAGTTTATATGAAAAGGATACACTTTTAAAAAGAGATGCCCATTGTGTTGTTTTAAAACAGGTGGAAGACCTCTGTAATGATTTTATGCCTTTCAATAAAAATTTTATGAGGTGTATTTGATTATAGATTAATGTGTCCCTAATAAAATGGACGGATGGAAACAGCAAAGCCTGTGTCTCCGAGCACAACTGACGTGTGGCTGAACACATGCTCCTCTATCTGCGGAACTTTGGGGCTACACAGCCCTTTCACAGCCCCCCTTAAGGTGTCCGGTGCGGCCCGGGAGGGACGCGGGCAAAAGCAACCCGGAGGAGGCCGCCTGGCCCCGCAGCTGCGGACAGACTCCGGCCCGCGGAGGGCGCGGGGCTGTCGCTGACCCCAGCTCGCCGGCAGAGCTGTCTCCTCCGCCCCTAGTTCAGGGGGAGCCACGTTCAATGCCTACGTGAGATTTTTTTGCCCGCTTTGCTTTCTTTTCCATGCCTTCCCTCCCCGCCCTTCCCTCCCGGCCTGGCTTTTCTCGCCCGAGCGAAACGATGCCCCGTTAGTATTGAAAAGTGGATTACCCATGGTCTTCTGCCCACGCCTGCTTCCCCGGGCGAGGGACGGTGGCTGTGTCGGGATCTGGAGGAAACGCAGAGAGTTAGTGGCGAGCCCGCAGCAGAGCCCGCCGGGGGCACGGACAGCAGCGCTGGGAAAACACTTCCTACTCGCGGGCCGTTATGAGGAAGGGACTGAAATTCCTGTTTATTTAATGATTTATTACTCTCCTATGTTGTTTTCTTCCTTTTTTTCTTCTTTTTTGTTTTCCTTTTCCTTTACCAATTTTTTTCCCTTTTTACTTTTTTTTGGTCATTTGACTTAAGCATTTTCTTCTGCGATTTTATAACTTCCATTACATTGTTCTCAAGAAGAAGGGTTTGTGATATGGTGAATAATTGCCCCTCCCTTCAAGCAGATATAAATTGGTAAAGCAGGCAGACTAGAGTGAGCCTCCTTTTTTATATACGTTAAACACTTGGTATGGAGCCAGCTATTTGCTTCCCACTGCCGAAACGTCTTTGGTGGTGTAGCAAGTATCTTTAAAGAAAAATACTAGACCGTGCAAATATATGCAATATTTAAGAAGTTGGGGTTGTTTTGTTGGTTTGGGGTTTTTTGGGGGGTTTTTTTGAGCGTCGTTTTGCTGTTTGTTTTCGAAACGGGAACAAGCACAAAGTACCTGAGTGCTTGCGGCTCTCGCAGCTCCAAAATGATGATGCCTTGGTTTGAGGAATATACAACCTCTTCCCTATGAGTTAATGTGCACATGAGGAAGTGCTGGCTTAAATTAAATATCAGCGACGAAAGAGCAAACAGAATGCCACCAACAGCATTATGAGCAGTATCTGTCACCAAGTCGCACAATATTGGCACTATCTTGAGCTAATTTCTTGATTTAGAAACAGCTTAGGGGAGAAATGGGCGTTGATTGTGAGCAAGCTGGTTTCCCAGGACGAACAGTAGCCACGCTACTTTTCCAGTACCGTTTGAAGGTGAAAGAATGCCCAAGCATTTGCACTTCAATTTGAAGTCATGTTCATTTGCAAGCTATTTGCAGTTCTAGTTAGTGTATCTGCTCACACGGGCATTCACCCGCTCTCAGCACACATGCCCTTCCTCAGCTCTCAGCGCAGAGCCCTGCTAATGCCATTTTCCAGCTATGTACAGAAAGGGTTAAGAGTCGTGAACGTCATTAGCTGGATGTGTGCTACTAAAATGGAATTGCGCGAAATAAAACGATCTCTGAGCAAACAGAAACGGTGCAGGGTGACAAAAGTAGGTCTGAAGAGGCTGGTATACTTTTGTAAGCACGTCTGGGAGGGTTTCTGCTCAAAAAAAGCCAACCTCGCCAGACGCTGGGAATATTTTGAGGGAATATTTTTTCCATCCACGGTCTTCTGAAAGCTGTGGAGCCGACAGAAAACCGAGCTCCTTAACATTTACTTATGCCCAGCTTTGAATTTATTATGGAGGTTTTTTGTTGGTTTTTCCTTCTTTTTTTTTTTAGCAAGCAAAGACACGAAATCAAAGTCTGCACATTGTAACACGCAGTGAGTGATATTTTTTAAATCAACGTACGAACGTCAAATAAAATGACACACATATTCCTGACAGCTTGTAGTAGAAAGATATTTTTATCACTTACCATTTACGAGTTGTATGAGTTGATTGGATGAGGATGTCCAGTTTAGGTCATAATATTTTACTACTTTTTTTATCCATTCTCTCTCTCTCCTTTTTTTTTTTTTTTTTTTTTTTTTTGGTTTTGGTTTGGTTTGGTTTTTGTTGGGGTTTTTTTTTTGTTTGGTATTTTTTTCATTCAGTTTGTCAGACTGTGAACATCACAGAACATTTTATCAATTAATCAATTGTTTACAAACACATTTATAAATGAATTAGGTTTACATCATTTCCCGGCCCACTCTCCACCCCACCCCTTAGGAAAAAAAAGGAATGGAAGGGGGACAAAAATGGAGGAAAAAAAGGAAGAATGCCAGGCAGACACACACAAAGACCAGAATAGGGTAAAAAAAGGTACACCAGTCCAGAAAGTTGCAGATAGAGAAAGATCAGGAGACCAACCTGCATCCGTGCTTTAAACATTTGTAGAAAACCAAAGGAACCGCAGTAGTTTACAGAGTTTATTGCATTATACATGCAAACAGAACATGCACAAGAAGGACAATTTGCTGCTGAACGACTACTATTCCACATATGCACCACAAGGAAATGTCTACAATGGAGAAGAAGGAGATATTCCATTTTACGAAGGACAATCTCTAAGTTCATTTGCGAGGATAGTTACATTATAATGTGCTTCTCTTTCCCCCCGCCCCCACAGTTTCCCCCCGCTCTTTTTCTGAAAGTATTGAATGTACTCAAAATGTTATGGCCCGTGTAACAGCCCCACATAAATACCATTTTGTTAGTAAAAACATGAAAAAGTCACATTGCTTGGATGTTCGACAGTTCCAATAAGTTAAGACCAAATGATAATATTCAATAATAGTTACCCTGCATTACGATGAGAACAAAAATAAATTACACGTGCTAGGTTTTATATATACTCATCATAGTAATACATATTCACTTGCAGCGCTAAAAGAAGGACGAAGAGTCACATTCTATCAGAAAACAAAACAAAACAAAACAAAACTGGAAAATGCCGGGTTCTGCCAGAGTCTCTCCTGCCTTTATCAAGTGGCGGTGCTGTGCCCATTCCTCACTGGTGCCCCCCCCGGGGTTAGGGTTTAAGAGAAGGTCAGATTAGCGGTCAGTTCCCGGATTCGGTTCTCCCTGCTCATCTTCTTGAGCTTCATTCTGCGGTTTTGAAACCAAATCTTGACCTGCCTGTCAGTGAGGTTTACGCTCTTACTGATCTCTAGACGGCGCTCTCGAGTGAGATACATATTGAATAAGAACTCTTTCTCTAATTCCAGTGTTTGGTGTTTAGTATAAGGACACCTCTTCTTTCTGCCACTCTTTGCAGTTAGCCAATTGCTTGTTGGAGTATCAGACTTGATTTCCTCTATCAAAATCAAAGAAGAAGAAAAAAAAATCAAAAATACCTCAGACTGTTAGAGTGTACCCTTGGCCATGACCCCTCCTCTGCAGTGTCTGGCAGATATGGTGGATGTGGGCATTAAACACGGCTCGGGTGAGGTGTGGGCTCAGTGAGGGGACCTGCTGCCAGGCTGGGCTCGCCTGTCCCCAGCACGGCACCCTGCCCTGCGGCCACCCCGCTCTCCTGCTCCTGCCAGTAAGGGTCTCTCAAGTTTTCGGCCGGCGTTTAACATTTCAACAATATTTAACCTGCCATCCGCCCCATGGACACATCCTAACGGGTCTAGCCTCGCCATGGCCGACTCGGGCTTCCACGACAATTGCCACGAAAATATTCCAATTACAGAATAGTCTCGCACTGTATTTTGAAGCAGCATCCCCCCACACATCAGCTGAATCACACAAACACACCTATAAACAGATATAGACATTTCCCAGACAAAATGATATACAAGAAATTACGACCCCCTGTCTTGGATTATTTTTTTTTTCATTTCCCTTTTAGGTTTTCTTTTCCCCACCAGAAAGAAATCTACCCCACATCAAACTAAACTTGGGCTACTAAATATAATTCAGATAAAGAAATTCTCAATGCACACAGAGGATAAAAATCGACCTAGAGGTTGCAAAGTACATTTTGATAGCAGAAAATTTCTTGTTTTGGGATTCTTCGATACACGCCGTTCGAAAGAAAGGCGTTAGTGCACTTTAAAAAGGAAAATAAAACCAGAGTGCCACCACTTTCAGCTTTCAAAAGCATTTCAAAATACTGGTGCACTTTTGGAGACCAACCCAAGGTTATCTAAAGCACCACATTGAAATATTCAACCCTTGGACCAGGCAGATAGCGGGCTGCTGCTTTCATTGTGCATTTCTTTCCAACTTTACCCAGCCTGGTAGCACCTATTCCTCACCTATTTTAAGAGGATCGTAATTAACTTTAAATGCAATCAAACCACAGTTAGGCTCAGTGGAAAAAAAAAAAAAAAAAGGCGAAATACTAAGAGAGAAAAGTTGAGCTGCTCGTATTTTACAACCTCCAGACCTGCTTTTTTTAGAGGTATGGGGCTGCTTTTGGCTGCTGCAGCGCATTACGGAGCACACGGCTATATTCCCCGCACCACAGAGGCTGTCTGCGTGCACGGGAGAGGCAGATCTCTACGGAAAATCTTTGGACCGTTTTGTGTAGCATTTTTGCCTGCCAAAATCTTCAGAGACACAGCACCTGCAGCCCGATACTCCTTAGCATTAAATGTGATGGCTGTGATGCTCGTTAGTATATTCGAGCGTGCTTTATGGTGCTGGCGTGTTGGAGTTACCACGGCACGGCTTAAACTCGGTAATACAGACCTTTACTCTCCTTCTCCTGGACTTCTGGGCTGGACACGGAGCCTTCGGGCAGACAGCTCCGCTCCTCTTGCAACGTGGACTTGGGCTCGGGACTTTCCACTTGAGAGACTTTAGCGGTGCTGTCTTGGTTGTTCGGGTTTTCATTCATTTTCTTTTCCAGCTGAAGTTGAGCAGATATCTGCGGTTTGGAGCTGCCGCGAGGGTTTAACTGTAACATTACAGTTGAACTCGTTTCAGGGCTATTATTGTACTCTTGGGTTTTCCCAGTGGCGTAGGTCTGGCTCAGTCTAAAATATCCTGGGACGGGAACCTCGGGGTTCTCAATGGGGCATGATTCAGACACCAGCCTCTGGTAGGAAGGGACGTCTGCAGAAATGAGTTTGGATCTCTTATCGGAATACATGCAGCAATTGCTTTCTTCTTTAATATTTGTAGTGAAGGAACAAGTGGGGACCTGCTGTGTAACAGGTTGCTCTATTCGACAAGATCTGTTCGGGTCTGTCCAAGTGTCTACTTGAGGTATATAAGGATGTACATTCATACCCATATTTTGGTGATTAACTTCTCTCTTAGCCAGAGACGGAAGCAGTCCACAGGTTTGCATCCCATACGTCCCAATGTCTGTGCTAGGTGGCATATACATGCTGGCGCTGTTGGAGTAGAAACTGTCACTCCTGCACGCACTGATGAGAGAATCTACTAAAAAAGTATTAGCGGCAGGAGAGCTGTTGGGAAAGGACATTTTGGGGCGGAATTTGAGGAAGAGAGATTGTGTCCTTTGTAGGCTGACATCTCTAGGAAAACATTCCCGTGTAATTGCGGATGCCTCCGCGCGACCACATGACAGGCGGGCCAATGGCAGCGCCCGCCGCCCCGCGCGCCGCCGCCCCGCCGCTGACGCGCCCCGCCGCGCCGCCCCGCCGCGCCCCGCCGCGGTCAACAGCGCCCCCTGCGCCGCCGCGCCGGCACCGCACCCGCCGCGCCCGCCGCCCGCGCTGCGGCACCGGCCCGGCCCGCGCCCCCCCCGAGCCGCGCCGCGCAACCTCCGCGCCCGCGGAACCCCCGGCGCGGCGCAACACCGCGCCCGCCCGCCATGGCTCCTGTAAAAGCCCCGCCGCTGACAAGTGCGGGGACAAAAGGTTGCGGGATTTATTAATGCGTATTAAGGAGAATCAGGGGCGATCAATAAAACCCTCATCTACATTCTCGGGCTACTCGGTAATTTTCTTGCTTCTGAAGCTTTTTCAAGAGTTATACCCTCTGTTGCCGCGCACGGGAAGATATTTTATTAACAAATCAATCGAGACTTTGTAAAGGATAAGATTAATAGTTAAGATTTAGCATAATGGCGTTCGCGTTATGAATTATTGAAAATTATACTATTGATTTTTTTCCTAGCTGCTAACCGAGAAGGTCAATTTTTGTTTTAACACAAATCGTCAAATATTAAAAGGTGGACTTTTGTCATAACTCGAATTTTATAGGGAAGCTACATTCCTAAAATTATTTTACAATGCTCTCTCCCGACCGCCTGGGGGAAAAAAAAAAAAAAAAAAAAAAAAAAAAAAAAAAAAAAAAAAGGTGGGTTTTTCACTTGCCCTGCAAACAGAAAGCATCAAAAAGATAATTTCTCCTTCTGTAGTATTGCTCATCAGAAAACATACAGAAACTCATATCCTCACTGCAACTCCTTTAACTCCTTTAAGCAACTTTTCCTGTCTTTTTTTTTATAAGAATGATAAATGCATCTGTATTGTAAAACAAACAAACAGCAAAGAGAGCAACCAACAGAAGGCAACAGTAACTGTCTACATGGCAAATCAGAGTTTTCCATCCCAACATTTTAAACGTGTTTTATTGTTTTTCCTCCCACTTCTTAACCGTATTTGCACCCGCAGCTACTACATTTTAAATAGTGGCCGCAGAAACTGTTTACTACTCTTTATCGTTTTACTTTCCTTTCTCTCTCTCTCATATTTTTTCCTATTTTTTTTTTTTTTAACTGGAGTATTTCTTATCTGGGACTAATGTTGTCAAGGACCCTCATCCACAGAAAGTAAGCTTGTTGATAATTTTTGTTTCGGACTCATTCGCCTGTTTATTTTGGGCCTTTCTACCATCAAAACACCCTTTCAGATCCCCAAGAGCAGGCAGCATGTGAAAGGATTTTAAAAAATTTAAATGCATCTTTCGCACACTTACAAACATGCGTTTTCCACCAGCGTGGATTTGAATTTTCCTCTGTTTCCTGGCGTTTGGATGTTTTTGTACTTTACCGTACACTTTAGACCGCTGGAAACAATAACCCTATTTAAAATTTCGCGGTGGCAATGAGACAGACCTTTTAAAACCTTATCGCAGCTGTTCAAATACAACATCATTGTCAGGTTAAGAGCCAGCGTCTTTTATAGCTGCAGTCTCCAGCTCCTGGCTTGCCGGAGAGTTTAAATATTACCTTCCTTCGCAATATTCGCAGCTCGCAGGCTCTTTCGGCAGCATCCCCTGCGCCTGGCGCAGCCCCTGCCCTCCCCGGGCACGCTTGGCCGGCGCCGCGGGCTGGGCTGAGCCGAGCTGCGGGCGCTGCGCTGCGGCGCGGTGGCCGCGTAAGATCATGATCAGAGCCATGGCTAAGACTCGCCTGCGCCGGGGAAGAAGCCGCGGCGGAGCCCACGACGCTCCCTCCGAGCGCCGCGTCCCCCCCTCGCTTTCTAGCAATTTCCTCCTCTTCAACAACAGCCTGGGCGACCCACAGAGTTTAAAGAAACAAAATACTATTTTTCTTGACGCAGTTTAAGGCTTGACTATTAAATCTAATCAGGAATTTTATGCCCATCAAATGGTTCTTTCATAATCTTTATTTACACTGTAAGAAAAGGGGTCCCAGAAATATCCCGGCCGAAAGTATCAGCCCAGGGGTTTGCGGCAGGTTTAGCCCAAGAGTAAAGTTAAAACAATAAGCAAATGCTGAGCTGCTTTCCACGCCGGCCTCGCTGCTGCTGCTGCTGTTGCTGCTGCTGCTGCTGCTGCTGGAGGAGCTGAATTCTGGGCTCCTGATTAGACATGAGGGCTCTTTGATTTTTTGTAATTGAAAATATTAATTTCATGCATGTCACTACACGGAAACTCAGATGACTGTTGTGAATATAATAATTTAACTATTGCGTTCAGGACTGGCAAACGGCTCCGTAAGACCCTTCGCTCACGGTAAATCATGAGGGGTTTAAAAACGGGCAGCAATTTTTTATTGAAAATGAACAGTAGAAAGTTTAAGTTTGATGTAAATAGAAGTTGAATAAACATGTGAGAGCCACTGGGGAACTGGGGACTTAGGCTCTGGGCATTTAATGTCACTATTGTTTTAAATCATATTAAAATGGAATAAAGTAATTAACATTAATAAATAAATCAATATTGTGCAATAAATGAGATATACAATCTACATTAATATAAAGGTTTAGCTCTCAGAGCCCCATATTTTTCCGAACGAGGGTGAAAAAATGCCCCAACCAATGGGTCCATGCAGATGTAAATTACTGTTTGTAATAAAGCATAGGTGGACATTACAGTTTTCTCCTCTAGCAAATGTCAGGGCTAAAAACTGGAGGTTACCAGACGTGGCAGCAGGGCTTAATTTTCACTGCCTTATCTCCCTGAACCTTATTACTGGTGATATGATTATGTTTTTGTCTCGGCTGTGCCGAGCATTCTCATAGTTGCAATTTGCTGTGTTTGTGTCTCATTATGTGAGGGGGATGGGAGAGGGGTACGAAAGAAGCCAGATATTTTGCAGATGCCTTCAGTAACAAAGGTATTGCGAGAATTGTCTTATTTTAAAAATAGGCTGGAACCCAGGAAGCTTTTAGTAAATTTCCTTTGATTTACTCGATTTCAGCATTTTATTTAAGGTGTCTTTAAACGCATATTTTATGCCGCACAGTTATATTGCAGGGACAGTGAAGAATAGTTTTATTTAAGAAAAAAAATTGGCTACGATATTGTGTCCTTTCTTCTTTTAATAAAGCAACCGTCACGTTGCCCAGATTTCTATGTGCCACATTTTCATAGAAAGAGTCGGCGTCTGGGCTGAGGGCTCAGATTCTCGAGATTTTTTGGCCGAGGTTAAGGGACAGACACGACATACTGATGACATTACGCCTTTTCCTAAATATGAAAGCCTATAAAATAAACAAAATAGCACTCTGGTCTTTTCTTCAAAGGTGTTGTTTCTGAGTGTAAGGATCGCACAGTAGCACCGACCCCACGCTCAGCTTCGCCCTAAGCCCCAGCCCTTCTTGTATTGTATTTCCATATTTTTGTGGGCACAAAACTGGCCGAGTGTGATGAGATTTTAGCGAGTATATTGGTGGCCAGTGCAGCCTTCAGCTTCGGTATTTGTGCTGCACATTTGTCTTTCGGCAGATTCCTGCCGCATTTGTATCATAATCGGAAAATAAGCAAATGCCCTTTTCGTTCTACGCAAAGGACAAGCCCAAAGACATTTGGAAATAGCTCACAATCTTTTCTATCTGGAGGAATTTAACTGAGATAGGGGTAAAAAGAAAAAATAGAAGAGATTACAGTCTCGCACAGAATCATCTCATCCACACAACGGGTCAAAAAAAGAAGAAAGCGGCATTTCCATGTTCTGGTGTATAGAAATAATTTTCCAAAATTAACAGCACACCCTGGCTCCCATCACCCGCTCACATTCACTGAGTTCGGCCTCACTGTAATTGCGAGGGTTTAAAGCACCTCGTATGAAGCCTGATGGGCTCGGGTTTGGTGTGGGCTCTCGCAAGCAGCCCTCTGATGCCAAGAAAAACAAACACCAAAACTTCGCTAAACATTTCCCCCTCGGAAAGTGTATGTTCACCGAGAGACCAGGGCATTTTCTTTCGGGGTATGGCTCTGCCTGCAAGGACTACCTCTGGCGTCAGGGAGCCCAAGGATTTTGGATTGTACAGTGCCGTTTTATTACCGACGGAAAGGCTATTTCTAGGAAAGTGTTAACAATGAACTTCTAAAAAAAAAAAAAAAAAACACACCAACAATCAGACAAAGTGCCAACAAATGCGTTCACGAGAGACTGGGCTTTAAAAAATGCGGAATATGGCTAAGTCAACAAGAAATAGATTTCGATGAATTCTGCAAATAAGCAGAAAGCAGCCAAACCCTATCTTTCCACAGGTTCTGACCAGAAGTGCACACTGGAAGGAAAAAAAATTAAAACAAACCAAAAAATCTTGGAAAGACAGAACGTGTTCGGTTGCTGGAGCACGTCCAGGAAATTCATAAGATTCACTTTAATTCCGTAATCTCTACTTTCATTTTAATAGATCTCCACAGCACTTTTAAAGAGAGAGTCTTCATTCAACAATGCCTTGGCAAGGTGATGTTAGGATATTAAAAATATCTCCTTTTCTGTTTAGTCTCTCCATCTTTCTTTTAAAAAATAAGCACTCTCAGGAGCTAACGCTAATCTCGCCTTTAAATAAAATACGTTTTTAACATTATGTTTTCTGTACCCAGAGGTTTATTTAAGAAAATCCTCGAGTAAGATTCAAAGATAAATTGTGAAAATGCATGGTTTTTATATTATTTTTCTTCACCCGTGTTAAGGCTGTCCTTAAAGGAGTAGATAGATATTGGTTCTAGAGAACGAATTCTAAATATCTTTGGGGTCTGATTTTTTTTCTTTCTTAAAATTATGGGATTTTTTAAAGCTCGGATGCATTATAAAAGATTACGACCAAAAAAAATTCTTTTAAAGTGGCATATTTCTCCAGCACGTCACGGTTATGGGTTATTTGTTTAATAAATCTTTTTGATGCTTTATTTTCTCATTTGGAAGGCCCTGAAATCTTATCGTTACTTATATATTAGATATTTTATTAGCAGTGGAATTATTATTAGGGGGGAAAGAGGCTGGAGCAGAGGAGGCTGCGGCATTGCAGCGCCTGGGCGCGCCCTCCTGTGGCCGCTGCCCGCCACACACCGCCAATTTTCTCCTCTCCAGCTCTTTCTCCTCAGCTCAATTTGCTCTCTCAGCCGTGGGTTTCTTCCTTTCTTTTTAAATAGAAACTTAACACCGCTATCATTGAGCATTTATGCGAGATTAGCGCTGCGGTGTTTCGGTTTCCGCGGGCCGCTTTTGCGGTGTCTGGGCGTTTTGAAGGCGCATTAATAGGCTGAGATAGACTGTTAAAGCACTGCAGGGAGCAGAAAACCAAACGACTCGTTCTCGCCCTGTGGATTAAGGATCGGGAGACACGCGAGAATTTTGCTATAAGGTCAGGCAAAATGCCGTGAGGAATCCCCCGCGACTTCGCGCATTTCTAATCAAAGGGCTTTGTGGGGAAACTGCACAGAAATATCGTCTTTCTCCCTAAATTACGAGACATTTCATACTTTTTTTCCCCCTAAATTTTTTTTCTAAGCAAAACCTCTCTTTTTCTCATGAGCTAAAAAAAAAAAAAAAAAAAAGGAAAAAAGAAAAAAAAAATTTGAGTCTAATTCCCAAAGCGGAGGAGAAAGACAGGGAAGTGAGGAGCCCCCTGTGCTCCAGCTGGCAGAGATTGGAGCAGGGCACGCTCACTGCACGACGCCGAGAGCTCACCTCGACCCAGCCGGGATTTTCTTTGCGTTATGATGCATTTGCTAATATGGCCAGCTATGCGGTAAAAAGTGTGTGTGTGGCTGTGCGTGTGTGTGAGAGAGAGCGACGGAGGGAGGGAGAGGGTGAGACAGAGAGAGAGTGGGTGGTGGTTGAAAATAACAGAGGAACCTTAAGGCGCCTAATTATTCAGAAAGGTTAAAGGTGATGACCTTGACATTTTGGAAGTTCAAAGGCATACACTTATGTTTTTCTTGCTAAAGTGTTTTAAAAAAATTTTTTTTAGTCATGCCTCCCTCCTCTTCTGTTTCTCTATTTTTTTGAATTCTCGGTCTTTTCCTGACTTAGTTGGCACTTTTGCCTTCCCTGCCTGGGAGCGTAGCGAGAGCCACCTCGTCCTATTCAAAAAAGGCAAATTCTTTTCTCACTCGTCGCCTTTATTGCACATTGCGGAAATCTCTTTTGCACCCACCAGAAGGTGTATAATATAACCCAATTAAGCTGTTTAGAACCTCGGGTTTTATGGTGTTGTCTAGACAGTTCAAGGTTTTGTAAACAGCCCAGCCAGGTCACGCAAGATAAAGCGGCGAGGAGCGGAGCGGATCTCCTCCGGGTGCCGGCCCCCGGCGGGGCCCGCCGCGCCCGGCAGCGCTCAGCTCCGCTCCGCGCTCCGCAGCCCTGCCCGGCAATCACATTTAAGAGAACCACCCCTCTGCTCCCAAAAGCTGGGGGTGGTTTTGTGATTTTGGTTTGGGGTGGGTTTTCTTTCTTTTTTTTTTTTTTTTTCTTTTCTTTTTTTTCTTCTTTTTTTTTTTTTTTTCCTCCCCAACTAGTGCCAATTGTTTATAGCTCCCTCTTGTCTGACTCGCTCGGAGCCCTCGGTCTTTCTGTCTTGCTCTTCACTAACAAGTAAACAGCCATTGGCTTTGGGGATTCTGGGCTTATTCGGAGCCTGAGCAGTTAAACAAAAAGCCTTTTTCGTTGTTTATAGTAATGGTATCACCATCAGAAGTGATGGTGTGCAGACAGCCATGTTGGCTCTGTCTCACAGCGAGCGGGGAAGGTACGCATACCTACAAAGGGAGAGTTAGGCATCGAAACTATTACTTAATTAGAATGCATTTTAAATAACCCCAGTAGGCTTCCTCACGTTACTATTTAACTGAACTTGGCTCTAGCCCGGAAAACGCTAGGTTCCTTCGGAGATGGAAATCCATACAGTGCACGGAAGTTATAACCTTAACTTTACTAGAAACCATTTATTCACATGAAAAAGACAGTGGCCCATGCTTTTGGATGACAATAGAAACATATATATATATATTTTATATATAGCGAGCGTACATTTACCATCTCTTAAATAAACCGCATTCACTTTAAGGGAGGAAAGTGTTATCCTAGCTCAAAAGCAACAACAGAGCCCCCCCCAAACTCAATGAATTGTAAGCAACAACTACCAGACACACTGCAGGTCCATTGCTGGTACTGTGGGAGAGGAAAAAAAAAGCACCTTTGGCGAAAAACTCTCGAGAGTGGACAGTTGGATTTAGCCTAGTTTCCCCTTAGCAGGAATCTGCTCCGCCAAGCCCCGAAATCTCCAGTGGCCATTCAGTGTGGGGAGTTGCACATGAAAATGAAACTTTGAGTTCCGCAGGGTGGATGTGTCAAGTAAACAAATTAACTTTTGCATTCAGACGGTAGGTCAGACAGACCGAGATATTCTTTGCTTTTCTTCTTTCTTCCTGTTCTCTTGCTTTCTTTTTCTTTTTAATTTTTTTCTTTTTCCTTTTTTTTTTTTTCTTTTTTTTCTCTCAAAACAAGGGATTCCCAGTGAAATATTGGAGTCGATCTCTGTTCAGTTTCTTTTCTTTCATCCTTCGATTCTGGAACCAGATTTTAACTTGCCGGTCAGTGAGGTTGAGCATTCTGGACAGCTGCAGTCTCTTCTCTTTGTTTATGTACACGTTGAAGAAAAATTCCCGTTCCAGTTCTCTTATCTGATATTTGGTATAGGGGCACCTCTTTTTCCTTGATCGCTGGGGAATTGCTGAAATTCAAGAGAGAAGAAACTGATTTACGCTGGTGCTACGAACATGCTCAGCTAGGATTTGATCAGACTTTGATAATATCCCATTGCCTGGAAAGCAGCCCTCTAGCACTTCAAAAAATATTCCTGACGCTTATAATCTCCGGGTGACTTAGCAAAAAAAGCTAATATTTCCCAACTTCTCCTTAAAAGAGAGCTCTTCGAGCAATACAGAGAGATATTTAAATGGGCTGGAAAAATTCCAAGTTTCTCAAACTCCTCTCACACACACCCCCCGCCCCAAACAAACGAAGATCTTAAGCTCTAAACCGAAGGCAGCTCTGAGCACTACCTGTGAAATCTCTCCGTCTCCCCGCGACGATTCAACAATTTAATAACAATTAATATCCTCTTCCAAGAATACCTTAAGCCCACCTAAATTGGTTTCCTATCGTAAACACGCTTTACAACGGTAAAGGAAATCTTATAGGATATATAAAATCCTTTGGATGCTTATAAAATTGCACATAAAATGCGGCTTGACAAAGTGTTGGCCTTGTACTCTTGCCCCCAATTTACTACTGATACCTACCTGAACTGTTGCTCTTCTCTGCAACAGCCTCACCAGAAGGGGAATCGGCGCTGTTTGCTGGTGTCACTTTCTTCTCCTGGCTGGAAGGTGTTTTACTGCAAGTGCTGTTCTGGGCTTTCAAGTCGCCCTTCTCCGCGTCCCCCTCGCTCTCGGAGTGCTGCTGGTACGGGGGTCCGGGGGCTGTCTCGTAAAACTGGTCGAAGCCTTGCGGCAGGATGCCGTTCCTCCCCACCGAGCTGTAGAAGTTGGAGGCGGCGGGAGATGGTCCGTGGTGGCCGCAGACAGGGTCCGTTTTGAACAACATTTCCGTCCTCCTGTTCGCAGGCTGCAGAAAGTCTCTGTGCATCACCTCTTCAGCTGAGTAATAAGGAGCATAACTGCCCCTATACTGCCATTTGCTGCGCTCTAATCCGTATTCCCTGAATGCTACTTCGCGCACAGGTTGAACATGAGGTAAATTAGAAGAATAAGGAAAAGTCATTTGACAGGACGACGACTGAGACAAAAAAGAGGGTTTCGTCGAGAAATCTGAGGGTGAGACGTAATAGGCGCACCCTGGCAGATACATATTGGATGTGCCGTGACTGCAATCGTCAAACTCAGTCATGTCTTCCTTTTTGCGATTGCAAGCAACCAGGAGGCTTCAATGCATTGAACAAGATCCATCTATTGCACAAGAGGGTTTGGACAGGATCAACTAAGAAAAAATCCCCACCGTGTGCTGACGTGCAATTCATCTTGATTGATTCTAGTGGTAATTATGTCACGTGACGCGATGTAGAAATGTCCTTATATCTATATCAGCCCCTCCGAAAGGCTCCTAAGATCTCTCCAAAGAGCCCTCCCAGCACGGGGAGGCGAGCTCGCCGTTTGTACAAATATAGCCGGTTTTAAGTCTCATCCTTTCACCAGGCGATGTGAGACTCACGTAGGTGGTGCGGATCACCTGGGGCCGCGCCGCCCGGGCAGGCGCCTGCCCACCGCCGGAGCCCGGCGCGGAGCCCCACGGCGCGCTGCCCCCCGCCCGCATTCCGCCCGGCCTCCCCGGGCAGCGAGGGGGGAGCTCTGCCACCCTCGGGGAAGGCAGCCCCCGGAGCGAGGCTTGGGGGCTCACGGACGGGCACCCCCAGCTCGGAAACGTGATCGCTTCCTCCTTAGAGGGAGCGATACTCTCCGGCCGCCGCTCAAGCAGATGATGAGCGGGTGGTTGGGTGATGGTTCACTCAGGAAAGCCAAGTCCCATTCACACATTAGAGTGCACGACCGGATCTGCCCGCCCGGCTCCTGCAATCCACAGTTGGCATCAAAACCGGTCACGAAATTCAAAGCCTGAGTTTCGATCACCTCGTTTTCCCTCGCTTATAAGCCCAAACACTGCGCACTTGTGTCAGGGCGCCAAACTGAAATGAGAAATACGCAAACAGAACATCTCTCAGCAGCCGTATTTACGAAAGGGAGATACTTTCGGGCTCTCTGTACGGCAGAGGGCTATGGCAGGGAAAGAAGTCCATCAAGCACGGTTTCCTTGGAAAGTAGAGCAGCAGACAAAGTGACCTCTGTTCCCCTGCCTCCAACTCCCACCAAAATGTTCATTTTCATTGGAAGGGAAAAGCAAGACTTGGGAGCAGGCGACACGCACTGCAGCCGCCAGCCCCGCTCCCGCCCTGCCTTCGAGGGCTTATTTTTGCCAATTTTCCCTTTTTCCTTGAAATATGATTTTATATAGACGAACACAAATAGGGCCGCAAAGGCTGAAAAGAGAGAATAAATAATAAACGCCAGCAATAGCCCTATGCTCGACCAACTCCTCATTCCAGAAACATTTGCCAGCTCTCTATGGGAATGGGTTTTTTCCGCCACTGTACAGCATAGCCAGGTTAGCTCCACCACATGTCGCTCTCCAAATAAACCCCAAATCTGGGCGCGCTCCCCAAGCCGAGCACGGCCGCCTCCGGACACCCCAGCAAAGCCCGGGCAAGACGACAGGGCCCATATCACCTCCACAAAGGCAGCCTCCAGGTCCCACAGCAAGCGGAGAGCCCGGCAGGTGGGGAACCGGCCCCACAGGGCTCCGGGCAAGCAGGGAGAAGGCCCGTGGGCTCCCCGGCTCCTCGAGGCGGCCGTGCCCGCTGGGGACTCGGCTCCGCTGCTACAGGCGCCTCCTGCTCGCCCCCGGCTATGAGATGCCGAGAGGCTCCGGGGGCGGGAGCCCCGCAGCCCGGGCTGCGCCCCGCACCCTGCCCCCCGCCCCGCCGCCACCGCCACCGCCACCGGCACGGCCCCTCCTGCATCCCCTGGCTCCCTAAACCAGTCGAGGACTGGCCAAGGGGCTTCATACCGCAGCCCAGCTAGCCTTTTCTAAAAATAAAAATACCAAAGCCAGGCAGATATTATGGAGATCAATCCTAACATCCCCACACCCGCCGCCTCTTTCTTTCCTTTTCTCTTTTCTTTGTACAGTTGGGTGGGTTTATTTGCCTTGGTGCCTCATTCGCAAAACACCTCAAACCCCACATATTGCTCCCACCAAATAGACTCTTGCAAGTTATCACTAGAAATCAAAGCACAGAACCAGCATTCCCTGCCTTAATCGGCTTTCGAGCCCCCTCGGTTCTGCTGCAACAGAAAAAACAGCGTCCCAAAAATGATGTCTGCGCAGTTAAAATGGCTCCTGTGTCACTAATTACCCTGGACCTTGCAGCAAAGCAGGGCAGGGCTCCGTTTGGATTGTGCCCCCCCCCATCAAGGTTTCTGATCGCCTATCTCTTCAAGAGAGATGGTTCTGGAAACCTATGGAGCTTCATTTTCTTTACCGTTCAAACAACTAATTGCGCCTTAGCCAGAATCCTTCACCTCCTTTTCGATGCAACAAGCCTTGCATCGGTTAAATTTTGGCGCAGGAGCCAACCGGTTTCAACTAATTCAAGTTCAAAGACATGGCGACGATTTGTTAGCACGAAAGCCCTTTTAGGAAACAGTCCTTTAAGAAGCGAGCTTATTTGGGAAATGTCAGACCAATATCACAGCAGAGACCTCGCTGGAATAAGACAGAGATGGGGGTCCCCGCCTGCCAGAGCGTTTTCACCCTGGGGTCGGTCCCAATCCAGCTCTGAATATTACAATAACACCCCCCCCACACACTCCCCCCCCCCATTTTTTTTTCTTTTTCCCTTACGCAGATAAAATAGCATCGAAACATAAATGCACATCATGTACACAATCAGGCGAATACTTTACCGTTAGGCGTCTTGAAACATCTGCAATCATTGCCTGGAATCACCAAGTATTCAGGTCCAAGAGACATTTCCAAATGCTCTCCGTGGAAATTAAGACGACTTGCGTAACGTTTGGGCTTAAAAATATACCCGGTCCGGCTGGAGAAGATGCGGTATTTTTGTGCCACCCAAGATAAGACACTAACTTGACCTTAACTTTGTTATGGCGCCCCTAGTATCTGGAGAACGTGAACAGACACTGTCTGGCAGCTCTCGTAAAAACCGACTGGAGAAGAGATTCTGAGTCATTTCATTTATTGCCACTACAGTTCTGCAAGAAAGCTTTTCCTCTCTGCCAAACTTTAATTATTTATGCTCTTTTAGGAAGCACAAAGGCATCCAGAGCCATTCCCAACAAGCCGAGTTGCGTTTGCAGCCTTATCAAAAGAGGAGGAATGGAGAACCTCCTCGGAAGGGCTTTATCATGTTTAGGCTGCTGTGGAAATGCAAAGATGTTTGTGTTTGAGTAAAGAAAGGGATGGACCGTCGCCTGCATGCTGCCAAGGGACGCGGGCGTGGGCACAGCGAGCGGGTGCCCGCTGCTCCATCCCGCCCCGCACACACCCGCAAAGCCGGTACAGGGGGCACCTGATGAGACACCCGAAATAATCCAGTCGGAGGGCGTGGAGTACATCCACCTCACTCGGGTGCATCTCCCGCACACCCAGCCGGCGCGTCGCACACGCTTGTGCACACATGTGCCCAGGGGACCCCTCGGGTGGGTGTGCACAGGCAGAGCCGCACAGGCAGGGCGCGCCCCGCGCCTGCAGCTCTGCCACGCGCGTGTGCCTCCCCACGCCCGAAGCACTGTCCTCACCCACTGCTTCGGAGGAAGGGATGGAACGTGGGGTATGGGCACGCGTGAAATCATGCACCATTTTCTACCGCCGATGTGTCTGTCTGTGCACACCATGAGCCCACAAACACGTCTGAGTGTGCACACACGGTTACACACAACGGGCACGGCTGAAATGAGTGCATCTATAGACACACAGGCACATACAGAGATACATAACACAGACTTTCTCAACAAATCGCTATTTAGGTCCTACCTCCTCTGTCTTTTCTCTTTCCGTAGGCGATTTAGACTAGGAGCTTCACAATAAGCCATCATCGTGGATCGGAGGCGTTTAATAAATAATATATTGCCTTTCACATATTTTCACCTAAGATTCCTCTTCGGATTTCACATCACCCATGTAATAAAGGGACGGGTTGTACTGGGGAAGACTAGGATGGGGAAGAACAGCATAAGACGTCCATTTCTCATGGACTGTTGCCGTCTTAGTAGTATTCCAGAAGAGAGTAAGAAAAGGGGCTTTATCTGGTTTTTGCTTTTCTCCTGGCTTGCATCATTGGGGTTGCTCCTAGTTTTTTTAATTAGGGAATGCCACTGGATGAAGAGACCCTTATTGTCCGCAATGCGTCAACTCCCAGCACCGAGGCTGAACGCATTGAAGATTTGGAGGGACCCGGGAGTGGTTCCTGTGGCTGTGGATGGCTAGGTGTGCATCCCTTGCCCCCTGGGAGCTGTCACCCGGTGAGGCTCCGTCCCGTCCCCGCTTTTCTACTGGCAGTCACCCCGCCATGAGCGAGGTAGGGTTTTATCTGCATTGGGCAATGCGGTAAGAGCGGTGACAAATGCTTTGGGCTGGTTTTCCTTCTCCCCCCGAAACACCACCCGAGTGTTACCTTTGGGGCTCTCTGGAAAGCTTTCGGGAAAATGGCTACATCTCTGCCCGCCTAGGAATCAGGGATTTATCTCCAAAATCATCTGGACTACCGTACCCTCCCGAGCAGTACTTGCAAGCACAGGAGTGAGTAGGAGCGAAGTTCAAATATGACTCTATATGAAATAATGAGTTTATTGCCTTCGGGAAGGCTATAGCCCCGTGTAAGTAGGTAGCAGCTTTGTGCCGTTCCTTGCGGTGGTTTAGCCTTTTTTAATACGCCACGAACAACCATATCTGAGCCTATTTTACATGCCAGAAAAGAAGGCAGCCTCTGCCAGCCTAATTATTATTACTCTTGGCAGGCGTGGAAACCCTCTTCGTTGAGAAACGAAGACTTTGGTGGAAATTGCAGCCAAAAGGAATTTTAATACCGACCTAAAAATACGTGAGATTTTTCTTCTAGAATTTAAATTCTGAGGTATCAGACTATGGCAAGGTGCAGTTTCCTCAGGACCTGGAGCTCTGGCCAGTTTGACCGCTCTGATGCTGCAACGGCTGGCGGCTCTCGGCAGAGAAAGCCTCTCATCAAGGTGCGGGAAAAATCGATCTCATTCTCGCCCCAAAACAGTGATCAAACGGCTTAGACACTGCTACCAGCCCCTCTGGTTGGTTTACCCTCTGAGGTTTGCATTTGGGCAAAACCCCGAACCGCTTCTCACTTTTCCCTCTTAAAAATCTATGCAGAAACGGCCATGGGGACTGACTGGTGAAACAATCAATTCCACCAAAAGCTCCGTGTTGTCCCGACTCCCGTGCCTGCAGCACCTCGGGGTGAGACGTGGGCCCCAGCCTCCCCGCGGCCGCGCCGAGCCTGGGCCTCTGCCCCGGCACCTCCCGCTGCCTTTCGGCTGTTCGGGGCAGCGCTTGGACAAGGCCAAAGTCAGGAGCGCTGGAAGGGCAGGGCCTGGCCCGGCCACCTGGGGAGGCAGCGGAGCCCGGCTCCGCGGGCCCTGCGCCGCCGCGGGACTCCGCGCTGCCCCGGGGGCGGCTAGCGCAAGGCGAGGGCCAGAGGGGCGCTTATCCCGAGAGAGAAACCTCTCGGCCGCGCCCGTGCAGCAGCCCTGCCCGTGGCCCGGGGGCGGCAGGGACACAGGGGCCTCCCGGCCGGGCTCTGCCGTCGGGGCGGGCGCCGCCAGCGGAGCGCAGCGGAGCCGAGCGGCGGCCGCTGAGCCGCGCTCAGGTTACGCGCGGGCCTTGCGCGGGTGTCACGTGCGCTCTCCGCCGGGCTGCGGTCGGATCTGCGGCTCCGGGGGCTGGCGGGGGGAGGGTGGAAACGGGGGGAAAAAAGACTAAAGAAAAAGGTTTATTTGCTAACCACTTTCCCCATCGCTGCTCGAGCAGGTTACTCCAAACCACAAAACAAGCCCGCGCCGCAGGCTCGCCCTGGCTTGCAGGGCAGCAGATGAAGGGAGCGGCCGGGACTCACAGAGCTGACGTCTTTACTAGGCGTTATTCCTTTATTTTGCGGCAAAATGGTGTTTACATACAGATAAAAGAAATCGATCTTAGTTTAGCACCGCTTGTTCTCCGGGGAAATAGAGGGTAAGATGCAGGAGAAAAAAATCTATATAAGTGGAGAAGGAAAGGTAAAAAGCTGATAATACATGTTTCCGTGCTGGTCCGGCTCGTCTTCTTCATCTTGGCTAAGAACTCAGCGTTGCCTATTTACGCAGGGATCCTACGCGTTTCGAGAACTTGGTTTAAATGGTAAAAAGACACACTCTCCGCGTTTCCCTGGCGCGTACGCTCTACTCTAGGGGTGAACACTCCGGGCACAAGTTCATGCAGGAACGGGCGGACTCTGCTCTAGTACATAGAAAGAGCCTGCTCTCGCATTACTACTCTTTTCTTTTTCATCCTCCGGTTCTGAAACCAAATTTTAACTTGCTGATCGCTTAAATTCAGTCTGTTTGATAGTTCTTTCCTCTTCTGTCGGTTAATGAACTCATTGAGGAGAAACTCGTTTTCCAATTCAGCAATTTGTTGTTTTGTGTATGGTTTCCGTTTCTTTCTTGATCTCCCCTGGGTGGGACACCAAGGCAAACCTACAACAAACACGTCGATAATTTAGTGGGTCAAGTCTGGGTATGCAAACATAGGAATATGCAAAAAAACAAACAAACAAACAAAAACCCAAAAAAAACCTCGCAAGATAACAGAGCTAAACTAGGTCGGAAAACTGGGCAAAGCACATCTGACAGTACAATTTCTATCTAACCTCCGAGTCAGATTAAGCGTTTTTTTGCTCCGAAAGAGTTACAGGGAGGCTTACAAAGTAATTACAGGCATCTCTTAAAAAGAACGTATAGCTAGGTCGCTTCTAACTACAGCGAGATATTTAAGGCATACCATCCTGCACTGAAGGTCTGAGGCATGACTGGACTGCTGCGGGCTGAACTGTCAGGTTCAAGTTGACGGGATTCTTGATGTCCTCCTTTAAGCTTGAATTGCAGGAATTCACTTCAAAAAGAGCAGCCGAGCCATGCAAACTTCTCTGCAGGCTCGAGTGGTCATACTTTACGGGCTTTAAGTTGGCTGTGTGAGTAACAGTTGGGTCATTTGCAAAAGATTGCCTCTGCCTGCATCTCTCCTCTTGTTTGGAGCTCGTATCGTGGGCGTAATATTTATTGTTGTCTTCCAGGCACTCCTTGTTGCCGTTGGAGCTGATGTTGATTGGAACGGAGCCGGGGAGGTAAGGCTGCGCCGCGCCGCCGAACGCGTGGCTCTGCGGCTGGGCTGCACACGAACTTGAGCAAGTCCAGGGGATCGAGCTCCGGGGGTAGGAAATGGTGGGCAGAGCCGCCAATTGACTGCCATTAGCCCGCAAATTAGGAAAATAAAAGGAATCTGGAGATTGCAAATTCAAGAGAGAACCAACGTAGCCAGATCTGTAGAGACTGCGATCACACATTTCCAACAAAGGACTTCAGCTGTTCTTACAGCGGTATTTAGTTACAACAGGGAATAAGCGGAAAGCCTGAAACGATTGGACGAAACTTTGCAGACAGGTTCTTCAAAGCCGGTAATTTCAGCACCGCCTCCAGCGACCGAGCCACAGAGTCCCCCCCTCCCCCCCTTTTTTTTCTTTCTCTTCACCCCCACTTTTTAAAGTCTTATGATAACACTTGAAATATGAAAATATCGAGCTCGCAAGGGGGAGGAGAAACCGTGGTCTCCGCTTCTATAAAAGTGGCCGGGCCGGGTTGGCAGAGCTGCGGCGCCAGCGGAGAGATGAGAGGAAAACAAACATTTGCCGAGAGGACAGGGCAGCCCCGGGTGCAGCCCCCGTGCTGGCCGTGTCCCCCCGGCTGGCAGTGCCCGGCGGCTGGCAGCACCCTCCGGGCCAGAACCATACCCACGGTAAGAGTGAGCACCAAGGACTGGAAATAACTCGTGATGTCTGTGAAATGTGGATGTTTAGGGCACACGTATGTACTTCTGCCCCTAACTGCATGATATGCATCTGCATATGGGTGCAAATAAAGCCTTAATTGATCGGATATTACCGTGATCGTCATTCTGGCACACTAATGACCAATGTTCTCTCAGGTCCGCACGTCTGCCCTCTTTACCACTTTTATCTTCACTTGGAAGCGCTTCTAGGCGAGGAACGCTTCTAAAACTCGGAGTCTGTTTTGTCTTTGAAATACAATCAAACAAACATCAACCAACAGAGAATAACAACAGAAACAGCGCGGAATTACTTGAGCAACCCTTTGAGAATAAATAAACAAATAAATAAATAAATAAAATCGAAAGACTTCAAGAAAGAAAATGCCAGGGTCTACACTTCAGCAGAGAGAGTGTGAATGCAGCAGCGGGCAGAGGACAGAGTCAGCCTCATCTCCCAGATTGTGTGTGGGGATTTTTTTCTCTCGTTAGAAGAAAATGATCCCTTACAGTTTTATTACTGTGTTATTTTGGGCAGATACACATATTTTTACATTTTTGATTGATCAAACAAGAACCTATTTATTCTATTCTCTCACTCATTTCCCCACAGCCTCAGTGTTAGTAAAATCATATCTGAGAGCATCTTCACAGGAGATTGCTCGTGTCCTTCCCCAAATCGTGCAGTTTGCGAGGCAGTGTTCTTCCCTCCGAGAAAAGGCAAGGCCCCGTGTGCTGCACCCAGAGACACTGGCAAGGAGCTGCAAGGCTGGGAAGGAGCGGAGCACCCACGGGCTCCGAGCTCCCGGCCGCTCCCTGCCCCGCCGCCCCACTAACCCTCGGGACACTCTGGAGGCCCATCAGCCACCCGGACCCAGCGTTTCAGTCCTCGGCCTCTTCCCCAAGATCTCCCCTGGGATGTGCGAGTCCGGCGTCAAGAGAAGCCTTAATGCCCGGACTTTCCCACTTTCATTACCTCGGTTAAAAACTTGAACCTAGTTAGCATGTAGGGTTAATTTTCCCTGTTATTATCCTCTTAATCACAGTTTTAATCTTGGTTTTATTTCTAAGGCGAGATCAGAGCCGCTGCCCTTCTTGACATTCTCCTAATCAAATTCATCTTTCTGTTTAATGGGAAATTGAGGGGAATTCTGCAGTAATTTCATTGCCCTGGAAAAAAAAAATCTTTAAATGATTGCCCTCTCCTAGACCACACAGGACCACACAAGCACCGCTGGAGGATATTGCTGACCACTGCCTTTAATTTTTATTGTTTGAATTATGTCTACCAATTGAATCTCCCTCTTATTAGCTGACTTGTATTCTGACTTCGTGTTCCCTAAGAAGATGGGCAATACTTTTTTTTCATAATCGCCTTTTACGAAAAAGCTGACTCTGATTTTCGGTTCTTGGAAGAGAAAAGGAACATTCAGTTCAAAGGCTATATTTTTGTCTGCAATAAACACGAGGAATGGATGTGAGTTCCCAGTTACCGGAAAGAAAGGTGACACTTCAAACTAACTTTTATGGGGTTAGAGAAAACAGAGCTTTCGATTAATATCCAACTCATTTGTAATTGCTAATTAATTAAAAAAAAAAAAAAAGAAAAAATAGAAAAAATCAAAACCTGAAATAGCTGGAGACACTCACAGTTACGGAAAATGTTTAAATCTACATGGAAAAACATGTACAGAAACATCTTGTTCCAGAGGCGGCTGGCCTCGGAGCCGAGGGGAGCGGAGAGGAGCAGAGGGAGAGCCTCGTACGGATTTGTGCTGCTTTTTCCAGCCACAGCCGGCTGCTGCTTTGGGGGGCGGCGTGTTAATGCCGCGGGTGTCTCCCCGCCTGTGTCTGTACAGGAAATATCACCACTGAGGAACAGGGCGACCCGGAGGCCTGCTTTCACACGCTCCTTTCCTCTTTTCCGCTCTTTTTTTTTTTCCTCTGGTTTTTAAGTAGGCATCCGGATAGGCCTGGACATCAGAGCTGACCACACACTAGAATTTCACTGGCATAGTCTCCCACTTTACAGACGAAGGATGCTCTGCGTGTGACCGAGCAGCCTCCCTCGCTCGTTTATCACTCGGAAACGCGGCTCCCGAAGCGAGAGGCTTCCCCTGCCTATGCCCGGGGTTGTCCAGGAGATGGCAGGATTGCCTCAGACATGGCTGGCAATAGCGCTGCCTGTCAGCAGCCGAGCCATGCATCGCCGCGCCACTGTGCATTTGCCATTCACTTTGTCGAGGTACATGTTAATTATCTGCAATAACGTGCGCTACATTGCAGGCGAATCATCGTTCCCTTTTCTCTAAATACGGGCGGCTGTGGCCGGCTGCAGCTGGGACTGCGCGGCTTCCCAGCCCCGGGGCCACGTGCGATTGATGCCCTGAAGAGTCCAAGCTGTGGCCACAGAGATTTTGAATAAGGCTCAACAATGCCGCAGCTCCGGGCTCAGAAAACCCTTTTAATCTCAACCGGTAGGTAGAGGGGCAGATGTGCGCCTCACCTTCTTCCTGCCTCTAGCTTCTGGCTCCTTAATTCTGCACGTTCTTACGAAACTAAAAGGCGACTCCTCTCCATCTGGTACCGATTTGCCAGACAGTTCGGGTTTCCTTCTGCCCAGGGAAGGCTGCTTTGGCCGCGGCAAAGCTGCGCCTTCTGAAAGCACGGAGCCCGGCAAAGCCAAAGGTTAAGCCTGGAAGGAGGAAGAGAATAGCCCGCGATGGCTCCGCGGCCGGGAAACAAAACAGCTCTGGCAGTGCCCGGCCTGAGCGTGCAGAGAGACTCGGTGGGAGGAAAAACCTCTGTAGAATTAATGGCAGTATGCGTGGGTGAGTGGGGGTGCCAAGGGGGAGAAGACAAGAATTTAAAACATTCGGACAAAACAAGGTTGCATCAGCAGAGAAGGCTGTTCCAGGCACGCAAATGATGTGCACCACAAGTGTCCTTTTATACTAGAATTAAACAAGAATGCACTCTGCGATAAAATATGAACTGCTCACAAATCGACTTTTTTCGTCCTTTCAGGGAAAACAAATGCCATGAACGTGCAAGCGGAGTGGGAAGGGGAAGGAAGAGGGCGGAGGAGGCGGAAGAGGACCCCCCGATGGAGCCCGCCGCTTACGGAGAAAACGTAGGGTCATCGGTCCGGGCTGACCGCCGGGGAACCGGCAAGTGCCGGGACCTTTTGGGAGTGGGGAACAAAGAGGCGGTGAGCCTTCCTCGGCCGCCAGCCACCGGGCCGGCAGAGCAGGGCTCGGAGCAAGAGGGGAAAGACAGCCTTTCGTCTGCTTCCCACGCCCTGTACTTCTCGCTGGCATTTGTTTCTCCCTAAAACCCTTTCCCATCGACAAGGCACTCTCGGGTGCTCTTTCTCATCCTTTAATGCGCGTCTCATTGTATCTACCTCTCATATCCCAGAAACGGCGTCCTGTAAGTGTCCCTGAGAGGATCCCAAGCAAACCTGGCGCCCGTGAAATCCCCTGTGGCAAAAGAAGGCGAATTTCTTTCTCTCTTTATATATATAGCGAAAAGAAATCGTTTTATTAAAGACGGTTCAGGAAAAGATTTGCAACATCGTTAACAGTTTGGAAGTTCAGATTGTATTTCCAACACAAAGTAAAAGCGGACTTTAAGACAAATTTTTTTAAAAAATGGTTTATGGAGAAATAGGTTTATCGTATGTCTTACCACATACAAGGGTAATCAAAGTGTTTAGAGCAATAGTATGTTATAATAAATAATACTAGTCTGGAACACATTTTAATAATTAGACGAGGCACATTAACAGAGAGGATACCGCTTCTCTCTCCTAGTAGTTGTTTAGCGTGTCTGATCACCCTGTGTATATCCTAACATGCACACTAGGATTAAAAGAATTTTAAAATCGACAAAATCTTAGCCTTTCGGCCCATATAAACTATGGCATCTTTTGAATTTCCTTATTTATTGCTTCTGTCGTTAACACCCGTTTAGTTTCGTAAATTAAAAGCCAGCAGTGAATTTCACTTGTCCGAGAATTGTTTTTTTGGGCGGGAGGAAGGAGAAGAGTCTTTCGCTGGTCCAGACAAACAGGGTAGAGGGGACATTTTCCGCCAGGTCTGTGCAGGTCCATACACGCCTCTGTAGGGGCAGCCTCTCCTCTGGCTGCAGGGCGAGCTCTGGCCAATCCGTCATGCCGAAAGCGCTGCCCGAGGCGCGGCGATCAGCGCGTCCGCAGAGCGCTCAGCCGCGCAGCCCCGGCCGGCAGCGCCCGCCCGGGACACAAACTCTTCCCTTTTTCAGCCAGGGCTCCTTTTTCAGCCGGGCAGCATGGACTCCTCGCACTGAAAACGAAACTGCGGCGGAAAAACCCCACAAACTCAACCTCGACCCCAAACCTGCAGAAGCGGGGAGCACGGTGGGACGCGCCTGCGACTCTGCGCCCCGCAACAGCTCGGAGAGGTTCTCCCTCCCTCGGAAAAGCAATTAAAAATTCTGCTGCAGCCAGCAACCCTCCACGCGATTCTCTCCGGGTCCCAGCGGACTAGGCAGGTTTAGCAGAAGCCGGGTGCTGCCACGGGTCCGTATTCCGGATTTCTTGTATTTCCGATTGATTTTTTTTTTTCACTCGGCATGTTTTGAAGTTTACGATACCAAATCAAAACTGACACTTTTTGGCACTGGCTGTTGCTCAGAGAAAAAAAAAAATCCCAGAATACCCCCCAAAGAGTTAAGCATTAAAAAAAAGTTATAACTGTTACCGTTCAACATATTTAAATTCGTTTATACTGGCCTAGAGGGAAGAACAGAAAATATAATAATTATTAATATTATTATTATTTTCAAAAAGAAGAAACTATAATTCAATTCAAGACTTGTCAACACTCCCTTACGCTGAGAGAAAAACGCTGACTTTCACGGAAAAACAATTCCCGAAATTTCCCCACCGCTGGAAGGACAAAACAAAAATTAAATATATTTTCAAGTCTTTCCAGAAGTCTTTAGCTGGTTGTAAATTGAGTTTATATTTTCATCACTGTCCGAAACTAATGTATCAGGATACGTTGTCTTTCAGTTTGGAGACTATTTTCTTATCCTTCACCCTCCTGTTCTGAAACCAAATGGTAACTTGTCTCTCAGACAGGTTTGTGGCTGCGGATATCCTGCGCCTCTTGTCCTTGTTAATGAACTTGTTAATGGCATATTCATTCTCGAGTTCTTTAAGCTGCAGTTTTGTGTACGGCACTCGCTTCTTTCTCCCACGCCGGTAGACACACATATCGGGCTGGTTTAGTGCAACGTCCCCTATTGTAAAAGACATTATGTGAAAAATTAGAATTTTATTACAGGCGTTTAAAGCTTAACTGATACTTGTTGGGCATTGGTTTTCATGGGCAAATAAATAATGCTGGGTTGTTTACAGTTTATTATTATTTACACTGCCACATTATTTGCACTCTAGTAAAGCACCACCAAAACTTTGATGGACTGTCATCACTTTTCAGGCATGCATCGCTAACCGAGCATGCAGGGCTGAGGGGGCATTGGCTGGGGGGGCTGCGAGCGGCTCGGTGCTGGCAGCGCGCACACAGAAATCGCTTTGGTGAGCGTTCCCCGGGTTTGTTTGCATGTGGTTTGTGCCTCTGTGCCCTCACTGCTCGCAGTCTCTTAAGTGCTCTGGGGCCGCCGGATCAGTCGCCAGCCGGAGAGGCAGAGGAGAGCAAGCTTCGAGCCACCATCCTGCAAACTTCAAACGCGACTACAAACCCGGCCACTCAGGGAAGCAGCGGGAGAAGGAGCCCGAGGCCGCCCCGGCGCTCGCGGGCCGGGGGTCCGGTGTCCCGGCGCTGGTGGCGGGGAGGTTCTGGGGTCGGTCCCGCGGCTATGGAAAGCAGAGGGTGAGGATTTTCTCGGGGGTAGACGGCCGAGGGGGAGTGAGAAAAAGAGAATATCCACCGCCCCCACCCTGCTCTATGCGTGTCTGTGCAGCGTGTCCAGCTCGGCAGGCCGCCCCTGCAGCCCGGGGGGCGGGGGAGGGGACGGGAAGACGCAGGAGGCGCGGGGGAGTTCTGCTCGGACCATTTCGACCCCCTCTCGTACCTGGAAAGGACGATTTCCAGAAGTGTGAGCTCTGTGTCTGATCTTTGGCACAGTAAACCTGACTATTCCAGCCATTAGCCAGAGTCCAAGACTGATAGCCCTCCATTGAAATGTATGTTTCGTGTCTCGGTTCCCCAGAGCCAAACGTTGAGACCATGTCTATGTACCCAGGAACGTGCTGGTAGGGGGTTGTATAGCCCTGGTAGAAGGACACTTCCTTTGCCCTGGAGGAGACTTCATTGGCGGGGACACTCGTGCTGGTCAAGCTGGAGACGTCCATGTACTTTTCCACGGGAAAGCCGCCAATGGAGGCATGGGGGGGAGACTTCAGGGCGTTTTGCTGTATCCCAACACCGTGGGACATCCTGCAGCTATAGTATCCATTGCCAAAGTGATACCCATAGCCCAGCGCGGGGGCGGCGGCAGGCGTGGTGGAGCCCGGGCAGTCCTTGGTCGGGGGGTCGGGCCTCGCCGCCGCCCCCGAGCGCTCCCCTCCGCCGGCGTAGGCAAAACCCGAGGCGGCGGCGGCGGCAGCGGCGGCGGCGGCCGCTCGGCCCGTGTGCGCCGCCCCGAAAACGGGCGAGGAGAGAAAATTACGGCACTGCCCGGGGGCTCCGCCGCCGCCACCACCGCCGCCGCTGCCGCCACAGCCGCCGCCGCTGCTGTCGCCGCGCAGTCCGTCCATCTCCCAGCTCGCTGCTTTGCTCATGGCCTTGCACATCGCGGGAGGCGGCGGTGGCGGCTCGGTCCCCGGCCGGGCATGATGCGGATGGTTATTTGCCTCCAACAGGTTGGATCCTGGCGGTACGTTTATAAAAACGAAGTCCAGGTTGGGAGGGGGGACCGGGGTGGGGGCGGCCGGCCCCAGATTAGTTTGCCTCAGCCCGGGGGGCTCCTCATAGGCTGCCGTCGGAACATGTGACCCTCCCGCTGCCCGCACTGCCCCTTTCGCCTCGCAGCCCCCCGGTCCGCACCGACGGCGCCCCCACCCTCTACTCCCACCCCCGCCCGGCCGCCGCGCTCCCGCCCCGCCACGGCCCCGGCGCTGCAGCGGGGGGAGACTGGGCGGGCGAGCGGCGGTGATGCCCCTCCGGACCAACCTAGGCCCCCGTTGCCTTTATCCTCCCCTTCCTCCTGCCCACGGCTTCAAAAAGGCCAACCGAGTACCACTGGACCTTTTGAGGCCGCGGGCAGGGGCCCTTTTTACAGCCACGGACAGGGGTCTCACCGGATCCACAGCGAAACCTTCTCCAGCTCATTGTTGCGTCTGCAAGAGGGGGAAAACCCCAACAGAGTCTTTGTATTCCATCCTCTCCACCTCCCTTCTTCCCGGCGATATATGGAGTAGAAGGGCTTTGTTATGTGGGAGAAGGGGTCCCCTGGCTTCACTGAACTCACGGTCCCTGGGAGAACCCTCCCTTTAGGCACCCTTGCCCCCCCCCGATATTGCTACCGGCTAGGAAAATGCACGGGGTCTGTGCGCTGCGCTAGATGGTAAACCTGGCACTCATTAGATGTGGCTTTTTTTCCCCGCGCGGTGTCAGCTCATGTCGTGGTAAGGCAGCCTGGTTAAAACGCGGAGTTTGCTTACGCTGACGGCTGTTGTCGTGGTGACTTCCCAAGACGGTGACAAATCCTTCTGTCGTCTCTCTCAACTCTCACGCTGAGTCGGGATGGAAATGAAGGAGCCCGAATACTGGAAATGGAGAAAGCTCCGAAGACGACTCCCAACTCCAGCCCCAGCCCCAACCACAACTTCAACCACAACCCCAACCTCTACCCCTCTGGAGCGACTCCAGTCGCTCTGCAGTTGTGTATTGCACACTGAGCTCTCTTGGGCGCGGAGGGCAAGAAGTTGCTGGGGAAAGTGTCAGCTTCGTGGGGAAGGGCAGGGAAACTGCGCCGCTGAAAACCATAGAGCTGGGGCTGTGTTTACTGCCCCTACGGAGGCTTAGGCGCATGAGAGAAGAGAGGCAGCCGCCAAGGAGGTGAAACTCAGTGCCGACACCCTTTCGACGCTCTGGGGGTGTCCTTGCTGAGCAGCCCGAGCAGGTGGTGGCGGGGTCCCCCGGATCTCTGGTCTGTCGCGGGATAGCTGCAGGTCCCTCAGCAGCCACCCGTCCTGCAGCCCTACTTTGTAGCCAGTCTAATAATCGCCGGCGGTATCTGGAAGTGGGGTTTGGAACGACAAACGGGTGCCCGTAATTACGGCAACAACCGGATGGCATAGACGAGTTCAGGTTCATTAGCTCTGACGGTTTAATTGCTATTAATCTTTCATAATCAGCTAAGAAGTGAGCCAGGCGTCATTACACGTTTCTCTCGGTTATAAGCCGAATCAATATTTACTCTCAGGACATTAAACCCTCCGTAATTAGAAGGAAGTTTTGTCGAAGAACAATTTTCTCACCCTTTTCTGTCCCTGCAAGCAACTTTCTAGAGAAAACATTGCTATAAAAAGAAGTCCAGAGAAACGAAGGACTTTACTTCTCCGGACATCTTTCTATGTGTATTTCCACGTCCTGTCGTGTTTCCCCTTTCAATATATGCAGTGAAAATTTCTCTCATGTGAGCACCTTTGAAATAAGGCCGGGAAAGAAAGGAACTCTTAAAGAGCAGGGTTTCGGAGCTTTTTGAGGTCGATTGCATCAAAGCAAACCACGGTGCAGCCGCAGCGACTCCCGTAGAAATCTTCAGCCCTGCCGAGACCTCTGCTCCAGCGAGAGCCCCTCGGTGTACCAAAAACTCTTTGGGCGGGTTTATGGCCAACAACTTTAATTCCATAATGAGCTGCTTTGTGAAGGGTGTAGAAAACAGCATCGCCTTACATGGCAGGATATTATGCACAGGAATAAATGATCTCATGAGCAAAGGTCGGTTCTCTGAGAGCACCCACCCAGTTTACAAGTGACAGAGCAGGGCTCCCGCACCCCCGGTCCAGGGGGCCGTGCCGGGCGCCGTGCGGAGGCCCCGAGCAGCCCGGCGCTTCTTTGCCCAGGGAGAACAGTTCCCATCGAGGTTCAGCTCCGTGTCGGGCAGGGCAGGAGGACCTGCGAGGCCTTCCTTGTCTTCTCTGGGCAGAGCTTCCGCGGGTGGCCAGCGCCCCGAGGAGTCGCGTCGCGTTTTCCATTGACACATTGCATGGGAATCTGCAGAATACATGAACTAGAAAGCACCGCTGCAGACGTGCTTGTTCCTCCCTAAAAGTAAAGGTTGTGGGGTTTATTTTATTTTTATTTTATGTTTTTTACAATCCTAAAATTATCTCATTTAGTCAAGTGCATTTACCATGATTTAATAAAGTTAGGATTCCACTCAAACTTTTAGCACGGGCTTTTAGAATCTGCCTAGTATCCATCTCTCACAGGAACCCCCCCGAATTTTTATCTCCTCTCTCGCCAGAATTTGCCGATGGTAATTGTGCCTCTAGGAACTTGCTTCTCCTGTTAGTGTTTGCTGTAGGAAAAAAAGTTTTCGTCCAGGACAAACCGAGAATGCAAACAAAACCGCTCGATTTATATGTCTCCCAAACCTTACCCCGTGTCCACTGCGTTCCTTTGTTACCTTTTAACTTGTATGGACTTTTTATAGCTAAACAGAACAGAAGAACTTTCATTTTCCCCTATGCCTTTAAAAAACCAGCCAGTTATGATAACGAATAGATTTAACAGCAACACGTGGAGAGCTGTTAAACTATTTCCCCCTCCAGATCTATGCCACAGCTTCTCATGTCTTTAGCTTTTTCAAACTTAAATAATCCGTTTCGAGCCCGATAAAGTTTTCTCGGGGGTCCCCGCGTGGCCTCGATGCAGGGGCCATGGGCCGCTGAGCACAGCGGGCGTTGAACTTGAGCTCTCGGGTCACGGGCTGGTGCTGGCCGCTCTCTGACTGCCACCTCCGCTCTGAAGCAGCGCGGGGACCTCGGGACCCTGACCTTGGACCAGCTGGGCAGCCTGCCGCACTTGCAACTTAAACTGAACCATCGGCCGAGTCCCTTTGCGTCTGGACGTGGGCTTTATCGTTTGAATTAAACCCCGTCCGTGCGCAAAGGCAGCCTCAGGAGACATCATGTACCTACGAAGCTCGGGTAGCGTCCCACGGATTTCCGCCTGGGCAGCGCTGGGAGGGACGGTGTGCCAGGGCCCGCGGCACTCGGGGATACTCTGTGCTCCTGTCCTTCACTCGCGAGTAACATTTCACAGACAGTATGGACTGAGCACGCCCCAAGACTGGCCCTATGCTGATCTGGCGGCCTGAGGCGAAGGAGAGAGTCGGGGTTGAGCAAGGTCGTGCTGCGTGATCAGACACGCAGGGCAGCCGCTGCGCGGGCGCGGAGCTGCTCTGCCAGGCGGCCTCCGGCTGCCCAGGGTGGCGGGCAGGGGCGGAGGACAGGGCTGGACGACAAATTGACAGCACCTGCGGGCAGGACAGGCAAGCAGGGAGGGCAGGTCCCCTGGCAGGGCCGACGGGCAGGTCGGGCAGGTCAGGTAGAGCCTGCCGTAGGGCCGAGGGGTAAGACAAGTAGGACAGGCAAGGCTGGGGGGCAGGACGGTCAGGGCTAGCGGGCAGGGCTGACAGGGCAGTACGGGCAGGACAGGACGGGCAGAGCTGGCGGGGCAGTACAGGAAGGGTTGGCAGGGCAGGACTGGCGGGGCAGCACGGACAGGGCTGTCAGGGCAGAGTTGGCAGGGCAGGACGGGCAGGGCTGTTGGGGCCGGGCAGAACAGGGCGGGCAGGGCACGACGGGCAGTACGGGCCGGGCAGGACGGGCAGGGCTGGCCGGGCAGGGCTGGACTGGCAGGGCAGAGCCGGCAGGACAGTAAGGGCCGAGCAGGACGGGCAGTGCCGCCGAAGCGCCACCAGGTGGCGCCGCCGTGCCTGCCGCGGGCGCTGCCGCGGGCGGAGCGCGCTCCCCGTGCCCCGGGGTCCCTGGAACGGCCCCGCCGGGAGCGGCTCCCCGAGCCCCGCGTCTCCCACGACCACTGTACCCCCCGACCACCACACCGCCACCTTCTCTCACCCCGCGGGCCGCGTTCCGGAGACCCTGCGCTACCGCGGATATCTCCCTGCGCGCTGCCCTTGGGGCCCTGCTGGCAGCCTGCCCCGCTGCGGGATAGGAAGCAGATATTCCCGCCCGTCTTCCCAAGAACGCTCTGACTGGTGAAAAGCTGCCCGAGATGTTTGTCTCATTTAATACGAACTTCTTTTCAATTAAGCTACGTGACCCCTTTTCCCCGGGTAAGATTTAATAAATGAGTACTGAAATATTCTTTGATGCTTCCAGCAATAACTTTCAAGGTAAAAATCTGGCCAAAGGCCTAAGCAGCTATTTAAACTTACAAGAACAACTGAGTAAACAGTCTAACAAAAGCTCACATATTTCGGCAGTTTCTCGGCGGTCTCCGTAACTTCCTCCCTCTTTGCCCGCTAATGTCGCTTCAACGCTCGTGGTTCTTCAGGCTTAGCTGCTGATTTTGAACAACTACGAACATATTCGGAAAGATTTTGTAGACTGTGCTATTCTCTTTGGAAAAACCCCAACCAAACATAAACCCCAACGGAATACCACAAAAGAAAAGCAACAATCAAAAAAATAGCTAAACAAAACAGCAATCCCAAAACTTAACCCCCCTGACAACACAGGCACACAAACAATGACCCAAGAGATAGATATCAGTGCAGTAAATACCTCTAGTTTTCTGGGAATATAAACAGACAACTAGTTTATTAGGGGGCTGACGGTTTGGGGTGAGCTGGATTGCAGAGAATGGTTCTGTAACCTCACCTCTACCTAGTGGAAGATTATTAAAGTCTTGTATAACATTTTATAACCCTTGCATATGAATCTAGCTGTATTTTAAGATACTCTGTACATAACCTAAGGTATCAGTATTATTTAAAAGGTGCAAAATACAACCCTAGTAAAGATCATTCATAGCCGCACTTGAGTGTAACTTATTTTTCTCACATTGGGGCTTTTCACATAGTCTTTTCCATCCGCTCCAAATAACATAAAACCAGTTCTCTCCTTTTTAGTGGTGCAGTAACATTTTTTGAGTCTAAAGCTGTGCCGGTTCTGGTTGCGTGCACATACGATTGCCTCCGAGATGTGGTATCTCGGCTGCGGTTTGCGAGAGAGCAGGGGAAAAGATGCTCGCCGCGTTACAGCGTGTAAGAAAACAGACGAGGGCGCCAAACGACAGCAATAAACCCGGCCGCAGGCTTCCGCTCCGCCTCCGCCCCGCCGGGACCGGCGGCCGGGCCGCCGCCTGCTGCGGAGCCAGGCACGGCGGGGAAGCGAGGGCTGCAGGACCCCCGGGCGGGGCGGGGCGGTGCCAGCTGCCGCCTGCAGGGCGCCTGCTCGGCCGCGCTCCGCGGGAGCACCCCTGGGACACCCTGAGTCCCTCCGGGAGCGCCCCGCGGAGCCCCAGCTCCCGGCCCGCCCGGGGACCCCGTGGGTGTCGCCTGAAGCACCGTGGGCTGCGCGCCGCTCCTCTCCCCTCCGCATCGTCCGCTCCTCCACCGCGCCCTCGGGCGAGGAAAAGTTGGCATTTACTCTTGTCTGGTTTAGGGGCTGTAAAACGCAGGACAACACACTGCAGTCTAAATTCACATTTCAAAGGGCTGACATAAAACTCTCATTAATAGAAGGCTGGATTTTGCAAACAACGCCTAGAATGTTTCTAAAATATTTGGTGGAATGTTTAGGGAGACTTTAACACGTTTTTGAAAAAAAAAATCTGACAAGTATCCCATTCTCGAACCATGAATCATGCGCAAGAGCACAAGAACTTAGGAGATGCGTGTGACCAAGATTAGCAGGAACAGCTCTCCTCATTAAAAAAAAAAAAAAAAAAAAAAAAAAAAAAAAAAAAAGAAAAAGAAAAAGGTCAAACCCGCGTTTAATCACAGGAAACATTCGGGTGTTTCTCCGGGAGATGAAACTCGTATTCCCAGGGTCTAAACGCTAGATGATGTGGGTGAAAAAAAAATCACGGAGAGAAAAAAGGTTGGGCAGCTATCGAAGCGCACTCCAGAGATGCTAACGACAAAGGATTTATCTTCGTTTAAATGGTTGCCATCAGCGTCATTATTACTAGCAAAGTTACCACTGAAGGGAGACTTTCCGACTGTCACGTCTGCCGAGCGCGGCAGCCCGTGTCTCCTGCAGCGCGGCGACGCTTCGCCCCGCGGCACCCGGCAAAGAGCGGAGGGATGAGCTAACTGAGCCACAGGTAACTTCGGAGAGAGGGTGTTGAGGTGATGTTTCTGATAGGTCGGAGCCTGTGGGCAATAACCCCCCGTCCATCATTTAATTCTATGATTGTTTTTTTAATTTTCAAATGCTTAGGTTTTATTGGTGGTGGGGAGGAAAAGGAGCAGAGGGCTGGAGTGAAACCTGCCGGGAGAATGAAATGGACGCCCACGGAGTGTTTTAAATCACGAATGCATTTAATGTTCTCCAGTTATTTCCTTCCCCTATCATACCCTACAACAGTCAGTATTTTCCCAGAGGGAAGAAAAATCCCGGGCTAGCTTCGTCGATAAGCAGGATTATAGAAAGTAAAAATGAGATCATATTTAAGGACGCAACGAAGACAAAGATAATAGAGTTGTAATATTCTAGATTGCAACAAATATTTTAATCTCCAGGTAACTACTGCGGGTACACTTGAATCTGTGCAGCGGACTTATAAAGTCTGGGCATAAGGTTCGCGCGTGTGAGGGGGTGCGTGGGGGTGTCGGTGTAAATTCCTAAATAAAAGTACTAACATGGTCTGGAAATGGGAGGGAAAAATAAAGAGATATCAGCAGCAGGAGGTTCTCGATCCTCTGGTCCTCTTCCAGCATTTCCTTGCGTTGTGATCTAAAATTCGCCTCAGAAATAATAATAATAAAGAAAAACATTATCTAATATTTAGCGTGTAGTTCTGTCCGAGGACAAATGAGAAAGAAGCTGCATCATTAGGACCTAAAAGGCAACAAAACAAAAATCAGAGCATAATGATGCACCTAAATGAAGGGGGAAATGTTGCACAGCTCATTTTATTAATCAGACTGTCAATTCCACCCCAGAGGCCAAACCCCAGAGCAATTCAAGCAGGATCTGATCAAGCTAAGGACAGGAGCTTTACTCCTCACTTCTTGTCTTTCTTTCTTTCCACCTGGATATATTTGTCTGCTCTGAAGCCGCCTTCATTATCCACTGACAGGAGCTTGTATTTATTTGCTTATAAACCTGTTACAATAAATGATTATTCGAACAGCGTCATTCGTACCTTAATGACGAGCACCATTTTTTGATGAATGACATTTCGGGCTAGAAAGGATGTATGGGTCATTTTGACCAGTCATTCCCTCGCTTTGGCATCCCACAATTTTTACACCTCCCTCAAAAACAGATAATAATATTTAGAGACACTTGCCGGGCTGAATGTGAATTAGCCCCTGCTGCAGCTCATCATTAGTACAGGACCAGCCCTGCAACTTTGACATTTTTTATAAAGCTGAGATGATGGAAAGAATAAGAAAAGAGATGATCCTGATGGAGAGAGGGCTGCACAGCCCTACAGCTGGCAAAAGGCTCTCGAATTTGTCAGACTCAGCTGGAAATGCGGTGTTGGAGGCCCTTGAAAATTCTCCGCACAGTGGTCGCCTCAGCCCGAGACTGACTGCCGCCTCCCTGCACAGCGCTATAGGGGACATCTCCGCCAAAGGCAAATTTGAAATAGACACTTTATTCAATCTCCAGCATCCGAGCAGTGAAAGCACTGTCTCCTCCGAAATCCCGCCGTCGGAAAGCAGGAAGAAAATCAGCCTTTATTCCGAAGTTGCTCAAGAGGCAGATATGAACAGTGATGTGGAGGTGGGCTGCTCCGCGCTCCGCTCCCCGGCCAGCCTGACTTCCTCCCAGCTGAAGGAAAACAGTAACAAAGGTAACTCTTCCTTTATCATCTTCATCTAAGCCCCGCACTTTGCCAACCGGCTTTAAAAACCAAAGGAAACCCACCGCCACCGCCAAAGTTGCTGGCCTCTGCATCGGCGCTCTCTCTTCTGCAAAGACAGAGCTCCAGGCTGTAAAATATTATTGCAATTACTGCACTACCCCAATAGCCGAGATACACTGTCCGGGCAGCTTCTGTGCCGGTGCCTTCGTGTGTGTGTGTGTGCGTGCCCAAATCCATTGATATGTAGATATATATCCGGAATATATGTGGGCACAAATATCCACCCACCTATATTTAGTCAAAGCTTTTTCCGTGTATTTGCCCGCGCTCTTGGAGCTCTCGGCGTCTCTTGAGCTGTATATGGGTGTATATACATAGATTAAATTAGAGAGAGAGAGGGGGGAATGCGAGGAAACTGCCCGCACTTGACTGTGTGTGTCCTTCTCTGTGTTACGTGCAAAGTGCTGTCTGTGTCCACCTCGGGCTAATTTGGCATTGTTCACTTTTCCTCTGCTTGTAAGAGGGTGTTTGAAACAGCCTCGTCTCCTTCCCCGTTCTTTGCGGGGCACGGTGATGGACGGTGGTTGTTACTGTCGCTGGAGGTGGAGGTTGTTATTACTGGGGAGGTGGAGGCAGATGAGCGGTGGATTTCCTAGGGGCCACAGTGCATGCCTTTTTCGTCAAATGTGCCAGAGAAAGGAAGGGATGCTCGACGTAACCCTAGAGGGAAAAAAAAAAGAAAAAAGAAAAAAAGAAAAGGCTTTTATGGCTGCTTTTATTTTGTACGTCTCGAACGAAACTAAAGAACGGCAGTCGAAGGGAACAGGCTAGAGTCGAGCGCGGGCCCCGAGCCACGGCCCGCGCCCTCGCCCGCTCTCCCCTGAGCTCGGCTGCCCTGCAGTCTCCAAGCCCTCTCCATCTGAAAACAAAGCAGTTACGAAGGATTAAAAAACCCCAACCCAACCAACCAACTAAACAATAACCAACAAACAACCTCCAAATCCAAATTTATCGATTGTGTTAGCAGCAGGGATTTGTAAGAATGACAGCTGGCCTTGAGCACGGGTGTAGCGGGCCCTGTCCGGCCTGGCCGGGAAGACTGGGGGGCCACCGAGTAGCCCGCTCTGACCACTGTGCCCTCGTCCCCCAGGCTACGCGGAGAGCAGCCCGACGCCCAGCGCCCCCGCCGCGGCCGCCGCTCCCGCCGCCGGTATTGGCAGCCTGCACAGCGGCGGCGCGCTGGGCGGCTCGGCGGCGGGGGCCGACCAGGTGCGCCGCTACCGCACCGCCTTCACCCGGGAGCAGATCGCCCGCCTGGAGAAGGAGTTTTACCGCGAGAACTACGTGTCGCGGCCGAGGCGCTGCGAGCTGGCCGCCGCCCTCAACCTGCCCGAAACCACCATCAAGGTATGCCGCGTTCCGCGCCCCACCGAGCCGCGGCTGCCCCGCGCAGCCCTGCGGTGCCCGGGTCCCCCGGGCCGCTGCCGGCTGAGCTCTCCCTTTGAAGGATTCACAGGGCCCACAGCTATGAGCACCACCGGTGCTCGTTTGCTTTTCTGCATACAACACTTTTCCTTTGCTTTTTAAAAAGTTGTTGTTATTACTGTTATTTTTATTTTCTTTGTCAGTTTTTATCGCTTTAGCCTGTTTTCTTAAGTGCAGAGGGGAGATAATAAACGTAGGGGGAATGAGCATCAGTACCGTGAAGACATAGTCCTGAGTGGGGAGGTGGGGACAATTCGAAAGAAAAACGTTTATTAGGATCGAAGGAGTCCCTTCCGGGTAGAGGGAGGACCGTACCCTCCGCTCCTCTCGGGCAAGGTCACGGGAGATTGCTCCAGGCGGGAGAGGGGTCGCCTACAGGCGCTGGCAATAGGTGTCGGTGGGTGCCCGCCGGTGTCCGCGGGAATGGCTGCGGCGGGGCGCGGAGTGGAGTGGAGCTGAGGCCGCGCTGTTCTTGTGTCCCCGCAGGTGTGGTTCCAGAACCGGCGGATGAAGGACAAGCGGCAGCGCCTGGCCATGTCCTGGCCCCACCCGGCCGACCCCAGCTTCTACACCTACATGATGACCCACGCGGCAGCCACGGGCAGTCTGCCCTACCCTTTCCACTCCCACGTCCCGCTCCACTACTACCCGCACGTCGGGGTCACGGCTGCCGCCGCTGCCGCCGCCGCCTCGGGGGCCGCCGCCGCGCCCTTCGCCACCTCCATCCGCCCGCTGGACACTTTCCGCGCCCTCTCCCACCCCTACTCCCGCCCGGAGCTGCTCTGCAGTTTCCGACACCCCGGCCTCTACCAGACCCCCGCCGCCGCCGGCCTCAACAGCAGCGCGGCCGCCTCGGCGGCAGCGGCGGCGGCGGCGGCGGCAGCGGCGGCGGCGGGCTCGGGGCCGCCGGGGAGCTCGGCGCCCTGCTCCTGCCTCAGCTGCCACAGCAGCCAGACGGCGGCGGCGGCGGCGGCGGCGGCCTCGGCTCTGGGCTCGCGGGGAGGCGCGGCCGCCGACTTCCCGTGCACGGCGGCGGGGCAGCGCTCCGAGAGCGGCTTCCTGCCCTACTCGGCCGCAGTGCTCAGCAAGGCCGCGGTGGCCTCGCCGGACCAGCGGGAGGAGGCGCCGCTCACCAGATAACTACCCTGGCCCGGGCCCGGGGTGTTTTGTAGAGGGAGTCGCGGGGGGATGGGGGTGGTCGGGGCGGGGGGCGCCCCCGAGCTCGGCCAAAAAGTTCTGTCTATTTTTTTATTGCTGACCGCCCCGCCGCGGTGGGGCGCGGGACCGGCGGGGAGGGCGCTCCGCGGCTCCTGCGCCCCCGCGGAGGCGGCCCCGCGGTGCTCGCTGCCGGGCGCTGCCCGGCTTCGCGGGGTGCGGCCAACCGGGCCGGCGGGGGCAGGGGGGGGCAGCCGGCGGAAGGGAATGTGTTTCTGGCCTTATTTTATTTTTCTTAATTATTGTTATTATTATTTCGGTTTGAGTTCGAGTAAATGGGAAATGTCTCTAGTATTTCCGTACGACAAGCGGTAGCTAACGAGGCAGCCGCGTCCGGGCCAGTAACGGGAAGGGAAGTGTGATATTGACAGGATGGGGAGAGGCATTTTTTTAAGATCACGCTTTCTAACTACCATAATCCACGCTATCTGGGAAATACTTGAATCTCTCTAGGTGTAGGCTGTTGTCCTGAAGCATTTGCCTTCCAGACACTTTTCTAAATTTAATTATTTTTCTCGACGTCTTTTTCTTCTCTCGGTAAAACGGCTCTTGGATTTATTTCTCACGCATCTCTATCGCGCCTTTGCCTCTGAAAAGCCACCACTGGGTAACTGAGACCTGCTATACCAAACCACTGCTACTGGAGGGACTTCCTTGAACTTGAAGAAAGGCACATCAAAAACCACCAGTGTTACT